>CM024712.1:50871830-52344330 GCA_014182895.1 Angophora floribunda
AAAGACACTTGAAAGTTTTCTTTCAAGAAGACACGCAAAGGAAAAAATAAAGGTAAATGGAAATTCTTGCGAAAAAAAGCCATCATCGCTCACCGAAAAACGAAGCAAGACAGATGCTATGTTTGCAGCAAAAAAGGACATTTTGCAAAAATTTGTCAAGGCGAAATCGTGGAAGCCATTTGGTTGATAAAATTGCTAAGACAACGGCATCTGACTTGATGATTCGACATTTGATGCAATATTATAAGCTTAGACGACCAACCATCAGAAAATACCCTACGTGCTATTCAAACATATATAGCTGGGGCTGACACCAGTTACGAAAATGATGTCTTCACGCTTCTTCCACGATATTCCGGACCACATTCACATAGCCGAACGATACACCCGGCGTACGTCCCCACGTCCATATCCTTTTGTCCAAATATCATAAACCAATCCACTGGGTGGCACTCATTGATCTTTGGACAAGTTCTTCCATCCTAGACACTAAGATTCTCCACGGAAAATTATGGAAGCCACTACGCGAGTGTATTTCCAGTTCGACTACGGTGACACATTTGCTACCCAGTATCGAAGTAAGCCCGATTACCATTCAATTCTTCCCAGTGTTCTATCACCACCGGGGTCCTTGGTTCAGTCCCAGAACAAAAGATATTATCATTGGGCTGGGACAGCCTGCTGACTCCCAAGCTCGAAATCTTTCCCATTAGAACTGCGGCTTCAAAAATCAGTTCGGGGAATTGTAGAAACCAAACGGTTCTATACACTTGAGCCCGCCTTGTTTGACCCAATCATCCAGTTTAATTTCCTCTTGTCTTTGAGTCACATTACGGGTTTTCCCGGACTGCACCCGACCGCTATGGAAAAACTCCCGGTTTATGTCGAACTCCCGTTCAAAAGAATGAAGACATGTCAGAAGCGAAGCAAGTCGTGCAGGAATGAGCATGACACACTTACAACTGGCAGCGACAAGAATGTCTGTAAGCTGTGAGTCTTATTGAACCATCGACTCTCAATGGGCATGTGAAGCATTTTATGTCGGCAAGCGAGTGAGAACGAATCGTGGAAAAATGAGGTTAGTAAGTGAATTACCAGCCTCGAATGAATTATCTCCCGAGGATGATAAATTCAATTACCCAAAATCGAAATTCCCTCTTTCTTAGCCTTGCTCAGGCAAAGATTTATTCAGGTGATCTTAAGGCGGGATTTTGGCGTTGGGGAATTGACAGAGTCGGCAGACCAGGCGGTTACATATCGAGCCGGCACTTTCATGGGCGGTTGTTCCTTTTGGCACTTAAGAAATTTACCTTCCCTTTTCAAAAGGCTATGTGCAAAATTTTTGAACGATTCTTTCAAATTCCCAAATCTATATTGATGACATTCTTTTGTTCGTACGATGAACAATCTCATTTACTGACTCTTGACACAATTTCTTGATATTGTAAAGGGCATGGTATTATGCTTTCTGAGAAAAAAATGATCCTTGTCCAAACGAAATTGAATTCCTTGCATGCACTTAAAAGAAGGACTTATTGCCTGAACCCCATAATGCCCAGAGGAACTCCAAAAATTTCTGAAAAGGATTTCAATGCCAGGACAAGTCAGCCAAATTCCTTGGCATTGTAAATTGCTTGCGAGATTTTATTCCTCGTATTTCATATCTCGGACCTCTCAAAGATGCTCAAAAAGAATCACCTCCATGGGGACCAATGAGCTAGTGTTTCTCAGCTCAAACAGCTTTACGGCATCACTTATCCTTTAAAAATCCCGTCACGGCAAAAAGAATCCTTGGTCGATGCAACGGTGACAAATATTGGGCATTTATTCTTTTGAAAGAAATTGATGAGAATAAACATATCATTGTGCAAAGTGGTCGATAAGGTCTCTCAGCGAAATTCACTACCATTCCACTTTCAAAGGAAATACCATAGTCAAATATGGCGTCAAGAAATTTGAGTTTTATCTCATAGGACACCATTTTCTTGTTGAAATGGATAATGTCTTCCATTTTGGATGCTGAAATTCAAACAAAAGCAAGTCCCTCATCACCAGGTGATTGCTTCGATGGGGTGCAATGGTTTCAAAATACTGCTTTCGAAGTCAAACATATCGAGGGGACAAAAAGAATGGCTCGGTGACTGCTTATCCCGGACCCGAAAGAACCCAGGTCAAAGCGATTCACATGTATGTCGAAGGAACTCTCTGAAACATCTGCGCCACGCTGCGACATGCGGTGTGGATGGCAATCTGAAATACCCTCACCGAGATTCCATTGACCATCAGGCATAATATCTTGAAGAAAACTTAGGGATTAATGTGGGAATATCGATTAGAATTTTTCGTGAATATGGCGGCTTGATGCTCGGAGAAATGGACTCCATCCACAATACCCATTCATCCATCCCCTAGATGGTCTCCGAATGAGCGATTCCCTAGAAGATATGAAATGGTTACTTTGGTACATGTTCAATCGTACCATGATAGCCATTGAATTTCCTCGAACAAATTTTACGGGTTTCATCAAAGATCTGTTAGGACGTGACCATAGCCGAAATATCTCCTAGATGTTTTTGCATGGTTCAAACCTCTCAATCTTTTGGAAGGAACTCTTCAAAATCCCATTTCAAGTCTTTGGGAAATGCATCATTAGGAGACCATCGGAGGGGATGGATGAATGTATATTGTGGATGGAGTCCGTCTGGTCTGAACATTAATCCTCCATGCTCACGAAAAATTCGGAGATGATATTCCCACATTAATTCCGGAAGTCTTTCTTTCAAAACATTATGTCGGATGGCCAATGGAATCTCAGGAGGGTATTTAAGACTTGGCCAACCACCCTGCATGTCAGTGGTGCGGTATGTTTCTGAGAGAGGCTCATTCCTGACATACATGTGAATTGATTAAAGCGGTTCTTTTGGTCTGGATAAGAAGTCGGCTAGGACATTCTTAGTCCCCGGAATATGTTTAACTTCGAATGAGTATTTAGAAAACCATTCAGCCCATCGGAGCAATTGTGGATGGGAGACTTGCTTTTATTTAAACTTGAGCATCTGGGGAAATGAGGACATATCCATTTCAACAAGAAAATGGTGTCCAATAAGGTGGAATTCAAACTTCTTGATACCGTATTTAACTGCAAGTATTTCCTTGAAAGTGGAATGGTAATGGATTTCTACTTGAGAGAACCGACCACTTTTGTAGGCACAAATATGCATGGTCCCATCAATTTCTTCTAAAAGAATGGCTGCCCAATATTTGTCGCTGGCATCAGTTTGAAGGATCGTTTTGCCAGTAGATGGGATTTTTAAGGGAGGAAGATGCTGTATGAGCTGTTTAAGCTGAGAAACAGCTTGAGTTTGCTTGGGTCCCCATGGGGGAGGATTCTTCTGGAGCATCTTGTGGAGCGGTCTGAGATATTTAGAAATATGTGGAATAAAGTCTCGCAAGTAATTTACAATGCCAAGGAATTGCTGAACTTGTCTGGCATTCAGATCCTTTTCAGGAAATTTTTGGAGTTCCTCAGCAATATGGGGCTCGGGGCAATAGGTTCCTTCTTTCAAATGTATGCCAAGGAATTCAATTTCTGTTTGGGCAATGATCATTTTTTTTTTAGAAAGCATAATGCCATGCCTTTTAACAATATCGCAAATTGTGTCAAAAGTTGGCAATGAGAGTGTTCATCAGGGCTGAACAAAAGAATGTCATCAATATAGATTTGTGAGTATGGAAGAATTGGTTCAAAGATTTTGCACATAGCCTTTTGGAAAAGGGAAGGTGCGGTTTTGAGGACAAAAGGAACAACTGTCCATTGAAAGTGTTGGTTTGGGATACAGAACCCTGTCTTGGGTCTGTCTGGTGGGTCAATTCCCAATTGCCAGAATCCTGCCTTAAGATCAAATTTTGAATAGATCTTTGCTTGAGCAAGGCTAAGAAAGAGAGAATTTCGGTGGGGCAATGGGAATTTATCATCCTGAAGGAACTCATTCAGAGGTTGATAATTAATTACTAACCTCATTTTTCCACGGTTTTGTTCAGCTCTCTTATTGACATAAAATGCTTCACATGCCCATTGAGAGTCAGATGGTTCAATGAGGCATTGTGCCAATAATTGTGCGCATTCTTGCTGGGCAAGGGCAAGGTGTTCGGGGCTCATTCCAGAATGACTGGCTCTCGTCGGATTAATGTCTTCATTCTTCTTGAATGGAAGTTTGACATAAAAAAGAGAGTTTTTCCATAAGGGCTGGGTGCAGGATTGAGAAAATTGGGAGTGTGACTCAGCACAAGAAGAAAGTAGACTCTGGACGATTGGGTCAAACATGGCGGGTTCGAGTGCATAGAATCGTTTGATTTCTAAAAATTCCCTGAATTGATTTTTGAAACGTAAGCCACGGGAAAGTATTCTAAGCTTGGGGAGTTGGGTTAAAATGTCCCAACCAATGATGATATCTTTGTCTGGGGATCTAGAACCGAGGACCCCGGGGGTAATAGAACACCGGGGAAAGAATTGAATAGTAATGGGCTTACTACGATACTTGGTAGCAAAGGTGTCGCTTAAGCTGAATTGAAATACCTGGTGTAGGGTTTGCAAAATTCTTCTCGGGAGAATCTTAGTATCTAGGATGGAAGAACTTGCTCCGATCAATGAGCGCCACCAAGGGGATTGGTTTGTGGTATTTAGACAAAAGGATATGGATGTGAATGTATGGATGGTGTACTGGTTCAGTGATGTGGATGTCATCAGGAGGGTCAGGGAAGAAGGTGAACACATCGTTTTCAGAGTCCGAGGCTGAGTCTGAGTTATATGTTTGAATAGCACAGAGGGTATTTTCTGATGGTTGGTCGTCTAAGGAGAAGACAGGCTCAATGTCAGAATCATCAAGTTGGATGCCAGTGCTCTTAGCGATTTTATCAATCAGATGGCTTCCGCGACTCTTTGCCCTTGGACAATTTTTGGCAAAATGTCCTTTTTTGTTGCAAACATAACATCTATCTTTGCTTCGCTTCTTGGATGAGCGATGATGGCTTTTACGCAAGAATTTCCATTTGCCTTTGCTTTTCCCTTTGCGTGTCTTCTTGAAGGAAAACTTTTTGAAATATCTCTTCTTTTTGCAGCCTGTGCAGGAAGGATCGGTGCAATCCTTGGGACATTTGATCTTCGACCGAGTTTGAAGCATGCCTTGTCAAGATGTCTGTTCTCTTTGAGGAAGTTTCGGAAGGCTTCTCTGCGGAGGCAAAGCTCTTCTATGGCGATATGAACAGCATGTTGGATTTCACCAATAGTGGCTTCGTGAGGCTTTTTTGTCGCTTTGTTGAAGGGTTTTTTCTGCGGCTTGACTTAGTTCTCGTGGGATAGATGCCAAGAAAATAGGCTTGAGGTTTCAATCTGCACCAAGTAAATAAAATAACTTGATCATGGCTTGAAAATGTCGGTCCAGATCTTTGCGCCTTAATGAGCAACATTTTCGGTCGAAGAACTCCTTTTTTTTGAGTTCTTTGGAGTCTTCAGGTTTGTCAATGAAATACATGTGGATAATCCGGATGGCATTATCCAGAGGCTGAGTTAAGAAGTACATCTGGTCTTGTTCGGAGGAAGTATGCCACCAATCTTTAAGTGCTCCTGTAAAACGGCTAGTAAATTCCAGGAGAATATCATAAGTGGCCCGATAGACTCCAAGAATTCCATGCTTGGCTCACCACTAGGCATATATCTCGAACCCAGGGACTTATCCACAACGTGGAGGGCCAGAGCTGGGTGATATAGATACACGGTGACAAGCTTGTTATGATATCATTCACTCCGTTTCCCATACCACGTCCGAGATCGCGGAAAGAACGAAAATCTCTTGCTCGTGTCTTGCAAGCCTGTTGTCAGGAGGAACTCACCGTGTGAGCGCCGGTTGTGGCACGTTAATAATTTTTGGTCTGAATTGACCGGATGGATTGAATCGGTATCAGTGCAAAAATATTTAAGACTAAATTGATCAAATTAAAAGTTTATGACTAAATTGATCAAATTAAAAATTTATAACCGAATTGATATCGGTTTAATAAGTTTTAAGATTTTTTTGGTATTTTTCCCTTATCCCAGTGTCAGCACAAGATTTAAAACGGGGATGTGTAGCATAAACGTCAGTACAATATTTCACGTCCAAATATACTGGTAGAGATAGCAAATGCACCTCAAATGGAGCCTAGCAAACACGATGGTGTCCATTCAATACAAAGGGTATTTGTCGGCTCCCCCATGTTAATTGGAAGATAATTCCACCAAATTCTAAAAATCTAGTCGTACCATGAACGGGATCAAAACATCTTTGCTTAAGCTTTAATAAACATTTTTTTCCCTTATTTAACTAACAGTATGCTGCAATTCCAGCAGAAATTGAATGTACTACAATTAAACATTCTCGTGCATCACTATCCACCATAAAATTACATACAACAAATTACATGCAATTTAGGAAAAATATTCAAGTTCTGACTTTGGCGCTTCATTCAATTCATATCCATGTCGTGCAAAAGCATCATGGTTTTGGCATATTGCCGATTACAACATCTGGTACACATACAAGCACAAGTTTATTGCTAATGTCTATAGCAACTTACACATGGTGTTTTTTTGGTCCTGTCGTACAATGCGAGGCGAATTGACAATGAAGATTAGTGTTTCCACAGATGTGATCAGACTGGAAAGGTCCCTGTCAATCGGATGTGGTCGAGTGTGCTCTTGAGGCCATACTTTTCCACTGACTTATTCGCTGACCTAAATCCTTCTCCGTAGACCGTTGAAGTATCGGACTCCATTTGATGCTTAAAGAACTCACCGAGTTGCTTCTCAAAGTCTGGCAAAGACGGCGCGGCATCATTCGCAGATCCGGAATAGATCTCGGAATCCAACCACATATGAGCCAAAACTTGACAAATGCCTTCCTCAACCTCTGGTCTTAGGTTACGGAACCCTGCAAATTACCAACATTAGTTCTCTGTCTAAAATCCCAAATAAGAAAAATGCAATATGGATCTCCTTTTTCAGCATTATACCGTACCGATGTGTGGTTAATGCAAATGTTTGTAATGTGCATGTGTAAATGGCGATAGTCATCACAGGACAAAAAAGACCAACCGTTGAGTCGAAGCCATGCGTGCATCATCTCATGAGCAAGAATAGACCCTGTCAACAATCTGTATATCTGAACATTGTCAGCCATCGACTATGATGATCATACAGAATAACCACAGCTTACAGCAAAGAACTCGTGCTACCTAGGAGACCATACAAAATGAGGATTGCTGTCACTTCACACGAACGGACTAGCTTAAAAGGTTCACTTCTCAATGGAATTATTCGGCCTGCTCCAATGCTTGGTCTCCGTATAACCTGTTGTCAAGTGAAAAAGGATCTCAAAATCTAAGTTTTGTCAAAGCATTGTTAACTTAACAAAGATGATCTCACGACCAGGCAACCTAAGGGTAAAAGTTTCGTACAGTTGCAACGCACTGTTCTTCTGACAAGCAAAGTCCTCTGGCCTCAGGCATGTGATGATGTCCCTTTCAGGGTGAAGGTTTCAGAAGGCCAGAAAGCAAAAGTTAGACAAACAGATAAGAGAAAATCTAATCTTCGAGATAACATGGACCCAGATAAAGCTGCGTTTGTTCTTACATTCTTTTCACCTTCAATTGCTTCATTAAGCGCTTGTCTCTCCACCAAGAGCAAAGGAATCTGCTGGTCCACTTTCATGTTCAGACTTTCGTAGAATTCTCGTATAGCGAGATAAAGAGGTTGACATTCATTTGTATCCATAATCGCAGAGGCTAGACACTCCAGACACAGCCTCCGGCCATCATCCAATGATAAGTATCCATGGTCTCTTGGCTACAACATTGGGTGCTTTTCTTTAGTAATGATGCCGGCAAAAGGTGCTTTACGATAACTAGTGAACAGTCTACAATTAAGCTAGCTAGCCAAAGAGGGTATTGATTAGTTGAAAATCACCTCCAATCTTTCACAGCTACAACATCTCGGAGTCCCATCTCGCTCATGGGATGGGCAATACTTTTGCATCCAGAAAGGATGGGCCTTATACTCAACGAGACCTGCTCCATTTCTCAGGATCTGTACAAGAAATGAAGCAGTGAGGTTGTTTCATCCATAAGCAGCAATTACCGAGCAAGAAAAAGCCACGAAAAACAGCAAGGAGATGATATCTCAAACTTCTCGAAAATAAGCTATTCATCAGAGGGACCTTCCTAAAAACTGGCTTGACAAAAGACTCTAGATCATCAACCAGGTGGCAGGATTGTTCTACGATCCAACCAATAACATCCAGTTTAATTCAATAACAAGAAAGCACTCCCTAATAAGTGGGATTGGCTGCATTCTACATCCATCCCCTTATGCAGTCCTAAACCAGATCCTCCTAGTATCCAAGTACACGGGATCTTTCCTTGAGTTTCACATTCATGTCATCCCCTGCTTCATTAATGTCACATTTCCATAATGATTGTAGACTTTCCCCTTGGAGCATCTAAGCATATCCAAACCACCTTAAAAGAAACTTCTATTAACTACTAACCAGACCGAGTTTTCCACCGGTCCCACCACAGACAAACCCAGTTGAACCAGGATTTGGACCAACAGCCACTTAAATGATAGAACCAGAAGATATTAAGGGAATTTTCCGGTAAGACTGCTGTCCATAAGCACCGACAGTGCTTCTGAAAATCACATTAATGGAGTCTCCAGAAAACAAGTGCTGGTCCTGCATGAATTTCAAACTTCTAGTCTATTACAATTATTAGCAACATAGATTTAAGGAACCGCATGAAAGAAGTTGTGCAAAGATTTTTCTAGCAATGTTGATCACAAGAGTAATACTTGCTTGGCATTATTCCCCATTTGCATGAAGCGGTATAATAGAAACATAATTTAGTAAGGACTCCCAAGAAAGAGATCTCAGTCGCCATGAATTGTTCAACCAGTAAATTTTCCAACAAAAAAAATCACTATAGCAGTCAACTGACCAGCCTTTGTGTTTAATTATCATGCAAAATAACAACAACAACAACAATAATCACACGCAAGATGCTATAAAAGCAGATGCTTCTGCTTTATTGGTTACTTTGGTGATAAAATGTGCTGAAACCTAGCCTTTGGAGTGAACTTCCGACGCAAAGAAAACTTATCTCGCTCCACAGAAAGTCCAAGCCACATGTGATGGCCAATAAAATTATGTGGTTCCTCGCAAATGTCAAAACAGAAAAGCAAAAAAGAAACTCTGAACAACTTTTGATCAACCACCTCCTACTTACTCAGAAATCACTTACATGATTCTTGCATACATCACATCTAGGATGATGATGCTCCTTGTAGCATGATTTGTGATAAGGCCGTTTTCCTGCGAGCGAGAACTAGCAAAAGATGGTGATCTATCAATCTCTGACTATTAATTACAAAATCCAATGCATTATTACAAAAAATTAGCAGATCAAACTTCTACCACAACTTTCAATGAACATAGGATTATACCTCAGGATCTGTAATTGGAAGACCACATGCATGACAGCGAAAGCATTCTGGATGCCAAGCAGCACCCATGCAACTCAGGAATCGCCCCGGACCAATCCTGCCATTGCAAGCTGCGCAAATTCTGAAAGATCTAATATGTTAAATCTATCTGATTAAAGAATGGATTCACATATTACAAAGGAAATCATTTTCAAGCCAAAAGTGTAAGGTAAAACATTACAGGTGATATGTCGCTGCAATAAAATATACTTTCTGCTGACACAACTCTCGAGAAGTTAACTCTCACATGAGGTGCTTTTTCTATTATTATGGTAGCATTTTCTCCAACAAAGGCTACCCATATTTTCGTCTTCAGGTTTGACAACTCAATACCTATTCCTGCAACTCTTGGTTTATCCATTGAAATAACAGCAACTGACCGTAGCTCACAAAACATGCCTATCAACCCCTAAATTGGATTCCCCAAATAAACCACGCATGTAATTATTTCCCCAATGCTGATAGGAAACTCAGCCAGTCTCGGTGAACCATACAGCAGAGTCCTACAGCTTCCCGTCAATATCAAAGCCCAAGTTATTCCTTTTATCACAAGCCTCCATGGAAAAAATTCTTCCTTTCTTGATATTTCAGCAATAAATGATGCACAAGGTGTAGATATGAAATGTTTATCACAAAGTGTAGATGTAGATCTAACAAGCTGGCACGTGCTGATCAGTTGATCTGTCAGGAAAAAGAAGTAGAAGTAGTGGAAGCCCAAGGGGGTTGGTGATGCAATTTAATAAATTATAGAAGTAAGAATCTATTCAACAAATAAGGATCAGCTTCTATGCCGAATCTTAGTTGAACATGAAAGAATTTAACTGTTTAAAAAAAAAGAGATAATACAAATCTCTCAAAAGATGGGAACTGGACCAACTCGTCGATTATAACCTGAGACAAGAAAGCTTAAGAGCTGAATATACCTCCAGCCTGAAGATGAAGTTGGATGAAGTTGAAATGAATTTCCATCGCTGTGACTAGATGGATCTTCTACATCTAAACTTTCCTGGAGAGCTTTCGCCAGTAGTTCATCCTCCCCCAATTGAGCTGTAGAATGACTTTTATCTTTTCCTTGCTGAGCTTTAGAAGCTTGTTCGTAATTGGATTGATATTCATCATCTAGAGAGATTTAACAGAAAAATAATGGAATCACTCAATTACATATGTGGGACTTTTGGTTTGATAAGTAAGAAATTATTGTCGCGGTAAACACACTAGAAGGTGGACCGATCCTGCAAACAAGCCCTCGCAGGAAACTACTAGCAAGGAATCCCCCAATATGAACGAAGAGAATTGTGAGCACTAGAACATACAGCAAGTTTACTTTCCTTGGACAATTTATGTCTCGCATCACATTTGATAGCATGAGTAACCTCAGAGATTGAGTAGCCATGAGGTTTATGGATCCTGCTACTCCTAGCTCCCCAATAAGATAATGAAAGGTATTCTAAGCTAGCTTATGCAAAATACAACCAGAGGATTTGCCTTTAAAAAGACCTGATGACCAGACCAAATCTTCACCAGTCCAAATCTTCTTCTCACGAGCCAGGCATTCTAGACAAATTGCATAACAGAAGAATAGATGCCCACATAGCTTTAGAAAAAGAGCAGTCAATGAGTAGATGGTCGCTTGTCATTGGAGAAATTGCATAACTCAAGGATAGATGCCCATAACAGACATATTTTGGGAACCACTCAATTATATATTGTAAACTTTATATATGTAACTTTTAGACGTGTAGTGAAGTACATTGCTAGCAGAAGGAAAAGCAGGAAATGGTTATGGTGCAAAAAGGTGAAGGTTCAACGATTCGCAACTCCAACCACAGCAACACTAGATAGCCTAAAAGCGATCTTGATGAGTGTAAATCTCTTCAATATAGAAGAGACTCATACTAAATCAAACGGAGAATGGGAACAAGCTTGAAGACATTCTTTTACAGATGCTTCTCCATTCATCATATTATTGAAGAGACGAGAACCTCTGCATACGCATTCCATTGAATGTTCATAATAAATGCTTATAGTTTGGTGACGTACCGATGGAATTTTTCCTTTCTGATCTTCTTCTGAAAGTGAACAGGCAATTGCATAATCTATTTCCTCCCTCTCGTGGTCCGTTAACTCGTCCTGCATCCAAATTCTCAACCACGTAAATGGGATGAGAAGGTGCCTTACGAGAAAATTAAGGACACAAATCACAAGCTAATGAGGACTTGTGACATTCTCTCGCTTTGGAAAATAGCTTTGAATGAAGAATATGACTTCGTCATTCCCCATTTCCAATCAATGGATTACAGAAATGTATGATTCCCAACTTGAGTTAAAATACAAGAAAAATCTACAAAAGCCGTTGATACCACAGAATTTTGCCGATATTGATCCCCCATGGCCAAGACCGTCAAGTGTCCGGGAGAATATCTCCTTGAAGCAAAATGTTGCTCTGCAATTGCAGTTAGCACTTATAGTGAAGACCTGAAGCTGTGAAGAAAAAATCTTAGCTAGTGCTTTGGGTGAACGCAAACATATCTTAGGATAATAGAGGCATGTCAAGTCTGCCTCAGCAGCCCCAAAAAGAACTCAAAAGGCAGTAGATCCACTGCTAGGTTTTATCCAATCAGAAAAATAATGCTACGTTTTAAGGCATTAGGGGAATAGAATTACACACATCAGTAGTGTAAAAATTCAATATTATATCTATTGAGGGACAGAGGTGAGGACCTTTAAAAGAAAGGATACTGAGGGTGAACAAAAGATGCATAAACTGACTAGATGAATCCTTAACGAGCTCTATTTAGTATCCACATTCTATATCACATTGGATGAAGGAAAATAAATTAGAACCCACAAGACCTAAGAACATGCATATGACTAACAGGTAATGGACAGGATATTAAGATGCCATGCATTTTGGATGTCCTATGTCATGAATGACTTGAAAATTTGCAAAGGTGGTTTTGTTTATAGCGAGCCACAGGCCCACAGTACTATTATCGAGCAGGTTGAAATGGATGAAAATAACAAGATCAATGAAAAGTAGCTTAGTTTGATAAATATCGCCTTCTAGACCACAAAACGCACTTCAGAAGCAACATCATAACAAGTCTCAAGGAAATTAGGAGAGTGATCTTTTACCGTGTCTCTAAATTTCATATTTAGCTGAGCTTCTTCCACATCAACAAAATGGTGATCAAAATTCAGTTTTTAGACGAACGACAAACCAAAAGAGAAAAAAAGCACAGAAAGGAATGAAGTTTCCATGGCTCTGTAGAGTTATAGATAACAAATCAAGAAACACACTTCTAACTACGCATGGATCACAAAGTGCTCAGAACACTGCATTCGGATTGCAATAATTAAACCAAATTTTGACAGTTCTCTGAGTGTATAGACAGGAGGAACACAGTGCATCTCAGAACTCACCTGTAAGCAAACGTGAATTTACAGAAACAGAGTTTTCTGAAAAGAAAGAAGGGGCAAAAAAAAAAAAAAAAAAAAAAAAACAGAAGCATAAATCAGTGTCTCTCAGCAAAATTCTGTCATTTCCGGTCATCAAATTCTGTGCGAATCCTAGCCAAAATGTTAAGATTCATACAAATATCAAAGATCGATAAACTGGTGATCATGCGTGACAGGACGTCATCTACATACCTTGATCAGTCAAGAGAAGGAGTGAGCACACTAGAGAGTAAAGAGGAGCAACTTGACTTGAGCGTGGACTTCTTCGATGCCCATTTCTTCTCTTGTGAAATATGGGTCCTGACCTTCTGATCATTTACCAACACGTGCCTCCACACAACTGGTCTAAAGCTAATGAGTTTGTCGTTTCAATTATGTGCACTCTTTTGTGAAATGACAATTGTCTCCCACAGAATTTAGTAACATACTTTCAAAGCATTTCAATAATTCTCTATATTTGTCCTTCTCTTCACTTAAGATTATATACTTCTGAACATGATAAAACAAATCCGTCGGAGATTTCAGCCTCAAATTTTTGCCGATAAAATCCATTAAAAGCCCTTTTGTTATTACAAAGTGAGTTGCTATCGTAGCACGTTGAAAGATGGGTAAAATTCTGTCCAAGAGATGTAAAGAGCCTTACGTCCATACAAAAAGCTCAGCTCTAGGGGCACTTATCAAAATAACAAAAAAATGTGAAAGGTAGAGGAACATTACACTCTGAAAACTTCTTAGGTTTTGGATCGTAGCAACGTGTATTTTGCCGTGACTCCTACGTGAAGTGTTTCTAACGCATAATTTTTTAGTGATTTCTCTGTGACGGATCATATATACTCACAGTTTCACCCAGTGACCGAGATGTTTGCAAGAATCTAGTCCCAATGTCTCGTAAAACCCCGGTTACACCACGTGGGATAATTATGCAGTCCTCATCTTTTATTGGGTTATACGATTCTCGAAATACAATCGGTCATATTTTTGTTTTGACAGGGGATCAGGCATGCCTATCTTTTATTACTAGCGAGAAGATGATGCATTAGTCGAGTTTGCCAACGTGTGTAGTTACGCCCTCACCTGCAAAGGTTCTCGTCCCGAGCACTGCCCCTGATACATTAGGACGTATTGGCTGGCAGCGGGAGTGCGACGAGTACTTGGTCACGGCACACATCTTCGATGAGCATAGCTCCTTAAAAGGGAGAAGGCCATCGCAGCCCGGCGGTCGTGCTCGCGAAGGGCCTTACTTCAAGTGTGTCCAGATGAAAGATTTCCTATAAAGGTGCTTGTCGAGGACTTGAAGCCCAACCTGATGGCTTATTAGAACTACCACCGATCTGATTTCCGATAGGCTTTCTCTTCGGCGTCAAGCCTCGGGAGCTGCCGAGAGTCGGTGTTCTTTCCAACATATTCGAACATGCTTTCGAGCATAACTTTTTGGTCGGCGAGACCGGAGATTCTTCGATCAATTCTTAGAAACTCGACTGATACGGGTTAGCAAAGCAAGCATTATTTTGATACGAAGCTTCAAGTCTTTTTCAATGGCTTTCACTGGGTCCGCGTTTTTGCAGTGATGTTCATTTGTTTGATCTCGAACGGATGACTGCTCAAGGAATGTCGACGATGAGGACAGGAAGTATCTTCCTGATGAACAACCGCAGATACGCCTTCGAGGTCAAGATTCACAGAGGACCTTACAATGTAATCAAGAACTAGAAACCAGAAGAGTTCCTATGAAACTAATTCATAAACTTGAGTTGCAAACTTATGGCAAGTATGCTATCCCACACACGGCTCTCCTGGCCTTAAAAGGGACTGCCTGTTAGCCACCAAGTTGCTTATCAAGTCATGAGCTTAGATCATAGTACTCTCTAGAATATCGGAAGTTCTGATGCACAGAGGGGCAAGTGCAGAGCATACTCCAGGATTTTTCTCAATCATAGTGTTTGTTCAGAACCATCGTTCTGGACTAAAAGAGAATGTGAGTGTTTTAGAAGATCATGTTGGAAGTGGAGTACACATCACACTTCTTATTTCACTCTCTGGTCTTTACAGTGGAGACTCCTTGCTCTTATATAGGCAGAGGAGGACACATAAGACAAGAGCAGGCAGACTGGCCTTGCTCAGACATAATTATGGGAGCAAACTAGCCACTTATGGGCTACACACTTAGGGAGTCCTAAAGAAATCCCGTGACAGGCTATGAACAGTAGTTTTTCGCCTGGTGCTACAGTAAAAACAGACTGGATGAACAGTAAAAACAGGCTGGATGAACAGTGTACAGTGACCGGTGTACAGTGTTTTGTGGACGTCCTTTATTTGTCTCTTCCGTCTCTAGCATTGTAGTCATAGTCTGAATCATCAGAGCTATGATGAGCTATCTGTTCCTTGAGTAGTGCGTCCTCATCAATATCGGATAGACTGAAGCTTCCGTCTTTTTCTCTTTTGAAAGCACGGATGAGATTATCGATTTCTTCTGCCGACAAATCTGGCGGACGGGAGGAGCTAGCACCGAAAGTGCCAGGAAAAGGGGCGTAATTTAGGGTGTCTCCCCATGGATCTTGGGAAAGTGGCCCCCTCCAGGGATCATAGGGGGTGGAGGAGCCAGGATTGTTTTGTTGAAAGATCTGAAGGGCTTCTTGGATCTTTTCTCTCGTCTGATCCCAAGCATCTAGGTGGTCCCAGGAGACAGGGACCTGGGCGGATGGCCATACTTCTGGCGGGATGGTGCGATTTTCCTGACATAGGATTCTCTGGAGTTCTCTTGATGAAGATCTGCTGGTGGTGATGGAGTAAGGTAGCGTCTGGTGAATTTGTGCAGATTCTTGAAAAACTTGAGGCCTGTAACTTGACGTTCCTGCAATAGAAGGTTTGTCAGAGATCCATCCAGTGGGATGGCAATATGTCCATGGTCGGTGGAACAGGACAATAGTATGGCGTTCTGGTTCAGGCTTTCCTTGACGATTTTGGATTTTGAAAAGTCATTTCCAGTACTTGAGTGGTTTAAACCATGCAAAAATGTCTAAGAGATATTTCTGGTTATGATCACGCCCAGCTGCATCCTTGATAAAAACTTGCAAAATTTGTTCAGTAGGAAATTCAATGGCTATTGTGTACAGGTTGAACATGTACCAAAGTAACCATTTTGGTGGTTAACAGGCAGTCCCTTTAAGGCCTGGAGAGCCGTGTGTGGGATAGCATATCTGCCACAAGTTTGCAACTCAGTTTATGGATCTAGTTTCATAGGTTCTTTTGGTATCAGAGCCATGGATTTCTTTGAATCATTTTAGTTTGGTCTTAACTACGTTCTGTTTCTAGAAGAGTAACACTCTTCTCCTATGGAAACTACAGATTCTCCCTCCGTCTCCTTTCCTATTTCTCATACTTCCACTGTTTCTCTTCAGCCTCCACCCGAGCTTCGAAAATCCTCATGTTCCAAGATAGACTATCTTTATGAGGTATCATACCTCACTGAGGATAGTAAGATCTCAGAGACTCAGCTTCCCATGATGAACCCATATTCTGCTTTTGCAAAACCACCATCATTTTCACCTCTCAGATCCATTAGACACCTCATCAGGCATACCCCTCGCACTGTTAAAGAGTATGTCCAGTCCTCTAGCTTTGATCGGCATCCCATTCGGCAACGAACAAGAACATTTTGTTACTCTCCAGATACCACCAGAGTTTCCTGCCCAATGGATTCAACAAGGCTACACTCATCTTCATTTTGGAGCCATCCGCCTTGCCTTAACCTTTCATGGTCGGAAAGGCCTCCCGGTCACTGCTCGAATCGCCTTACTAGACACCAGGTTCTTGGAATACCAGCAAGCTTGTGTTGGCACCATTCAGACTACCATGAATGCGGGAACTGTCTTTGTCACACTTTTCCCAAATTTCAACATTGCTCTTGCAGATCCCAACCTCGCTATCGCTCTTAAGGTTCAGCTACAAATCACCGGAGCTCCTCAAACTCCCGGATCCATTGCTTTGCTACCTTACATTACCGATGATCTACCGTGTCCAAAACCATGCCATCGATCTCAATATTCCAAACTCAAGACGCTCTTGTTATATCTCGTGATCATGACCGACATCCGTTATCCATGTTCCTCGACGGATCCCACGAAGCGAGCTAGTAAAGCTCCTCCCCGATAGTTGGATAACCAACTATGAAAAACTCCATCAAAGTTGTAAGCCGATCCGATCAAGTGAACCACGCTTACCGAAAAAAGATGGTACTGTTGCCATCAAATTTAACAAAACCAAAGAGGAACCTTCCTCCATTTTCCCCACCATCCTCCATTTTACACCCTGCCCTGCTGACCCTGTTTTAAGCGAATCAGATGACAAACGTTTTGTCCATTCTTTTGATACACAGGGACAACCGATTCATCTGTTCAAAGACCCTACCGGGCATTGCTTTTGGGATCCAGAGTGTGCTTGTCCGTCCTGTACACAATTTGAAAACGAAGATGACAGACCCCCTTCCTCAAAGAAGAAAAAGAAAAAAGATTCTCTTTATCAAAGGTATCTTGATGGAGATCCAACTGTTGGTCCTCTAGGAGAAGACGGCGGTAAATACCAGTTCATTGTCTCCTATGGACCACCTCAAACCCCTAAGGTAACCTCACCTCCACCTCCTTGTAAACCAATTACTCCACCTTCTCAACCCCCAACCAAACCCATGATCACTTCCCCTTTCTACAAACCCATTCAAAAATGGGTAAAGAAGAATCCTTCATGTCCTCTAAACTTACCAAGACCAAGCACCTGCATATCCCACTCGATTCCACCCCCTGTTTTACCCAGCATATGCATGTTCCATCCTGATGACTTTCCTCCACTCGAAGCTACCGAATCATCTGGAAATAGCACTCAGCCCCGAAAATTTCCTCCACTAGAAAAGTTCTCTGACCCTCACCAAAGATTTCAGCACTCCCCCAAAATCCCAAATCCCACAGGCCTTGATGCCCAAGGACAACGGAAGTAGCCCTCTGCTGCTGAAACTGTCTTGAATTGGCAAACTGAAAATGCTCTGGCCCAAAATGAGCTTCTAGGCAGTGTTGCTACACGTCTTGAACGGGTAGACAAAACCACTGACTTATCTTGCCAGTATCTTTGAAAGACTTCCAAAAAGGCTTCATTTGCTAGAAACCAAGCAAGCACCTCCTAGCCATTATTTGGAAGATCAAAAGCCGAGAAATTGAGAAACTCAAAAGGCAAATCCAAATTCTCAAAGGACAAATGATCCTTCACTTCGATTGACCCACCTTTTTCCCCTCTCCTTCTTTACCACCCAAACCCAATCATCTCTAGGATCATCATCCTCCTTTCTTTGTGTTCTCGCCTCGCCCTCCTCCTCCCTGCAATTTTTTGATTCTCAGAGAAAAGCTCCGCAAGCTTAAACAAAAGCAGAAGGAGTCTTTCACTCCTACAGAATCACCATCTCCTCCTGGAACACCTGAACACCCACCTGGTGATCATCCTCCCAGCAACCCTCCTGCTACCCTGACCATTTCTAACCCCATTGAGACTTTCCTTCGACAGCAGATTCCTTCAATTGCTGTCATCAAGCCATCCACGGCTACACAGGTTGAAACTTCGTCTGAATCCAATTTTGATGCCTTTACCGAATCAGCCTCTTCGGAAGACGATTTGCTTATGGCAAATAGTGTCAAAGACGAAGATATATTTTCTGAACCAGAAATACATCACCCAGAGCAACCTGATGCAACCCAAACTTTCACTGCATCGTCCTCCAAAGTTTACTTTACTTTGGACGACATCCCATATCATAAGTGGCCTGATCGACTTCAAGAATTTCATGCTTGGCTCACAACCCGGCATATTTCTGAACCCAGTACCTATGATATTCTCCTGGAATTTACCAGTCGCTTCACCGGAGCACTAAAAGATTGGTGGCATACTGCCTCCGAACAAGACCAGATGTACTTCTTGACTCAGCCACTGGATAATGCTATTCAGATCATCCACATGTATTTCATTGGCAAACCTGAAGACTCCAAAGAACTCAAAAGAAAGGAGTTCTTTGATCGAAAATGTTGCTCATTAAGGCGTAAAGATCTTGATCGACACTTCCAAGCCATGATTAAGTTATTTTATTTACTCGGTGCAGATTGGAATCTCAAGCCGATTTTCTTGGCATCCATCCCGAGAGAATTAAGTCAAGCTGCCGAAAAAACCCTCCAGCAGCGACAAAAAAGTCTTACAGAAGCCACTCTTGGTGAAATTCAACAGGCGGTTCATATCGCCATAGAAGAACTCTGTCTCCGCAGAGAAGCCTTCAGAAACTTCCTTAAGGAAGACAGACATCTTGATAAAGCATGCTTCAAACCCGGTTTAAAGATAAAGTGTCCCAGGGATTGCTCTGATCCCTCTTGCACAGGCTGCAAAAAGAAAAGACACTTCAGAAAGTTTTCTTTCAAGAAGACACGCAAAGGAAAAAATAAAGGTAAATGGAAATTCTTGCGAAAAAGCCATCATCGCTCCTCCAAAAAACGAAGCAAAGACAGATGCTATGTTTGCAACAAAAAAGGACATTTTGCAAAAAATTGTCCAAAGGCCAAGAATCGTGGAAGCCATTTGGTTGATAAAATTGCTAAGAGCACTGGCATCCAACTTGATGATTCTGACATTGAGTCTGTCTTCTCCTTAGACGACCAACCATCAGAAAATACCCTCTGTGCTATTCAAACATATAGCTCAGACTCGGCCTCAGATTCTGAAAATGATGTCTTCACCTTCTTCCCTGATATTCCAGACCACATTCACACCACTGAACCAATACACCACCCATACATCCCCATCCATATCCTTTTGTCCAAATATCATAAACCAATCCCTTTGGTGGCACTCATTGATACTGGAGCAAGTTCTTCCATCCTAGACACTAAGATTCTCCCAGAAGAATTATGGAAGCCCTACACCAGGTATTTCAATTCCGCTTCTGGTGACACATTTGCTACCAAGTATCGAAGTAAGCCAATTACCATTCAATTCTTCCCACAGTGTTCTATCACCACCAGGGTCCTTGGTTCCAGATCCCCGCACAAAGATATTATCATTGGGCTGGACATCCTCACCCAACTCCCCAAGCTCGAATACTTTCCCGTGGCTTACGCTTCAAAAATCGGTTCGGGAATTTGTAGAAACCAAACGGTTCTATACACTTGAGCCCGCCTTGTTTGACCCAATCATCCGAGTTTAATTTCCTCTTGTCTTTGCTGAGTCACATTCTGAGTTTTCCTAGACCTGCACCCAACCCTTATGGAAAAACTCCCGGTTTTATGTCAAACTCCCATTCAAAAAGAATGAAGACATTAATCCGACGAGAGCAAGTCATTCTGGAATGAGCCCACAACACCTTACACTTGCGCAGCAAGAATGTGCAGAACTGTTGGCCCAAGGTCTTATTGAACCATCTGACTCTCAATGGGCATGTGAAGCATTTTATGTCAACAAGCGAGCTGAACAGAATCGTGGAAAAATGAGGTTAGTAATTAATTACCAACCTCTGAATGAATTCCTCCAGGATGATAAATTCCCATTACCCCATCGAAATTCCCTCTTTCTTAGCCTTGCTCAGGCAAAGATTTATTCAAAATTTGATCTTAAGGCAGGATTTTGGCAGTTGGGAATTGACCCGTCTGACAGACCCAAGACAGGGTTCTGTATCCCAAACCAGCACTTTCAATGGACAGTTGTTCCTTTTGGCCTTAAGACTGCACCTTCCCTTTTCCAAAAGGCTATGTGCAAAATTTTTGAACCAATTCTTTCAAATTCCCAAATCTATATTGATGACATTCTTTTGTTCAGCCCTGATGAACAATCTCATTGCCAACTCTTGACACAATTTGCTGATATTGTAAAGAGGCATGGCATTATGCTTTCTCGAAAAAAAAATGATCCTTGTCCAAACGAAATTGAATTCCTTGGCATGCACTTAAAAGAAGGAACTTATTGCCACCGAACCCCATATTGCGAGAGGAACTCCAAAAATTTCCTAAAAAGGATTTCAATGCCGACAAGTCCAGCAATTCCTTGGCATTGTAAATTACTTGCGAGATTTTATTCCTCATATTTCCGCATATCTCGACCTCTCCAAAAGATGCTCAAAAAGAATCCTCCCTCATGGGGACCCAAGCAAACTCAGTCAATTTCTCGCTCAAACAACTTTTACAGCATCTTCCTCCTTTAAAAATCCCATCTACTGGCAAAAGAATCCTTCAGACTGATGCCAGCGACAAATATTGGGCAGCTATTCTTTTAGAAGAAATTGATGGGAATAGGCATATCTGTGCCTACAAAAGTGGTCGATTCTCTCAAGCAGAAATTCACTACCATTCCACTTTCAAGGAAATACTTGCAGTCAAATATGGCATCAAGAAATTTGAGTTTCATCTCATAGGACACCATTTTCTTGTTGAAATGGATATGTCTTCATTTCCCAGAGATGCTCAAATTCAAACAAAAGCAAGTCCCTCATCCACAATTGCTTCGATGGGCTGAATGGTTTTCAAAATACTCTTTCGAAGTCAAACATATCCCGGGACAAAGAATGTCCTCGCCGACTTCTTATCCGGACCAAAAGAACCGGTCCAAGCAATTCACATGTATGTCAAGAAGGAACCTCTCTCGAAACATACCGCACTACGACATGCAAAGTGTGGATGGCCAAGTCTCGAAATACCCTCCCGAGATTCCATTGACCATCCGACATAATATCTTGAAAGAAAGACTTCCCGGGATTAATGTGGGAATATCGGTTCCGAATTTTTCGTGAATATGGCGGCTTGATGCTCGGACCCGGATGGACTCCATCCACAATACCCATTCATCCATCCCCTCCGATGGTCTCCAAATGAGGCATTCCCCAAGATATGAAATGGTTACTTTGGTACATGTTCAATCTCGTACACAATAGCCATTGAATTTCCTGCCGAACAAATTTTACGGGTTTTCATCAAAGATGCAAATGGACGTGACCATAGCCAGAAATATCTCCTAGATGTTTTTGCATGGTTCAAACCTCTCCAATACTGGAAGGAACTCTTCAAAATCCAGAACCGTCAAGGAAGGCCTGAACCAGAACGTCATACCATTGTCCTATTCCACCGCCCATGGACATACTGCCATCCCACTGGATTAATTTCTGACACACCTTCTGTTGCAGGAACGTCAAGTTATAAGCCTCAAGTTTTTCAAGAATCTGCACAAATTCATCAGACACTACCTTACTCCATCACCACCAGCAGATCCTCATCAAGAGAACTCCAGAGAATCCTATGCCAGGAAAATCGCACCATCCCACCAGAAGCATGGCCATCTGCCCAGGTTCCTGTTTCCTGGGACCACCTCGACGCTTGGGATCCGATGAAAGAAAAAATCCTAGAAGCCCTCCAGATCTTTCAGCAAAACAATCCAGACTCTTCCACCCCCTATGATCCGTGGGGGGGACCACTTTCCCAAGATCCGTGGGGAGACACCCCAAATTACGCCCCTTTTTCCGGCACTTTCGGTGCCGCTCTTCTCGTCCGCCGCACTGACACGGCGCGAGAAGAAATCGAGAGCCTCATCCGCGCCTTTAAAAAAGAAAAAGATGGAAGCTCCAGCCCAGATGATATAGATGAGGACGCACTGCTCAGAGAACAGCTAGCTCATCATAGCTCTGATGATTCAGACTATGACTACAATGCTAGAGACGGAAGAGACAAATAAAAAACGTCCTGAAAACACTGTTCACCGGTACTGTAGCACACTGTTCACTGTTCATCCAGCCTATTTTACTGTAGCACCCACCGAAAATCCACTGTTTATAGTTGGTCACGGATTTTCCTCCTATGTTTTAGCCTATTAATGGCTAGTGTGCTTTCATAATTGTGTTTGAACATGGCTAGTCAGCCATCCCTTGTCGTTTGTATCCTCCTTTGCCTATATAAGAGCAAGGAGTCCTCATTGTAAGATCCATCGAGTGAAATAAGAAGTGTGTTGTATACTCTACTTCCAACATGATCTTCTAAACACTCACATACTCTTCTAGTCCAGAACGATGGTTCTGAACAAACACTATGATTGAGAAAAATCTGGAGTATGCTCGCACTTGCCCTTAGGGGATCCCCGTGCATCGAGAATTTCCGATATTCGGAGATTACTATGGTCTAAATTCATGACTTGAGAAGCAACTTGGTGGTTAACAGGCAGTCCCTTTAAGGCCTGGAGAGCCGTGTGTGGGATAGCATATCTGCCACAAGTTTGCAACTCAGTTTATGGATCTAGTTTTGGGAAATGCATCATTAGGAGACCATCGGAGGGGATGGATGAATGGATATTGTGGATGTAGTCCGTCTGGTCTGAACATTAATCCTCCATGCTCACGAAAAATTCGGAGATGATATTCCCACATTAATTCCGGAAGTCTTTCTTTCAAAACATTATGTCGGATGGCCAATGGAATCTCAGGAGGGTATTTAAGACTTGGCCAACCACACTGCATGTCAGTGGTGCGGTATGTTTCTGAGAGAGGCTCATTCCTGACATACATGTGAATTGATTAAAGCGGTTCTTTTGGTCTGGATAAGAAGTCAGCTAGGACATTCTTAGTCCCCGGAATATGTTTAACTTCGAATGAGTATTTAGAAAACCATTCAGCCCATCGGAGCAATTGTGGATGGGAGACTTGCTTTTGTTTAAACTTGAGCATCTGGGGAAATGAGGACATATCCATTTCAACAAGAAAATGGTGTCCAATAAGGTGGAATTCAAACTTCTTGATGCCGTATTTAACTGCAAGTATTTCCTTGAAAGTGGAATGGTAATGGATTTCTGCTTGAGAGAACCGACCACTTTTGTAGGCACAAATATGCCTGGTCCCATCAATTTCTTCTAAAAGAATAGCTGCCCAATATTTGTCGCTGGCATCAGTTTGAAGGATCGTTTTGCCAGTAGATGGGATTTTTAAGGGAGGAAGATGCTGTATGAGCTGTTTAAGCTGAGAAACAGCTTGAGTTTGCTTGGGTCCCCATGGGGGAGGATTCTTCTGGAGCATCTTGTGGAGCGGTCTGAGATATTTAGAAATATGGGGAATAAAGTCTCGCGAGTAATTTACAATGCCAAGGAATTGCTGAACTTGTCTGGCATTCAGATCCTTTTCAGGAAATTTTTGGAGTTCATCCGCAATATGGGGTTCAGGACAATAGGTTCCTTCTTTCAAGTGCATGCCAAGGAATTCAATTTCTGTTTGGGCAATAATCATTTTTTTTTTCTGAGAAAGCATAATGCCATGCCTTTTAACAATATCAGCAAATTGTGTCAAAAGTTGGCAATGAGAGTGTTCATCAGGGCTGAACAAAAGAATGTCATCAATATAGATTTGTGAGTATGGAAGAATTGGTTCAAAGATTTTGCACATAGCCTTTTGGAAAAGGGAAGGTGCGGTTTTGAGGACAAAAGGAACAACCGTCCATTGAAAGTGTTGGTTTGGGATACGTAACCCCGTCTTGGGTCCGTCTCGGTGGGTCAATTCCCACCGCCGAATCCCGCCTTAAGATCAAATTTTGAATAGATCTTTGCTTGAGCAAGGCTAAGAAAGAGAGAATTTCGGTGGGGCAATGGGAATTTATCATCCTGAAGGAACTCATTCAGAGGTTGATAATTAATTACTAACCTCATTTTTCCACGATTTTGTTCAGCTCTCTTATTGACATAAAATGCTTCACATGCCCATTGAGAGTCAGATGGTTCAATGAGGCATTGTGCCAATAATTGTGCGCATTCTTGCTGGGCAAGGGCAAGGTGTTCGGGGCTCATTCCAGAATGACTGGCTCTCGTCGGATTAATGTCTTCATTCTTCTTGAATGGAAGTTTGACATAAAAAAGAGAGTTTTTCCATAAGGGCTGGGTGCAGGATTGAGAAAATTGGGAGTGTGACTCAGCACAAGAAGAAAGTAGACTACGGACGATTGGGTCAAACATGGCGGGTTCGAGTGCATAGAATCGTTTGATTTCTAAAAATTCCCTGAATTGATTTTTGAAACGTAAGCCACGGGAAAGTATTCTAAGCTTGGGGAGTTGGGTTAAAATGTCCCAACCAATGATGATATCTTTGTCTGGGGATCTAGAACCGAGGACCCTGGTGGTAATAGAACACTGGGGAAAGAATTGAATAGTAATGGGCTTACTACGATACTTGGTAGCAAAGGTGTCGCCAGAAGCTGAATTGAAATACCTGGTGTAGGGTTTGCAAAATTCTTCTGGGAGAATCTTAGTATCTAGGATGGAAGAACTTGCTCCAGTATCAATGAGCGCCACCAAGGGGATTGGTTTGTGGTATTTAGACAAAAGGATATGGATGTGAATGTATGGATGGTGTACTGGTTCAGTGATGTGGATGTCATCAGGAGGGTCAGGGAAGAAGGTGAACACATCGTTTTCAGAGTCCGAGGCTGAGTCTGAGTTATATGTTTGAATAGCACAGAGGGTATTTTCTGATGGTTGGTCGTCTAAGGAGAAGACAGGCTCAATGTCAGAATCATCAAGTTGGATGCCAGTGCTCTTAGCGATTTTATCAATCAGATGGCTTCCGCGACTCTTTGCCCTTGGACAATTTTTGGCAAAATGTCCTTTTCTATTGCAAACATAACATCTATCTTTGCTTCGCTTCTTGGATGAGCGATGATGGCTTTTACGCAAGAATTTCCATTTGCCTTTGCTTTTCCCTTTGCGTGTCTTTTTGAAGGAAAACTTTTTGAAATATCTCTTCTTTTTGCAGCCTGTGCAGGAAGGATCGGTGCAATCCTTGGGACATTTGATCTTCAGACCGAGTTTGAAGCATGCCTTGTCAAGATGTCTGTTCTCTTTGAGGAAGTTTCGGAAGGCTTCTCTGCGGAGGCAAAGCTCTTCTATGGCGATATGAACAGCATGTTGGATTTCACCAATAGTGGCTTCTGTGAGGCTTTTTTGTCGCTGTTGAAGGGTTTTTTCTGCGGCTTGACTTAGTTCTCGTGGGATAGATGCCAAGAAAATAGGCTTGAGGTTTCAATCTGCACCAAGTAAATAAAATAACTTGATCATGGCTTGAAAATGTCGGTCCAGATCTTTGCGCCTTAATGAGCAACATTTTCGGTCGAAGAACTCCTTTTTTTTGAGTTCTTTGGAGTCTTCAGGTTTGCCAATGAAATACATGTGGATAATCCGGATGGCATTATCCAGAGGCTGAGTTAAGAAGTACATCTGGTCTTGTTCGGAGGAAGTATGCCACCAATCTTTAAGTGCTCCTGTAAAACGGCTAGTAAATTCCAGGAGAATATCATAAGTGGCCCGATAGACTCCAAGAATTCCATGCTTGGCTCACCACTAGGCATATATCTGAACCCAGGGACTTATCCACAACGTGGAGGGCCAGAGCTGGGTGATATAGATACACGGTGACAAGCTTGTTATGATATCATTCACTCCGTTTCCCATACCACGTCCGAGATCGCGGAAAGAACGAAAATCTCTTGCTCGTGTCTTGCAAGCCTGTTGTCAGGAGGAACTCACCGTGTGAGCGCCGGTTGTGGCACGTTAATAATTTTTGGTCCGAATTGACCTGACCGGATGGATTGAATCGGTATCGGTGCAAAAATATTTAAGACTAAATTGATCAAATTAAAAGTTTATGACTAAATTGATCAAATTAAAAATTTATAACCGAATTGATATCGGTTTAATAAGTTTTAAGATTTTTTTGGTATTTTTCCCTTATCCCAGTGTCAGCACAAGATTTAAAACGGGGATGTGTAGCATAAACGTCAGTACAATATTTCACGTCCAAATATACTGGTAGAGATAGCAAATGCACCTCAAATGGAGCCTAGCAAACACGATGGTGTCCATTCAATACAAAGGGTATTTGTCGGCTCCCCCATGTTAATTGGAAGATAATTCCACCAAATTCTAAAAATCTAGTCGTACCATGAACGGGATCAAAACATCTTTGCTTAAGCTTTAATAAACATTTTTTTCCCTTATTTAACTAACAGTATGCTGCAATTCCAGCAGAAATTGAATGTACTACAATTAAACATTCTCGTGCATCACTATCCACCATAAAATTACATACAACAAATTACATGCAATTTAGGAAAAATATTCAAGTTCTGACTTTGGCGCTTCATTCAATTCATATCCATGTCGTGCAAAAGCATCATGGTTTTGGCATATTGCCGATTACAACATCTGGTACACATACAAGCACAAGTTTATTGCTAATGTCTATAGCAACTTACACATGGTGTTTTTTTGGTCCTGTCGTACAATGCGAGGCGAATTGACAATGAAGATTAGTGTTTCCACAGATGTGATCAGACTGGAAAGGTCCCTGTCAATCGGATGTGGTCGAGTGTGCTCTTGAGGCCATACTTTTCCACTGACTTATTCGCTGACCTAAATCCTTCTCCGTAGACCGTTGAAGTATCGGACTCCATTTGATGCTTAAAGAACTCACCGAGTTGCTTCTCAAAGTCTGGCAAAGACGGCGCGGCATCATTCGCAGATCCGGAATAGATCTCGGAATCCAACCACATATGAGCCAAAACTTGACAAATGCCTTCCTCAACCTCTGGTCTTAGGTTACGGAACCCTGCAAATTACCAACATTAGTTCTCTGTCTAAAATCCCAAATAAGAAAAATGCAATATGGATCTCCTTTTTCAGCATTATACCGTACCGATGTGTGGTTAATGCAAATGTTTGTAATGTGCATGTGTAAATGGCGATAGTCATCACAGGACAAAAAAGACCAACCGTTGAGTCGAAGCCATGCGTGCATCATCTCATGAGCAAGAATAGACCCTGTCAACAATCTGTATATCTGAACATTGTCAGCCATCGACTATGATGATCATACAGAATAACCACAGCTTACAGCAAAGAACTCGTGCTACCTAGGGAGACCATACAAAATGAGGATTGCTGTCACTTCACACGAACGGACTAGCTTAAAAGGTTCACTTCTCAATGGAATTATTCGGCCTGCTCCAATGCTTGGTCTCCGTATAACCTGTTGTCAAGTGAAAAAGGATCTCAAAATCTAAGTTTTGTCAAAGCATTGTTAACTTAACAAAGATGATCTCACGACCAGGCAACCTAAGGGTAAAAGTTTCGTACAGTTGCAACGCACTGTTCTTCTGACAAGCAAAGTCCTCTGGCCTCAGGCATGTGATGATGTCCCTTTCAGGGTGAAGGTTTCAGAAGGCCAGAAAGCAAAAGTTAGACAAACAGATAAGAGAAAATCTAATCTTCGAGATAACATGGACCCAGATAAAGCTGCGTTTGTTCTTACATTCTTTTCACCTTCAATTGCTTCATTAAGCGCTTGTCTCTCCACCAAGAGCAAAGGAATCTGCTGGTCCACTTTCATGTTCAGACTTTCGTAGAATTCTCGTATAGCGAGATAAAGAGGTTGACATTCATTTGTATCCATAATCGCAGAGGCTAGACACTCCAGACACAGCCTCCGGCCATCATCCAATGATAAGTATCCATGGTCTCTTGGCTACAACATTGGGTGCTTTTCTTTAGTAATGATGCCGGCAAAAGGTGCTTTACGATAACTAGTGAACAGTCTACAATTAAGCTAGCTAGCCAAAGAGGGTATTGATTAGTTGAAAATCACCTCCAATCTTTCACAGCTACAACATCTCGGAGTCCCATCTCGCTCATGGGATGGGCAATACTTTTGCATCCAGAAAGGATGGGCCTTATACTCAACGAGACCTGCTCCATTTCTCAGGATCTGTACAAGAAATGAAGCAGTGAGGTTGTTTCATCCATAAGCAGCAATTACCGAGCAAGAAAAAGCCACGAAAAACAGCAAGGAGATGATATCTCAAACTTCTCGAAAATAAGCTATTCATCAGAGGGACCTTCCTAAAAACTGGCTTGACAAAAGACTCTAGATCATCAACCAGGTGGCAGGATTGTTCTACGATCCAACCAATAACATCCAGTTTAATTCAATAACAAGAAAGCACTCCCTAATAAGTGGGATTGGCTGCATTCTACATCCATCCCCTTATGCAGTCCTAAACCAGATCCTCCTAGTATCCAAGTACACGGGATCTTTCCTTGAGTTTCACATTCATGTCATCCCCTGCTTCATTAATGTCACATTTCCATAATGATTGTAGACTTTCCCCTTGGAGCATCTAAGCATATCCAAACCACCTTAAAAGAAACTTCTATTAACTACTAACCAGACCGAGTTTTCCACCGGTCCCACCACAGACAAACCCAGTTGAACCAGGATTTGGACCAACAGCCACTTAAATGATAGAACCAGAAGATATTAAGGGAATTTTCCGGTAAGACTGCTGTCCATAAGCACCGACAGTGCTTCTGAAAATCACATTAATGGAGTCTCCAGAAAACAAGTGCTGGTCCTGCATGAATTTCAAACTTCTAGTCTATTACAATTATTAGCAACATAGATTTAAGGAACCGCATGAAAGAAGTTGTGCAAAGATTTTTCTAGCAATGTTGATCACAAGAGTAATACTTGCTTGGCATTATTCCCCATTTGCATGAAGCGGTATAATAGAAACATAATTTAGTAAGGACTCCCAAGAAAGAGATCTCAGTCGCCATGAATTGTTCAACCAGTAAATTTTCCAACAAAAAAAATCACTATAGCAGTCAACTGACCAGCCTTTGTGTTTAATTATCATGCAAAATAACAACAACAACAACAATAATCACACGCAAGATGCTATAAAAGCAGATGCTTCTGCTTTATTGGTTACTTTGGTGATAAAATGTGCTGAAACCTAGCCTTTGGAGTGAACTTCCGACGCAAAGAAAACTTATCTCGCTCCACAGAAAGTCCAAGCCACATGTGATGGCCAATAAAATTATGTGGTTCCTCGCAAATGTCAAAACAGAAAAGCAAAAAAGAAACTCTGAACAACTTTTGATCAACCACCTCCTACTTACTCAGAAATCACTTACATGATTCTTGCATACATCACATCTAGGATGATGATGCTCCTTGTAGCATGATTTGTGATAAGGCCGTTTTCCTGCGAGCGAGAACTAGCAAAAGATGGTGATCTATCAATCTCTGACTATTAATTACAAAATCCAATGCATTATTACAAAAAATTAGCAGATCAAACTTCTACCACAACTTTCAATGAACATAGGATTATACCTCAGGATCTGTAATTGGAAGACCACATGCATGACAGCGAAAGCATTCTGGATGCCAAGCAGCACCCATGCAACTCAGGAATCGCCCCGGACCAATCCTGCCATTGCAAGCTGCGCAAATTCTGAAAGATCTAATATGTTAAATCTATCTGATTAAAGAATGGATTCACATATTACAAAGGAAATCATTTTCAAGCCAAAAGTGTAAGGTAAAACATTACAGGTGATATGTCGCTGCAATAAAATATACTTTCTGCTGACACAACTCTCGAGAAGTTAACTCTCACATGAGGTGCTTTTTCTATTATTATGGTAGCATTTTCTCCAACAAAGGCTACCCATATTTTCGTCTTCAGGTTTGACAACTCAATACCTATTCCTGCAACTCTTGGTTTATCCATTGAAATAACAGCAACTGACCGTAGCTCACAAAACATGCCTATCAACCCCTAAATTGGATTCCCCAAATAAACCACGCATGTAATTATTTCCCCAATGCTGATAGGAAACTCAGCCAGTCTCGGTGAACCATACAGCAGAGTCCTACAGCTTCCCGTCAATATCAAAGCCCAAGTTATTCCTTTTATCACAAGCCTCCATGGAAAAAATTCTTCCTTTCTTGATATTTCAGCAATAAATGATGCACAAGGTGTAGATATGAAATGTTTATCACAAAGTGTAGATGTAGATCTAACAAGCTGGCACGTGCTGATCAGTTGATCTGTCAGGAAAAAGAAGTAGAAGTAGTGGAAGCCCAAGGGGGTTGGTGATGCAATTTAATAAATTATAGAAGTAAGAATCTATTCAACAAATAAGGATCAGCTTCTATGCCGAATCTTAGTTGAACATGAAAGAATTTAACTGTTTAAAAAAAGAGATAATACAAATCTCTCAAAAGATGGGAACTGGACCAACTCGTCGATTATAACCTGAGACAAGAAAGCTTAAGAGCTGAATATACCTCCAGCCTGAAGATGAAGTTGGATGAAGTTGAAATGAATTTCCATCGCTGTGACTAGATGGATCTTCTACATCTAAACTTTCCTGGAGAGCTTTCGCCAGTAGTTCATCCTCCCCCAATTGAGCTGTAGAATGACTTTTATCTTTTCCTTGCTGAGCTTTAGAAGCTTGTTCGTAATTGGATTGATATTCATCATCTAGAGAGATTTAACAGAAAAATAATGGAATCACTCAATTACATATGTGGGACTTTTGGTTTGGTAAGTAAGAAATTATTGTCGCAGTAAACACACTAGAAGGTGGACCGATCCTGCAAACAAGCCCTCGCAGGAAACTACTAGCAAGGAATCCCCCAATATGAACGAAGAGAATTGTGAGCACTAGAACATACAGCAAGTTTACTTTCCTTGGACAATTTATGTCTCGCATCACATTTGATAGCATGAGTAACCTCAGAGATTGAGTAGCCATGAGGTTTATGGATCCTGCTACTCCTAGCTCCCCAATAAGATAATGAAAGGTATTCTAAGCTAGCTTATGCAAAATACAACCAGAGGATTTGCCTTTAAAAAGACCTGATGACCAGACCAAATCTTCACCAGTCCAAAATCTTCTTCTCACGAGCCAGGCATTCTAGACAAATTGCATAACAGAAGAATAGATGCCCACATAGCTTTAGAAAAGAGCAGTCAATGAGTAGATGGTCGCTTGTCATTGGAGAAATTGGATAACTCAAGGATAGATGCCCATAACAGACATATTTTGGGAACCACTCAATTATATATTGTAAACTTTATATATGTAACTTTTAGACGTGTAGTGAAGTACATTGCTAGCAGAAGGAAAAGCAGGAAATGGTTATGGTGCAAAAAGGTGAAGGTTCAACGATTCGCAACTCCAACCACAGCAACACTAGATAGCCTAAAAGCGATCTTGATGAGTGTAAATCTCTTCAATATAGAAGAGACTCATACTAAATCAAACGGAGAATGGGAACAAGCTTGAAGACATTCTTTTACAGATGCTTCTCCATTCATCATATTATTGAAGAGACGAGAACCTCTGCATACGCATTCCATTGAATGTTCATAATAAATGCTTATAGTTTGGTGACGTACCGATGGAATTTTTTCCTTTCTGATCTTCTTCTGAAAGTGAACAGGCAATTGCATAATCTATTTCCTCCCTCTCGTGGTCCGTTAACTCGTCCTGCATCCAAATTCTCAACCACGTAAATGGGATGAGAAGGTGCCTTACGAGAAAATTAAGGACACAAACCACAAGCTAATGAGGACTTGTGACATTCTCTCGCTTTGGAAAATAGCTTTGAATGAAGAATATGACTTCGTCATTCCCCATTTCCAATCAATGGATTACAGAAATGTATGATTTCCAACTTGAGTTAAAATACAAGAAAAATCTACAAAAGCCGTTGATACCACAGAATTTTGCCGATATTGATCCCCCATGGCCAAGACCGTCAAGTGTCCGGGAGAATATCTCCTTGAAGCAAAATGTTGCTCTGCAATTGCAGTTAGCACTTATAGTGAAGACCTGAAGCTGTGAAGAAAAAATCTTAGCTAGTGCTTTGGGTGAACGCAAACATATCTTAGGATAATAGAGGCATGTCAAGTCTGCCTCAGCAGCCCCAAAAGAACTCAAAAGGCAGTAGATCCACTGCTAGGTTTTATCCAATCAGAAAAATAATGCTACGTTTTAAGGCATTAGGGAATAGAATTACACACATCAGTAGTGTAAAAATTCAATATTATATCTATTGAGGGACAGAGGTGAGGACCTTTAAAAGAAAGGATACTGAGGGTGAACAAAAGATGCATAAACTGACTAGATGAATCCTTAACGAGCTCTATTTAGTATCCACATTCTATATCACATTGGATGAAGGAAAATAAATTAGAACCCACAAGACCTAAGAACATGCATATGACTAACAGGTAATGGACAGGATATTAAGATGCCATGCATTTTGGATGTCCTATGTCATGAATGACTTGAAAATTTGCAAAGGTGGTTTTGTTTATAGCGAGCCACAGGCCCACAGTACTATTATCGAGCAGGTTGAAATGGATGAAAATAACAAGATCAATGAAAAGTAGCTTAGTTTGATAAATATCGCCTTCTAGACCACAAAACGCACTTCAGAAGCAACATCATAACAAGTCTCAAGGAAATTAGGAGAGTGATCTTTTACCGTGTCTCTAAATTTCATATTTAGCTGAGCTTCTTCCACATCAACAAAATGGTGATCAAAATTCAGTTTTTAGACGAACGACAAACCAAAAGAGAAAAAAAGCACAGAAAGGAATGAAGTTTCCATGGCTCTGTAGAGTTATAGATAACAAATCAAGAAACACACTTCTAACTACGCATGGATCACAAAGTGCTCAGAACACTGCATTCGGATTGCAATAATTAAACCAAATTTTGACAGTTCTCTGAGTGTATAGACAGGAGGAACACAGTGCATCTCAGAACTCACCTGTAAGCAAACGTGAATTTACAGAAACAGAGTTTTCTGAAAAGAAAGAAGGGGCAAAAAAAAAAAAAAACAGAAGCATAAATCAGTGTCTCTCAGCAAAATTCTGTCATTTCCGGTCATCAAATTCTGTGCGAATCCTAGCCAAAATGTTAAGATTCATACAAATATCAAAGATCGATAAACTGGTGATCATGCGTGACAGGACGTCATCTACATACCTTGATCAGTCAAGAGAAGGAGTGAGCACACTAGAGAGTAAAGAGGAGCAACTTGACTTGAGCGTGGACTTCTTCGATGCCCATTTCTTTTCTTGTGAAATATGGGTCCTGACCTTCTGATCATTTACCAACACGTGCCTCCACACAACTGGTCTAAAGCTAATGAGTTTGTCGTTTCAATTATGGGCACTCTTTTGTGAAATGACAATTGTCTCCCACAGAATTTAGTAACATACTTTCAAAGCATTTCAATCATTCTCTATATTTGTCCTTCTCTTCACTTAAGATTATATACTTCTGAACATGATAAAACAAATCCGTCGGAGATTTCAGCCTCAAATTTTTGCCGATAAAATCCATTAAAAGCCCTTTTGTTATTACAAAGTGAGTTGCTATCGTAGCACGTTGAAAGATGGGTAAAATTCTGTCCAAGAGATGTAAAGAGCCTTACGTCCATACAAAAAGCTCAGCTCTAGGGGCACTTATCAAAATAACAAAAAAATGTGAAAGGTAGAGGAACATTACACTCTGAAAACTTCTTAGGTTTTGGATCGTAGCAACGTGTATTTTGCCATGACTCCTACGTGAAGTGTTTCTAACGCATAATTTTTTAGTGATTTCTCTGTGTGACGGATCATATATACTCACAGTTTCACCCAGTGACCGAGATGTTTGCAAGAATCTAGTCCCAATGTCTCGTAAAACCCCGGTTACACCACGTGGGATAATTATGCAGTCCTCATCTTTAATTGGGTTATACGATTCTCGAAATACAATCGGTCATATTTTTGTTTTGACAGGGGATCAGGCATGCCTATCTTTTATTACTAGCAGAAGATGATGCATTAGTCGAGTTTGCCAACGTGTGTAGTTACGCCCTCACCTGCAAAGGTTCTCGTCCCGAGCACTGCCCCTGATACATTAGGCCGTATTGGCTGGCAGCGGGAGTGCGACGAGTACTTGGTCACGGCACACATCTTCGATGAGCATAGCTCCTTAAAAGGGAGAAGGCCATCGCAGCCCGGCAGGGTCGTGCTCGCGAAGGGCCTTACTTCAAGTGTGTCCAGATGAAAGATTTCCTATAAAGGTGCTTGTCGAGGGACTTGAAGCCCAACCTGATGGCTTATTAGAACTACCACCAGATACATATTTTCGATAGGCTTTCTCTTCGGCGTCGAGCCTCAGGAGCTGCTAAGAGTCGGTGTTCTGTTCCAACATATTCAGAACATGCTTTCGAGCATAACCGTTTTGGTCGCTGAGACTGGAGATTCTTCATTCAATTGTTAGAAACTTGACTAGTACGGGTTAGCAAAGCAAGCATTATTTTGATACGAAGCTTCAAGTCTTTTTCAATGGCTTTCACTGGGTCCGCGTTTTTGTAGTGATGTTCATTTGTTTGATCTCGAATGGGTGACTGCTCAAGGAATGTCGACGATGAGGACAGGAAGTATCTTCCTAATAAACAACCGCAGATACGCCTTCGAGGTCAAGATTCACAGAGGACCTTACAATGTAATCAAGAACTAGAACTACACCGGCTTGGTGGGGTCTTATTCGCAACCGCAGATATACTGAATTTTCTCGCCATTGGCACTTAATTGATCATTTTGCTTCGATTTTGACACTTAAATGTATCTTTTTTAACTTTTAACACCTAAGTGTCTCCATGTGCCAAATTTTGGTACTCCTGAGGTCTGTACGTCACGACTGGACTAATGTTTGAGGAGAGTATATCTGGCCACAAAAAACTACACCCAATGAAAAGGAAAATAAGTGAGGAATTCCGCTTATTTAACAAGGATTAGACATCGACAGAGAAAAAAGGATTAGACGAATATTGCGGGAAATATAATGATACAGGGACTTGGCAGAGGAAGTTAATTATCCGTTGCTCTCAACTAATTTTCCACATTTATGCTTGTACGAATTTGGGTTTTAAAATTTCCTAGTTTCTCTATAGTAATTTATTTTTATGTGCTCCTTTTCTTTCGAATAAGTGATTACTTTAAAAGCGAATGGCGCTTTAAATTTCCCTTCTTTTGCATGAACAAATAACTGATTTAGGGGGCCCAAGAAATATGAAAAGTCTTAGGTTACATTTAGTCATCTAGATTTCTAACCAAGATTCATCGTTTAATGAATTGTAATAATAAAGTTAGATATATTCACATCATATTTGTATAATTTTTTTATAAACAATTTATTAATGTAAATGAATCTAAAAGTTCACAAGCGGATATGGTAAAAATTTCTCGTGACACTATTGCATAATTTATTTTTACTTGTTATTTTATTTTGTTTTATTTTTCCTCTCTTGTTAATTATTTTCTTTTTTATATATATTTTCCACTTCCATCATTCTCTAATAAAATTTTATTAAATACTAAACTGTACTAATATACCTAAAACTACAATAAATATAAATATATATTTATATCTATGAATTGAATTTATATTATAAGATATAATTAAGGTCAAATATATAAATAAGATTAAATTAAAAAATAAAACTTTTATTTTTTATTTTGAATTTCTTACATTAGAATTCAAATATTATTTATATTGAAGTATTGGTTTTAATTTTTTAATTTATTAAGTTTATAATTCGAGAAAAATAATGTTTCTATTATGGAATTAGAAATTTTGTCCACCTTTAACCCATTTCTCCGCGATAATTTGATTTGGTCTATATTCCTTTTATATATGACTTTGTCTTATCTTGAGTGAGCACTAAATAATATATAGGATAAATTTTATCCTATGCCGAATTTTATACTAACCATCGTATGTGGCCTTATATGGATGTGGGTGGAGGTCTTAATATTGTCACGACAACTTTAGAAAAACAAATGTAAAATTTCACAGTTGTTTTATTGCTTTTTTTAATTGATACCTTATCCTCGCTATGTGAGTATATTAGATAACATAATTTACGTATTCTTTGTTGGACGACTGACACGTGTCGTCCTTTTCTCCAAATGAGCACTTCTACTCATTTTAGGATGCGCATGGTAACCATTCTGTGCCTAGGAATAATTTTTGCTCGGAAGTGATTCTTTTTGATTTTGCTCTCGAGAACAATTTCTGAGCATTTGAAGGTGTTTGTGTAATCGTCCAAAATTTTTATTCCTGGAACAAAAATGCGTTTGGTAAAACTTGAAAATTTCTAGTCCAAAATGATTTCTTTTAATTTTTTAATGATTTAAATACAATTTTCTTTTTTTTTCCTTTCCATTTTCAATATTTTTGCTTAATAGATCGCCAGCGGGGCGGCCGGCGACGCCCGCCTTGCCATGAGCTAGGCGACGCGACCTCGCCCAGATCTGGCGAGGTCAAGCTTACCCAACCACTGGTGAGGCTCGACCTTGCCGGCCCACCGCCAGGGCGGCGTCGGCCTGGCTGGGCAACGCCGGCCTGGTGGTGGGCCGGTAAGGCTTGGTGTCACGCCCCGACTCTTGAGCTCGCGGCAACCCCTTCTCCATGGTCAATTGAAAGCGACGTCCCAGGACCCATCGACGACCATTCATTTTATCTTTGATTATGCCCAAGCGGAAGACGAACCATCCCTAGACAAACATACAATCAAACGAGGGATAGAGGATGAACAGCAAGAACAACAAAGAACTACTCAATTATTCAATTTACTTGGATTAACCAATGGAGGATCGTTTTCCGAATTACAAACCCGACAAAAAGGGCCAATCCATCCTCTAAGCCAAATCAAATAGAAACTAGGCTAATCCAATTAAACAAGAAGAACCCTCAGGTTCAACACCATGGTCACTCGGACCCATCGGACTCAAGCTCCGTCGAGTTGATCATTGGAGGAGCGGGGCATGATCCTCCATTGCGGGTACGCCATTCTAAGGACCTGAAAATGGTTAACTACGACGGGTTGAGATAAAATCTCAGCGAGTTCTTCCCCCTAAGCCCCGGTTAGTACGCCAACTCAACTCGAGGTATCTCTCCAGAACCACCCCTCACTGAACCCCACAACAGATACCATAAGAGGTTCTATGAAACTAATTCATAGACTCGAGCTGCAAACTTATGGCAAGTATGCTATCCCACACACGGCTCTTCTGGCCTTAAAAAGGGACTCGCATTAGCCATCAAGTAGCTTCTCGAGCCATGAGTTTAGATCATAGTAGTCTTTAGAATATCGGAAATTCTGATGCACAGGGTCCCCTAAGGGTAAGGGCAAGTGCAGAGCATATCCATGCAAAGGGTCCCTTAAGGGTAAGGGCAAGTGCAGAGCATACTCCAGGATTTTTCTCAATCATAGTGTTTGTTCAGAACTCTCGCTCTGAACTAGAAGAGAATGAGAGTGTTTAGAAGATCATGCTTGTAGTAGAGTACACAACACACTTCTTATTTCACTCTCTGATTTTTACAATGGGGGCTCCTTGCTCTTATATAGGCAGAGGAGGACATTAAAGACAAGAGCAGGCAGACTGGCCTTGCTCGGACATAATTACTAAAGCAAACTAGCCACTTATGGGCTACACACATAGGGAGTCCTAAAGAAATCCCGTGAAAGGCTGTGAACAGTGAATCTCCGCCTGATGCTACAGTAAAAACAGACTGGATGAACAGTGTACAGTACTGGTGTATAGTGTTTTCAGGACGTTTTTTATTTGTCTCTTCCGTCTCTAGTATTGTAGTCATAGTCTGATTCATCAGAGCTATGATGAGCTATCTGTTCTCTGAGCAGTGCGTCCTCATCCATATCAGATGGACTGGAGCTTCTGTCTTTTTCCCTTTTGAAAGCGCGGATGAGATTCTCGATTTCTTCTGCCGATAGGTCTGACGGACGAGAGGAGCTAGCACCGAAATTGCCGGAAGAAGGGGCGTAATTTGGGGTGTCTCCCCATGGATCTTGGGAAAGTGGTCCACCCCAGGGATCATAGGGGGTAGAGGAGTCTAGATTATTTTGCTGAAAGATCTGGAGGGCTTCTAGGATCTTTTCTCTCATCGGATCCCAAGCATCGAGGTGGTCCCAGGAAACAGGGACCTGGGCAGATGGCCATGCTTCTGGTGGGATGGTGCGATTTTCCTGACATAAGATTCTCTGGAGTTCTCTTGTTGAGGATCTGCTGGTGGTGATGGAGTAAGGTAGCGTCTGATGAATTTGGGCAGATTCTTGAAAAACTTGAGGCTTGTAACTTGATGTTCCCGCAAAGGTGTGTCGAGATCCATCCAAAGTGGGATGGCAATATGTCCACGGGCGGTGGAATAGGACAATAGTATGACGTTCTGGTTCAGGCCTTCCTTGACAATTCTGGATTTTGAAGAGTTCCTTCAAGTACTGGAGTGGTTTGAACCATGCAAAAATATCTAGGAGATATTTCTGGTTATGGTCACGTCCGGCTGCATCTTTGATGAAAACCTGCAAAATTTGTTCAGTAGGAAATTCAATGGCTATTGTGTACAGGTTGAACATGCACCAAAGTAACCATCTCATATCTTCGGGGAATGCCTCATTCGGAGACCATCGAAGGGGATGGATGAATGGATATTGTGGATGGAGTCCATCTGGTCTGAGCATTAGGCCGCCATGTTCACGAAAAATTCGGAGCTGATATTCCCACATTAATTCCGGAAGTCTTTCTTTCAAGACATTTTGGCGAATGGCCAATGGAATCTCAGGGGGGTATTTAAGGCTTGGCCAACCACAATGCATGTCAGTGGTGCGGTATGTTTCTGAGAGAGGCTCCTTCTTGACATACATATGAATCGCTTGAACTGGTTCTTTTGGTCTGGATAAGAAGTCGGCTAGGACATTCTTAGTACCTGGAATATGTTTAACTTCGAAGGAGTATTTAGAAAACCATTCAGCCCATCGGAGTAATTGTGGATGAGGGACTTGCTTTTGTTTGAATTTGAGCATCTGGAGAAATGAAGACATATCCATTTCAATAAGAAAATGGTGTCCAATGAGATGAAACTCAAACTTCTTGATGCCGTATTTGACTGCAAGTATTTCCTTGAAAGTGGAATGATAATGGATTTCTGCTTGGGAGAATCGGCCACTTTTATAGGCACAAATATGCCTATTCTCATCAATTTCTTCTAAAAGAATGGCTGCCCAATATTTGTCGGCATCGATCGGAGGATCCTTTTCCCCGTAGATGGGATCTTTAAGGGAGGAAGATCTTTGTAAAAGTTGTTTGAGCTTGAGAAACTTGAGTTTGCTTGGGTCCCCATAAGGGAGGATTCTTTTTAGCATCTTTTGGAGAGGTCGAGATATGTAGAAATATGAGGAATAAAATCTCGCAAGTAATTTACAATGCCAAGGAATTCTTTGGACTTGTCGGCATTGACATCCTTCTCAGGAAATTTTTGAAGTTCCTCTGCAATATGGGGTCCAAGGCAATAAGTTCCTTCTTTCAAGTGCATGCTAAGGAATTCAATTTCTGTTTGGGCAATAGTCATTTTTTTCTAAGAAAGCATAATGCCATGCCTTTTTACAATATTAGCAAATTGTGCCAAAAGTTGGCAATGTGATTGTTCATCAGGGCTGAACAAAAGGATGTCATCAATATAGATTTGGGAGTTTGGAAGAATTGGTTCAAAGATTTTGCACATAGCCTTTTGGAAAAGGGAAGGTGCAGTCTTAAGGCCAAAAGGAACAACTGTCCATTGAAAGTGCTGGTTTGGGATACAGAACCCTGTCTTGGGTCTGTCTGATGGGTGTCAATTCCCAACTGCTAGAATCCTGCCTTAAGATCAAATTTTGAGTAGATCTTTGCTTGAGCAAGGCTAAGAAAGAGGGAATTTCAATGGGGCAATGGAAATTTATCATCCTGGAGGAATTCATTCAGAGGTTGATAGTTTATTACTAACCTCATTTTTCCACGGTTTTGTTCAGCTCGTTTGTTGACATAAAATGCTTCACATGCCCATTGAGAGTCAGATGGTTCAATGAGACCTTGTGCCAACAGTTCTGCGCATTCTTGCTGCGCAAGTGCAAGGTGTTGTGGGCTCATTCCAGAATGACTTGCTCTCGTCGGATTAATGTCTTCATTTTTCTTGAATGGGAGTTTGACATAAAAAAAAGGGAGTTTTTCCATAAGGGCTGGGTGCAGGTTTGGGAAAACTCAGAATGTGACTCAGCACAAGAGGAAATTAGACTCTGGATGATTGGGTCAAACAAAGCGGGTTCAAGTGCATAGAACCGTTTAGTTTCTACAAATTCCCTGAACTGATTTTTGAAACGTAAACCACGGGAAAGTATTCTAAGCTTGGGAGTTGGGTCGAATGTCCCAGCCAATGATAATATCTTTGTCCGGGGATCCGGGAACCAAGGACCCCGTGGTGATAGAACACTGGGGAAAGAATTGAATGGTAATTGGCTTACTACGATACTTGGTAGCAAAGGTGTCACCAGAAGCTGAATTGAAATACCTGGTATAGGGTTTCCAAAATTCTTTTGGGAGAATCTTAGTGTCTAGAATGGAAGAACTTGCTCCAGTATCAATGAGTGTTTCCAAAGGGATTGGTTTATGATATTTGGACAAAAGGATGTGGATGGGGATGTATGGATGGTGTATTGGTTCAATGGTGTGGATGTGATCTGGAATATCAAGGAAGAAGGTGAAGACATCATTTTCAGAATCCGAGGCCGAGTCTGAGCTATATGTTTGGATAGCACAGAGAGTATTCTCTGATGGCTAGTCGTCTAAAGAGAAGACAGATTCAATGTCAGAATCATCAAGTGTAATGCCAGTGCTCTTGGCGATTTTATCAATCAAATTGCTCCCACGACTCTTGGCCTTTGGACAATTTTTTGCAAAATGTCCTTTTTTGTTGCAAACATAGCATCTATCTTTGCTTCGTTTTTTGGAGGAGCGATGATGGCTTTTTCGCAAGAATTTCCATTTGCCTTTGCTTTTTCCTTTGCGTGTCTTCTTGAAGGAAAACTTTTTAAAGTGTCTCTTCTTTTTGCAGCTTGTGCAAGAAGGATCGGTGCAATCCTTGGGACACTTTATCTTCAAACGGGGTTTAAAGCATGCCTTGTCAAGATGTCTGTCTTCTTTGAGGAAGTTTCGGAAAGCTTCTCTGCGGAGACAGAGTTCTTCTATGGCTATATGAACAGCTTGTTGGATTTCACCAAGAGTGGCTTCTATGAGGCTTTTTTGTCGCTGTTGAAGGGTTTTTTTGGTGGCTTGACTTAATTCTCTTGGGATGGATGCCAAGAAAATAGGCTTGAGATTCCAATCTGCACCAAGTAAATAAAATAACTTGATCATGGCTTGGAAGTGTTGGTCAAGATCTTTGCGCCTTAATGAGCAACATTTTCGGTCGAAGAACTCCTTTCTTTTGAGTTTTTTGGAGTCTTCAGGTTTGCCAATGAAGTACATGTGGATAATCTGGATAGCATTATCCAATGGCTGAGTTAAGAAGTACATCTGGTCTTGTTCGAAGCGGTATGCCACCAATCTTTAAGTGCTCTCGTAAAGCGACGGTAAATTCTAGGAGAATATCATAGGTCTTTGGGTTCGAAATGTGCTCGGTGGTGAGCCAAGCATGGAATTCTTGGAGTCGATCGGGCCACTTATGATATGGAAGGTCATCCAAGGTAAAATAAACTTTGGAGGACGAGGCGGTGAAAGTCCAGGTTGCATCGGGTTGCTCGGGTGGTGTATTTCGGGTTCGAAAAATATGTCTTCGTCTTTGACACTATTTGCCATAAACAGATCTTCTTCCGAAGAGACTGATTCGGTAAAGACATCGAAATTGGATTCAGACGAAGTTTCCACCTGTGTAGCTGTGGATGGTTTGATGACAGCAATTGAAGGAATCTGCTGGCGAAGAAAAGACTCAATGGGATTGGAAATGGTCAAGGTAGTAGGTGGGTTTTTGGGAGGATGGTCACTGTGTGGGTGTTCAGGTGTACCAGGAGGAGATGGTGACTCTGTAGGAGTGAAAGATTTCTTTTGCTTTTGTTTAAGCTTGCGGAGCTTTTCTCTGAGAATCAAGAAATTGTTCTGAGGTGGAGGAGCAACTGAGCTAAGGACAGCAGCAAAAGAGGATGATGATCCTAGAGATGATTCTGATTTGGGTAGTTAAGAAGGAGAGGGGAAAAAAGGTGGGTCAATCGGAGTGAAGGACTGCTGACTTTTGAGAATTTGAATTTGCCTTTTGAGCTTTTCTATTTCTGGCTTTTGGTCTTCCAAGTAATGGCTAGGAGGTGCTTGTTTGGTTTCTAGCAGATGAAGCCTTTTCTAGAAGTCTTTCAACATTCGGCAAGATAAGTCAGTAGTCTTGTCTACACGTTCAAGACGTGTAGCAACAGAACCAAGAAGCTCATTTTGGGCCAAAGCATTTTCAGTTTGCCGCTTCAAGGCAGGTTTCGGCGAGAGGGCTGTTTTCGTTGTCATTGGGCATCAAGGCCGTGGGGTTTGGTATCTTGGGGGAGTGCTGAAATCTTTGATGAGGGTCGGAGAATTTTTTCAACGGAGGAAATTTCCGGGGATGAGTGCTGGTTTCTGATGATTCGGTGACCTCAAGTGGAGGGAAGTCATCAGGATGGAACATACATATGCTGGGTAGGACAGGGGTGAAACTGGTTTGGGTATGCAGGTGCTTGGTCTTGGGAGGTTTATGGGACAAGAAGGATTCTTCTTTGGTTTTGTTAAACTTGATGGCAACAGTACCATCCTTTTTCCTAGTGAACTGCGGTTCACTTGACTGGATCGGTTTGCAATTTTGGTGGAGTTTTTCATAGTTGGTTACCCAACTATCAGGGAGGAGCTTTACTAGCTCGCTTCGTGGAATCTGTCGAGGAACATGGATGCAAGATGTCTGGTCGTGATCAACAGATATAACAAGAGCGTCTTCAGAGTTTGGAATATTGAGATCAATGGCATGGTTTTGGACACGGTAGATCATTTGGTAATGTAAGGTAGCAGCAATAGATCCAGGAGTCTGAGGGGCTCTAGTGATTTGTAGCTGAACCTTAAGAGCAGTAAGCAGATTGGGATCTGCAAGAGCAATGTTGAAATTTGGGAAAAGTGTAACAAAGACAATTCCCGCATTCATAGTAGTTTGGATGGTGCCAACACAAGCTTGCTGGTATTCCAAAAATCTGGTGTCTAGCAAGGCTATTCGAGCAGTAACCGGAAGGCCTTTCCGACCATGGAAGGTTAAGGCAAGGCGGATGGCTCCAAAGTGGAGATGAGTATAGCCTTGTTGAATCCACTGAGCAGGAAACTCTGGTGGGATCTGGAGAGTGACAAACTGTTCTTGTTCGCCTTGCTTCGAATGGGATGCTGATCAAAGCTAGAGGACTGGACATACTCTTTAACAGTTCGAGGAGTATGTCTGATGAGGTGTCTAATGGATCTGAGAGGTGAGAATGATGGTGTTTTTGCAAAAGCGGTATATAGGTTCATCATAGGAAGTTGAGTCTCTGAGATCTTACTATCCTCAGTGAGGTATGATACCTCATAAAGATAGTCTATCTTGGAACATGAGGATTTCCGAAGCTCGGGAGGAGACTGAAGAGAAAGATTAGAAGTATGAGAAATAGGAAAAGAAACAGAGGGCGAGTCTGTGGTTTCCATGGGATGAGAGTTTCTCTTCTAGAAGCAACAACGGACAACCCACACTCAAACAACCAACAACGGACAACCCACACTCAAACAACCACCAAGGTCAACCAATAAACACTATTCGGTTCGCATGTAACCTTACCCGGTCTGCCATACCCTGCACGTCAAATCTCATACAATGCAAACAAGGCACATGGCCGTTAGATGATACTGATTCATCACTCACATGCAAATCGCGTCACAAGCGATCTCACCTGGCCATTGCCACACCCTAAACGATTGTCAACTCATGCGTGCGTACCACAAATCATCACGACATTAAGAACATGCGAATAATCAGAGCATGTCACACAACTTTCTCATGTCTCACACTCACACATGCTCCGATTATTACGACCACTAGGGCCACGGTACAACCTTATGGTTGGCGGTCTACTACCAAAGACTGTGCATCGTCCTCCCCCATGAGGCACGGTGACGTCACGGGCTCTCTCCTATCGACGACATTCCCTATGGAGCATGGGGCCCGCTCACCTGCAGCCCCCCGCATCCGACCACCGTCGGCGACCCAATGGTCACGCGCACAACCCCAATGGGATTGGCGGTCATCCGGCTCAACGGGCTATCAACTTTAATCTGACCATGCAACACATCAACAAACAGTTCATTCTTGTCTTTGCTTTTGCTTGGTCGTGAATGCAACATCACTCATGCGCTCATGCTCATGCGACATGCCATTTCAAATAACCCACGCAATATGTCATGCGGTATCACTCGATAATTCCAAAATCCAAAATCCAACCAACACTCGATCACGCATTTCATCAATATTCATGAGCATAATTAACAATCGGCACTCCAATTAATCACAACAATCAAGAGCACATCAAAATAAGATTAAATTTAGCTTCTGCATGAACAGTCTGCGTGAAACGATGTCGTGAATCTTGAGAATGATGTCGTGAACAAAGTGATTTCCCCGAAATTGAATTAATTAAAACATTTAATCCATAAATTAAAAAAAACATTCATTAAAACAATTAATCAATTCAATTAAATCAAATCATGCTTAATCAATCACATAAACACAATTAATCCCAAATTAAGCACAATTAAGCTTAATAAGCAAAATTAAGTTAATCTAATCTTAATCATCTATCTAACCACCTATCTTAGGGCTAATACAACTTAATTAAACCCCTTAAACCAAAATTAACACTAACTAACCAACCCTAAGCAAGTTTAGGCACTAAATAGGGATTAGGAGCTAAACTCACCCGTTAAGTGGGCCAGCGACACGAACGCGGCGGCGGCGACGAACCCGACACCCGGGGACCTCTATGACGATGATCCAAGGCAGTCCCGGGCTCAACACAGCAGCAACAACTCGGAATCCCCACTACAACTCTGAAAAACTGCACTGCTGGAGGAGGAAGAAGCTGATCGGAGTTGAATGGGCTGCCCGGAGCTCTAGCGAGCATCGGGCCAGTGACCAACGGCACCTGGGGGTCAAGGGGGAACCACTTGTGGCTTGTATGGGCGGTGGTTTGGCTGAAATGGGAGAAAAATAGGGGAAAAGGCAGAACAAAGCAGGGACAGGCGGAATAGTGACGGTCCGGCAACAGCCTGCTTCCGGCGGCCGTACGGATCTACCGGAGACTCCTTTCGGTGATCGGTCGACGTTATTTGAACAGAAATTCTCTTCCAAACACAATGGCGGGTGGCACGAGACGAGATTCCAACGGGAAGGCAATGAACAACTCAGGTTTCGGCGGAAGGTCAGAACTGAAAAACTGAAGGAAGGAAGGGAAACTAGGGAGAGAAGGGTGTGCGGTTTGGGGAAGATGAAGAGGAGAGAGAGAGTGAAGTGAGGTTGAAGATAGGCCTCAATTAAGGCCAATTAATGCTTGGCTCAAGTCCCAAAAAACATGACATCATCTTCTCTCTCTTCCTTTTTGACTTTTCTTCAAAATATCCAAGGGCATTTTGGTCATTTCCACCTTGCACATTTCCCAATGTGTCCTTGGGCTGAAAATGAAAGGCAGGCCTAGGAAATGGGCCGGAAAATGAATAGGAACGGGCTCGGGAATTTATTGGGCTCGAATCGGCTCAGGTTTGGATAACGGGTTAGGAAGGGTAAAGGGTCGGTTTGGCCCAACGGGCTCACTTGCTTGCCTTGGGCCTTCCATGGCGGCTGTCCCACCTTGGGCGTGAGGCCCACACTGATCTTGCCCGGCCCACGTCCTCGTAGGCTCGTTTTCTCAGTCCGAAAATCCCTTTTTCCAATTACTCGGCTCAACCGGCACTGTCGACTGTCGACTGACTAAAAAGAATCGTCCAAAAGTCTTTCTCGAACGTTCCCGAAAATTCGAAGTCCAATATTAGATTCACATGCCTTGTCAATTTCGCCCGAATGCCATTTTGGTACTACTCAGACTGACAGACGGCTTTGAGGATTCACGCGTAACCGACTCGTGCCAATTCACGTTCAAGACTTCTCAACACATGGACGTCCTTGACTGCATGAAATTGTGAAGGATCGATTCTTATTTCAAAGTACACGATTATCAAGGATCGACATAGGGCCGTTCACAGGTTCAATAACAGTAGACGGAATCACCCGTCGTCCCATTATTTCTGTTCGCGAATCGACTTCTATTCGTCCTTGGAATCGGCCTGCATATCTACAGGATCGTCCTTACGCAATTCTCACGGTCTAGTCATTTTCCCAAGTCAAGTTCTTTGGTCGCACGAGTTTTGTCTTCATTAGCATTTTCCCTCAAGGTCAGTATCTCAAGAGTGATCAGTTCTGAGTGAGATCAACCAACAATGCATTGACGAAATTAATGATCGTTCATCCCTTAAAGGGCTCGAATTTCAGGATGTTACACTCGGCCTCACCGGTGGCTGTGCAAGCTCGGCCTCGTGGCCTCGCCAGATTTGGCTGAGGCTGACTCGCCCAGCCATGGCGAGGTCGAGCTCGCCCAGCCACCAGCGAGGCTCGACCTCACCGGCACACTGCCAGGGTGGTGTCGGCTTGGTTAGGTGATTTCGGCCTAGCGGTGGGCCGGCGAGGCAAGCTTGGCCTCGCCAGATCTGGGCGAGGTTCGCTGGTGGCTTGGCAAGGCTCGCCCAAAGACTCGCCGAGCTAGGCAAGCCTCGCCTGGCCACCGGAGAGGCCAATCAGGCAGATCTGTGCTCGGCTGAGCTTGCCGATAGCCAAGCGAGCCTGCCGGACCTTGCCCGGCCACTCGCCGGCAGTGGCCGGCGCCAGTGACGGTGGCGATGGGCGGCAGTAGGATGAGGGAAGAAGAAGAAAAGAGAAAGAGAAGAAAAAAGAAAGAAAGACAAAAAAAAAACTGATTCTTGAAGTTGTTCCCGAGAACAAGAAGCTATTTTTTTTTTATTCTTGATTCTGTTCCAAATCTATTCCCGGGAACAAAAATTTTAACAAACGGATTTATGTTCTAAATCTACTTTTGGGAACAAAAGAATAGAAATTATTACTATTTAGCAAGTTACCATGCATGCCCTTAATTGCCAACTGAAATTGAAGTGGTGTGCCTTCATGTATTTATTTACTCATATTTCTAATGCAACTAACACTGCGTAGAGTCATGGATACAGCACAGCAACTCACAAAATCTGGAAACATGAGCGAGTTCTCTGTCGTCCTTGTGAATTATACGCTCTCTTTGCCCCCTTGGAGTTTATTCTTATGTGTGTTTTCAATGAGGGCGACTATTTGATATTAAAACGTACATTTTCTCTTGCTTCCTCTCCTGATCATTTATATGTCCCGTGATCTTGTTAAAATTAGTTTCCTTTTGCTTATGTATTCTTGATATGTTTGTAAAATCTTCTGCTGATCGGGGACTGAGTTTAAGCTTGTATCTCGGTTCTCCTTTAGTATATCGGGTGCCTTCAACCTGGTGGCTATGCAATTGTCCTTGACTATTAGGTGGAATCTCATGTCGCTGTGTGTCGGTTTTTCTTTTTTCCTTCTCACTTTCAAGTAGTCTCATTGCGTGTCTTCAGCTAATTTTTGTGTCGTTTTGGACAGCTGAATGTGTCTTTTTGACAATGTGCAATATTGACATTCATATTATTAAGATGTGCTTACATGATAAATGCAATCTATAGTGTTAACCTGTTATAATTACGCTTATGTTATTTTCTCTGTTTTTACGCAATTGCAGGCCTCTTTTAAGGTTACCAACTAAGTTGGCGATGACAATTCGTGGGTTTCTTGGGTTGGCTATAAGCTTCACTTATATGTGGTTTCTTCATCAAACAGGGGCCCCCATGTATAGGTTTGAACGAGAGATAATTGTTAGCTTTGATTATTCAATTTGTCAAAAGGTCCTTTATAAGTATGCCTACTCAACTATTTGTAGCAAATTCTTATAAATAACCGCTTTTCAGCAGTTTCTTCAATTTGAAATTCTTCTAGAAACTTCGATACTGCGCTAATAACTGTATTTTTTTATCCACATTATTGTCAGCACCGATCCTTCAGAAACACCTTCGTGCTTATCTTCTCTCTTTGGCGGTTATTCGTACCAAGTCTTTCGGTGCTCCTTTCTTTGACTTCTCTTCAGCCTACTACTCGTCCATTTTCTTATGGGCTGGGCCCATTGGGCCTAGTTCTCGACTGGAGCTTAATTAGCCGATTTTGACGCCAACGGCTCTACAATATTATGCAAACATAGAGCTTCTTAGACAGTGATTACTACTTGTTGTGATTTACTAAAGGGAATCTGTTTTTGGCCAATAAGTAGACTTTAAGCAGCTAATGGATAGACTGAGGTTTTCTTTTTGCCCGGGGAAACATGGTTTTGACATCCTGTTAGTTGAGCCCTGATTGCTCCCTGAAGGGTGACTAAGAAACTCTCTATTCCATGGCATTAGGAAGTAATTAAGAAAAACATGAACTCTAATTTATGTTGACTTTAGAATTTTTGCTCTTATGTTGACATTTCTCATCAGTTTTTCCGCCTCATTTTTAGTTTAGATGCCCGAGTCCTAGTTGGCAAAATTTTCAGGTGAAGAGCATCTTGTTAACTCGAGGCGCGTGTGAATTCTCATATTTCAGTAAGAGTGTGCTGCTTCTTGCACCTTTTGTTTGACGAGTACTCTCATCAGGTTTAGTTCTTCTAAGAACATTATACTATGTTTCACTTGTCATGCATGTTGTGTTTCTTATTTAGCGCCTTTCCCATTATGCGGGCTTGGAAGCTGAACTACACGATAGTTTTCAAATCTCTTGATCTGTACTTTAATTCTTTCAGTATGGTTACATCTTGTTGCAGGTAATTACGTCAGGTTGAGGTTTGAGCTGGCTTGCTTTCTTCCATTGTATGATATACTGATATTTGTAGGTTAAATCTTTTAGCCAACTTGCATGTAACATTTATACTTGATGATAATCAAAAATCATTTGCATTGTCGAAACATCTTCAGTTCTTTTGCCTGTTGAAGGTTTCTTCTTGGTAGGTTTGTGTATTTTCCAAGTTGTACAATTAAATCATGTCAAACATGAACAGCTATTAATAAATTTGGAGTACTCCGATGATGGCCTAAATTTCTATTTTTGATTGAGTCATACAGTCCTGATTGTTTGTTTAGCATAAGAAAATTATTTGGTTTTAGCAATTTATACAGTCAAGGTTTGGTGCATGTTTATGTGTGCGGGTAAAAGCGAAAGGGAAGATGCAGGATTCAGTAAATTATCAACAACCTACTTTCATTACCGGCCAACTATTTAGCCAAAGATTTGTGAAGCCTAATAGGAAATTGAGCCATCTTTTCTATGCCTGTTCTCTACTCAAACAATGTCCCTCTCCCTCTTCTTGAGCCTAACTATCGAAAGATTCAAAAACTAAAAATTCTCCTTCTTGGTCTTGATCCATAAAAGAGTTGATTATACGAGGAGAGATAATTGATTTTTGCATTTTCACTTTCAAAGAAGCATATTGATGCTATAACATGGATTTTGAGGGAAAATAGTTTATAATCATGTAAACAATATGTAGATGATCTCTCATATCAGAGTCCCATTGTCTATTGCTGGCATCCTCCTGTTCAAGTCCCTTGGAGAACTCTGCAAGCATCCTCTTTGGTAAATTTTCTCCCTCTATCCAGCTTACTATAGCAGGCACTGCCTTAGTATGGCATATCATGTGGTATTGTGTCTTGCAGGTCAGTTAGCTGGAGTATTTTTTGGCAGAACCAAAATTCAGAGAGATCACAATTCCGAGTTGCTAATCAAACACCTGTTGCATGACTAATCTATGGTTTTCACACATCAAAGATCATCATTGCATCATTACAATTTGGTGAGAGGCAAATTAACTACTCTACACCGCACATCAGCTCAATTTCTTCCTGTTTGCTGAGGCTTTGTGCTCTGCTTCTCTTTGCTTGAAAGAGAAGAATTTTGTGGGCTCGGTCAGTCGGGATCTTCTCTGTTGTATTCCACAAAGAGGTTACTCACTAATTGTATTAGGAAAATATCAGATCTATACTGTATTGCTCCAGAGTGACTTTCATCTTGGCTGTATTAATGAAGAGAGCTACTCAGCTAGCAGCTGCACTGTAGCAGAAAGCAGACTTTGCTTTATACAATTTTGTGAATTCTTTCTGCGGTTTGGTGGAATTTATATGTAGAGACCACTTGACAGAGAGAACTGAAACATAATTATTATTAATTTCTCTAGTTTGTTCTGCAGATTTGATGTCCCGTGTTGATAACTATGGAGGCCATGACATTTACAGCGAGCGCTATGATTGGGGTGTAAAATATTTCGTATGCAAACTAGAAGGCCTGAAGAAACTGCTGGTTCCCATAGAGCTCCAATGGCCAATAAATACATGAAATTTGATTCTCAGTCCTGTTGTACACTATGCAAATTAAGCTTTCACGTTCATTATTTGGGCAATCTACGACATTTGCAGATTACCTTAGGCCTACTCAAACAAGTGGTAAGTCTGAGGCCAACAGGGCATCAGCTCAGCTTGGGGTTTGGGGTGGGGTTTCTTGCACACTGTAGGAAAAAAATGGAAGAAAATACTATGCAGTTTGTGGTAGTTGAAGCAGCAGTGATGCTCTCTGGATCACTAGTTATGATTTGTTAAGAATTAGCAGTTATAGGTTGAAGTGTGCAAGTGCTGAAGTTTAATTGCTCCTGATCCTTAAATCTATGTGCAGGTGGTGAAGTTTGATTATTCATAATCCTTCAAACTCTACATTGGCAGAACTGACATTGCAACCGTATGGTGATCATCATGAAATGATTTATGGCATCCTGTGTCATTAGGTACTCCAAAGATGGGAACTGAACCGTTTGAACAAAAGCTAATTCCTCAAGAACTGATGCAGCACCTCTGCGAGATGAGATACATTAGCATTTCAACCAGTTAAAAAATAATACAAGCAAGCATGTACGCACTTCCACCACACCATTTCTGCTACTTACAAAGTAAAATATCATATCTGTAATATACCTCTAGTTCTGACTTCTGCTATATAAACGTCAAGCAAATTTCAGTGCCGATATATTCATAAGATGTACTGATGCTCTTGCTTGTGCTGTATTAAGTCACTAATGCAAGGTGACTAACCACTGAAAACCAAAATTCCACAGACAACCACTTAATAAATCACAGTGGATAGGTCCCTGTCAGTCGAATGTGATCGAGAGTTTCCCTAAGGCCATGCTTCTCCACTGCCTTGTTTCCTAACTTGAATCCCTCTCCATAGGCCTTTAAAGGTTCAGTCTCTATTTGATACATTAAATACTTGCCAAGTTGTATATCAAAGTCTGAATATTTTCCCTTTGACGTTATTGATGAAGAGGAAGATGATGGCAATGAGGATGAGGAAACATCATCAGTGGAGCTTAAATAGATCTCAGAATCCAACCACATATGAGCCAAAACTTGACAAATGCCTTCTTCAACCTCTTTACTAAGGTTAGGATAACCTGAAAAACATTGACATTAGTTCTGTCCCTTTAAAATTTTTACAGGAAATGGGAAAAAAGGTGCAGTATTGACATTTTTTTAGTTATATATCCATATCTCTGTAAATTCTTATCCAATATGGGTTTTGGTCAAACGAAAATATTGAAAGATATCACAGGCCACAAAAGAAGAACCTTCTAGTTGAAGCCAAGCATGCATCATCTCATGAGCAAGGACTGAGCCTGTCAACAGCCTGTTTTCCCAATAATAATCAGTCACGATGCAATGATCACACAGATGAATAACTGAGATTTGCTGCAAAAATTCACATTACCTTGGAAGGCCATTCAAAATGAGGATTGCATTAACCGGCTTATAAGGTTCAGTTACCATGTCTGTAAATTGGTCGCCTACTCCGATTCTTGGCCTTTGGGTAACCTGGTCCATTATTCATCAAATACAGTCACAATGTACACATTTGATGAAAGCCCAATCTAGCAACTATGAGCAAGAGCTTTTTCTTACATTGGGAACATCCCGTCCTTCTTTTACGCACGGTCCTCTAGTTTCATGTGGGTGATGATGTCCCTTTTCAAGTTTCGAGTGAGTATAAAAACCAAAAGCAGAAGGAAAAAAACAAGAGATGAAATGATGATAGCTGGGACCGTATTGACCTAGATAAGGCTTGCTTCAGTACTTACATTCATTTCTCCTTCCATTGCTTCATTCAGCGCTTGTCTTGCCACCAAGAGTAGAGGAATCTGCTGGTCCACTTTCATATTCATACGTTGATAGAATCGTTGTATTTCAAGATAAATAGGTTGACACACATCTGTTTCCAAAATTGCAGAGTCTAGACACTCTAGACATAGCTTACGACCATCATCCAGCGACAAGTATCTCATGTCTCTTGGCTACAAAGATTTAAAAATTTTTCATCAGCAATGATGCTGGGAAATTTAAAAATACTCCATACTCACTAGTTAATGTCCTACAGTTCTACCAGCAAGCAAAGCAGGATTTTTATGAAATTGGAACTCACTTCCATCCTGTCACAACTACAACAGATTGGAGTCCCATCTTGCTCATGTGCTTGGCAATACGTTTGCATCCAGAAACGATGAACCGAGATCTCAAATCCTTCGTTTTTTCTTGGCAGCTATGTGAAGCAAAAGAAACGGATTATTTAAAGGAAGGAGACCATTTCATTCTAGAAGTGGCAATAAAATGACTGGGATACTGCACTTAGGAAAAATGGAAATCATTGCAGAGTTGTCATAATAGCATTTACAATACGAGAATATTGAAAGAATCTGACTTATCAGCTAGATCATCAACCAAAACAGCAGATGGCTATGAGTCTGTTTGGTACTTGGTGTTTCTGTAAATCTTGGTACCGTAACGTTGGTGTTTCCTGTGCCCTGAAGTGTTGTAACTAAGTATTACGATAAGTAATTATGTGTCTTGGGAGCAAATTCATCTATTCTAGAGCGAATATAAGTTTCCTAACATGATTTTTTTCACTTAAGATTATCAATTGAGATAAACATCTGCATAGAGAAGCTACATCAGGAAAAGCTCCTAGATTACCCTGAGCTATTTCTTTAAGTTAGTTTTCAACTGTTATGGCTTTCACTTCTTTTTGCTTCTTAAGTCTTGTAAAACAGGAAAGAGTACCAAAAAGTCTTCTCAAGCACCGTTTAAGTCAATTCCCTTTTACATTTTTATCAAAGTTAAGACTTTCGGAATGTCTTATGGTTTTATAGTTTGAACTTTATATGAAGGAATATGATTTTTTGTACCTTGGGAATTCCACTCGATAAGCCTTTTTAAATAACATTCTGATGCAGCACCCAAGTTCCATGAGAAGGAACTTACATAATTCTTGCAAACATCACATCTTAGATGATGGTGTTCTCTGTAGCATGACTCATGATAGAGGGGGTCCCTGGATGCTGAAATCTACAAGAAAGTAATCTATCAATCGTTTGTTATGTACTATGGAAAGTAATATAGCTGAAAAACTAATAGGCCAAACCTTAATCAGAAGTTAAGCGAACATAGAGTTTACCTTGAGATCTGCAATTGGAAGACCACATGCATGGCAGCGAAAGCATTCCAGATGCCAATCAACACCCATATAACTCTTGAAATGTTCAGGACCAATCTGACTCTTGCAACCAGCACAGATTCTGAAAAATTGATGCTGTAAGTTAGCCTGATTGTGAAATAAGTCCATCTAAAAAAGGACCATTGTTGCAATATGAAAACGTCACGTAAAATATGCAGGTGAAGTACTGTTACAATAATCATGCATTCTCTGCCAGCGTAGCAGCTGAGAACTTATGGTAGTGGTACTGGCAAGTTGATATCCAAATAATTTCTTGAAGAAATTGCTTCAGTACGACTGGTTGAGATGCATCAAATGTCAACATCTATTCCAACAACCTGTTCTCCACTTTACTATAATATGAACTTAAGGCTTTTCAGCCCACTAGATTGGAACTGGATTCATCAGCCACATTTGTATTGCCTCCATACTGAAAATCAACACCTTGACATACACAAGTCAAATGTCACCATCTCTCTATTCTATGCCTGACGTGTTACATCTACATAAAATATCAGCTTCAAAAAAATTTTATGCAAGAGCAAAACTTCTCTCCAACTACACAGTAAATCACATGAAAAGAGAGTATACAGAGGAATCCTACATCTTCCAGTCAGTATTAAAGCTAAATTCACTCTTTTCCACGAACTTCTACCTTCCAACTCAAGACTTGAACATTGTAATATCTCATATCCTATATGATATTAGCAATTAGAGAAGCATTAACTGTTTAAAAACAGAGATAATACAAATCTCTCAAAAGATGGGAACTGGACCAACACGTCAATTATAACATGAGACAAGAAAGCTTAAGAGCTGAACATACCTCCAGCCTGAAGATGAAGTTGGATGAAGTTGAAATGAATTTCCATTTCTGTGACTAGATGGATCTTCTACATCTAAACTTTCCTGGAGAGCTTTCGCCAGTAGTTCATCCTCCCCCAATTGAGCTGTAGAATGACTTTTATCTTTTTCTTGCTGAGCTTTAGAAGCTTGTTCGTACTTGGATTGATATTCATCATCTAGAGAAATATTTAACAGAAAAATAATGGAATCACTCAATTACATATGTGTGACTTTTGGTTTGATAAGTAAGAAATTATTGTCGCGGTAAACACACTAGAAGGTGGACTGATCCTGCAAACAAGCCCTCACAGAAAACTACTAGCAAGGAATACCCCAATAAGAACGAAGAGAATTGTGAGCACTAGAACATACAGCAAGTTTACTTTCCTTAGACAATTTATGTCTGGCATCACATTTGATAGCATGAGTAACCTCAGAGATTGAGTAGCTATGAGATTTATGGATCCTGTTACTCCTAGCTCCCCAATAAGATAACGAAAGGTATTCTTAGCTAGCTTATACAAAATACAACCAGAGGATTTGCCTTTAAAAAGACCTGATGACCAGTCCAAATCTTCTTCTCACGAGCCAGGCATTCTAGACAAATTGCATAACAGAAGAATAGATGCCCACATAGCTTTAGAAAAAGAGCAGTCAATGAGTAGATGGTCGCTTGTCATTGGAGAAATTGCATAACTCAAGGATAGATGCCCATAACAGACAAATTTTGGGAACCACTCAATTATATATTGTAAACTTTATATATGTAACTTTTAGACGTGTAGTGAAGTACATTGCTAGCAGAAGGAAAAGCAGGAAATGGTTATGGTGCAAAAAGGTGAAGGTTCAATGATTCGCAACTCCAACCACAGCAACACTAGATAGCCTAAAAGCGATCTTGATGAGTGCAAATCTCTTCAATATAGAAGAGACTCATACTAAATCAAACGGAGAATGGGAACAAGCTTGAAGACATTCTTTTACAGATGCTTCTCCATTCATCATATTATTGAAGAGGCGAGAACCTCTGCATACGCATTCCATTGAATGTTCATAATAAATGCTTATAGTTTGGTGACGTACCGATGGAATTTTTTCCTTTCTGATCTTCTTCTGAAAGTGAACAGGCAATTGCATAATCTATTTCCTCCCTCTCATGGTCCGTTAACTCGTCCTGCATCCAAATTCTCAACCACGTAAATGGGATGAGAAGGTGCCTTACAAGAAAATTAAGGACACAAACCACAAGCTAATGAGGACTTGTGACATTCTCTCGCTTTGGAAAATAGCTTTGAATGAAGAATATGACTTCGTCATTCCCCATTTCCAATCAATGGATTACAGAAATGTATGATTTCCAACTTGAGTTAAAATACAAGAAAAATCTACAAAAGCCGTTGATACCACAGAATTTTGCCGATATTGATCCCCCATGGCCAAGACCGTCAAGTGTCCGGGAGAATATCTCCTTGAAGCAAAATGTTGCTCTGCAATTGCAGTTAGCACTTATAGTGAAGACCTGAAGCTGTGAAGAAAAAATCTTAGCTAGTGCTTTGGGTGAACGCAAACATATCTTAGGATAATAGAGGCATGTCAAGTCTGCCTCAGCAGCCCAAAAAGAACTCAAAAGGCAGTAGATCCACTGCTAGGTTTTATCCAATCAGAAAAATAATGCTACGTTTTAAGGCATTAGGGGAATAGAATTACACACATCAGTAGTGTAAAAATTCAATATTATATCTATTGAGGGACAGAGGTGAGGACCTTTAAAAGAAAGGATACTGAGGGTGAACAAAAGATGCATAAACTGACTAGATGAATCCTTAACGAGCTCTATTTAGTATCCACATTCTATATCACATTGGATGAAGGAAAATAAATTAGAACCCACAAGACCTAAGAACATGTATATGACTAACAGGTAATGGACAGGATATTAAGATGCCATGCATTTTGGATGTCCTATGTCATGAATGACTTGAAAATTTGCAAAGGTGGTTTTGTTTATAGCGAGCCACAGGCCCACAGTACTATTATCGAGCAGGTTGAAATGGATGAAAATAACAAGATCAATGAAAAGTAGCTTAGTTCGATAAATATCGCCTTCTAGACCACAAAACGCACTTCAGAAGCAACATCATAACAAGTCTCAAGGAAATTAGGAGAGTGATTTTTTACCGTGTCTCTAAATTTCATATTTAGCTGAGCTTCTTCCACATCAACAGAATAGTGATCAAAATTCAGTTTTTAGACGAACGACAAACCAAAAGAGAAAAAAAGCACAGAAAGGAATGAAGTTTATATGGCTCTGTAGAGTTATAGATAACAAATCAAGAAACACACTTCTAACTACGCATGGATCACAAAATGCTCAGAACACTGCATTCGGATTGCAATAATTAAACCAAATTTTGACAGTTCTCTGAGTGTATAGACAGGAGGAACACAGTGCATCTCAGAAACTCACCTGTAAGCAAACATGAATTTACAGAAACAGAGTTTTCTGAAAAAAAGAAGAGGCAAAAAAAAAACAAAACAGAAGCATAAATCAGTGTCTCTCAGCAAAATTCTGTCTTTTCGGATCATCAAATTCTGTGCGAATCCTAGCCAAAATGTTAAGATTCATACAAATATCAAAGATCAATAAACTGGTGATCATGCGTAACAGGACGTCATCTATATACCTTGATCAGTCAAGAGGAGTGAGCACACTAGAGAGTAAAGAGGAGCAACTTGACTTGAGCGTGGACTTCTTCAATGCCCATTTCTTCTCTTGTGAAATATGGGTCCTCACCTTCTAATCATTTACCACCACGTGCCTCCACACTAATGGTCTAAAGCTAATGAGTTTGTCGTTTCAATTATGTGCACTCTTTTGTGAAATGACAATTGTCTTCCACAGAATTTAGTAACTTACTTGCAAAGCATTTCAATAATTCTCTATATTTGTCCTTCTCTTTACTTATGATAATATACTTCTGAACATGAAGAGAGTCAACCTCAAATTTTTACCAATAAAATCCATTAAAAGCCCTTTTGTTATTACAAAGTGAGTTGTTATCGTAGCATGTTGAAAGAGGGGTAAAATTTTGTCCAAGAGATGTAAAGAGCCTTACGTCCATACAAAAAGCTCAACTAATTAAAATAATAAAAAAATGTGAAAGGTAGAGGAACATTACACTCTGAAAACTTCTCAGATTTTGGATCGTAGCAATGTGTATTTTGCCGTGACTCCTACATGAAGTGTTTCTAACGCATAATTTTTTCGTGATTTCTCTATGACGGATCATATATACTCACAATTTCACCCAATGACCGAGATGTTTTCAAGAATCTAGTCCCAATGTCTCGTAAAACCCCGATTACACCACATAGGAAAATTATGCAGTCCTCATCTTTTGTTGGGTTATACGCTTCTCGAAATACAATCAGTCATATTTTTGTTTTGACAGAGGATCAGACATGCCTATCTTTTATTACTTGCAGAAGATGATGCATTTGTTGAGTTTGCCAACGTGTGTAGTTACGCCCTCACCTGCAAAAGTTCTCATCCCGAGCACTGCCCCTGATACATTAGGATGTATTGGGTCGTAGTGAGAGTCTTGACGAGTACTTGGTCACGGCACACATCTTCGATGATTATAGCTCCTTAAAAGGGAGAAGGCCATCGCAGCTCGACAGGGTCGTGCTCACGAAGGGCCTTACTTCAAGTGTGTCCAGATGAAAGATTTCCTATAAAGGTGCTTGTCAAGGGACTTGAAGCCCAACCCGATGGCTTATTAGAACTACCACCGAATACATATTTCCGATAGGCTTCCTCTTCAGCGTCGAGCCTAAGGAGCTGCCGAGAGTCGATGTTCTGCTCCAACATAGTCAGAACATGCTTTCCAACATAGTCAGAACATGCTTTCAAGCATAACTGTTTTGGTCGCTGAGATAGGAGATTCTTCGTTCAATTGTTAGAAACTTGACTGATACGGGTTAGCAAAGCAAGCATTATTTTGATATGAAGCTTCGAGTCTTTTTCAATGGCTTTCACTGGGTCCACGCTTTTGTAGTGATGTTCATTTGTTTGATCTCGAATGGATGACTGCTCAAGGAATGTCGACGATGAGGACAGGAAGTATCTTCCTGATAAACAACTGCAGATACGCCTTCGAGGTCAAGATTTACAGGGGACCTTACAACATAATCAAGAACTAGAACTACACCAGCTTGGTGGGGTCTTATCCACAACGGGGAGGGCCGGTGCTGGGTGATACAGCTACACGGTGACAAGCTTGTTATGATATCATTTACTCCGTTTCCCATACCACGTCGGAGATCGCGGAAAGAACGAAAATCTCTTGCTCATGTCTTGCAAGCCTGTTGTGAGGAGGAACTCACTGAGCAACGGCTGTGCCACATAATAATTTTTTGTCTGAATTGACCATATGAATTGAATCGGTATCAGTGCGAAAATATTTAAGATTAAATTGATCAAATTAAAAGTTTATGACTAAATTGATCAAATTAAAAGTTTATAACTGAATTGATATCGGTGTAATAAGTTTAAGATTTTTTTGGTATTTTTCCCTTATCCCGGTGTTAGGACAAGATTTAAAACGGGGATGTGTAGCATCAGCGTCAGTACAATATTTCACGTCTAAATATACTGGTAGAGATAGCAAATGCACCTCAAATGGAGCCCAGCAAACATGATGGTGTCCACTCAATACAAAGGGTATTTGTCGGCTTGGAAGATAATTCCACCAAATTCTAATTAAGGCTCTATAAAATCTAGTCGTACCATGAACGGGATCAAAACATCTTTGCTTAAGCTTTAATAAACATATTTTCCCTTATTTAACTAACAGTATGCTGCAATTCCAGCGGAAATTGAATGTACTACAATTAAACATTCTCATGCATCACTATCCACCATAAAATTACATGCAACAAATTACATGCAATTTAGGAAAAATATTCAAGTTCTGACTTTGGCGCTTCATTCAATTCATATCCATGCCGTGTAAAAGTATCATGGTTTTGGCATATTGCTGATTACAACATCTGGTACACATACAAGCACAAGTTTATTGCTAATGTCTATAGCAACTTACACATGGTGTTTTTTTGGTCCTGTCATATAATGCGAGGAGAATTGACAATGAAGATTAGTGTTTCCACAGATGTGATCAGACTGGAAAGATTCCTGTAAATCGGATGTGGTCGAGTGTGCTCTTAAGGCCATACTTTTCCACTGACTTATTTGCTGACCTAAATCCTTCTCCATAGACCGTTGAAGTATCGGACTCTATTTGATGCTTAAAGAACTCACCGAGCTGCTTCTCAAAGTCTGGCCGTTTGCCCTTCTTCGAAGAAGGAGACGAAGACGATGACGAAGACGACGCGGCATCATTCGCAGATCCGGAATAGATCTCGGAATCCAACCACATATGAGCCAAAACTTGACAAATGCCTTCTTCAACCTCTGGTCTTAGGTTAGGGAACCCTGCAAATTACCAACATTAGTTCTCTGTCTAAAATCCCAAATAAGAAAAATGCAATATGGATCTCCTTTTTCAGCATTATACTGTACCGATGTGTGGTTAATGCAAATGTTTGTAATGTGCATGTGTAAATGGCGATAGTCATCACAGGACAAAAAAGACCAACCGTTGAGTCGAAGCCATGCATGCATCATCTCATGAGCAAGAATAGACCCTGTCAACAATCTGTATATCTGAACATTGTCAGCCATCGACTATGATGATCATACAGAATAACCACAGCTTACAGCAAAGAACTCGTGCTACCTAGGGAGACCATATAAAATGAGGATTGCTGTCACTTCACACGAACGGACTAGCTTAAAAGGTTCACTTATCATTGGAATTATTCGGCCTGTTCCAATGCTTGGTCTCCGTATAACCTGTTGTCAAGTGAAAAAGGATCTCAAAATCTAAGTTTTGTCAAAGCATTGTTAACTTAACAAAGATGATCTCACAACCAGGCAACCTAAGGGTAAAAGTTTCATACAGTTGTAACGCACTGTTCTTCTGACAAGCAAAGTCCTCTGGTCTCAGGCATGTGATGATGTCCCTTTTAGGGTGAAGGTTTCAGAAGGCCAGAAAGCAAAAGTTATATAAACAGATAGAGAAAATCTAATCTTCGGGATAACATGGACCCAGATAAAGCTGTGTTTGTTCTTACATTTTTTTCACCTTCAATTGCTTCATTAAGCGCTTGTCTCTCCACCAAGTGCAAAGGAATCTGCTGGTCCACTTTCATGTTCAGACCTTCGTAGAATTCTCGTATAGCAAGATAAAGAGGTTGACATTCATTTGTATCCATAATCGCAGAGTCTAGACACTCCAGACACAGCCTCCGGCCATCATCCAATGATAAGTATCCATGGTCTCTTGGCTACAACATTGGGCGCTTTTCTTTAGTAATGATGCCGGCAAAAGGTGCTTTATGATAACTAGTGAACAGTCTACAATTAAGCTAGCTAGCCAAAGAGGGTATTGATTAGTTGAAAATCACCTCCAATCTTTCACAGCTACAACATCTCGGAGTCCCATCTCGCTCATGGGATGGGCAATACTTTTGCATCCAGAAAGGATGGGCCCTATACTCAATGAGACCTGCTCCATTTCTCTGGATCTGTACAAGAAATGAAGCAATGAGGTTGTTTCATCCATAAGCAGCAATTATCAAGCAAGAAAAAGCCATGAAAAACAGCAAGGAGATGATATCTCAAACTTCTCGAAAATAAGCTATTCATCAGAGGGATCTTCCTAAAAACTGGCTTGACTAAAAACTCTTGATCATCAACCAGGTGGCAGGATTGTTCTACGATTCAACCAATAACATCCAGTTTAATTCAATAACAAGAAAGCACTCCCTAATAAGTGGGATTGGCTGCATTCTACATCCATCCCCTTATGCAGTCATGCTCTATCCTAAACCAGATCCTCCTAGTATCCAAGTACACGAGATCTTTCCTTGAGTTTCACATTCATGTCATCCCCTGCCTCATTAATGTCACATTTCCATGATGATTGTAGACTTTCCCCTTGGAGCATCTAAGCATATCCAAACCACCTTAAAAGAAAATTCTATTAACTACTAACCAGACCAAGTTTTCCACCAGTCCCACCAAAGACAAACCCAGTTGAACCAGGATTTGGACCAACAGCCACTTAAATGATAGAACCAGAAGATATTAAGGGCATTTTCTGATAAGACTGCTTTCAATAAGCACCAATAGTGCTTCTGAAAATCATATTAATGGAGTTTCCAGAAAACTAGTGCTGGTCCTGCATGAATTTCAAACTTCTAGTCTATTACAATTATTAGCAACATAGATTTAAGGAACCGCATGAAAGAAGTTGTGAAAAGATTTCTCTAAAAATGTTGATCATAAGAGTAATACTTGCTTGGCATTATTCCCCATTTGCATGAAGTGGTATAATAGAAACATAATTTAGTAAGGACTCCCAAGAAAGAGATCTCAGTCGCCATGAATTGTTCAACCAATAAATTTTACAACAAAAAAAATCACTATAGCAGTCAACTGACCAGCCTTTGTGTTTAATTATCAAGCAAAATAACAACAACAACAACAACAATAATAATAATCACACACAAGATGCTATAAAAGCAGATGCTTCTGCTTTATTGGTTACTTTGGTGATAAAATGTGCTGAAACCTAGCCTTTGGAGTGAAATTCCGACACAAAGAAAACTTATCTTGCTCCACAGAAAGTCCAAGCCACATGTGATGGCCAATAAAATTATGTGGTTCCTTGCAAATGTCAAAACAGAAAAGGAAAAAGAAACTTTGAACAACTTTTGATCAACCACCTCCTACTTACTCAGAAATCACTTACATGATTCTTGCATACATCACATCTAGGATGATGATGCTCCTTGTAGCATGATTTGTGATAAGGCCGTTTTCCTGCGAGTGAGAACTAGCAAAAGATGGTGATCTATCAATCTCTGACTATTAATTACAAAATCCAATGCATTATTACAAAAATTAGCAGATCAAACTTCTACCACAACTTTCAATGAACATAGGATTATACCTCAGGATTTGTAATTGGAAGACCACATGCATGACAGCGAAAGCATTCTGGATGCCAAACAGCACCCATGCAACTCAGGAATCGCCCCAAACCAATCCTACCATTGCAAGCTGCGCAAATTCTGAAAGATCTAATATGTTAAATCTATCTGATTAAAGAATAGATTCACATATTACAAAGGAAATCATTTTCAAGCCAAAAGTGTAAGGTAAAACATTACAGGTGATATGTCGCTGCAATAAAACATATTTTCAGCTGACACAATTGTTGAGAAGTTAACTCTCAGATGAGGTGCTTTTTCTATTATTATGGTAGCATTTTCCCCAACAAAGGCTACCCATATTTTCGTCTTCAGGTGTGACAACTCAATACCTATTCCTGCAACTCTTGGTTTATCCATTGAAATAACAGCAACTGACCGTAGCTCACAAAATATGCCCGTCAACCCCTAAATTGGATTCCCCAAATAAACCACACATGTAATTATTTCCCCAATGCTGATAGGAAACTCAGCCAGTCTCGGTGAACCATACAGCAGAGTCCTACAGTTTCCCATCAATATCAAAGCCCAAGTTATTCCTTTTATCACAAGCCTCCATGGAAAAAATTCTTCCTTTCTTGATATTTCAGCAATAAATGATGCGCAAGGTGTAGATATGAAATGTTTATCACAAAGTGTAGATGTAAATCTAACAAGCTGACACATGCTGATCAGTTGATCTGTTAGGAAAAAGAAGTAGAAGTAGTGGAAGCCCAAGGGGGTTGGTAATGCAATTTAATAAATTATAGAAGTAAGAATCTATTCAACAAATAAGTATCAGCTTCTATGCCGAATCTATTCAACAAATAAGTATCAGCTTCTATGCCGAATCTTAGTTGAACATGAAAGAATTTATTATCGTGAGAATCATTTTAGCAGAGCCATTCAAACCCTAACTGATCGATCAATGATAAACAAGATAATGACAACAAAGGAAAAGATATACCTCAAGCCAGAAAGAGGGGAAATGGGATATGGTTGAATTAGGTTTCCACCATGTCTAGTAGGAGATTCTACAGTTAAACTTTCTTGAAGAGCTTTGGCAAGTAGTTCATCTTCCTCCAACTGAGCACGCTTTCTATCTTCCTCCAATTGAGCTTTAGCACGTTTTTCATCTTCCTCCAATTGAGCTTTAGAAGTTCGTTCTCTTTCTTTTTCATGATCTAAAGAAGGAATAAATTGTTCAGAAAAGTAGGAGTGGGAGTCACTCGTACTACACTAAACTTTAATTCTTTACTGAAGCAACCTAGCACAAAGTGATTGCGTGATTATGGCCGGTTAATAAGTGAACATAGTATCTCTCTCCATTTCTCTTCTATAATCTAACTAACCACTACAAATACTAGACTTCATCAGGGTCAAGCATTGAAAGCATCAACAGATTGATTGCAGACTCTAACTTAAACAGCATCAGTTCCTTCAACGACAAATCCTGAAAGTGATGTAAAAGAGGATAAAATAAGTTGTTATCAATATCAATCCTGAGGAAGAGGCTAAGACAAAAACAAATAAAGAGTATCAACAAAGCTTAAAGACGTTTGTCCACATTTTCTTCAGTATTTCTGTTCCTAGGGCATGCAATTCCCCACTATAGCAATTACAGACCCATCAGTGCATCAGTTAAGACATTAGAACCTCCATTTATGCATTTCAAATGAAGGTTCAGTATAAATGCTTACAGCTCAGTGACATACCAATAACATTTTTCCCTTTCCAATCTTCTTCCGAAAGGGAAAGGGCAATTGCATAATCTATTTCTTCTCTCTCGTGCTCTGTTGACTCATCCTGCATCCAATTTCTCAACTATTTGAATATGATGAGAAGTTTTAAAGAGAAAATTAAGGACACAATTTCTGGTTACTGTTCAGAGTTGACAGCATTTTGTCTATTTGGAAGACAGCTTTGTCTATAAAGTACTTCATTGGACCATCCACTGCTTTTATACAACAAAATGAAAGAAAGGAAATTCGTCAGAGCAAGAGTACAACAAATGGGCAAAAATTGGTAATACCATGGAAGGATGTCGGTGGTTCCAGTGTCTATCATCCTCATTATATCCGTGGTATTGTTCTCCGTGGCTAGGACCTTCAAATATATACGTTAACCAATCCATGAAGCAAATTTCAGTTCTCCTGTAAACCACATATTTAGAACTGAAACTGCCAATTTGTAACCTTAACACGCTGATGAAAAGCAAGAGCAAGCCAGCTTTATTTGATAAATCTTGCCATCTAGACCAAAAAATGAAAGCCCATACCAAGAATTTAGCGACTCGGAAGGGGAGTGAATCTGTTAAGCTCCACACAAGAACTTGCTTCACACCAGCAAAAGGGTGTTCAAAATTCAGTGCGGATACAAGACTCGTCCATCCTCAAGAGGAGCTCTCACATGGGTCCACGATATTTTTACAGATTACAACGTTATCAAAGGTAAAGATAGGTTCCCGAGAGTTACAACGCAACCAATCCGATGACCCAAGAACTTGATCACTGAAAAGCTGCAAACACTAAAGAACCATAACCTTCTACTTTTATCGGAAATGGTGTTTCAGAAAGATTTCATTTATCGACAATGGACGATGAAACCGAGCAAAGAGAAGCAGACTTCACAGCTCCGGACCCAGAAACTCACCGTGTGGATCCACCACGAATCCACAGAATCAGAGGAATCTGAGAAGACAGAGACAAGAATCGGAAATCAACCGAAACTCTTCAATTCCCAATAAAAAGGAAGCATATTCCATCAAAAGCAGAGCTATCAGCAGTGAAGAATCAGAGCTTACAACTGCTGAGTCAGTCCAATTCAGCTTCCAGAAAGAGAGAGAGAGAGAGAGAGAGAGAGAGAGAGAGAGAGAGCCACTTTGATGTGCAAAGTATTTTTTTGTGGCATTTCTAAAGATCGTCCTCTGTTTTCCTGCTTGTGTGGGGCTGTGGGTCCCTTCTCTCCAACCATCTTCCATCTTTAATAATCCAAAGAGGTCAAAATAGCTAATGAAATTCTTCGGTACTTGTAATAATCCTACGTTAATTAAATTAAAATGCGATAAATCTCGACCATTCAATTGATATCAATCTAAGCAGTTATGATCTTATCTTTTTTTGACCCAATTGTGATAAACATTTTCTCAAGATGGACGGTACCTCCTATAGAATATAGAATCACCTGAAAATTTTCCACTTCTATTTGACGGATAAAGACAGCAAAGTCCAGTGGGTAGTGCCAATCCTGAGCATGTAATGTAATTTTAATTTTTTTATTTTTAAATTAAAAATCCTAATAAATTAAAATTTCAAAAAAGATAATAAAAAAATCATTGGCAATTCTAATTTTATTTATATTTAAATAAATAAAATTTCTGCGACGAGAATCACACAATTTTTTTTTTCAAATATGAAAGATTGGTTGTCAATAACTTGAGCATTGTTCAAAGATATTTCAATCCATCTATTTTGTAAGCTTGTAATATCAATTTGATTGTTGTCTCTAAGAGTTAGCAAGAGTGACGAACTCATTTATAAAAACACAAGAAAAGCGGTTGTAATTAAAGTGAAGGCATTGTCAATGTGAGTGACTCTTTATAAACATTTAGAGGTGTGATTTATATAGTTTGGGGAAAAATCTATTATGTCACGTGTATAAGGTGTGGGACAGACTATTGGAGGGTACCGAGGTTACTTAGTTCATGGCATGTTATCGTGGAAGGAAAGCAGCTCCTGCACGGCAGCAAGTAGCATAGCTAGTGGAATTCGACCTTTTTGGCTGCTAGAACTGAAAGAGATAAATAGGCAAACCCAAATCAGAACTCTATAAATCTTGTTTTCAATTTCTCTTTTCCTAAACTCATTGATTTCGATGTTTACATTGCTAGTTCACTTTATGCATATAAGCATGATACTCTATTGTGGTAGGTTTGTGGTTTCTTGAAAAAACAAATGCACTTCCTATTGATTGCTTATTTGGGCCTAAAAATAATAACCAATGTCGAAGTTCTTGCGGAACTCATAAGTACCGTTTTCTTTTTTCCATACCAGGTTCCAAACTTTTGTGGGTAGTTCGCTCGATGATGACGGCATCTCTATCCGTGGGGCGGCAATCCTCAAACTGTGCCAAGCAGCATATGTACATTATACAAATTGCCCATCCAGCTTCTCACCTAGGCCAAGATTTGTCGCACCTCGGTCGATTCACCAACGTGTAGATGTTTGTAATATTATGCAGGCACAGCTACGACCCTGTTCATCCTAAATCTCATGTCCAAACAACAAGAGAGAGAGAAATAAAAGAGGAATAGCCATAGTACTTCTCAAGAATTTTTCCTTAATCATCGTAATGATTGGATCGAAAAAAGAGAAATCCTTTTTGGTGGGTAATTCCATTGCAATTACCAAAAAAATGTCAATGCTTGGTTGATCGGTTCATAATCACATATGGATAGAGCTTTGGTTACATCATTGAACACTTTTGAAAAGTCCCTAAAGATTACTATTTTTAAATCTTGTCATTTCAGGTAGCGTTTGGTAATTTTTTTATTCTTAAAAGAATATTTTATGTTCAGAAATAATTTTTTCTATTCCTTTTTCAACGGTTGTAGCCTAGTTTCGCCAAAGCAGGTGAAAAGCAACTTCCCACCCTGATCGCACACGCCTTCTTTACCATCAAATAAGTGGATTTCCCCCTTTGTCTTTACACGTCTACCGGCAGCTTCTCGTTTTCCCTTCCACTTCGCATGCAAAACAACGCCATATCTTGTACCCTTGAGGCACTCGAACCAATGTCCTAGGGCCACTTTCGTATACAACTTACGCAGTCCATCTTGCACACAGGTTAATCATGACGCATCGTACATGGAAAGAAACACCGTCGCAAATAGGCGGGAGCCATGCGGACAAGGTCCTAGAGATGGGTTTGTCCACAATGTCATTGTCTAAAGTAACAGATAAGACTATCTGATGCACTAAAATCACATAATGGTTCTCAAGATTTTTGCACAGACATCATCTGTATTTGCAGATATGGCGACGGTTGGCGTGACTTCCAATCTGGCCCAATCCAGTGGGCCATCACGCAATAGTATGTGGAGCTACTTTCGCTTATCCACAAATAAGAAGTCAACCCGACTTGACAGTTATTTGTGGGTCTTTTCTCTTTGTGAACGACCTTGCAATTTCTTATGTTAACATACTGGACAAACGTAGGATCCTCGAGGAAGCCAAATGATTGCTCAAATAACATGGAAGTCGCCACTGGCTCCTTGCCTGTTCAAGGGGCCGTCAATATGAGTCGTTACACTAGTTAAGCTTCCCCATATCCAAATACTTCATCGTTATGTTTCTCTTGGTGCCTCCTTAGATGGTCCGTCCCATCTCCGTATTTGATTGATAAGTGCTTCCACATATCATGCATGCTAACTTTTTCTAACATAAGGGAGAATCTCGATTTTGAATGTCTTCAGCATATCATGCATGGTGATCGTCGGCATTGAGGATAGGGATTTCAATGAGAAGGGTGTTGATGTTGCCTCGGGGAGGGATTGTGGGCCATTGTTGCCCCCATATTCCTAGTAATCATCCAATTGTCGAGAGTTATTATCATTACGGAATTCTTGGTATTGTTCAAATGGAATTCTCTCTTGTTTTTTCTTCTTCCTTCTTCCTTGGTCAGTCCTCACCTATGGTGACGTTTAGGGACCAACCACAGGTGAGGGATGAGCTCACTGCCATGCCCATCACGGTATGCCTAATGTATGTAGAGTGAATATTTAGCTTGCCCCAGCTAATATACGTACACATGGCAAGTGGTACGGCTGATGATTAGAAAACACTTTCATCCACAATTTAGGCGAGATGAGTTCCTAACTCAAACTAATATTTTGTTAATAATCTCCACGAAGACCAAGATTAGAGAAATGCAAAGTCAAACTCTCATCTTCAAGGGAAATGCCCCATCATCCCCATAAATCCATTCCAACCTTTTCAAAAACGCCTCAAACTCTCATCTTCAAGGAAAATTTGGCCATGGAAACCAGAAATCTAGATAATCTGAAGACACTTGATTTCTTGGGTATCTTCTGCGAATCCTTCGGAATCGCCCTCTTCCATCCAGAACTCTTCGCCACCAAGCTCTTGCCCGCCTGCTCTCCTCTCCTTCCTTTTCATGGCTCAAACTCCGGTCTTCCTGCTTCTGTCCTCAAAATCAAGCCTCCTAAACTACTTCGATAGCAGCGGCAGAAAGTCAGATCTTGCCTATTAGGTCTTCACAGCAGCTTACTACTCGATTTCAATGGTCTTCTTGCACTTTCCGATATCAGCGATTGTGTTCACGGTCGCATGGATTTACACTCATCCCTACGAGATCAGCTTCAAAAAAATCGTGGGTGTGGTCCCAAAACCTTGGAAGAAATTAGATGTCACATTTATATGGGCTAGCGCCATACTTTTAGCTTACCATGTTATCGCGTGGGCGGCTTTAAATCTGCGGGTCGTTATTGAGAATACATTTCTTTTTGTTGTTCTTAAAGACACTGATTTAGCAATCAAGGAAGAAAGATCTGGAGATATCATCAAGAGAGAATGATCTAGAGATATCGAAGGATCTGAATTAATCAGAGATGTCAGAATCAATCTCGATCCTCGGAGATCTTTGGAATTAAATGATTGATAACTTTTGTAATATTGTAATCTCTTTCTTTATTATTTTCCATTGTTATTTTATTTCCATACAAAATATATCATTTGTAATATATATATATATATATATATATATATATATATATATATATATAATGGAAGTCATTTCAACAATTGCACGTTGAGATCAATAATCAAACACTTCTGTTCTTTCATAGTATCAGAGCAGATTTCTTTGATAGAAATTGATCATTAGCCATGGCTTCCACCAATCCTAAATACCCATACCCCTCATCTCTAAACATTAGCAATTTTGTGTCACTGAAACTGACACAAACAAATTATTCTTGTTGGAGAGCCCTGATACTTGCACTAATTGAAAGTCAAGATCTGGTAGGTTTCATTGATGGTGAATACTAGATGCCAAGTCCAACAATAGTCACCCCCTCTGAGGCCGGAAAAGAAGTTAGTGCCTTAAAGGAAGTCACAAATCCAGAGTTTTTACAATGGAGAAGGTCAGATTGCCTTCTGCGGGGATGGATCATTGCAACGCTTTCTGAAGAAGTTCTTGTTCAAGTAGTAGACTTGAAGACATCTGCTAAGGTGTGGTTAAGTTTACAAAATATTTTTATCAAAGTATCCGAGGAACGTGAAGTTTCAATTTTTCTGCAAATCCAAAAATGTTATAGATATAATTTCTCTTCTCTTCACGAATATCTTGGTGTTTTTCAAAAATATTTTAATGAGTTATCTGCTATTGGATGTCCTCTAGAGGACAAGAAGAAGGGCCTCTTTGTTTTGAATGGCTTAGGTGATCAATATGATTCATTCACCCATGCAATTCAACATGGGACGGCTTTCTTTGGTCAAAGAAGTAATATTAAGAACAACAGAACGGGAAAACAATTCCAACATTACAACAACAATTATTTTCTTCACATGGAAGAGGGTTTTCTCACAATGGTCCCATAATGAAAAATTCTCAGGCTGATTTTATGCATTTGCAGGGTCACAAGCTACAATTCAATCAAAGCAAAACCGAGAAACATGTGAAAGAAACAGACAAAGTCGTTTCCTGTCAAATTTGTAACAAGCAAGGACATACTGCTTTAGATTGCTTTAATAAGTTTAATCAATCTTTTCTCCAATCTGATGTGCCAAAGGCATTTGCTGCACTTACTGTTGGAGATAATCAAGATTCAGAATGATTCATTGATACTGGAGCTTCAAATCACATGACCGGAAGTGAATGTAATCTTTTCAACTTACGACCATATATTGGGAAAGATAGTGTAATGGTTGGTAATGGTGATTCGCTTAAAATTTCCCATATTGGTGATGCTCATATCAATTTGGGTCAAAAGAGCATTAACTTAAAAAAATGTTCTACTTGTTCCTCAGATGAAAAGGAATTTATTATCATTGGCTTTTTGAGTTTTCTGCCACTGGTTTTGTGATAAAGGACAGGAAAACGGGAAATGTTCTGACAGTTGGAAACCGTGGATATAATCTATATACCTTGAAGGCACCAAAAGAAGTACTATTTTCAAATCGATTCAGGAAAGCTGATGAAAGAACTTGGCATCAAAGATTGGGACATCCACAATCGACAACAATTCATCATCTGCAAAATAAAGGTGATATTATTATTATTGCTTGGAATAAAACTACTACAATATGTAGTAGTTGTTAAATGGGTCGAGCATTTAAACTTCCTTTTTTGCCTTCCAAATCTAATACTACTAAGCCTTTTGAAAAGATACATTGTGATTTGTGGGGAAAAGCTCCGATAATCTTATTTCAAAGGTTTCAGTATTATGTTTGTTTTGTGGATGATTATACGCGATATACTTGGTTATTTCCATTATGGCAAAAATATGACTATTTTGCATGTTTTCTTAATTTTGAGAAATACTTGGAAAGACAATTTGGATGGTATATTAAAATCTTTCAATCTGATGGAGGAGGAGAGTTCAATCGAGTGGATTTCATACTTCATTTGCAAAAGCATGGCGTTATTAATCCAGTATCTTGCCCGAATACTCTAGAGCAGAATGGAGTTGCCGAGCAAAAACATAGGCACATATGTGAAATTGGCTTGACCATGCTTTATCAAAGTGGAATTCCTAAAAAATTTTGGGTCGAAGCCTTTCAAACATCATTTTTTCTCTTGAATCGGCTTCCTACAAGGGTGTTAGGTATGAAATCACCATATGAACTCTTATTTGGCAGAAAATCAGATTATAATTCTTTGCGAATTTTTGGTTGCAGATGCTTCCCTTATCTTAGGGATTACACCAAAAATAAGTTCGATGCTCGATCGTTGCCATGCGTTTTTCTCGGTTGTAGTGATCATCATAAGGGATATCGATGTCTTTCTCCTCCAACTGGTTGAATCTATATTTCACGACATGTCGTTTTTTATGAGATTGTATTTCCCTATCTTGTACCCAGCTCATTATTTTAGGATCAAAGTGATAAAGCAGGGATATCTGAATTTATAAGCTGGCCAAATCAAGACACGACAATGTCAGATTCAGAATTTTCACCTTTATATTTGCAACAAGGTGCGTTTTCTGATTAATCGCAAGATGACTTATTAAATTTTGCTACTCATGATACTTCTCATGAAGATAACGTTGATGGAGGTGAATCACATGTTCATGAAAATCATGTTGAAATTGATGACTCATCAAGTGCTCCAATTAATTCTCCATGCAATTTAGCAAATGAAGATTCTTCTATGGATGTCCTTACTGATTCTTCAATAGTACGGTCACCCACTCCAAATCATTCAATGATTACACGAGCACATGCTAGTATTATGAAGCCTAATCCAACATATGCCAATCTACATATGATGGATTCTATACCGAAGGAGCCACATAATGTACGTTCTGCTTTGAAACATCCAGGGTGGTCAGTGGCAATGAAAGAGGAACTCGAGGCATTGCATCAGAATAAAACTTGGACTCTTGTCCCACGTCCTTCAAATACTAATATTGTGGGATGTAAATGGGTTTTTAAGTCTAAGTTAAAGGCTGATGGTACGTTAGAAAGATTAAAAGCAAGATTGGTCGTCAAGGGATATACTCAAGTAGCAAGAGTAGACTTTCTGGAGACTTTCTTGCCAGTTGTTCGACCATGAAGTATAAGAACAGTCCTCACCATAGCTACTATTAAATGTTGGCCTATCAAACAATTAGACGTGAAAAATGTCTTCTTACATGGTTTTTTATCACAACCTGTTTATATGGAGCAACCGCCAGGTTTTGAGGACAAAAATCATCCGTCTTATGTTTGCAAATTGGAGAGAGCTTTGTATGGCCTTAAGCAAGCCCCAAGAGCATGGTTTGATCGCTTTAGCTCATTTCTTTTGGCATCTGGTTTCTTTTGCAGCATTGCGGATCCTTCTTTGTTTATTAGAAAATCAGATGGTGGTATTTTAGCTCTACTTTTATATGTAGATGACATGATTGTTATAGGTGATGATCCAAAATTGCTTAATGAGTTCATCTCTACATTAAGCAATGAATTCGCAATGAAGGATATGGGTCCGTTACATTATTTTCTCGGAGTGAAGGTTATGATGTTTTCCGGGGGTCTTTATTTGTGCCAACAACAATATGCTTTGTCAATCCTTAAACGTGCACAAATGGAGGGCTGCAAGCCAATTTCCACTTCTATGGCTGCTAGTTCTTATTCTAATATGGATGCAAGATTATTTTCAGATTCTACATTATATCGAAGTATTGTCGGAGCTCTTCAATATCTCATTATTACAAGGCCGGATATTTCATATGCAGTCAATTTTGTTTGTCAATTCATGCATCAACCTACCGTGAGTCATTTTCAAATTGTAAACCGCATTTTATGTTATGTCAAAGGCATAACAGATCGAGGTATGAAAATCTTGTCCAAGTCAACATTGGACTTGTATGCCTTTTGTGATGCAAATTGGGCAGGTTGTCGCTTGACTTGACGATCAACTACTGGATTTTGTACCTTCTTAGGAAGCAATTGTATATCATGGAGTGCTAAGAAGCAACGAACAGTAGCTCGATCTAGTGCTGAGGCAGAGTATCATGCAATGGCATCAACGGCTGCAGAGATTACGTGGATATCATTTCTTTTGCGAGATTTGGGTATTCATCTCTCCAATCCACCAATATTATTTTGTGATAATATCAATGCACTTTATATGTTAGTTAATCCAGTGTTCCATGCAAGAACTATACATATTGAATTAGATTATCATTATGTGTGAGAAAAAGTGGCTCTTGGAACACTTGTGACTACGTATGATCCGTCTGTGCATCAAATTGCGGATCTATTTACGAAACCACTGTTTAGAAAAGCTTTTGGAAACTTATGTTGCAAATTGGGAATTTGGGATTCTCCAACTCCCAATTTGAAGGGGAGTAAAGACACTGATTTAACAATCAAGGAAGAAGGATATGGAGATATTATCAAGAGAGAAGGGTCTAGAGATATCGAAGAATCTGAATCAATCAGAGATGTCAGAATCAATCTGCTGATCCTTGGAGATGCCGGAATTAAATGATTGATAACTTTTGTAATATTGTAATCTCTTTCTTTATTATTTTCCATTGTTATTTTGTTTCCACACAAAATGTATCATTTGTAATATATATATATATATATATATATATATATATATATATATATATATATATATATATATATATAATGGAAATCATCTCAACAATTGCACGTTGAGATCAATAATCAAACACTTCTGTTCTTTCAGTTCTATCGACTGCATACACTCTAAGGTTCGTGTACATATTCATGGTTTGGAACATGGCCAATGTGATTTATGTGCTAGAAAATGTTTATAGAATTGAAGCCATAACGAAGAGTAATGCTGTGGTTAAGCATAACATTGGGACCGTGGTGTTTGCTTATTTCTATTCGGTGCTGCAGCTACTGATTCTATTCTCCGTTTCGATGTCGTTGTGAGAGAGAGTGTTTCAAATTGAAACCAGAGTGGCGTGCTTCTTGTTGATGTTAATGGTGATTATCTTCGAATACGTCGTCAAGACGGTGATGTACTTCGTCTGCAAGTCTATTGCCGGCCCCCATGAGAATGTTGACAAGTCATTCTTGGCTGAGCACCTCCAGGCATACCTGGGAGAGTATGCGCCTTCGAAGATCAATGGTGGCATTGAGATTGTATAAACTTTGTATTTAATGGTACTTTGCAGGAAAAATATGGAAGGAAATAATTTAGCCACATCTATGATTCTGATTGATAACATCTGATTACAATGTATCACACTTTCCACCTAAAAAACACTTATCATCAAAAATCAAGTATTTATTATGGATAAGATTTATCAATCTTCAAAATACCTTAGGGAATGTTTTCTCAACACAGCATGCTTATCGTACATGGGGACATATGTATGCACATGCTTTGAGAAATTGACCGAATTTTGTCATGTCTCTTTTGCGAGTTTTACAATTATATTGGGAGAAAGTTGCCTAAAAACATAGGCATCCATCTGATTGGTCCATGAATCTTTCGTGAACCAATGGCTGCGCTTTATTGCAATTGTAACTCCCAACTGATGTTGATATGCATAATTAACTAATTCCTCGGTTATCAAAGTTTATTTTAAGAGGAAATTGATCGGAGTTTCTGAGAGAATTTGTAATGTACCTGTACTGCTCATCGTACATTACAAATATTTATAAATCTTCGGTAAATCTTCCGTAATAGTTTCGATCTAGACGAACACTTGTTTCTTCAGAAACAAACGAAACGACAAAGCGGTTGACTTGGTTGTAAGCACTAAGTCAATTGAAGGAGACTTCGTCGCTCTCACTTCTTGTTTACTTCGCCTGCAGGGTCTGTCGTTTCTCTTCCCAGATAGAAAGGCGTAGCCAACTTTGTCATTCCCCCCAAATCGCACCCTCGAAGACGACGCAGATACATCCAAACTTTGAGAGGAAGCTAATGATTAATATCACGATGTGTATAGTGTCAAACATAGCACAATTACAATGCCATCAGCATAATAATTAAATAATGTGAAAGTATAATTGGTTTGTTTTGAATGCATTAATTCATGAATACAGTACCCTCGTGTATATATAAGTTCGCTCAGACGAGTCATCTATTCCCAGCAACTGTGTTCTATCTTCAAAACCCTCAGTCTTGAAGCTCCCAATATTCGAGACATTAGAGGATGGATCGAGAGCAAGAGGAGAGGCGGTTCCTTGGTTTCTTTGGTATCGTCAAGGAATCCATCAAGCTCATCTTCACATGGCGGAAGACCTTCAGCCAAATCGCACTAGCCTTCGTCCTCCCTCTTTCCCTCATCGGCTTAGCTAGCATCCACCTGTACGCCACCCTCCTTGCAAAGATCCACAATTACGACGCTCCCGAATACAATGAGCTCTCAGATTTTGTGACTTTGGACACAATCCAGCCCTTGCTATTTATAGTCAGCTCCTCCGTCCTGCTCCTAATCATTTCCGTTCTTTCCATTTCCGCGGTCATAGGCACGACTGCGTGCTTGTACACCTCGAAATCCATGACTTTCGGGGGAGTGATGAGGGTCCTCCCAAAGGCGTGGAAGAGGCTCATGACCACAACCTTATGGAGTTCTCTTGCTGTCGAAGTCTATGTGGTCGCGACTGTAGCAATCTTCTATCCCTTTACTCTTATTCCCTCTCTTGCCATTGTACTAGCCCTACTTTTCGTCTTCCTCATCTTATACCTCTCTGGGTTGGTGTATATCAGAGTCATTTCGGACTTGGCAGGTGTGATTTCAGTGGTAGAGGACGTCTATGGCATTGATGCCATGCTCAAGAGCAAGAACCTGATCAAGGGTAAGTTGGGGATCTCAATAGCTATCAGCCTCTTGCTGTCGATTGTGTCCATGGCAATCCAAACAGTGTTCTACAGCTTTGTGACCAATGGACATGGATCGGTGTTTCGAAGGTTGGGGGTCGCAATTCTCTGTTTCTTGTTTCTGTTCATGTGGTTCCTCTTCAGCCCCGTCGTGCAAACCGTGTTCTACTTCGTGTGCAAGTCGAACCACCGCGAGAACATCGACAAGTCGCCGCTGGAGGATGATCTTGAGGTCCATCTTTTAGCCGAATACCTTCCTCCTAAAGCCGACGAGGCCTAACTGGAACAAGTCGACGGATAACTGGACGTTCAGATAGTCTAATAATGTGAGAGCTTGGGGCTGCACCTCGTCTTGTATGCCCATATATATGATGGTCATGCATAAATAAGTTTCGTTCACTTAATGTTCTATGAGTATTTGTTACCTTCTTGGCTTACTTGCAAATCGCAAGTTCTCTTCTTGTTACTAGTCTGTTCCATAATTTTCCATGTGCCATATTGTTTTGGCTTTTTACTGTCTCACTTTATAAGGACAAGTATATCACAAGCGCTATAATTATCATATGTTATTCACTTGAGTGTTATAACTTTTTTTTCAATCACTTAAGCGTCACATTTATGAAAAATCATTCATTTAAGTGTCATCGGTGATTTGTGTGGCCGGAAAATATAACATGGCATTAAATTATTATAAATTGGCTTACGAGGATCGCCAGAAACGTCTAATCAACAAAAACCACTTGAAAAGTTGTTGTTTGGGCCCTATCAATGGAAGAACTAGAGCACCAGAGCAGTCATGGAAGCCCGGATGTTTGCTGATAGGCACTAAAAATCCTAATTCCCTTAGTCTTGGGAAAAATTGCCTGTCAAACGTCTGGGGCAATAGACACAGAAGAGTGGAGAACAATGATGCTGCTCTCTTGTTCATGGTCCGTCTTTCACTCTGTGAATCTGATTTCCAGAATCGAACAGAGAGGAGTATGGCCTCGGTATGTCTCCTTCCTCAACTGCTTCGTCTTCTCACTCAAAATAGAAGAACGAGTTTTTCGCTGAATGTCTTGGATTGCTCACGAGCCGAGTGAGTTGAGGACTCAGATTGCCTTAGACCAATCGCGAGAGGTGCAGAGCTTGGCGAGCTCGACTCGCTCTGTAGTTCGGTTATTTCTCTTCATTCCAAGTCACCAGCGAAGGAAATGACAACGAAGACAAGAAAAAGGAGAAGAGAAGGAATGGCACGTTAAGACTCAAATTTTGGACTTAATTTTTTTTCCCTTTTTCCACTTTGGACATGAATTTCTTTTTTAATAAAGCCACCTCAGACTCAAATATCATTTTAAATATTTTAAAAAGTCAGGTAAGACGAATAGCTAGAATATGGGACTCAAGTGAATAATTTTTCACTGATGTGGCACTGAAATGATTGGAAAAAAATTTATTGCACTTAAATGAGCATTGTATGAAAATTATGATACTCGTAGTGTCTTTATCCCCACTTTATCAAAATTGTGCATTTTTGGCTAGTTTTCATTCATAGCCATTTGAGATTGTTCAATGGAAAATTAATTCTCAAATGTACCTTTTCACTTACTTTTTAAGGATAATATCACAAAAAATCCCAAATTAGTATATCTATGACAAATTTATCATAAACTAATTTTTTGACAATAAAAAATCTCAAATTGGTACACTTGTGATAAATTTACTCAAAACTAATTTTTGATTGCCAAATATACCATTCGTTAAATTGGATTAATACAAAAAAAAAAAACTAAAACTGGTACAATAGTGACAAATGGAGAGTCAAATCTCAAATTGGTATATCAGTCAACTGTCACGTGTTATCTAACTTAGCAATTTAATAGTAAAATTTAACGGAAACTAATATAGGGTAAATTTGTCACAAATGTACCAGTTTTTGGGTAAATTTATCAAAAATGTATCGGTTTTGGGTTTTTAATAATCAAAAAATTAGTTTAAGGTAAGTTTGTCATAGGTATACCAGTTTGAGATTTTTCGTGATATTAACCATACTACTTTTATGGTTGCCTACTCATCACCCTCAAGCCAACCCTATTACTTTTATAGCATGACAATTATTGGCCAGAAAGATTATATTGTCAATTGTCAAAGTTGTAGGATTAAATTGGCCAAATAAAAAATTTTAGGATTGAATTTACAACATTATAATAAGTCTAGGACTTTTTGGATAATTTTTTCTCCTGTGAAATTTATTGTGATGCAAATTATATCTCATATGGAGTTTAAATTCATATAATCTATGAAGGGGATATTTTGAAAAATATATAGAAAGTAACCTTCAAGAATTTAATTTAGTTCAATATTAAAGTATGTGAGATTTTATGGGACCATTTCTGACTGTTCTAAAAGCTTAAGCTATTAGTAGATCTAGGTTGGGACTACTTAGATTGAATCCGAGAATTTCCACAAGAACTTAATGGTTTTAAGTAGTTTAAATTCACCTAAGGTTAGTGTGGATTAACATACCTAATTGGAGATTATTAGAACATGGTCAGCTTGTAATTCAACTTAGAGAAATTTTGTCGAACACAATTGAAAATTAATTTGTTGTATGATAAGTTAAGAAAATTGATTATGAATGGTTAAGTGAAGTTAGATGTTCTAACGTTTTGTGATTTGGTTAAAATCTTGATAATTGGCCTTGTTAATTTTCAGTTTGCTATTATTTTTACTTTGCAATTTTAGTTAGCTTTTGAATCCTTTAAGTTTTGGCTCTTTATATTTTAGTTTTTTAATTGGTTTAGTTCACTTTTTACTCGTTTTTTTTCATTTGGTTAGTTAGATTCTTTGAATTGATCACTTTTAGTAAGTAATTGAATAATTAAAAAACAATTTTGGTAGGAACAGCACTCACTTATCACTTTATTACTTGTCGATATTGTGCACTTGCAATTCATCTAACATCACACCATAGACCTTGCTTGAATTAGATTAGACAAGTTCCTAGCTGAAAGTATCATTTTGTTAATAATCTACATGAAGATCAAGATTAAAGAACTGAAAAGTTTCTTCAGGAGAGATGTCCATCATCACTTTGAAAGAGAGGACCAACATTGACCATGGAAATGGAAAATAGAGAGCTAGATTATCTGAAGACACTCAGATTTCTTCGGCATCTTTCGTGGATCCTTCGAAATCATCCTTATCCATCGAAAACTCTTCACCTCCAAATCATTCTCACCCGCATCCTCTCGCAGCGGCTAAAACTCTGATCACCGGACAGCCTTTTGGGTCTTCACAGCAGCTTACTGTGCAGTTGCATTAATCTTATTTGTCTTGTAGAAATCAGCAACTGTGTTCACGGTTGCATGGATTTACACTCATCCCCAAGAGATCAGCTTCAAGAAAATCATAGGTGTTGCCCCAAAACTTCGGAACATATTAGTAGTCATATTAGAGTAATGTTTTGATTAAGTATCACATGGGGAAGTGGTATCGGTCTTCTTGGTGTTTGTTTGTTTCTATCAGGGCGCTGAAACTGCAGATTCAACTCTTCATTGTGCTTCGTATTGCGAGAGAAATGCTCAAATAGAAATGGGAGTGACATGCTTCTTGTTGATGTCGATGGTGATACTCTTTGGATAAGTCAGTCGAGATGGCGATGTACTTTGTCTGCAATTGCGATACCAGCCTCTAGGAGAATGTCAACAAATCATTCTTGGCTGAGCATCTCTAGGCAGGAGAAATTACTAAAAAACTTCTAAATTTATTGCATTTGTTTCGATTCAGTCTTAAAACCTTTTAATATACCAATTGAGTCTTGAATTTTTTGACGATTCGTCAATATAATCCATTTGGCCAATTTTGGTTAGAAATGGTTGACGTGGATGTCGGTTGTCTTACATGCAATGATCGACGTTAATGTTAATAATTTTTTACAATTTTTAAATAATTTTTTAAAATTTTTCTTTTTAACTTTCTTTGTTTTTCCCTCTTCTTCTTTTTTTTTTTTTCACTAGTAACCTATTGCTAATCGTCAACCACAAGCGATAGCTAGCGAGGGCTAACCTCATCCGCAACCGACCAGGGTCAACTTTGCCATGCCTCACCGATGCAAGGGCGAGCATTGACGAGGCCCCCCTTTGCCAAATTGGCATGGCTGACCCTCACCCAAACTAGAAAGGCTAATTGGGTTATGCTCAAGCTTTGCCAGATTTGGCGAGGGTGGCTCTCACTCATAGGCACTCTCCTCGCCTATGCCGGACAAGGCTAGCTCTCACTAACCACTAGCATAAAGAAAAAGAAATGAAAATATTTAGAAATTTTTTAAAAATTATTTATGTTGACAAGTTTTGGCTAAAATTGGCATGAGAGATTGCATTGATAAATTATCAAAAGGTTTAGAACTATATTAATTAAATTAAAAATTTTAGGACAAAATTGACACGGGTGCATGAGATTTATGACTTTCTTGGTAGTTTCCGCTCTTTAGGCTTATTTGGGAGTGTAAGTGCCTTTGAAGAGGATGACGTGGAGATTGTATAGAGCTTATACATGAACACATACGTATGCACATAGATGCATGGCATACTTCAAGCGATCGGTTGACTTTTAAATAGTGCCTCGTTTGCCGTATCACCATCATGATTTTTTTCAATAATATTCGGAAGAAGTTACCTAAAAGTATGGGCGTCCATGGGATTGGCTGAATGTGTCTTTCATGATCTAATGGCTGACGTTATGACCCGCCTAATCAACTAATTTCTTGGTTAATCAAGAGTAATTTTAAGAGCAACTTGACAGGAGATTCAATCTAGACAAACCATTGTTTCTTTAGATTGTCCTTAGTACCTACGCTTGCCGGATTTGCCGTTTCTCTTCCCAAATAGAAATGCAAAGCCTACCTTCCTTGTCCTTCCCCCCAAGGTCGCACACTTGCATTCCAGTTATTGGACATATGGAGTTCCAATGAATAGAATACGTCTCTTCTGTAGACGGCTTTATATTCAATTGACGTTAAACTCCGAGTGCTAGTCTCTTCCATATGTCATGACACAGGACACGAAAAGGAAATGAACGAGTGTAAAAATTCAAGCCAAATTGATAGGAAACTAATATTGATATATAAATATAGTTAAATATAATATAAAGAGAATGCCGTCGGCATGATAATTACATTATATTAAAGTATGATTACTTTGTTTTGCCTGCATTTATTCAATTCTTTTTCTTTAAATATACAGTACTCTCTTGTATATATAAGTTCAACTTAGACAATCAATCGATGCCTGAAAACTGTGTTCACCCTCAGTCTTGAAGATTCAGAAATTTGGGGAATTAGAGGATGGATCGAGAGCAAGAGGAGATGCAACTTCTTGGTTTCTTTGGCGTCATCAAGGAATCCACCAAACTCATCTTCACATGGAGGAAGATCTTCAGCCAAATCACGCTCGCCCTCATCCTCCCTTTTTACTTCACCATCTTAGCTCACACCAAGATTTCCGACTTCCTCATGGCAAAGATCCAGCTCGACCAGCGTGCACTCGACCACGCCATAGCCGGCACTCCCAGATACGAGATGCTCTCCAACCTTGTGATGTCGGACACAACCGAGCTCCGTCTCTCTACAGCCGCCTACTACATCCTTGTTCTAATCTTTTCTCTTCTTTCCACCTCCACAGTTGTGTACACCATCGCATGCGTGTACACCTCGAGACCCATCACTTTTGGGAGAGCGATGAGCATTGTCCCAAAGGTGTGGAAGAGGCTGGTGGTCACATTCTTATTGGGTTTTCTTGCTATATTCGTCTACCTCATCTCCATCGCCGTGATTACCCTAATCTGCTATCTCTTGTTTCAACCTCTTCACTCTCCTGTCATTAGAGTAACCCTACGTTTCATCCTCCTCATCTTATCCCTCTTTGGGTTGGTGTATATCAGTGTCATTTGGCACTTGGCAGGTGTGATTTCGGTGCTAGAGGACATCTATGGTATTCAGGCCATGTTCAAGAGCATGAACCTGATCAAGGGTAAGTTGGGGATCTCAATTGCTATCAGCCTCTTGCTAGCGATTGGGTCCACGGCAATCCATATAGTATTCCGTATCTTTATGGCCAGTGGATATGGATCCGGGTCCTTAAGGTTCGGGGTTGCGGCTCTTTGTTTCCTGTTTCTCCTCCAGTTGACCCTCCTCGGCCTCGTCGCGCAAACCGTGATCTACTTTGTGTGCAAGTCGCACCACGACGAGAACATCAACAAATCGGCGCTGCTTTTGGAAGAATACGTTCCTCTTCAAGCCGACGACGTGTCACTAGAACAAGTCGACGTATAAATTGACGTACAGTTTACTGTAATAATGTAAGAGCCTGCGGCTGCATCCTGTACCTTGTATGACCATATACGATGGTAATGAATAAGTTTTATTTGAGCAAATTTTCCATTGACTGCAGAAGCCAATAGAAGCAAAACATATTTATAATTTTCTGACACTTTTCCCCTATTTCAATATATATAAATAAATAAGACAATCAGTGGCCATTCACTCTCTTCTCTGGAAGAGCACCTTCTACCTCTTGTGGTAGCCCCCAAATCCAAAACCCTAAGGTCTTCTTCAACCCATCTAGTAATGGAGGATTCCACTTCCCAAGTTTGTTCTGCTCCATCTCCTTCAACATTAACCCATAACCCACCCCCATCTTTCCCCTGAGAAGAAACAAATCAACACCACCCACTCCCCAGGTTTGTACCACACCAGCTCCGTCAATCCCAGGTAGCAATGAAGGAATCCCAAGCCTTCACCACTCACCCCCGTCTCCCCCACTAAAACCGCACCTATCTACCCATCTCCCGACTCTCCCCTCATCGTCACCCCTCTATCCATTAACCCCACCCACTCACCAGCCAAATCAGATTCCACTCACCCAGGAGCTGCAATGGAGACTACAGAAGAGGAAGAAGTTAGACTTGCAATGCTATGCAAAAGGCTGGGGAATTTGTGGTCCCATCAAACAATCACAGCAGTGGACGATGTTATCTCAACAAGTAAGGTAAGAGAATGTCAACAAACACTCATAGGGCACCTCTACCATAACCCAAAAATCAACTTCCAGGCCTTTCAAAATACAATGCGAAGGGTTTGGAAGCTAGAAAATGTTGACATGAACCTACTAGCCTTGGAATATTTGCTGTTAGATTTGCATCAGAAAAGGATAAAGAAAGGATAGTTACAACAGGACCCTGGTCATTCGCGAACCATCTGCTGTTGCTGAAGCCGTGGCTACCAAATACTTCCCTTGCATGCTATAAATTCGATACAAGTTGCTTTTGGATCCATATTCACGGTCTACCTGCATAATGGATATCAGAAGAAGTAATAGTACGTATTGCAGAAGAAATAGGGCAAGTGAATCAGGTGAAAATTGAGGCAAAAGGGTATGTGCCCTATAAAATAGGGAAAGTGCGAGTAGAAATGAATTTGAACACACCTCTGAAACCTGAAGCGCTTTTCAGCAACAAGGGCAAGAAAATATGGCTAGATTTCCGGTATGAACGTCTCCCTCACTATTGCTACTCCTGTGGAAAGTTAGGGCACTATGCTTAGAGTTGTGAGGAAATTCCATATCAGGAAGAGCGGTTTCTGGACAAGAAAGATATGATGTTTGGGTCGTGGCTGAAGGTTGAGGCCAACGAGTCCAGCCCGTTTTGGGATGTCTACTATGGCAAATCGATGGAGGAGCTAGTAGAGGAAATGACTTCCACTAATACACCCACTAATATGGGAGAGTTGGTTGTATATGAAACACCACAGGAGGTCTGCCTAGCCCCACCTAACCATAGGGACAAAGGTAAAAGAAAGGAAGTCGCTCAAGAAGATATGCAATGGAACACAACAGCGGGAGTCCAAATTGATCTCGAAAGGGAAACCCCTTCCAAAGAACACCCAAAGAACACCATTTATATGGAGAGGAGTGCTGCCGAAAAAAGAGGAAAGGGCACTAAGCATGCTGTTTAGAAAAAACTGAAGCGATACTCGCCTTACACATCACAAGGGATGAGTAAGCAAGGATTTGATGATACCACATTACTGGAAACCCCTGTGCTTATGGAGGAAGAAACAAGAGGATGGGCTTTGGTGGCTAGCCCTAATAAGCCACCAAGCTACAAATGAAACTCTTAAGCTGGAATTGTCAGGGGCTGGGCTCTCCCCTGACAATCCAGGCCATTAGAGCCCTAGTGGCTCAAGAGAAGCCCGCTGTTTTATTTCTAATGGAAACCAAGAACAAGGAGGAAGTTAGTAAGAGACTACAACGCAAACTACAGTTTCAACACAGTTTTATAGTGAACCCAAGAGGCATCGTTGGGGGATTAGCTATCTTTTGGAATGAGCAGGTAACCCTTTCGATCAAATCAAGCTCTATGCATTGTATACACACAACTTGCACGGACAGGGAGACGAACAATATGATGAGAGTGTCCTGTGTTTACGCACCCACTGATTTCCAGGAAAGAATAAAATTATGGGTTGATATATCCAAAATTCAATCTCCTTACCATGGCCCCTGGGTATGTCTTGGGGATTTTAATGAGGTGTTGTATGTATGGGAAAAAGTGGGCAAAAGAGTTGCTGAAAATTATAGAATGAAAGCATTCCAAGACTTCCTCGACACAAGTGTACTAATGAATATTGAGAGCAAAGGGTGCGCTTACACCTGAACAAACAATAGAAAGGGGGAGGAGCATGTAAAGGAAAAACTGGATAGAGTATTGAGCAATATAGAGTGGAGGGTGGAGTTTCCTGAGGCAGAGGTGTATGCCTTACTTGCGGTGGGCTCAGATCACAGCCCCCTGTTACTGGATTTACACCCTCAAGGGGTCAATTCCATAAAAAATCCTCAACTATAGCTTTAGTCCCAAAAATACCCCAAACTTTTTTTTGTCTCGAAAAAAACCCTCAACTTTTACTTTAGTCCCAAATCTACCCTCCGTCAGAAATCACCGTCAACCCTTTGACGTGGCTTCACCGGCGCCGGAGTCGGGCGAGGCCGGCCCAGGCCTGGGCGACCCTCGCCGGCGTCGGGCGAGGGCGGCCCAGTCTTGGGCGACCCTCACCGTCGTCGGGCGAGGGCCGCCCAGGCCAGATCCGGCTCGGGCGGCCCTCGCCGGCGTCGGGCGAGGGCGGCCCAGTCCTGGGCGACCCTCGCCGGCGTCGGGCGAGGGCCGCCCGGGCCGATCCAGCTCGGGCGGCCCTTGCTCGACGCCGGCGAGGGCCGCTAGATCCGGCCAGGGCCGCCGCGCCGGATCTCGGCTTGGCGGCCCTCGCCCTCGCTCGGGTCGCCCTCGCCGGATTTGGCGAGGGTGACCTTCGCCCGAGTCGGGCAGCCAGCCCTTGCCGGCGTCGGGCGAGGGCCGCCCGAGCCGGATCGGCTCGCGGCCTCGCCCGACGACGGTGAGGGTCGCCAGACCGGGCCGCCCTCGCGCGACGCGGCGAGGGTCGCCTCGCCGGGCCGCCGCCCGACGCCGAGCGAGGGCCGCCCGAGCCGGATCCGGCCTCGGGCGGCCCTCGCCCGACGACGGTGAGGGTCGCCAGACCGGGCCGCCCTCGCCCGACGCCGGCGAGGGTCGCCAGATCGGGCCGCCCGCCCGACGCCGGCGAGGGTCGCCGCCCGGGGGCCGGCCTCGCCCGACTCCGGCGACGGCCCGACTCCGGCGACGGCCCGACTCCGGCGCCGGCGAAGCCACGTCAAAGGGGTTGACGGTGATTTTTGACGGAGGGTAGATTTGGGACTAAAGTAAAAGTTGAGGGTTTTTTTCGAGACAAAAAAAAGTTTGGGGTATTTTTGGGACTAAAGCTATAGTTGAGGGTTTTTTATGGAATTGACCCCACCCTCAAGGGGAAAAAAGAAGGAAATAATATAAATTTGAAGCGTACTGGATAGAGGATGAGGAGTATGAGCATGTAATGAAGGAATCATGGCTGGAGCAAGATGCGAAGAGGGAGGTCTCGGCTACAAACTCAAACAAGTTGCAAAAAGCTTCATATATGGAGTAAGAGAAAATTCTCCAATGCCCGCAACACCATTCACTCTTTAAAGGAAGAATTATAGCAGCTAGTCAATGATCCAGCGGTTAATCATGACAGGAGGAAGGCTCAAAGGCTGAACAGTGAAATCGAAAGACTATGGTGTCAAGAGGAGATTTATTGGGAGATGCGGTCCTGAGTTCAATGGTTAAAATGGGGAGACAGAAACACAAAATTCTTCCATGCTACTACGATACAAAGAAGACAAAGGAATCGCATTAAAATGCTGAAGACTCCAAGTGGTGAATGGACACGGGACCAAAATCAGATTAAACAAATGGCAGATATGTTCTTCAAGGAATTATATACTACCGTGGGGCACCATAATATTCAGCCGGTACTAGACCAACTTCCGTGTCTAGTATCGGAGGAAATGAACCAAGCACTGACAATGGATGTTACCATGGAAGAGATTAAGAAGGCGACCTTCCAAATGGGAGCATTAAAAGCTCCTGGTCCAAATGGAATGAATGGACTCTTTTTCAGCATCATTGGAATGATGTCAGCCATGATGTTTATGCTGAAATTGAGAATTTTTGGAGGTTTGGTACTCTAAATCCAGAACTGAACAAGATAGTTATTACCTTGGTACCGAAAGTCCAGAGCCCAAAACAGCTAGATCAGTTTCGTCCCATCAGTTTGTGTAATTTCATTTATAAGATTATTTCAAAGGTGATGGCAAATAGACTAAAACCATATCTCCCTCAATTGATAACTATGGAACAAAGTGCGTTTGTATAAGGGAGACTGATTCAGGACAATATACTGTTAGTACAAGAGGTGCTACACCAGCTTCGAACAAGAAGGAGAAAACGGAAATTTCAGGCAATTCTAAAGCTGGACATGAAAAAGGCTTATGACCGAGTAGAGTAAGATTTCTTAGAGGCTTGTATGTTAAAGATGGGATTTAGTGTCACATGGGTGGAGCTGGTCATGAAATGTGTGACTACTGTGTCCTACAGCGTGAAAATTAACGGGTAGCTTCTACCGTTTTTTAACCCATCTCGAGGACTTCGCCAAGGAGACCCATTATCCCCCTATCTTTTTATCCTAGCAGCAAACTCTCTATCCCACTTGCTGCACAAAGCAGTGGAAGAAGGCAGTATAAATGGAATCAGATTGAATAGGGCGTGTCCCACTCTATCCCACCTCATGTTCGCGGATGACCTTATACTATTCATGGATGGTAAAATCACAGAATGCCAGAACTTGGGTGCTATCCTAAACCAATACTGTTATGCATCGAGGCAAACTATCAATCTAAACAAGTCAGGTATGTTCTTTAGCAAAGACTGCCCACTAACCCTGAAGCAAAGCTTAACACATGAGATGAGAGTTGCAGAGCTTGAAAAATGCGGGAAGTACCTAGGTATTCCATCGGATTGGGGGAGGTCAAAAAAGGAGATGTTTGCTTGGATAATTGCTAGAGTGAACAAAAAATTAGAGGGCTGGAAAGAAAATCTAATGTCGAGGGCAGGGAAAGAAGTGTTAATCAAAGCAGTAGTACAAGCGATTCCACAGTATGTTATGTTAGTTTTTAAAATTCCGCTCTCCATATGTCGGGCCATTGAGAGGAAAATTGCTGACTTTTGGTGGAAGACAAACGACCAGCACAAAGAAGTACATTGGAAACGATGAGACCTATTAAAAGAGAGGAAAGCAATATGGGGACTCGGTTTCTGAGACCTCATAATTTTTAATGAAGCAATGTTGGGAAAACAAGCTTGGAGAATGATTCAGCAGCCGGATTCCCTCTGGAGTAAGGTTTTCCAAAGCCTCTACTGCCCGCATAGAAACTTACTACAGGCTGGTCAAGGAAGAAACCCCTCTTGGGGATGGCTTAGCATATTGAAAGGAAGGAATACTATCCTACCTTCACTACGGTGGATCATTGGAAATGGCGAGAATGTAAATATCCGTGAGGACAACTGGCTACCTAGAGGAACACTCAACGGTCCAGCAAACAGAGGGGATCCAAAGTTGGTGTCGGAATTGATAGACGCGGAAAATATGACATGGAAGGAAGATAGAATCAGGAGCCTATTTGATCAGGAAATAGCCACAGAAATGCTTTCAATCCCACTAAGCAGAAATAGGGCAGTCGATTACATAGTGTATACACCTACAAAGACAGGGGTATACACAGTAAAAAGTGCGTACCAATGCACCAAATCAACACAAAGCAGCTTGAAACAATCAGAAGCTTCTTCTTCATATGAGACACCAAAATCACTATGGTGACGCATTTGGCAAGTCCATACACAGCCGAAACTCAGACATTTTCTATGGCAATTATGTCACAACGCCCTACCCACAAGGGAGAATCTGATGAAACGAAATATTATATCTCACAATCAGTGCGCAATGTGTAATAGCCTACCCGAAACAAGTGAGCATCTGTTTCTTCTCTGCCCTTGGACAGCACAAGTCTGGAAACACCTTGCAATCAACATCGATGTAAATCAGCAGCATATTACTCGAATTGACGAGTGGCTGGACAAGTTCCAGCATGCAACCATATCGTTCGAGCTCCTAACTCAGCTCTTATGGCAGATCTGGCGAGGTAGGAACGCCTTTATCTTCCGCGGCCAACAACTCCAGCCGGCCCACCTGATTGAAGCAGCAACCGCCCAACACATCAACCTCAGCACATGGACAACCTGAAAAAACAGAAACACAGCTCAGACACGAGACTCACCTGTCAATTGGACACCTCCAGAATGCGGATCCCTCAAGTGGAATGTAGATGGGTCATTCTGCAGAGAAACCGGTCAAGCTGCAGCTGCTGGGATTTGCCAAGACCACCGAGGAAGGCTGATCGCTGGTTTTGCACGAGGGGTTGCAGTGGAAGTTCTGATCCAAGCAGAAGCAAAGGCCCTTCTTGAAGCCCTCAGATGGATTGTGGCAAGAAGAACAGCAGCAGATGAAACCCTAAGCTGGGAGATAGAGTCCAACCACTTTGATCTGGTGAAGGAGATAAGCACAATTACAGATCAACAGCAACTAGCTTCAACTGATCAAGCGTGCGCAAGGGAAAATCACTTCAGTTGGACAACACAAGCTCATCTCTGAGAAGCCCAGACCATTTTAGCCACTTTGCAGCCCATCAAGTTTACCCACTACAAACGCGAAGTGAATAGAGCAGCTGACTGGGTTGCTAAGGCCCAACGCAACAAGACACTACCAGCCAACTGGGCCCAATACCCCCCATCGAGTTTTATCGAAATTTTATGTTCGGATGTATCTAACTTCCTTCCTTAGTGATGAATCTACCATATTTTCGACCAAATATATATATATATATATATATATATATATATATATATATATATATATATAAATAGAGCACATTGTTGGCTGGTTTTTATTCATCGTCATTTGAGATATTTCAATGGAAATGCCTGCTCATTGCTCTCAAGTTGGCCAAATTATTTTTAATTCTCTCTCGTCAAATTATGGAAACAACTATAAACTTTTCACTATATTTATTATTTTAGAATGGTTCATCAAGCTTTAATTGGCTAATTCATATTATACTAATTTTATATCTTACTGAGTTTAAATTCATCAAATCTATGAAGGGAATCTTGTGTAAATAATTTAGAAAATAACGTTCATGAAATATATTTAATTTTGAACTAAAGGGAAATTTGAGAAAATTAACAAACTAGTAATACGTTCTATCAATAAATAAATAAAAGTGATTTTCATTACTTAGAAAAATTAGTTACTTTTCCATGTGGTAAGTAGATTTTTTGTAGCAAAGTTCTTTTTCCTTGGAAAATGCTTGGCTAACGGTACCGTCAACCAAGAAAAAGGACGGTGAAACCACAGCGAAGTATTTTCTATCTTTAAAGTGGAAGACTTGGTCAATAGGTTTTTTGTTTTTATTATATAAAAAATGCATTTTCCATATAAAAACAATTTTTTGTCTTATTTAAAGAAACAAATCAAATTGATAATATTCAAATAATAAAAAATATATGAAGAGCTCAGTTGCAATTTTTAAAATAATGTATATTATTCTCTGGCCAAAGAAAATCAACCAATTTTTATTTTTTTTTTACGATTTAGCCTTGACTTGTGTGATCTTAAGATTGATTTTATAATATTTTAGCTTCGACATTTGGATCAACAGGGTAAAATTTTTTCTCTGCTAATTCATAACTTCTTATATTTATCTTTTCTTTTCTTAGTATGTTTTAAGTATAATCACTATCACTTGTCTTAATTTTAGGTTGCCGGAGAGTCCTTTTAGAGCAATTTGATTTGGGAGAAAGGAATGAGAAATCATTTCATTGCACAATAATTTTGTTATTACTTGCAAAGTCATTTACTTCATTTTTTTTCTTTTTTTTTTCCTTCTTTCTCCACCAATCAATGGGCCTCAAGCAGCCGGCCATAGGCAAGGGTGAGTGAGGCTCAACCTTCTTGAACAATCCTCAACAGCCTTATTGCCCCTTGCTTGTGCCGGTGACTGATGGAGGAAGAATAAAAACATAGAAAGAAAGAAAAGAAAAGAAAAGAAAAGAAAAGAAAATTTTTATAAAAAAAGGAAAACTAAAAAAAAAAAAAATGTAAAAAATCGTCAACGTCAACATTGGTTATGCTAGTAAGACAACCGAAGCAATTCTCAGTCAAAATTGGTCAGAATGACTATATTAGCAAATCATCAAAATATTTATAATTCAATTGGCCAAATTATCGAAAAAAATTAGTTAAATTGAAAGATTCATAACAATATTGATATCTATATAATAGGTTTTAGACTATTTTGGTAATTATCTTTAAATTAGTCACCATAGACCTTCCTTGAATTAGATGAGACAAGTTCATAACTGAAAGTATCATTTTGGTAATAATCTACGTGAAGATCAAGATTAAAGTAGCTGAAAAGTTTCTTCAAGAGAAATGTCCATCATCACTTTGAAAGAGAGGACCAACATCGACCTTGGAAATGGAAACTAGAGAGCTAGATGATCTGAAGACTCAGATTTCTTCGGCATCTTTCGTGAATCCCTCGGAATCACCTTCATCCATCGAAAATTCTTCACCACCAAATCATTCTCACCCGCATCCTCTCGCAGCGGCCAAAACTCTGATCACTGGACAGCCTTTTGGGTCTTCACAGCAGCTTACTGTGCAGTTGCATTAATTTTATTTGTCTTGTAGAAATCGGCGATTGTGTTCACGGTTGCATGGATCTACACTCATCCCCAAGAGATCAGCTTCAAGAAAATCCGGAACAAATTAGCAGTCACAATAGAGTAATGCTTTGATTAAGTATAACATCGGAAGTGGTATCGGTCTTCTTGGTGCTTGTTTGTTTCTATCAGGCGCTGCGGCTACAGATTCAACTCTTCGTTGTGCTCGGTATTGCGAGAGAAAGAGTGCTCAAATAGGAATGGGAGTGAAATGCTTCTTGTTGATGTCAATGGTGATTCTCTTCGGATAAGTCATCGAGATGGCGATGTACATTATCTGCAAGTTTGATGTCAGCCTCCAGGAGAATGTCAACAAATCATTCTTGGCTGAGCATCTCTAGGCAGGAGAAATTATTAGGAAAGTTCTAAATTTATTGCACTCGTTTCAATTCAATTCTAGACCTTTCGACATAATCAATTAAATCTTAAATTTTGTTGACGATTTATCAATGTAATCCATCTAGCTAATTTTGGCTGGAAATTGTTAATGTGGATGTAGGATGACCAACACTGATGTTATTACTTTTTTACAAATTTTAAATAATTTTTTTGAATTTTTCTCTTTTACTTACTTTGTTTTTTCCTTTTCTTTTCACCAGTAGCCAATTGTCGATCACTAAACATAGGGGATAGCCAGCGAGGGTTAACCTTGTTTGCACCAATTTGGGTTAGCTTCGCCAAGCCTTCCTGTGCAAGGGCAAGCACTGACGAGACTCCCCTCACCAAATTTGGCAAGGCTAACCCTCACCCAGACTAAAAAGGCTTGTTGGGCAAGGGTGGCCCTCACTCATAGGTGCTCCCCCTTGCTCGTGCTAGCCGAGGCTAGCTCTTGACAGCTACTAGCAAAAAAAAAAAATCCAAAAATTTTCTAAAAATTATCTATGTCAATGAATTTTGGCTAAAATTAGTCGGAGAGATTGTATTGCTAAATTTTCAAAATGTGTAGAACTAAATTGTCGAAATCGACACAAGTGTAATAAGTTTATGATTTTCTTGATAATTTCCCTTCTCTAGGCTTATCTAGGAGTGTATGTGCCTTTGAATATTAAGGATATTATGGAGATTGTATAAACCGTATACATGAACACACATGTACGCACATAGATCCATGGACATGCTTTGAGCAATCGGTTGACTTTTAAATAATGTCTCCTTTCCCGTATCACCATCACGATTTTTTCAAAAATATTCGGAAGAAGTTATCTAAAAGTATGGGCGTCCATGGGACTGGCTGAATGGATCTTTCATGATCCAATGGCTGACGTTATGATCCGTCTAATTAACTAAATTTCTTGGTTTATCAAGAGTAATTTAAGAGGAACTTGACAGGAGATTCAATCTAGACAAACCCTTGTTTCTTTATATCGACTTTGGTAACTTCGCTTGCCGGATTTGCCGTTTCTCTTCCCAAACAGAAGTGCAAAGCCTACCTTCCTTGCTTTCCCCCCCAAGGTCGCACACTTGCATTCCAATTGTTGGACATATGGAGTTCCAATGAATAGAATTCGTCTCTTCTGAAGACGGCTTTATGTTCAATTGACGTTAAACTCAAAGTGCTAATCTCTTCCGTATGTCATGACTCGAGACACGAACAGGAAATGAACGAGTGTGAAGATTCAAGCCAGTTTATTCCTTTAATTGATGGGAAACTAATATTGATATATAAATATAGTTAAATATGATATAAAGAGAATGCCATCGGCATGATAATTACATTATATTAAAGTATGATTGCTTTTTTTTTCACTTTTATTAAATTCTTTTTCTTTAAGTATACAGTACTCTCTTGTGTATATAAGTTCACTCGGACAATTAATCGATACCTGAAAACTGTGTTCACTTTCAGTAAGCTTCCCAAATTTCCGAAGTTAGAGGATGGATCGGGAGCAAGAGGAGATGGAGCTTCTTGGTTTCTTTGGCGTCATCAAGGAATCCGCCAAGCTCATCTTCACATGGAGGAAGATCTTCAGCCAAATCACGCTTGCCCTCGTCCTCCCTCTTTCCCTCACCATCATAGCTTACACCACGATTTCCGACTTCCTCATGGCAAAGATTCAGCTCGACCAGCGTGCACTCGACCATGCCAAAGCCGGCACTCCCAGATACAAGATGCTCTCCAACCTTGTGACCTCAGACATAATCGAGCTCTGTCTCTCTATGGCCGCCTACTACATCCTTGTTCTAATCTTTTCTGTTCTTTCCACCGCTGCAGTTGTGTACACTATCGCATGCGTGTACACCTCAAGACCCATCACTTTTGGGAGAGCGATGAGCGTCATCCCGAAGGTGTGGAAGAGGCTCATGGTCACATTCTTATGGAGTTTTCTTGCTATCGTTATTTACATCATCTATGTCGCTGTGACTATCGTAATCTGCTATCTCTTGTTTGAACATCTTCACTCTCCTGACGCTGGACGAATCCTAGGTTTCATCCTCCTCATCTTATCCCCCTTTGGGTTGGTGTATATCAGTGTCATTTGGCACTTGGCAGGTGTGATTTCAGTGCTAGAGGACATCTACGGTATTCAGGCCATGTTCAAGAGCATGAACCTGATCAAGGGTAAGTTGGGGATCTCAATAGCTATCGGCCTCTTGCTAACGATTGGATCCATGGCAATCCATACAGTGTTCCGCATATTTATGGCCAATGGATATATATCCGGGTCCTTAAGGTTCGGGGTTGCAGCTCTTTGTTTCCTGTTTCTCCTCGAGTTGACCCTCCTCGGCCTCGTCGCGCAAACCGTGATCTACTTCGTGTGCAAGTCACACCATGATGAGAACATCAACAAGTCAGTGCTGCTTTTGGATGAATACGTTCCTCTTCAAGTCGACGAAGTGTAACTAGAACAAGTCGATGTATAAATTGATGCACGGTTTACCGTAATAATGCAACAGCCTGTGGCTGCATCTTCTACTTTGTGTGACCATGTACGATGGTAATGAATAAATTTTATTTAAGCAAATTTTCCATTGACTACAGGAGCCAAAAGAAGCAAAACAAGAGGCACAGCCCTATTCTAAACGGAATTGCTACCTAGTTTAGTCATCCATTAAGTTCACCTGAGTGATTATTAACTTATTGGGGTACATGCAATTCGCAAGTTCTCTTTTGCTCCTAATCTTTTACATAATTTTTCATGTACCGAATTGTTTTTGACCCTTTACTCTTGTTTCACTTCATCCAAACAGCATCGTTGGGTGGTTTTCATTCATTGCCAATTGAGATACTTTAATGGAATAATAATTTTCAAAATATACCTTCTCACACTTACTTTTGATGATTGCCCGCTCATCACCATCAAGCCGACCAAATTACTTTTCAAACTCTCTCGTCAAATTATGAAAACAACTATAAACTTTACACGAATTTTATCGCTTATTGAGTTTAAATTCATCAAATCTATGAAGAAGATGTTTTGAAAATAATGTAGAATATAATGTTCATGAAATTAATTGAATTTGGAATTAAAGGGAAATTTGAAAATTAACAAACTAGTAATACGTTCAATCAATATATAGATAAAAGTGACTATCACTTAGAAAATTAGTTATTTTTCCACGTGTTAAGTAGCTTTTCTGTATCCGTTATAAAAAAAAAAGTACATTTTTTATAGCAAAGTTCCTTTTCCGTGGCGAACAAAGATTTTATCCGTAATTGAACGAGAACACGGGCGGCATTGATACAGGAATGAAGGGCTCTTGAAACATAACAGAAACAACATGAAGTAAGAGCCAAACAGGCACAAATTCACAGCGTTATACAAGCTAAAGGCCATGCAGGCCCCAACAACAACAATCCCAGCAACCCATACCATGGCTTGCCTGTTATATGACCGGTGCTTAGTATATACATGGGAAAATTACCAAAATAGTCTTACATCTATTGTAATTTTTCCAATTTAGTTTTAATTCTTTTTTTTTGGGCCAATTCAATTTTGAACCTTTTATAATTATTCCACTTCAATCCATCCGGCCAAATTTGGCCGATCGGCACTGACGTGGATGTCAATCGTTTGACGAGCGTTGATATGACAAATTTTAAATTATTTTTTTATTTTTTACTAATTTTATTCTTTTTCTTTTTCTTTTCTTTTTCCTTCTTCTCCCTTCCTTTGACTAGTGCAAGGGCTGGCGAGTCGCCTCCCGGCCAATGGTGAGGCTCACCCCCATCGGCCACTAGCGAGGGCGAACCTTGCCAGAAGGTTGTCGTCGCCATGGCTGGGCGACGCCTTGCCAAATTTGGTGAGCCTTGGCCTTGTCGGCCATTGGCAAGGTCAACCCTCACCATGGTGGGGCAAAGCCCAACCTCGCTAGATCTGGCGAGGCCTCGCCTAGCAATGGAAAGGGTGAGCCACGCCAACTACTGGCGAGGCATTGCATAGCCATGGCGACAATGGCCTTGCCGGCATTAGACAAGGCTCGCCCTTGCCGGTGGTCGACAGGGGCGAGCCTCGCCATTCCTCGCCAGCCCTCACCTCTGGCCAATGGGGACCCACCAAAGGAAGGGAGAATAAGGCAAAAAGAAAATAATAAAAATAATAAAAAATCAAAAAATTTATTTTAAAATTGCCATGTCAGTGTTCACTGGATGCCTAGCATCGGCTTCAAAACTGGCTGGTCAAATTTGGCTAGATGGACTGAATTAATATAATTGCAAAAATTTTAGGATTGAATCGGCAAAAAAAAAAAAAAAAAGATTTAAGACTGAATTGGAAAAATTGCAATAGATTTATGACTATATTTGCAATTTTCCCATATACATTTTCATTGGGAAAAGTGTCAGAAAAGTCATAAACCTATTGCATTAGTGTCGATTTAGTCTTAAACCTTATAATGATGCTGATTTAGTTCTAAACCTTTTTAATTAGTGTTAATTTAGTTATAAACCTTTTAACTTGGTGCTAATTCAATCCTTCCAGCTAATTTTGGTTGGATTTTGCTAACGTGGATGCTAGTTAGCTAGTATAGCATCGCCAAATGGGGACACTTTTTATTAATATTTTAATCATTTTTTTGATTTTTTTGATTTTTTTTTATGATATTTTTATCATTTTTTTCTAGTAATTTTATTAATTTTCTGATTATTTATCCTTTTTTTTTTTTATCTCTCCTTCCTCCCTCTTCCTTTGAGTGATGGCTAGCCAGTCGGCGATGGCCAACCATTGCCCATGGCTATGTAGGCTAGCCCACCCAAGGTAGGGCTGAGCCCCAACTAAGGTCGACCTTGTCGATCCTTGGGCGGGCAAGGGCAATGTCGGTGAGGTCTCCCCTCACTGGCCATCGCTTTTGCTTGGGCAACATTGGCGAGGCTGCATTGGCCTAGGCGAGGGCCGACCTTGCTGGGTGTAGTGAGGGCGAGGGGGTTAGCCTCGCCAGGGTTGTCCTCACCCAAGCCAGATCTGGCGAGGCCGAGGTTGGCCCTTGCCCAAGCCAGGTGACCTTATTAGGCATTACCTTTGCTTGGGCAATACCCAATGAGGGGAGCCCTCACTAGGGCTACCCTGGCTTAGGCTAGGTTTGGTGAAACCAGCCATTGCCTAGGCTTGGCCTTACCCTGGCCATGCTGGCACACCTGACCATCACCAGTTGATCGACCACCACTAGCCGGCCAACCACCGCCCAAAGGCAGAAGAAGGAGGAAGGGGAGAAAAAAAAAAGAGGAAAAAAATCAGAAAAATAATAAAAATTAAAAATTATTTAAAATTGTCATCGTTAGCACTGGCAATGCCATATTAGCCAGCTAGCATCCACATTAGCAAAGTCCGGCCAAAATTAGCTGGAATAACTAAATTTGTATCAAGTTAAAAGGTTTAGGATTAAATTGAGACTAATTGAAAAATTTTAAGACTAAATTAGCACTATTAAAATGTTTAGGACTGAATTGACACCAAATCAAAAGGTTTAGAAATAAGTTGGTATAATTAAAAGGTTCAGAACTAAATTGACAAAATACAATATGTTTAGGACTTTTTTTCAGACACTTTTCCCCATTTTCATCCACAACTTAGGCTTAGCGCATACTGAATTTGTCACCACATAAATCTTCCTCAATTTAGATGAGATAAGTTCCCAACATAAGGTATTAGCTTGTCACCGATCGACGTTCTTCTTCTATGGAAACGCTCATTATCCCTATAAATCCATTCCAGCTTTTCCAAACACCATCTTGAGCTTTGACTGTAGTAAGTAGAAAGCTAGATGATCTGAAAACACTCGGATTTCTTCGGCATCTTTCGCGAATCCTTCAAGATCACCCTCATCCATCGAAAGCTCTTCACGAACATATCACTTTCGCCAATATTCCAGCGTTTGTCCTCTAAATCAAGCCTTCTATATTTCGATCACAATGGCAAAAACTCCGATCACTGGACAGCCTTTTGGGTCTTCACGTCGGTTTACTGTGCAATTCCGTTGGTCTCATCGCTCCTTTAGAAAACGGTGATTTTGTTCGCGGTGGCATGGATTTACGCTTATCCCCAAGAGATCAGCCTCAAGAAAATAATGGGTGTTGTCCCAAGACATTGGAAGAAATCAACAATCTATACTTTTAGCTTACCACGTTATTGCGTTGTCGACCTTTTAATGCGATTGATCTTGTCCATTCTAGTGTTTGTGCACATAATCATGGTTTGGAACCTAGCCAATGTTGTTTCAACTCTTCTTTGTTCTTGGCGTTGCTAGAGAAAGAGTGCTTCGAGTAGGAATCGGAGTGACATACTTCTTGTTGATGTCAATGGCGATTCTCTTCGGGCACGTCGCCGAGACGGAGATGTTCTTTTTCAGAGAGTTCAATATCGGCCTCCATGGGAATGTCGACAAGCGACAACTTTCCTTGGCTGAGCATCTCCAGGCGCACCTAGGAGGGTATGTGCCGTTCAAATTTAGGGAAGGCACAGAGATTCTATAGACCTAAAAAATAAGGTAATTTGTAAGAAAAATTTAGTGTGACTTAGTCCAATTAAGCATATTATTGATCGAATCTTTTAACATGGTTTGAGCAATCGATTGACTTTTAAATCGTGCCTCTCTTACCTACCATCATCGAAATTTCTTTGCAATAATATTAAGAAGAAGTTACCTTAAAGTATCCATGGGATTGGTCTATGTATCTTTCATGATTATGCGGCTGCGTTATGATACGTCTAATCAAATAATTGCCGAGGTCATTTGAAGAGGAACTTCACCGGAGATTCAATCTAGACAGACACTTGTTTCATTAGCTTCGGTACCTTCGCTTGCAGGATTTGGCGCATAGCCTTCTTTGTCTTTCCCCCAAAATCGCACACTTGGAGACGATGCAGACACATTCCAATTTTTGGACATTTGTACATCCTATGAATTAAAGAACAAATCTTCTTTCTAAGGGAGGGTTTTGATATTCAATTGAAAGATAAAATCTAAGTGTTTTTTTTTATGACCCAGGGAACCCCGCACCCCACCGACAGCCGGGGGAGTAAACCCTGAGGGTTGCACGTGCTAGCCACCACACACATGTAACTAGGTAAGTCACTCTATGACGAAACTGGGATTTGAACTATCGACCTTTTGCGAGAGGAAGAAAGCGCAAGCCAGCAACGCCACCCAGGTGGGTGGTGATAAAATCTAAGTGTTAATCTCTTCCAAAAGTCATAACACGACATGCAAAAAGAAATGAATTGGTGTGAAATTTAAAGTCGATTTATTTCTTAAAGTGAGAGGAAACTAATGTGGAGGTCCCAATGTACATAGTTAAACATAGTAGAAAGAGAAGACCACTGGCAATGCCCGGCCGGCATGATAATTAGATTATATTAAAGTATGATTGGTTTGTTTTGTATGCATTACTTCATCTGTTTTTTCTATACGAGTACAGTACTCTCATGTATATATAAGTTCACTTAGACAATTAATCAACGCCTAAAGCCTGTGTTCTATTTATTACTCTCTCGGTCTTGTTGAAGATCCAGAAATTTTGGTGGATTAGAGGATGGATCGAGAGCAGGAGGAGATGCAATTTCTGGGTTTCTTCGGCATCATCAAGGAGTCCATCAAGATCATCCTCACTTGGAGGAAGATCTTCAGCCAAATCACAGTAGCCCTCATCTTCCCTCTTTCCTTAATCTTCTTAGCTCACATCGAGATCTCCGACTTGCTCTTTGGAAAGATCAGCCAGGACGAGCTCGAACTCAATCGTGCCGAGGCCGACACTCCCAAATACAATAAGCTCCTTGACCTTGTGACCTCGGACTTAATCGAGCTCTGGCTCTTTAAAGCCGCCTACCTCGTCCTTTGTCTAATCTTTTCTCTTCTTTCCACATCCGCGGTCGTGTACACGATTGCATGCGTGTACACCTCACAATCGATCACTTTTGGGAGAGTGATGAGCGTCGTCCCGAAGGTGTGGAAGAGGCTCATGGTCACATTCGTATGGAGTTTTTTCGTTGTCTTCGTCTACAACGTCTTGACTTTTGTAGTCGTCTATCTCTTGATTGTTCTTATTCAATCTTTTGCCACTGTACTAGCCCTACTAATCATCCTCTTCATCGTGTACTTCTCTGGGCTTGTGTATATCACTGTCATTTGGCACTTGGCAGCCGTGATTTCTGTGCTAGAGGACACCTATGGCATTCAGGCCATGTTCAAGAGCAAGAACCTGATCAAGGGTAAAATGGGGGTCTCGGTAGCTCTCTTCCTCTTGCTGATTATTGGGTCCGTGGTGATCCAAACAGTGTTCAACAACCTTGCAGCCAATGGATCTGGATCGGGGTTTGCAAGGTTAGGTGTTGCAATCCTTTGTTTCTTGCTTCTGTTCAAGTGGATCCTCTTCAGCCTCATCGTGCAAACCGTGATCTACTTTGTGTGCAAATCGTACCACCATGAGAACATCGACAAGCTGGCGCTCGCGGATCATCTCGAGGTCTATCTTTTGGCCGGATACGTCCCTCTCAAATCCCAGGACCTACAACTAGAACAAGTCGCCGTGTAACTTGGCCAGATACGTCCCTCTCTAGGCTGTGGCTGCATCTTGTACTTCATGACCTTACCCGATGATTATGAATAAGTAAGTTTGATTTGAGCAAATTTATTATTGATCCCAGAAAGAAAAAGAAGCAAAACAAGAAACTCATCTATTTAGTTCATCTAATTTTCTATGAGTCATTATTACATTATTGGGGTATACACAATCCCCAGTTCTCTTTTAAATATATGTATGTGATCAGATTGTTTTTGGCCCTTTAGTCTATCTCACTTTACCTTAATAGGGCATCATCAGCCAGTTGTCATTCATTGCCATATGAGATTATATTAGGGAAAACCTCACAAATGACTCATAAACTTTGGCTTAATATATAGCGTGGTATTTAAACTTTTAATTTGTTCAATGTAATCAATGAACTTTATTCCATTATGTAATATGATCTCTAAACTTTTAATTTATTCAATTAGTTCCAGAACTTTTAGTACATGTTTAATTTAGTTGTTGATTACATAAAAATATTCAATATTATTCATAATCTTAAATTAATGGAAGAACATCATTTAACATTATCATATAAATCATGGACTACATTGAACACAAAATGAGAGTCCAAGGACCATATGATACATTGGGCTAAAATTTATGGACTACATTAAACAAATTAAAAATTAAAATACCATACTACAGATTGAGCAAAAGTTCAACAACCATTTGTATCATCACCCATGATATTACTCTTGCTAGATGGGTAAAAGTTTTTAATATTTTCCCTTTGAAGAATGTCACATTGTAATTGGCATCAATATTTGTATCAATCGTCCGGTGACATCTCCAAAGTAAGAAGCTAATCTTGTCATGTTTGTTAACTGAAGCAATGAACAATTCTTTCTTTTATACCATTTGCCCCCTTCTCCGGCGATGACGGGCCGTCCAAGATAATTATAGTGACGTATTTTTTTGTTTTTCTCGTATTGATTGTCCGGCCGAAGACATCTCCAAAGTAGTAAGTTGTTTTATATGTCGTTTCACCCTTCGTCAACCTGGTTAATTTTACATCTTCCCTTATCAAACTACGGAAACAACAATAACCTTTTCACTATGTTTGATATTACCGAGCTTTAATTTCCGAGATTTAATTTACTAATTTGTCATCACAAAAAAAATCGGATTGAGTTTAGCAGTATATTCTGAAAATAGTGCCGAGCGTAACGTTCATGGCATCAATTTGAATTTAGGATTAAAGTGAGACTGGAAAATCAACAGAAATGTTATGTTTCATCAATAAATAAGTAAAATTTTTCGACCAAAAAAAAATCAATAAATAAGTAAAAGTGACTTTCATTACTTAGAAAATAGTTAGTTTTCCACGTGGTAAGTTGCTTTTTCCACAGCAAAATTCATTTTTCCACCGATGCAAATAAAGATTACATCCGTAATCCAACAAGTACATAAATGGTGCAGACACGGGAGTAAAGGGGTCTGGAAACAGAACAGAAAACACCGGGATAATACAATTAAAAAAAAATACGCCTCATTTTTATACAATGACCATGTATATGTCTCCTATTTTCACAAATATCATTCACAAGTAAGCAAAATCCTAGATTGAAAAGATGAAATTATTCCTGTAAATTCGTTTTAGCATCTTGGTAAGGTTTTTGTGTTTTGTATTTTTGTTCTTTTTGAATGTTTTTAATGAGTGTAAAAATTTTAGGATCTGAAAATGGGTATTTTGAAAGATGATGACATTTCCATTGATGGGTGTTGCTAAGGGCTTGTTTGGTAACTTGCCAAACAGTGAAAATTTCTGTTTTTTTTTTTGTTTTTTGTTTTTAGGAACAAATTTGTTTTCGGGAATAGATTTGGAATGGAATTAAGAATAAAAAAAAAGTTACTTCTTTGTTTCTGGGAACAATTCCAGAATCAACCAATTTTTTTAATTTCTCTCCTCCTTCTTTTCTTTTTCTTCTTCTTCCTTTTGACCGGTTGCCGGCCTCGGCCATGGCTAGCGACCGGCCGGCAACCGGCCTAATGAGGACTAGTGCCCTCATCGGCCCCCGGCGACCACGAACACGGCGCAATGCAAGCCTCGCCATCAATGGGCGAGGCTCGGCCTTGCCTTGGCTGGGCGAGGCGACCTCACCCAAATTTGGCAAGGTTGAGCTCGCCTAACCATCGGCGAGGCTCGGCCTCACCAGCCCACTGCCAAGGTGGCGTCAACTTGGCTAGGCAATGTTGAGATGCCTCATTGCATAATTGTAATGCCTCGAGGAGCATTTTAGGATGCCTCGGAAGTCAAGGTACCCCATAGGTTGGGATGTCTCATGGTGGAGTTTGTGGGAGGCCTCGGAGTTGAGATGCACTGCTATGTGATCTAGATGTCCCACTATGTTTAGGGATGCCTTGATGATCACGATACATTTTCATGCATATGCATCTACTTATAAATTATTAATGGATGGTAATCATGCATCATGTAATATTACATCATCTATTTGTCTCTGAATGGATATTCCATATATATATATATATATATATATATATATATATTTAACAATAATATACTAGGTGATACTTGTGCATCATGAAGTAATATGCCATCTTCTTACTCCTAGTGGATGAAATCATGTTGTTTTGTGCCAAGTTAAGCGGTTTCAACTTACTCCTTTATTTTTTTTCGAAAATGTCGGATGATAAGCTCATTGTAAATGCTTTTCAGGGATCCTATGCATCACGACTGTCTCTATGTGACCATGCTTATGTACAAAGTATACATCTACTATGAATGGGTTGACAAGGGACTCCTAAAGTGAGGCCCCCCGTGTTATTACTTGGTACATGAGCCTCAGTGGCAACTTGATTAGATTATTGAGGAGCTTTGATGGTGAGGGCAACAAATCAATGGGTGAAGTTGTTCACCCTAGTGGATTTATTTTTCGTATAGGTAGATAATAATTTGGGAGATAAGCGACCTTAACCCTTCCTGGGTCTTTTGTATTTCGTATGCCGATTGGAATATTGGTATGGGTTTGTAAATATAAAGTCAACATGATGGGTATATGTGTAATATTTTGACTCGTGAAATTTTCTTGTATGATGTATGGTGATGTGTATTGCGCCTTGTAAATATAAAGTCAACATAATTGGTATATGTGTAATATTTTGACTAGTTAGATTTTCTTCTATGATGTATAGTGATGTATATTGTGGTGCTTTCGAATGCTATTAATTAAAGGAATATCTAATTAAAAATGACGTGTAGTGCGTGACGTAGCAAAGGTGTCACATTTACTTTTGAGTTGATATATATATTATATTTTGATACCGAGGAATTGTCGGAGCCCTCTTTCGCTTATGCTATTCGGGTTTACACGACCCACTGGTACCTAGTGGCACCGTCAAGCCTCGTCACAAGTTGATATTTAGACGTAAATCTTGGGGGAGGCTAACCCATGACCTCCCACTTAAGTCATGTTAGCAACGCGGGAATTCGAACTCTCGACCTCTGCGGTAATGAAGAGAACAAATACAAACGCAGCTGCCCATGGTTGGGTCTACTTTTGAGTTGATATTTATATTCATAATATACAAAAATATAAATTAATTAAGTTTCAAACTCCCCGCTTATTAAAGTAGGATGTCTTTGAGATTCCTATTTGGAAAGCCAACTCAGATTTGGGACAGGCTCGATCTTCATTTAGGACTATTTTGAATTTGAAATTGGGTCGACCTTGCAAATCCACTTCATTGTAGTACCTAACTAAGATACATTAGTAAATGATTGTAAACATTTTATGTTAGAGGAAATTGAATAATCTAGTTTTACATTTTTCTAAATTTTCCTAATCCCATTTTTCTCTCACCCCATTTTCCACAATTTCCCAAATATAGAACCAATACCCATTTGGTGCAACTTTACTACAACAGTTACGATAAAGGATATTCTAACTTTTAAAATGTATTCGACGAACTTTTCATGGTTACAATATCTAATTACAACAGTGTTTAAGAAGTTGTTTCATCTATTTTTGAGTTTTCACTCTTTTTAAATATGTATTACAAAATCCACAAATTACAATAGCTAATAGTCTGGAGGCAACGCGGTCTAGTCATTTTCTACATAAAAATAACACTTAATCTAGAAAAAAGTAAGAAATTTAACTTGGTTAGTAATTTATTGATGGGTTAATAAGTTCTCATATAAGAAATAACTATGGATAACATCTAAATAGAGCATACTTATGGGTAATTATTAACTTAAAACATACTAGGAAAGAACTGATATATCCCATACAAAATCATTATATTTTCTATATTCGAAGTAATTTCCTATAAATTTCGAACCAAAAAAAAAAATTTCCTATAAATAAATGAAACATTATATCTATTTTGTGAAAAAATTTGTAAATGGTGATGTAAGTGATAAATTCATAAAATACAAAAATAAAAAAATAAAAAAATAAAAAATAAAAAAGGAAAAAAGACAAGAAAGATGATGACGATGAAAGTCTCCCTCTCTCTCTTCACCAGGCATTGCAAAGAGTTTGACAATGGCGGCATGCCATTGCAATTGCAGAGCACCCATTTCTCATCTTCTTCTTCCTTCCCATCCTCCTCCTCCAAGCTCGAAACCCTCGAATTCCCACCCTCGGTCCGTGAACCCACCGCCCTCCACGTCACGGACCAAGAACCCCGAGCAGACGGCTCTTCCTCCTCGCCGCCGCTGCCGCCGCCGGCGCGGCGAACGTCCCCATTGCCGCGCTCTGGAGGGGTTCGACCCCGTGAGCCCCGAGGAATGGAGCGCGAGCTCCGCCAAGTCTCGGAGGATCGCGGAGGCCGTGGGGCTGCTGGAGAAAGGGCGGGAATTGCAGTCTCAGGGCGATTTCGGCAAAGCCCTCTTCTACTTCACTCAGGTACGTCTGCCTTATTGGTTCTCGTGGAATCCTGCTGCATTTGCTCCTGTTAATGTTAGGACTTAGCTGAAATGCTTGTTGCGAGAGCGTCGAGGTATGGTGAAGTCGAATCATGCACTCGAGCTTTTAGAGTAGTTCGTAATGGGGTTATGTAATTTTTGAATCTTGATATTCGCCTGGATTCTTGATTTGCTCCTGCGGAATTCTAACCTGCTGGGTAGTTCATTGAAAGGCACCTGCTTTTGGGCTTGTGAGTGGTATTGTTGATTGGATTTCGACAAGCTGATTGAATGTATAACAGCGAAAGAGTTAAGTATGGTGAAGTCGAATCATGCATTTGAGCTTTTAGAGCAGTTCGCAATGGTGTTATGAAATTTTTGAATCTCGATATTCGCCTGGATTCTTGATTTGCTCCTGGGGAATTCCGGACTGCTGGGTAATTCATTGAAAGGCACCTGCTTTTTAGCTTGTGGGTGGTGTTATTGATTGGATTTTTGGAAGCCGATTGAGTGTATAACAGTGGAAAGAGGAACTCGATCCAATCACCATCAGTCAAATATGCTTGATACTTCTCTGTTATCCTTGACCATTCGTGAAGCATTGACTGTCCCAGAGTCGTCTTTGTTTAAGTTGGTTGTTGGACCGGTTACGTGGAAGTCCTGCTCCTGTCACGGGAATCTTCTGAATTTTCACACATTTGAAATTAAACTTCCTACTTGGTTAAGTGGACAGAAATGATACGTGCGATAATCTGTATGAGAAGGCATTATTAAGGAAGACTGAACTATTATCAATGTGAGCCGGTGATATCTGTGATGCCCTTCATCCCTCAATACAGGAGCCTCATGCATCGGGCTGCTGTTGTTTTTATTTTAAATCATGGTCTTGATATCTAGTCAGCACTCTATTTGTACTTGAACATTTTGAAACAATCAAAGTTCCTAATTTGACTGTTTTTCTTCTTATTCAAGGTGATTGAAGGTTATAAAGACTTTGCATTATCGGAATATGCAAGAGTCGGAAGGGCATTAGCATTGTATGAAGTTGGCGATAGGGAAGAAGCTATTGCAGAGATGGAGGATGTTTCCATATCATTGAAGGGATATCCAGGTACTTGTGAGAAATTAACATTGGGGCAATCCTTGAGAAATGAAAAGTTTAGTATTTCCATAGGGATAATGTTTTGTGATGTATGTGCAGAAGTCCATGCAGCTCTTGCAGCAGCATTATACGTGGACAAGCATGCCCCCTTGCTTGCTGAAAACCAGTTCACAATTGCAACCCTACTGGATCCCCACTACACAGATCTTTCATATGTAAAAGAGACGAAGCACTGGCCTCCAAGTTTAGTCAGTTCATTGCAGCAATTCATCACACTTACATAAAGATAGAGTTATCTCATTTCCCACGCGGCTGATCAGCAAGAACTGATTTACGTTGTCATATATGTGTTTATATCTTATTCTTTGTGAACCTGTATATAATCCAATTCACAGAGAGAAAGCTAGGCTGATAAGTAGAGTTTATGACAGAGATAGGTCATTGTACTCTTCGATAAGCTTTGCAGCAAAATGGTTCATGATGATTTTTCTACTCCTGTTATCTGTGCTATATTCTTTACCTTTGTGCTTTGTGATGTTTTGAAGAATTGCACTTAGTTTTGCCTCAAAGGACAACTTGCATTTTGATTGTTGCTGCTCTTGTTGAGCTGTAGATGTCTGTGTGGTTGATTTTGTAAGCCTGCTTGTTCATCTCAATTTTTTTTATACTTTCTTGTCTATTAACAGATGACCTCTTTGATACTGACTCTGACTATCGGGGGGAAAAAGATATCAGCATGCCTGTTTGGCTGCACTGGCCCCGAGAATTATCTTTACCTCTAACGATAATGCAGAGAAGGGGAGACAATCGACATGATTACCTCTGAAGATAGGGGCTTTTTCATTAGCATTAGGATGGAAAGAAGCATTCGCAGGATGGCTAGAGTTATACCTAGAGAATGCCAGATTTGTCGATCTGACCATCTTCAGGCACACTGTGCCAAGTGCTTATGTCAACGTACTGTTTGGGCTTTGGGAAAGCAAAAATCTGGCGATAAATCAGGCCAACAACATGCTACACTGTTCGCTTGAATTAGTTTGCTGTAGTTCAAACTTTAAAGCAAGTGGGATATACTTCGGCTCTCGGACTTTTGTCACCGATCTCCCGAACCACGCCTGGAAGCTTCAGCAAAATCGGGAGTTTCATCTGATCCACACTATGGATTTGTTTTGGTCTTCTTGAGAGACCCTTTTTTGCGCTCATGAAAATATATCCCTGAGAAGCCTTTTCAGTGCTATATCCATTTCTGTGAGGTACTTGCTCTTGATTGCATCCAGCACGTGAGATGCATAACCATTTGCTCTTCTCAAGAATGCTTGAACTTGAGATGCTAGCTTTTTGATCTATTGTTATCTGTTGTTTTTTTATCCTACTTATTTTTGTCATCTATTGGGAGTGCGCAATAAAAGTTTAATACCTAGATCTGAGGAAATTTCCAAGAGGGAGTTCAAGTCCAAGCCTACTAATATATTAAGTTGGACCTACTTTCACTTAAAAATTTAAATCAATAAGTTATGAGCCAACTAAAATATATTAATTGCTCAACATCACATCAGTTCTTCAATATAGGATTTCACTAATACGTGTGTGCATTCTAACATTATCATTATTATTCTTATTCTTATGTTTGGCATAAGGATTGTTAACTTTTTTGCCATTACTTTCAAAGTGACTTTGGAGCTGCAATTTTTCCTCTTGCTTTGCCTTTCCTGCAGGAAACGGGGGGTTCTTTTCCCCACCCAGTCTATTCTATTGAGATAACAATCCCGCTCAAAGGGGATGCCCATACACTCAACAGTCATAAAGACAGATACCTACTATGACTTTTTTGTTCTTGATTGCATGTTTATGTCTGTGGGTCCCTTTTCTTTTTGATGTCATACCTACCGGGATTCTCTTTCTAGATGGACTTCACATCAAAGAGTATGCACGCGTGAGGGTTATATGAAGTCTCCACCTTTCTGGTAAAATTTGATTTTCATGCCGGTGCTAATCACTCGAGGTGCATGCCTTTATCGAGTCATTTCGGGTACATATGTCGTTATGTTTAGACATGTTGCTTGAGGCTACTGTTTGGGGGATTTTTCAGAGAAGTCTTCAAAGTTCTCGGTTTGAATTTGTTCTTTCCACGGAGTTTGGTAGCTGCATTGGATCACCAAAGCAAAGTTTAAAAGCCTGCTTGTGCCTTGTCATCTCCTTTTACCTTGGCAAACTGACCTATCTGTATCTGTTTGTGAAAACCTAAAGAGCAGAGCACTCGTATATTAGCTTATATTAGCAAGAACTTGGACAAGATCTGTAAAGCAGGCAAGACGAGACTTTCTTTCTGTATAAATAGCCATTCAGATAAGAGAACTCTGGCCAGTTTAGACATTCTCAAATTGCTAAGGTTCAGTTTTAACCAACGGTGGATGTTTCAATAGCACTATGCTTCTCTTTTCTGTTTTCTTATTTTATTTTATTTTATTTTTTTGGGTATGTCCTTGCGGTATTGGAAAAAAAGAGAAAAAGGGAGGGGGAGGGGGGGGCGGGGGCGGGGGCTGGAGTATGGACAACATCCACTGGAACAAGATGATTCCATGTTGAAAATTCATCGGACCCTAAATCTCGTGAAAGTCGCCTGCCCCTATACTGTTGTGATGTTGACTAAATCAACTGGATCGACACGCCTCGAGGATTTTTGTGCGTGTATTCCCAAATTGGCACGCTTTAAACAGTTGTGCATACAACTTGCTGCAAGTACCAGTCCCAATTTCACATTAGAGAGCGAGCTACTTCAGGACATGTCAGTACTGGGTAAGTCAACAACAATTGAACTTAGCCCGCTTGCTTTTGACCCTTGCTCCCAAAGGACGGTCGGTTCCTTGTCGTTGAAGTATGAGTGATCGCTACTGTTCCTGTTCCAAAGTCGTCCTTGTAAGAGAAATTAGGACTGCCGCCTACTGGTTCATTTTATGGGCCGAAAACCTGGACCACCCATATAGAAAAACCTCCCTCTTTTTTATATGCTTTGGTGATATTTCGGTTTAGTTTTTGCGCATCAGACTAAGTGGACCTCTCCGACTCGAACTCGGAAGTCGGAAATAGAAAGGCTGTCATAGCTGGGACCAAGGAACTTTCGCGTGACCCGAGATAATAATCTCATGGTTCGTGTTTTTTGTGCCTTTTCGTGGCAGAAAATATCGGTTCTTGAACAAGAACGGGCAATTCCAATGACTGTATGTTAATGTTTAATTTATCAATCAGACTGAAGAAAACTTTTGATGTTGGTCTTCATTTTATCAATCAACATATGTTGGTCTTTAATCCACTCTTTCTTTGGTGTCTTTTCTACAAGGTTGAGTGTAAGTGAAGTGCATTCTTGATCATGGATTGAATGACAGGCCAAAACTGCCACTTTTGCTCAAAGCATCTAGTTCTAAAACTGATTTAGTGAATCCATGGGTAAGGGATGGAAAACATTTGTACAAATGACTCTTGTTTGTTTCTCTAAAGAAGGTTAGATAATGCGCACTCATGTTAATATCATAAGACGGGTGCGCTAGCAATTTGAACTCGACAAGCAGGCTGACAACCTCGGTGAAGTAATCGCGTTACAAGATTTCTGAATGAACTTAGATACAGATAAGGTTCATTCAAAAGCACTCCTTACTTCTCTCTTTTTCTCTCCTGTGCCTAAACACTTGCTGGATTTCTCAGAAAGCAAAGTGACTGATCTTGAGCATCGTACATTAAGGAACTGAGGTTACTCTGTCTCTGTCCCTGTCTGTCTGTCTGTCTCTCTCTCTCTCTCTCTCTCTCTCTCTTCTTCTTCTTCTTCTTCTTCTTCTTCTTCTTCTTCTTCTTCTTCTTCTTCTTTCTTTGCTTTGCCTCGTTTGGCCATTCTCTGACTCAATGACACCAAAAGGTCGAGACACCCAAATCTATCTTGTACTAGAAATTTCTCATTGGAACTAGCACTGTTGATTTTCCGAATAGCTCCTAAGAAGATCCAACCTTTGCCAAGTCCCCACTGTTGCATCCAGAGTATACTAAAAAACAGTTGCTTTCTTTGAAATCTTATAGGAGTTGATGAGACATAAATTTTATTATAAAGGGGATGATGTTACATGAAATATAGACAATACCAGTCAAGGGAGTGAGTAATGGCAAATCATAATCAAGATCCACATAGGCATCAGATCAGACATCCCAATCAAGTCCCAGTATTCAACTACTCGGGCTTTGATTCCCCTTTCTTTTCTGTGGTATACAGTTTTTTTTTTTTCGTTTTACTTTTCTTTTTTTTCTCAGGACTAAATAGATGATCCAAGCATTTTGAGCAGCATCCTGGCCTTTGTCTTGGTCCTACCACTGCACTGGCTTTGTAGAAGAAACAGCAGCTGTGTCAAAACTCCTGCACTGATTGCCTCGTGTCGTGCCAATGATGAATCGCAACATATGATCATGAGCGAATTGACTGCGCTCTCGCTTCCTTCGTGACTTGATGCTCCAAAGACCATCCTGACAAGAGAGGATACACCGTTTGGGTTATTGAGCAATGCCTGTTTCACCTGGCCATTCCCTTGAAGCAGCCGCTCTATCGTGGACACCGTTAGTGGGGAGAAGCATCTTTCGCGTCTCTCCTCTTCGGCGGTCAAAGTTGAAATGTGGGCAACCAGTCCATCCACCACACCTTCCCTCACCAGATTCCACTCATTCGACTGTAGGGAACATAACGACCATATCGCCTTGACTGCCGCCTCAGAAGCCTCGCAGTTTTTGGGAAGGAGGAGAATTATTTGACTAAGGAAATTGCAGTTTTGGCCAAGAACAGCACACAGATCTTTCGTTTCTGAGGATGATGAGATTTTATCGACAAGTTGGCAAATGTTGAGCTTGATACTATCTGTGCCTTGCTTGAACAAATTCACCAATGATACTTGTTTAGGTTCTTCTTTGAGTATGTCCAGTGACTGCACTCCACCATTTGCCAGCAATTGGAGAGTACAAGCCAGTGCTTGTTCTAAGAAATTTACATAGTCGAGGGAGAGTTCAGATTCCACTTTCCCAAGAATCAGTTCCAACAACAAAGGCAGGAAACCCAGCTGAACAAATAAACAGCACCTTGACGTTGATTCCTTGCACAGAGTACTAATTTTCTCTAGAGCTTGGAGCTTACTGACCATGCTCACTTCCTGGGATTCAAGGGTACTCTTCAGTGTGGCCACCAGGGAGCGATCAGGATCAGCTGTCTCAAGACCGGGATTGAACTGGTGGTCGGCCTCCAGCCACCGATCTATCAGATGGCGGAGAGTGTGGTTGGGGACGACGGACAAGTCGTGGAGCTTCTGCATTGTGACGGGGCAGGTGAGGTTGCCAGCAGCTAGCCATTTCTCAATGCTGGGTCTGTCATAAGTCTGGCCAGTGCAAAGCGTGACTGGATCTGTGAACAAGTCCAGGCTTATTGGGCATCTGAACAAATGGGGTATGCCTACTTCTGTCCTCTTCATTAGGATCAAGATCAATCCTAATCAAAACCAAGAACCAAATGATGATATTGGCGATGAAGAAGCAAGATAGGGAAGAAGACTGGAAGCAAGAAAGTTGAGAACTTAGTCGGAGGAATCAGGTGGGAACACCGGCATGGAGACACAGAGATTAGAAACGAAAGCTAGAGAGAGGAGATGAGGCCAAAAGATGGGTCCTATCCTTGGTGAAAAGAGCAAGAGATTGCCACTAGAAATATGGAATAAAACTTGGAAATGGACCCCCCCCCACCCTCCCTTCAGCTTTCTCTCTCGCCCTCTCCGCCTCCAATCTATTCATCAAACTGGTCAAACTGACCCACTAAAGAGGGAAGAGTAGGCGTTTCCGTTGAACTTTGATTCTACATGTTTGATAAGTATGTCTGTGCGTGCGTTCGTGCGTGAGAGAGAGAGAGAGAGAGAGAGAAGTGTAAATCACTCCGACGTCCTACGTATGTTGACCAAATTGCTGGCGAACTTCCTACTTTGAAAAGCTACACTTATCAAAATCTTTTCTAAGCACCAATTAATAAGATATGACACTGGTGAATTCAGTGTGGCGGAACACATGACGCATAGTTTTTGGCCGACAAGAACTTATCGAACGAAAATTGAATGAATCAAAATAAATAAAATAACTAGGTGAATGGGGGACTGTATAGTTAGAATGCGCTAAAATTCTATATATGAGGAATATGAGACATTTATTTTTTAGATAGCAGGTTAGGTGATGTCCGGATCAGTTTTCGCGCACCTTAATCGATTTGTTTTAGATTGAAAAAAGGGTCCAATTCATTACACTAATTCGCACTTTTTCTCTTGGGGATAACGAATTTAGACCATTAGTAAGCATATTGAAACAGATAACATGATTCAATAGCAAAATTGATTGTGATGCAAAATAAAGGAGCACTTTCTATGAGGACTTGGAGAGATACAAGGGAAGAAAAGTTTGAGCTCACTTCCAAAGGGCTAATTAACACAGCTCAAATTAAGCTGAGCTTCAAGTACACGGTGTGAATAAAATATTTATTAAGATATGTATATGTATATGTATATGTATGTTAATATATAAATGGCATAGGGCCTAGAGCATCATGTCATTAAATAAAATATCTAAAGACAGGTCCCTGATCTTCACATGAAAGAACAAACATAATAAAACAAAGAAGAGCTGCAAGAATATAAAAACAACCCATGTTTTCAGGGATGACTTTCAATCTCCACTTATAATATGGAGCCCCATTTATATAATATACCACAGTAAAGTTGAAGCCAGACAAAAATAATCAATTCATAAATTAAAACCAAAAAAGGAGAAGAAAAGAAAGAGCACTTGTAATTTAATGGTAAATTCTCTTTGATCTTGGATCTGAGCATGTCTTTAAAAAATTTTAAATTCCGGACATAAAATTCGGGAGTATTCCCACCGAGTAGGGAAGAAAAAAAGTTCATCTAGGAATTGAGAACAAGGCGTGCAGGTACTGATAAGTTAAAATAAGATGTGATCTAAAATGGGCTCCAAGTTACCGGACTACCATAAGAAACCCCCGTTGGTAGATGTATCTACCTACCATACCGACTTGTGCTTCTTGCGGCCTCTATTAACTGGTCGATAGACATTTTTTTTTTATGATCCAAGGAATCCCGTACCCTACCAACAGCCGGGGAGTAACTGGTCAATAGACACTGTGCATTGAAAAAACCAAAAAAGATAAAGACAAGATAAAAAAACACATGTGATCCAATGGTAGATTCTCTTTGATCTTGGAATGATGACAAGACCTCGTTCTCACATGAGGCATAACTTTCAACACATGTGCTTCAACTTTCTGGAAATAGAGAGCTATCCTCCACGTTCCCCACCTAAAGTTTTTTGACTCATTTAGTTCAAAATGACTTCCTCTTTTTTGTTTTTATCTTCACCTTTTAATTAATTCTGTATATTATCAAAGTGATTGGATAGAAAATATTTTAATGGGGGTGATTTGGCCGCTAGGAGGTCTCCACATATCTTTTACTTTAAATTTTGAGATTATTAACTTAGTCGAAGCGACGAGCTAATATGTTTCATGTTCCTTTTTCACATGCAAAGAGTGAATCAAAAGCACACTGATTGCCAAAATTGATTTTTCCATTGGCAACTTTGTAAATCGTGAAAATTTGTTAAAAAATTAACAATCAATTTAGTTTCTCAATTAAAAGAACTTCTAAATATCATTCAACGAGCTTAATAATTGATAATTTTACTTTTATCTCCTTGACTATGGTTAATTAGCAATGCCGAAAAGTTACCGGATGAATGTTGTAGGATGTAAATATACTAATTATTAGCTCTATTAAGGGTAAAAATGAAAGTATGCGTCGAGCTTTGGAGAGAACAAGCAACTTAATGTTTCTTTCCTCGGATGATGATCCAAATGAATGCATTATACAAAGTGTTACACCCTTTCATTCAATCCAAAATGTCAAATAATTCATTCGAATAAGTGTAATTAATTAGTCATTGATGTGAGCAACTTAGAAATGTTGACATGGTCATTGCAATTTTATTTGTAACATAAATAAAAAGAAAAAATACAACAAAAAACCTCAAACTATCTTGCCACTTGAGACAAATTTACCGTGAACTTTTTTGTGTCACAAAAAACCCTAAATTATGTTACTTGAGACAATTTTTACTTTAAAATTATTTTCATACCACAAAAAATTTCAAACTATGCCACTTGGGATAAATTTACCTTGAACTTTTTTGTGCCATAAAAACCCTGAACTTATACTTGTGTGACACCTTTAGCCAAAGAGAATTTTCGTATTCTTTTTCTTTTTCTTTTTCCTCCTTCTTCTTTCCCTCTGCCATGGCCGATGAAGGGAAGCCAACGAGGACCACCCTCGCCGACGTTAGAGTCGCACAACAGCTGCCCTTTGTCGACTCCCTTATGCCAGCCTTGGTGGAAGGAAAGAAGAAGAAGAAGAAGAAGAAGAAGGAAAAATAGAAAAAGAATAAACAGAAAAAGTAAAAAGACAAAAATGCCCCTTAGCTAAAGTGTTTAGGGTAAGTGTGTCACACGTGTATAAGTTCAAGATAAATTTGTCTCAAGTGGTATATTTTGGAGTTTTTAGTGACATAGAAAAAAATTCAAGGTAAAATTTCCCCAAGTGGCATGGTTTGAGATTTTTTGTAGCACAATAAAAATTTAGGATAGATTTGTCCCAAGTGACATGTTTGACTTTTTTTTTTATCTCATGATTTTTTGGTTCTTCTTTTGGTGATTAAGCAGAATTCTTTTTGTTTTTTGTGGAAAAATTACCCGAATTAGCAAAATTTCATTATCTCATCTCCTTTCCGGTGTTTAAGTTTTCTGAGTAGATGAATCCTATATGATTCTTTCTCTTCAATTATTTAGTTTTCTCAACTGTTCACATGAATACTTTAAACTTCCATCCAACCATATATTGCTAAATGCTTCGACTTGGACATGGCAGTTGGAACGTGGCCAACTTAAACGGTTATATTAACTTCATTTCTTCCTTTGATAAGGAAAAAAAAACCTTTTCGCAAATTAGGATCTCCATTGTGAATTTTTCATAAAAACACAATTCGAACGATAAAGTTGCATTGCTTTTGAATAAATACAACTTTTCATTTTTATGTGTGCCTAGAAAAGGCCCATAAGTAATTTTGAAGGGTTAATATCATAAAAATCCCAAATTTTATTCACTGTGATATTAATACATCGAACTTTTTGCGTCATAAAAATCCCGAACTTATATCAGTGTAATAGGTATACCCTGGATGGAACTAAAATAGAAATTATTTATGTCATACATGTATAATTTTGGTTTTTCCGTGACACCAAAAAAAAGTTGGGGATATTTGTATCGTAGTGAGCGAGTTTAGGATTTTTAGCGACACAAAGATAAACTTTGAGATATTTATGCTGTAGGTATTATAATTTGTGATTTTTTGTCTGAATTCTAATCAAGATAAAAAGCAGGGAGATGCGAATATTATCTTACTAGGTCTATTTGTATGCTTTTTCTTTAGGCTCCCAATTTCTTTGTCCAATTTAAGAAAAGATGCCATGCATTAGAGTGCTTGCCTGTGCATGCACTATAGAAAAATGAGAGAGAGAGAGAGAGAGAGAGAGAGAGAGAGAGAGAGAGAGCACGCCAAGTAATACCAAAGAGACAGAACAAAAGACAGAAAAGAGGCCCACTAGCATCCATAAAAAACCTTACTTAATTAGAGTTTGGAGGTGAACAGAAGTTTGACCTTTGAACGCTAAATTGTCCGCAATTGGAGTTAGGTGATCATGATGTCCATTAAAGTTTCATGACATAACTCACTGGTCAATCGAGCCCAGAGAGAAGAAAATAAAAAATCTAACTTTGCTGTCGACCTTAATAAATCATTGGCCGGGCAATTGGCGTACGACATTTAATTTTTATTGCCTGCCATTAACTATAATAGAACACAATATAATATTATGAAATCACCCTTTTGATTAAAAAAAGAAGAAGAAGAACAGATTTGATTTAAAGTATGGAAGAGGCATTAAGGACAAACTTTCGCTAGCTTTCATTTTCTTTTTTGGCAACTTGTTGGTCGTGCTGATTGCTAAATGTTAATTTGAGGTCTCTGATGATGACCAGGGACATATAATTTTCCAATTGACTAAACCGAGCTACTACTTGGACCGTATATAAATAGTTAATTTTCAAGCCCCGCAAGTCCCTTTTCACGTGCAATTGCTGTAGCTAGAAGATATACACTAACAAATAATCAATATAGTCCGAGTCAAAGTACAGCTCTCCATCTTTTCGACAAAAATGAATTAGAAATAAAGGAGAATTTGCGTGATCAAAGACTTTGAATCCACCCCATATTTGTTGCAAAAACAAGATATACTACTTTAGTTGATAATTGAGTTCGGTCGAATTGAATTTATGCCAAGTCGGCTGCTATATTTAGTATTTCTTCGAGTTCAAAGCTATAGAATCTTAACTTTTCAATTTAGCAAAATATAAAGGATTTTCGGGCACTGTCTTATTGTGCTAAATGCCTGTTGCGAAAATGAAATAACACTAATGTGTATATCATGAGAAAATTCAATGCGATAGAAATTGCAAGGCTATTTTTTTCTTTTTTGGGTCAAATGGCAAGACTGATTTGTAAAAGCACTTTTCTATAAACTCCAAATTGATCATATCGAGAAGGGCCCATCCTATGGGGTCACTAATAATTGAAACTTTTTGTTTAGTCGTTTTCATTGCAAAACAAAAATCTCCAACCATTGGTGTTTTCATCCACGGTAATCAAAACCATGTTTGCATATCATGTACGGGCATAAGTGACACCTCCATCATATTTTCCTTTGGTCAAGGGTGGGACAATATCAATTATAAATTATAGTAGGTAAATTAGGTAATAAGCACCATAGTTTATGTGCGGCCTGGTTTGATCCTCCAAGATGACCTAAGTAGCCAAGAATTTATCAAATTAGTTAGATGAACAACTTAGATCTAACTAATCAAACGGATCGATTAGACTAAGTTCAATTGGTATTTTGTTAGACGTAGCACATCCTTTTTAAGGTTATCATCGTTCTTCAAAAGCAAGAAGCACGCACCATTATTGTTTAAAAAAGAGCATATATCATTGTTCAATGATATGTCACATGAATGACCTAGATAATTTCTTCTTGCTATTATGAATCCCAAATTATATGATGATCATATTATAGAAACTTATTATATCTTTTTTAGGCAATTCAGGTAATAATCCACAAATGTCACTAAGAAAGAGGGGAATCTTAGATGAAGTGACAAAGTGGGGGTAGGTCTCAGGATAAGCCTGACTATCTAGATTATGCTAGTTTTATAATTTCATTTTGAATATTTTTTTCATTATGGGTTTGATTTTATCCACCCCAGCCGTGCAAAATAAAAAAACAATTTCCTCAGACATTTTGGAAGATTGAGCTGGACAAAAGAAAAAACTAGGTCTGCACAATTTAACTTATTCATTCAATTCAAGGAAGACATCACCTTCAACCATTCAACAGTCAAAGAAGCCAAAAGACAGCCGCCAACGGCAAATGAAATTAACAAGGAATTTGCAGAAAAGTATGACCTTTTCTATCCAATTTTGACAAATTGTGGAAAAGGTTTCGGACAAGATGTGTCATAATTGTGCAGTTTCTGCAGAAAATGCACAACTCATCATCTTGTCGCGTCTGTTCTGGAACGTTTGGTATTTGACTACTCATCCTGTAATTTTCATTGCAGACCTAAGCTTTCTTTTTCGCTTCCTCATGAATCCTTTCATGCTAGCTTCATCTTTTATTTTTCTCTCACTTGCGACGGTTTCTGTGAGCACCGGAATGCAAGCCGTCGAAGCTTCAAACAATTCTCAAGCCCTGTCAGGTCGTATAAAATTAAAGAATGCGACCTTCCATTTCCAATGGGTTTATCTGAATGTGAAATTCCATTTCCAATGAAACTGAGCCCTAGATTGATCAAACCTACCGGTACAAGTACATTATGACGATGAAGATCAGTGCAAGATTATGGACATGTACATGCTTGAATTGTGATTAATGTGATGTTTTCCCCTAGCTGTATATGATCTGCTGCTCCATGCATCGCTTTAATGTAATAGACTTATCTGTCCATCTTTCAGTACAGACGAGCTTGTTCAAATGAGTCATCATGCTTCATGAACTAGTTGTTCCTAGGAAGGCTTAAGATGTCCTTTCTATTCTGATACCTGATTAGAGAGGAATTATGGAAGAAATGAAGGATACCAAAACAAATTTCAGTTACCAAGATCTAATAAATGAACAGAATGCGGATATGTTCTGTACGCTGACTTTGCAATGCATCAACAAGCCTGACGAAATCCAGTCCTTTCTCTTTTTCGCCCACAAAATTCTGTAAACGTATTAATATGGAGGTATTGCAGTCGTTAAAATCTACAACTACATGCCTGGTTAGTCGCAAAAGACAAGAATCGAAACCAAATTATGTCCTTCCTTCCCCTGCTTAGTGGTCACATTTGCTGTATGTGTCCTTATACAGGTAAAGCCGTTGTGTCCAAGGTTTTCTTTCCCTATTTGATGTTGATTTATGGTCCCCTTTAGGATCCTGAGCTCTCCCAAGATACCGCACACTGAATTTCAAGGGCTATAACTCCGTGGTTGTGGTGATGGCCGCCGGTTCATATTGCCGAATTGAAGGTCGCTCGAGTCCCCAGGGCTGTCTGGTGTTCCGATACCTTCTCCCTGTGGTCCTACACCGACATACTGTTGCACTACGAGTACTGACACCGTCGCCGCGAAATCCGATGATGCTAACAAATCCCCAATTGCTCCAAGTTCAGGGCACTCGCTCCAGTCCGTGAGCCCTGCTGTGAGCGGCGATATCATCCCTTGCCCTCTCCCCACTATGAAAAGATCATGTGAACTATCGATCGACCGTATTGCCGCGACTGTCTCCTCCCCATTGTTCACTATCTTCTCGATGTAACCAACTGACTCGTCGTTGACATGCCTCATCCTGAACTCGTTTACATACTCTTCATCGAGCTGCCTATCCTTATCAGTGTCTGTCACAACCGATAGTGTCCTGGAGTCACCCAATTCATTGGTGGATGTGCCTGCTGTGTCGATCGCCTCCTCACCCGGCACGAACCTCATCACTGTGAGGTTGATTCCAGGATGTTCGCACATCCTCCATCCATATGCTAACGCCTCACGATCATCCGGTCCCCCAAAGAACAAGACTGCAATATGATGGGCTACTTGGTTCGTTGCCAAGCGGGTAGAACCATTTAGGCCCCTGTCTACGAGAATCCCGACGGAGCATGGGCTGTTTGCCAGCACGTTCTGGTTGATCATTCTGAAAGCTGGATTGGTGGCTTCCATCCCTCCATCGACCGTCTGCTGCTTGTGGAAAGGGATGATGATAAAAGCCGAACGCTTATCCTCGGCCAAGTTGCAGATGTCCTCGTGCATCGTGGAGTAGGGTGATATGGCCGTGAGGGGCTGGACAGTTACACAACTGGCATGTTGTTCGTAGTTTTCAAAGGCATTGATGATGTGGTCCGACTGAGCCTGTGTACGGTTCAGGGCCGGTCGACCTGATTTCCGAGTATTGTGGACAATGAGCATGGCAGATGCACGCCCAGTGAGCTCGACTAGGTGGAGCACATAGACACAGATTGGAGATTTCTTGGTGGGGTTGGAAGCCTCCAGGAGGTTGATGATCGTTGGCACGTTTCGAGGTGTGTGGACGCATACAAGCACTCGAAACTCCGCATCGGGCTTCGACCGCTGAATTGTTCGACGCTTGTAGGGTATGAATCTCCTGGCTGGCCGGTAAATTACTGTCACAATGGGTGTGATGATTGCGGTGACGAACAGGGCTACAATCACCATGGCTGCAAATGATTTGTCATCCAAAACCTGCAAAATCCCAAGTTTCATTTTATCTTCACAGTGCAATGGCTTGCGCAAACGGATGATAGCACCCCCAAATCTGAATCATATGCAAGGAATGTCAATCATGTTCATACCTTTTGGTCCTTGCCGACATTAAGAATGATCATTTCGACTAGGCCCTTGGTGTTCATGAGCAAACCGAGCGTAACTCCTTCCCGGACCGTCATCTGGTAAAATATGGAAACCATGAGAGTGCCAACGATCTTGCCTGCGCTGGAAAAGAGAATGATGAGCACTAGCATCCCCCAGCTTTCCGCCCCAGCGATCTTCGTCAAATCTGTCCGAAGCCCACTGATTGCGAAGTACAGAGGAAGCAGAAGCCCCGAAACAAAGTCCTCGAGCTTTTCGATCAGAGTAACTCCTAGTGGCCCGTTTGGAATGATCAGTCCAAAGACGAATGCTCCGAAGACAGAATGCGTTCCTATGGCGTCTGTAATGAAGCCTGATATCATGACCCCGGTGAGAATCAGGCATATGTAGAACTCACTATAGGTTTCTCCCTCCGGAGTCCGCCGAATCATCCAGGAAATCGCAGGTCGCACCACATAAATGCACACAAGGACAAAGGCAACGCTAGATAGCACTACCCACAGGGATGCTAGGGAAGAACTCTCATTTTCCGCCAATGCGATCGCCAAAGCTAGGAGCACCCAAGCGCACATGTCATTGATAAGAGCAGACGACATCGCAATCCGTCCTAAATCCGTGTTAATTAGTTTGAGCTCGGCAAGGATCCGAGCAAGTACTGGAAATGCAGTCACTGAGAGAGCTACCCCGAGGAACAGGATAAATGTGCCTTGGGAAATGCCTTTCTTATTATTGTCCAAAATGAAGGAGAAACCCACTCCAAACAAGAAGGGCAGGATCATGCCTGCGATGGCGATTGCTAAAGCCTTCCTTCCGGTGCGCTTGATCACGGAGATGTCCATCTCGACTCCGACCAAAAACAGGAAGTAGAGCAGCCCCACGTTCGCCATCGTCTCGAGCACCATCACGCTTCTAAGGGGAAGATCGTAGTAGCAAACGTATCGCTCCTGCCGAGAACAGATGGCCCTAGCAGTATTCCTCCCTGTTTCAGGAAGATCAAATCTAATTAAATGCGGTTATTAGCACGAGTCTGGAGTCCACAACGAAGGAAGAATTCATGTGCATACAGAAACTTTTGCAGTACCACAATTTTCCTTTTGCCTCTAATCGATGCAGTGGCCTGATCTATGTAAAATTCACCTTTGTTTTGATATTAACAAGGATTTAGGCGATTCTTATACCACGCTAACCTGGATTTTATTGATGGAAAGACGACCAGCAAATGCAATTGATCGGTTGAATGATGATATTACAATACGCACATTGATAGAAGGACAGGAAAACACAGGTTCATGAAGTTCTCGCGCATTGAAATTAAATAGACAGAAATCTTGGACTGCATTTTTGTTCTTTTCTGTCAAAGGCAACATTAAGTTACGATAGACCAAATTACCAGGATCTCAGATATGACTCGCGGTTGGCGAAAAGGCTTGAGTATGTACACCATAACGCGCGTGATGACGACGACCAATGTCAGCTGCAAAATGAATAGGGGCAGGGAATAATCGAGGGGATTATCGCCTTGCCATATGCCGTTGGTCGTGATCATGGTCGGTGCGTAACAGATGATCGAGTCTTCTGATATGTTTGCTTCTGCCATTGCTTCTTGCTTTATCTTTCTATTCCCCTCCTGTTCTTCTTCCAACAAGGCTCCCACCACCTGAATACCACCTGTTTGCTTCGATAGACGAATCAAAACAACATGTTCATGGCAAATTTTGCAGGCCAAGATTCAAAATTTGCTCATCATCATTGGGCAGATTCAAATTTTGGGTTCGTCATGGGAAGAGATTAACAGTTGCAGCTTGAGGGAGAGAGAGAGAGAGAGAGAGAGAGAGAGAGAGGCAGGTAAATTCGTTAACATTCCTTGGTTAAGCGACCTATTGGGGGTGCTCTCGCGTTATGTGGTGGTTGCAGTTGTAAATTGTAAAGATGCCTCTTTTTAAGGTCAAGGGCACATCACAGTTCATTACCTGAGAGTATTGGATCTCCAACGCTGGCGGTTAAATAGTATCTTTGAGATGATAAACTTCTTTTTTCTTTTTTTTCCCGTGACTACATAAGTTTCAGACATAATTTTCCTTTCTAGTACACGTTGCCAAAACCAGAAATAACGAAATTGGTTCAATTATTTCAACGGGTATCTGCTTCCGTGCCCTCCATCCAAACACATCACATTAGATGATCTAACTTTTTCAAGTAGATAGGACAGTGATTTGCTATCCCCATTCACATGGGAAAAGGCCTTGTACGATCTAACCATTCAAGACATAGGATTGTGGACATACCCGCTCTGATTAAGTAATGTGTTACCCCCATCAAATCGTGAAAATCGCTTAAATTTGTGATTTATGAACAGGAACTGATTCGAAAAATTAAAAATTTGGCACATTCACTTTATCATGTGCGTGACATTCGTATGTATCTAATCTATTAATGTATGACTTTCCCTTTTAAGTGAGAAAATCTGTATGGCATGGTCCCAATACAACAAAAGGGAGACTGCCAAGTTGATTTAGCCGTACATCTGTTCCACTAGCCATACAGGGTGCCAATAGATGCGATAGGAGACACTTCATCTAATCCTTTCACAATGAATGCAAGTGCTCCGCTTTCTGTATTGCTTGCTTCACCTTGGCCAACGGTTCCTCGTACAATATTGCAGGGTCATCAAACTTTGACGCCAGACTTGGCTCCCCGAGGAAAGCTCGGAAAGAGTCCGCTACAGAATAGGAGAGTGATTGCAGGTTGTATCCTCCTTCCAGAAAGAAAACGCAGCGTCCCCCACAAAGTTCTTTCGCAAGTTGCTTGATGTTGGAGGCGAGTGCATAATATGTTCCCGTAGTGAACTGCAAACTTGCTAGTGGATCCAACACATGAGCATCATACCTTCAGTTACAAAGATAGACAGAGACGATGTCAGACTGGTGATGGAGCTCAAATTAAAGGAAGAAAAAGATATGCACACAATTTCAAGTTCTCCTCAGTAGATATATGTAAAGGAAATGGCTCCCTCACCCGGCTGAGACGAGGATGATATCTGGCTTGAACCTTTGTGCGCATGGTGCAATGACTTCATCAAACACAGTCCTCATTGCAATGTCACCAGAGCCCCCAGGCAGTGGCAGATTAAGGGTTGTGCCTTCACCATTGGCGACACCTATCTCATCAATTTTGCCGGTACCTGGATAACTTCCATCCTGCAGAACCGCATGGAGTAAAGTACATGGTCTTACATTTACATTCCCTCAAGAGATAAGATAAGCTTAAGAAAATTTATCAGCATGAAAATATAATAAGCTCACTAACTGCTGAGCACAAAGTTTGGTACTCTCTCGAAGTGAAATTCCAATCAAACTAGTTTAAATAAGGTAACGGAACTCTGGGACAGAAAGGGAAACCCTATTTGCAACCTCAAAAAGCATAAGTGTTTTCTTAGTTGCCCTCATCTTGTCAATTTTAACTTAAGGATTGAAGAGTTCAAGTTACTTGAAATCTAGACAAAGATCCATGGCAATCTTACTTGGTGCGTTGAAAGAAAGAATATGTCTGGATCATCATAGAAAGCATCATTGGTCCCATTTCCATGATGAACATCAAAATCAATAATGAAGACGCGCTTCAGTCCATGTACACGTTGAGCATAGCGAGCTGCTATAGCTATGTTTCCAAAAACGCAGAAACCCATTGGTCCTTTTGGAATGGCATGGTGGCCTGGAGGTCGAATCAAAGCAAAAGCTGTTGGTGGATTCTGGGTTATTCTGGATCCGTCTACCTGGGAAATGTAGAGGAGTTTGGTTTGAATATTCATTTACTTCTTCCTTCCATAAATAAAGTGTAATTTGCAAACAAAATTCAGCGATCTTAGATATAAAGATGGCAAACATGGTGACATCTAAACGTAAAAGAGACTAACGTGCTGGATTGGAACATCACCACTGAATCAACTAAAGCCATTCCAACTCCAGCTGCAACAAGTGACTCCTGGAATGTCTGCATTTGAAACCATCATTAGTTAAAGAAGGCATTTGAAGAGGTTATCCACACAGCTATGAGATAATTTCAAGTTCGGTATGAAGAAATCTGTCAGTGACATTTTTACTAGATGCGATGGGATTACACTTTCATAAGATTACAGATATCATTTTAGGTTGTGTGCATGTTATCACTATAAGTAAGCTGAGATACTCTCACCAAGACAGGATGGTTAGCAGGAAAGCTGCAGGATGAACTTCTACAAGACACTTACAGATTCCTTTCTTATTAGAAAGAAATGATCTCTCATGACATTCTTCATTAAAAGCACAGCTTCTTATTTAACATATTGAAATTGTCATGGCCATTGCTCATCATACTTCTTATAAACAATCCTATAGACAGGTTAGCAGCCCCTCATGCTCTTAACACAATATGCTCCTAAACAAAGAAGTACTCTGGCTGACTTATTTTTGCAGTTCAACAATCGATATAATCAGTTTGACATGATCTAATCTATATAAACAGTGAGATTAACTCCTCTAGTTTGGAACTGTAGGTACTTCATCCCATACATTCCAAGAGACTGCAAGATTGCCCATCAAAGCTTATGCATATTAAACTTTTCTGGAAAAATCTTTATCGAAGGAGAAGATTATACATAATAATCAATCAAAAGTATATTATAGCTTGAAAGAGAAATTGCATTTTAAGGGAAAAAAAAATTTATGCACTTAGCAGAGGTAGAAACTAATTTTTAAACACATGTGGCATCCACTACAGTTGAACTAACATATTAAAACTGGAGCCTCCAAAAATATTAACTCTTCATGATTTGACATATTAACCAAACTTACAGTAGCAGTGGCATAAGTTGGTCCAGAGCCTTCAATAAAAATGATGCCCTTTTCTGAAGCCTTGTCCATGGCCTATAAAATATAAGAGTTCATCAAACCTCAATCTTTTGGACATGCTACCAAAGAAATTGTACAGCCAAAAGTCTTCAGCAATTTTAAGCAAATATCTCTGAGACCATAGACAAACACAATAATACAAGCAGCAACTGCATTTTACACTAACTGTCTGACTTGTCTGGCGAAACGTAAGTACCAAAAATGGGAATCTCAATTCAGCAATTTGGGTAGTCTAACCTTGGAAGCCTAAGAGCTCAACAGAAAACTAAAATTTTGCTGGTGACTGGTTCCACTCAGATAAATTCGAGCATCAGCTTGTTTATTTGTTGTCAAATTATTTTATTTTATTTTTTACTTTGTTATGTAATGCCTCTTTATATTCACTCGATTGCCTTATGTCCAGACACCCCCATTGAATTTAACAATCAATTGTTTGCCCTGTGCATAACTTTCCTCTTTCCATTTTACAAGTAGTCAGAAATTGTGATTATCAACAAAGCAGGGCATGATGAAGAATAAGCAATCTTGTGGCAAAAAAAATCCTTAAAGAGGTGAAAGAACCTTCCTGTCAACCTCCATCTCAGGAACATCAATGAAAGGCAAAATTTCCTAGGTCTCTCTCTCTCTCTCATATGCGCGTGCGTGCACACACCCCTATGCGCACAAATTAAATATCTCAACAAACGTCCGTACCTGCTTTAATGGATTTCTATGGCTGTCAAACTACATGGAACAGACAAGCAAAACTCTTCTACCAAAAGCCAACTTCTCTTTGATGCCAAGAACTAACATTACTGCTTGCGAGTGTCGTAATAAAAGACAAAAAGCAAAGTGTAAGCCAGATAAAACTAACAGAGGTGACTTGGTGAGTGGAGGTACCTTCTCAAGACCCGATACATAAGCTCTTGTGTGAACATGCAATAGATCATCAACAGAAGCAGGCTTAACAGTCGGAAGTTCAACAATGTCATCACGGCGAACCTGTAAGAATAATCATGACTATTTAGTGCCTAGTGGCTTTATAGGCTATTGTATAGATACTAAAGCCTTTGCTTTATGGCATCATCTTTTGGGTTGTCAGTAAATAATTTCCTCACATTAATCAGAAATAATTTTCCTTGAGATCCTGAAGAAGCAGAGATCAGATTATATACCTGGTAGGTTTGTACTGCAATTTCAGGCACAACTTAAAAATTCCAACTCATTATGAGTAGGACTAAACAGCATTTCTCCAGATTCAGGACAAAGTCAATTAAGAAGTGCAGGACAACAGATGTAAGAACAAAGGCAATCCATAATTAGTAAGAATAACGAAAGTGTCATTGATGGAATCATATATAAGAGGAGTGCGATACCTTTGGAGTGAGTTCCATCTTCTCAAGAGCTGTAACTATCGCTGGGACCCTAAAATGGGATTCGGGATGGGACTCCTGCCATCAGTACACGCATGCTATCATCAGAAGATATATGAAACCACAAAGTGCAATTACAAACAGGAACAGGGGCCAATATAAGCCAAACGGTGCAACTCATGAACTGAACACAGAAAAGGACGAGCAGCTCAAAACATGTTCCAGTCTCATTCCAAGACAATCGATTATCATTTTCTAATCTGAATCCAATCACAAGCTTCTCAGTGGCTTGACATTACTGCTGATATCTCAGGTGATTTATGTTTATTGGCAAATGCTGCAATACCACTGAACTAATCAACCAAACCTTTTCAAGAATCTGATAACAGAGCCACATGAGTGACAATCTAAACTCGAACTCAACAATTGAATTAACTTGAAGAACCTCACGTCAGTTTGTCTAAATCTCAAACACAGAATGACACGATATAACAATGACATGATCCGATTATTAGACAAACAGTATCCACTTCAAGAGTAACCTTCGGGTAAACCAAATGAAGAATCTCAAAAATCCAGTCCAACCTGGTTGTGGCCCATGGCGGGCGCCACACCGTAAATGACGCGCGCGGCAGCCAGCCGCGGATGCTTCTCCGCCTCGCTCGAGCAACGAACCGTACCGCCGAACCCCGGCGAACAGCATCTCCTCCGAGCTTCCCTAGTTTCGGAGCCCAAGCGAAACCCAGCGCGATTTTGCAGGCCGCGAGCAAGATTCCAACCCCGAAGCACCGCATTCCCTAACGCACACAAACCAAACATGCGGTTCGTCCGCCATCAGCACAGGGGCTCGACCGCTACGGAAATTCGAGGAAAGCAGAAGCACACGCGATGATGAATCAATCAGCCAGCGGCGTGCCGCGAAACACGAAGCTGTGCGTTTGCCATGCGCATGCAAAGAATGAAAAACGAAAGCGAGACACGAGCGAGAACGAAGACGAAGACGAAGACGAAGACGACGCCGGCGACGGCGACGGCGACGGCGACGGCGACGGCGGAGAAGAAGAAGAGGAAGAACCGGCGAGAGAGGAAGCGCGAGGGGACGGATGAAGCTCCATGGCCGGCCCGATTCTGGAGGGTAACCGCCGCACCACACACTGAAAATTATATCTAAAAAAAAAGGATTTTCGTCGTTTTTAAATTTGCCAAAGGTTACTTTTGTCATTATTACAACTTTAGAATCTTTGGCGATCGATATCATAAGAAAATTAATTTAAGAATTTCCATTAACGATCATAATTAGTTTCATGAAAATTAATTGAATTAAAAATATTTTTTAAAAATATTATCTATATCAATTGTGAAAATAAATAAATAAATAAATAATTATTTTATTCATTGGTAGAAATATATAAATTACTGTCAATAATAAAAATATTTTTAATTAAACATTTATTACAAATGAGTGACTATTTCAAAAAATTATTTATTAAATCATTTATTTTTCTGTGAAATAAATTGTGCATATATTTTGTGATTAGAAAAACAATGTCATCAATAAATGGTGGTTAGCACACCATGAGCTTAGGGTGGGCAAGACAAATTGGTCGAACCAAGCAACATCCAGACTAGAATAAATCAGCTCGTTCAATTTAGTTTTCAAGAGTACCGATTCAATTCTTGATTCCTAAAAGTGTAATTGGTGTTTAAACAATTTGCTTTTCGATTCGAATCGGGCATCCTAAATCAATTATTTTTATTTACTACTCTTGCTTTACTATTTTGTTTTTTTGGAATCGCCCACAAGGCTCATGCCTCCTCTTTAAATAAACTCACGCTAAGACGCATTTGACCAAATTATGCATACAATTATAGTTAGTTCATTGATTAGAACGTAATTTACATGCAAGTGATACATTCAAGATACTCATTTATGAGGAGAATCTATTCGTATGATTTGTATGCTCACGATGAGATAAGAATATGGCGGCTACGTTTTGGACAGATGTAAAATTTCATTACAAAATAAAGCGTTATAAATGATTGGTTCCATTGGATCGCCCTTGCACCGATCCAGCCTCCGGATTTATTCTGAAAATTAAGAATCGGTCCCTCTAATTTACGTACAAGCGACGCATTTAAGATACTTATTTATGAGGAGAATCTATTAGTATAACTTGTGTGTTCACGACGAGATAAGAATATGGCGGCTACGTTATGGACAGGTGTAAAATTTCATTACAAAATAAAGTCGTTATAAATGATCGATTCCATTGGATCGCTCCACACCGGTCCACACTCCGGATTTGTTCTGAAAATTGAGAATCAGTCCCTCCGATTCGGTTCTAAACGGGCCTCTCCGGTTCGGTTCTTGGGTGACATCGGGTCGGACCGGGTACCGAACACCCCTACTATTAGTCTGCTAGCGCCACTCTCTTCTTCTTCCTCCTCCTCCTGCTCCTTCGGTCCTCCGTTCTCCCTGCTTAAACCCTAATCCAGAGCTTCCGTTTCCGCTCCTCTCTCGCCTTCTCCCTTTGCGTCGCGGAACTCGACTAGCCGGACCGCTTCCGATCCGATTCCACAGCGGCGGCGGCGGCGGCGGCGGCGGCGGGAGCCATGAGGTCCAGGTACGCCATGGTGTGCTCGTCGAACCAGAACCGCAGCATGGAGGCCCACGCCCTCCTCAAGAGGGAAGGCTTCGAAGTGTCGTCGTACGGCACCGGGTCGCACGTCAAGCTCCCCGGCCCATCCCTCCGGGAGCCCAACGTCTACGACTTCGGCACTCCCTACAAGCACATGTTCGACGAGCTCCGGCGCAAGGACCCCGATCTGTATCCTCCCTCTCGTGTCATTGATAATCCCTCTTCCGATTGATGCTCGTTTTTTGGCCAGTGGAATGACTCGCCTTCTCCTTCGTTGCTCATTCGCCTTCCGAATCCTGGCAAATTCGAGAAGGACACGAATTGATCAAATCTTTTGCAATCGAAAGACCTTAATTTTATGGGTTTGCGTGTTTTTTGGCTTATGGGAGTCACATCATTCATGTCAGTGTTCATTAGTTTGTAAGTTGCATATTTGTCTGGCTGTGAGAATACTAGTTCAGTTCAAATTGATCATATTTTGTGCTGTAAGACAAAAAAAAAAAGAGCTTGCTTGAGTGCGATGGAATGTTGTTTGGTGAAAGGGTAGAGTGGTCGATGACTGTCTGGTTACATTTTAAAGTGGATTTAGGACACTTTGTTTGTTGGCAAAAAGAAATGCAAGACCTTTACAAGAGTTTCAGCTACAAGCGCAATGGAATCTTGCCCATGCTCAAGAGGAACATGTCTGTGAAATTAGCGCCTCAAAGATGGCAAGACAACTCTCCCGATGGCCCCTTTGATGTGGTGCTCACATTCGAAGAGAAGGTTTTCGATATGGTTCTTGAAGGTTCTTATCTTTGCCCTTGCAGCTTCTGTCATTGGATATCACTTGTTCCATTTCTGAAATTCTGAGGTCTGTGATCGCATGATCTAACTTCCCGCTTTGTTTATTATTCTTTGAGTTTTGGCTTTGCATGTATATGCCCATTACTCCATTTAATGAGGTTAGATGCATGATATGCAAAAATTGTTTGCTTGATCTGGAGAAACCTCACTTAGACAGATATGTGCTATCTGTAATTGTTTTTCTTGAAAAGCATGAAAAGATTGTTACTTTTCAACAATATTTTATTTTCCCTCATTTGACGCTAGTAGCATTTCTGCTGCTATTCCCTTCACAATTAATTTAACCTTGTTCGTTTAGTTTATTGCCTTTATAAAGTACTTAATTGTTGTAATATCCATTCATCTGGACTTCTTTTGATTTCTAAAGTTCTTTGTCAGCAAAAGCAACACTTATATTCTTAGAATGCTTCTTAGAGATTGTTGAAGGCGACTGCTCTAATCGAGCTAACTGCCCCAGGAGGGATGTTAATACTTTCCTTCTCTTGTAACTATCGGCTCTATTAGTTCACTTCTCTCTTTCTGCAACTTCATCCATTCTTTACCCCTTTTGTCAGGGAAAATTTCATTTGGATACTTAGCCGGGTATATAAGGTTGACAGCTGGTCTTATCTTTAATTGCTAGTATATAGATTTAAGCCATGTTTGGCATAACTTCAATCATGGTTTTTTGGCTTTGGCTATGATTTTATTAAATGTGATGCTGGTAAATTTCTTCGTCAGCAAAAGCAACACTTAAATTCTTGGAATACTTCTTAGAGATTATTGAAGGTGACTGCTCTAATAGAGCTAACCACCCCAGGAGGGATGTTAATACTTTCCTTCTCTTGTAACTGTCAGCTCTATTGGTTCCCTTCTCTCCTTCTGCAACTTCATCCATTCTTTACCCCTTTTGTCAGGGCAAATAGAACCTGATAGTTAGTAGGGTATATAAGGTTGTTAGCCGGTCTTATCTTTAATTGCTAGTATATAGATTTAAGCCTCGTTTGGCATACATTTAGCCATGGTTTTTTGGCTTTGGCTATGGTTTTATTAAATCTGATGCTGATAATTTGTGACTTTTGAAATTCTTATTTTTCTGGACTCGAGAGTTAGTAAAGATGATACCTATGGCATTTCTCCTGATCTCTTTAAGGTGGTATTTGAATTTTTCACACATATTTTCACTTGAAAATGATAAGCAGAAGCCAAAAGCTGGGAAAGTAGATTCTGCTTCTGCGGAGTAGCAAAAGTTTGGGGCAAGTAGCCCCCCATATGACCCTTTGACTGATCAATATTTCTCAAAGAAAAAGAGCAGTTCTGTTCTAACTAGATCTTAGGGAGTGATATGACCTTTACCTATGTATGGCATAAATGCGACATCTTGCCCGTGGAATGTTGACAAGACATTGAATGCATTTTTTGCAGATCTCAACAACCGAGAGCAGATTCTTATGAAGACTGTACTTGTGATTAACTTGGAGGTAAAGGATAACCATGAGGAGGCAGCAACTGGAGCTCAGCTTGCTTTAGATCTTTGTCGAGAGGTCTTTGACTGGCTGTGCTTTATGTATTAATGATAGTATGCTTAATTTCTGTATGCTGAGAAATTGCTCATTGTGATTTCTGGTCCACAGATAGAAGCAGCCGAGTCTTGGGAGGAATCTATTGATGACATTGTGTCTAATTTTGAGAAGCAGAACAGGCGGAAATTATTATTCAGCATTTCCTTCTATTGATGACCGTGGTGAGGGCATGACTCATGCTCTGAAAGTTTTATGATCCATGTTGTTGTTCTGTTAGTATCTTGTCTGCAAATTTATACACTGCTGAACTGAACTTGGGGTTTCTGTTTGTCCATCTACTTGCACAAGTGGTAATATATTTATATACATTACCAGATTTCTTCCAGTGCTCTTTGTGTTTGCTTTGCATGAAGCCTTCCCCTAGAAATCTTATCTTTATAAACCCTGCGAGCCCTATATAATCCATTACAATGCTAATCGTTTGATTATACCATGTCCTCAATTTGATCTCTTCTTATGTCAGGAAGATTGAATCAGGCTCTCTCATGTTTTTATGCCTTTGCTTGATCTTGGTATTCCATGCCAATTGTTGGGTTTAATGAGCACTTCCCTTGACTCCTCATAAGTGGTAAGTTATTTTGCAACAATATCTCTATCTGCATAATGAGAATTGTCATTCTCATGCTTTGAATTGAATTTGCTACAAAAGCCTATTCTTTACTGTTATGGCCAAGCCTGTCATACTAATGCGCTGCATCTATCCAATTTCAGATAAAACTGCAGCAATGTGGAAAAGAAATTCTGAGTCAAACCCTTTTCCGCTCGCTTTATCTCTGGAATGTCGACCCATGATAATGTATTAGTAATTGGAAGCAAGCCAGTCTTGCTTAGAAGTGAAAATTCTATTTATTTTTGTAGTTTCTTTCGTTTTTTAAGTTTCCTTGTACTATGGAACTAATTCTGCGAAGGTACTCATGCCAAGAGAGCGGGAAGCGAAGAGATTCCGGCATATTGCATATAATTTCTTTGAACACATGTCGGAAGCCGCCTCTATTTTCAATTTTCTATATCGTGCATATGAGAAGAAAAACAAGAGAACAGAACCGGCCTGACCCGGTTGGTCATTTGATGTTAGGTTCTGTATTTGTGGCAGGTTCACAATTCAATCGATCCTATTTACTTAAGATGAGTTAGTTTGTGAAAAGAAAATTACGTAAAAACAGAGACTTCTAATTTGACTACATTTAGAAATTATCGTTTTTCTCACTGGCTGGTTGGTCATTCCTAGAGCTGGCTTCGATCTCGTCCTTTCGCTTGCTTTCCTTACTTCTTGAATCAAAGTTCACTTGCTTATTCACTAAAACAACACTCTTGATAATTTGTCAAAGTTACCTAGTACGGACAGACAACGTCATCCTCATGTTAGGGGTGTAAACAGTTTGGTTCGGTTTTTCCAAAAAACGGAACCGAACCAATAAGGGATGATAACGAACAAAACTGGAACCGTCCTAAACCGAATACAAACTGAATAAAAAATGCGGTTCAGTTCGGTTCGATTCGGAACCCTTTTTCGATTTTCTTATTTTTACTTTGTTTATTGGAATTTAAGTAAAGAAGAGATTGTTCAATTTTTATTAAGAATTTCAATTCGGTTCGGTTAACTGAATCGAACCGAAAACCGAATCGAATCGAAAAAGGTTAACGATTATTTTTTGGTTAACCGAACCGAATAAAAAATATACGAAATTTCGGTTCGGTTCGATTTTTCCATTTCGGTTTGGTTTTCGGTTCGGTTCTTGACACTCCTACGTGTGACTTGAGCCCAAGTTTGTAATTTCACATCTCAAAGGGGTGGATGCTGAGCTCGGCACAAGCGTCTTTTCCGGAATGTCTCAAATGCTGGTCTGTGGAGCCAGTGAATTCTTCAGACTCATTTGATTTGACTTTGGAAGAAAGGAATTGAGAAAATGTAAATGCCTTTTAGCTAAAGGGGTTTGGTGAAATGTACATTTTACCCAATGGCGGAGGAGGAGGCATTCTGCAACACCGGTAGCCATGGCATTTCACGACAGAGTTTCTTAGACAGAGGGTGGGGCTCAGTCAGAGTTCAATCGAGACGAATTAGCAGTCGGCAAGAGCTGTATAAGCGTCGAGCGTGAGAAAGAGAGCTCGAGGGGGAGAGGAGCGCAAGGCGCATGGATCTGGTGAGCAGAGGCGAGGGGAGGAGAGAAGCTGCTCTGAGAGGCAAAATTGGAATTATGTGCGATAAATGAGGGTAGAATGGGAAACTGACAAATCTTCGTTAAACCAGTCAAATAGCATTCTGAAAATACTACTTCCCAAAGCATCTCAAACTCTCCATTCACCTAGAGGCCTTCAGAGGACATTGGAGATGCAATTGCATCTTTTCAAAGTTCTCCAAAAAATGAACCAAACATTACTTGCATTTGACCAAACTCCTTTAGAGCCCCAAAGCCCCTTCCAAATGCTGAACCAAACAGGGCCGAATCTTCTATCCTGCGGTTCCTTTGGTAGACGATGCGGTCTATTGATGTTTCTCTGGAAATAAAATATCTCCTCTCTTTGAACCTTCAATCTCTGGATTAATTTTTATAGCAACGACCACTCCAGTTAGCTTATGGTACGGTCTACCCTCATGCAGATCTCCTGCTTCTCATGTCCGAATAGACTTGTGCTTGCATCGCGTCAGCTGTAACCCAATACTGCCAGGGAAACTAGGCCAAACAACAGTGCGCATTAGAGAGAGGAAGAGAGCTCGTCTGCTCACATGCATTTTATCAAATGTCACAATTGTATGAATGATGAAGTGAAATCGAAGCACGATGACTCTCCATGAACTAACCAACAGCGGCATCAGCTGCCATTTCCATTTCGTAAGACATTAAGTCCGATTCACCCAGCTCCTCATGGGCCTCATAGTCATCCGTAATGGCGACGTACCCATCTCGCTTCATCTGTCCTAGGAGAGATCTTAACAAAGAATAAATATCACCCTTGTGAGGGTGCCTCTTGTCCTTGACAATGAAAACATGAACTTGACCCTGAATTTCTATCCAGCTACAACCGGGCTGCTTGACTACTCCCCGTTGCCTCATCAGCTTCCTTATTCTGACAACTTCGCCCCATTTTTTACGTTCTGCATACATGTTTGAGAGCAGAACATAAGGTCCAGAGTTTGAAGGGTCGATCTCTAAGAGTTTCTCTGCTACATACTTTCCTAGCGTTATATCCTTATGAACTTTGCAGGCTGCGAGCAGTGAACCCCAAACGACAGCATCAGCTTGCATGGGCATTGTCTCGATTAAGTCCTTTGCTTCACTGAGACAACCGGCTCGGCCGAGCAAATCAACCATGCAGGTATAATGGTCTTTTACTGGTGCCAGATCATACTCCTCGACCATCTGCTTGAAATAATGGCGCCCCTCTTCAACCAGCCCCGCATGGCTGCATGCACATAGAACCCCGATCATAGTGACACGGTCTGGTCTCTCGCCAGAAACCAACATCTTCCTGAATATTTCGAGTGCCTCTATACCGTAACCGTTCTGTGCATATCCGATGATTATGGCATTCCACGAGACCTTGTCCCTCTCCAACATATTCTTGAACACCCATAAACCATCTTCCACAGCTCCACATTTGACGTACATGTCTATAAGAGAATTTCCAACAAAAATGTCAGATTCTTCTCCAGACTGGAAGCGAAATCCATGCTTCAAGACATGAGCATGAGCCTGCTGCCCCAACTGCAGATCGGCAAGATTTGCACACGCATTGAGCAAATTTCCAAATGTGTAGTGCGTTGGCTCAATGGCTTCCCTCTTCAAAAGGCGGAACAAACCAAATGCTTCTTCGTTCTCTCCATTCTGGGTATACCCTGCAATGAGGGCATTCCAAGAAACTACATTCTTCTCCATCATCCTCATGAACATTACTCTTGCAGTTTTTAGACTCGCTGCTTTTGCATATCCGTTTACCATGGAGGTGGCTGACACTACATTCCTGGAAGGCATTCTATCAAAAACTGATCTGGCTTCAGTAATTCTAGAGCACTTAGAGTACATATCAACCAATGCATTTCCTAAAACAACATCATTCCTAAATTTGTCACATTTTACAACACGGGCATGAATTTGCATCCCTTCCTTAAGTGCCGACAAGCTAGCGCAGGCACTGACCACACTGGCTAAAGTAACCTCATCTACTTGAACCCACAATCCATCATGCCCACGAAAACCTCAAGAGCTTCACTGGCCGGACCATTTTGTTCATAACAGGTAATCAAGCTGTTCCAGGAAACCACATTTCGAGAACTCATTTCATCAAAAGCCCTCTGCGCACAAGCCACATTCCCACACTTAGAGTACATGTCGATAAGAGCAGAGCCCATATGAACATCGGACGAGCACTCAGACTTCGATATCAAAGCCTGAATCTGCTGGCCCAGATCCATATCTGCTGACCCAGCGCACGCACTAAGAGCACTACCAAATGAGTACTCATTAAGCACATAATTCTCCCTATGCATTTTACCAAAACATTGCAAAGCTTCTTCAAATCTTTCATGCTGCGCATAACCCGACAGCATCGAATTCCACGAGCACTGGTCAGGTTCTGGCATCAACCCAAATATCTTTTCTGCTTCATCAAGAGACCCCAATCTGATCAACCCACCTAAGATCGCATTCCAGGTGAAGGTATTTTTCTCGAGCATTCTATCGAACACCCTGCGGGCGTCGTCGAGGCATCCGCATCTCGCGTAAACATCGATGAGCCGGTTCTGGATAAAAACCTCAGCAGAGAACCGAGTCTTGACAATCCGAGCGTGGACGCGGCGCGTGTCGCGCCCTGACTTGGAAAGGCCGCAGCCGTCCAGGAGCTTGGCGAACGGGGACGAGGTGGCGAAGGAGAGGTCGCCCGCCAGAGCCTTGACCCGCGCATGCCTCGCCATTCCATCATATCATCGTAAGAAGTGAGCTCTCTCGGAGAGGTCTGGCATGGCGTGGGACTGTGGGTGAATACGCGATGGGGAGCTTCTGTCGACCGTTATATGTCAAGACGGTTAATATGAAGAGGGAGGGCAAAACTTGCACTTGCAAGTGGCAAAATGGTAATTTAGCGATTGTCAATTTCCCTCGCAAAATGTGTCTTATTACTTTCTCTCTATATGAACAATTTATAATGCCAAGAATTATACAATAATTATATGTATGTCAAACAATCTACGAATTAGACTCACAGCTAGTAGTTAAACTTTAATTACGAGTAAATCTCAGCTATAATTATGATACACAATAAATCAAATTGGTTGTTGTCAATCACCGAGATTAATATTTCTCGTATTTATAATCTATGTAACTTGTTATTCAATTATAATTATGAACTAAATGTGTAACTAGTTGATTATAATAAGAAAAAAAATTGATTGTTTCCATTTGGAAACATAAGCCATTGTTTAATTATTTTGATTATTTCTAATAATTATTAAAAATGCAAGAACCAATTCTAGAGCATGAAAACTGAGGTTATTCCGAGTTATACACGGAAGAGCGGCTGTTCATTGGCCTCTTCCTATACTTCAACAGAATAGCTATTTCCCTAAAATAACTAATCTTGATCTGTTCTAGCCAGTTAAGGACTAACTGTTTCACCAGGATTACATTGGAGATGATGTAGCTATCCATCTTGGAACCAACTGTGCAGCTATTCATATTATTTGCTTCATAAATGAAATCTCTCCCGAGGTCTCTTAACCGATCATACATTCAGGCAGTCGATTGTCTTCTCTAATTTTTACTGCAAGTCATCTGCTGCGGAACCTCAGCAGCTTCTTCAGGGAACAAAATTCGGCTATGCCACATGTGGAACACAATGACAAGAACGAGCAATATCCAGAAATATATTTTTTCCCATCAAGAATCTGATGCCTTAATACTAAATTATCAACTTCTTTTTAACATCCTCATGAGGAAACCTTTCTTCAACTTTGTTGATACGGTGTTCCACTTTCGTGTTTTCCCTGAAAATAATGAACCCTATGATCTTGAGAGCTAAAGGTAGAACACCCCAAATATTTACCGCCTGTACAGAAGTGAGGATGCATTCCAACAGTGCAACATAATAGAAAGTGGGCAAGATTTTCCTCTCGCACTCTGCCATCCGTACCAACTCATTGAGGCCTAAATAGCACCGATACCGACACATGACATTTACCCGACACAATACGTCGATATGTTGTTTTTCCAAAAATAAAGAATTTTGACACGTTAAGACACGTTATATATTAAATGTATATTTTTATTTATACCTAATAAATTATCATTTTTATGATTATTTTAATCAAATTAATTTGATTAAAATTCACAAATAAATAAATAATAAAAAGAGCATAGAATGAATTTATACTAAAAACATTAATCCACCATTTATTAATATCATTCATTGTTTTAATTTAACAAATTCAACTACATTCTAATAATCCATAAAACTTGAAGAAAAATAAAACAAGAAATTCACATTCTAGAATCGCGTGTCAAAGCATGTTAGAAAGGAGGAGAAAAAAACAAACTTGGGAAGTGAATTCGTAAATCAGAAGAAAAGAGAAAATTAGATTTTTCTTTTTTTCCTCATTTATTATTTTTATTATTTTTTAAATATTTACATTTTAACCTATCATTTATTGAATTTTTTTAAAATTAATCATGTACGTATGAGAATCATGTGTCAAAATTCCAAATTCGCGTGTCGAATTCCCGACTCGAGTGTTAAGAGAGATAACCAAGTGTCGGATTTTTCAACATATGTTGACTGAATGTCGAAGAGCATTGAAAAGTCTTGAAAATTGTCGAACACGTGTCACGATACGAAAGTTCCCAAAGAAGATTGATGCTTCCAACGTTAAGGCACCATTTAGTGGCAGCAAATCCTTTAGAGATGATGGGTATCGAAATTTGCATATGCTCAATTGCTTGAAGAAGCTCCAGGCCAATCTCTTCCCCGATGTGGAGCTCTTCATCATCTCCATATACTTGAATTCCAGCATAATTCATGTTGTTATACAGGAAATCATTCATGCCAAAGTGTATCTGGTCCTCTTAAGCTTAAAAATATTTCACAATCATATTTTATGGAGCTCTCCATTTCCTGAATATTAGTTGATTAGTAAGTAAAAGCTCCAACAATAGAATCATCAACATCTGAAATTACATTGTCAGTGGTCATGATGCACCATCATAACCATCTGCTCTCCTTTTTGGTACATTTTTGTCTCTAAGTCTACAATAAGAAATTCAAACCGCACCTGAGAATGTTCGCTTTGTAGACCCACAGATGATGAGGCTAATTTCTATTAGAAGCCAATGCAGAGATCTATCTGCCCTAATTCAACAAGAACCACATTGACAAAAGCATGTTGCTTCATAGATTTTGTGCGAGCCATTGGTCAAGCACGGTACCCTGTTTCTCTATGTGCCTCATAACAGCGAAAGGGTAAAAAGAAACTTCCGAGTAAACGATGAATAACGAATTTTTCTGGAAAGATGACCCACTTTGACTACTCAAATTTACTATCAAGAATGCCCGACTCAGTTTGTTATCTAAATGGAAACGCAGTAGTATTCACCAAATAGATGCAGACGCAATTCTGAGTGATTCTCCAATTGGCCATTGAGATAAAGAAAGCAAAGAAAAGAAGAGCAATTCTGAGTGATGCTCCAATTAGTAATCTGTTAGTTGTATGATTTTGTTTTAATGCACTACTAAGTAAGTTTGATTAAAAAACTCCTTCCCTGATGATGACTCCCTTGATTTGATATTCTGGGTCCATCTATAGTCAAAATTGTAGCAGAGCAAGCAAAAGTGACGAGGAAGTGGTAAAGGAACAGGCATTCTACGAAAGCATCGAGGCTCATTGCAAGGTTGGATACTGGAGCAGAAGAAACTATGACTACTTTATACAGAGGCCTAGAGTTCACGAGGAAGTAATAGGAAATACAAGGCCAAAAGAGGGTAATCATAAGTGCAATTTGCCGCACAAAATGCCTTCTAATTCTTTCCGAGTAGCTTGCTTGATTAACTTACTAAGCCATTAAAAAGAAGTGAGAATTCTATTTGACAGTTATCTTTGTAATCTCACTCTTGTGATGTTACCACATACTCAATAACCATTTTATGTTAAACAAATGCCTCAAAATCTGCAGATTAAATACCATTTCTAATCCATAAAAGGGGCTGACGTTCATCATGAAGAATTCAAAAAAAGGCAGAAATCAAGGAATCATTGATAATCAACATTTGGCTTTGCTAGACCTTTATAATCTCACAATTCAGCGGATGATTTAGCATAAATTAGCTCAGGTAACAGCAGAGACATGAACATTAATTCAACATAGAGTAGGAAAAGAAGTAACAGTATGATGGTTGACTTGCAGCTGATAGAAAAGCAGAGTAATTGGTGTACTGAAGTTTTGAGTGAATTGATTCAAAGTTTTTCTTGTCTCTCTCACGTGTTGAAGTTCTCCAACTTTGCTATTGTCTCATCTCTCCATTGCTGTTCTTAATTTCATCTTCTTGAATCACCTTGTACCAATTCAGAAGAGACCAACATCCTGCTACAACTAAATCTTGTCAGCCAAATGAAATCAGATAACTCGGCTTTTACTAATTTAAGGGTTGCCTTGAGCTAGCTTCTCAACACCGTGAATTCAACCATTAGTGAAATAACTATTTTATCTTCATAGATCCAGTGCACACAGAATAGGACCAACAAAAATTATGAGAGAGGAACTGGTGAAGATCAAACACCAAAATAGGTTGTGTCGAGTCTCAACAAAACCAAGAGAGCAAGATAAGAAACAATGGACAAAACCATTCTTGGGCATCACCTGCAGATTTAATTCCATTTGACAGAAGAAGGCAAAGTGAATTCCTCTTGTTTGTCTACACAAGAAAAGTAACGTAGCAAATTCTTATCTCACTATAGAGAATTGAGAAAAGAATTATTCTCCATCTTAATCTTGCCTTTGCTACAAGATAAGAAATTTACACTTCTTGCATAGGCAGAAACAGTTTTCTTTCCATATCATTCATGAAGACTACTAGCAGAAGAAGCACATTTGCAAATTAAGTCTGATTACTTTCTTTTGTTCAGTGAAAAAGGCTCATTTACCTAAGTACTTACATTTTTAGCAGGTCTAGATTAGTGGTTGAATAGTTTTTTATTTTGCTAACCCCTTCTATAGTCATGGGTTCCCTAGTTTTGATATGTTTCATACTCAAAACCCCCCCAAAAAAATTGTAAAATTATGTTAAACCTTTACCTTTATATGAAAGGTTTGTAGAGAAATATACATCTCGAATACTCATGCCTAAGAGTCAATCCTTCTTCTCTCTGTTTTAGTCATTTTAGCCCCAGTTTTTTTCTTTGCAGATCTTCTTATTCAACCAAAGCTGTCTGGATTAATCCAAATTGCAACTCGGCTTCAAGTTTTGCAATTCTAAACCCAGCTGCACAAACTAACAGATAAAAGCAAATTTAGTTAACAAAAGGCATCTTTCCTGACTCATCCTCTTGTTTCAAACACCCTCACCACTCCCTTACATTCCATTCATGTCATAGGATTATATCCTCTGCAAGTTCTTTGATGTGAAGAAGACAACTAGCCAAACTCTTGGCTGCTCTGAATGGTAGGCTCTCCATGTCTCACCTGTTTTGGTCAATGGTACGCTGGCTTCACAGTTTCTACCTCTCTTCCGTGCATGAGCCAATACGGTCACACTGACCGGGCAACTCCAAATAGGATAATGCTTTAAGATCTTCCTGAATACTGTCTCATATAGAATCAACCTTTCTCAATCACTGTCTGAACCTTCAAGCCTCCATTCACTTGCCTCCCTTCCAAAGGGTATAATTAATGACCCCAGGTTAATGATTATACCCTTCCAATAGACTCTTCCATCCCCAAGAAGGCTTAGCTCCAGCTCACAGCTTGCATAATCTCACTCCTTAGAAAATTCAAACACTTCTTAGGATTTCTTTCAAATCTTTTGACGTCATCCACACAAAGTTGCATCTCTTTTCAAGGGAACCTTTTTGACTTCGAGGTTGTTAGTTTTAGATAACCAGACCCCTTAAACTTCTATTCTTTGTATCATCCTCTCCAACCAAATTAATCTACAAATATCTAATTCTAAACCTTTATTTTCCCCTTATATTTACTCTGATAATCAGAAAGACATCCTAATATTTGAACATTGAGACTACCATAATGATAATGATGGTCTTTTCACATGGACAAACATGTCACATGAGAAATGAAGGACCTGGAGCAAGTAGAGTAGCCATTGCAGTATAAGTAATAGAAAGAGATCTTCATTGAGAATTAGACAACCAGTTGTCCTTAAATTTGAACTTGGCAATGAAAACAAGGGAAAGGATCATTATGTGAATTAAATTGATTCTCTCTTTCTAAAAGTGCAGTGTTGACCATAGACTGAGTGGAGAATTAAGAAGAAGAACGTGAGAGAGAGAGAGAGAGAGAGAGAGAGAGAGAGAGAGAGAGATTTTGAAACTGATTAATTCATTATGAAATCTAAACCACTAACCATTACATCTTTATTAATCAGTATGCTAGTTCAACTCAATCATAGAAAACCGTTTCTCTTTACCTGTCAACTCCAACTAGTTTATATTCCTTGGCTTGACATATTTACTTCTCTGGTTCAGACTTAATTCGCGCCCTCAAAGTCCTCCAATCATCAGATCCCAGAAGATCTATCAACTTCTCGCACTTCATTATCCCCAAATATTCTAGCCTTTGAAAGCTTGATGGAACAGGTAGCTTTTCCAGATATCTGCAGGACTCAATATGAAGTATCTTCAAAGATTCTAGTCTGCCTTGAATCTCAACCAGTTTAGGACAATTACGCAGTTCAAGTTTCATGAGCTTGTTTAAGGTAGTGAGGTCAGGCAATTTCTCCAGTGATGGAACTCCAACCAGCTTCAATGATCTCAGATTCTCCAAGCCTTCAAGACCTTGAATCCCTTGTATACCACAACTGACAACTTCCAAATCTGCCAGCGCCTCGAGTTCGAAAGGTTTATTGATGTCTTCATTTCCCAACAACCTTTGATAACTAAGCGTGACAAACTTGCAGGAACCCACGGGAGGCATTTCAGGTTCTGGCACCGGAGGTCAAGTTCCTTGAGTTGAGAAAGGAGAATGAGGTCTGAAGATAGGGTGGTCACATAAGGAGATTCCAGAAATATGGACTCTAGCTTGTGTAAAGTTCCAATCCTCCAATAACTGGAAGCTTTTTCAAGTTCAGAAGGGTCCCTAAACAAAAGCAAACGCAGATCTCTTAAGTTCAACAGGTTTGAGAGATCTGGCAATGTCTTCATTAACCAAGAGGCAAAGTGCAGACTGGTCAGACTTTCAGGAAGCTTAGGGACTCCGGAAATGTTAGTGTATGTCAGTCTCAGAACCCTTAGAGACTTTAATCTCCCAATATTGCTCGGAATTTCCCTCCCAAATATTTACAGCAGTCGGCATCTAACTCTTCAAGCTTATCCAACAGTTCAATGGCCCTGGGTAGTTTTCTTAAGAAACTACAGCGTACTCTCAGTACTTTCAAATTCTTCATGTTCCCTAATGAAGAAGGTAGTATTTCAATAGGTGAGTGGGACAGATCCAACTTGACTAGTGGTCGCAAGTTCCCAATGGAACTACAATTCTTCAAATATTTACAATTACGAGCACTGAGAATTTCTAGTTTCTTCATTCCTTTCCATTCAGGAATTTCTTTTATGGATGTGTCATCCACAAGAATTTCTGTTAAAGCTTCTAGTTTCCCAAGCTCATCAGGCAAGATTCTAAGTTTAGCGCATGAATTCAAGTTTAAGAAAACTAACTGCTTTAGCTTTCTGATAGATCCATCGATATAGACCAATTTCTGACATCCTTCAAAAATTAATCTCTCTAAATATAGAAGAGATGAGAAGTCCAGCATTCCTTTTAAGTTAGTGCATCCAGTCAGATTTAGAACCTTTAAATTCTTTGCCACCTGTAAGGGAGAACATACGCAATATTTCAATCCCTTTGACAAAGTTAAAAAATAAATAAAAAAATCCATGGAAGTTATTTTGAAACGCCTCCTAGGCTCCTACCTTGATGTGGTTCCATCCACTCCATTTTTCTGTAATTTTACTCCTTGATAGATCAAGAATCGCTAGCTTTGTCAGGAAAGAGTGGTCAGCTCAAAATTCGCAGGAAAATTATGCCATGAAAGCCATCTCAACATCGGAAGGATGCATGGACTATTATGGGAAAAACTGGCTGGAAGAACATTCCAGCTGCAATCACACCGAAAAGGCCGAAATTGAGCAAAACAATGAAGGATTGTGCCTGTCTCCTCAAATTTTACGCCATCCAATTGCAGGAACCTTAGGTTTGATAGATTTGCAAATGCTCCATATGTAACGTGGTCTTTACAACTATGTTCAAACTTGAGACAAATTGCTTCAACATTTTCCATTCCTGGCCAAACAAAAAGGGAAATAGCAGTTAGAAAACACATAGTTCCTGTTTGAAAAGATATATTCATCTGAGGTGCTACCTTTCCTCGCATTCTTAACAGAAATTTGTATATTACTGTAGGAGATGCGTCTCTACTGAAAGTGGAAAAGAAATAACACATAAGAAGTTCATTTAATTGATGAGTAACTGGATAGAACTCTCTCGAGGATAATGACTTTTTATTCTCACCTTCGTCCTCATAAGAACATCAAACGGTTCCTCATGATTCCATATTCTGCTTGGCTTCTCTGATTTTATACCACACTCTTGACAAATGATTTCACGTCCAAGGTCTCGTAGCTGATCATGCATCCATATACGGTTGTCTTCTCTAATCTTTATTAAAGACATCTGCTGGAGGACGTCAACAGCTTCTTCAGGAAAAAAATCACAACTTTCCCACATATGGATCACAATTCTTTTATCGCAACCTATGAAGAAACAGGCAATATCAAGGAATATGTTCTTTTGTCTATCATCTAATGCCTCAAAACTGATCTTTAACTTCTGTTTTACGTCCTCATGGAGAACTCTTTCCAGCTTCTCTAAGGTTTTATCCCACCGTGCTCTGCTTTTTCCAGATAAAAGTGAACCTATAACTTCAAGAGTCAAAGGTAGACCCCCGCTAATCTTTACAGCCTTTACAGAGTAAGGGAGGTACTCCTCCAAAGGATATTCTCTTCTAAATGCATGTCTGCTGAAAAGTTGCAGAGAATGGTCAAAATCCATGCAGGGGAGTTCATACCAGACAACTGTGGGCACAGAAAGAACATCCTTGTTTCTTGTTGTAATGATAAGCTTGCTTCCTTTACCAAACCTTATGCGCTTCCCTAGGAGAGCATCCAGTTGAATCCTTTTGTCGACATCATCCAGTAGAAGTAGAACTCTTCTAGAGAATAACCTCTGCTTAATCATCGCAATCCCTTCATCCATATTATCAATGTTCAGCCCTTTCTTTCTAAGGAGTCTAGAGATGAGCTGATTCTGCAAAGACTCGATACCCTTCTGCTGTGAAGTTTCTCGGATGTTGGAAAGGAAGCAACAATCCTCAAAATGATGAGAGATTTGGTTGTAGACGATTTTGGCACACGTTGTCTTCCCAACACCACCCATGCCGTGGATTCCAACAATCGTAATTTCATTGGTGTCAGCGCTTATCATTCTCATTATTTCACTTACATGATCGTCCATATCAACCAAGCAATCAGATACTTCTAAATAGGTCTTTTTCAATTCAATCAAAACCTTGTTGACAACTTCTTTTGCAAACTTACCTTTACCTCTGATATCATTAAAGGCAAAAGAACCTATATGTTAGATTGACTTGCGAAAAAAAAAAAAAAAAAAAAAAATCATTTCTGGAGCAAAGCAGAAAATACACCATGGTGAAGAACAAGACCTGTCCGGTTTGCTTTGGAAATCCCATCCCTTTAATGCTCCAACCTCACTGAGAGCAGCTCGCCAATCATGGAGGGTCTTTTCATCAAATCGCTTCTTCTTCGCGTGCAAATCAAAGGCTTCCCTGTAAACCCCAGTTTGGTATCGAACCTCAGATGGCCTGACATCGAAAAAATGGGCATGATCTTCTGCCCCGTAGCTCTCTTGCACTCCACCATCTGTACCAACTCCATAAGACACCACTTACTGCCCGCATAACCTTTAGAGAAGATGGGTATCAAGATTTTAGACTGTTCAATAGCTTGAAGAAGTGCTGGACCGATCTCTTCCCCGGTACGGAGCTCATCATCGTCTATGTATGCTCGAATTCCAGCATCAACGAGACCAGTATATAGGATATCAGTAATGTCCGAGCGTGTATCTGGTCCTCTAAAGCTCAAGAACACTTCGTAACACGTCGACATAACTTCACACCTTCCTGCGTTTGAGATGATATATCAGTACGCAAGCAGCAGCAGAATCGTCGTCTGTCTTCACCCCTTCACTGGATTGCAAAAGATGGAAATAATGGAAGCTACTGCCAACCTTGGTACGCCATCTAAAGCATGAAAAAATGCTATGATGACTTCTGTTCAGGTCAATGACTCCTGTCACGCTTTTGCTGTATAACATGCGAAGCTAATCTATCTTCTATTGTCTTAGAAAACTATGAAAGGAAGCTTCCTCTTCACGTCATTAAAGGTATACGCGGTTCTTTTTTTTCCTTTTGTCCAAACGCGGACACGATTAAAACGCGGCCTTCACACTGTGCAGCCGTGAAAGAAGGGGAACACGGAACGTGTTAACAGAACAAATTTGAGCCCGTGCACAAGACCTCACCGAATTGGATGAGGCGTAAAAGAAAAATCCAAGCTGGACATTGATTCTTATATGGATCGGTGCGCCCTTGTTTTCCATAAAATTTGGATTTTCTAGTGCAGTGGAATATATATATCCTAACCAACGGAGGATTTATTATTGCCCAGCAAAGAATTTACCTTTTGGCTCTTACAGTTGACGGCACTTCTTTGCCCTGTGATTGGTCGGTCAACAAAGAAGTTTATCCTTTGACTTTTTGAAGCAGCATAGAAGAATTCGTGGGTTTTCCCTTGGAGAAAACAGCGTCCGCACGGAGAAGGAAGAAAAGAACGTGAAGCATGTTCATGGTTCAGCCATACACGCTTGGCCATTTGTGCCCGTGAGTTTTACATCCGACTGAATTGTTTATTTATAAACACAGTAGGTTTTGACTTAATCTGGATATGAGAGACACTCGAGCTTGTGAACAATTTTAATTCTGATTCTCCTATTTTAATGAATTATTTGTTGTTGTCTCTTTTCATGAAATAAATATGACCCTTAGACCGAATCACATTAATCTCGCATTCTTTATTATTCCTTGTTTATGTTTCTGGTGATTTCTCATTAATTTAATTACAAGATTCATTAGCGTCTTTGCATTAATATTACATCACTAATGATCAAGCAAAAATTTTGCTTAGGTGGTTGATTGTTCTTCATTCACAAAAGCTACTTGTCCCTGATATGTTGACGAGCTTGTTAAAAATTTAAAAATTACTCATCACTTAAGAGGGGTTGCTCAATACAAACATTGATGTATTAATTACATGTTCTTACATTAATAGACAGTGCTTGAGAATGGGTTCCAAAAATCAAGCTCGGCCCGAAGATTTTAAGAAACAGCTTCTGAGCCACGAAATTTGGGCTCGGGTCAAGGCATCATGAATGGGCCCGGCCAGAAGTAATCCGGTGCGGGCCGGGCTGATTTTGTACCTGAGTCGCTTGTCAACTTTACCGACTAATTCCAAATGGCATTCAGTTCTCTGCACGACCACATCACTCCTCAACCTCAAATCTTAAACTTTCAACTTCTCAGAGTTACTCATGATCAAACATAGCTTTCATTCCTACGAGGGCCTTCATGGCTTGTCTGTCTGTTTGACATATAGGGATGACAGGCTCCACGGATGCATTCTTTATTCTTAACATGCTGATGTCCGCACGTCTCGCATGACACAAATAAACGAAGAAATGTTTGTATCACATTTTCTGATTATCGCGTGTAAGAGGAGCTTGCAATATATAGAGCTTCTGAGATGCCACCCAACCACTGAAATATTGTCCACAACCAACTCTTACGTTCTTCTGTCCACCGTACTCAAAAGTCCTAGAGAGCAAAAAACTTATGATCAAATATACTCCTAAGTCGGACCGCAAGATCAGACTTCGTCTCTTCCTTCGAAGTCCTCCACTGATCATCAGAAACCAGAGAATCTTCTAGCTTCTCGCCCTTGTGTATACACTAAGATTTTAGCTTCTTCAAGCTTGATGGATGGGGTGACTTTTCCATTGATTTACGGGAACCAAACCAAAGCGTCTCCATCGATTCTAGTCTGCCTTTCGATCTCGGCCTCTTTAGAACAGCGCTGAAGATAAAGTATCTGGAGCTTCTTCAAGTTGTCAGGTCAGGCAACTTGTTCAAAGATGGAACTCCTTCAAGCTATAATGCACTCAAGTTCTCCAAACCTCGGAGGCCTCTGAAGTATCACCTTAGGGCAATGAGCAACTTCCGAAACTGACAGTGCTTTCAAATTTGAAAGGTCTCTTGATGTTTTTATTTCCCTGCATGATTCGATATTTAAGCACAACAAAATTTGGAGTGGACCAGTTCAAGTTCTTCAGCTGTGAAAGAAGAACGATGTTTGAAGATAGGAGGAGAAATAATGAGATTCCAACTTTGAATTTTTCATACAAATTGAAAATCGAATGAATAAGTAATTTAACCTCAATTAATATACACAATGTTCTTTATCACTATATATGCGCACTTTGGTCCGGTCCTTAAAATAGGAGGTCTACTCATATCGATTGTGAAAGAGGCTGATAGCCAGTTTATAAGTATAAATCTTATCCTTTAAGCTAGCTTTTGGAGGGATCCCGTGTAGCCAACAAGAAGCACATGAAGAAATCTGTTCGAAGTTATTAAACCTAAGAACCTCTATTACCTGCAGACGATCATATACTAGGAGCCTTATATTTGCTAGACAAAATGTTTTGACCCTATTTCTTCATTTCTCAATAACAGCGAAGTTCGACCATCTTGAATCACAAGGAGGGCATCCTCCAAGTATTGTTGTATGTGGTATGTCACACTCTTACCGTTTGAAGATCCTTTGGCACCCTATGTTTCTGCTAATCATACCTGATGTACATCCCAATTACGACGGATGCTGATGAAGTTCTTCGGTGTGGAAATTTTATGGGAAATCAACAACGATTATGTGAATATGGTTTGCTGATGTCTAATTGAATTCGTGACACTGAATGCAAGACATTCTCGGGGTACTGTCTCAAGAGGAAAAATTGAAAACCATATTAAAAAAAGAACAAAAATTCTTCATCTTCTTCCAATTGGTCATCGTTTCTTTCACGTCATCTTCTGCTTCTTCAGTTTAATGAGCGCCTCAGAATATCTCAACACTAAAACCCATGGATTGTCGGGTAAAAAATCAGAGATGCTATTGTCACAAACCGTGATTCTCTTGTACCACATACCCTTGTGAGTGAAGCTTAGGTTATTGGGTGAAAAGTGAGTAATGCAGATGGGTAAAATACAACTTATTTGTGAAAGTGACATTACAACATTTGATGTTAGGAATTCTAGATAGAACATTTATATATCTATGAAGCTCTAAAAGTGGGGTTAACTTCCCATATACAAACTGGTCAAGAGCTAATTCTCTTCTCCTAATAAGGTCATGGCAAGTCGAAACAAGTTGTGCCTGAAGTGTTCAAGTGTCTCACTCGATGGATCATACACTCAAACTAAGTTGGGCATGGTACAATTTAATACAAGGGTGTCATTCGTTGTATTGTTCTTGGAAACTACATTTGGAAGGTTGGTCTGATGTTCTCAACTCACCAGGCGCCGCACAAGCTATTCCATAGCCAAGGAACAACCGACCCATAGCCAAGGAACAACCGACCCATGACAAATAGTATCAGAATAGGATCCCTCTAGCAAGTGAGTTAGAGTCAGAGAAAATTTATGATCTACTCGGTCCCATGAGGGCGGAGAGTGAATCATTAGGGCAAAACGGGCTCAAATAAGGTGACTCTCAACCAATTTCTAGGATGACAATGGGGGCATAGGAAAGAATTGATTCCTCATCGAATATGGTACACATTCTTGGATCAATTTGGCGAATCTCAAGATGGATTTGCTGCCATGCTATCAATAAAGGAGAAACCTCCATTGGTCTTCTGAGATCAATAAAAGCTTAGTAGGCAACATAGGGTGTTGCCAAAAGGGTGTAGTTGGCTTCAAATGCCAACTTATCAGGGAAAGCACAAATGACCGGAGATGTTCGAACAACCATGAACAGAAACTATTAGTGGAGTGACTTGTTTTGTTAGGCGAGCATTGCCATTTGATGTATAATCCAAAGTGGTGCATCGATGGTTGAGAAACTTTTCAGTGTATGACCCAAGGTGGCACATTAATAGTTGAAGAACATAGAGAAGCGACAAAACAGTCCACAACGAGGGTGTTGTGGAATCGAGTAGAGAAAAATGCCACGGACGGTGATTCTCTTACACTCGCATATCCTGTGGGTGAAGCTTAGGGTTATTGGGTAAAGAGTGAGTAATGCAGAGGAAATGACAAAATTGGTTCATGGAAGTGACGTTGGGACAATTGGTGTTAGGATTTCTAGGATATAACAGTTATAACATTACAAAGCTCTAAAAGTAGAGTTGGCATATGGAGAGGTTGGCATCCTATGCGCAAATTGATCGAGAGTTAATGCCGCTCTCCTGATGAGATCATGGCAAGCCGAAACCAATTTTTGTACCTAAAGTATTATGTTATATTACGGACTAAATGACCGAGTTAAGTTGGGCATGGTACCATCTAATACAAGAATGCTACTCACCGTATTGTTCTTAAGAACAACTATAGAATGGTGTTCTCAATTCACCAAGTGCCACATAGGTTATTCAGCAATCAAGAAACTATCAGCTAGTAACACAATAGTAACACTAGATATCACACGCATTGCTCTTCGCATTCTCTCAGCCAAAAAAGAAATGATGCATTTAGGGCCAAGTTACTAAATAGTCATAATCAAACATCTTGGCTTCTTTAAGCTTGACAGGTTGGATAGCTTTTCCTATTGTTATACTCTGCCTGGAATCTAAACCAGTTCAGGACAACCCCACGGGAGAAGTTTAGGACTTCTCCGGTGATGGCAAACCAGCAAGCTTTAACAGTAGTCTACTATCTCAGGCATCGAAATTGTTCAGTGTTCTTTTTAATTCAGAAATTTCTATCCGCTTAATTAGATAGAGATGATACCAGTATTTTGCCTGTTATAGCATTTAGGGCCCCGTCAAAAGGTACTAAATGGTACAGATGGTAAAGTTCTTCAATACAATCAATTTGAGACAAACTAGTTTAAGGCAAACAAAAAGGAGCAAGCGCAAAGTTTAGTTATCCCTCAAAAGTCTATGTTCTTTGGACTCTCTAATGTCTTCCAGCAGTTGGGAATTTCAGGATCATTTCTTGTACTCACTCTCTCAACCGCGACAGGACAGAATATGAATCTCGAAGAGAGAAGAAGTCATCATATCTGAGATATTGACAGTCTATATGGGTCGGAAGAGAAGATCCTCAGGAAAACAATATGAAAAGAATCTTCGACATTGGAGCCTTAACTCTGATGCAATGTTAGAATGACACATTCAAGAGAATAAATGTTTGTATCATATTTTCTGTTATCACGTGCAGAAGAAGCTTGCAATGTTTAGAGCTTTTGAGATGCCACCGACCTATTGCAATCAGGTACGCGACCAAAGTCTGCATCCACCACACTCAAAAGTCCGAGACAGTAAAAAGGAAAAGATCGCAAGATCAGACTGCATCTCTTCCTTCGAAATCCTCTACTGATCCTCAGAACCCAGAGAATCTTCTAGCTTCTCACACTAGTGTATATACATAGATTTTACCTTCTTTAAGCTTGATGGATCCAGTAACTTTTCCAAAGACTAAAGGGACCTATCCAAAGTGCCTGCAACGGTTCTAGTCTGCCTTGGATCTCGACCACTTTAGGACATCACTGCAGATAAAATTTTTGGAGATTCTTCAAGTTGGTCAGGTTAGGCAACTTGTCCTAAGATGGAACTCCCTCAAGCTATAAGGCACTCAGGTTCTCCAACCTTGGAGGCCTCCAAACTCTCTCACGTTAGGGCAATGAGCAACTTCCAAATCTGACAGCGCTTTCAAATTCAAAAGGTCTTTTGATGTTTTTATTCCCTGAATGACTCGATGTCAAAGTACAAATCTGGAGGAAGGCTAGGTCGGTTTTGCAGCTTCTTGGAGGGGGGCAGTTTAGGTTCCTTGAGCTGTGAAAGAAGAATGATATCTGAAGATGGGGAGGTGAAATAATGAGATTCCAACCGCAAGGATTCCAGCCTGCCTAACCTTCCGAGCTACGGAGGACGTGGAGCTTCAATGAATCTAGAAGCATCCTCGAAATTATTAAAACCTGAATTTTCCATACAATTAGAATATTGAATTAACAAGTAATTAACATCAAATGAATGTACATTTCTTTTTTTTTTTACTACTTAACATAATTGAAACCTCGTATAGAAGATCCACCTCAAAAAGATATGTAGAAGCACTAATCTAAAAGTCCATAAACTCTGAACCCGACCAATATGAATAATATTTTAGAGGGGGTGAATCTAAGCTTAGTAAATGAAAGCTCTACATCCCATGTCCCAAGAACACTACAGTATAGTAACAATTTGCAGATAAGGACAACATTCACCTGATATGAAGTAATCTATGGATAATATAAAAATGACTATAATTATCTGTGCATGAATAAAATAGATGCAATGTATGACATCCGCTCTTAACACTCAAATGCACACGACCAAATGTATCAATCTCATGCTGCATAGATATCAGTAACTCATCAACATACACAAGTAAGTATTTATTCCCTACTTGTCACTAGCCACGACTCATTTGGACTAACTCAACTAGCAAGGCCTTGACACCACTAACTAATGTCAGACAAAATCATAAATGCATATTTGCCATGCTTCAACCCATTCATCACAGGTCCCCTCCAACGATGACAATTACACTACTGTCCAAGTGCATGATGATGGCTATCCTAGGCTCATTCTCATCAAGATTCATACCCATTCTCTTTTCTTTATTTCATCCATCATAGACCTCGAATTCATAATCACATTCAGACTGTTCAAGTCACGTCAGACTACACAAGTCATATAATTTTATGTATAAATCATTGTACTTTATTTCTTCTTAACCATATAGAGAGTGATAGAAAATCTATCTTTTCCCAAAGTCTTATATATGTACTCAGAAAAATCAATTATAGTGTTGATACATTGCTAACAACACTTGTAGAATTTCAATGGAGTTGGTAATTTACTTCATTGATATACCAGTAAATTTCTGATAGGGTTAGTGAGTCACGACACCAGAAAATTTTCCAGAAGAGTTGGCGATCTACCAATTTAGTGGGAAATTGGTAAATTTCTGATAGTTTCAGTAATTTACCACTGCTTTACTTAACAAGCAAATAACCAGTCTTTTTCTTTTTTACCTAACAATTCCATTGCCAGCAATCCCACCCAAAAATTTCAAATGTGAAACTTGAAAAGCAGTCATGAATCAGAGTCAGAAGCCCCAGTAAAAATCTGTTTTATGTTATCAAAACCAAAGAACCTTTGTGACCATTGCACATGATAATTAACTGGGAGCGCTATGTTTATGCTAGACACAAGGTTTTTGCCCCTACTTCTTCATTTCTTTAATGTGGAAATTTTCATGGGATATCAGCAACGATTCTGTGAATATGGTTGATGATGTCTAAATTGAATTTGTGACACTGAATGCAACACATTCTCAGGGTACTGCCTCAAGAACGTTAACCTATATGAATGAATTCTGGCGCAAGTCATCTTGAATCCTTGATGAATTTCTTCCATGACGAGATTAATCACTCAGTACACCTGCTAAAATTTTAGAAGTAGCACCACAACAGAACAAAAAAAGAAGAGAAAAATTGCACAATGAATAGACTATGGTAAGGTTTCATGCCTACAAGGACTATATTTTGGTTTCAGCTAGACCTTGATAAGCTTGGAAGAAGAATTGAGTCCCAGTAGACTATATATTGCATAAGAGAAATGAAATCTACTAATCCCCCTCAAACTATTCCACCGGTAAGGTTTGGACTATATCCTAAAGAGCGAAAATCCATCCCCTAATTGGTGCAGAAGTGAAATGATGCATTGGAGTTGCAATGCGCTTAAAGAGCATGTGACTTGGTTAGGCTAAAGCTATTAAGATTAGATTCAGATGGAAAATCAATTGAGTCAGCTCACAAGAGATTTCACTGAAAGGCTGTTTTCATTGCATATAAATGGTAGGTTGGGACAGAAATAAAAACCCAATTCATTCCAAATCTTTTCCTAATGTATCACAAGTTGCATCAACATTCACAAACAGAAACAATGTCGGGAGAATTTACCAGAAAAGGTCAGGATGAAGATGAAGAATCAAATTAGAGAGTCACCGAGTCTGAATGAAAATGCAGCCTGAGAAGGAAGAACCCTTCTTGGCCTCAGTAAGCCACAACCACAGAACGACGCACAGGAAGACGTGGTTGCTGTCCCGGAGGATATCTCTGCCAGGTTGGATCGCATCTCATGCTTCCGCTCGGGGTTGCCAGCTGTTGCTGCTGGCTCTAGGCGAGCTTCTTGCTTGGGTCATTGCTGATGAGGGAAGAAGATGAAGGAAGGAGAGAGGGAGAGAGAGAGAGAGAGAGAGAGAGAGAGCAACCGGTGAAAAAAGAAGGGAAGGAAAAAAAAAATACACGTGACATCAAGTATATCTTACTTGGCACTAATTATTGTCTCACTCTCACCTTTTCAAATCACTGTACTCATCGGATTCTAGAGTATGAAGTGCAATCGTGATAGTTACATCGTCAATGTATCAATCCATTCAACGGACGGCAAGTGACATTATGAGACCTGCTCTGTCAGCAAGTCACTCTCCTTTCCCTGAAGACTCCGCTTTGCACCCTCTCTCCTTTATTATATTCCCACTCTACCACTTACTTTTTCCTCATCTTCTTTCTCCCTCATTCTTCTTTATTTAGCACTTACTTTTCTTCTTCCCTCTTGCATCCACCATGGATAGAGCTTGAACTCGAGCCCGAGCCCGAGGCTCATGACTACTTTGGCCATGGAGCTCAACCTCAAACTCAAAGCTAGGGGTAGCCTTGGCCACTGAAGTTTCGAGCTCAGCCTCAAGCTTGCAGCAACGGCCACTTAAGCTTTGAGCTCATGTCCATGGTGACCCAAGCTTTGAACTCCCATCCATGGCCACTGAATTGAGACACTTGAGGATGAAAGCAGCCATGGTTACTTGAGCTTGAGTATGAGCTTGCTACCTCGGTTACTCGAGGTTGAGCTCCATGGCCATGGCAGCCACAAGCCTTGGGCTCAAGCTCCACTGCCATGGAGTGCGAGAAAAAAAGAAGAAAAGCAAGTGTAGCAAAGGAGAGAGAAGGATGAGGAGAGAGGGGTGAGATGGTGAGGAAGGAGGAGAGACAGCAGACCGTGACTGACAGTGGGCTCATGTGCGACACATCGCAAGATCAATGGACTAACTTTTTGCTAAAATAGCATCGAGTTGTACCCAATATTTTCTCCTAGAGTCTCCTCAAACCTCTCACATCCATTTATATACAAATGCACTAGCTTCTTAAAGCTTGAAGGATCGATAACTTTCACGGAGATATGCAAAGTAACCAAAATAAAGCCTCTCCCAAAATTCTAACCAACCCGCGATCTCAACCAGATGAGGACAGTGCCTAAGTAAAAAGAACCACCAGTATTTTGGAGTTTCCTCAAAAAATAAAAAAACAAAATAAAAAGGAAAAAATAAAAATAGATGAAATTTTTTTTTTTAAAGAAAGATGTCATTCGTATATCAAAATAATACTCAAGAGGTACATGGCCAGCTTTCAAGCCTAGCGAATCCCAAATGACTGCAGATAAAACATAATCTAGAGAGCAGATAACAAACCAGAGTCTGCAGCTAGATGCACACTCTCATCCCTCAAGAACAAATTAGTCACCTCAAACTTTTGATGACCGATTAGATTCAATGATGAACACAGGTCAAGATCTCTCACTCCATTTGCAAATGGCTTGTGATGTGTGTCTAGGTTCAACGTCCTCGTCACCATTACTGTCAAAGACATCAACATTAAAATGTTGAAAGAACAGAAATCAAATACCTATAAGGAACTTTCTAATCTATATCTAGATATAGTTTGGAAGAGTAAAGTCCCTAAAACTGGACCAGACCTAAATCTAAATCAGAAGAGGAGAGCAGCCTAATCTCAAAGAAATCCTGACAGCTTGGAGGTTGTCACTAAGCTGATTAGAGAACCCGCTGTGAAAATCAAGAGAGAAGAAGAAAGAGAGAAGAAATAGAGAGGAGAAGAGAAGAGAAAGATTGTAAAGCCAAAAGGGGCTCTAGGTTTTACGTGTATCGAAGCCTAACACCCATTGTGATATATTTATACTAAACATAAATTGTATATGACAATAGTGCCCTTATTATGTAAAAGGAAATAAAGCTAAGAAAATAAAATAAAAACTAATCTATAAAAGGAATAATCTATAAAAGGAATGTATAAAAGGAATAATCTATAAAAGGAATGTAACACTCCCCCTCAAGCTGGAGCATATAGGTCACCCATGCCCGGCTTGGAACAACCAACAACAAACGCAGGGACGAAACAATTAGTGCTTTAGTGAACATATCAAAAACCGATCTCTAGAGGCAACATAAGGAGTAGCAATCAACTTCGCTTCACAAAGATCACGACAGTCAACTTCTATATGCTTAGTTCGCTCTTGAAAAACAGGATTCCCAGCAATATAAATAGCTGCCGATTATCACACATCATATCAATAGGTTGATTAATAGAAAATCCAAGCTCTTGGAGAAGAGACTTCAACCACAGCAATTCCGCCACGGTATGTGCCATAGCACGATATTCAGCCTCGCACTAGACCTAGCAATGGTGGTTTGTTTCTTACTTCTCCAAGTAACCAGATTACCACCAAGAAAGGTGCAATACCCGAGTTGTAGACCGCCGATCACACGTTGAACCAGCCCAATCAGCATCAGAATAGCCAATTAGAGTGGAAGAACTGTTCGGTTTATAAATCAATCCCTTACCAGGAGAGCTTTTTAGGTAGCGAAGGATGCGACAAACAGCATTCCAATGAGCCTTCTTAGGTGATTCCATAAACCGACTCACCACTCCAACAGCAAAAAAGAAATATCGGGACGTGTAGCAAGAAGATAAATTAGTTTCCCAACTAGACGTCGATATTGATGCTTGTCTTCAATATCATCTCCATCATCAACTCCAAACTTCTGATTTGGATCCATAGGAGTATCAATTGGCTTGGAAGCTAGTATACCGAGTCTCGAGACAAAAGATCAAGAACATACTTTCGCCGAGATAAATTGATGCCTTTTTACTTCTTAAAACTTCAATACCAAGAAAATATCTAAGAGCTCCCAAGTCTTTAATTTGAAAATGTTGTTGGAGAAAAGATTTAACCTCAGAAATACCGGTACATCACTGCCGAAACAATGATATCATCCACATATACAACAAGAATGACCACTCCTGACTCTTTCTTGCGAACAAAAACAGAATGATCAGAGTAACATTGGTGGAAACCACACTTAGATATCACTGTACTGAATTTTTCAAACCATGCTCTTGGAGATTGTTTCAACCCATAAATGGCCTTATGCGATCGACATACTTTATTGCTATTCTCCCCCTGAGCAACATATCCAGGAGGTTGCTCCATATATACTTCTTCAGACAAATCACCGTAAAGAAAAGCATTCTTGACATCCAATTGATATAATGGCCAATCAAAATTCACGGCAAGAGAAATAACTACACGAACAGAATTCAGACGTGCAACAGGGGAAAATGTCTCAAAATAATCCACTCCATAAGTTTGAGTAAAACCTTTAGCGACAAGCCGGGCTTTAAGACGTTCAATTGAGCCATCCGGGTTGTACTTGATAGTGTACACCCAACGACACCTCACCACATCCTTTCCAAGAGGAAGATCAACCAAAGACCACGTTTGGCGCGACACTAGAGCTTCCATTTCTTCATCCATAGCCCTTTTCCACTCAAGGTGGGACAAGGCCTCAGTGGTAGAAGTAGGAATTGTGTGTGTATGTAATGATAGAGCGAAGTCATGTAGTGGAGAAGGAAGATGTGAAAAAGACACATAACGCTCAATAGGGTAAGCAAAAGAGGATTTTTGTGTACAAGAACGAGTACCTTTGCGAAGGGCAATTGGTAAATCGTCTGAACCAGGAGACATTGAGGGAGATTGAATGGAGGGCATGGAAGGGGTGGAGACTGGTGGTGCCGTGGACTGCTTTCGCCGCTGATAAACCTGCAAGGGAGGAGGTGCAGGAGAAGGACTAACAAAATCTAATGGTATATGTTGTGGGATAGGAGGATCGACTACACTGTCAGGTGAAAACTCTTTACCCTCAGCAGAATAATATGGTGTGTCCTCGAAAAAAGTAACATCAGCACTAATATATTGGGTACGAGTCGTAGGATCATAACACCGATATCCCTTTTGAGTACGTGAATATCCAAGAAACACACATTTAGTGGCACGAGGGGATAGTTTATCAGCACCAGGACGTAGGTTATGAACAAAACAAGTACACCCAAAAACACGAGGGGTAAGAGAAAATAAAGGTTTATCAGGAAATAAAATACTGATTGGTGACTGATGATTGAGAACAGTGGAAGGCATGCGATTTATGAGGTAACAAGCAGTAAGAACAGCATCACCCCAAAATGATTTTGGAACATGCATATGAAACAAGAGTGAATGAGCAACTTCTAAAAGGTGACGGTTCTTTCTCTCGGCCACACCATTCTGCTGAGGAGTATAAGTACAACTTGTTTGATGTATAATGCCCAGATTTGAACAAAATAAGGAAATCGATTTTTGTGAATATTCTAGAGCATTATCTGTTCGCAAAATTTTAAGGGATGTATTAAATTGATTAGTAACCTCACGATGAAATAATTGAAAAACATGTAAAAATTCAGAACGGTCATGAAGCATGTAGAGCCATGTTAGACGAGAATAATCATCCACAAAAGTAACAAAATACTTAAAACCATTTCGACTAACAATACGGGAAGGTCCCCAAATATCCGAATGGACAAGTTCAAGTAAAGTAGATGCACGGGAATCACTACGACTAGGAAAAGAACTACGATGATGTTTCCCAAGTTCACAAGCTTCACACTCAAGAGTAGAAATTGATTTACACTCAGGAATTATTTGCTGTAACTTAAATAAAGATAAATGCCCTAAACGAGAATGCCATAATAGGGGAGTAACGAGAACTAGCGGCTAAACCATTAGCGTCGGCGGGGGGCACCATCCGGATAGTAAAGTCCATCACGTTCATGCCCTCCACCAATCTTCTTCTTTGTCTCGAAGGTCCCGAAAGATGCAATAAGAGGGGTAAAATGTAACTGAACAACCAAGAGTTTTAGTTAACGACTAACGATAACAAATTCAAAGGAAGTTGGGGAACATGTAAAACAGAGGACAAAGACAAGGAAGATGTAAGTGGAACAACCCCTGATCCAATGACTTGAGTAGAGGAACCATTAGCTAAAATAACTTCAGATGAAGGACTAAAGTTATTGTGGGAAGAGAATAGGTCTTGCTTACCCGTCATATGACTAGAAGCTCCCGAGTCAATGACCCAAGAAGTGTGAGGAGACAAAGTAGAAAGAAGGGCCATGTTACCCGTATGTGCAAGAGTGGCAAAGTGGATGAAAAATTGGAAGCCTCTAGTTGTTGGACACGCTTGATAAGTTGTGTAACCATATCATCTCGAGCCAAGGCCTCGGAAGAACTACCCCGGTTGGGATAGATGGATTTGTGTTGCTAGAAGAGATATTTCCAGCACTTCCTTCGAGACATAGCAGCATTTGCAGGTAACTAATCGCCGAGCCCACTCGGCTTGCCATGCTTGGCCCAACAAGTGTCAACAATATGACCAGGTTTGCCACAAAGTATACACTGACGGCTATCTTGATCAGAACTTTGTCCACTACGTCCACCACCACGGCCACGAACTCCCCCTACTCCACGTCCTCTATTAGAAAATCCACCGCGACCACGACCACCACTACTAGCCACAAAAGCCGAATTGTCTTTAGATGATGTGGAAGACGGAGGGACAATGCGCTGAATCCGACAAAATGCTTCATTCATAGAAGGAACTCTCTCTCCAAGAAGAAGTTGACTTTTCACGGGTTGCAAGTCAGCATTCAAGCCGGATAAAAACTTAGCCACTTGAAATTCAGCGCGTTGTGTCTTCAGTGTTTCAAGATTAGTAGTGATGGGCTGATAAAGATTGAGTTCTTCCCACATGCCTTTCAAAACACTATAATACTCTCCAAGAGACTTTTCCCCTTGTTTAAAATTAAAGATCTTCTCATATAGTTCATAGACTCTAGACATATTTCTGTCTTGTGAATAACTCTCCTTAAGATCATCCCACACTCCTTTAGCAGTTTTGTGGAACATGACATTAGCAGCAATAGATGGTTCCATGCTATTCCATAACCACACCAAAAGTGTATCATTCTCTCTCGTCCAACTACTATAATTGTCGAGTTTTCAGGCGGGAGGGTCTCAAGTAAGATAATTGAGTTTCCCTTTGGCATTAATATAGACCTTCACAGCTTGAGCCCATAACAAGTAATTGGAGGATCCATTTAATTTAATGGTGGTAATCTGAACATTGAGATTGTCTATGGAAGACTTAGTGTCACTCATGGTGGACAATTTCAATACAAATATATATCTACCACAGATCAAGAGGGCTGAAATCTCATAAATATAGGCTGCTGTATAAAAGAAAATATCTCACCAGAAATCTCGACTCAATTAATCATATCTTCGATGGAAATCCAGCAATACCAATCAGCCACAATCGACGAAGTACTCTGATTCTTGAATCCGCAGATCAATAAGTGTTGTAACCCATAGTTACAAATAGAACCTAAAGAATCTGATTTCTACTGATCATATATGTACGAGATTTGGTGAGAAAATTGATAAAAATTACAGCTTTAGGTGGCTGCGCACCAGAGAAGGAAAGGATTATTAGGGGACTCTCAAATCAGCAATCAGATCAAGGAATCAAGTAGTCAAAGCGCTCTGATACCATGTCACTAAGCTGATTAGAGAACCCGCTGTGAAAATCAAGAGAGAAGAAGAAAGAGAGAAGAAATAGAGAGGAGAAGAGAAGAGAAAGATTGTAAAGCCAAAAAGGGGCTCTAGGTTTCGTGTATCGAAGCCTAACACCCATTGTGATATATTTATACTAAACATAAATTGTATATGACAATAGTGCCCTTATTATGTAAAAGGAAATAAAGCTAAGAAAATAAAATAAAAACTAATCTATAAAAGGAATAATCTATAAAAGGAATGTATAAAAGGAATAATCTATAAAAGGAATGTAACAGAGGTAAAAGAGAGGAAGCCCTTACCTTTTTGATTCTACTGTCTCCATATAACTGAATGTCAAATAGATGAAATTATAAGCGACGGATGAATATGAAGCAACTCCACTGAATCAGATAACTTTGGCCGAGGTGTGCAGCGATCAATAAAAAACTTCTCCAATGATTCTAGCCTACCTCGAACCTCAACTAGACGAGGACAAACCTTAGGCTCCTTGGAGTTGGTCGGAGTCGACAACTTCTCTAGCGATGGAAGATTCCCCTTAAATAACTTACTCACTTTCTCTGAATTTTCTAGGCCTTGCATCTCTTTTAGGTTCGGACAGCCTTCTACAAAGTGTGGTATTTTATATTCTTGCAGCTTAATCGATCGACAACTTTCGCAGAGATGTGCAGCAATCAAGATGAAGCTTCTCCAATGATTCTTGCCTAACTCGAACCTCAACCAGACGAGGACAAAGCTTTAGACGAGTTCCTTGAGCTCCTTGGAGTTGGTCGGGTCGACAACTTCTCTAGTAATGGAAGATCCCCCGAGAGATAACTTACTCAATTTCTCCGAATTTTCTAGGCCTCGAATCTCTTTTAGCTCCCGACAGCCTTCTAAAGTGAAATATATTATATTCTTGAAGCTTAATCGATCGTACAACTTTCGCAGAGATGTGCAGCAATCAATATGAAGCTTCTCCAATGATTCTAGCCTACCTCGAACCTCAACCAGGGCGAGGACAAAGCATTAGACTAAGTTCCTTGAGCTCCTTGGAGTTGGTCGGAGTCGACAACTTCTCTAGTAATGGAAGATCCCCGAGATAACTTACTCAATTTCTCCGAATTTTCTAGGCCTCGAATCTCTTTTAGCTCCCGACAGCCTTCTACAAGGTGAAATATATTATATTCTTGAAGCTTAATCGATCAGACAACTTGTGCAGAGATGTGCAGCAATCAATATGAAGCTTCTCCAATGATTCTAGCCTACCTCAAACCTCAACCAGGCGAGGACAAAGCATTAGACTAAGTTCCTTGAGCTCAGGTCATACAACTTCTCTAGTAATGGAAGATCCCCCAGAGATAACTTACTCAATTTCTCCGAATTTTCTAGGCCTCGAATCTCTTTTAGCTCCTGACAGCCTTCTACAGTGAAATATATTATATTCTTGAAGCTTAATCAATCAGACAACTTTCGCAGAGATGTGCAGCAATCAATATGAAGCTTCTCCAATGATTCTAGCCTACCTCGAACCTCAACCAGACGAGGACAAAGCATTAGAATCTCTTTTAGCTCAGGACAGTCTTCTACAGTGAAATATTTTATATTCTTTAAGTTTAATGGTTCAGACAACTTTTGCAGAGATCTGCAGCATTCAATATGAAGCTTCTCCAATGATTCTAGCCTTCCTCGAACCTCAACCAAAAGAGGACAAAACTTTAGACTAAGTTCCTTGAGCTCCTTGGAGTTGGTCGGAGTCGACAACTTCTCCAAGAATGGAAGATCCCTTACATATACCTTACTCAATTTCTCTGAATTTTCCAGGCTTAGAATCTCTTCTAGCTCCCGACAACCTTCTACAGTGAAATATTTTATATTCTTGAAGTTTAATGGTTCGGACAACTTTTGCGAGAGATCTGCAGCATTCAATATGAAGCTTCTCCAATGATTCTAGCCTACCGGAACCTCAACCAAATGAGGACAAAGCTTTAGACTAAGTTCCTTGAGCTCCTTGCGGTTGGTCGGAGTCGGACAACTTCGTAGCAACGGAAGATTCCTTATAGATAACTTACTCAAGTTCTCTCGAATCTTCCAAGCATTGAATCTCTTTTATCTTTTGTGAGTCTTCTACGGTGAAATATCTTATATTCTTGAAGCTCAATGGACCAGGCAACTTTTCAAGTGATATACGGGACATTAAATTAAGCTCCTCCAATGATTCTCGCCGACCTTGTACCTCAATCGGTTTGGGACAAAATGATATCCTAAGTCTCCTTAGCTTCTTCAAGTCGGTCCAAGTCGTGCAACTTCACCGGCGAAGGAAGACGGTAAAGATAAAACTGTTTCAAGTTTTCCAAATGTTCGAGGCCTTTAATCTCTCGTCCTGTTCACAATTACATACTTCCAATTCGATAACTTTTTCAAATATGAAAGATCTACTTGACTTTTCTATTAACTTGCTCCCATTAATACTTAAGAATGACAAATTCTGGGGAAGCCTAGGTAGGCAATCTAGGTTTTCAAGGATGAGTTCAAGCTTCTTGAGCTTGGAAAGGAGATTAAGATCTGAAGGTAGGGTGACCACACTATCACCACGCAACAGCAAGGACTCTAGCTTTCTTAACCTTCCAATCCAGTTGAGACTCAGAGCTCCCAGGAACGAGCTTCTAGAGCTTAAATCCAACTCCAAAACTCTCAAATTTAATAGGTTTGAGAGATTTGGGTATCCCCTCAATGGATAAGTAAGGTATAGATTGGTAATACTTGCAGGAAGCTTAGGTACATCGGAAATTCACGTGTCCAATAACATCAAGATCCTTAGAAATGATAGTCTTCCAATCTCACTTGGAATTTCCCCTTGCAAATTTCCACAGTTGTGAGCATCGATCTCTTCAAGCTTCTCCAACATCCCAACATCCCAAGGGTGCTAGGTAACTTTTTTAACAGGGTATAAGACACTCTTAATACCCTCAAATTCTTCATTATCTCTATTGAATCGGGTAACTCTTGAATATTCGACCAAGAAAGGTTCAACTCAACAAGAGATGCAAAATTTCCTAATGGAAGTTCAGTAATTTTTGTACCTTCCAACCTAAGATTCAATAGTGATGTTAAGCAACCAGAAAAAATGCACATACTCAGTGATTCACATGCAAATGCACTGAGAGTTTCCAATTTCTTCATTCCTTTCCATTCAGGAATTTTGGTAATAGATGTCCCATCAATAAGAAGTTCTGTTAAGGCTTCCAGTTCCTCCATCTCGTTAGGCAACGTCTGAAGTTTCCTACAGCCTCCCAAGTTTAAGAAAACTAAATTCTTTAACTTACCAATAGAGCTATCAACTTGAACCAGTTCCTTGCACCCTTGAAGAATCATTTGCTCTAAATTTTCATGAGCAGAAAAGTTAGGAGTTTTACGCAAGTTTTGGCACTTAGTCAAATTTAGAACCTTCAAATTCTTTGCCATCTGTAATAGAGAGAAGATGTTAATTCCGGACCATTTTGGGATACAGGATAAAGTCAAATGGCAAATTCACATTGAAATAATACCATACCCTGAGGTCGTTCCATCCCTCCCAACCATCTGTAATTTCACTCCAAGATAGATCAAGAATCACTAGCATCTTTAGGGAAATTGCAGTCAAATTGAAAAGGATAGGAAAGTGATGCCATGAGAGCCATCTCAAGTTCGGAAGCATGAACAGATTCCTCTGGAACCAGTCGGTCAAAGGAAAATGCTGAACATTGTTCTCATCAAAGTCTCCACAATCTACTTGAAGAAATCTTAAATTTGATAGACTTTCAAATGCTTCCTTCTCAATGTCTTGAAATTGATGATCAAACTTGAGACATATTGCTACAATGTTTTCTGTTCCCTGCCAAAGCAAAAAAAGGAAACAGAAGCTAGTGATCACATAATTGCTTGTCAAAGGCATTCGGGTTGAATATGTACATCTTATTCATAATTTAAAATTAACTTACAATATAATTTACAGATAAGCATGTGATCGTAGTAAGCACAAAAGTAACGACTTGGTTCAAATAGAAGCAAATAAGCAAAGTCAACATGTATAACTATTGTCTCTTTGAATAGGAATGACATTGCAAACACTTTACCTCCTTTATTTTAAGAACATTAATTGCTTCCTCATGATCCCACACCCGACTTTGCTTCTTTAGCTTGAAATTTTCTCTTTCACGGATGATATCTCGCCCAAGATCTCTTAGCTGATCATGCACCCACGATTGGTTGCCTTTTACAATCCTTATTAATGACATCTGTTTGAGGACTTCAAGAGAATATTCAGGGAAAAAATTACAGCTTTCCCACATGTGAGACACAATTCTCACATCAAACCCAACAACGAAGCAACAAACATCGAGAAATATTTCCTTCTCTTGAGGTTCTAATGCCTCCAAACTGATGTTCAACTTACTTTTAACCTCTTTATTGGGAATAGTTTCCAGCTTCTTTAATGTGGTCTCCCAAATTCTCTTGTCTTTTCCATTTAAAAATGAACCTACCACCTCAAGAGCCAAAGGAAGACCACTGCAGATTTTTACCGCTTTTATCGAGAGGGACATGTGTTCTGGTAGAGGATGATCTCTTCTAAAGGCATGTTTGCTAAACAGTTGAAGAGAATGATCAAAATCCATTTCAGTAAGTTCATGCTGAAAATCAACATCTTTGAGAAGTTCCTTGTTTCTCGTGGTGATAATAACCTTACTTCCTCTACCGAACCGGCATTCACCCACCCCACAAGAGCATCCAGCTGAGTCTTGTGGTCGACATCATCAAGTACCAGTATGAACTTTTTAGAGGATAACCTCTCCTTGATCTCAGTAATTCCTTCATTAATATTTGTGATGGACAGGCATTTCTTTCTTAGGACATCAGAGATGAGCTGATTCTGCAAACTCAGAATCTTTTTATCTCGAACATTAGACAGGAAGCAACATCCATCAAAATCAGCCAACAGTTTATTATAAATGATTGTGGCGAGAGTTGTCTTTCCAACACCACCCATACCATAAATACCAATAATCATTGTTTCAGTGGTCTGTTCACCTATCACTTCCATGATTTTGTCCACTTGATCGTCGATTTCAACCAAGGAATTAGATACTGTCAAGTAGTTCTTTTTCAACTCGATCAATACCTTCTGAACAACTTCTTTTGTGAACTTGCCTTTGCCTCTGATAGTTTTGAAGGCAAAAAGAACCAAAATGTTAAATTAAGATGAACAGAATAATATATAAGGTACAAACAAATCATGTACAATAATGAATTCTAGTACCTCTCCTTGAGTTCCCATCCCTTTAATGCTCCAACCTTGTTGAGAGCTGCCTTCCAGCTCTGAATAGTCTCATCAGACTGTTGTTCATTTATGTGTGACTTAATGGCCTCACCATAAGTTGCAGTCTGGCAATGAACCTCAGTTGGTGCAACATCATAGAAAATTGGCATGATCTTTTGTCCCCACTTTTCCTTGCACTCCACCATCTGGACCAACTCCATGAGGCACCATTTACTGGCAGCATATTCTTTAGAAAAGATTGGAATAGAGATTTTCAACTGCTTAATTGCTTGGAGAAGATTCGGGCCAATTTCTTCCCCAACGCGAAGCTCTTCATCATCTCTGCATGCTCGTACTCCGGCATCAATGAGGCTATTGTAAAGGATATCAGTAATGTCATGGCGAGTATCTGGTCCTCTAAAGCTCAAGAATACTTCATAATAATGTTCCGTTGGCTTCTCCATTCCATGAATTTTTGAAGTTCTTGCAATGACTTGATATCCCACCTGAAAAACATTTAATACGAAAGTGGGGTGATGATTCTCATGATTTCTCTGAGAAACTCTCCTGTTTTAAGTCATTCTAAAAAGCAACCTCGATGACAAATGCACAAGCTCCTTTTGGCATTGCACTAGACACCAAAATAGGTAGGCCTGAGGCTATTGTTTGGAAAAAGGAAAATTTCGAGAAGATAAATCACTGTCAAATTATTTTTGTCTTAAATTAGGTAGGCCTGAGGCTATTGTTCACATCTGCCAGAAAGTATCAGCACATCTGAAAGAGAGGAGTGGATTACTAATAATTCTATGGAGTTAATAATATTTCAACAGAAAAAAGAGGCATGAATTCTATAACTATTTTTCCAGCAAAATAAGTTTGAACACACAGGAGTGTAGAGATGAGAGCTGCATTTTACAAAAGCTGAGAGTTCTGGCTCACCACAGAGTGTAACATTATAGTCTCTTCAGTTTGTCTCTTCTGTTAAATACAGAGTTGAAGATATCAATTTTCTCTCTTGGAGAGTTCTCACTGCTAATCACCGGACAACAATGTACTAACTAGTCTCTACTGTTAAACAAATGAAATCAACCCGCCTCAATTCAAACTAATTCAGTTTTGAGCGCTAGGCAGCTAAAGACTGTAAATTCGGTCCCGATTTACATAAATCTCTGAGATTTATCAACATGCTGATGCATAGGAATGGGATTTTGTTTCAAGATCCGAGGCCAGATAGTGGGATAGATGGAAGCAGATAAGCAGGGTTTAGCATCTGACTCGAGTTAGGCCAAAACTATTAGTGTCGGACACAAACTGCAGTGATCGATCGTGGAGTCAACTATGGAAAGAACCGATACTGATCTGAGAGTCCCTCTATTGTTTTCATCGAATTAATGAAAAAAGGCAATAGATGAGAGGAAATTACCGGAGATGGAGGGGGTGAAGATGAAGAGTCCGGATCAAAATGCTGAGAAGCAGATAAGAGATCCCAAGAATAAAACGTTCCTGGCTGTGAGCTCAACTGAAGAAAGACACGACTTCTATTAGACAGTGAATTCGCCCTCCCTCGCCAGTCGCCATGCCCTTCCAGGAAAAGTAAGGACTTGCTACTTGCACGTAACTCTTCATGCCGAGGGTGAAATGAGTGCGCGTTGCTTTTTGACTTATGAGGTCATCGAGTTGAGCTGCTGTGAAATTTCTCGAAGCCCATAAGACTCTTTGGCACGAAAGGCGAGAGAGCCCAAGAGATTTTAACGCGTGTTATTAGTTTAGTGATCATTCAGATTATACTAATCGATATTCTTTTAATGACGATGAAAACCTTCTTTTGTAGGTGAACCCCAGGCCCATTCAAATATTATATTACATATACTAAACCTAAAAATGTGGATAAGGTTATGCGGCCGGCAAAGATTTCAGCTTCTTGAGGCTTGCTCGATGGATCAGGTAACCTTCTGAAAGATTTACAGAAACCAACCAGACTGTCTCCAACGATTCTAGTCTTCCTTTGCTCTCGACCACTTCAGGACAGCATTGCAGACATAGTTTCTGGAGCTTCTCTAAGTTGGTTGGGTCGGGCAACTTGTTCAAAGATGGAACTCCTTCAAGCTTCAAAGTTCTCAGGTTCTCCAAACCTTGGAAGCCTCTGAACTCTCATTTTTAGAGCTTCCAAATCCGACAATGCTTTCGCATTTGAAAAGGTCTATTGATGTTTCCTGCATGATTATACATTTAAGTATGACAAATTTGGGGTAAGGCGAGATAGGCATTGCAGCTTCTTGCAGTGGACCAGTTCAAGTTCCTTGAGCTGTGAAAGAAGAATGATGTCTGGGGAGGTGAAAAAATGACATTCCAACCACAAGGACTTGGAGCTTCGTTGAATTCAGAAGCATCCTCAAAATTGTCAAAACCTGGGTTTTCCATACAATTCGAATACCAGATTAGTAAGTAATTTAACATTGAATGACGCCTTCTTTTGTTATTTTACATAATCAAAACCTCATACAGAAGATCCGCCTTTGTAGAATTACTAATCTAAATCTCCCTAAACTCCGAACCTGACCAATATGGACAATATTTTGGAGGAGTGAATCTAATCTCGGCAAATGAAAGTTCTATGTCCACCTACTCACCAGTCGATCCAAGAACACGACAGTATAGTAACAATTAATGTCGACTGGAAAACCTATACTCATTTAAGATATGCAAGCCGTGGATTATATACGAATGACTATAATTATCTGTGCAATGAATAAAATAAATGCACTCCAATGCACACAATTGAATTACTAATCTAATGTGTGCAATACCCATTGCTCATCCATATACACGAGTGAGTATTTGTTCCCTGCTTATCACCGGTCATGACTCATCTCGACTCACGAGACATAGTCACCACCAACTCATGAGACAAAATCATAAAAACATTTTTGCCACGCTTTAGCCCATTCATCACGGATGTCCTCTAGCGACAATAAATATACCACTCTATAGCCACATCATGATGGCTATCCCAGACTCATTTTCAACAAGATTCATACCCATTCTATTTTCTTTCTCAATCTTGGACCTCAAGTTCATAATATCACATATGGGCTATTTAATTCGCATTATGTTACACAAATCATACCATTTCATGCATGAATCATTGGACTTCATGTCCTTTCAACCACATAGAGACCTTTCTTAAATGGTAGAATATTCAGTTTTTCAAGAGTCTTATATACGTACTCAGGAAAATTAATTGCAGTGTTGGTATATTACTAACAACACTTGCAGAATTTCCATGGAGTTAGTAATTTACTTAATTATTAGAATATCGATAAATTCCTTATAGTCTTGGTCATTTACTTACAACAATGGTAAAATTTCAAAGGAGTTGATAATTTACTACTTCCTTATATTGATAAATTTCTGCTAGTGTTAGTAATTTATTTAATATACAGGTAGAATATTAGAAGATTTGGTAATTTACCAATTTAGTGGAATTTTGATAAATTTCTGATAATATTGATAATTTACTACTGATTCACCTAACAAGCAGGTAACCAGTCATTTTTTCTTTGCCAGTAAAACTAGAATTCCACAAACATCGAAATTTTTCAATTTTCCACCCCCACGGCACCGTAGAATTTTGCCCCCGAAGTTTCATACGTCCCTACTTCTGCGACAAGACTTAAATCCCAACTGATAATATCAAATATTGAAACTTGAAATGCAGTCATTAATCATTCAGAAGCCCCTGTAGAAATCTATCTTAAGTTATCAAAACTGAAGGACCTTTGTGGCCATTGCACATGACCATTAACTAGGGAGGTTTATGTTCATGCCAGACACAATGTTTTCCCCTACTTTCTTCTTTTCTTCAATGTGGAAATTTTCATGGGATGTCCACAACAATTCTGTGATTATGGTTGCTGATGTCTAATTGAATTAGTGACATCGAATGCAACACAATGAACATTAATCCCTGCAAATGAATTCTGGAGCAAGTCATCTTGAATCCTCGATGAATTTCTCCCATGACGAGATTAATTACTAATTGCACCCGCTAAAAATTTTAGAACTAGGACCACCACAGACTGAAAAAGGGAAGAAAGAAATTGCAGAACCAATCGATCATAGTAAGATTTCATGCCTCCCGGGACAACATTTTGGTTTTAGCTAGACCTTGATAAGGCCAGAAGAAGAATCGAGTCCCAGTCGACCATATGTGTGTTTTGAACTAGTTCCTAAGAAGTGAACTGACGCACAAGAGTTGCAATGTTTTTCAATAGAATGTGACCTGGTTAAGGCTAAAGCTATTAAAAGATTAGAATCTAATCTTTAGATGCAGATGGAAGAAATCGATCGAGTCAGCTCAGGGAGGAGTTCACTGAAAGGCTGTGTTTTCATTGCAAAATGAATGATTAAAGTCATGACTGAAAATAATAAAAACAACTCAATCCATTCCAAATCTTTTCCTAATCTATCTCTAGTCGCATCAAAGATTCGCACGCGGATCCAATTCACGCGACAGCCAAGAGAAAATTTACCAGAAAAGGAATACAGGTGACGATGAAGAAAACCAAATGAAGATGCAGCGAAGGAAGAAACCTTCTTGGCCTGACTCAGCTGCAACCAAAATGAAAAAGCAAAGCTTTTTTTTTTTTTTTCTAGACAACCTATCAAACCCTCGAGGAACAGATCGACGAGCAGGAAGAGGGGACAGCAGTCCCGAAGGGAGATCTCCGCCAAGGTCGACCGGGGTTCGTCACTGCTGGTTCTGGGCGAGCTTCTCGCTCGGGTCGTCGCTGATGAGGGAGGAAGACGAAGGAAGGAGAAAGAAAGAATGTGAGACGAGACAGAGAGCGCAACGGGTGGAAAAAAATAATAATAATAATAAAAGGAAGAAGAAGAAGAGAGAAAAAGTTAGAAATTTCATACAGAGTGGGCCCCACCTACGCGCGTCATTCCAAGAAAATATTCCTCACCACCATTGGAGGGGAATCTGCACTCAGGTATCTTGCCCCCAAAATGTCGAAAGGGTGTTCTCACGTTTTTCAAATCTCTGTACTCAATGGATTCCAGAATCTCCTCCAATCCCTCACATTCATCTATTTCCAACCACCGTAGTTTCTTGAAACTTGAAGGATCAGAAAACTGCCGCAGAGACCCGCAGCCTTGAATAATAAGCGTCTCCAATGATTTTAGCCTACCTCGAATCTCAACCAGACGAGGACAACGCCCTAACTTGAGAACCTTGAGCTCCTTGGCATTGGTCAGGTCAGGCAACTTCTCTAGCAATGGAAGATCCCGCACACATAAGACATTCAAGTTTTCCGAAACTTCCAAGCCTTGAATCTCTTCTAGCTTCCCACAGCCACCTATATATAATTCTTCTATATGCTTGAAGCTTAATGGATCAGGCAGCCTCTCGAGTGATTCACAGCCCTCTAAACGGAGAGACTCCGACGATTCTGACTTGCCTCGAACCTCAACCAGTTCAGGACAATGTTCTATCCAAAGTCTCCAAAGGTTATTCAAGCCGGTCAAGTCAGGCAACTTCACCAGCAATGGAAGACGCTCAAGACTAAGACTCTGCAGGTTTTTCGAACGTTTGAGGCCCTGAATTTTTACTGCATTTATTCTCAAATTAGTTTTCATGAAATTACTGTGGTTTATTTTTATTTGTGTTTGTTTTAAGAGAGGCGCTTTGTTATGAAAATTTAAGAGAAATAAAGATCCAAAAAAAGGATAGAAAAATCAGACAAAACATCATTCTAGAGAAGAGGTGCAAAAGTCTCCATCAAGTAGCTTTGGCCATCATTCGATTAAAAAAAAAAAGGAAAAAAGAAGAAGCTCCGAACAGTATTCTGGACTTCTTTCGTTGTCACGAATTCATCCTACCATAATCAAATTTAATTCCTGAAATTTATTTTGCTTTTATTTTTGTGTGAAATTCTTTGCCCGCCTCGTTCACGGAGCTCCTGGAGAAGCCAAAGATTACATTCTTTGATCTTCTTCAACGTGTTACCATGAACACGCGCCCCTCCAAGCCCCGACGCTTCTTGGCGTCCAGTCCACGACCGTGCGATCGAGCGGTGCCACCCATCTTGATAATCTTTGCAAATCTGAGCAAGGGTGAAGGGCAGCTGGTGGCAAGGTCGCAGCTGGCCTCACCGGCAAGTGGCAAGGGCTGCCACCTCACCTGGTTCCCTCGATGCGCACGAGCACGTGCCACGCACACTCACTTCGTTGCTTTCTCGGCATGTGAAGGTGGTACCGAGGGCTAAAAGGTGACTTCGCCTATGTCCGGGGAGGAACCCCAGTCTGCCACTGTCCTTCTTGGTTCTCCACTCTTTGACTCTTCCTCTTTCTTCCGAATTTTTGCTTTTTTCAGATTTTTATTTTTAGAAATCTTGGAATCAGTTTTTTCCTTTTCATTGAATTTTTCTTAAAACCATATCAATGCCTCTATCTTCGTAACAAATAAGAAGTTATGTCAGCCTTTTTCATTAGGTGAATTGGATGAAATTAATAACAAGACTAGATTGCATCAATTTGATTAGTTTTAAGGGTTAATTGTATTTTTTGAAATTTTAAAAGTCAATTGCATTTTTACAATAAATTTTAAGACTCATGGAGCATTTATCCTTTTTAAGGGATAATAACATTAATAATTTTTAAATTTTAACTTATTGTGTAATATAGATTTTTAAATTGTTATTTATAGATGTTCTATTTAGTCTTTAGACTAAATTCGTCATTTCCTTAGAGTTTAAAGACTAGATTAAACATTTATTAATATTTTATAAACCACATTAAATAAATTAAAATTTAAAAACGATATAGCATATTTGGCCAAAGTTTCAGGATCACATTAAACGAATTAAAAATTTGACAATTATTTATATCATTTTTCCTCTTTTTTTTTAACTCTAGAAACTTAAGCATAGACACATAGATACAAATATAACTTTTTGATAATTTTCTGAAATTAGAACAATAATATAAATGTTAACAATGTTTTTTAAAAATACTATTGACTTGTTTTTAACTCCAAACAAGCATTAGATCAATCAGTTTTCCCCATTTCTTTACAATGTCACTTCGCATGCGGGATGCTAAGTAATAAGATGCACAGGACACCATTTTCATGGGGGAGACGATGACTGTTGCTAATTATTCAATAAAAAATTGTGCTATTATGATTTTCTTTTTCTTTTTTTTTAAACGATGACAGATAAATTAAGATTTCTAATAACACAATATTGTACCATACCTATCTATAATTTATAGTAAACACAGTCATACGGTAAAATTAATGTTGCACATGATAAATTACTGGGAGTGTTGGTAATTTACTTTCAACAATGGTTGAAGTTCATTGGAATGTTGGTAAATTTCTGATGGTGTTGGTAATTTTGCGGTACTGGTAACGTTTAAGAAGAATTTGTAATTTACTAATTTAATGAAAAATTGATAAATTTCAGATGGTATAGGTATTTTACCACGGGTGTACCTAACAAGCAAGGACCAATCATTTTTTTTCTAGCACAATTGCCAGCAAAATTGCAATTCTACCTGATGTAACTAGTGTATGCACCTAGAGGGGGGGTGAATAGGTGTTTAGAAATTTTACGCGCAACTAATATCAGATTATTGCAAACCACAAACAGAAAGTAAATAGAGAGAGTTAGAGAAGGTTGCAAACACTGATTATAGTGGTTCGGCTTTAGACAAGCCTACGTCCACTCTCCCGGCGACCAGCCAATCGGCCAGTATTTCACTATATGATCAACGGTGATTACACACTTTCGAGTGTTTATACTTGGTGAAAATCTGTCTCACTAAGTCACTCTCTTTTGTAATACACTGAGATCACTCAAATACGCTCTATGAACAACAATTGAAGAACAGAATCAGCTTTGGAATAATGTTCATCTCGTCTTCCCTTAAGTCTTAACCTATCCTTAAATACTCTCCAAGCCACATTCGATCGTTGGCTCTTCCCGTGAGAGTTCCGTCTTTCCTTTCCTGGACAGACTATATAAGGCAAGTCTTTTTGACCGTTGAGAGAAGATCGATCCCCTTAGATTATGTTCGCCCATACAATCGAATCAGGCTTCCATAAGTGCTCTATTCTTCTTTGGAAGTTGTCCACTAATTGATCCCGTAAATCGATCATAACGAATCAACATTAATAAGGTAAGTGAAATACTCTACCGTTGGTGATCTAATCTTGTAGATACATCTTAAGTCTCGACGTGACTTAAGTTACGAGTCTGCTTAGAATTTCGCCTTGGTACGGTCGACTTTAATTCTCGATGCCGCTACGGGCGACTTTAATTCTCGATGCAGGTACGGTCGGACTTTAATTCTCGCCTGTTAGACTCTTCCGTCTGAAGCTGGCAGACTCTAAGACTCCCCAAGCTTTATCTTCTGCTCCAAGCAGACTTTAAAGCCTAAGTCTTTCTGAGTTCTTTTCCTTCAAGAGTTTAGTAAAATGTTTTGTAGACATCAAAACTAGGAGTTTCCTCAACAATCTCCCCCTTTTTGATGATGACAAAACATTTCATTCATATGGCTTTCCGTCCCTGCAGAATATGGTTAGATAGAGCCTATTTCCAAATATCCTGCACAACTTATAAGAATAGCTCATATCAACTCTGTATGGATAATACTGCAGCAACATAACCTTATTTCATCAGAGCATATAAGACAATATTATCAGGCATTATAGTATCATGCATTAACATCATCAGAAGCCAACTATGTCATTCCAACTGTCAAATCATCAACAGTTAATAACCATCAAAAGTCACAAGCCATATTACTCTCCCCCTTTTTGTCAACCTCAAAAAGAATTAGTCAGTTCAAAACAATTTCACAAAAAAAAAAAAAAAAAAAAAAAAAACAGAAGATGTTTTTAAGAAGATTTCTTGTTTGGGGTCCGAACAAGGGTGAAATCCTCCATATCCGATGCAGACTTCTCAATTCTGTCAATACATTGATTGACCGTCTTCTCAAGAGTTTCCGATCTGTTTGTGAAGGAGGTTTCCATTTCAATCTACCGATCCTTGATCTCGTTAGAAGTGCCAAGATCTTCGATAATCAGCATTCCCAGATGAAGCTTCGGGTATTTGAAATTCAATATTTTCGAAAAGATGCTCCCCCGAATTGATGCTTCATTCTCGTCCTTGTTGTCCTTCCTTTTCCCTTTCTTTATCTCCCTCTTCTTCTTCTTCTTCTGTTTCCTCTTCTTCTTGATCTTCTTCTTCTGGATCTTCTTCTGGATCTTCCTCTGGATCTTCCGCCAATTCGGATACATCATTCTTCTCATGTTCTGTGTGGAGAATGTTTTCTGCGTTTGTTTCTGCTTCTGGTTCTGACATTCTCTGAGAAGTTTGACGCATATTTGCCAGAATTGCGGAGATGCTTTCTTCTTCTTCTTCTTCATCTACCAGTAGAAGTTGTCTTCTCCTTTTAGAACTTGGCTCGGCGAGCGGCTAACTCTTTACCTTTTCTCTTTGCTGTCTCTCGCTCTAGCCAACTCCTTTTCCTTTCGTCTCCAAGTCTCTCGCAACGTCCTTCAATCTCATCTTATTGATCATCTTCATGTCAATAGCCATTGTGGGAAGAGTTTTAGTGCTGAATTTACTGGGTATGTCTATTTTTAGATGCTCAAAAATCCTTGTCACTAAAGCTCCATAGGGTAGCTGTCCTTTCTCCTTCGACACCGTCCGATACATGTGCGATAATATTGTGTGAGGCAAAGTGAGAACAATACTCCCTTTTCAATAGCCCACATTAACTTGGCCTCAAATTTAGATACATCAGTTTTTGATGAGGCTTTTGGACGAATACAGCTGATAATAATCTTATGCAAAATAGTTCTTGCAGAAGTTAGAAGAGGATAAGTGATAGTGGCCCTTCTGCGTACTTTGTAAGAAACTTACAAACTGTTTCATAGGAGACGTCTATTGGCCTGAATGCTCCTCTTTCAACTTTTATGATGTCGGCCGAATGTCCGTACTAACATCATAGAACCTGTCATTCACACCGAATTGCATTCGATCCGGAGAGAGAAATGTTAAATTCGAGTAAAAATATGCTTTGTTAGTTCGGATAAACAAAGCGAAATCGGTGCAAAATTGGTCCATCTGTAATTTTTCAAGGCTTTCCCAGAGATTTACTTCAGCAAGATCCAAATAATCAAAATCCACAATTACGTGGTTCATGATTCCTCGATCCATCAGTCTGTTGAAGAAGGTTTTATGTTCTCTGGATCGAAATAATTTCCCAGTTGTATTTCGAACTACAGCAGCTATACCCATTCTAACTTCAAAATTTCTGTATATGTTCTCATCATCATCCTTCATACTATCCTTGCTTTTCCCTTTATCACTCACTTGTTAAATGCGAGTGGCTGGTGAATCTCGTGGCTGTATCTTTTGCTTGAATGAGCCTCGAGTTCATTCGCATATCCTTCCTTTCTCAAGAAGAACAATTTGACATCATCTCTAACATTTCTCTGGACTAATTTCTCATATCTCCTCAATATTACATGAGGGCTTTCGGTCGGTGTGGGTAGAGTTAGTCCGGACGTACCTCTTCGTGAGTAATGTAGTTCTTCGATTGTGATATGATGGCTCTTGAAGATTCTTCAGGATTATTTTGAGAGGAGACTCTTGGAGAATGTTCTTGGGTATCTTCGGAGGTCGTGTGAGATCGAAGTGCGTCTGTCTCTCTGTCGACTCTTCTTCCTCCTTGCCCAAGCAATCTGTTTGATCTCCTTCTTGGGGATGGAGATCTTGATCTGGATACGGAGGATCTCGAGGCCATGTTCGAAGAGATTTGGTTTTTGGAGAAGATTTAGAAAGAGTTTTTCTCTGTTAGGGTTTTTCAAAAGCGTTCTGAAGAGTTAAAAAAAAACATCCCGACTTTATACGTTTTTATACCCTCTCATTAGAAGAACAAATGAACAGTCGCGATTCAACACAAATTAAAACGGCAGTTATTTTAAACTCAAAAATATTCAATAAGCACATGCCAAAAATATACAAATTAATCATGTAGATTAAAGAAACTTACCAGGGATTGACCAGATTGAATTAAGGAAATAACATACCTTCCCAAAATACTATAATTTCCTTTTTCAATAGTCTGTCCAGACGATTCCTTTTTCTCAGACTTTGTCCTGCTCTTATAGGATTTATAGAAAAGGGTTAATAATATTTAATCTCTCACATATAGAATCGAATGTACCTTTGTCCAGCGGCTTTGTGAAGATATCAGCTAATTGATTCTTAGAATCAATAAATTCCACATATATATCTCCATTTTGCACATGGTCTCTAATAAAGTGATGTTTGATTTCAATGTGCTTTGCTCTAGAATGTAGAATTGGATTCTTGGTGAGGTTTATAGCACTTGTATTATCACATCTTATTTCGGTGCAAGCTTCTTCCTTTCCATAATCCAATAGTTGCTTTTTTCATCCATAAAATCGTGAGCGACGGCTTCCAAAAGCAACATATTCTCGCCTCTGCAGTTGATAGAGCCACCGTGTTCTGCTTTTTGGAAGACCATGATACCAGCATTTGTCCAAGTAACTGGCATGTTCCAGATGTACTCTTCCTGTCTACTTTACATCTTGCTAAGTCAGCATCTGAGTAGCCAAGGAGAGTAAAGTCTGTTTCTTTAGGGAACCACAGACCCAGAGATGGATAAGTAGCTATGTACTTGATAATACGCTTTACTGCTGTAAGATGAGATTCTCTTGGATCTGCTTGAAAACGAGCACATACACATACACTGTATATAATGTCTGGTCTGGATGCAGTAAGATAGAGAAGAGACCCAATCATACTTCTATAAGATTTCGATCGACTTTCTTTCCGCATTCATCCCGATCAAGTTTAATGGAAGTTGACATTGGAGTTTCGGTCTTCTTGCGCTTTTCCATCCCAAACTTCTTAACCAAATCTTTGGAATATTTCTCTTGATGAATGAATGTTCCTCGTTTTGATTGGTTAATCTGAAGTCCTAGGAAGAAAGTAAGTTCTCCCATCATACTCATCTCGAATTCCTCCTGCATAGACTTTGAGAAATTCTTGCACAAACTTTCATTAGAAGAACCAAAGATAATATCATCTACATAAATTTGTACTAAAAGGATGTCCTTACCTGCTTTCTTGATAAATAAAGTTGTATCAACCATACCTTTCTTGAAGTTGTTGTCTAATAAAAACTTACTGAGTCGTTCATACCGGGCTCGAGGTGCTTGTTTCGAGTCCATACGGGGCATTTTTCAGTCGAAAACATGATCGGCTTTCTTGTTTCCTCAAACCCGGGTGGTTGTTCCACATAGACTTCTTCCTTGATAAACCCATTTAGAAAGGCGCTCTTTACATCCATTTGAAATAGTTTGAAATTCGATAACAAGCATAGGCAAGTAAAAGTCGATTGCTTCTAATCTTGCCACCGGAGCATAGGTTTCATCATAATCTATTCCCTCGTTGGGAATAACCTTTTGCCACAAGTCTTGCCTTATTTCTGGTGACTTTTCCAAGTTCATTTACTTTGTTTCGAAGACCCATTTGGTACCGATAATTGTCCGTCCTTTTGGTTTAGGAACTAATTCCCATACATCATTTCTCTTGAACCGATGAAGCTCCTCTTGCATTGCCTCTATCCAGCTTTCATTTTCCGAGCTTCATTAATACCTTTGGGTTCAATTTCAGAAATAAGTGCAACAATACCTGTATCTTTTTGTTCCTTGATCTGGTTTGAATCCCCTCGTTGATGTTTCCGATCACGAGCTCTTTGGGATGACTAGACTTATGCTTCCGGTTTACGTTGAGAACTTCAGCATTATCGAATCTTCTCGTAGATGCAGAAATATTAGGCTGAGTTGATTCTCCTTCATGAATTCCTTCTTTGACTATTTCTGAGAAGATTCTGCTATGTTGAAACATGATCTTTCTGGTACAGCATCTGGTACTGATTCTTCATGCACTGTAACACTTTGTTTTGGAACTTCGGTCTCCAGAAACTTTACATTCATGGATTCTTCCACTGTCTGAGTGTTTTTATTGAACACTCTATATGCTTTGCTAGAGTTTGAATAGCCCAGAAAAATACCTTCATCTGACCTTTCTTCAAACTTACTAGGTTGACGATTAACATTTTTAAGAATATAGCAAGGACAACCAAAAACTCGAAAGTATGAAACAATAGGTTTTCTTTCTTTCAAAATCTCATAGGGAGTTTTCTCAAGAATAGGTCTTAGAAAAATTCTATTAATAATATGACAAGAAGTAGAAACTGCTTCTGCCCAGAACCGAGTTGCCACCTTGCTTTCTATAAGCAATGTTCTGGCCATTTCCTGCAGAGATCTATTCTTTCTCTCCACAACTCCATTTTGTTCTGGAGTGTAGGGAGATGAAAAGGTATGCTGTATACCATTTTTATCACAAAAGTCTGAAAAATCTTGATTCTCAAATTCTCTCCCATGATCTGTTTTGATACTTGAAATAGAGTAACCTTTTTCATTTTGAACCTTCTTTGCAAATGTTAAGAAAAATGAGAATGTATCTCCTTTGTTTGCAAGAAAAAATACCCATGTAAATCGAGAGTAATCGTCTACAATCACAAGACAATATTTCTTACCTCCGATGCTATAAGTTCTGGTAGGTCCAAACAAATCCATGTGAAGAAGCTGTAACACACGGTTAGTGGATATATGCTTTTTAGATTTAAAAGAACTTCTTACCTGTTTTCCCAAAGTGTGCATGCGAGCAAAGTTCTGTTTTCTTGTAATTTAGTAAAGGTAAGCCACGAACAAGCCTTTTGTTGGCAAGCTTGGAAATTTGTTTCATGCCGACATGTCCAAGTTTGCGGTGCCACAAATCTGCTTCATCTTGGGTGATAAAAGACATTTTGTAGTGTCTACATTTATATCCGAAGATAAATGTTCCCATGTCTTCGTCCGGTAAAAAGTCTGTGAAGAGTCAATGCTTGTTCCAACATAAGTTCTCTTTGAAGTTTATTCGAAACCAGCATCACATAACCGGGCTGATGCTCGAAGATTGTAGTTTAATCCTTTGACTAGAGAAACGTTGTTGATGATTAGGCTGCCAATCTTGACAGCTTCAGTCCTATAATGTTTCCTTTAGTATTTCCTCCAAAAGAAACTGTTCCTCCCTTAATTTTCTCAAATTCAATGAACATCTTTGAGTCTCCGGTCATGTGTCTCGAACATCCACTTTGTCCAAGTACCATTTCTTCTTTCTTTTGAAGCTTACCCGCAATGTTTACAAGAACTCATTTTTTCTTTGGTACCCAAATTTTCTTGGGTCCATTATAGTTAGTAGTATAAGCTTTTTCTATCCAATTCTTTTGAACAGTCTCCGAGACTTTAGGACATTTGTTTTCAAAATGTTCTTTTTCTCCACAATTAGAACATTTAAGATTATTCTTACCAATGGGTTTAACAAAATTACTTTTGAAATGATTTTTGTAAACTTGTCGAGGAGGTCTCTGTCTAATTCTTTCCTTGACTTTGGGAAAATCAATCAAGGAATCATTTTCTTTATAAAAGCCAAGTCCCGACTTGTCATAATAAGGAATTTGAATAGAAAGAATATGCTGAAGGGTTTTTGATCCTTTTGAGAACTTTGTGGTAATATCTAAAAATTCCTTTTTGAGAACATCATTCTCTTTTTGCAAAGAATCTTGATTTTCCTTTGCTTTCAAAAGATTCTTTTTGATAGATTCATTTTCATTTAAAAGAACCTCTCGATTTTCCTTCATTTCCAAAAATTCCTTTTTGAAATCATCCAAATTTTCCTTCAAAAATCGTTCTGTTTAATCAACTTGTAATTTTCCTTTTTTAATGTGGAGATCCTTTTCAAAGTAGTTTTTAGATTAGAACAAAGCTCATTTATATAATCTGAAACTTCTAAAGGAATAACGAGAATGATTTACCTCGATTTCTCTCTCAATTCGAATTCCGAGTCGATTCGAATCGAATCAATGTGCCATAAGACAAATGTTTCCATATTCGTCTTCACTATCCTCAACTTCGTATCGCTCCATGTTTCAGCCTTGAGAGCCTTCTTGTATTTTTCAAACTTTCCCTTGTTCTTTTTGAGTCTCAGGACAATTCTGTTTAATGTGCCCCTTTTTCTTACACTCAAAACAAATTACCTCTTTTGCATAATCATCATCGTCATCGACTGCGTTGTCAGGCTGCATCGCCGCTTTGTTTTTCGTTGTTGAATTTTCTGCCTTTTCTTTTAGTTTCTTTACCTTTTTGATCGCGGTGCTAGTTCCTCATCATCTAGCTCTTCTTCGAATCGTATCATCGAAATCGGTATTAGACTTAAGAGCGATAGACTTCTTACCTCTCGGATTCCACTTCCTCGTTCATTTGTTCTCGCCTCATGGGACCGCAGAGTGCCTACAAGCTCATCAACTGTTAGTGGTGAAATCCGCAGAGTTTCTCTGATAGATGTCTTCACATTGTTCCATTCTTTTGACAATCCTCTCAGGAGTTTGTTGACTTTCATTGGTCCAGGGACAGGCTGTCCTTGATATGCCAAACCGTTTACAATTTCGTAAAGCGACCGAACATATCTCCTATTGACTCTCCTGTTTCATCTTAAAGGACTCGTATTGACCAAGTAAAATATTTACTTTGGTCTCCTTGACACGATCAGTTCCTTCATATGTCACATGTAGTCTATCACATACTTCCTTCGTTTGTATCACAAGAAGATATACGATTATATTCATTAGGTGATAAAGCACAATATAGGGAGTAAATAGCCTTTGCATCTAGAGTTTGTCTCTTTGCTATCTCTTCGGAGAGAGAGTGGGCGATGATTCTCGTTTCTTTCTCATCGGTGCTCTTTGAAGTCTTTCGATGTTATCGGTGGGCTCAATTCCCTATCAACCACATCCCATTCCAAAGTGGATCTTTCGACCTGAGAAAAGCTTTCATTTTATTCTTCCGAGATATTGTAATCCTTGCCATCGAAGTAAGGTGGACGAGTGTTGCTCGCCCTTCAATTAAACCTGGTGCAAGAATACTAGCCATAGAGGATCTTTAACTCAGAAGTAACAAACACTTCAAAACTTGAGCACGAGGCTCTGATACCAATTGATGTAACTAGTGTATGCACCTAGAGGGGGGGTGAATAGGTGTTTAGAAATTTTATGCGCAACTAATATCAGATTATTGCAAACCACAAACAGAAAGTAAATAGAGAGAGTTAGAGAAGGTTGCAAACACTGATTATAGTGGTTCGGCTTTAGACAAGCCTACGTCCACTCTCCGGCGACCAGCCAATCGGCTGCATTTCACTATATGATCAACGGTGATTACACACTTTCGAGTGTTTATACTTGGTGAAAATCTGTCTCACTAAGTCACTCTCTTTTGTAATACACTGAGATCACTCAAATACGCTCTATGAACAACAATTGAAGAACAGAATCAGCTTTGGAATAATGTTCATCTCATCTTCCCTTAAGTCTTAACCTATCCTTAAATACTCTCCAAGCCACATTCGACCGTTGGCTCTTCCCGTGAGAGTTCCGTCTTTCCTTTCCTGGACAGACTATATAAGGCAAGTCTTTTTGACCGTTGAGAGAAGATCAGATCCCCTTAGATTCTGTTCGCCCATACAATCGAATCTGGGGCTTCCATAAGTGCTCTATTCTTCTTTGGAAGTTGTCCACTAATTGATCCCGTAAATCGGATCATAACGAATCAACATTAATAAGGTAAGTGAAATACTCTACCGTTGGTGATCTAATCTTGTAGATACATCTTAAGTCGACGGACTTAAGTTAAAGTCTGCTTAGAATTTCGGTCTTGGTACGGTCGGACTTTAATTCTCGATCTACGGGGCGGACTTTAATTCTCGATGCCCGGTACGGTCGGACTTTAATTCTCGCCCGTCTGTTAGACTCTTCCGTCTCGAAGTTCGGCACTCTAAGACTCCCCAAGCTTTATCTTCTGCTCCAAGCAGACTTTAAAGCCTAAGTCTTTCTGAGTTCTTTTCCTTCAAGAGTTTAGTAAAATGTTTTGTAGACATCAAAACTAGGAGTTTCCTCAACACTACCAACATGGAAGACTTTTCAATTCTCAAGTCCCGCGGGACCTTAGAATTTTGCCAAAGTTTCATACTTCTCCACCTCTGCAATAGGAACTTAAGAGCCCACCTGAAAATTTCAAATGTCGAAACTTGAATCGTAGGCATGAATTCACTCAAGCTCATGTAAAAATCTGCTTTGACTTATCAAAATTAAAGAACCATTGCGACCATTGCACGTGATAATTAAATGAATGATTTGCCCCTCCTTCATTTCTTCAATGCGGAAATTTTATGGGAAATCGACAACAATTCTGTGAATATGGTTGCTGGTGTCCAATTAAATTCGTGACACTGAATGCTAGACATTCTCAAGGTACCGTCTCAAGAACAACATTCTCTGCAAATGAAATCAATTTCACCTGAAAGCCAAAAATTGCCATTCATATCAAATGAGGCGACAATACCAGAAGAATGGTACTTCTAAGGACTGATAGAGCTACCAGATTTATCTTGTCAAGAGTCGCTTTTCAAAGAAATTATTAAAATCGAAGATACAATCTTTTTAAGTTCAATCTGACAGGAAGTATTTCTGCTTGTCGTAGAAATATATTGATATTCACATCACTTACTCGTACAAGAACTTTACACTACAAACATGGGATGTCTTCTCAAATAGGTTAACAAAGTGAATGTTGTTCATTCATATGAGAAGTTGAGGTAGGTAGTTGACACAATCAGAATACGAGGTTGGCCATCTGGAATAGAGGTAGGTCGATACAATCTCCCTCCCTCCTGAACTAGGTATCCAAAGTGATATGACAATCAGAAAACAACAGACATAACAAAGAGAGAGGACGAGCATCATGCCCTCGTGGAACAGAACAAAGCGCAGGAACATATGGTCGCAGTCCCGGAGGGAAATTCCCGCCAGGTAGATTTGCATGCCGTCCTTCTTCCACTCGGGGTCGCTGTCGCATTCCTCGACAGTCAGAGTCCCTTGTTGCTGGTTCCGGGCGAGCTTCTTGCTCGGGGGTCGTCGCTGACGATGGAGGAAGAAGGGCAAGAGAAAATAAAGTGAGAAGAGAGACGCAGCAGGAGGAAAAAAAAAAAGAGAAGAAAGTCGAAATTTCTGAAGAAGAGGTCCCACCTGTACACATGGCCATCAATTCACGGTCTCAATAATATAATTACATGGCACAACGTATAACCCTCCCAATTTCTTTTGTCGGCCTTGCCAATTTTTTCAGATCTCTGTACTCTTCGGATTCTAAGGTCTCCTCGAACTTCTCAGATTCACCTATATAAAAACTAGCTAGATTCTTGAAGCTTGAAGGATCAGATAACTTTTGTAGAGACCCGCAGTGATTAATACAAAGCCTCTCTAGTGATTCTAGCCTACCTTGAATCTCAACCAAACCAGGACAATTTACTAGATTAAGTAGCTCAAGCTTCTTGCAGTTGGTCAAGTCAGGCAACTTCACTAGGGATGGCAGATTCCTAAGATTTAAGTACTTCAGGGACTCCGAATCTTCCAGGCCTTGAATCTCTTCTAGCTTCCAACAGCCAGATATAAGGACTTGTCCTATGTTCTTGAAGCTTAATGGATCAGGCAACTTTTCCAGAGATTCACAGGACATAATATAAAGTATCTCCAACGATTCTAGCTGACCTCGAACCTCAACCAGTTTAGGACAATTTAATATCCAAATTCCCGTGAGCTTCTTCAAGTTGGTTGAGTCAGGAAACAACTTCACCAGCGATGGAAGATGATCAAAATGAAGCCATTTCAGGTTCAAATGTTCGAGGCCTTAAATCTCAATTAGTTGTTCACAATTTTTGACTTCCAATTTTGATAACTTTTCCAAATATGAAAGATCTATCGACTTTTCCATTAAACTTTGCCCAAAATTACGGAAATGTGACAAATTCTGGGGAAGCCTAGGTAGGCATTCTAGTTTATCTACAAGGAGGTCAAGCTTCCGAGCTTAGAAAGGAGATTAACGTCTGAAGGTAGGGTGGCCAAACTATGACAACACAACATCAAGGACTCCAGCTTTCTCAACCCTTTGATCCAGTGGAGGCTTGGAGCTGTGTGGAACAGGGTTCCAGACATCAAACCCAACTCCAAAACTCTCAAAATTAGTAGGTTTGAGAGATCTGGCAATCTCATCACTGACCTAGTTGTAATGTATAGATTGGTCAAACTTTCAGGAAGCTTAGGCACTTCGGAAATTATCGTGTCCGATAATCTCAAGATCCTCAGAAATGTTAGTCTTCCAATCTCACTAGGAATTTCCTCCAAATTTCTACAGTTGCTAGCATCTATCTCTTCAAGCTTCTCCAACATTCCAAGGGCACTAGGTAGCTTTCTTAAGTGGGTGCAATGCATGATCCTTAGTACTCTCAAATTCTTCATTTTCCCTATCGAGTCAGGTAACTTTCGAATGCTTGAGTTAGAAAGATTCAATTCAACAAGAGATCCAAAATTTCCAAATGGAAGTTCAGTAATTCGTGTATTATCCAAACTAAGAGTCAATAGTGATGTTAAGCATCCAGAAAAATTGCAAACACTCAGTGATCTACATGCAACTGCACTAAGAGTTTTCAATTTCTTCATTCCTTTCCATTCAGGAATATTTGTAATACATGTAGAATTAAATGTGTAGCTAATTGATTATAATAAGAAAAAGAATTGATTGTTTACATATGGAAACATAAACCCTTGTTTAATTATTTTGGTTATTTCTAATTACTATTAAAAATGCAAGAAACAAGTTAAGAGTTCGAAAGCTGAAGCAATTCCGAGTTACACATGGAATAGCAACTGTTCATTGCCTCAACCTGTATTTCAACAAAATAGCTATTTCTGTGAAATAACTAATCTTGATTTGTTTTAACCGGTTAAGGACTAAGTGGTTGCACAGGAGTAGATTGGAAATAATGTAGCTATTCATCCTAGAACCAAATGTGCTATTAGATTCTCAGTTCTCGTCGCTCTCCTTTTGTCCCCTTAGGTCTTAAGGACGCAGAATAACAAGCCAATTAAGGCACATCTTGTTCAAGTAACGTCTGTCTTTTCTTTCTTTCGTTTTTCTTCTCTATTTTTTCTGTCAAATGAATAATTTATAAAGTGTCCTGTGTTAAGGTAAGGAAAATCAGATAATTTTCTGCGATGTGCATTCTGTGAGCCTTTGTGAAGGGAGCTTCTTGGTTACGCGCAATTCTTTGTGGGTCGTGCAGGTGGATGTATGACTGTAGTGGACGTGGTTTTGAGCAAATAGTTTTCTTAATGACCAGCCGCTTATCCTCAGTACCTCTAGATGAATCAAGTTTCCTATTGAAAAGAATAGCTGTTGAATAGCCAAGAAGGATAGATCCAACTCCATTAGAGGATATCCATGTTTCCCCATTGCGTCGGGTAGTCGACTCATTTTCCAATACTGCAATGAAAGCCTCGATAGTGATGTGGCTCCATCTACCGCTACTCCATGGCAGATCATGGAAAACCAGCTTCAGTAAAAAGAAGTGTTCAGCCTAAAATTCTTGGGGAAGTCAGTGCCATGAGAGCCATCCCACCTAGGATAAAGGATGTGTAATGATTTTCTCTTGAAAGATGACCAACTTCGACTTTACAGATTTACTATCCAGAATGCCTGTATCGACTTGTTATCTAAATGGAAATGCAGTACCCTTCACCAAAAAGATGCAAACGCGACTATTGAGTAATGCTCCAAATGGCCCATGAAATAAGTAAAGCAAAGAAAAGTAGAGCAACGTTAGTAGTCTGTTCATTGTTTGACTTATTTTTGTTTTGATGCACTACTAAATAGGTTTCATTTAAAAGAAAAAACGACTTATTCTATGATGATCACTTCAGTGATTTCAAGTGACAAGGAAGCGGAAAAGTAAAAGGAGTTCTGCGAAAACATTGTGGCTCGTTACAAAGTTGGATTCTCGAGCAGAAGTAACAAAGACATAAGACCCTACTCGATACAGAGGCCAAGAGTTTAAAAGGAAGGAATGCGTATTGCTTGGTCCATCTTAAACTCCTGATGAAAGCTTCACAACTTTCTTATCAGAAAGCACTGCCCAAAGATTGCCTTCCTCTGCATTCTTTTTCATTTTATGCAATTGAACCTATAATTGCAGGTCAAAAGAGGGTAATCGTAAGTGCAATTTGCCCAAAAAAATGTCCCATCTTTCCGAGCGGCTTGATTGAATAACTTACTAGGCCATAGAAAGGAAGTGTGAATTTACTTCACAGTTATCTTCATAGCCTCCCTTCTGTGATGTTATCCATATATTCGACAGACAAATTATGTCAAAAGATCAACATTCAACTAAAAATATCCATCAAACGACTCAAAATCTGCAGGTTAGATACCATTTTTAGTTCCCAAAGGAGCTTGGGTTCATCATAAGGAATTTCACAAAGAGGCAAAAATCAAGGGATTATTGATAGCCAACATTTGGCTTTGCTATCTATATGAACTCACAAATCAGCAGACAATTTAGCATTAATTAGCTCAGGTAATAGTAGAGACATTAACATTCACTCATGAGAGAATAGGAAAGAAATAATGGTGTGATGGTTGACTTGTAACTGATGGAAATGCAGAAATTGGTGTACTGAAGTTCGAGTAAAGTGAATAAAATAAATGGCTTTCTTGTCTCTCTCATATGCTAAAGTTCTCCAACTTGGCTATTATCTCATCTCTCCATTTCTGTTCTTAATTTCATCTTCCTAAATCACGGTGTGCCTACTCAGAAGAGACTAATGTCCAGGTACAACTAATTCTCATTAGCCAAATGATATCAAATAATTCCAATATAACTCATTTAAAAATTACCTTGGAAACTGTTGAGGAGTTGTGGTGCCAGGCAAGGCGACGCTGAGGTCGTGTGACCTCTGTGACTGCCACTAAAGGGCTGGATTTTGGTCGATTGACCCTCGACCTCAACCCACAGCAGCTCGACGGTCAGTGTGGCCCAAGTGAGGGCCGCCAAGGATTCTCAATGCCAGGTGAGGCAACACCAAGATCGCATGACCTCCGCAATGCCTATATATCTCTGCATTTTCTTCTTTTTTCGAGAAAAAAGGACAACTAGCCAAACTCTTTGACTGCTCTGCATCTCATTTGTTTAGGTCAATGATACACTGGCTTCACGGTTGCTTCCTCTCTTCAATGCATGGGCCAAAAAATGGTTCATCCTTCCCCTTTCACGCTGATCGGCAACTCCAAATGGGATGTTGCTTTAAGATCTTCCTGAATACCATAATCAACTTTTCTCAATCAATGTCTGAACCTTTAAGCCTTCATTCACTTGTCTCCCTTCCGACGGACAATCAATGACCCCAGTAATGTTTATATCCATTTAATAGACTCTCACATCCCCAAGAAGCCTTAGTCCCCAGTTCACAGCTTGCATTAACTCACTCCTTAGAAATTCAAATACTTCGTAGGAATTTCTTTAGAAACTTTTGACATCATCCACACAAAGTCGCATCTCTTTTAGAGGGAACATCTTTTTCTCGAGGTCACTAGTTTTAGATGACCCCTTAAAGTTCATCCTCTCTAACCAAATTAATCTTAGACGTATCTAATTCTAAGCCTTTATTTTTCCCTTTCTATGTACTCTGATGAACAGCAGATATCCTAATATCTGGACAGCGAGACTGCCATAATGATATTGATAGTCTTTGCACATGGGCAAACATGTTACATGAGAAATGAAGGACTTGTGACAAGTAGAGTTGCCATCATATAATAAGCAATAGTAACTATCTTCACCAAGATTTAGACAACCAGCAGACAACCATGAAAACAAGGGAGAGGATCACGATTTCTGTGAATTAAGTTGCTTCTCAATTTCTCTACGCACCAGAATTGACTATAGTCCGAATGGAGGATGAAGGAGGAGAAGGAGGAGCAGGAGATAGAGAGAGAGAGATTTGAAAACTGATTGATTCATCATGATATCTAAAGCAGTAATCATTACACTCTTTACAGATCAATTTTTAGTTAATTCCAATCAATAAAAAAATTGTTTCTCTCCTTACCAAAAAAAAAACTGTTTCTCTTTATTAGCCAACTCTGATTCCTTGGCTCGACCTATTTATTTCTAGCTCAGACTTATTGACTTCCTTCAAAGTCCTCCAATCACCAGATCTCGGCAAATCTTTTAGCTTTTCACACTCATGTATCCTCAAATATTTTAGCTTCTTGAAGCTTGATGGAACCAGTAGCTTTGCCAGATCTCTGCTGAACTCAATATGAAGTATGTCAAATGATTCTGGTCTGCCTTGAATCTCAATCAGTTCAGGACAATTATACAGTTCAAGTTTCGTGAGCTTGTTTAAGGTAGTGAGGTCAAGCAATTTTTCCAATGATGGAACTCTAACAAACTTCAATGATCTCAGGTTCTCCAAGCCTTCAAGACCTTGAATCTCTGTTATTTCACAACTTGTAACTTCCAAATCCGCTAGTGCCCTCAAGTTCGAAATGTCTATCAATGTCTTCATTTCCCAACAACCTTTTATAACCAAGCACGATAAACTTGCAGGAATCCTCGGGAGGCATTTCGCGTTCTCGCACCTGAGCTCAAGTTCCTTGAGTTCAGAAATGAGAACGAGGTCTGAAGATAGGATGGTCAGGTAAGGAGATTCCAGCCAGAGAGGAAGAGATGAAAAAGTGACTGATTCAATCATCATGCTATCACAAACAATCACGAAAGCATATTGATGTATACTAGTCAAATTTACCGACCAATTTTAGATAGTATTTAGCTCTCAGCACGACCACATCACTGCTCAACCTCAAGCTCAGTCTTTCAGGTTCTCGGTATCGTTCATGATCAGACATGTTAGCTTCTTGAAGCTGGTAAGGTCGGGTAGCTTTTCCAAGGCAGTCAATACGGTGCATATCCAAGTGTAATGCTATTTCTTGAATCTCAAATAGTTTAGGACAACTCCACGAGAGAAGTTTAGGACACCATCTCCAGCGATTGCAAACCTGCAAGCATTAACGATAGTCTACAATCTTTCACATCGAAATGGTTTAGTGGTCTTTTTGATTCAGGAATTTCCATCAGCTCAGTTCAAAAAGATTATGCTGGTGATTTGCCAGGTACACTATCGAGGGCATGCACCTACCATGTCGAAAGCTGGTAAGTGGTACACATGGCGAAGTTCTTAGATACAATCGAGATAAACTAACTTTAAGGCCAAAAAGGTTTGTGTTCAAAAAGATTATGCTGGTGATTTGCCAGGTACACACGACCAAAAAAGAGAGCTAGTGCAAAGTTTGGTTATTGAATTTTCCGTCCATTTGGTCCTTCAAAAGTTTGTGTTCCTTGGACTCTAGCTTCTTCCTGCAGGTGGGACACTCACAATCAATCTTTATACTCTTTCGACACCTACATGAAAGAATACAAACTGCAGAGAGAGCAGAACAATTCATATCATTGACAATCTGTACATGAGAAAATGGTAGGAACAGAGGATGCACAGCAGAGGCAATATGAAAATAATCTGAGCCTTAGCTCTTATACAGTATTAGAATAACAGTAGAAGCAGCTCGCAATACTTAAGAGATTCTGAGATGCCGCTCAACCACTGAAATCATGCACAACCATCGCCTACATTCTTCCATCCACCATACTGAAAAGTCCAAGACAGAAATAACATCCTAAAAAGCTACTCTGACAAGTCAGATTCCACAAGATCAGACTGCGTCTCTGCCTTCAAAGTCCTCCACCGATCATCAGAGCCCAGAGAATCTTCTGCATAAGCAAAGATTTCAGCTTCTTGAGGCTTTGCTTGATGGATCAGATAACTTTCTGAAAGATTTACAGGAACCAATCAAGACTGTCTCCAACGATTCTAGTCTGCCTTTGCTCTCGACCACTTCAGGACAGCACTGCAGATAAAGTTTCTGAAGCTTCTCTAGGTTGGTCTGGTCAGGCAACTTGTTCAAAGATGGAAGTCCTTCAAGCTTCAAAGTTCTCAGGTTCTCCAAACCTTGGAAGCCTCTGAACTCTCATTTTTAGAGCTTCCAAATCCGACAATGCTTTCACATTTGAAAAGGTCTATTGATGTTTCCTGCATGATTATACATTTAAGTATGACAAATTTGGGGTAAGGCGAGATAGGCATTGCAGCTTCTTGCAGTGGACCAGTTCAAGTTCCTTGAGCTGTGAAAGAAGAATGATGTCTGGGGAGGTGAAAAATGACATTCCAACCACAAGGACCTTCTGATCCACCAAGGACTTCGAGCTTTGTCGAATTCAGAAGCATCCTCAAAATTGTCAAAACCTGGGTTTTCCATACAATTTGAATACCAGATTAGTAAGTAATTTAACATCAATGACGCCTTCTTTTGTTACTTTACATAATCAAAACCTCATACAGAAGATCCACCTTTGTAGAAATATGGACAATATTTTGGAGGAGTGAATCTAATCTCGGCAAATGAAAGTTCTAGGTCCACCTACTCACCAGTCGATCCAAGAACACGACAGTATAGTAACAATTAATGTCGACTGGAAAACCTATACTCATTTAAGATATGCAAGCCGTGGATTATATACGAATGACTATAAATATCTGTGCAACGAATAAAATAAATGCACTCCAATGCACACAATTGAATTACTAATCTAATGTGTGCAATACCCGTTGCTCACCATATACATGAGTGAGTATTTGTTCCCTACTTATTGTTGCTCATGACTCATCTCAACTAACGAGACATAGTCACCACCAACTCATGAGACAAAATCATAAAAACATTTTTGCCACGCTTTAGCCCATTCATCACGGATGTCCTCTAGCGATGATAAATATACCACTCTATAGCCACATCATGATGGCTATCCCAGACTCATTCTCAACAAGATTCATACCATTCTATTTTCTTTCTCAATCTTGGACCCCAAGTTCATAATATCACATATGGGCTATTTAATTTGCATTATGTTACACAAGTCATACCATTTCGTGCATGAATCATTGGACTTCATGTCCTTTCAACCACATAGAGACCTGTCTTAAACGGTAGAATATTCAGTTTTTCGAGAGTCTTATTTACGTACTCAGGAAAATCAATTGCAGTGTTGGTATATTACTAACAACACTTGCAGAATTTCTATGGGGTTAGTAACCTACTTAATTATTAGAATATCGATAAATTCCTAATAGTCTTGTTCATTTACTTACGACAATGGTAAAATTTCAAAGGAGTTGATAATTTACTACTTCCTCATATTGATAAATTTCTGATAGTATTAGTAATTTATTTAATATACTGGTAGAATATCAGAAGATTTGGTAATTTACCAATTTAGTGGAAATTTGATAAATTTCTGATAATATCAATAATTTACTACTAATTCCCTAACAAGCAGGTAACCAGTCATTTTTTTCTTTACCAGCAAAATTGGAATTCCACGAACATGGAAATTTCTCAATTTTCCAACCCCATGGGCACTGTAGAATTCTGCCCCCAAAGTTTCATACGTCTCTACTTCTGCGACAAGACTTAAATCCCAACTGATAATATCAAATATTGAAACTTGAAATGCAGTCATTAATCATTCAGAAGCCCCTGTAGAAATCTATGTTAAGTTATCAAAACTGAAGGACCTTTCTGACCATTGCACATGATCATTAACTAGGGAGGTTTATGTTCATGCCGGACACAATGTTTGCCCCCTACTTTCTTCTTTTCTTCAATGTGGAAATTTTCATGGGACATCCACAACAATTCTGTGATTATGGTTGCTGATGTCTAATTGAATTAGTGACACTGAATGCAACACATTGAACATTAATCTCTGCAAATGAATTCCGGAGCAAGTCATCTTGAATCCTCGATGAATTTCTCCCATGACGACATTAATTACTAATTGCACCAGCTAAAAATTTTAGAAGTAGGACCACAACAAGACCCAAAAAAGAAGAAAGGAATTGCAGAACCAATCGATCATAGTGAGGTTTCATGCCTCCCAGGACAATATTTTGGTTTTAGCTAGACCCTGGTGCAGAAGTGAACTGACGCACAGGAGCTGCAATGTGTTTCAATAGAATGTGACTTGGTCAAGGCTAAAGCTATTAAAAGATTAGATGCAGATGGAAGAAAATCAATCGAGTCAGCTCAGGAGGGAGTTCATTGAAAGGTTGCTTTCATTGCATATGAATGATTAGTCCTGACTGAAATAACAAAAACAACTCAATCCATTCCAAATCTTTTCCTAATCTACCACTAGTTGCATCAAAGATTCGCACGCGGACCCAATTCATGCAACAGCGAAGAGAAAATTTACCAGAAAAGGAATCCAGGTGAAGATGAAGACGACCAAATAAAGATGGCAGAGAAGGAAGAACCCCTTGTTGGCCTCAGTCAGCTGCAACCAAAAATGGAAAAGAAAGACCTCAATCTATTAACCCCTCGTGGGAACAGATCAGCGGGCAGGAAGACGGGGTCGCAGTCGCCGGAGGGAGATCTCCGCCAGGTTGTATCGCGTCTCGAGATTCCGCTCGGGGTCGCCGTCGCGTTCCTTCTGACGGTCGGAGTCCGTCGCTGCTGGTTCTGGGCGAGCTTCTTGCTCGGGTCGTCGCTGATGAGGGAGGAAGACGAAGGAAGGAGAAGGAAAGAACGTGAGAAGATATAGGCAGAGAGCGCAACGGGAGAAAAATAAAAAATAAAAGGAAGAAGAAGAAGAAGAGAGAGAAAGTAAGAGTGGGTCCCACCTACACGCGTCATTTCGAGAAAATATTCCTCACCACCATCAGATGGGATCTCCTCTCCATGATTTCAGTCTTCTCGGATATCCAATATAGGGTGTTCTCACTTTTTTCAAATCTCTGTACTCATCGAATTCCAGAATCTCCTCCAATCCCTCACATTCTTTTATTTCCAACCACCGTAGCTTCTTGAAGCTTGAAGGATCAGAAAACTGCCGCAGACACCCACAGCCTTGGATACAAAGCGTCTCCAATGATTTTAGCCTACCTCGAATCTCAACAAGATGAGGACAACGCTTTAAATCAAGAACCCTCAGCTTCTCGGCGTTGGTCAGGTCGGGCAACTTCTCTAGCAACGGAAGATCCCACACAGATAAGTACTTCAAGAGTTCCGAAACTTCCAAGCCTTGAATCTCTTCTAGCTTCCCACAGCCAAGTATATCAAATTCTTCTATATGCTTGAAGCTTAATGGATCAGGCAGCCTCTCGAGTGATTCACAGCCCACGAAACGGAGAGTCTCCAACGATTCTAACTGGCCTTGAACCTCAACCAGTTTAGGACAATGTTCTATCCAAAGTCTCCAGAGGTTATACAAGCCGGTCAGGTCAGGCGACTTCACCAGCGATGGAAGACTGTGAAGACAAAGACTTTGCAGGTTTTTCGAACGTTCGAGGCCTTGAATTTCTATGAGCTGTTCACATTTAGACACTTGCAATTCTGATAACCTCTCCAAATATGAAAGATTTAATATTGATGTTGAGCAACCATATATTTTAAAGGTTGACAAATTCTGGGGAAGCCTAGGTAGGCGTCCTTGGTTATTTCCAGTGAGTACAAGCTTCCTCAGCTTCGAAAGGAGATTAAAATCTGAAGGTAGGGTGACCAGACCACCACAAAACAAGCTCAAGTGCTCTAGCTTTGTTAACCTTCCGAGCCAATTGAGGCTTGAAGCTGGAGGAGAAGGGGTTTGATACCTTAAATCCAATGTCAAATCTCTCAAATTTAATAGGTTCGAGAGATCTGGCCATCTCATCTGCTGATTACTGACCAGGCATAGATCAGTCATAGTTTCAGGAAGCTTAGGTATATTGGAAACTCCCGTTTCTGATAACGACAAGATTCTCAGAGATGACAGGTTTCCGATCTCACTTGGAATTTCCCCACACAAATATCTACACATGCCAGCACGGATCTCTTCAAGTTTCTTCAACATCCCAATGGCCCTAGGTAGCTTTTCTAAGCCGCAGCCTAAGATCATTAGTACTTTCAAATTCTTCATCTTCTCTATTGAATTGGGTAACTCTTGTATGTTTGACCCAGTAAGATGCAACTCAACGAGAGATTCAAAATTTCCAGATGGAAGTTCCCTAATTTGGCTATATGACAAGTCAAGATACAATAATGACGTCGAGCAACCGGCTAAATTGCATTTACTCAGTAATCTACACTTTTTTGCACTGAGAGTTTCCAGTTTCTCCAATCCTTTCCATTCAGGAATATTGGTAATAGATGTCTCATCAACAAGAAGTTCTCTCAAGGCTTCCAATTCCTCCATCTCGTCTGGCAATGTTTGAAGTTTCGTACAATATTTCAAGTCTAATGATACTAAATGCTTTAACTCACCAATAGACCTATCAACTTGAACTAGTTCTGTGCATCCTTCAAGAATCAGTTGCTCTAAATTTTTATGAGCAGAAAAGTCAGGAGTTCTATGCAAGTTTTTGCAATCAGTCAAATTTAGAACCTTCAAATTCTTTGCCATCTGTAATGGAAAGAAGAGGTTAATTCGAAATCATTTTGAGATACAGGCCAGCAAAGTCAATATAGCAAATTCATGTTGAAATAAAACCGTACCTCGAGGTGGTTCCATCCCTCCCACTCATTTGTAATTTTACTCCTTGATAGATCAAGAATCACTAGCTTCTTGAGAGAATTTGTGGCAAATTTGAGAAAGATAGGAAAGTTATGCCATGAGAGCCATCTCAAATTTGGAAGCATGATCAGATTTCTCTGGAACCAGTTGGTATAAGGAAAATACTGAACGTGGTTCTCATCCAAGTCTCCACAATCCACTTGAAGATATCTTAAATTTGATAGGCTTACAGATTCTTCCTTCTTAATTAAGTCTTGAAATTGATGATCAAACTTGAGACGTATAGCTTCAACGTTTTTCTTCCCTGCTAAAGCCAAAAAAATCAAATAGAAGCTAGTGATCACATAATTGCCTGTTGAAGGCATTCGAGTTGAACATACTTAAGGAGCGTACAATTTTATCTATAATTTAAAATCGATTTACAATATAATTAATAGATGAGCATGTGTTCATACTAAGCACACAAGGAACAACTTGGTTTAGATAGAATGCAAATAAGCAAAGACGACATGTATAACTCATCTCTTTGAATAGGAATAACATTGCAAGCACTTTACCTCCTCCATTTCAAGAACATCAATTGCTTTCTCATGATCCCACACCCGACTTTGCTTCTCTTTAGCTCTTTCACGAATGATGTCTCGTCCAAGGTCTCTCAGCTGATCATGCATCCATAATTCGTTACCTTTTATAATCTTTAGTAACGACCTCTGTTTGAGGACTTCAAGAGAACATTCAGGGAAAAACTCACAGCTGTCCCACATATAAGTCACAATTCTCACATCGAACCCAACAAAGAAGCAACAAATATCCAGAAATATTTCCTGTTCTCCAGTTTCTAATGCCTCGAAACTGATATTCAACTTACCTTTTACCTCTCCATTGGGAATAGTTTCCAGCTTCTTTAGTGTGGCCTCCCAAATTCTCTTGTCTTTTCCATTTAAAAATGAACCAATGATCTCAAGAGCCAAAGGAAGACCACCACAAATTTTCACTGCTTTTTTCGAGAGGGGAATGTGTTCTGCTGGAGGATGGTCTCTCCTAAAGGCATGTTTGCTAAATAGTTGAAGAGAATGATCAAAATCCATTTCAATTAGTTCATGCTGAAAATCAACATCTTTAAGAAGTTCCTTGTCTCTTGTGGTAATAATAACCTTACTTCCTCTGCCAAACCGGCGTTTACCCACCCCAGCAAGAGCATCCAGCTGAGTCTTGCGGTTGACATCATCAAGTACAAGTACGACCTTTTTAGACGATAACCTTTCCTCAATCTCGGTAAATCCATTAATATTTGTGATGGACAGGCGTTTGCTTCTTAGGACATCAAAGATAAGCTGATTCTGCAAACTCACAATCTCTCTATCTCGAACGTTAGACAGGAAGCAACAGCTATCAAAATCAGCCGACACTTTATTATAGACAATTGTGGAAAGAGTTGTCTTTCCGACACCACCCATGCCATGGATACCAATAATCTTTGTTTCAGAGGTGTCTTCACTTATCACTTCCATGATCTTGTCCACTTGATCGTCCATTTCTACCAAGCAGTTAGATACTGCCAAATAGTTCTTTTTCAGCTCCATCAAAAGCTTCTGAACAACTTCTTTCGTGAACTCACCTTTGCCTCTAATAGTTTTGAAGGCAAAAAGAACCAAACTGTTAAATCTAGATGAACAAAATAATACTTAAGGTACAAACAAATCATGCACAATAATGAATTCAAGTACCTGTTCATGAGTTCCCATCCCTTTAATTTTCCAACCTTGTTGAGAGCTGCCTTCCACTTCTGAATGGTCTCGCCAGTGTATCGCTGCTTACTTTTGTGTGACTTAAAGGCCTCACCGTAAGTTGCAGTCTGATAGCGAACCTCAGATGGTGCAACATCATAGAAAATTGGCATGATCTTTTGTCCCAACTTTTCCATGCACTCCACCATTTGGACCAACTCCATAAGGCACCATTGACTAGCAGCATAGTTTTTAGAAAAGATAGGGATCGAGATTTTCGACTGCTTAATCGCTTGGAGAAGCTCTGGGCCAATCTCTTCCCCAACATGAAGCTCTTCATTATCTCTATATGCTCGTATTCCAGCATCAATGAGCCCCGTGTAAAGGATATCAGTGATGTCGTTACGAGTATCCAATCCTCTAAAGCTCAAGAATACTTCATAAGAAGGTTCCATTGGCTTCTCCATTCCCTGAATTTTTAGAGGACTTGCAACGACTTGATATCCCACCTGAAAAACGTTTATCATGAGAGTGGAGTGATGATTATCATAATTCCTCTCAGAAAATTTGTTTTAAGTCCCTCTAGAAAGAAACCTCGATGACAAATGCACCAGCTCCGTCTGGGGCCTTGAACTAGACACAAAAAATATGTCCGCTTACTTCATAAACAATATAGCAGAGAAGTGGACCCATCTCAATTCTAAAGGAAGAAATTTCCAAAATATTGCAGAAATATGGGTTTTACTTCAGACTCAAAATTGATTTGAAAAAAGAATATTTAGCACAAAAATAAATCACTGTCAACCTATTTTTGTCTCAAAATCTTTCTTTATGTGTTAAAATTTCTCTTGAAAGATGCTGAATGTCCTCTGCACATAAGCGCCATGCTTGTTAGCTTGACTAACTTTGTTATTATCTGATAAGAAATTATGATAAAACCTTCCTTTATTAGTTTTAACCAAAATTGATTTGACAAAGACATTCCACAACGCTAAATTAGTTGCTCTCTCGACCTTAACAGATGCGGGCAAAGACTTAAATCCCCTATGACGATCTCATTGAAAAATGAAATCAAGAAATTACACCGAAGCTAATTCAACCCTCACCATTGGACTAGTTTCTTAAGAGCATAAACCGATCCCTAATTACAGCCATCTCATAGGTTATCCAAAAACAGATGCACGGTCATGGGCAAGCATCAGTTAGGCTTGAAGCTATTATCCACATTTGCCAGAAAGTACCGGCATATAAAAAAAAAAAAAGGGGATTTACTCACTAATCGATCATGGAGTTAATAAGATTTCAATAGAAAATAAAAGCATGAATGCTATATAACTGTTTTTTTCCAGGAAATAAGTTGGAACACACAGGAGTGTAGGGATGAGAGCTGCATTTTATGGAAGCAGAGAGTTCTGGTTCACCACAGAGTGCAACATTATAGTCTATTCAATCCGTCTCTACTGTTAAATACAGAGTTGAAGGTATCAATTTTCTGCCTAGAAGTGTTCTTACTGCTAATCACAAGACAATAATGTATGAATTTGTCATATGGAAGTCTCTTAAAGATACCACTGTCTCTGTTCGCACAAGGAAAAATTCCCATCAAACAAATGAAATCAACAGATCCACTCAAACTAATTTAGCTTTTATCGCCGGCCCAGTTCCTAAAGAGCGTAAATCCAATTTCTAATTACGAAAATTTCTTGAGATTTATCAACAAGCTGATGCATAGGAATGATATTGCGTTTCAAGATCTGAGGCCTGGCAGTTGCACAGATGGAAGCAGATGAGCAGGGTTTAGCATGCGACTAGAGTGAGAGGATAAAGCTATATTAGTGTTAGACGCCACTGGCGGTGATCAATCCTGGAGTCCACTGAGGAAAGAATTGATGCTGATCTAAGAGCCCCTCTCTTGTTTCCATCAAATTCTACATCTAGTTGCACAACAGAACAGACCCAATTCATTAAAAGAAGGCAATAAACGAGAGGAAATTACCGGAGATGGAGGGGGTGAAGATGAAGAGCCCGGATCAAAAGCCATAGAAGCAGACAAAGATCCCAAGAATAAACGTAAGCCATAGAAGCAGACAGAGATCCCAAGAATAAACACAAGCCATAGAAGCAGACCCCAAGAATAAACGTAAGCCATAGAAGCAGACAGAGATCCCAAGAATAAACGTTCTTGGCTTTTTCGCCGTGCCCTTCCAGGAAAGTGCGTGTTTGGTAGTCGCAGGGACGCTTCAAGCCGGCCGCGAATAAGCGTCGCTTTTGACTTTTGAGGTAATCGAGTAGGTAGAGTTACTGGGAAATTTCTCGAAGTCCGAACATTTTTTGGCACGAAAGACGAGTGTACAAGATATTTTTATTGCATGTTGTTAGTTTAGCTATTCTTTTAATGGCGATGAAGGTGAAGCCCCCCGCCCATTCAAATTTTACATATATCAAACCAAAAAAAAATATAAAATTCATATATTTGAAGTATGTCAGAGTTATACACAATAAGTTCAAAATTAAAAAAAAAGCTAGGAAAAATAAAATTTCAAATGTTATAACTTTTATACAATACTTACTTAAGTATTATAATTTTTTTGGATTAAATAAGTGATATAACTTTTATTCGACTTTTACTTAAATATTTTCACTTTTCTTTCTGATCACCTATATCATAACCTTTTGAAATCATTCACTCAAGAATGAAGGTTCCCCCAAGGACCGCTGGTCTTCCATTGTCCTTCTTGGTTCTCCAGTGTTTAACTCTTCCTCCTTTTTCCAAATTTATTGTGCTCTTAGTTTTGTGTGAAATTTCTTTGCCCACCTGGTTCACGGAGCTCTTGGAGAAACCAAAGATTATATTCTTTGATCTTCGTCAACATGTTGCCACGAACATGCGCCTCTCCATGCCCCTGAGCTTCCTCGCATCCACGACCTCGCGGTCAAGTAGCGCCACCCTTTTCGGCACTCACTTTGCTCCTTTTTCAGCATGTGAAGGTGGTTGTGAGGGCCAAGCTGACTTCACCCAAGTTCGGCCAGGAACGCCGGTCTACCACCGTCCTTCTTGGTTCTCCACTGTTTGAGGCTTCCTCTTTTTTCCAAATTTTTACTTTTTTCAGATTTTTATTTTTAGAAATCTTGGACTCATTTTTTTCCTTTTTTGTTTTACATTTTTCTTAAATGTTAGCCATATCAATGCCTCTATCTTCAAGAAAGAAATAAAAAAAAATGTCATGTTGATTTTTCCTGATTAGCTAAATTGGTCGGAGTTAATAGCGGGACTTGATTGCATCAGTTTGACAAGTTTTAAGATTTTATTATATTTTTGTAAGTTTTAGAACTCGATTGTACTTTTGCAACATATTTTAAAACTTATGGAGCATTTATCTCTCTTAAGGAATAATAATATAAATGGTCCTTAAACTTTAACTTAATATATAATATCATCTTTAGATTTTTAATTTCTTTGATGTGATTTCTAAATTATTTATAGATTTTTAATTTAGTCTTTAGATTAAATTCGTCATTTTCATATAGTTTAAGGACTTGGTTGAATATTTATTAATGATTCATGATCACATTAAATAAATTAAAACTTAAAAACAATATAACACATTTGGACGAAGTCAAATACCATATTAAACGAATTAAAAATTTGGAGATTATCTATATCATTTTTCCATTTTTTAAATCTAAAACTCTAGACACTTAAGCATGGCACATAAATTCACATTAATTTTTTGATAATTTTCTGAAACTTGAACAATAATATAATTTTAACAAAAAGTTTTTAAAAAAAAAAAAGCTATTGACTTTTTTAACTCCAAACAAGCATTAAATCAATTAATTTTCCCCATTTCTTCCCAATGTCACTTCGCGTGCGGGATGTTAAGTAATAAGATGCAGAGGACACCGTTTTCATGGAGAGACGACTGGTGCGTTGCCCATGTTCTTCAGCGATATCGTCCCAACCATCGATCACTATGTCTCTCTCATCGCAAGTTGCGTCGCCAAGAAACACCTAAAGCTCGGCATGACCGTCCACTCTCACCTCATCAAGACCGCCCTCGCCAGCGACTCTTTCGTCGTCAACCATCTTGTTGGCATGTACTCCAGATGCTGTTCCATCCGAAGCGCCCACAAGGCTTTTGATGATCTCGATATAAAGAACAGTTACTCTTGGAACACCATCATATCTGCATATGCCCGGATCGGCGATTTCAAGAAAGCGCTCGACTTGTTCGATGAAATGCCGCAGAGGGCTCTCGTCTCTTACAATTAATTGATTTCAGGGTTGTCCCGTCATGGGTTTTATCTGGAGTCTCTGAGTATCTTCATGCAGATGCAAAAAGAATTTGATTGTCTATTCATGGATGAGTTTACTTTTGTGGGTGTTGGGGGTGCCTGTGCTCACTTGGGTGCATTTAAGTTCTTGCACCATGTTCATGGAGTTGCCATCATAATGGGCTTGGAATTTACTAAGATAACTTACAATTCCCTGATTGTTGCTTATGGGAAATGTGGTGGAGCCGATATATGCCATGCCTTGTTCGACGTTATGGCTGTATAGGATATTGTGTCGTGGACTTCAGTGGTTGTTGCTTATACGTGAGCTCATAACTTAGACGATGCTTGCACAATATTCAACAATATGCCGGCGAAGAACAGAGTGTCTTGGACTGCACTGATCTAGGCTTTGCAACAGAACTGGGACTTCAATATCTGCAACCAAACCAACTTGTTTGGTTTGGTTAGCACTTGGCAGGTGCGGCAGTCATCCATCCAACCTTTATCTAGCTGGACCATTCGGGGTGAAATGGGAATTTCTATATTACCACAAGAAGAAATCCTGAAATTTTTGTTTTACCTAAGAAAATTTGAAGAAAAATCTAATCATCGTAATATTTAAAATTTGAATAGTCTAATCGTTGGGAATTACGATTGGTTATAAATATTACGAAATGATAAGTAGATGGCGAAGCACAAAAAAGTCAACTTAATTATATTTATAAATTAGCTATGAATAAAAATAAATAAATAACATATTGATATATTGATGTTAATTATTCAATAAAAAAATTGTGTTATTACGATTTTCTTTTTTTCAAACGATGACAAATTAATTTAGATTTCTAATAACACAATATTGTACTATACCTATCTATAATTTATAGTAAACACAATCATATGGTAAAATCAACGTTGCACATGATAAATTACTGAAAGTTTTGGTAATTTACTTTCAACAATGGTTGAAGTTCACTGGAATGTTGGTAAATTTCTGATGGTGTTAGTAATTTTACAGTACTAATAATGTTTCAGAAGAATTTGTAATTTACTAATTTGATGAAAAATTTATAAATTTCAGATGGAATAGGTATTTTACCACGGGTGTACCTAACAAGCAAGAACCAATCATTTTTTTTTTTACTAGCACGATTGCCAGCAAAATTGCAATTCTACCAACACGGAAGACTTTTCAATTCTCAAGTGCCGCGGGACCTAGAATTTTGCCAAAGTTTCATACTTCTCCACCTTTGCAACAAGAATTTAAGAGCCCACCTGAAAATTTCAAATGTCGAAACTTGAATCGCAGGCATGAATTCACTCTGAAGCTCACGTAAAAATCTGTTTTGACTTATCAAAACTAAAGAACCATTGCGACCATTGCACGTGATCATTAAATGGATGATTTGCCCCTCCTTCATTTCTTCTATGTGGAAATTTTATGGGAAATCAACAACAATTCTATGAATATGGTTGCTCGTGTCCAATTAAATTCGTGACATTGAATGCTAGACGTTCTTGGGGTACCGTCTCAAGAACACCAATCTCTGTGAATAAATTCTGGATCAAGTCATCTTCAATACTCTATCAATTTCACTTGAAAGCCAAAAAATTGCCATTCATATCAAATGAGGCGACAATGCCAGAAGAGTGGTACTTCCAAGGACAATTAGAGCTACCAGATTTATCTTGTCAAAAGTTGCTTTTCAAAGAAATTATTACAAAAAAGCGAAATTGCAAATCGCCTACTCGTAGAAGAATCCATTTTGAAATCATCTCTCGACTGTTAATACATTTCTAGCAGTTTTCTCTAAGTTGCCTCTAATTGAAGATACAATCTTTTTAAGTTCAATCTCACAGGAAGTATTTCTGCTTGTCGTAGAAAAATATCGATGTTCACATCACTTAGTCACACAAGAGCTTTACATTACAAACATGGGATGCCTTCTCAAATAGGTTAACAAAGTGAATGTTGTTCATTCATACGAGAAGTTGAGGTAGGTAGTTGATACAATCCGAAGACGAGGTCAGCAATCTGGAATAGAGTTAGGTTGATACAATCTCCCTTCTTCCTGAAGTAGGTATCCAAAGTGAGATGACATTCAGGAAAGAACAGGCATAAAAGAGAGAGGACGAACATCACGCCCTCATGGAACAGAACAAAGCGCAGGAAGACGTGGTTGCAGTCCTGGAGGGAGATCCCTGCCAGGCCGATTCGCATGCTGTGCTTCCACTCGGGGTCGCTGTTGCATTCCTCGATGGTCAGAGTCCTTTGCTGCTGGTTCCGGGCGAGCTTCTTGCTCGGGAGTCGTCGCTGACGATGGAGGAAGAAGGGGAAAAGAAAATAAAGTGAGAGAAGAGAGACGCAGCAGGAGGAGAAAAGAAAAAGGAGAAGAAAGTCGAAATTTCTGAAGAAGGGGTCCCGCCTGTACACGTGGCCATCAATTCACGGTCTCAAGTATGTTCTACATGGCACAACGTATTACCCTCCCAAGTTCTTTTGTCGGCCTTGCCAATTTTTTCAGATCTCTGTACTCTTCGGATTCCAAGGTCTCCTCGGACTTCTCAGATTCACCTATATAAAAACTCGCTAGATTCTTGAAGCTTGAAGGATCAGATAACTTTTGTAGAGACCCGCAGTGATAAATAGAAAGCCTCTCCAGTGATTCTAGCCTACCTCGAATCTCAACCAGACCAGGACAATTTACTAGATTAAGTAGCTCAAGCTTCTTGCAGTTGGTCAAGTCAGGCAACTTCAGTAGGGGTGGCAGATTCCTAAGATTTAAGTACTTCAGGTGCTCCGAATCTTCCAGGCCTTGAATCTCTTCTAGCTTCCAACAGCCAGATAAAAGGAATTGTTCTATGTTCTTGAAGCTTAATGGATCGGGCAACTTTTCGAGAGATTCACAGGACACAATACAAAGTATCTCCAACGATTCTAGCTGACCTCGAACCTCAACAAGTTTAGGACAATTGAATATCCAAATTCCCGTGACCTTCTTCAAGTTGGTCGAGTCAGGCAACAAATTCACCAGCGATGGAAGACGATAAAAAGAAGCCATTTCAGGTTTTTCAGACATTCAAGGCCTTGAATCTCAATTAGCTGTTCACAATCATTGACTTCCAATTTTGATAACTTTTCCAAATATGAAAGATCTATCGACTTTTCCATTAAACTGCGCCCAAAAACACAGAAATGTGACAAATTCTGGGGAAGCCTAGGTAGGCATTCTAGTTTATCTACAAGGAGGTCAAGCTTCCTGAGCTTAGAAAGGAGATTAACGTCTGAAGGTAGGGTGGCCAAACTATGACAACACAACATCAAGGACTCCAGCTTTCTCAACCCTCCGATCCAGTGGAGGCTTGGAGCTGTATGGAACAGGGTTCCAGACATCAAACCCAACTCCAAAACTCTCAGAATTAATAGGTTTCAGAGATCTGGCAATCTCATCGCTGACCTAGTTGTAATGTATTGATTGGTCAAACTTTCAAGAAGCTTAGGCACTTCAGAAATTATCGTGTCCAATAATCTCAAGATCCTCAGAAATGTTAGTCTTCCAATCACACTACGAATTTCCTCCAAATTTCTACAGTTGCTAGCATCTTTCTCTTCAAGCTTCTCCAACATTCCAAGGGCACTAGGTAGCTTTCTTAAGTGGGTGCAATGCATCCTTAGTACTCTCAAATTCTTCATTTTCCTGATCAAGTCGGGTAAACTTTCGAATGCTTGAGTTAGAAAGATTCAATTCAACAGGAGATCCAAAATTTCCGAATGGAAGTCCAGTAATATTATCCAACCTAAGAGTTAATAGTGATGTTAAGCAACCAGCAAGATTGCATCCAGTCAGTGATCTACATGCAACTGCACTGAGAGTTTCCAATTTCTTCATTCCTTTCCATTCAGGAATATTGATAATAGATGTCAAATCGACAAGAAGCTCTGTCAAGGCTTGAGCTTACCAATGGACCTATCAATTTGAACCAGTGGGCACCCTTGAAGAATCAGTTGCTCTAAATTTTCATGAGAAGAAAAGTCAGGAATTCCACGCAAGTTTCTGCATTCAATCAAATTTAGAACCTTCAAATTCTTTGTCATCTGTAATGAAGAGAAAATTTTGGATCATTTTGAGATACAGGATGGCAGAGTTAATAAAGCAAATTCATTTTGAAATAATACCAAAACTCGAGGTGTTTCCATCTCTCCCAATCATCTGTAATTTCACTCCATGATAGATCAAGAATCACTAGCTTTATATGGGAAAATGCGGTCAACTGGTAAAAGAGAGGAAACTCATGCCATGAGAGATATCTCAAATTCTGAAGGATGGGTAGATTCCTCCAAAACCAGTTGCTTAAAGGAAAATACTGAATAAAGTTATGCCATGAGAGCCATTTCAACTCCGAAAGAATGAGTAGATTCCTCAGGAACAAGTTGGTTGAAGGAAAATGCTGAATGAAGTTAGGCCATGAGAGCCATCTCAAATTCGGAAGGATGGGTAGATTCCTCCTAAATCAGTTGGTTAAAGAAAAATGCTGAACGTTGTTTGTATCCAAGTCTCCGCACTCAACTTGAAGAAACCTTAAATTTGACAGACTTGCAAATTCTTCCTTCTTAAAGAAGCATTGAGATTGATGATCAAACTTGAGACATATTGCTTCAACGTTTTCTGCTCCCTGCCAAAGCAAAAAAGGGGAAAAGAAGCTGCTTATCATATAATCACTAGTTGAAGGCAGTCGAGTTGAACACATTCAAGGAATGTACATCTTATTCATAATTTGAATTTAATTTACAATATAATTTACAGATGAGCATGTGATTGCAGTAACCACATAATGAATGCCTTGGTTCAGATAGAAGCAAATAAGCAAAGTCAACGTGTATAACTCATCTCTTTGAATAGGAATAACATGGCAAACACTTTTACCTCCTTTCTTTTAAGAACATCAATTGCTTCCTCATGATTCCACACCTGACTTTGCTTCTCTGGTTTAAAATTAGCTCTTTCATGAATGATATCTCACCCAAGGTCTCTTAGCTGATCATGCACCCACAATCGGTTACCTTCTACAATCTTTATTAATGACATCTGTCTGAGGACTTCAAGAGAATATTCAGGGAAAAACTTACAGCTGTCCCACATGTAAGTCACAATTCTCACATCAAACCCAACAAAGAAGCAACAAACATCGAGAAATATTTCCTTCTCTTGAGGTTCTAATGCCTCAAAACTGATTTTCAACTAAACTTTAACCTTGTTATGGGGAATAGTTTTCAACCTTTCTAATGTGTCCACCCAAAATTTTCTGTCTTTTCCAGCTAAAAATGAACCTATAATCTCTAGAGCCAACGGAAGACGACCACAAATTTCTACTGCTTTTTTCTGAGAGGGGGAGGTATTCTGCTAGAGGATGATCTCTTCTAAAGGCATGTTTGCTAAACAGTAGAAGAGAATGATTGAAATCCATTTCAGTAAGTTCATGTTTCAAATCAACATCTTTGAGAACTTCCTCGTTTCTTGGGGTAATAATAACCTTGCTTCCTCTGCCGAACCAGCATTCACCCGTCCCCACAAGAGCCTCCAGCTGAGTGTTTTGGTCGACATCATCAAGCACAAGCAAAACCTTTTTAGAGGATAATCTATTCCTGATCTCAGTAATCCCTTCATTAATGCTATTAATGGATGGCCATTCCACTCTTAGGACTTTAGAGATGAGCTGATTCTGCAAACTCACAATCTTTGTCTCTCGAATGTTAGACAGGAAGCAATAGTTATCAAAATCAGCTGACAGTTTATATAGATGATTGTGGCAAGAGTTGTCTTTCCGACACGACCCATACCATAGATACCAACAATCTTTGTTCCAGTGGTCTGTTCACCTATCTTTTCCATGATTTGGTCCACTTGATCGTCCATTTCAACCAAGCAATTAGGTGCTACCAGGTAGTTCTTTTTCAACTCGATCAAAAGCTTCTGAGCAACTTCTTCTGTGAACTCACCTTTGCTTCTGATAGTATTGATGGCAAAAGAACCAACAGTTAAATCAAGATGAGCAGAAAAATATCTAAGCTACAAACAAATCCTGAACAATAATAATTTCAATTTCCTCCCCTTGAGTTCCCATCCTCTTAACTCTCCAACCTTGCTGAGAGCTGCCTTCCAGTTCTGAATAGTCTCATCTGCGTACAGCCGCTTATTTATGAGTAAATTAATGGCCTCACTGTAACTTCCAGTTTGGTAATGAACCTCGGATGGTGCTACATTGTAGAAAACTGGCATGATCCTTCATCCACAGTTTTCCTTGCACTCCACCATCCAGACCAACTCCATAAGGCACCACGGACTGGCAACATATCCTTTAGATAAGATAGGAATCGAGATTTCTGATTGCTTAATTGCTTGAACAAGCTCTGGGCCAATCTCTTCCCCAATGGGAAGCTTTCCATTATCTCTATATGCCTGTATTACGGCACGAATGAGGCTGTTGTAAAGGTAATCAGCGATGTCAAGGCGAGTATCCGGTCCTCTGAAGCTCAAGAATACCTCATAACCAGATTCAGTTGGCTTCTCCATTTCCTGAATTCTCAGAGGACTTGCAATGACCTGATGATATCCCACGTGAAAAGTGTTTACTATGAAAGTGGAGTGATGATTATCATGATTTCTCTCAGAAAGTTTCAAGTCATTCTAGAAAGAAACCAAGATGACAAATGCACGAGCTCCTTCTGGGCCTTGCACTAGACACCAAAATATGTCCGAATATTTGATTAAAAATATAGTAGAGAAGTGGACCAATCTCAATTGTAAAGGAAGAAATTTCCAAAGTTTTGCTGAATTATGGGTTTTAGTTCACACCCAAATTTGATTCGAAAGAATAACATTTCGAGAAGATAAAACACTGTTAACCTGTTCGTGTCTTAAACTCTTCCTTTCTGTGATAAAGCTTCTCTTGACAGGTGACGTTGAATGTCTTCTGCACATAAGTGCCTGCCGTTGCTTGAAGGTTGACTAATTATCTTATTGTCTGATAAGAACTTATGATGAATCCTTCCTCTTTTGCTTTTTACCGAAATAGATTTGACAGACATTCCACAACCCTCAATTAGTTGCTCCCTTGATCTTAAAGGACGCAGCCAAAGAATCACATTCCCCTATGACAATCTCATTGGAAAAGTGAAATCAAGAAATTTAACTGAAGCTAATTCAACCCTCACCATTGGATTAGTTTCTAAAGAGCATAGACTGATCTCTAATTACAGTATATTAACATACAGGTACAGGGTCAATGGGTGAGCATTAGCAGCTATCATTTGCATTTGCCAGAAAGTATCAGCATATCAAAAAAGAGGAGTGAATTACTAACTAATAATGGAGTTGGTGAAATTTCCACAGAAAAAAGAAGCATGAATGCTATAACTCTTTCTCCGGAAAATCAGTTAGAACAAACTGGAGTGCAGGTATGAGAGCTGTATTTTATGGAAACAGAGAGTTCTGGTTCACCACAGAGTGCAACATTATAGTCTATTCAATCTGCCTCTACTGTGACATACCAAGTTAAGGGTTTCAATTTTCTGAATAGGAGTGTTCTTACTACCAATCACCAGACAATAATGTACTAGTTTGTCATATCGAAGTCTCCCAGAGACAGCACTATCTCTGGTCACACCAGGAAAATCCCATTAAATAAATCATATCAACCGATTCCACTCAAACTAGTTCAGAGCACCGGCCCAGTTCCTAAAGAGCGTAAACTCAATCCCTAATTACAGAACCAACAAGCTGATGCATAGAAGTGGGCATTGTGCTTCAAGATGGGATGCCCTGACAGTTGCAAATAAGCAGGGTTTCAGCATGTGACTAGAGTAAGAGGCTAAAGCTATTAGTGGTAGACGCAACTGGCAGTGATCAATCATGGAGTCAACTGAGGAAAGAATCGATACTGATCTGAGAGTCCCTCCATTGTTTCCATCAAATTCTGTACCTAGTTGCATTTCAGAACAGACCCAATTCATTGAAAAAAGGCAATAGATGAGAGGAAATTACCAGAGATGGAGGGGGTGAAGATGAAGAGTCCGGATCAAAATGCTGGAAAGCAGATAAATATCCCAAGAATAAAACGTTCTTGTCTTCGAGTTCAGCTGAAGAAAAGAAATTTCACTAAGATAGTCTGATGACCCTCACTCGCCATGCTCATCCAGGAAGGTGACTTGATACTGGCCGCAGGTACAGAAAATGAAGGAATCTGCCTTTCTTTTGAGGCATTCGAGTTGGGTTACTTCGAAAAAACTCCCAAGTCCAAAGACTTTCCGGCTCAAAAGTCTTACCAGTTTAGAGATCACAATGTCGACGAAACCCCTCTTCTGTTGGCCCATTTAAATTATTCATGAATCAAACCTACACATTTTTAAGTGTTTGAGATGGATTATGACAGAAAGTTATTCACAGTAAATTCACAAAACAAAAGTTAGGTTTTAAACTATGAAAACTGCATTCGGCCATAAAGGATGAGGCCTTTTATTTCACAAAAAAATGAATTATCAAAAATATATTTTCTAAAATTAATTATTTATATCGTTTGAAATCATCTATCAATGAAAAATACTTTCATCATCAATAACAATTGACATTTACATATTTTATGAAAAGTATTATTTATTTATTTATTTCTATAAGCGATATAAATGATCATTTTTCGAAAAATATTTTTTAAATCATTCATTTTATATGAAACAAATGTATCCTAAATCTCCAAACAATTTATTGTGCAAATGAATGATTATCAACCATGGATGGTTTAAGGAGAAATTCCTAGATATAAGTCATTTTCTCTTTCTTTTAGCATTTTTTGGTGGCTTTGCATTTTCTCAAGTTTACAAGTAGAGAATGAGATTGCCTTGGATTAGGGCGGCGTAGTGCAGGAGGTTGGTTCTCATTTTGGGCCCAGGAATCACTCACTAAGGACCAGGTTACAAAAATTGGGGTCGTGATCCGCCCATTGGTTTCGTGGATTCACCTAATCAAATCATCGGCCTGTTCGGTTCCGAGTGGGTTCGTGGAACCTGGTTCCCAATACCTATAAAATCACATTCATGACAACCAAGTGCTGCAACATTTATGGACATCTCCAATTGATTCTCTCATTGCTCTTCATTTATCTATTTTGTTTTAATTGAGAAAACAAAAGTAAATGGATTATTAGAATGAAAAAAGAAGAAGAAAGAAAGTTGGGGGTTAATCCTATTAAACACTTAAGAGACAAAATTAGTCAATAATGTCCAATAACTTTAAATATAAATATATGGACATATATATTTGGTCAAAAAACTACCAAAATAATTAAGTAATTAAAATTGAATATATATATCCGGTCCGGGTGGGTGGGTAGAACTGGAAATCGAACCAATACTCACCGGTTTCACTAAATTGGAACTGGGAACCGAACCAATCACCATGAGAATTGCCAGTTCTCGTCCGGTTTGGTTTCTGGTAGTCTAGGTGATTCCCTTTTTTTTTTGGCACACCCGTACCTTGGATCGTACCACTTGTGGCTATCCTCCTGCCTGCAAAGCCTAGTTGAAATTTGGGGTGAAATGGGAATGTCCATATCACCCTAGAGGATATCCCGAGAATTATTTGACCAAGGACTTTTTAAAAAAAAATTAGTTATCATATTATTAAGATTTGAATAGCCAAATCATTAGAAATTAGGATTATATATATCACGAAAATATTAATAATGACGAATTACAAAATACAAGTCAACTTACCTTTCCTTTATATATTATATATGATTAAAGTAAAATAAAATAATAGGTAATATATTGATGCCATTTAATCAACTAAAAAATATGCCATTATAATTTTCTTAATTTTGAAACGACGACTGGTAAAATTAATTTAAAATTCTAGTATCAAGATATAATGCTATAGAATATCTATATTACGAAGAAAATGCAAACATATTGTAAATACCCTGTTAGAAATTGGTATCTTTTTTTTTTTTCATTACATTCTCACAGTTTGTTTTTTGGCAAGCAATAAATGAATCTCTATTTTGTTATGCGACCTACATCTATGTCAGCTCTCCTGGGAATTCATCAATTGAAAGAAATGTGAGTCCTCGCTCTATATGGAGGGATATGCACAATATTTTTTATTCATCAAAATTTAATTAATCTTGTCCAACTATATTTGTGTTTATGTGAGCATTCGGTAATTGATATAGTAATAGTTGGTATACTGTTTTTCTTTTAAGGAAGGCCAATAAAAACTCTATTAAATTACACCATATCAATTTGGATTGACTTTTACTTTTTGATTTTTAATTTTTGCTTCATTTAATTTACACTGCCCACGCACTTTAACTCTTTTTCAAAGTCCTGAAACTTTCACTCTAGTTAGATGTTAACACGTAAATTTGTATTTATTTTGTCATAAGTTTTTGAAATCAAAATAATATTTCAACTTTTAATTTAAGTCCAAACAAAGAGGCATTAAAGCCATTAATTTTCGCCACTTCTTTCCGATGTCACTTCGCGCGCCGGATATTCAAGTGATGCAATGCTGAGATCCATGGGAGAGACAACTGGTGCATTCCCACGTTCTTCACGATGTCGTCCCAACCATGGATCCCTACGTATCTCTCATCACAAGATAAGTCGCCGAAAACACTTGAAGCTCGGCATGACCCTGCACTCTCACCTCATCAAGACCGTACTCGCCGGCGACCCTTTCATTGTCGACCATCTTATTAGTATGTACTCCAAATGCTCTTTATCCGAAGCGCCCACAAGGCTTTTGATGATCTTGATACGAAGAACGATTGCTCTTGATACCCCATATATCTGCATATGCCTGGATGGGCGATTTCAAGAAAGCGCTCAACTTGTTCGATGAAATGCTGCAGCGGGCTCTTGTCTCTTATAATTCCTTGATTTCTGGGCTGTCCCGTCATGGGCTTTATGTGGAGTCTCTGAGTATCCATGTAGATGCAAAAAGAATATGATTTGTCTGTTCATGGATGAATTTACTTTTGTGGATGTTGTGGGTGCCTGTGCTCACTTGGGTGCATTGAGTTCTTGCGCCAGGTTCATGGAGTTGCCATCATAATGGGCTTGGAGTTTACTAAGATTTACTTACAATTCCTGATTGATGCTTATGGGAAATGTGGTGGAGCCGATATATGCTGAGCCTTGTTCGACGTTATGCCTGAAAAGGATGTTATATGGTAGACTTCCATGGTTGTTGCTTATACATGAGCTCATAAGTTAGATGATGCTTGTGGGATATTCAACAATATGCCAGCGAAGGACACAGTCTCTTGGACTTCACTGATCACAGGCTTTGCACAAAATGGCCATGGTGATGAAACTTTGGACCTTTTCGTCCAAGTGCATAGGGAAGAAATACAGCCAAGTCCTCATACTTTTGTCAGTATTCTATGTGCTTGCGCTGATTGAGCATTTGCTGAAAGAGGCAAGAAGATTCATGGTTGCATTTTCAGGCCCTGCTTTAATAAAGATTTGGATAACACATTCATATGGAATGGTCTAATTGACATGTATTGCGAGCATGGCTACATGAGATCAGCTGACATCTTATTCTTGAGGATCCCAGAAAGAGATATTGTATCATGGAAGTTGATGATAAGTGGATTTGCACAAAATGGTCTAGGGCATGAATGACTTGCTTTTCTCAAGAAGATGCTGAAGCCAAATGTAGGACCCAACCATGTCACATTTCTTGGCACTCTTATCTGTTTGCAGTCACATAGGTCTAGATGTTGAAGCACTTCATATTTTCAATGCAATGGGAAAGGATTACACAGCCTTCAAAAGAGATTTGACCACTATACTATTTTGGTTGATCTGCTCAGGAGGAAAAACAGACTTGAGGAAGCCATGGAGTTGATAGAGAGTCTCAAACAAATCATAGTATGTTGGAATGTGGGGTGTGCTTTTGGGTGAATGCAAAGTCCACGGTAATCTTGTTATTGCCAGACGCTGTGGGTTGGAAACCCGAAATGCTGCAAAGTATGTCATGTTATCAAGCATATATGCTGCAACTAACAGATCAGATGATTCCTGCAGAGTATGGAAGCAAATGGAGGAGAGAGATTTGATGAAAGATGTGGCAAACAGTTAGATTGTGGGAAAGAATGAAATGCACAAATTTCCAGCAAAGAACCGATTCCACTATCAGATAGGAGACACGCACGAAGCGCACAGGAAGCGAGCATATCCTATAAAGGAAGCTGGTTATGTTCCTAAGCCCAACATAAGGATCATCTAATTTAATTTGAATCTAACTAATTTAACCTCAAATGATGTACATAATTTTTTTTTTTTATTGCTATGCCATAATCAATACTCTCAGCCATAAATCTATCTTATTTTTGCTGAGTCCTCTGATCAAGTCTTTAAACAGATATACAGAGACACCAAACTATATGTCCCTGTACTGGAACCCAACCGATCTGTGATTTTTTTTTTTTTTTGTGGGGTTATCTACCAATGGAGGTAAAAGATATATATTACATTCATTGATGACTGTAGCCGCAAAAATTTGGGTTTACTTTTCGCAGGAAAAATCTGAAGCTTTTGCAGCCTTTAAAAGCTATAAAGCACTTGTGAAAAAAGAAGTTGACAGCCCAATATAAGTCCTTCACACTGATCGTGGCGGTGAATACAAGTCACATGAATTTGCAAATTTTTGTGAAATGCATGGAATCAAGAGGCATCTTATAGCAGCCTATACGCCACAACAAAATGGCGTTTGTGAAAGGAAGAATCGCACTATTTTGAATATAGTACGAAGCCTCCTGACAACAAGTGGCATTCCAAAAAGCTTTTGGCCTGAAGCAGTAAATTGGAGCATTATATTTTGAACAAAAGTCCCACTCTTGCTGTTCAAAATATGACACCGGAGGAAGCATGGAGCAGCCAAAGACCAATAGTAGATCATTTCAGAATTTCTGGGCGTGTTGCTTATGCTCATGTTCTAGACCAGAAGAGGAAAAAGCTAGATGACAAGGGAGAAAAATGCATTCCTCTTGGTGTTAGTGATCATCAAAGGCTTATGAGCTTTATAATCCTATCACCATCATTATCAGTCGCGATGTAGTCTTTGATGAAGATTGGACCTAGCCATGGGGCGAGAATATTGTTGTAAGACCATATTCCATTAGAGTCTGATAATGATGAGGGAAGACAGCAACCAATGGAGCATGTGCAGCAACCAACAATTACTCAAACTTTCCAAGAATATTCTCAAAGTCCATTTGTAGCTGAAGAATGGCCACAATGTGTTAGAAGGAGACCTGCATGGATAACTGATTGTGAGGTAATTGGAATTGATCAATCTGAAGACTCACTTACATATTTTGCTCTATTTGTTGATTGTAATCCTACAACTTTCAATGTTGCTGTAAAACAATCAAGTTGGCGGAATGCGATGGATGAAGAAATTGCAACCATTGAAAGAAACAATACTTGGGAGTTGATAGATCTTCCTATAGGGCACAAAACAATTGGTGTCAAAGTGTACAAGACAAAGTTGAAAGCAAATGGTAAAGTTGACAAGTACAAGGCATGCTTAATGGCTAAAGACTATAAGCAAAAGTTTGTTGTGGATTATAGAAAATTCTTTGCTCCTGTTGCACAGCATGATACAATCAGATTGGTGATTGCATTAGCAGCTCAAAATTCATGGCCTATCTTCCAACTGGACATGAAATCAGCATTTTTGCATAGTGACCTGCAAGAATAGGTATTTGTCAATCAACTTGCTGGATATGTGAAGCCTGGTAGCGAACATAAGTTATATAAACTAAAAAAGGCATTATATGGGTTAAGACAAGCTCCACAGGCTTGGTATAGTCGCATTAATGCTTATTTTCTGAAGGTTGGTTTTTAAAAATGTCCATATGAGCATACCCTTTTCATTAAGATAGGTAATGGAGGAAAGTTGCTTGTTGTGTGCTTATATATGGATGATCTTATTTTTACTGGAAATGATCATGTCATGTTTGACAAGTTTAAGAAGTATATGATGGTTGAATTTGATATGACTAATCTTGGGATGATGCATTACTTTCTGGGTATTAAAGTGACTCAATCAGTAGTAGGGATCCTTATTTCTCAAAAGAAATATGTTCAAGAAATTTTAGACATGTTTCAGATGAAGAAGTGCAATTCTGTGAGTACACCAATTGAGTTTGGTTTGAAGCTTTTGAAAGATCTTAAGGAAGAAAGGTGAATAGCACTCTCTACAAGAAAATTGTGGGAAGCTTGATGTACTTGACTGCAACACAGCCTGATATAATGCATGCTGTAAATCTCATTAGTTAGTACATGGAATGCCCAAGAGATATGTATCTTAATGCAGCAAAAATAATTTTTCTTGACTTGCAAGGTAGTGATGCTTATGGGCTTTTTTATAAGAAGGATGAGAAGTCAGATCCATTTGGTTTTATAGACAGTGATTATGCTGGTGATCTACATGATAGAAGAGCACTTCAGGATATGTTTTTATGCTGGGTTTAGAAGCTGTCTCATGGTCCTCAAAGAAGCAACCAATCATTACTTTATCAACAACCGAAGCTGAGTTTGTAGCAGCAACTTCATGTGTCTGTCAAGCTATTTGGCTAAGGAAGATTCTTGAAGAACTTCAGTTCAAGCAACAAGGAGCAACTTCGATTTATTGTGACAGCAGTTCAGCTATTAAACTCTCCAAAAATCCTATTCTACATGGCAAAAGCAAACACATAGATGTGAAGTATCACTTCTTGAGAAATCTTACAAAGGATGGAGCAAATGATCTTATTTTCTGCAGAAGTGAAGACCAAGTTGCGGACATATTCACTAAACCCCCATGTTGGCTACATTTTTAAAGATAAAGAAGATTGCTTGGTGTTTGCTCGATGGATAATCCAATTTGAGGGAGAGTATGCATCGTATTTTTTTTTTTTTAAATTGAGTGTCTATTGCATTAGTTTAAGGGAGGGAATGTTAGCTACAATCAGTCAATGTAGTTTATTTGAATCAGTCAAAGTTGTTTAGTTCGTTAGGATTTTGTTGTTACAATTCTAGATTTTAGGGGTTGATATCGGCATAAGTACAGTAGGAGTGCCAAAAGTCGGAAATCCTACGTGGCAATTTTTTATTAATTTTCTTGCCTACATGGCTCGCCGAAAACTGAATCGGCCAAAAATTAGCAAAAACGACGTCGTTTTGGCTAACGTGGATTTAAAAATTATTAATTAAATAATATTAAATAATTAAAAAATATTATTATAAAATCGATTTATTAAAAAAAAAAAAAAGGGGAGGAGGGGATTGGCGAGGCCCCTTTTTTTTAATAATAATTAATTTTAAAAAAATATGACGTAGATAATTTTTTTAAAAAAATTACCACGTGGATTTTTATTTTGAAAAAAATGCTCCGCCAAAGAAATGAAGTTACCGGAAAATGAACACGTGGCAATTTGGCCAGAATTTTTGCCGTTGGCACTTAAGTGATCCATTTTGCTCCGATTTTGGCACTTAAGTGTACATTTTGTAACTTTTAAGACTTAAGTGTCTCTTTTGTCTTGCCAACTTTTGGCACTCCAGGAAATCCGTCTGCTCGGTTGATATCTTTTGTAGTTATTTTGAGGTATTCGTTGACAATTGTGGCCTCTTTTAAAAGGTCTCTTTCCTCATCTCGCTTAAGAGCCTCTTTTCGTATCAAGCAGCCTAGTATTGAGCTTACACGAGGGGGAGATTGTTAGGATGTACGTGTGTGTGTTGTGTTAAAAAAAATTCTTACATCGGCTAATTGTGTGGTGTTGAGCAGTTAATATATTCTAGTAAGCCTATATCTTATTGGATATCGTATTGGTTTAAATTTTTGAGTGAAGATAAATCTAATTAGATATATTAACGGGCTCAGACTTGAGCTACCTTTTGATAATTTCCCTAGGTAAAAGTAACGGATATCTATTGTGCGCTCCAAACACTCTTTTATTCTATTTGTTAATTTATTCCACACACATAAAGCCTGATCAATGCATAGATTTTCATCAAATGTTGTTCATTCGATATTTTGAACTTGGTTGCTTTAAAATTCGCTTTAAGTGTGCATAATCACCTATTCACCCCAAGGTGCTACTACTAGCCACCTCAAAAACAATTGAGTCAGCTCAGGAGAGAGTTCATCGAAAGGCTGTTTTCATTGCACATGAATGATAAGTCAAGACTGAAATAATAATAACACTCAATCCATTCCAAATCTTTTCGTAATCTATCACTGGTTGCATCAACATTCGCAAGCAGACCAAATTCAAGCAACAGCAAAGAGAAAATTACCAGGAAAGGAATAAGTGAAGATGAAGGATCAAATTAGACAGCCGCTGAGTCTGAATGAAATGCAGAAAACCAAATAGAGATGAAGAGAAGGAAGAAACCTTCTTGGCCTCGGTCAGCTGCAACCAAAATGAAAAAGGAAGACTTTTTAGACCATCAATCAAATCCTCGTGGAACGGACAGAGGCACAGGAAGATGGGGTCGCAGTCCCGGAGCAAGATCGCTGCCAGGTGGAGTCGCATCATGTGCTTGCACTTGGGTCGGTCCTTGACGGTCCAGTCCGATGCTGCTGATTCTGGGCGAGCTTTTTGCTTGGTCGTCGCTGATGATGGAGGAAGAAGAAAAGAAAGTGAGACAAGGAGAAGACAAAAGAGAAAAAGATGAAGTCGAATTCTGAAGAACGGGTCTCACCTGTACACATGGCAATTAATTGATGGACTCAAGAAGCATATCCTTCCATGTTTTTATCGGCCTTGTCACTTTTTTCAAATCTCCATACTCATCAGATTCCAGAGTCTCCTGGAACCTCTCACATTCATTTATTTCCAAAAGCTTTAGCTTCTTAAAGCTTGAAGGATCAGATAACTTTCGCAGAGACAAGCAATGATCAATTCGAAGCCTCTCCAATGATTCGAACCTACCTCGGATCTCAACCAGACGAGGACAACGTACTAGACGGAGTTTCTCAAGCTTCTTGGAGTTCGTTAGATCAGGCAACTTCTCTAGCAACGGAAGATCCCCCACAGATAAGTCACTCAAGTATTCCGAATCTTCCAGGCCTTGAATTTCTATTAACTTCTGACAACCTTCTATAATAATATATCTTATATTCTTGAAGCTTAATGGATCAGGCAACTTTTCGAGAGATTTACAGGACGTTAAACGAAGCATCTCCAATGATTCTAGTTGACCTCGAACCTCAACCAGTTTAGGACAACTAAATATCCAAAGTCCCCAGAGCTTCTTCAAGTTGGTCAGGTCGGCAACTTCACCAACGATGGAAGACGATCAAGATGAAGCCGTTTCAGGTTTTTCAAACGTTCGAGGCCTTGAATCTCTGTCAGCTGTTCACAATTCCATATGCTCAATTCTAATAACTTTTCCAAATATGAAAGATCTATTGATTTTTCCAATAACCTGCGCCCATGAATGCTAAAGCGTGACAAATTCTGGGAAGCATAGGTAGGCATTCTAGGTTATTTACGATGAGTTCAAGCTTCCTAAGCTTCAAAAGGAGATTAAGATCTGAAGGTAAGGTGACCAGACTATCACAACACAACAACAAGGACTCTAGCTTTCTTAACCTGCCGATCCGCTTGAGGCTTGGATCTCCCGAGAACAAGCTTCCAGACCTTAATTCCAACTCCAAATCTCTCAAATTTAAAAGGTTCGAGAGATCTGGGTATCTCATTGAGATATAAGTTGTAATGTATAGGTTGGTAATACTTTGAGGAAGCTTAGGTACGTCGGAAATTCCCGTGTCTGTTAATCTCAAGATCCTTAGAAATGATAGTCTTCCAATCTCATTTGGAATTTCCCCACACAAATTTTTGCAGCCGTGAGCATGGATCTCTTCAAGCTTCTCCAACATCCCAAGAGCGCTCGGTAGCTTTTCTATGGGGGTGTAAGACATCATTAGTACTCTCAAATTCTTCATTTTCTCTATTGAATTGGGCAACTCTTGAATTTTTGAATGAGAAAGATTCAGCTCAACAAGAGATTCTAAATTTCCAAATGGAATTTCAGTAATATTTGTACCCAACAGGCTAAGATTTAATAGTGATGTTAAGCAACCGGTGAAATTGCACATATTCAGTGATGGACATGAACTCACACTGAGAATTTCCAATTTCTTCATTCCTTTCCATTCAGGAATATTGGTAAGTGATGTCCCATCAACAAGAAGCTCTGTCAAGGCTTCCAGCTCCTCCATCTCATCAGGCAATGTCTGAAGTTTTTTACAACCATCCAAGTTTAATAATACTAAATGCTTTAACTTACCAATAGACCCATCAACTTGAACCAGTTCCTCACACCCTTGAAAAACCAGTTGCTCTAAATTCTCATGGGTAGAAAAGCTAGGAGTTTTACGCAAGTTTCTGCATTTAGTCAAATTTAGAACCTTCAAATTCTTCGCCATCTGTAATAAAGAGAATATGTTAATTCTGGACCATTTTGAGATACAGGACAGCAAAGTCAATATAGCAAATTCATGCTAAAATAATACCATACTTTGAAGTGGTTCCATCCCTCCCAGTCATCTGTAATTTCACTTCGTGATAGATCAAGAATCACTAGCTTCATAAGGGAAAATACGGACAATTGGAAAAACAGAGGAAACTCATGCCATAAGAGAAATCTCAAATTCGGAAGGATGAGTAGATTTCTCGAAACCAGTTGGTTGAAGGAAAATGCTGAATGAAGTTATGCCATAAGAGCCATCTCAATTCCGGAAGGATGAGTAGATTCCTCAAGAACCAGTTGGTTGAAGGAAATTGCTGAATGAAGTTAGGCCATGAGAGCCATCTCAAACTTGGAAGGATGGCTAGACTCCTCCTGAACCAGTTGGTTAAAGAAAATTGCTGAACATTGTTCGCATCCAAGTCTCCACAATCCACCTGAAGAAACCTTAAATTTGATAGACTTGCAAATTCTTCCTTCTTAAAGAAGCATTGAGACTGACGATCAAACTTGAGACATAATGCTTCAACGTTTTCTGTTCCCTGCCAAAATCAAAGAGGGAAACAGAAGCTAGTGATCACCTAATTACCTGTTGAAGGCATTCGAATTGAACATACTTGAAGAATGTACATCTTATTCATAATTTAAGATTAATTTACAATATCATTTACAGATGAGCATGTGGTCGTGCTAAGCACACAAGTAACAACTTGGTTCAGATAGAAGCAAATAAGTCAAGGTGCATAACTTGTCACTTTAATAGGAATAACATGGGAAACACTTTACCTCCTTTCTTTTAAGAACATCAATTGCTTCCTCGTGATCCCACAACCGACTTTGCTTCTCTGGTTTAAAATTAGCTCTTTCACAAACAATATCTCGCCCGAGGTCTCTTAGCGATCATGCATCCACAATTGGTTGTGTTTTGTAATCTTAATTAATGACATCTGCTGGAGGACTTCAAGAGCATATTCAGGGAAAAACTTGTTGCTATCCCACATGGGAAGCATAATTCTCACATCAAACCCAACAAAGAAGCAACAAACATCGAGAAATATTTCCTTCTCTTGAGGTTCTAATGCCTCGAAACTGATGTTCAACTTACTTTTTACCTCTTTATTGGGAATAGTTTCCAGCTTCTTTAATGTGGTCTCCCAAATTCTCCTGTCTTTTCCATTTAAAAATGAACCTATGACCTCTAGAGCCAAAGGAAGACCACCACAAATTTTCACTACTTTTTTGAGAGGGGAAAGTGTTCTGCTGGAGGATGGTCTCTCCTAAAGGCATGTTTGCTAAGTAGTTGAAGAGAACGATCAAAATCCATTTCAGTTAGTTCATGCTGAAAATCAACGTCTTTAAGAAGTTCCTTGTCTCTTGTGGTAATAATGACCTACTTCCTCTACCAAACCGGCGTTCACCGACCCCCACAAGAGCATCTAACTGAGTCTTTTGGTCAACATCATCAAGTACAAGTATGACCATTTTAGAGGATAACCTATTCTTGATCTCAGTAATTCCTTCATTAATATTAGTGATGGACAAGCATTTCGTTCTTAGGACATCAGAAATGAGTTGATTCTGCAAACTCACAATCTTTGTATCTCGAATGTTAGGCAGGAAGCAATGGCTATCAAAATCAGCCACCAGCTTATTATAGACAATTGTGGCAAGAGTTGTCTTTCCTACACCACCCATACCATGGATACCAATAATCATTGTTTCAGTGATTTGCTCACCTATCACTTCCATGAGTTTGTCCACTTGATCGTCCATTTCAACCAAGCATTTAGATACTGCCAAGTAGTTCTTCTTCAACTCGATCAAAAGCTTTTGAACAACTTCTTTTGTGAACTCACCTTTGCCTCTGATAGTTTTAAAGGCAAAAGAACCAAACTGTTAAATTGACACGATTAGAATAAAATCTAAGGTACAAACAAATCATGCACAATAATAAATTCAGGTACCTTTCCTTGAGTTCCCAACCCTTTAAAGCTCCAACCTTGTTGAGAGCTACCTTCCAGTTCTTAATAGTCTCATCTGTGTACCGCTGCTTATTTATGTGTGAATTAATGGCCTCACCGTAACTTGCAGTTTGGTAACGAACCTCGGATGGTGCAATGTCAAAGAAAATTGGCATGATCTTTTGTCCCAACTCTTCCTTGCACTCAACCATTTGGACCAACTCCATTAGACACCATTTACTGGCGGCATAGTTTTTAGAAAAGATAGGAATTGAGATTTTTGATTGCTTAATTGCTTGAAGAAGCTCCACACCAATCTCTTCCCCAATGCGAAGCTCTTCATCATCTCTATATGCTCGTATTCCAGCATCGATAAGGCTGTTGTAAAGGATATCGTGATGTCGCGGCGAGTATCTGGTCCTCTAAAACTCAAGAATACTTCATAATAAGGTTCCATTGGCTTCTCCATTTCCTAAATTTTCGAAGGACTTGCAACAACTAGATATCCCACCTGAAAAACGTTTACAATGAAAGTGGAGTGATGATTATGATGAATTATCTCGGAAAATCTTCTGTTTTAAGTCATTCTACAAAGAAAACTCGATGACAAATTCACGAGCTCCTTCTGGCATTGCACTGAACACCAAAAAATGTCCGATTATCTTATTAACAATATAGTAGAGAAGTTGACCCATCTCAATTCTAAAGGAAGAAATCTCCAAATTATTTTGAAATTATGGGTTTTTAGTTTACGCTTGAAATTGGTTGGAAAAAGGAAAGTTTCGAGAAGATAAATCACTGTCAACCTATATTTGTCTTAACTTTTTACGTATGAGATAACAAATTTCTTAAAAGGTAGCGTTGAATGTCCTCTGTACATAAGCGGATAAATTTCTTTTTAAAGGTAGCCTTAAATGTCCTATGCACATAAGCGCCTGCTGTGGCTTGTAGGTTGACTAATTATCTCGTTATCTCGTAAGCAGTTTGCTGAAACCGTCCTCTTTTAGGTTTACCAAAATCGATTAGACAGGAACATTCCACGACACTCAATTATTTGCTCACTTGACATTAATGGGCGCAGGCAGAGAATCCCATTTCCCTATGACTATCTCCTTAGAAAAATGAATTCAAGAAATTACTCCGCAGCTAATTCAACCCCTAACATCGGACTAGTTCTGAAAAGCATAAACCGAACCCTAATTACAGCCATCTCTTAGGTTATTAACTAACAGATACAGGGTCAATGGGCGAGCATTAGTTAGGCATGAAACTATTATCCACATCTGCCAGACAGAATCAGCATATCAGCAGAAGAGGAGCGGATTACTAATCACTTATAGAATTAATAAAATTTCAACAGAAAAAAGAAGCATGGACGCAATAATTGTTTTTCCAGTAAATAAGTTCGAACACATGGAGTGTAGGGATGAGAGCTGCATTTTACAAAAGCTGAGAGTTCTGGTTCGCCGCAGGGTCCAACATTATTTACTCTTCAGTCTGACTCTTCTGTTAAATACAGAGTTAAAGGTATCAATTTTATGTCTAGCAGTGTTCTTTCTCACCGCTTATTTACCAGACCATAATATACTAATTTGTCCCTACTGTTAAACAAATTAAATCAACTGATCCTAATTCAAACTAATTCAGCTTTGAGCGCCAGCCAGTTCCTAAAGAGTGTAAATTTATTCCCGAATTACATAAACCTCTGAGATATATCAACCAGCTGATGCATAGGAACGGAATTGTGTTTCAAGATCTGAAGCCTGACCATTGCATAGATGGAAGCAAATGAGTAGGGTTTAGCATGTGACTAGTGATAGGCAAAAACTATTAGTGTTAGATACAAATTTCAGTGATCGATTATGGAGTTAACCACTGAAAGAATTGATACTGATGTGAGAGTCCCTCTATTGTTTTCATCAAATCAATAAAAAAAGGTAATATATGAGACGAAATTACCACGGATGGTGGAGTGAAGAGGAAGAGTCTGGATCAAACGCTGAAAAGCAGATAAAGATCCCCAGAGTAAACGTTCTTGGCTTTGAGCTTAGCTGAAAAAAGGCTTTTCACTAGATAGTCTGCTCACCCCCGCTCACCATGCTCTTCCAGGAAGGTGAGGACTTGCTAGTTGCAGGTAAACTTCAAGCCGGCCGTGAACGAGTGAAAACGCGTTTCATTTGACTTTTGAGATATTCGAGAAAAGTTAGGTTCACTTTCTCGAAATCCAAAGATTCATTGGCAGACAAGGCCACAGTTCAATCAGACAAAAGATCCTCCTGTATGCTATTACTTTAGAGATCATTTGATTAAATTATATGTATTTTAATGACAATGAAACCCGTCTTTTGTAGGTGAAGCCCCAGGCCTATTAGAATATTACATAGACTAAAACTACACATATAGGACTCATACACAAGTATTTGAGATGATAAGCCAATTAGGCTTGAACCTGCAAAAGTTGCGTTCAACTAAAGAGGGAAAAAGCTCCAAAACATTTACAGCACAGGTGAAAGGATATGCCAGTGAGGAGGAGCTATTTCTAGAGTCCATTGCTTTTTCAACGTGAGAGAATCACTTTCGAAATGGACATGCTACACCCCTGTTCCAGACACAAGGTCGCAGTACATGACCTTTATGAACAGCGTGGAGAGCAGAGAGAGCGTGAGTTCCAGACACGAGGTCGCAGTACATATGACCTTTATGATCTCTGGCCAAAGCGGCAATGAAGGCCTCAGAATCTTGCATGACCACATCAACGTTCATTTTAACTAAAGGGATTTGGGGGTCTTTGTTCACAACTCATGACTGCGAGCAAAATTCCGTCACAAACTCATGATAGATATCCAAGATACGTCGAATTACTGAAGGAAGATCCATTTGGGAACAAGCTTCCAGAATTTTGTTTCGATGCTCCCATAAATCGACCGAACCATCTGTTGGGAACGCGTAGCAAAGGTCCGATACCTTCACCTAGGAGATCTCCAAGATGGAAACCCGAGCCCGTCAATATTAGCAATTGGACCCACCTCAATTCAAAAGTTTAAGCTAGTGAGTTATAGGCCAATTATGATATATTAACTATTCCACAGCACATCAATTCTCCAATGTAGAACTACTTCTCTAACACAACTCACACGTGTATCCTAACAATCTCCCTCTCACATGTGAGCTCTAGTGTTAGGTCTACTTCCCCTTAAATCACATATCCTTCTGGCCCAATATCATCTTTACGAGCCCGCGTTGTTTCACCACAACGCCCACCTAGGCCATCCTCACAAGTCTACGTTGTTACACCACAACGCCTACTTGCCCGGAAACCACAACCATTGGCTTTGATACCAGTTGTTGGAAGCGCGCAGCAAAAGTCCAATACTTTCGCCTAGGGAGATCTCCAATAGGGAAATCCGAGCCCGTTAATATATCCAATTAGATTCAACCTCAACTCAAAATCTTAAGTTAGTGAGTTATGAGTCAATTAGGATATATTAACTGATCCACACCGCATCAATTCTCCAATGTGAGACTATTTCTCTAACATAACTCACAGGTGTATCTTAATGCCATCTCCACCATATTGCAAAACTCCTCGTGTTTAATGTTAGGTGGAAGGCCAAAAGCAGGGAGGCACGGTTCCTATAGCACATGTTTGATATTAGAACCGCAAAAAACGTTGATATGTCCATACCCAACCCACATGGTTCCATACAATTCAAGAAAATATTGGCTACATAAGATATGCCAGTGCAACAAATTGAATGGGCACTAAGATTGTGACATGTAACGCAAGTGGGGCCAATTATAAGGGAAAAAATTTCTCTCTCAAATCTGGCAATCACTAAGATTTTTGGCTACCCTAGATGTCTCTTCGGGGAAGGCCCTTTAAGCTCTCACTTCACTGCCCCCTTCAACCAAGCTCACAACCCTTTATTTATAGGCGAGGAGCTTGGTCGACTGCTTGTCTTCGACACATTGACTGAGCTCTTCCTTGGCCGAACCGGCATCCACTCGGCCGTCCTATCCACGGTGGGTTTGCTCCGCATCAATCTACGTCCCCTCTACTAGTATTTACCACCGGCCTTTGCACTACTTCACATGCTTGCTCATCGTTGTTCCGACTTTCGCTCTGCCGCGAGCGTGGAGTTGCAGTGAGTAGGAAGAAGAAGAAGAAGAAGAAGAGGGCTGGGCCGCGGGTCTGGTGCGTGGGCTGGGTGCATGTTGGGCTTTGGGCATGCGTAAGAGAAAAGAAAAGAAAGGGGCCAGGGTGAAAACCCAGCTCCCTTCCCTAGCCCAACTTTTTTTTTAAACAAACTATATATCTGAAAAATAAAGTAAAATAAGGGAAATTAAATGGAAAATAAAACATGGTAATTGCAAATGATTATAATATCTAGGTGATGCAAAAATCATTTTTGTTAGGGCCAAATTGATCCTAATTTTTTATGCAATTTAAATTTTAATACTTAGTCAAAATTTATGTGTCAATAATTGCCCCTCTTTGAAGATGAGCTCACAGAGATTGCCTTCAAAGACGGATTGATACCTAAATTTTGTCCATACATATGCAATAGATGATAGTTCACCTAAAACTGGGCATCCAATGAAAACGGCAATAATGCATAATATTTATTAAGATGTATAAGAAGAAACCTGCAATTACTTACCCAGAAAGAGTGATATAGGGTGCAAACCCTGAGCTTTTGGCAAGTATTAGGGTATCGCCTTATTTGATGTGATATAGAAAACGTACCTATGATGTGGGGAAGCTGCTTTTCCAAGACACGAAGTTATCTCCGATCGCCTGTTGGAGCAATGATCTACTGCTAAGGACTCGAAGCTATCTCCAGTCGCCTCGATGGTGAGGATTGTTTTTCTAGGATCCGAAGCTATCTCCAGTCGCTTGTTAGAGCAATGAGTTGTTGACAAGGACCCAAAGCTATCTTCAGTCGCCTCGACGGTGATGATTGCTTTTCCAAGATCCGAAGCTATCTCTAGTCGCCTGTGGAAGCAATGAGTTTTTTACTAAGGACCCGAAGCTATCTGTGGTCACGTTTTAGAGGAACGAGTTATTGTCAAGGACCCGAAGCTATCTCTAATCACCTCGATGGTGAGAATTGCTTTTCCAAGACTTGGAGTTGTCTCCAATCGCCTTTTAAAACAATGAGTGGTTGCTAAGGACCTGAAGTTATATTTGGTGACATGAAGTTATCTTCGATCTCCTTGACAGCGATGATTGCTTTTCTAAGACCCGAAGCTATCTTCAGTTGCCTGTAGAAGCATCATGTTTTTTGTCTAAGAGTTAGACCTTTCTTCGATCGCCTTGACGGGGGATTGCTTTTCCAAGACCCGGACCTTTCTCCGATCGCCTGTGGAAGTAATAAGCTATTTGTTTAGGACTTGGACCTTTCTTTGATCGCTTTGACAAAGGATTGCTTTTCTAGGACCCAGACCTTTTTTTGTTGCCTAGCAACAAGTTGTTTGTCTTGGACTCGAACCTTTCTCACCCAGACCTTTCTCCGATCGCCTTGACGAGGGATTGCTTTTCTAGGACCTGGACCTTTGTCTAGTCGCCTGTGGAAGCAATAAGCAATTTGTCTAGGACCTACAGCTTTCTCCAATTGCCTTGACGAGGATTGCTTTTCTAGGACTCGGACTTTTCTCCAATCGCTTGTGGAAGCAATAAGCTATTTTTCTAGGACCCGGACCTTTCTCCGGTCACCTTGATAGGGGATTGCTTTTCCAAGATCTAGACCTTTCTTCGGTTGCCTACGGAAGGAACAAGTTGTTTGTCTAGGACCGGACCTTTCCAGTCGCCTCGACGAGGGATTGCTTTTCTAGGACCTGGACCTTCCTTCGGTCGCTTGTAGAAGCAATAAGCTATTTGTTTAGGACTCAGACCTTTCTCCGATCACCTTGATAGGGATTGCTTTTCCAGGACTCAGACCTTTCTCCGGTAGCTTGTGGAAGCAATAAGTTATTTGTTTAGGACCCGGACCTTTCTTCGGGATACCAGTTTGCTTACCAGACTTCTCTTTAGGGGTGTATCGATTTTTCATAGGACCCCAGTTTTTTTACCTGACCTTCCTTAGGGATGTACCAACCTTTTTCAGGACACTAGTTTGTTGAGTGCCTAACCTTTCTTGGGGGCACCGGTTTGTTGATTACTTGACTTTGAGCTATAGAGGCACGTCATGTCAATAAAGAGGGACTCCGAGCCATAGAAACACAAGGTGCCGATGAATAGAGACTTCGGACTACAGAAGCACGCGGTGCCGATGAAAAGGGATGTACCTTATATATTTGTGAAGGTCTCATTCCTCCTAATTAGTTGGAATATCGAGGACGCACCTCAGATCTCCGTGAAGGTCTCCCACCTCTTGGTAAGTTGGAATATTGAGGACGCACCTCAAATACTCTTGAAGGTTTCCCACCTCCTAGTAAGTTAGAATATCGATGATGCACCTCCAATATCCATGAAGGTCTCTTACCTCCTGGTCAGTTGGAATATTGAAGATGCACCTTAGATATCCTTAAAGGTCTCCTACCTCCCGATTAGTTGGAATACCGAGGACGCACCTCAGATCTCCGTGAAGGCCTCTCACCTCCTGGTAAGTTGGATTATTGATGACGCACCTCAAATACCCTTGAAGGTCTCCCACCTCCTAGTAAGTTAGAATATCGAATACGCACCTCCAATATCCATGAAGGTCTCCCACCTCTTAGTGAGTTAGAATATCGATGATGCACCTTAGATATCCTTTAAAGGTCTCCTACCTCCTGATTGGTTGGAATATCGAGGACGCACCTAAGATCTCCGTGAAGGTCTTCCACCTCCTAGTAAGTTAGAATATCGAGGACACACCTTAGATACCCTTGAAGGTTTTCCACCTCCAGGTAAGTTGGAATATCGAGGATACACCTCCGATACCCGTGAAGGTCTTCTACCTCCTAGTAAGTTGGAATATCAAGGATGCATTTCAAATACCCCTGAAGGTTTCCCACCTCTTGATAAGTTAGAATATTGAAAACGCATCTTCGATACCCATGAAGGACTCCCACCTCCTAGTAAGTTAGAATATTGAGGACGCACCTCAGATATCCGTGAAGGTCTCCCACTTCCTAGTAAGTTGGAATATCGATGACACACCTTAGATACCCCTAAGGGTCTCCCACCTCCTGGTAAGTTGAAATATCGAGGACGCACCTCTGATACTTGTGAAGGTCTCCCACCTCCCGGTATGTTGGAATATCGAGGATGCACCTTAAATATCCCTGAAGGTCTCCTGCCTCTTAGTAAGTTGGAATATCGAGGACGCACCTCCGATACTCGTGAAAGTCTCCCACCTTCTGGTAAGTTGGAATATCGAGGATGCGACGCACCTCAAATATCCCTGAATGTCTCCTACCTCTTGGTAAGTTGGAATATCGAGGGCGCATCTCCAATACTCGTGAAGATCTCCCACTTCTTGGTAAATTGGACTATCGAGGACACACCTCAAATATCCTTGAAGGTCTCTCACCTCCTGGTAAGTTGGAATATCGAGGACACACCTTCGATACCCGTGAAGGTCTCCCACCTCCTAGTAAGTTGGAATATTGAGCATGCACCTCCGATACCCGTGAAGGTCTCCTACCTCCTGGTAAGTTGGAATATCAATGACGCACCTCCGATATTCATGAAGGTCTCTTACCTCTTGGTAAGTTGGAATATCAAGGATGCACCTTAGATATCCCCGAAGGTCTCCCACCTCCTAGTAAGTTGGAATATCGATGACGCACCTCAAATACCCCTAAAGGTCTCCTACCTCCTAGTAAATTGGAAGTTTATCTGACAGGGTGTCGATTCCTTTGGGATGTTTCATTGAAAAACATTTTTGGGGGATGCCTAGATAGTCACGAGTACTTAGATGATTACAAGCACTATACCTTGAAGAATACCTGAACAGTGGCAGGCCTTTGCAAAAAAATGGGATACTTCGACAATTGCCAATATTCGTATCCTGGATAGCCGTGGGACCTTATATGCAGAGGACGACTCGAACAGGTCGAGTGTCAGTGAGAGAGTACCTGGACAGCGGCAAGTACTCCTAGAAATGCTTAGTCAGTTACAGGGTTCTTGAAAAGAGGTGAAGAGATATACTTGCCTGATGATCTCTGGTTTCTGAAAGCATGTCTCCTATCAAACAAATATGCAATATGTACATATGGTTTGTGCATGAAGTAAAATTTTCAATTTAAATGGGGTTTATGCATGACAATTTTGTTAGTTCGCATCACCAAAGTTCCATTGGGGAAAATTTTTTAGAAAGACAATTCATACTTAGAATGAGGATGTCTGAAACATGTCAAATGAGGGATCGAGTCTGTGAGGGCTTTCCACTCACTCTCATTGAAAATGCTACTTTATCCTGATCATTAATACAATATTTATAAGGATCACACCCTCTCACTATCATTATGTCGACAGGGGTCTGCAAATGGTACAAATTTACCAATCTAAGAGGTCTTTGTTAGGACCGTATTGTAGGCTTGGTCAAAGGCTTAGCAAAGGGGACCATGAAGGTCAAGGCCTATAGAAGAATTGTTGCACAATCGTCTTCGGGTTTACAAGTCAAGAACCCTTTGAAAATAGATAGAAATGATCTTGCTCGTAATTCTTCGAGCGATGCTTATAAACATATGAATTTCTACGTTAATTCAAGTGCCCTAGTCAAAAGAGACTTTTGCAAAGGAATGCAACGTAAGTTTGGCTCATGGGTTGAGAAACAAAGGAATTCGTAGGCTTAAAAGGAGTTGGCAATCATCTTAATATTATCACCGGCCTTCTTCCTCATTGATGGAGCTCGTCTTTGTAGAGACTTTATTAGTGAATAACTTTGCTCAAGCATCACTTTTTGCTTGAGGGCATTGCCCTTGCTTTTACCAGGCACACTACTTTTTCATGCCCCTAGTTTTCATTTTGTTTATTATTTCAAAACTGTCAGACTCTTGGGTTTTCATCTTCAATTGGCCGCTTCGACTTACGTTGCTTGAACAATAGTAAACTCTCAAAATTTTCCTGCGCGGGGAGGGGGGTGTTTTGAAACGAAATTACATACTCAATGTGGTTGTACAATGAATACAAATATGTAGGACAAAGGTGTTGTTCGTCATTCTATGGAACTCAAATTATCGTGAGTGTTCATATGCAATAAAAACACCCAAAGACTGATGCAAGTGCTAGCAAGAAAATTCCCATCCATTTTCTCACCTTGTGATGCCGTCCCTTCCTCCAATCTTCCCCAATGTGGGATGGTTCTTGATAGGGGTAATATGAAAGAAACTTTACAATGGCATGTGGCTCAAAGGGGTTAAGCAATGGATAACCTATAGTGTTTATGATAGAGAAATGAAATGCCCCTCATTACTTTGGTCATCGTACCATTTGCAAGAGAACTGTTTACCTTGTGGACATGGAATTTCTTATGCTCACCTCACAAATATTTAATTAAGGGACTGTGTATATGACATAGCTTGCCTTTCATCATCATGATATACCTCATTTAGCATGCTCAATCAAATCTCATATCGTTCATTTTCTTTTTGGCCTTGTACTCAGGATGTATAATCAACCCCTCATGATTACATGATAATTGAGGATCCCCCTGATTTGAATAGGCACGATTGTGGATTCAAAAGCTATCAATCACGGGTCGAACACATCGAAACTCCTAAATGCCGCCCGATAGTTAGGTCGTACTAAAGTCACAATTGGTCAATTTTAATCACGAAATTCAATCCGATTTCAGGTATCGAACTTTCAAGGACGTCAAAAAATAATATTGGACAACGTTTCATTAATTCTCAAATTTATCAGCAAACCCAAAAATTATCAAAAAATGATTAACGGGCTAAGAATCAAAGTCGGAAAAAGGATTATTGGGCCGAAAATTTTAAATTGAGACGTTCCCGCTTCCAATTTTCGGATCAAGGGTATTTTGGGAAAAATGCATCTAATTTGGTGCGAAAAGACCATTTTGCCCTCCCTCATTTAAGAGCAAAGGGACAAATGTTTTGGGAAATGTTGATGAAGTAAGGGAGTGGGTGGACAGCTTTCTCCCCCTTCGATTCCCCCCCTCTAACATCTCTCTTCTCCTTTGTTTGACTTTTCTTTCCTCCTCTCTCTCTCTCAATTCCCCTTGCAACCCGCACGTTTCCTCCCCTTGATCTCTCTCTTCCTTTATTCTTCTTCATCTTTCTTCTTTTTCTTTGGTTGCCTTTGCTTAGCCTGCAACCGCTGCTGTGCTACTTCTGTCCAGACTGTCTCCACCACAGACCAACTTCCGCTGCCTCGCCAGTTGCACACCGGACTGCCGGCAAGCCGCCGTCCATCCGCCGCTGCAAGTGCCGACGATCTGCACCCGAAAACTAGCCACCTCCTCCTCCTCCTTCTTTTGCTGTTATCTGGGCTGACCTGCATATGCTGTTGTGTTCCAACCGTGCACGACCAGATGCTACCACAACTCAGCCAGTCGTCAGTTACACGTCGGACCGCCACGAGGCGTCGAGTCATCGCAGGCTTCCCCTGAAACACCACCCACGTCTCCCTTTTTCTCTCTTCTTTAGTTGTTCAAGTGCAGCTGCTGCTGCTTTGCTTCGGTTTAGATCGATCTAGCCGCGCCACCGCGCTCACAAGTGCCGACTACCACCGTTGGAAGCTAGCCGACCGGCCAGCCGAGCCCACCCAGCTGCCAAACCCCCGAACTGTTGCACCATCTCTCTCCCTCTCAGCTCTATTTTCTGTCACCGGAGTCGTCCCCCTTGGTTGCTGGGCCTGCTGGCCACCGTCTGGAGCTGCCGAACCACCTACCAGCCAGCCCCTACCACTTCAACCACCGACTCCCTCTCGCTCTCAACCTTTCATCAAGCGGACAGCCGCTCTCGGCTGAGATCCGCTTCCCGTGTTGCCTCGCCTCGATGCATCGAAGGTACCTGCGCATTCCCCTCTCTGCCACCATTGCGTTCATATTGCTGGAATCGCAAACCCATGAGTTGTTTTCATAATCCCTTAGTCGGGGTAGTTTAATTAGTTCTAAGTGTGTTTAGTGACCAATGAGGATTGTTATGCTTAAGCGTAATTTATATGCCTTAAGTGGGATTAAGAAAAGTTAATGGTAGCTTAAGCATGTTTATTGCTAATTAAATTGGATTATGGTTAATTAGCATTATTTTATTATTATAATCTTATTTTTGGTTAATTAATTTGGTCAATGAAGGATTAGTATTAGTTGAATGGATTGAATTGGAAAAAAAAAAGATTTGGGACTGAATTAGAAAAATTACAATAGAATTAGAATTGTTTTGGTAATTTTCTGGTCAGAAGTGATTCGATACAGGTTAGTTTTCGCACACCTCAATATTAATCCATCTCACAGGCAACTTTAACGGGGTATTCCCTCGTACTAGCTAGGTGCTTTGCCCCATAAGTGCTTCTAACAAGGTTCGAGCCAACATCACGAGGAAAACGGCGAACATCCTTGCTAATTTCGAATAGGCAAAATTTTTCCATATGGAATATTGATCAAATGAAAAGACTAGTGAGTTATGGATATGCAATTGCTTTTAACAATGACTACTAATCATGTTGAAAAGATCCCTTCCTAAAATAATTGACAAATAAATAGAATTTTTTTAGGGAAATTTTCAAATAAGGATACGTAATGGAACCGTTTTTTTAAATAAGGGTCCAAAGTAGACATTGTATCAAATAAAAGCACGTAGTGAAACCGTTTTCTTAAATAAAAGTCTAGAGTGGATATTGTATCAAATAAAGATATGAAATCACCCATTTAGCCTCAAATAAGAGCCCCAACTCGCCGGTCAGCTAAATTTTCACTAGTCGACTTATTCCGCCGATTAAAGCATGGGCAATTTCATCTGAAAATTATAGGGGGTAAAAAAGGATAAATCCTAAGAACGAAATATCCCAAATTGAATTCTAGGGTTCTTGGTGGATTTTCCCAACCAAATAAGAGAGAATCCTCTCCACTCTTGAATTCTCTCTTTAGAATTTTATCCCAACCAAATCCGAAAGATTTCAATTTGATTTTGTCTAGTTTTGACCCGATAGAGAATTCAGGTTTTTCTTACTCGAATCTTCCTTCAAAAAGTTAACCTCTTTGTGTCCTGAGCCATCGAGCTTCTCCGTAGCCTCTCCAGAAAATAAGGCAAAAAGAGGCTCAAACGGAGAACTTTCAAGGAAAGAGAAGCCTGTGTTTGACAGGGCTTTATAAGGTTAAATTGATTTCGGTAATTGCTTTGAATTAATTCAGTTTATAACTTGAATTGAGGAATTCGTTAGCTATCGGAAGCGAACGAAAACCAATTGTTTTTAACGAAATCTCCTGTTGAAGAATTCTTTTGCTGTCCGAAGCATCCTGAATTGAAGAATTTGTTTGGTGCAGTTAATTTCACTCAAAAACTCGTGGTGCACCACTTTGAAGAAACACTAGCGGAGCATCAATTCTATTAAATTTCAGCGTTTGCTTCGTTTTGACTTAGGTCAATTTAATAAATTAGTGCATCTGATTGTTCGTTTGTCCAAGAAAAGGTCACTATAGCTTGCTCAAGCAAATGTCAACAAGGTATCCACATATTATGGAATACCACAGAGATGGCAGCGACGGCAATGATGGTAAGAGAAATTTTGTTAGTGTTTGCTTGTTTTATCCGATCTATGGGTGCATTTTGTTTCCATTCCAATCAATGCATGTGAGTTGCATTTTGCAATGAGAGTGATATTCATTGTGCATTTTCGAATTCGATTTGCTGCCATCGTAGTCCCTACGTGCTAGTTGTGGGACTTATTTTGTAATTTTTACTATTTTTCTTTTTCTGATGTATATTTTGTTGATAACAACAAATCCATTGATTTGTGGGAGTTGAGAATCTTTTGTTTTTATCTCCACCAAGTAAAGACCTAAAGGAGCTGTCATAATTAATTGTATTTGATCTACCCAACTGGTCCTTTGACATTTGATGTGATTTTATTTAAGAGTAGAAAAGAAGGATTGGATAATTGCATTGTTGGCTTTTAAGGATTGCTGATTCGATGGATTATTTTACCAGCATATGCTTTAGATACATGATGATTATCTTAGTTATTTCGTTTGAAATGTACCAAACCAGTCGACAAATATTAAGTTTTTTTTTTTTTTTTTTGCATTATACGTTATCTACTTGATTTATAGCCATCATTAGATAGCAAGCATTAGGATGATAATCCATTTATTTTCCATAGAACTAGTAAATGAGCTTTTGTTTGGTGGAAGCTTGGAAGATATCAATTAGTACTAGTATTGTTGATATGTTATCGCTGTGCTTCCTTCACAATTAAGGCTATAACAATAGCTATTTTAAACTTCTTCCTTTAATGGTTCTGTGAGTAACTCATCAATCTTGTATACTTAATTGTGTCTACAGCAAGAAACTTAGCTTTATCTTCTTGGATGTGCATAACTGTAGGTATACTTCTTAAGGTAAAATATGAACTAGGAAGAAGGGAAACATATTGACATTATTTATTCATTCAATTTGCACTAGGTGAGGAATGTGAAGAAATGAACAATGCTATGTTTGATATTGGGTGTGTTGAGGGTGCTCAAGAAGATTGGTTTACCATTATTGACATTGAAGAGAGTGATCATTCATTGGAGAGAGATATGGATGTTGGAGATAATAGCTTGTATGTCAATGTATTAGCTGATAATGTAGATTACCTATATATGAATAGCCAAAATGAGTATACATATTCTGAGTTCAATGCCAAGGTTAATATGGAGAATCCTATTTTCAAGTTGGGGATGTGTTTTAATAACGCTGAGGAGTTTAGAGAGGCTATTAGGAATTATGCCATAAAAAATGGGAGACAAGTGAGGTTCATTAAGAATGCACGAAATAAGTTGAGGGCTGTATGTTCTAAGGGCTATGATTGGCTCGTATATGCTTCCAAAATGCAGAGGGAACATACTTTACAAGTCAACTTTCAACCATGCACACACTTGTAATAGAACACTATGTGTTCCTCAAATAAGCACTAAATGGCTAGCAGAGAAATATTGCGATAGATTAAGGAATAATCCTACATGGTCAGTTGCTTCAATGAAGAAAACAATGGAATCAGAGAATTTTTGGAAGTTGTCGAGGTCAATGGTCTATAGAGCTAGGGCTTCAGTAATGACTATGATCATAGGGAATGAGGAGGAGCAATTTGGGATGCTTAGGAGCTATTGTCAAGCAATTCTTGATGCCAATCCAAGTTCCACATGTATAATCAAGATTGAGCAATGTCAAGACCAATTCAAGTTTAGAGTAGTCTATATTTGTCTAGATACATTGAGGAGGGGTTTTTTAGAAGGATGCAGGCGTTTTGTAGGATTCGATGGTTGTCATTTGTCATCAAGCTACAAGGGTATACTTCTAGCAGATGTGGGCGTAGATGGCAACAATAAGATGTATCCCTTTGCATGGGCATTCGTGGGACAAGAAACATACAAAACATGGCATTTGTTTATTAGCATGATTGCAGAAGACTTAGGAATTACAGACTCTGCAAATTCAAAATACTGGACTTTCTTGTGTGACAAGTAGAAAGGAGTAGTGCAAGTAGTAGCAAATCTAATGCCTGAAGCCAAATATAGATTTTTCTTGAGGCATCTTTATGAGAACTTTAGATTGCATCACAAAGGACTAGAACTTAAAAGGTTGGTTTGGAAGGCTGCAATGGTGACTAGGGTTTGTGATTTTGACTTGACGATGGAAGAGCTAAAGACAGTTAGTGATAAAGCATATGGTCGGTTGTCTAAGAGGTCTCCAGTGCAGTGGAGTAAGTCTCACTTCAAAACAAGCTCAAAATGCGATATTTCTTTGAATAACTAGTGCGAGAGCTTCAACAAAAGCATTATTGATGTTAGGGATAAACCTATAATCACAATGCTTGAAGCTATAAGGGTGCAGCTTATGGAGAGGATTCATAAGCAAAGGGACGGAATGGCTCATTATATTGGTGTGATTTGTCCCAACATCTATAAGATATTGGATCTTCAAAAAATAATATTCAGCATCATGGATCCCTACCTGGAGTGGAGAAGATGAGTTTGAATTGAGTGGACCGTATGGAAACAAAGGGTTGTTAATATTAGACATAGAACTAGTAGTTGTAGAAGATGAGACATCAGTGGAATCCCTTACTATCATGCTATGGCAGCTCTTAAACACATGAGGGAACAACCTGAAAATTGGGTTGACACATGCTTCCTTAAGGAAACATTCATGCAAACTTACAGCCATGTTGTGCATGTTGTAGATTCCAAGGACACATGGCCTACTCGAGAGCCATTACTTCCTCTAAATGTGCCTAAGCAAGTTGGTAGAAAGAAGAAAAAAAAGAATGAAGTCAGTGAATGAGACGGCTGGTGATAATTCAAAGACAAGGAAGAAGAAAGTCGTGCAATAACCCATTGGAACGAAGTTGAAGAGACATAATACCACAATCACTTGTAGAGAATGTGGTCGGGGAAGGCCATAATAGGAATCATTGCAAAAATCCATCAGTAACATTAACACCAACAGTAGCAGCAGCAGCAGCAGCATCATCATGCCTAGCAACTTCTACATCTGCTTCATGCTCACAATATGCAGTCAAAAGCAGTCCCCCAGCCCCATCAGCATCACAACGGGAGACAATTGAACTGATTGCTTCAATTTTTGGCAACACTTCAAGCTCATTGTCACATATGGGAAGAGAGAAGATGCAGGTATCAATCTACCCTTAACTTTGTCCTAAAATTGTTCTTTGTTGCACTTGATTTTGTCTTGACTAACTTAATTTATTTTTTGATTCAACTGTAGGTAAAGAGAAGGATGTAAGGAAACTCCACATGAAAGTGGTGGACATGAGCATAAAAAGATCCCATCATTGGGGATCTATCCTAAACTCGCTCGGTATGTAGCCGGTTTTTTTCCCCCCTTTTGGAACTTGGAAGCATTATCCAATACAATTCTTTGAGCAGTAGTGCTCTGTAAATTTTGTCTCCCTGATAAGCACTCTTGCTTTAGATCCAAGTGAGTGTAATAACCTTGAACGGCTGAAGCTGTGAGTACCCAAAATAGCATCTGAATTGATGCAGATGCACTTTATGTACTGCCAGTCTATGGTATCCACAGTAAAAACTTCATCTCGCTTAGCATCTGCAATCAGTTTGTCAAGCGAGAAGGAATGAGAATCATGTAGTGCCTAAGCTCAACTACAGAGATTGTTCGGTCTAACTATTTTGTCTAAATATTGATTTGTGGATGTAAATGTACATATTTTGGGCAAATTCTTCATGCTTTTGAGACGTATCTTTATAAGGATTCGGATGGATGTAATGCTCTTGTTATCCTTAAGGGGTGCTATTTCTACGTCTTTTTGTGGGAAACGCTTAATTTTACGTCAATTGTCCAAATTGGACTTCAACTGTATCATGAAAATTAATTATGTGTTGTGTAGTTTGAACCACGTTCAAGTTTTGCTCGATTGGAGAAGATCCAGTGACGTGTTTCAAGCACTGCATTTGTTGAAATTGCTTCAAGAATACGTACATATGTATGTGTGTATGCACGTGCATATATATGTATGCATGTATCTTTTGGATTCTTCAAAATCATTTCAGTTCGCTGATCTTGAGAACAAAGTGAGGCTGCGTGCTAATTATAATGAACGAATTCACCTACAGGATTCACATACTTCAGACATACAGTCATTTTTGCTGCTTCTTCAGCTCAAAGAAAATCTTCAGACATGCAGCCATTTTTTCCTGTAAGAATATCGTGCACAAGTCACAACAACACAAACACTTGGCCAACAATAGCATGTGAATCATTCATTCATCACTGTGACCATTTGACCAAGCAATAACCATCACCAACTCTTCAAGAAACCACCATCAACTCATTATTAAACACTTGAATTCATCTAACGTTGATATTTGCATTAGAAGAAGAGATAACACCATATGAGTCCATGAAGCTATTAAACCTCCCCCAGATGACATCCATTAATCACAGATCATCCTACAACAACCAATATGAATATGAAACTCCAAAAGACACCTACAATAATTGACCACATCCCCAAAACCTTACAACACAGAGAACTCATAGCCCATCAATTCCCACATCTTCCTAAAGGTAGTACATTACAACGCATGAATTTGGCAATCTTCTATCAATCAGATTTTTCAATTCGATGTCATGGGGAAACCTTCCCTCCTTCAATTTTTGGCAAAACCTGGGAAATGCAAGAGAGAAAAAGAGTCTAGTGAAATCATACAATATGATACTAAAGCCAGACAACAAATGCCAATCAAAATGAGGGCATTCCTCATGACTATATAGTAGTATGACAATACATCCCCAGATCTGAACAATCTACAAGAAGAGGCTATAGAACTAGCAGGGCAACAGAGTCTCAATAGTTATAAGACAAAAAGACAATGGTGTATTGGATTGCTTATGTAAATTCAATGTCAAAACTCAAAAGTAATGATCCATGACATCTAGGTCCTGCAACAAAATTTTTGAAAATAAAGTATTTGTGGATAGAAAAGAAAAACTTGCTCATCTTTGGAGTAAACTTCATAAGCACCAAAGCTTCACAGGAAGGGCTGGAACACATTGCCAAGAAGCCTAGTTGAAGCAACAATCCCAACCTGTTTGCACAAAGAGAATAATATCAAAATAGATATATTGCAATCCTAAGCATTGAAAAAAATTCTCGCTGGTCATGATGATAGCAGATACTTCTATCTGAGCGACCAGCATCAACTTAGCCAAAATGCACTTTGGCGGCAGTGCAGGGTAGTCTGCAAGAGCAACACCTACACCAGGCCACCGTATCTTCAGCATCTTCTTCTTTGTTACTATAGTACCTGGGACATAAACATTTTATGTGAATAATGAAATGAAAAGCTAATCTTGATCCTCAAAGTAGGAATTTGTCCAATTGACACTAACATTTCTAACAACTAAAGAGCAACAGTTTTATGTGACTACAACCCCATCGTTAATCATATCACATAAGTCACTCCACCAATTTAATCATGCTTCACAAAAGTCAGGCAATTAGTTCATAATCTTTAAAGAAGATTGCAACCTGTCTACATCCACATAGATGAACTACTGTGGCAAGTTATAGTTCTAAAGAGGGTATTAATTGGCATCATCTCGAGCTTGTTCCTGCCAAGCACAAAAAGATCATATCTCACTAAAATGAGAGCATAAATCGCATGTACCAAACTCGTTCCAAGAAGCGCTGACATCATATTGCAACTAACAAACACATATATTAGATAGCGGCCTTCTAGCACTAATCTAAAATGCGCAAATGACTACATCCAGGCAATGTAGGGAAGCACGAAGCGGAATACTTGTTGTGCAACAATTGATGGATGCCTCAAAGAAGTCTTACATAGAATGCTCTTGAAGCCTCCCTGCTCCTCTCAGGCGAAACTTAATTGCAAAAATAATAACAATAGTGGGTCTAAGCTACGAGAATCATCGAGCCAGAATGTCAGCTTAATCCGGGCAGCACCATTGACAGTGAATCAAAAGCAACATAGAGTCGCACACTAGGGCTGAAGAAAAAATATGTGCGAGAGCAAGAGCGGAGAGAATTGCTCATCTTTTATGAGGGAACCTCGAGGACTTTTGGCTGGAAAGCACGTTGCCGGTGAGTTCATGTTCGAATTCCCGGACAAGATGGTGTGCCACGCGGACTCCTTCCTCGAACTCATGCACGGCGAGCCATAGTTTGTCCTCCCGCTTGATTGATTCCCGAGCCATAGCAGCACCATGAGAATGAATGAAGGAATGAATGTTTGTCTGCGAAAGAGAAGCAGAGAAAGATGAATGAAGGAGGAGGTGAGAGACCGTGGGCTTTGGATGGTAGATATACCCAAAAAAAAAGGCCAAATCTCTCTGTTTTGTTTGGGATTAAAATCCACCGAGAGCAAGCACTGAGAAAGGAAGACCAATGTGGGAAAGGGAGAAATTTCACGAAGAACCCTAGAATTCGATTTGGGATATTTCATTCTTTGGATTAACCCTTTTTTTTGTCCAGTTATAAATTTTGGACGAAATTGCCTATGCTCTTATCACCATAATAAGTCAACTGGCAAAAATTTTGCTAATCAACAAGTTAGGACGCTCATTTGAAATTAAATAATTAACTTTATATATTTATTTGAGATAAGGTCCACTCTAAACCTTTATTTAAAAAAGCGGTTTCATTTGAAGCATTTATTTGAAAATTTTCCTTTTTTTTATAAAGACTTATTGACTAATGGAAAACTAACAGACTAACTACTGATGATTACTTATTTTATTCTTAAGGAAAAGACACCAAAATCTCAACTATTTTCTTAACTTTTCTCGAACTTTTTGTCCACTAAAAAACCCTAACTTATCTTCTTGGGACAATTTTACTGAATTTTTTTTTGTCGCACAAAAAACCTTAATTCTGCTTTGACACATTTACCCTGGGGGGTTTTTAACTAAAGAACATTTTCGTCTTTTCATTTTTATTTTTTTTTTTCTTCTCCTCTCGCTGGTCCCGGCGGGGGCCGGCGACGGCCACCCGCCGCCCCCGCGAGGGTGGCCCACGCCGGGAGGGTCGCCCGACCGGACGAGGGCCGCCCTCGCCGGATGGGTGGGGGCGGCCCTCCCCGGCATGGGCCACCCTCGCCGGACGGCGGCGGGTGGCTGTCACCGACTCCCCTCTGCTAGACCAGTAGAGGGGAAGAGAAAAAAAAAATGAAAAGACGAAAATGCTCTTTAGTTAAAAAATTTGGGGTAAATATGTCCCAAGTGGCATAGTTTAAGGTTTTTTGTGGCACGAGAAAAAGTTTAAGGTAAAATTGTTCCAAGAAGATAGTTTAGGTTTTTAGTGGTACAAAAAAAAGTTTATGGTAAAATTATCCCAAGTGGCATAATTTGAGGTTTTTTATGACCCAAAAAAAAGTTCAGGGTAAAATTGTCCCGAGGGGCATGTGCTACTGACCAATAAAAATATATTATGTCTTAAACGAAAACTTCCTAATCATGTGAAAAATTAACCTTTCACGATCATCTATATATTTTCTTTGCCAGAATTGAGCATATGTAATGATTATAATATTAGTTTTTAAAAATAATTAGTAAATTTTAGGCCAATTACCATACAAAAAAACTCCCGACTTTACACTTTTGTTAATTTTTATATTTTTTGTGAAATAAAAAACATATGTAAGAGATGCCAGATTTCGTGCTCAAATCTACACTCCCTTAGTCCGTTATTAAGGAAGGAAAAAATGGTTGTTGCCTTATTGATGTGGTGACTAATGTGACTAACTATCACCATTAAGCATCTTCAAAAGGTAATTAATAGAAGTAAGTGGTAAAAGTTATATATAAATTGATAATATAAGAAGTTACTTTTAAAAATTAGAGAAAAGGGCAACATCGGAAAATAGTGCAGTAGAAATTGAGAGAGGAAGAGATAAAAAATGACTGATTCAATCATTATGCTATCACAAACAGTAACGAAAGCTGATCAATGTATATTAGTCAAATTTATAAACCAATTTCAGATAGTGTTCAGCTCTCAGCACGACCACGTCACTGCTCAACCTCAAGCTCAATCTTTCATGTTCTTAGTATTGTTCATGATAAAACATGTTGGCTTGTTGAAGCTAGTAAGGTCGGGTAGCCTTTCCAGGGCAGTCAATATGGCGCATCTCCAAGTGTCATGCTAATCCTTGAATCTCAAAACAGTTTAGGACAACTCCATGGGAGAAGTTTAGGACACGTTCTCCAGTGACGGCAAACCTACAAGCATTAACGATAGTCTAAAATCTCTCACATCCAAATGGTTTAGTGTCTTTTCGATTCAGGAATTTCTGTCACCTCAGTTCGAAGAAGATTATGCTGGTAGTTTACCAGGTATAATATGGAGGGCATGTAGCTGCCATGTCGAAAGGTGGTAAGAGGTACACAAGGCGAAGTTTCTTAAATACAATCAAGATAAACTAACTTAAGGGCCCAAAAAGAGAGCCAGTGCAAAGTTTGGTTATCGAATTTTCCGTCCAGTGGGTCCTTCAAAAGTTAGCGTTCTTTGGACTCTCTAGCTTCTTCCTGCAGGTGGGAAATTCGCGATCAATCTTTATACTCCGCTCTCTCTCGACCACCACATGAAACAATACGAACTGCGGAGAAAGCAGAAGACTAGATATTATTGACAGTCTGTACATGAGGAAATGGTAGAAACAGAAGATGCACAGCAGAAGCAATATGAAAAATAAGCTCCGAGCCTTAGCTCTTATACAATATTAGAATAACAGTAGAAGGAGCTTGCAATAATTAGAGCTTCTGAGATGCCGCCCAACCACTGAAATCAGGCACAACCATCGCCTACATTCTTCCATCCACCATACTCAAAACTCCAAAAGAGAAAAAATCTCCTAGAAAAGCTACTCCGACAAGTCGGATTCTACAAGATCAGACTGCATCTCTGCCTTCAATGTGCTCCACCGATCATCAGAACCCAGAGAATCTTCTAGCTTCTCACACTCACGTATAAGCAAAGATTTCAGCTTCTTGAGGCTTGACGGATTGGATAACTTCCTGAAAGATTTACAGGAACCAATCCAGACTGTCTCCAACGATTCTAGTCTGTCTTTGATCTTGACCACTTTAGGACAGCACTTAAAGTTTCTGGAGCTTCTCCAAGTTGGTCAGGTCAGGCAACTTGTTCAAAGATGGAACCCCTTCAAGATTTAATGCTCTCAGGTTCTCCAAACCTTGGAGGCCTCTGAACTCACTTTAGGGCAATGAGCAACTTCCAAATCTGACAGCACTTTCAAATTTGAAAGGTCTATTGATGTTTCCTGCATGATTATATATTTAAGTACAACGAATTTGGGAGGAGGCAAAGTAGGCATCGCAGCTTCTTGCAGTGGACCAGTTCAAGTTCCTTGAGCTGTGAAAGAAAACTGATGTCTGGAGATGGGGAGGTGAAATAATGACATTCCAACCACCAGGACTCTAGCCCACCTAACCTTCTGATCCACCAAGGACTTGGAGCTTCATTGAATTCAGAAGCATCCTCAAAATTGTCAAAACCTGGATTTTACCGGATTAGTAAGTAATTTAACATCAAATGACACACATTCTTTTGTTACTTTACATAATCAAAACCTCGTACAAAGATCTACATTTGTAGAAACACTAATCTAATGTCCCTAAACTCCGAACAGGATCAATATGGACAATATTATGCACAATATTTTGGAGGGGTGAGTCTAATCTCAATAAATGAAAGTTCTAGGTCTACGTACTCACCAGTCGATCCGAGAACACAACAGTACAGTAACAATTATGGTCCATTGGAAAACCAATACTCACTTAAGATATGTAATCCATGCATTATATACAAATGACTATAATTATCTGTGCACTGAATAAAATAGATGCACTCCGATGCAAACAATTGAACGTACTAATCGCATGTGTGCAACACCTGTTGCTCATCCATATACATGAGTGAGTATTTATTCCCTACTTGTCACGGGTCATGACTCATCTTGACTAACGAGACATCGTCACCACCAACTCATGAGATGAAATCATAAATACATTTCTGCCAGCAATGGTAAATAAAACTCTCTACAGCCACATGATGATGGCTATCCCAGACTCATCCTCATCAAGATTCATATCCATTCTATTTTCTTTCTCATTCTTGGACCTCAAGTTCAAATTATCACATATGGGCTATTTAATTCACATTATGTTACAGAAGTCATATCATTTTGTGTATGAATCATTGGACTTTATGTCCTTTCCATCATATAGAGACCCATCTCAAACGGTAGAATATTCGTTTTTTCCAAAGTCTTCTATACGTACTGGGAAAATTAATTGCAGTGTTGGTATATTGCTAACAACACTTGCGGAATTTCCACGGAGTTGGTAATTTACTTAATTATTAGAATATTGATAAATTCCTAACAGTCTTGTTCATTCACTTATTACAATGGTAAAGTTTCAAAGGAGTTGGTAATTTACTACTTCCTTATATTGATAAATTTCTGATAGTGTTAGTAATTTATTTAATATACAGGTAGAATAAAAGAAGATTTGGTAATTTACTAATTTAGTGGAAATTTGATAAATCTCCGATAATATTGATAGTTTTCTATTGATTCACCTAACAAGCAGGTAACCAGTCTTTTTCTTTTTTTTTTAGCAAAATTGAAATTCTACCAACACAGAAATTTTTCAATTTTCCAACCCCACAGCACCATAGAATTTGCCCCAAAGTTTCATAAGTCTCTACTTCTGCAACAAGACCTTACATCCCAATTGATAATTTCATATATTGAAACTTGAAATGCAGTCTTTAATCATTCAGAAGCCCCTGTCAAAATCTATTTTAAGTTACCAAATTTAAAGGACCTTTGTGACCATTGCACATGATCATTAACTAGGGAGGGTTATGTTCATGCTAGGCACAATGTTTTGCCACTACTTCATTTCTTCAATGTGGAAATTTTCATGGGACATCCGCAACAATTCTGTGATTATGGTTGCTGATGTCTAATTGAATTCGTGACACTGAATGCAACACATTGAACATTAATCTCTGCAAATGAATTCTGGAGCAAGTCATATTGAATCCTCCATGACTTTCTCTCATGACAAGATTAATTACTAAGTGCACACGCTAAAAATTTTAGAAGTAGGACCACAACAGACCAAAATAGGGAAGAAAGAAATTGCAGAACCAATCAAATATAGTAAGGTTTCATGCCTTCGAGGACTATATTTTGGTTTTAGCTAGACCTTGATAACCTCGGAAGAAGAATCAAGCACCAGTCGACTACATTGCATAAGATAAATGAAATCAGATAAATCCCTCCTCCCCCCCCCAAAAAAAAAAAAAAAAAAAAACTGATTCCCCATGCATGTTTTGAACTAGTTCCAAAGGAGCGAAAAGCAATCACCTAATTGGTGCAGAAGTGAACTGACGCACAGGAGTTGCAATGTGTTTCAATTGAATGTGACTTGGTTAGGCTAAAGCTATTAAAGATTAGATGCAGATGGAAGAAATCAACTGAGTCAGCTCACGAGAGAATTCATTGAAAGACTGTTTTCATTGTGTATGAATGATAAGTCATGACTGAAATAACAAAAACAACTCGATCCATTCCAAATCATTTCCCAATCTATCACTAGTCGCATCAAAGATTCGCACACGGACCCAATCCATGCAACAGTGAAGAGAGAATTACCAGAAAAGGAATATAGGTGAAGATGAAGAAAACCAAACAAAGATGCAGCGAAGGAAGAACCTTCTTGACTCAGCTGCAACAAATATGAAAAAGCAAGACTTTTTTCAGGACAACCTATTAAAGCAACACTCAAGGAACAGATCAACACACAGGAAGACGTGGTCGCAGTTCCTGGAGGGAGATCTCTGCCAGGTCAAATCTCACCTCGTGCTTCCACTTGGGGTCGCCGTCGCGTTCCTTGACGGTCGGAGTCCGTTCTGCTGGTTCTGAGTGAGCTTCTTGCTCGGGTCATCGCTGATAAGGGAGGAAGGAGAATGAGAAGGAAAGAATGTGAGGAGAGAGATACACGTCATTTCAAGAAAATATTCCTCACCACTCTGGCATGGAATATTTTCTTAGTGATTTCCTGCCCACGAATCTTGGCTTTCCATCAAAGGGTCTTCTCACTTTTTTCAAATCTCTGTACTCATCGGATTCCAGAATCTCCTCCAATCTCTCACATTCATTTATACGCAACCACTCTAGCTTCTTGAAGCTCGAAGGATCAGAAAACTTTTGTAGAGACCTGCATCCAGAAATTTCAAGCCTCTTCAATGATTTTAGCCTGCCTCGAATCTCAACCAGACGAGGACAACGCCCTAAAATAAGATCCTCAAGCTCCTTGGCGTTGGTTAGGTCAGGCAATTTCTCTAGCAACGGAAGATCCCCCACAGCTAAGACATTCAAGTTCTCTGGATCTTTCGGGCCTTGAATCTCTTTTAGCTTCCAACAGCCATTTATCCATATTTCTTCTATATGCTTGACGCTTAATAGATCAGGAAGCTCTTCGAGTGATTTACAGTTCAGTAAATAAAGCTCCTCCAATGATTCTAGTTGACCTCGAACCTCAACCAGTTCAGGACAATCTTCTATCCAAAGTCTCCAGAGCTTCTTCAAGCTGGTCAGGTTAGGCAACTTCACCAGCGATGGAAGATGCTCAAGACCAAGCTTTTGCAGGTTTTTCAAATGTTCGAGGCCTTGAATCTCTATTAGCTGTTCACAATAATAGACTTCCAATTCTAATAACTTCTCCAAATATGAAAGATTTATGCACTTTTCCATTAACCTGCGCCCATGAATACGGAAGTATGACAAATTCTGGGGAAGCCTAGGTAAGCATTCTAGGTTATTTACGACAAGGAAAAGCTTCCTGAGCTTCGAAAGGATATTAAAATCTGAAGGCAGGGTGACCAGACCATCACAACGCAACCACAAGGTTTCTAGCTTTCTTAAACCTCTGATCCAATTGAGGCTTGGAGCTAGATGGGAAGGAATTTGATACGTTAATTCCAACGTCAAATCTCTCAAATTTAATAGGTTTGAGAGATCTGGACATCTCATCAGTAGATTATCATGCAGGTATAGATTGGTCATACTTTCAGGAAGCTTAGGTATATTGAAAATTCTTGTGCCTGTCAATCTCAAGATTTTCAGAAATGATAGTCTTCCAATCTCACTTGGAATTTCCCCCCACAAATTTCTACAACCGTCAGCATGTATCTCTTCAAGCTTCTCCAACATCCCAAGGGCACTAGGTAGCTTTTCTAAGATGGTGTCAAAGATCCTTAGCACTCTCAAATTCTTCATTGTTTCTATTGAATTGGGTAACTCTCGTATGCTCGAACAAGAAAGATCCAACTCAACAAGAGATCCAAAATTTCCAAATGGAAGTTCACTAATTCTTGTACCTGACAAGCGAAGATATAATAGTGATGTTGAGCAACCACCTAAATTGCATTTCCTCAGTAATTGACATAAAGTTGCATCGAGAGTTTCCAATTTTTCCATTTCTTTCCATTCAGGAATTTTGGTAATAGATGTCCCATCAAGAAGAAGCTCTGTTAAGGCTTCCAGTCCTTCCATCTCATCCAGCAATGTCTTAAGTTTCCAACAACCTTTCAAGTTTAAGAACACTTAACTGCTTTAACTTACCAATAGACCTATCAACTTGAACCAGTTCCTCACACCCTTGAGGGATCAGTTGCTCTAACTTTTCATGAGCAGAAAAGTCAGGAGTTTTATGCAAGTTTCTGCATTCAGTCATGTTTAGAACCTTCAAATTCTTTGCCATCTGTAATGAAGAGAAGAGGATAATCACGAATCATTTTGAGATACAGGACAGCAAAGTCAATATAGCAAATTAATGTCGAAACAATACCATACCTTGAGGTGGTTCCATCCCTTCCAATCATTTGTAATTTGACTCCGTGATAGATCGAGAATCACTATCTTCATAAGGGAAAATGCGGTCAACTGGAAAAAAATGGGAAACTCATGCCATGAGAGATATCTCAAATTCGGGAGGATGAGCAGATTTTTCTGGAACCGCTTGGTTGAAGGGCAATGCTGAACAAATTTATGCCATGAGAGCCATCTTAACTTTGGAAGGTTGGATAGATTCCTCTGGAACCAGTTGGTTAAAGAAAAATGCTGGACATTTTTCATATCCAAGTCTCCACAATCCACTTGAAGAAACCTTAAATTTGATAGACTTGCAAATTCTTCCTTTTTAAAGAAGCGTTGAGATTGATGATCAAACTTGAGACGTATTGCTTCAACGTTTTCTGTTCCCTGCCAAAGCAAAAAAAAGGAAACAGAAGCTAGTGATTACATAATTGCCAGTCGAAGGGATTCGAGTTGAACATACTTCAAGAATGTACATTTTGTTTATACTTTCAAATTGATTTACAATATGATTTATAGATGAGCATGTCATCGTAGGAAGCAGACAAGTAACGACTTCAGATAGAAGCAAATAGCCAAAATCAATGCGCATTACTCATCCCTCTCTGAATAGGAATAACATTGCACACACTTTACCTTGGCTATGAGAATATCATTTGCTTGTTCATGATCCCACACCCGACTTTGCTTCTCTGGTCTAAATGTACCAATCCGACGAACGAAATGTCGCCCAAGGTCTCTTAGTAGATCATGCATCCACAATCGGTCACGTTTTGTAATCTTTATTAATGACATCTGTTGGAGGACATCAAGATAATAGTCAGGTAAAAACCCACAGCTTTTCCACATGTGCCTCACAATTTTCACATCAAACCCAACGAACAAGCAACAAACATCAAGAAATATTTCCTTCGCATGTGGTTGTAATGCCTCAATACTGATGTTCAACTTTTCTTCAACATTTTCATCAGGAATAGTTTCCAGCTTCTCTAACGTGGTCTCCCAAAATTTTCTGTCTTTTCCAGCTAAAAATGAACCTATGATCTCAAGAGCCAAAGGAAGATGACCACAGACCTTTACCGCTTTTTCAGAGAGAGGGGCATATTCTGCTGGAGGATGATCACTTCTAAATGCGTGCTTGCTAAATAGTTGAAGAGAATGATCAAAATCCATTCCAGTAAGTTCGTGCTTCAACTCAACATCTTTGATAACTTCTTTGTTTCTTGTGGTAATAATAACCTTACTTCCACTGCCAAACCAGCATTTTCCCATCCCCACAAGAGCATCCAGCTTAGTCTTTTGGTCTACATCATCAAGTAGAAGTATGACCTTTTTAGAGGATAACAACTCCTTTATCACTTTTTTCCCTTCATCAATACCATTGATGGTCGGTTGTTTCTTTCCTCGTACATCAAAGATGAGCTGATTCTGCAAACTCTCAATTTTCATATCTCCAATGTTGGACAGGGAGCAACATATAGTGGAATCAGTGGTCTGTTCACCTATCACTTCCATGATTCTGTCCACTTGATCGTCCATTTCATCCAAGGAATTAGACAAGTTGTAACATTTAGTGGAATCAGACAACAGTTTGTTATAGACGATTTTGGCAAGGGTTGTCTTTCCAACACCACCCATACCATGGATACCAACAATCTTTGCTTTAGTGGTCTGCTCACCAATTAATTCCATGATTCTATCCACGTGATCGTCCATTTCAACCAAGAAATCAGGTACTGCCAAGTAGTTCTTTTTCAACTCAATCAAAAGCTTCTGAACAACTTCTTTTGTGAACTCACCTTTGCCTCTAATAGTTTTGAAGGCAAAAGAACCAAACTGTTAAATCGAGGTCAGCAGAATAATTTCTAAGGTACAAACAAACCATGCACAATAATAAATTCAAGTACCTCTCTTTGAGTTCCCATCCCTTTAATGCTCCAACCTTGTTGAGAGCTGCCTTCCAGTTCTCAATAGTCTCATCAGTGTATCGCTGCTTATTTATGTGTGAATTAATGGCCTCACCGTAACTTGCAGTTCGGTAACAAACCTCGGATGGTGCAACATCAAAGAAAATTGGCATGATCTTTTGTCCCAACTTTTCCTTGCACTCCACCATATGGACCAACTCCATGAGACACCATTTACTGGCAGCATATTCTTTAGAAAAGATAGGAATCGAGATTTTCGACTGCTTAATTGCTTGGAGAAGCTCTGGGCCAATCTCTTCCCCAACACGAAGCTCTTCATCATCTCTATATGCCCGTATTCCAGCATCAATGAGGCTGTTGTAAAGGATATCAGTGATGTCACGGCGAGTATCTGGTCCTCTAAAACTCAAGAATACTTCATAATAAGGTTCCATTGGCTTCTCCATTTCCTGAATTTTCAGAGGACTAGCAACGGCTAGATATCCCACCTGAAAAACGTTTACTATGAAAGTGGAGTGACGATCATAACAAATTCTCTCAGAAACTCTTCTGCTATAAGTCATTCTACAAAGGAAACTCGATGACAAATTCACAAGCTCCTTTTGGCATTGCACTGGACACCAACATATGTCCAATTATTTTATTAACAATATAGTAGAGAAGTTGACCCATCTCAATACTTAAGGAAGAAATTTCCAAATTATTGTGAAATTATGGGTTTCAGTTCACGCTTGAAATTGATTATAAAAACGAAAATTTCAAGAAGATGTATAACCGTCGACCTATATTTGTCTAAAACTTTTTACTTATTTAAAAAAAAATTCTTAAAAGGTAACTTTGAATATCCTCTGCACATAAGTGCCTGCTGTGGCTTGTAGGTTGACTAATTATCTTGTCATCTCATAAGAAGTTATGCTGAAACCGTACTCTTTTAGTTTTACCAAAATCGATTTGACAAAAACATTCCACAACACTTAATTAGTTGCTCATTTGACCTTGATGGGCACAGGCAAACAATCGCATTCCCCTATGGCCATCTCATTAGAAAAATGATATCAAGAAATTATTCTGCAGCTAATTCAACCCCAACATCGGACTAGTTCTGAAAAGCATAAACCAATCCCTGATTACAGCCATCTCTCAGTTTATTAACAAACAGATGCAGGGCTAATGGGCAAGCATTAGTTAGGCATGAGGCTATTATTCACATCTGCCAGACAGTATCAGCATATTAGAAAAAGAGGAGCGGATTACTAATCACTCGTGGAATTGATAAAAATTCAACAGAAAAAGAAGCATGAATGTTCCAACTATATTTCCAGGAATATAAGCTTGAACACACAGGAGTGCAGGAACGAGAGCTGCATTTCACAAAAGCTGAGAGTTCCAGTTCACCACAGAGCGCAACATTAAAGTCTCTTCAGTCTGCCTCTTCTGTTATATACCGAGGTGGAGCCATTAATTTTCTCTCTAGGAGTGTTCTTACTGCTAATCGCCAGATAAAAGTGTACCAGTTTGCCGTATCGAAGTCACTTAGAGACACCAGTATCTCCGGTCGCAAAAAAATATCCCATTAAACAAATTTAATCAACCGATTCCGCTCAAAAGTTCAGAGCGCTGGCCCAGTTCCTAAAGAGCGTAAATTGAATGCCCGACTACAGAATCGACAAGTTTCAAGATCTGAAGCCTGACAGTTGCATAGATGTAAGGCGATGAGCTGCGTTCAGCATGTGACTAGAGTCAGAGGCTAAAGCTTTTAGTGTCAGATGCAAATGGCGGCGATCCATCGTCGAGTCAAATAAAGAAAGAATCGATAGTGATATGGGAGATCCTCTATTGTTTCCATCAAATTCTGTACCTTAGTTGCGTTACAGAACAGACCCAATTCATCAAAAAAGAAAAGGCAATAGACGAGAGGAAATTACCGGAGATGCAGGCGTGAAGATGAAGAGTCCGGATCAAATGCTAGGAAGCAGATGAAGATCCCAAGAACGAAAAGTTCTCGGCTTTTGAGATCGGCTGAAGAAAGGCTTTCATTAGACGGTCAATTCACCCTCGCTCGACATACTCTTCCGGGAAGGGGAGGGCTTGCCACTTGCCAACACGTGAAGCCGACCCCTGAATAGAGTGAATACGTCGTTGCTTCTGACTTTTGAGGTAATCGAGTTGAGTTTCCGTGAAATTTCCAGAAGTCCAAAGTTTCTTTGGCACAAAAAGAAGATGACCTTTTTTTGGATCGCTTGAGCGACGTCTCTTTCATTCGGCACTCAATATTTTTCTCTGATTACTTATAAACCATGTGACTTTTCAATTAATCATAACTTGAGAATTCGATATAGATTTGTAGTGAATTTTTTTAAAAGTTATAGCAGTTAAATAATCATTTGAAAATTATGACATTCCAATGAACGGTTTTTTTAAAATTTTGACAATTAAATAATAGGGAAAATAATAATCGGGACAATCAAAATTGCATTCCACTTGAAAGGAATAAGGCTCCAAAGATAGTTGCATCACAAGCGAAAGGTTAGCAATTATAGATGGGTAAACCAGAACTTCCAAGCCCGGGGAAATCAATATGTACAACCATAATAGCGTGCTTTCTCGCCACTTAGCAGGTTGGGTGTCACCCGACCTTCATCTAGTTGGAATATTTGGGGTGAAATGACCTCTAGAGGGATTCCTGAATTTTTTACCAAAGAAAATTTCAAGAAGAATTTAATCATCCCATGGTCCAATCATTGGAAATTACGACGGCTACAAATATTTCGAAATTATAAGTAAATCTTGAACTGCAAAATATAAATCAACATAACTTATATTTCTAAATTAGCTATGACTAAATATTAAAGATCGTGTGACCTCCACATTGCCTATATATCTCTGCATTTTCTTCTTTTTTCTTGAAAAAAGGACAACTAGCCAAACTGTTGACTGCTCTGCATCCCATTTGTTTAGGTCAATGATTCACTGGCTTCCTCTCTTCGATGCATGGGCCAAAAAATGGTTCATCTTCCTGAATACCATCTCTCATGCAGAATCAACTTTTCTCAATCAATGTCTGAACCTTTAAGCCTTCATTCACTTGTCTCCCGTCCAACGGGCAGAATATCAGAATATTTGGTAATTTACCAATTTTGTGAAAATTTGATAAATTTCTGATAATATTGATAATTTACCACCGATTCACCTATTAAGCAGGTAACCAGTCATTTTTTCTTTACCAGCAAAGTTGGAATTCCATGAACTTCGAAATTTTTTGATTTTCCACCCCGACGGCACCGTAGAATTTTGCCGGTGCCCCCAAAGTTTCATACGTCTCTACTTCTGCGACAAGACTTAAATCCCAACTGATGATATCGAATATTGAAACTTGAAATGCAGTCATTAATCATTCAGAAGCCCCTGTAGAAATCTGTGTTAAGTTATCAAAACTGAAGGACCTTTGTGGCCGTTGCACATGATCATTAACTAGGGAGGTTTATGTTCATGCCAGACACAATGTTTTCCCCCTACTTTCTTCTTTTTCTTCAATGTGGAAATTTTCATGGGACGTCCACAACAATTCTGTGATTATAGTTGCTGATGTCTAATTGAATTAGTGACACTGAATGCAACACATTGAACATTAATCCCTGCGAATGAATTCTGGAGCAAGTCATCTTGAATCCTCGACGAATTTCTCCCATGACGAGATTAATTACTAATTGCACCCGGTAAAAATTTTAGAACAAGGACCACCACAGACCGAAAAAGTGAAGAAAGAAATTGCAGAACCAATCGATCATAGTAAGATTTTATGCCTCACGGGACAACTTTTTGGTTTTAGCTAGACCTCGATAAGCCCAGAAGAAGAATCGAGTCCCAGTCGACTATATGTATGTTTTGAACTAGTTCCTAAAAAGTGAACTGACGCACAAGGGTTGCAATGTTTTTCAATAGAATGTTGACTTGGTTAAGGCTAAAGCTATTAAAAGAAATCAATCGAGTCAGCTCAGGGAGGAGTTCACTGAAAGGCTGTGTTTTCATTGCAAAATGAATGATTAAAGTCATGACTGAAAATAATAAAAACAACTCAATCCATTCCAAATCTTTTCCTAATCTATCTCTAGTCGCATCAAAGATTCGCACGCGGATCCAATTCATGCGATAGCCAAGAGAAAATTTACCAGGAAAGGAATACAGGTGATGATGTAGAAAACCAAATGAAGATGCAGCGAAGGAAGAACCCTTCTTGGCCTGACTCACCTGCAACCAAAATAAAAAAGCAAAGCTTTTTATCTTTTTTTCTAGACGACCTATCAAACCCTCGAGGAACAGATCGACGAGCAGGAAGAGGGGATAGCAGTCCCGGAGGGAGATCTCCGCCAAGGTCGAATCGCGTCTCGGGCTTCCGCTCGGGGTCGCCGTCTCCTTGACGACCGAGGTTCGTTGCTGCTGGTTCTGGGCGAGCTTCTCGCTCGGGTCGTCGCTGATGAGGGAGGAAGACGAAGGAAGGAGAAAGAAAGAATGTGGGAAGAGACACAGAGCGCAACGGGTGGAAAAAAATAATAATAATAATAAGTCCCACCTACCCGCGTCATTTCGAGAAAAAATTCCTGAACACCATCTCCTCCCTCTCAATGTCGAAAGGTTTTTCTCACTTTTTTCAAATCTCTGTACTCCTCGGATTCCAGAATCTCCTCCAATCCCTCGCATTCATCTATTTCCAACCGCCGTAGCTTCTTGAAGGTTGAAGGATCAGAAAACTGCCGCAGACACCCGCAGCCTTCAATATAAAGCTTCTCCATTGATTTTAGCCTACCTCGAATCTCAACCAGACGAGGACATTGCCGTAACTCGAGAAACTTGAGCTCCTTGGCATTGGTCAGGTCAGGCAACTTCTCTAGCAATGGAAGATTATCCACAGATAAGACATTCAAGTTTTTCGAAACTTCCAAGCCTTGAATCTCTTTTAGCTTCCCACAGCCACCTATATATAATTCTTCTATATGCTTGAAGCTTAATGGATCAGGCAGCCCTTCGAGTGATTCACAGCCCACTAAACGGAGAGACTCCAACGATTCTAACTGACCACGAACCTCAACCAGTTTAGGACAATCTTGTATCCAAAGATTCCAGAGGTTACTCAAGCAAGTCAGGTCAGGCAACTTCACCAGCGATGGAAGATCCTCAAGACGAAGACTTCGCAGGTTTTTCAAACGTTCGAGGCCTTGAATTTCTATAAGCTGTTCACAACACCACACTTTCAATTCTGATAACCTCTCCAAATATGAAATATTTAATATTGATGTTGAGCAATCACGTATTTCCAAGTATGACAAATTCTGGGGAAGCCTAGGTAGGCGTTCTTGGTTATGTCCAAGGAGTTCGAGATTCCTCAGCTTCGAAAGGAGATTAAAATCTGAAGGCAGGGTGACCAGACCACAACAACCCAAGCACAAGTGCTCTAGCTTTGTTAACCTTCCGACCCAATTGAGGCTTGGAGCTGGATGGGAAGGGGTTTGATATCTTAATTCCAACTTCAGATTTCTCAAATTTAATAGGTTTGAGAGATCTGGTCATATCATCTGTTGATTACCAAACAAATATAGATCAGTCATACTTTCCGGAAGCTTAGGTATATTGGAAATTCCCGTGTTCGATAAGCTCAAGATTCTCAGAGATGATAGGTTTCCGATCTCATTTGGAATTTCCCCACACAAATGGTCACACATGTCAGCATTGATCCTTTCAAGCTTCTCCAACATCCCAATGGCGCTAGGTAGCTTTTCTACTTCGGAGCCAAAGATCCTTAGTACTCTCAAATTCTTCATTGTCTCTATTGAATTGGGTAACTCTCGTATGTTCAATTTAAGAAAGATGCAACTCAATGAGAGATCCAAAATTTCCAGATGGAAGTTCACTTATTCTGGTACGTGACAAGTCAAGGTATAACAGTGATGCCGAGCAACTAGCTAAATTGCATTTACTCAGTAATTGACAAAAATTTGCACTGAGAGTTTCCAATTTCTCCATTCCTTTCCATTCAGGAATATTGGTAATAGATGTCCAATCAACAAGAAGTTCTGTCAAGGCTTCCAGTTCCTCCATCTCGTCTAGCAATGTCTGAAGTTTCCCACAACGTTTCAGGTTTAATAATACTAAATGCTTTAACTCACCAATAGACCTATCAACTTGAATCAGTTCCGTGCACCCTTCAAGAATCAGTTGCTCTAAATTTTCATGATTAGAAAAGTCAGGAGTTCTACGCAAGTTTCTGCATTCTGTCAAATTTAGAACCTTCAAATTCTTTGCCTCCCGTAATGAAGAGAAGAGGTTAATTCAGAATTATTTTGAGATACAGGCCAGCAAAGTCAACATAGCAAATTCATGCTGAAATAATACCGTACCTTGAGGTGGTTCCATCCCTCCCACTCATCTGTAATTTTACTTCTTGATAGATCAAGAATCACTAGCTTCTTAAGAGAACGTGCTGTGAATTTGAAAAAGATAGGAAAGTTATGCCATGAGAGCCATCTCAGCTTCGGAAGCATGATCGGAATCCTCTGAACGAGTTGGTAGAAGGAAAATGCTGAACGTTGTTCTCATCCAAGCCTCCCCAATCCACTTGAAGATATCTTAAATTTGATAGGCTTACAGATTTTTCCTTCTCGATGAATTCTTGAAATTGATGATCAAACTTGAGACGTATTGCTTCAATTTTTTTTCTCCCGCCAGCGAAAAAAATTAAGCGAAGCTAGTGATCACATAATTGCCTGTTGAAGCCATTCGAGTTGAACATATTTGGGAATGTACATCTTTTTTATAATTTGAAATTTATTTACAATATAATTTACAGATGAGCATGTCATCATAGTAAGCACGCAAGTAATGACTCGGTTAGAAAAAAGCAAAAAAGCAAAGTCAACGTGTATAACTTGTCTCTTTAAATAGGAATAACATTGCAAACACTTTACCTCCTTTATTTCAAGAACATCAATTGCTTCCTCATGATCCCACACCCGACTTTGCTTCTCTGGTTTTAAATTAGCTCTTTCACAAACAATGTCTCGCCCAAGGTCTATTAGCTGATCATGCACCCACAGTCGGTTACCTTCTGCAATCTTTATTAACGACCTCTGTTTGAGGACTTCAAGAGAACATTCAGGGTAAAACTTACAGCTCTCCCACATGTAAGTCACAATTCTCACATCGAGCCCAACAAAGAAGCAACAAACATTGAGAAATATTTCCTGCTCTCGAGTTTCTAATGCCTCAAAACTGATGTTCAACTTTCTTTTAACCTCTCCATTGGGAATGGTCTCCAGCTTCTTTAACACATTCTTCCATTCATTTATGTCTTTTCCACATAAATGTGAACCTATAATTTCAAGAGCCAAAGGAAGACCACTGCAGATTTCTACTGCTGTCTTCGAGAGGGAGACATATTCTCCTGGAGGACAATCTCTTCTAAAGGCATGTCTACTAAACAGTAGAAGAGAATGATTAAAATCCATTTCAGAAAGTTCGTGCTTCAAATCAACATCTTTGAGAACATCCTTGTTTCTTGTGGTAATAATAACCTTACTTCCTCTGCAGAACCAGCATTTACCCATCCCCACAAGAGCATCCAGCTGAGTCTTTTGGTCAACATCATCGAGTACAAGTATGACTTTTTTAGAGCATAACCTCTTCTTGATCGCAGTAATCCCTTCATTAATATTAGTGATGGACAGGCAATCCATTCTTAGGACTTTAGAGATGAGTTGATTCTGCAAATCTGGAATCTTTGAATCTCGAATGTTAGACAGGAAGCAATGGCCATCAAAATCAGCCGATAGTTTATTATAGATGATTGTGGCAAGAGTTGTCTTTCCGACACCTCCCATGCCATGGATACCAATAATCAGAGGGGTCTTCGCCTATCACTTCCATGATCTTGTTCACATGACCGTCCATTTCAACCAAGTAATCAGATACTGCCAAGTAGTTCTTTTTTAACTCGATCAACAGCGTCCGAACAACTTCCTCTGTGAACTCACCTTTGCCTCTGCTAGTATGGAAGGCAAAAGGACCAAACTGTTAAATTGAGATGAACAGAATAATATCTAAGCTACAAATAATTCATGAACAATAATAAATCCAAGTACCTCTCCTTGAGTTCCCATCCTCTTAACGTTCCAACCTTGCTGAGAGCCGCCTTCCATTTCTGAATAGTCTCATCATCATACTGCTGTCGCTTATTTATGTGTGAAGTAATGGCCTCACCGTATTTTCCAGTTTGGTGACGAACCTCAGATGGTGCTACGTCATAGAAGATTGGCATGATCTTTCGTCCCCACTTTTCCTTGCACTCCACCATTTGGACCAACTCCATGAGGCACCATGGACTGGCAGCATATTCTTTGGATAAGATAGGAATCAAGATTTCTGACTGCTTAATTGCTTGGAGAAGCTTTGGAGCAATCTCTTCCCCAATGGGAAGCCCTTCTTTATCTCTATATGCTTGTATTCTGGCTTTCTCGAGGCTAGTGTGAAGGTAATCAGCGATGTCATGGCGAGTATCCGGTCCTCTAAAGCTCAAGAATACGTCATAATCAAATTCCACTGGCTTCTCCATTTCCTGAATTTTCAGAGGACTTGCAACGACCTGATATCCCACCTGAAACACGTTTATTATGAAAGTTGAAGTGATGATTATCATCATTTCACTCAAAAACTCCTGTATTCGTCATTCTAGAAAGAGACCTTGATGACAAATGCACAAGCTCCTTCTGGGGCATTGCACTGGACAACAAAACATGTCCTAATATGTTGTTAAGAATATAGTAGATCTCAATCTAAAGGAAGAAATCTCCAAATGATTGCAAAATTATGGGTTTTAATTCACACTAGAAATTGATTAGAAAGGAAAGAATATTTTGCACCAAGATAAATCACTGTCAACCTGTTTTTCTCTTAAACTCTTTCTTTAGGTGATAAAATTTCTCTTGAAAGGTGACGTCGAGTGTCCTCTGCACATTAGCTCTTAGTGTTGCTTGTAGGTTGACTAATTGTCTTATTCTCTGATAAGAAAGTATGATTAAAACTTCCTATTTTTGTTTAACCAAAATTGATTTGACAGCCAACAACGCTCCATTAGTTGCTCCCTCGACCTTAACAGATGCCGGTGAAGAATTCATTCCCCTATGACGATCTCATTGGAAAAATTAAATCAAGGAATTACATTGAAGCTAATTCAACCCTCACCATCAGACTAGTTTCTTAAGAGCATCAACCGATCCCTAATTACAGCCATCTCTTAGGTTATCAACAAGCAGATACAGGGTCAATGGGCAAGCATTAGTTAGGCTTGAAGCTATTATTCACATTTGCTAGAAAGTACCAGCATATCAGAGAAAGAGGATGTACTCACTAATCAATTATGGAGTTAATAAGATTTCAACATAAAATAGAAGCATGAATGCTATACAACTGCTTTTCCAGAAAACAAGTTGGAACACACAGGAGCGTAGGGATGAGAGCTGCATTTTATGGAAGCAAAGACTTCCGGTTCACCTGAGAGTGCACAGTATAGTCTATTCAATCTGTCTCTACTTTAAAATAAGGAGTTGAGGGTATCCCTTTTCTGCCTAGGAGTGTTCATACTGCTAATCACTAGACAACAATGTACGAATTTGTCGTATCGAAGTCTCTTAAAGATGCCACTATCTCTGTTCCAACAAAAAAAAAAAACATGAAGCAAATGAAATAAGACTAATTTAGCTTTTAGCGCCGGCCCAGTTCCTAAAGAGCGTAAATCCAATTCCTAATTACAGAAATCTCTGAAATCTATCAACAAGCAGATGCATAGTAGTGGTATTGCGTTTCAAGATCTGAGGCCTGACAGTTGCACAGATGGAAGCTGATGAGCAGAGTTTAGCATGCGACTAGAGTAAGAGGATAAAGCTATATTAGTGTTAGACGCAACTGGCAGAGATCAATCATGGAGCCGACTGAGGAAAGAATTTGATGCCTATCTGAGAGTCCCTGTATCGTTTCCATCAAATTCTGCACCTAGTTGCATTACAGAACAGGCCCAATTCATCAAAAGGAAGGCAATAAACGAGAGGTAATTACCGGAGATGGAGAGGGTGAAGATGAAGAGCCCGGATCAAAAGCCATGGAAGCAGACAGAGATCCCAGGAATAAACGTCCTTGGCTTTTCAGTTCAGCTGAAAAAGACGAGACGAATATTAGACAGTGAATTGACCCTCCTTCGGCGTGCCCTTCCAGGAAAGTGATGGCTGGGTAGGTGCAGGAAAACTTCAAGCCGGCCGCGAAAATGTTAATTATATTCTTCGATCTTCGTCAACATGTTGCCACGAGCACGTGCCTCTCCATGTCCCCGAGCTTCCTCGCATCCACGACCTCGCGGTCTAGTAGCGCCACCCTTCTCGGCACTCACCTTGCTCCTTTTTCAGAATGTGAAGGTGGTTGTGAGGGCCAAGCTGACTTCGCCCAAGTTCGGCGAGGAATGCCGGTCTGCCGCTGTCCTTCTTGGTTCTCCACTGTTTGACGCTTCCTCTTTTTTCCAAATTTTTACTTTTTTCAGATTTTTTTTTTTAGAAATCTTGGAATCAATTTCTTCCTTTTTTTTTTTACATTTTTCTTAAAACTAGCCATATCAATGCCTCTATCTTGAAGAAAGAGATTTTAAAAAAAATGTTATTTCCGGTTAGCTAAATTGGACGGAGTCAATAGTGAGACTCGATTGTATCAGTTTGAAAAGTTTTAAGATTTTATTATACTTTTGAAAGTTTTAGGATTCGATTGTATTTTTGTAATGTATTTTAAAACTTATGGAGCATTTATCCCCTCCAAAGGAATAATAATATAAATGATCATTAAAATTTAACTTAATGTGTAGTATCATATTTAGATTTTTAATTTGCTTGATATGGTTTCTAAATTATTTATAGATGTTTAATTTAGTCTTTAGATTAAATTCATCATTTCCATATAGTTTAAGGACTTGCTTAAACATTTATTAATGATCCATGAATCACATTAAATAAATTAAAGCTTAAAAACAATATAGCACATTTAGACGAAGTCCAAATACCACATTAAACGAATTAAAAATTTGGAGATTATGTATATCATTTTTCCATTTTTTAAATCTAAAACTCTAGACACTTAAGCATAGGCACATAAATTCACATATAATTTTTTGATAATTTTCTGAAATTTGAACAATAATATAAATTTTAACAAAAAAGTAAATAATAAAAAAAGCCATTGACTTTTTTAACTCCAAACAAGCATTAAAATCAATTAATTTTCCCCATTTCTTCCCAATGTCACTTTGCGTGCGGGATATTAAGTAATAAGATGCAGAGGACACCGTCTTCATGGGAGCGACGACTGGTGCATTGCCCATGCTCTTCAGCGGTATCGGCCCAACCTTTCTCACGTTGGGCTAATTCTAATGCGATTTCTGACTGAATCAACTCGAATGCAGTTTTACATGGACTTATGATAACACTCCTAATATCTCTATGCAATTGACTAATATTTTTTTGTTTAGGGGCTAAAGTTTAGTTCACAATTTTTATGCAATTAACTATTAAATGATCTGGCAAAATTTAAATGTCAAAATATATATTAATGACCAAGTATTTCCTCTCGATATGCAGTGATGATTAACTCGAGTATCGCTGATCGATGACTATCGATAACCCAAAGTTGCTATCCAAATGCAATGACAATTCATTGACCAGTACTGCTGATGGGCGAATATGAATATTTCATGGAGGGCATTCTCCAAGTAGTGTTCACTAGGAGCGGTATTTCGCCCCGAACGTTTTGACAATCTCTTGGGGACCTTTTTTCCTCCTCGGCTATCTCTCCTAATCATATCTAGCGTACATGGATGCTGCTTAAGTTCTTCCATGCGGAAATTTTATGGGAAATCCGCAACAATTCTGTGAAAATGGTTGCTGATGTCTCATTGAATTCATGACACTGAACGCAAGACATTCCCAGGGTACTGTCTCAATAACATTAATCTCTGCAAATGAGCTCTGGAGCAAGTCATCTTGAATCCTCAATGAATTGCACATAAATTTCCATGATAGAGATTAAATTCTGAGTGCGTGTGACTCGTGATTAAGGCTAAAGCTATTAAAGATTAGAAGCAGATGGAATAAATCAATCGAGTCAGCTCACGAGTGAGTTCGTTGAAAGGCTGTTTTCATTGCATAGGAATGATAAGTCAAGACTGAAATAACAAATACAACTCAATCCATTCCGAATCTTTCCTAATCTATCACTAGCTGCATCAAAGATTCGTACATGGACCCAATTCATGCAACAGCGAAGAGAAAATCTACCAGGAAAGGAATACAGGTGAAGATGAAGAAAACCAAATGAAGATGCAACGAAGGAAGAACCCTTCTTGACCTGATTCAGCTCCTACATTAATGAAAAAGGAGGAATATTTTTCTAGACAACCTATCAAACCCTTGAGGAACCGATCAACGAGCAGTAAGGCGTGGTCGCAGTCCCAGAGGGAGATCTCCACCAGGTCAGATCGCATCTCGTGCTTCAGCTTGGGGTCGCCGTTGAGTTCCTTGATGGCCAGGATCCCCTTGCTGCTGGTCCTGGGCAAGCTTCTTGCTCAGGTCGTCGCTGATGAGGGTGGAAGACGAAGGAAGGAATGTGAGAAGAGAGAGAGAGAGAGAGCAACAGGAGAAAAAATGAAACAAAAAGAAAAAGGGGAGAGAGAAAAAGTTGAAATTTCTTAAGAGGGGATCCCACCTATACATGTCATTTCGAGATGATATTCCTCACCACTCTGGTATGGAATATTTTCTCCAAGGTTTACTGTCCATGAATCTTGGCAATCCTTTAAAGGCTCTTCTCACTTTTTTCAAATCTTTGTACTCATCCGATTCCAGAATCTCCTCCAATCTCTCACATTCATTTATAAGCAAGCACTCTAGCTTCTTGAAGCCTGAAGGATCAAAAAACTTTTGCAGAGACCCGCAGCCATCAATTTCAAGCCTCTTCAATGATTTTAGCCTACCTTGAATCTCAACCAGACTACGACAATGCTTTAAAACAAGATCCTCGAGCTCCTTGGAGTTGGTTAGGTCAGGCAACTTCTCTAGCAACGGAAGATCCCCCACATATAAGACACTCAATTTCTTTGAATCTTCCAGGCCTTGTACCTCTTTGAGCTTCCAACAGCCATATATGGATGATTCTTCTATATGCTTGAAGCTTAATGGATCAAGCAACTTTTCGACTGATTTATAGTACTGTAAATAGAACTCCTCCAACGATTCTAGCTGACCTGGAATCTCAACCAGTTCAGGACAATCTTCTATCCAAAGTCTCCAGAGCTTCTTCAAGCTGGTCAGGTCAGGCAACTTCACCAGCAATGGAAGATGATTAAGACGAAGCCTTTGCAGGTTTTTCAAATGTTCGAGTCCTTCAATCTCTATGAGCTGTTTACAATTATGGACTTCCAATTCTGATAACTTCTCCAAATATGAAAGATTTATCGACTTTTCCACTAACCTGCGCCCATGAATATGGAAGTATGACAAATTCTGGGGAAGCCTAGGTAGGCATTCTAGGTTATTTACGACGAGTTCAAGCTTCCTGAGCTTCGAAAGGAGATTAAAATCTGAAGGTAGGGTAACCAAACTGTCACAACACAAGAACAAGGACTCTAGCTTTCTTAACCCCCCAATCCAATTGAGGCTTGGAGCTACACGGGAAGGGTTTTGATACTCTAATCCCAACACCAAAACTTTCAAATTTAATAGGTTCGAGAGATTTGGGCATCTCATCTGTAGACTACCAGTCAGGTATAGATTGGTCATACTTTCAGGAAGCTTAGAAATATTGGAAATTCCCGTGCACCTTAAGCTCAAGATTTTCAGGAATGATAGTCTTCCAATCTCACTTGGAATTTCCCCACACAAATTTCTACAACTGTCGGCATGGATCTCTTCAAGCTTCTCCAACATCCCAAGGGCGCTAGGTAGCTTTTCTAAGGGGGTGTAAGACATCCTCAGTACTCTCAAATTCTTCATTGTCTCTATTGAATTGGGTAACTCTCGTATGCTCGACCCACATAGATTCAACTCAACAAGAGATCCAAAATTTCCAAATGGAAGTTCACTAATTCTTGTATCTGACAAGCAAAGATATAATAGTGATGTTGAGCAACCAGCTAAATTGCATTTACGCAGTAATCCACATGAACTTGCACTGAGAGTTTCCAATTTCTCCATCCCTTTCCATTCAGGAATATTGGTAATAGATGTCCCATCAACTAGAAGATCTGTCAAGCCTTCCAGTTCCTCCATCTCGTCTGGCAATGTCTGAAGTTTCCCACAACCTTCCAAGTTTAATAATAGTAAATGCTTCAACTTACCAATAGACCTATCAACTTGAACCAGTCTCATGCACCCTTGAAGAATCAGTTGCTCCAAATTTTCATGAGCAGAAAAGTCAGGAGTTCTACGAAAGTTTCTGCATCTAGTCAAATTTAGAACCTTCAAATTCTTTGCCCGCTGCAATGAAGAGAAGAGGTTAATACTGAATCATTTTGAGATACAGGATAGCAAAGTCAATATAACAAATTCATGTTGAAATAATACCGTACCTTGAGGTGGTTCCATCCCTCCCACTCATCTGTAATTTTACTCCTTGATAGATCAAGAATCACTAGCTTCATAAGAGAACGTGCAGTGAATTTGAAAAAGATAGGAAAGTTATCCCATGAGAGCCATCTCAACTTCGGAAGCGTGAACAGATTCCTCTGGAAGCAGTTGGTAGACGGAAAATGCTGAACGTGGTTCTCATCCAAGTCTACACAATCCACTTGAAGAAATCTTAAATTTGATAGGCTTACAGATTCTTCCGTCTCAATGAAGTCTTGAAATTGATGATCAAATTTGAGACGTATTGCTTCAACGTTTTCTCTTCCCTGCCAAAGCAAAAATAAATAAATAAATAGAAGATAGTAATCACATAATTGCCTGTTGAAGGCATTCGAGTTGAACATACTTGAGGAATGTACATCCTATTTATAATTTGAAATTAATTTACAATAAAATTTACAGATGAGCATGTGATCATACTAAGCATGCAAGTAACAACTCAATTCAAGTAGAAGCAAATAAGCAACAACATGTATAACTTGTCTCTTTGAATTGGAATAACATTGCAAACACTTCACCTTCGCTATTTCAAGAGCATCAATTGCTTCCTCATGATCCCACACCCGACTTTGCTTCTCAGGTTTTAACTTAGCTCTTTCACGAACAATGTCTCGCCCAAGGTCTCTTAGCTGATCATGCACCCACAATCGGTTACCTTCTGCAATCTTTATTAACGACTTCGAATACTGCAATGAAAGCCTCGATAGTGATGTGGCTCCATCTACCACTACTCCATGGCAGATCATGGAAAACTAGCTTCAATAAAAAGGAGTGTTCAGCCTAAAATTCTTGGGGAAGTCAGTGCCATGAGAGCCACCCCACCTAGGATAAAGGATGTGCAATGATTTTCTCTTGAAAGATGACCAACTTCGACTTCACAGATTTACCATCCAGAATGCCTGTATCGACTTCTTATCTGAATGGAAATGCAGAACCCCTCACCAAAAAGATGCAAACGTGACTCTTGAGTAAAGCTCCAAATGGCCCATGAAATAAGAAAAGCAAAGAAAAGTAGAGCAACATTAGTAGTCTGTTCATTGTTTGACTTATTTTTGTTTTGATGCACTACTAAAAGGTTTCATTTAAAAGAAAAAATGACTTATTCTATGATGATCACTTCAGTGATTTCAAGTGACAAGGAAGCAGAAAAGTAAAAGGAGTTCTGCAAAAGCATTGTGGTTCGTTACAAAGTTGGTTTCTCGAGTAGAAGTAACAAAGACATAAGACCCTACTCAATACAGAGGCCAAGAGTTTAAAAGGAAGGAATGTGAATTGCTTGGTCCATCTTAAACTCTTCTGATGAAAGCTTCACAACTTTCTTACCAGAAAGCACTGCCCACAAATTGCCTTCCTCTGCATTCTTTTTCATTTTTTGCAATTGAATCTATAATTGCAGGTCAAAAGAGGGTAATCGTAAGTGCGATTTGCCCAAAAAAATGTCCCGTCTTTCCAGCGGCTTGATTGATTAACTTACTAGGCCATAGAAAGGAAGTGTGAATTTACTTCACAGTTATCTTCATAGCCTCCCTTCTGTGATGTTATTCATATATCCGACAGACAAATTATGTCAAAAGAACAACATTCAACTAAATATATTCGCCAAACGACTCAAAATCTGGAGGTTAGATACCATTTTTAGTTCCCAAAGGAGCTTGGGTTCATCATAAGGAATTTCGCGAAAAGGCAGAAATCAAGGGATTACTGATAGCTAACATTTGGCTTTGCTATCCATATAAACTCACAAATCAGCAGACAATTTAGCATTAATTAGCTCAGGTAATAGTAGAGACATTAACATTCACTCATGAGAGAATAGGAAAGAAATAATAGTGTGATGGTTGACTTGCAACTGATGGAAATGCAGAAATTGGTGTACTGAAGTTCGAGTAAAGTGAATAAAATCAATGGCTTTCTTGTCTCTCTCATGTGCTAAAGTTCTCCAGCTTGGCTATTGTCTCATCTCTCCATTTCTGTTCTTAATTTCATCTTCTTAAATCACCGTGTACCTACTCAGAAGAGACTAATGTCCGGCTTCAACTAATTCTCATTAGCCAAATGAAATCAAATAATTCCAATATAACTAATTTAAAAATTACCTTGGAAACTGTTGAGGATTTGTGGCACCAGGCGAGGCGACGCTGAGGTCATGTGACCTCGGTGACTGCCACTAAAGGGCTGGATTTTGGTCGATCGACCCTCGACCTCAACCCACAGCAGCTCAGGCAAAGACAGCAGCTCGACGGTCAGTGTGACCCAAGTGAGGGCCGCCAAGGATTCTCAATGCCAGGTGAGGCAACACCAAGATCGCATGACCTCCACAATGCCTATATATCTCTGCATTTTCTTCTTTTTTCGTGAAAAAAGGACAACTAGCCAAACTCTTTGACTGCTCTGCATCTCATTTGTTTAGGTCAATGATACACTGGCTTCACGGTTGCTTCCTCTCTTCAATGCATGGGCCAAAAAATGGTTCATCCTTCCCCCTTTTTGACGCTGATCGGCAACTCCATATGGGATATTGCTTTAAGATCTTCCTGAATACCATCTCTCATGCAGAATCAACTTTTCTCAATCAATGTCTGAACCTTTAAGCCTTCATTCACTTGTCTCCCTTCCGACGGGCAATCAATGACCCCAGTAATGTTTATATCCATTTAATAGACTCTCACATCCCCAAGAAGCCTTAGTCCCCAGTTCACAGCTTGCATTAACTCACTCCTTAGAAAATTCAAATACTTCATAGGAATTTCTTTTTGCACTTTTGACATCATCCACACAAAGTCGCATTTCTTTTAGAGGGAACATTTTTTCTCGAGGTCACTAGTTTTAGATGACCCCTTAAAGTTCTTTTTATCATCTTCCCTAACCAAATTAATCTTAGACATATCTAATTCTAAGCCTTTATTTTCCCTTTCTATGTACTCTGATGAACAGCAGATATCCTAATATTTGGACAGCGAGACTGCCATAATGATATTGATAGTCTTTGCACATGGGCAAACATGTTACATGAGAAATGAAGGACTTGTGACAAGTAGAGTTGCCATCACATAATAAGCAATAGTAACTATCTTCACCAAGATTTAGACAACCAGCAGACAACCATGAAAACAAGGGAGAGGATCACGATTTCTGTGAATTAAGTTGCTTCTCAATTTCTAAACGCACCAGAATTGACTATAGTCCGAATGGAGGATGAAGGAGGAGGAGGAGGAGGAGGAGATAGAGAGAGAGATTTGAAAACTGATTGATTCATCATGATATCTAAAGCAGTAATCATTACACTCTTTACAGATCAATTTTTAGTTAATTCCAATCAATCAAAAAACTGTTTCTCTTTACCAGCCAACTCTGATTCCTTGGCTCGACTTATTTATTTCTAGCTCAGACTTATTGACTTCCTTCAAAGTCCTCCAATGATCAGATCCCAACAAATCTCTTAGCTTTTCACCCTCATATATCCTCAAATATTTTAGCTTCTTGAAGCTTGATGGAACCAGTAGCTTTGCCAGATCTCTGCTGAGCTCAATATGAAGTATGTCAAATGATTCTAGTCTGCCTTGAATCTCAATCAGTTCAGGACAATTATACAGTTCAAGTTTCGTGAGCTTGTTTAAGGTAGTGAGGTCAAGCAATTTTTCCAGTGATGGAACTTTAACAAACTTCAATGATCTCAGCTTCTCCAAGCCTTCAAGACCTTGAATCTCTGTTATTTCACAACTCGTAACTTCCAAATCCACTAGTGCCCTCAAGTTCGAAATGTCTACCAATGTCTTCATTTCCCAACAACCTTTTATAACCAAGCGCAATAAACTTGCAGGAATCCTCGGGAGGCATTTCACATTCTCGCACCTGAGCTCAAGTTCCTTGAGTTTAGAAAGGAGAACGAGGTTTGAAGATAGGATGGTCAGGTAAGAAGATTCTAGTCAGAGAGGAAGGGATGAAAAAATGACTGATTCAATCATCATGCTATCACAAACAGTAACGAAAGCATATCGATGTATATTAGTCAAATTTACCGACCAATTTTAAATAGTATTTAGCTCTCTGCACAACCACATCACTGCTCAACCTCAAGCTCAATCTTTCAGGTTCTCGGTTCGTTCATGATCAGACATGTTAGCTTCTTGAAGTTGGTAAGGTCGGGTAGCTTTTCCAAGGCAGTCAATACGGTGCATATCCAAGTGTTATGCTATTTCTTGAATCTCAAATAGTTTAGGACAACTCCACGAGAGAAGTTTAGGACACCATCTTCAGCGATTACAAACCTGCAAGCATTAACGATAGTCTACAATCTCTCACATCGAAATGGTTTAGTGGTCTTTTTGATTCAGGAATTTCTATCAGCTCAGTTCAAAAGGATTATGCTGGTGATTTGCCAGGTACACATGACCAAAAAAGAGAGCTAGTGCAAAGTTTGGTTATTGAATTTTCCGTCCATATGGTCCTTCAAAAGTTTGTGTTCCTTGGACTCTAGCTTCTTCCTGCAGATGGGACACTCACAATCAATCTTTATACTCTTTCGACACCTACATGAAAGAATAAAAACTGCAGAGAGAGCAGAAGAATTCATATCATTGACAGTCTGTACATGAGAAAATGGTAGGAACAGAGGATGCACAGCAGAGGCAATATGAAAAAAAATCTGAGCCTTAGCTCTTATAATAACAGTAGAAGCAGCTCGCAATACTTAGAGATTCTGAGATGCCGCTCAACCACTGAAATCAGGCACAACCATCGCCCACATTCTTCCATCCACCATATACTGAAAAGTCCAAGACAGAAATAACATCCTAAAAAGCTACTCTGACAAGTCAGATTCCACAAGATCAGACTGCGTCTCTGCCTTCAAAGTCCTCCACCGATCATCAGAGCCCAGAGAATCTTCTAGCTTCTCACACTTATGCATGAGCAAAGATTTCAGCTTCTTGAGGCTTGCTTGATGGATCAGGTAACTTTCTGAAAGATTTACAGGAACCAATCGAGACTGTCTCCAACGATTCTAGTCTGCCTTTGCTCTCGACCACTTCAGGACAGCAGTGCAGATAAAGTTTCTGGAGATTCTCTAAGTTGGTCTGGTCGGGCAACTTGTTCAAAGATGGAAGTCCTTCAAGCTTCAAAGTTCTCAGGTTCTCCAAACCTTGGAAGCCTCTGAACTCTCATTTTAAGAGCTTCCAAATCTGACAATGCTTTCACATTTGAAAAGGTCTATTGATGTTTCCTGCATGATTATATATTTAAGTACGACAAATCTGGGGTACGGCGAGATAGGCGTCACAGCTTCTTGCAGTGGACCAGTTCAAGTTCCTTGAGCTGTGAAAGAAGTATGATGTCTGGGGAGGTGAAAAAATGACATTCCAACCACAAGGACCTTCTGATCCACCAAGGACTTCGAGCTTCGTTGAATTCAGAAGCATCCTCAAAATTGTCAAAACCTGGGTTTTCCATAGAATTTGAATACCAGATTAGTAAGTAATTTAACATCAATGACACCTTCTTTTGTTGCTTTACATAATCAAAACCTCATACAGAAGATCCGCCTTTGTAGAAATATGGACAATATTTTGGAGGAGTGAATCTAATCTCGGCAAATGAAAGTTCTAGGTCCACCTACTCACCAGTCGATCCAAGAACACAACAGTATAGTAACAATTAATGTCGACTGGAAAACCTATACTCATTTAAGATACGCAAGCCGTGGATTATAACTATAATTATCTGTGCAATGAATAAAATAAATGCACTCCTATACACGAGTGAGTATTTGTTCCCTACTTATCGTCACTCATGACTCATCTCAACTAACAAGACATAGTCACCACCAACTCATGAGACAAAATCATAAAAACATTTTTGCCACGCTGTAGCCCATTCATCACGGATGTCCTCTAGCGATGATAAATATACCACTCTATAGCCACATCATGATGGCTATCCCAAACTCATTCTCAACAAGATTCATACCCATTCTATTTTCTTTCTCAATCTTGGACCCCAAGTTCATAATATCACATATGGGCTATATTTAATTTGCATTATGCTACACAAGTCATACCATTTCGTGCATGAATCATTGGACTTCATGTCCTTTCAACCACATAGAGACCTGTCTTAAACGGTAGAATATTCAGTTTTTCAAGAGTCTTATATACGTACTCAGGAAAATTAATTGCAGTGTTGGTATATTACTAACAACACTTGCAGAATTTCCATGGAGTTAGTAACTTACTTAATTATTAGAATATCGATAAATTCCTAATAGTCTTGTTCATTTACTCACGACAATGGTAAAATTTCAAAGAAGTTGATAATTTACTACTTCCTTATATTGATAAATTTCTGATAGTGTTAGTAATTTATTTAATATACTGGTAGAATATCAGAAGATTTGGTAATTTACCAATTTAGTGGAAATTTGATAAATTTTTGATAATATCGATAATTTACTACTGATTCACCTAACAAGCGGGTTACCAGTCATTTTTTCTTTACCAACAAAACTGGAATTCCACGAACATGGAAATTTTTCAATTTTCCACCCCCACGGCACCGTAGAATTTTGCCCCTGAAGTTTCATACGTCTCTACTTCTGCGACAAGACATAAATCCCAACTGATAATATCAAATATTGAAACTTGAAATGCAGTCGTTAATCATTCAGAAGCCCCTGTAGAAATCTATGTTAAGTTATCTAAACTGAAGGACCTTTGTGACCATTGCACATGACCATTAACTAGGGAGGTTTATGTTCATGCCAGACACAATGTTTTCCCCCTACTTTCTTTCTTCAATGTGGAAATTTTCATGGGACATTCACAACAATTCTGTGATTATGGTTGCTGATGTCTAATTGAATTAGTGACACTGAATGCAACACATTGAACATTAATCTCTGTGAATGAATTCTGGAGCAAGTCATATTGAATCCTCGATGAATTTCTCCCATGACGAGATTAATTACTAATGGCACCCGCTAAAAATTTTAGAAGGAGGACCACAACAAGACCCAAAAAAGAAGAAAGAAATTGCAGAACCAATCGATCATAGTGAGGTTTCATGCCTCCCAGGACAATATTTTGGTTCTAGCTAGACCCTGGTGCAAAAGTGAACTGAAGCACAGGACTTGCAATGTGTTTCAAGAGAATGTCACTTGGTTAAGCCTAAAGGTATTAAAGATTAGATGCAGATGGAAGAAAATCAACTGAGTCAGCTCAGGAGTGAGTTCATTGAAAGGCAACTTTCATTGCGTATGAATGATTAAAGTCATGACTGAAAATAACAAAAACAACTCAATCCGTTCCAAATCTTTTCCTAATCCATCACTAGTCGCATCAGAGATTCGCACGCGGACCCAATCCATGCAACAGCGAAGAGAAAATTTACCAGAAAAGGAATCCAGGTGAAGATGAAGACAACCAAATAAAGATGGCAGAGAAGGAAGAACCCCTTGTTGGCCTCAGTCAGCTGCAACCAAAAATGGAAAAGAAAGACCACAATCTATTAACCCCTCGTGGGAACAGATCAGCGGGTAGCAAGACGGTGTCGCAGTCGCCGGAGGGAGATCTCCGCCAGGTTGTATCGCGTCTCGAGCTTCCGCTCGGGGTCACCGTCGCGTTCCTTCTGACGGTCGGAGTCCGTCGCTGATGAGGGAGGAAGACGAAGGAAGGAGAAGGAAAGAACGTGAGAAGATATAGGCAGAGAGCGCAACGGGAGAAAAATAAAAAATAAAAGGAAGAAGAAGAAGAGAGAGAAAGTAAGAGTGGGTCCCACCTACACGCGTCATTTCGAGAAAATATTCCTCACCACCATCAGACAGGATCTCCTCTCCGTGATTTCAGTACTCTCCCCACAAAAGATCCAGCAGAGAGTTTTCCCGCTTTTTTCCAATCCCTGTACTCATCGGATTCCAGAATCTCCTCCAATTCCTCGCATTCTTTTATATCCAACAATTGTAGCTTCTTCAAGCTTGAAGGATCAGAGAACTGCCGCAGAGACCCGCAGCCATGAATAGAAAGCGTCTTCAATGATTTTAGCCTACCTCGAACCTCAACCAGACGAGGACAATGCCATAACACGAGATACTCGAGCTCCTTGGCGTTGGTCAGGTCAGGCAACTTCTCTAGCAACGGAAGATTCTGCACAGATAAGGCATTCAAGTTTTCCGAAACTTCCAAGCCTTGAATCTCTTCTAGCTTCCCACAGCCACTCACACCTAATTCTTCTATATGCTTGAAGCTTAATGGATCAGGCAGCCTCTCGAGTAATTCACAGCCACTGAAATCGAGAGACTCCAACGATTCTAATTGGCCTCGAACCTCAACCAATTTAGGACAACGTGTTATCCAAAGTCTCCAGAGGTTATTCAAGCCAGTCAGGTCAGGCAACTTCACCAGCGATGGAAGATCCTCAAGCCTAAGACTTTGCAGGTTTTTCGAACGTTCGAGGCCTTGAATTTCTATGAGCTGTGGACAACGAGACAATTCCAATTCTGATAACCTCTCCAAATATGAAATATTTAATATTGATGTTGAGCAACCACGCATTTCGAAGTATGATAGATTCTGGGGAAGCCTAGGTAGGCGTTCTTGGTTACATCCGAAGAGTGCAAGCCTCCTCAGCTTCGAAAGGAGATTAAAATCTGGAGGTAGGGTGACCAGACCACCACAACCCAAGCACAAGTGCTCTAGCTTTGTTAACCTTCCGACCCAATTGAGGCTTGGAACTGGATGGGAAGGAGTTTGATCAATTAATTCCAATCTCAGATCTCTCAAATTTAATAGGTTTGAGAGATCTGGGCATCTCATCTGTTGATTACCGAGCAGGCATAGATCGGTCACACTTTCAGGAAGCTCAGGTATATTGGAAATTCCCGTGTCCGATAAGCTCAAGATTCTCAGAGATGATAGGTTTCTGATCTCACTTGGAATTTCCCCACACAAACAATCACACATGCTAGCATCGATCTCTTCAAGCTTCTTCAACATCCCAATGGCCCTAGGTAGCTTTTCTAAGTTGCAGCTTAAGATCATTAGTACTTTCAAATTCTTCATCTTCTCTATTGAATTGGGTAACTCTTGTATGTTCGAACTAGAAAGATGCAACTCAACCAGAGATCCAAAATTTCCAGATGGAAATTCACTAATTTCACTATATGACAAGTCAAGGTATAATAGTGATGTTGAGCAACCAGCTAAATTGCATTTACTCAGTAATCTACAATCAGATGCACTGAGAGTTTCCAATTTCTCCATTCCTTTCCATTCAGGAATATTGGTGATAGATGTCCCATCAACAAGAAGTTCTCTCAAGGCTTCCAATTCCTCCATCTCGTCTGGCAACATCTGAAGTTTCCTACAATATTTCAAGTTTAATAATACTAACTCCTTTAACTTACCAATAGACCTATCAACTTGAACAAGTTCCGAACACTCTTCAAGAACCAGTTGCTCTAAATTTTCATGATCAGAAAAGTCAGGAGTTCTACACAAGTTTCTACATCCTGTCAAATTTAGAACCTTCAAATTCTTTGCCTCCTGTAATGAAGAGGAGGTTAATTCAGAATTATTTTGAGATACAGGACAGCAAAGTGAATATAGCAAATTCATGTTGAAATAATACCGTACCTTGAGGTCATTCCATCCCTCCCACTCATTTGTAATTTCACTCCTTGATAGATCAAGAATCACTAGCTTCTTAAGAGAACGTGCGGTGAATTTGAAAAAGATAGGAAAGTTATGCCATGAGAGCCATCTCAACTTCCGAAGCATGAACGGATTCCTCTGAAACGAGTTGGTAGAAGGAAGATGCTGAACGTTGATGATCCGATTCCACTTAAACGAGTTGGTAGAAGGAAGATGCTGAACGTTGTTCTCGTCCAAGTCTCCACAATCCACTTGAAGATATCTTAAATTCGATAGGCCTACGAATTCTTCCTTCTCAATTAAGTCTTGAAATTGATGATCAAACTTGAGACGTATTGCTTCAATGTTTTTTCTTCCCTGCTAAAGCCAAAAAAATCAAATAGAAGCTAGTGATCACATAATTGCCTGTTGAAGGCATTTGAGTTGAATATACTTGAGGAACGTACAATTTTATCTATAATTCAAAATTGAAATACAACATAATTTACAAATGAGCATGTGAGCGCACAAGTAATAACTCGGTTTAGATAGAAGCAAATAAGCAAAGACAACGTGTATTAACTCATCTCTTTGAATAGGAATAACATTGCAAGCACTTTACCTCCTCCGTTTCAAGAACATCAATTGCTTCCTTATGATCCCACACCCGGCTTTGCTTCTCTGGTTTTAGATTAGCTTTTTCACGAACGATGTCATGCCCAAGGTCTCTTAGCTGATCATGCACCCACAATCGGTTACCTTCTCTAATCTCTATTAACGACCTCCGTTCGAGGACTACAAGAGAACGTCCAGGGAAAAAGTTACAGCTGTCCCACATGTGAGTCACAATTCTCACATCAAACCCAATAAAGAAGCAACAAACATCAAGAAATATTTCCTGCTGTTGAGTTGTTAATGCCTCGAAGCTGATCTTCAACTTACTTTTAACCTCTTGATCGGGAATAGTTTCCAGCTGCTTTAACATGGCCTCCCACCCTTCTTTGCCTTCTCCATTTAAAAGTGAACCTATAGTTTTAAGAGCCAAAGGAAGACCACTGCAGATTCTTACTGCTTTGTTCGAGAGGGAGGCATATTCTGCTCTAGGAAAATCTCTTCTAAAGGCATGTCTGCTAAACAGTTTAAGAGAATGATCAAAATCCATTCCAGTTAGTTTAAGCTGAAAATCAACACCTTTGAGAAGTTCCTCGTCTCTTGTGGTAATAATAACCTTACTTCCTCTGCCGAACCGGCGTTCACCCACCCCCACAAGAGCATCCAGCTGAGTCTGGTGGTTGACATCATCAATTACAAGTATGACCTTTTTACATGATAACCTCTGCTTGATCTCAGTAACTCCTTCATCAATATTTGTGATGGACAGGTATTTGTTTCTTAGGACATTAGAGATAAGCTGATTCTGCAAACTCACAATCTCTTTATCATTAGATAGGAAGCAACGGTGATCAAAATCAGCCCACAGTTTATCATAGACGATTGTGGCGAGAGTTGTCTTTCCGACACCACCCATTCCATAAATACCAATAATCATTGTTTCAGTGGTCCGTTCACCTATAACTTCCATGATTTTGTTCACTTGATCGTCCATTTCAACCAAGCTAGATACTGTCAAGTAGTTCCTTTTCAACTTGATCAAAAGCTCCTGAACAACATCTTTTGTGAAGTCACCTTTGCCTCTGATATTTTTGAAGGCAAAAGAACCAAACTGTTAAATCAAGATGAACAGAACAATATCAAAGGTACAGACAAATCTTGCACAATAATAAATTTAAGTACCTGTCCTTGAGTTCCCATCCCGTTAATTTTCCAACCGTGTTGAGAGCTGCCTTCCAGTCCTGAATAGTCTCATCAGTGTACAGCTGCTCATCTTTGTGTGACTGAATGTCTTTACCGTAAGTTCCGGTCTGGTTACGAACCTCAGATGGTGCAACATCATAGAAGATTGGCAAGATCTCTTGTCCCCACTTTTTGTTGCACTCCACCATTTGGACCAACTCCATGAGACACCATTTACTGGCGGCATAATTTTTAGAAAAAATAGGAATCGAGATTTTCGATTGCTTAATTGCTTGGAGAAGCTTCGGCCCAATCTCTTCCCCTACGCGAAGCTCTTCATCATCTCTATATGCCCGTATGCTGGCATCAATGAGGCTGGTGTAAAGGTAATCGGCGATGTCGTTGCGAGTATCCGGTCCTCTGAAGCTCAAGAATACTTCATAATCAAGTTCCGTTGGATTCTCTACTTCTTGAATTTTCAGAGGCTTTGCCATGACCTGATATCCCACTTGAAAAACGTTTACTATGAAAGTGGAGTGATGATTATCATGACTTCTCTTAGAAACTCCTGTTTTAAGTCATTCTAGGAAGAAACCAAGATGACAAATGCACGAGCTCCTTCTGCGCCTTGCCCTAGACACCAAAAAATGTCCGAATATTTTATTAATAAAATAGTTGAGAAGTGGACCCATCTCAATTCTAAAGGAAGAAATTTCCAAAGTATTGCGGAATTGTGGATTATAGTTCACACTTGAAATTGATTTGAAAGAATAATATTTTGAGAAGATAAATCACTATCAACCTATATTTGTCTTAAACTATTCCTCATGTGATAAAATTCCTCTTAAAAGGTGATGTTGAATGTCCTCTGCACGTAATGCCTGCTGTTGCTTGTAGATTGACTAAGTATCTTATTGTCTCATAAGAAATTATGATGAAACCTTCCTCTTTTATTTTAACCTTCACCGTTGGGCTAGTTTCTAAAGAGCATAAACCGATCTCCAATTACAGTAAAATCTAAGTTTATTAACATACAGGTACAGGGTCAATGGGCGAGCATTAGAAGCTATCATTCGCATTTGCCAGAAAGTATCAGAATATCAGAAAAAGAGGGGTGAATTACTAACCAATAATGGAGTTGATGAGATTTCAACAGAAAAAAGAAGCATTAATGCTATGACTGCTTTTCCAGAAAATAAGTTTGAACACACAGGAGTGCAGGAACGAGAGCTGTACTTTACGGAAATGGAGAGTTCCGGCTCACCAGAGTGCAACATTATAGTCTATTCAGTCTACCTCTACTGTTACATACTGAGTTGAGGGTCTCAATTTTCTGTCTGGAAGTGTTCTTACCACCAATCACCGTACGATAGTGTACTAGTTTGTCGCATCGAAGTCTCTTAGGGACATCAGTATCACTGGTCTCACAAGAAAAATCCCATTAAACAAATCTAATCAACCGATTCCACTCAAACTAGTGCAAAGCGCCGGCCCAGTTCCTAAAGAGTGTAAATTCAATCCACGGTTACAGAATCAACAAGCTGATGCATAGGAGTGGTATTGCGTTTCGAGATCTGAGGCCTGACAGTTGCACGGGTGGAAGCAGATGAGCAGGGTTTAGCATGTGACTAGAGTGAGAGGCTAAAGCTGATGGTGTCGGACGCAACAGGCAGTGATCAATCATGGAGCCAACTGAGGAAAGAATTGATGCTAATCCGAGAGTCCCTCTATTGTTCCCATCAGATTCTGCACCTAGTTGCGTTACAGAACAGACCCAATTCATTAAAAAGAAGGCAATAAACGAGAGAAATTACCGGAGATGGAGGGATGAAGATGAACAGACCGGATCAAATGCTGAGAAGCAGATAAATATCCCAATATACGTTCTTGGCTTTTGAGTTACAGCTGAAGAAAGACAAGACTCATGGTAGACAGTGAATTCACCCTCCTTCGCCGTGCCCTTCCAGGAAAGTGAGGGCTTGCTAATTGCAGGGACCCTTCAAGCCGACAGTGAAAAAGTGAACACACGTTGCTTTTGACTTTTGAGGCAGTCGAGTTGAGTCACTCGGAAATTTGCCAAAGTCCGGAGATTTCTTGGAACGGAAGGCGAGAGTACAGGAGACTTTCATTACATGTTATTAGTTTAGAAATCATACAATTTATATTGATTGAGATTCTTTTAATGACGATGAAGGTGAAGCCCAGGCCCATTCAAATTTACATATATTAAACCAAAAAATGTAGCATTCATAAATTTTAAGTATATTAGAGTTATACACAATGAGCTCGTAAGACAAAAAAAAGTTTGGAAAAATAATATCATAAATGTCACAACGTTCGTACAACACTCACTCAAGTGCTGTAATTTTTTTTAAGATTAATTGAGTGATATAATTTTCGTTTGACGCTTACTTATACATCATAACTTTTTTTTTCTGATCACTTATGCCATAACTTTTTAAAATTGTTCACCCAAGAATGAAAGTTCCCACAAGGACCGCCAGTCTACCATTGTCCTTCTTGGTTCTCCACTATTTGACTCTTTCTCTTTTTCAAAATTTTGTTTTTTTTGTTTTTTGATTTTTCTAAAAATTTCTTGACATGCAACCATATCAATGCCTCCATCTTCAAAAAAGACAAAAAAAATAAGAAGTCATGTCAATTTTTCTATAGTAGTGGGACTTGATTACATCAATTTAATAAATTTTAAAATTTGATTATATATTTGAAAGTTTTAAAATTTGAGTGCACTTTTGCAACATATTTTAAAAAGAAATAATAACATAAATGGTCTTTAAACTTGACTTAATGTGTAATGTCATTCTTAAATTAAAATATTGATAGAGGTTCTATTTAGTCTTTAGATTAAATGCATTATTTCCATATAGTTAAATGACTAGTTTAGACATTTATTAATAGTTCATGGATCACATAATATATTAAAAGTTTTAAAAATGACATAACATATTTTGCCAGAGTTCAATGATCACATCAAACAAATTCAAAATTCAAAGACGACGTTAGATATTGAACCAAAATTTAGAGATTATTTATATCATTTTTTTCATTTTTTTAAATCTAAAACTCCAAAAACTTAATGATACACAAATAAATTCACATATAATTTTTTGATAATTTTCTGAAATTTGAACAGTAATTTAAATTTTACCAAAAAGGTAAAAAAAACTACTATTAACTTCTTTAAATTCAAGCAAAGAGGCATTAAATCAATTCATTTTCGCCATTTCTTTATAACGTCACTTCGCGTGCTGGATGTTAATTGATAAAATGCAGAGGCAGAGGGCACCATTTTCATGGGAGACAGGAAAGCAAGGACTCATTAGTTGGAACTTGCAGGGAAACTTCAAGCTGACCGTGAAAAAGTGAATACGCGTTGCTTTTGATTCTTGAGGTAATCGAATTGAGTTTGTGGGAAATTTCTCGAAGACCAAAGACTCTTTGGCACGAAAGGCGAGAGTACAGGAGATTTTCATGCGTGTTATCGGTTTAGAAATCATTCAATTTATGCTAATTGATATTCTTTTAATGACGATAAAACCCTTCTTTTGTAGGTGAAATTCCAAGCCCATTAAAATTTTACATATACTAAAGCCCATAACGTAGAATTCATAAATTTTAATTAATTGAAATGGATTATGTCAGAGTTATATACATTAAGTTCATGAGACCAAAAAAAGAGTTAGGAAAAATAATACCACAAATGTTATAACTTTCATACAACACTCACTTAAGTGCTATAACTTTTTTTTAGATCATTTGAGTGATATAATTTTCTTTTGGCACTTCCTTAGATGCCATAACTTTTTTTTTCGATTACTTGTGCCATAACTTTTTTAAATCATTCATTCAAGTGTCAAAAATTTGACATGATATAATATTTGTGATGAATATTTTTAAAAGTCATATCACTTAAATAAAGTTATAGCACTCGGGTGAATATTTTTTAAAAAGTTACGGCACGTAAATAATTGGAAGAAAATAGTTATGGCAGTCAAATAAATATCGTAAGAAAGTTATGACACATGTGGCGTATTATTTGTCAAAAGTTGCATTCAACCAGAAAGGAGTGAAGCTCCAAAAACATTTACAATACTAGTGAAAGCTTATCGACGATAGATGGTTCGAGCAGAAGTTCCAAAACCAGGAACATCAATATGTGCAACCATAGTAGTGTGTATAGTCAGCATTAGCAGGTTGGGTAGCCACCCGACCTTTATGTAGTTGGAATATTTGGGGTGAAATGGTAATGTCCATAGCACCACCAGAAGGCAGGGCATCTAGAAATTTTTACCAAGGAAAATTTTAGAAGAAACTCAATTATCCTATAGTCCAAAAATTGGAAATTACGAAATTATAAGTAAATCATGAGCTACAAAATATAAGTCAACTTAACTTATTTTTATAAACTATTTATGATTAAAAATAAAATTAATAATATGTTGATATGCATCGATGATGATTAATCAACAAAAGAAGTATTCCATTGTTTTTCAACAATGACTGGTAAATTAATTTAAATTACTATCATCATATTGTGCTGCACATATCTAAATCTAAAGGAAATGAAATCATACTGTAAAATCTATGTTAAATATTGTAATTTTTATTGCATTTATTCTCAAAATGATTTTCATAAAAGTTGACGTGGCTTTTTATTTATTTAGTTGTGTTTACTTTAAGATAGGTGCTGATGTGGTTGCTAATGCCAAATGTTCTATTTTGTAATTAAGATATAAGAAAATTGTTATAAAAATTTTAGAGAAATAAAGATCTGAAAAAGAAGGTGGAAAAATCAGACAAAAAATCATTCTAGAGAGGTGCATTGGTCTCCATCAAATCATTCATTTAAATAGAAAACAAAATAATTACTCCGAACAGTGTTCTGGATGGTGGAGATTGCAATCGTTGTGAGGGCCAAGCTGACTTCGCCCAGGTTCGGCAAGGAGTGCCAGTCTGCCACTGCCCTTCTTGGTTCTCCACTGTTTGACGCTTCCTCTTTTTTCCAAATTTTTACTTTTTTCAGATTTTTATTTTTAGAAATCTTGGAATCAATTTCTTCCTTCTTTTTTACATTTTTCTTAAAATTAGCCATATCAATGCCTCTATCTTCAAGAAAGAGATTTTTAAAAAAAAAATGTTATGTTGATTATTTCTAGTTAGCTAAATTGGACGGAGTTAATAGTGGGACTCAATTACATCAGTTTAACAAGTTTTAAGATTTTATTATACTTTTAAAAGTTTTAGGATTCGATTGTACTTTTACAATATATTTTAAAACTTATGGAGCATTTATCCTCTCCTAAGGAATAATAATATAAATGATCATTAAACTTTAACTTAAGATTTTTAATTTGCTTGATGTGATTTCTAAATTATTTATAGATGTTTAATTTAGTCTTTAAACTAAATTTATCATTTCCATATAGTTTAAGGACTTGGTTAAACATTTATTAATGATTCATGAATCACATTAAATAAATTAAAGCTTAAAAATAATATAACACATTTGGACGAAGTTCAAATACCACGTTAAACGAATTAAAAATTTGGAGATTATTTATGTTATTTTTCCTTTTTTAAATCTAAAACTCTAGACACTTAAGCATAGGCACATAAATTCACATATAATTTTTTGATAAATTTCCGAAATTTGAACAACAATATAAATTTTAACAAAAAAGTAAAAAAAAAAAAAAAAAAAAAAAAGCCATTGACTTTTTTTAACTCCAAACAAGCATTAAATCAATTAATTTTCCCCATTTCTTCCCAATGTCACTTCGCATGCGGGATGTTTAGTAATAAGATGCAGAGGACACCATTTTCATGGAAGGGACGAGTGGTGCATTCCCATGTTCTTCAGCGGTATCGGCCCAACCATCGATCACTATGTCTCTCTCATCGCAAGATGCGTCGCCAAGAAACACCTAAAGCTCGGCATGACCGTTCACTCTCACCTCATCAAGACCGCCCACGCCAGCGACTCTTTCGTCGTCAACCATCTTGTTGGCATGTACTCCAGATGCTGTTCCATCCGAAGCGCCCACCAGGCTTTTGATGATCTTGATATAAAGAACACTTACTCTTGGAACACCATCATATCTGCATATGCCCGGATCGGCGATTTCAAGAAAGCGCTCGACTTGTTCGATGAAATGCCGCAGAGGGCTCTCGTCTCTTACAATTCATTGATTTCAGGGTTGTCCCGTCATGGGTTTTATCGGGAGTCTCTGAGTATCTTCATGCAGATGCAAAAAGAATATGATTGTCTATTCATGGATGAGTTTACTTTTGTGGGTGTTGTGGGTGCCTGTGCTCACTTGGGTGCATTTAAGTTCTTGCGCCAGGTTCATGGAGTTGCCATCATAATGGGCTTGGAATTTACTAAGATAAGTTACAATTCCCTGATTGATGCTTATGGTAAATGTGGTGGAGTCGATATATGCCGTGCCTTGTTCGAGGTTATGCCTGAAAAGGATATTGTGTCGTGGACTTCCATGGTTGTTGCTTATTTGCGAGCTCATAACTTAGATGATGCTTGTGCAGTATTCAACAATATGCCAGCGAAGAACACGGTCTCCTGGACTGCACTGATCTCAGGCTTTGTGCAGAATGGTTGTGGTGATGAAGCTTTGGACCTTTTTGTGCAAATGCATGAGGAAGGAATACAACCAAGTCCTCATACTTTTGTCAGTGTTCTATATGCTTGTGCTGATCGAGCACTTGCTGAAAGAGGCAAACAGATCCATGGTTACATCGTTAGGACCTGCTTTAATGGAGATTTGGAGAACATATTCATATGGAATGCTCTAATCAACATGTATTGCAAGTGTGGTGACATGAGATCAGCTGAGGTCTTATTCTTAAGGATGCCGAAAAGGGATATTGTATCATGGAATTCATGATAACTGGGTTTGCGCAAAATGGTCTGGGGCATGAGTCACTTGTTTTTCTCAAGACGATGCTAGAGGCAAATGTAAGACCCAACCATGTCACGTTTCTTGGCGCTCTATCAGCTTGCAGCCACACAGGTCTAGATGTTGAAGCACTTCAGATTTTCAATGCAATGGAAAAGGATTACAGCCTTCAACCCAGATTTGATCACTACGCTATTTTGGTTGATCTGCTTGGGAGGAAAAACAGACTTGAGGAAGCCATGGAGTTGATTGAGAATGTCTCAAACAAATCAAACCATGTTGGAATGTGGGGTGCACTTTTGGGTGCATGCAAAGTCCATGGTAATCTAGTTATTGCCGGAAAAGCTGTGGATGCTCTATTGAGTTTGGAACCCCGAAATGCTGCGAGGTATGTCATATTATCGAGCATATATGCTGCAACTAACAGATGGGATGATTCCTGCAGAGTAAGGAAGCAAATGGAGGAGAGAGATTTGACAAAAGATGTGGCAAACAGTTGGATTGAGGTAAAGAATGAAATGCACAAATTTCCAGCAAAGGACCAATTCCACTATCAGATAGGAGACATGTATGAAGTGCTCAGGAAACTAGCATATCATATGAAGGAAGCTGGATATGTTCCTGAGCCCAACTTAAGACTCATCTTAGATGATGATGATGGGTAAGGAATAAAAAGTGTATAGAGGGAAGATGCTGGAGATCAAATAGAGGGCTACAGCTGCAAGGTAATAGCACTTCTAATGAACACTTTATACCTTCCTAGAGAACCTCAAGTTAAAGATGCCACAAAGTTTCAGGAAGGACTCATGGTCCATTGAAAATCAGGATGAAAGCCTCTGTTGTACCTGGAGGTTTTGCGTGAGGTAGGTGGAGAATTGCTTAGATGCTATCTGGGAGTGGCATTCTGGGTACATAATTTCAGGTTCTGACCTCTTTGTTGCTGGAACAATGGAAAGTGTCTACCTTGCCATTTTTGGTTCTTTTGGATGCTGCCTGACCAGATCAATGTTTTTTTCTGGGGTTATGTCCATGTCCCTTTAAGGGAATAGATGGTATTGCGGAAGTTCTCCCTCAGGTTGAACACAATGTCCCTCACCAGGGCGTGACCTGTAACATCTCTCAGAACTATATATAGCTTGAAGCTCCATACTTGTCATTGTTCCCGTGATTTCTTGTCAGGCTTCTGCTTCAGCAAGGAAGCAGTTTAGAGCTGACGATTTTCCACAAAATGTTGATGTAAGGTCTAACTTGTACAAATCTGGGATGGAGTTCCATTCTTTGTCTTCTTCTTAATGAGTGTTTATTGTTCTTCAGGAATTCAAGAAAGTATGTGCATAGTCAAATGGAGGTTGTGGCATATAATTCTTTTAGCTGTGGCTGATGGTTTCATCATTGTCCTGTGGGATTGCTTTGGTGCGACCTGTGTATGTGGTGTTGGTCTGCTCCCAACAATAGAAATTACCTCAGGATTTGACCGTACCCGTACAACTCATGGTATTTCTTCCGCATCTTGACGTAACTACATCTAAAAACCAGAGTGGGTTTTTGAATCATGCTACGAAGAGATGTATTTGATGACAGAAGATGTAAAATAATTTTGCATGCAAAGCACTGTGCGAACGTCATTGCATCAATTGATTGAGGCAATTGAAAATGCTATCTCTAATGCGGTTGATCAAACATACCTCAATTTTTTTTTTTGGCCCTGCTTATGCCATGCTTCAGTTGCTTCCTTTGCATCTGAACTACTTTTTCTGTATGGGCAAGTGAGTACTCTCTTTCCGATATAAGAAACAAATAGCTGCAGAGGTGACGATTCTTTAAAGGTAATCTCCTAGCCGGCGAAATAATTGAATTTACTAGCACATTTGGGAAATTGCCATCATTAACTGAAAACTACAAAGATAAAATATCATTGGCTTTAGCGCATGGATTTATAGAATTTTCACTATAAGATATATACATGTATATAATATGTTTTGGTTGGAAGAACCCTAGGACAACACTCACTCTTCACAAGGTCAATCCTTTATTTTCTCAGCATGTGATGTGTCGAGCGCTTGAATATTGTGAATTTGGTATATGAATCTAAGAAGATTATCAAGTTAAATTAGTCTTTGCAAGAATGGAGCTGATTTGTACACGTCTCTTTCTTATGTTTGTGGTCAAGACAATTTACTTATCAAAAGATCCTGTGGATGTCATAATAATCTTGGGTTTCAAGTTTCAAAATTTAAACAACTACATCTTTCTTGACCGTTCACAGCCACTTGATCTTGCTATCTATATGTACTTTATTCTAATATGTGCAATATATGACCCTTATGGTGCCTTTGGTTACAGATTTGAAATGTGCCTGCAATATGATAACTAATAGTAGCGCAATAAGTTACTATTTTACTTGGATTGTTACTAGAATAATAAAGGAATGATGACGTCCAAATTGCTCCATCACTGCATCTAATCTTTCTCCCTTCCTTCCTCCACCAAGACCGCCACCGTGGTTAGTGATTCCTCATGGAAGGTTGCCGCCTTGTCCCCTTGCTGGCAGTGGGTCACTAGCGGTGTCGGTGGTGGTGGGCCAATAACCGTAAGCCGGCATGGGGCGACGATGGCCGTTAATGTCGAGCAGCAATGGTCAATAATTGGCTGAGATTAGGAATGATATCTTTTAAGTGCTCTATTCCGTTCAGCTCATAATAAGTATGCTGTAAATTCAATCATGAATTGTGAGTAGCTATTATTATAAGCACATAATGTAAATACATAATGACGCGTGATCGATGTCCCTCTCTATTCTTTTAGAAAATCAAATTCATATCAAATCCTGGCGAGGATAAAGGACAAAAAAAATCCAATTGGCAAGAAAGTGCCAAACTCGATGTCATGTGAACTTTTGGACGCGACTGACTGACAAAGAAAATATGGGATGGGCTTCTGGAAAACGTAGATCATGGGGATTCATGAAAGTCCATGAAAAAACTCTGTCCTGAAGAACGTTTTTCTTCATTTCAACGTAGCAATCCTCAAATTTCTGTTACTTCTGATTTACTACTCGTAGGTCAATGTTTCTCCTCCATTGGATTTGACATTTGACATTTAAGAGAACAGGAAAGAAGACGGGACTCGGTCAGCCTAGTAATGGCATAGATCGAAGTTCCGGAGAGAGACTATTTTAGCATTGTTTTCGCCTCTCTTTGCTTCGGGTAATTTTAAAAAAAAAATTGAAGCGATGAAGAAAGAGGATTTTCTTTTGTCAAGGCCATGTTCACGTTATTGTCCTTTTTCTCTGCAACGTGACATGTATGTATACACATATTTCTATAGTTTCATACAAGAAGCCAATGAGCACATCTCGCAATAGTAATTTTTCCTAATATAGTCGTATTTTTTACTAATATGTGTTGTAAATTTAAATTTGGTAACTTTCTTTATCAAAATAGTAAATTTCGAATCAAATGCGATAATGATCATGAAACCATACAACTTATAAATATCTAGTCAATATCACATCTATATGGGTAGGTATTATTAGCCACATCTAACAATTTCACTGGCTAAGTCTATGTGGGGACACAATTCCCTAGTCCCATAACTTTAAATAAACCCACTAAAATTGCACTAAACATTTATTTATCTATTTTGCTACTTGTTGGGACCTGATTTCGAGCACAGAGTAGAGTAGATGATCTATTTTGGTGTATCAAATTGAGGGTTGAAGAAAATTCTCCGTAAATTCAATTTATTGTATTATGAGATACCCAATACTCCTATTCCTAGTATAGTTATGATGATAAGGATGGATCCTCAATTATTTTTCGTCCTACGAATTTAGGGAAGAGAGCACTTGCCATCTGTGAGCTGGTGAAGCCTAGCAAAAACGTGTGGAGCTTGAAAGAGTCCAAAAGATTTGTGAACTTGACAAGACCAGTTCCATTTCGAGGGAAGCACAAATTTCCAACTTCTAGAAGGAGCAAATGCCCGATAATGACCCCCCTTCGCTTCATAGCTTGTAATCAACGACATGCTCTGACTAAACCCTAAAATGTATCCAAGAACTTTTTGATTAGTGGCAGAAAATGAGCATTTAAAAAAGTGTTATGGTGCGTTCCTTTTGCCTAACCAACCAATCAAGAGCAAAGTGATTAAAAGTCCTCCTTTTTCTTATGTTTACGCGGAAACCAAGGCATCTGAAATACCTTTTTATAATACTGTTCAAATTCCACAATTTCTTTAGATAAACTGATCACATCAAAGGATGACGTGATGTTTTTTTTCATCGTACAATAATTCTTATAATAATTAAATTTCGGGTATTTCCTTTTTTTTCCCCTCTTTTGCGGGCCTTTCGCTTTTGCACTTGTAATATGTGGACTAACCAGACAGGAGTTGGACGAAACGAGTTGAACTGTGTAAATTTGGACAAACGGAGAGAAAAGACAGCTCATTTGAATCGAGTCACTTGACCTCCCATCGAATACGGCAATGACTTTCGTTGCATTGAACCTTATAACTCCACACATGACTCACGCTCCCCATTCCCCATGAACATCACTCTCCAACAACCCTCAAATTTCTCTCTCTCTCTCTCAAGCCATGTTTGCTCAGAACCACATCTTCCCTCTCACTCCCAAATCCCTCAACCCTCTTGAGAAGAGCAGAGATCTTGAGTTTGATTTCTGGGTTCCTAGCAGAATGAGGAACCACCACGGCAGGAGCTGCGATCCTGACTCGCCGACTCTGTGGAAGCGCGAAAACATGTCGGAAAGCGTTGCCAAAGATGTGGACACATCCCCACTGCTTCCCCAAGATCACCACTACAGCAATCTCTCCCCTTCGTCGAGGACTCGGAGGATCGAAGAAGGAAGAAGAGAAATGATGGAGATGATCCGGAACTTGCCCGAGTCGAGTTACGAGCTTTCCCTCAAAGATATCGTGGATGAGCAGCTATCTTCGCAGGTACTACAGTGGACGCAGTTCGGTTCGGTTCGGTTCGGTTCGCTTCTTGTCCAATATTGAAATCTGATCTTGTATCTGTAATCATATAGTAGACATAACAGGGTATCATACCGTTGTGCTTTATAGGTGCTCTTCATCTGTTGTGTATGCTTTGAAACCAATCCAGGCAAAAAGTTCTGCCGATTAAGGAAATGATGTTTTATTAATGGAGGACAAATAATTAAATTTGGATTGCTTTGCAGGAGAATCAAGAGGAGGAGAAGGGAAAAGTTGAGTTTCCAAGTGCTGAGGCAGAGTCAAATAAAATTCAGAAGAGGAGAAAGAGGAAGAAAGTCACGAGGACCGCCAGTCATCAGCATCATCAGGTGTCAAGGTGTAGCAGCATGGAGACCGGAACTTTCCTGATCAAGATGTTTTTCCCATCTTTCTTGACATCGAATAAGAAACCCGCAACATCTCGGAACAGCATGTCGAAGATTTCGCCGAGGACGTCGCTCGAAGGGCCTGATCAGAGGAATCCAGACATGGTTTCGAGAATCAAAACAAGCCTAGTTGCGAAAGATCAGGGGAGTAGCGATCGAGTTAGAACTGAAAGCGGTACCGGCAGGAGCAAGAGCTATTCAAGCAGGTAAGAACTTGAAATTTTTTCAGTCTGACATTTCTATTTGTAGATTTTCGGTTTTTCACCTTTCTGCTGACTCAGTAATTTCCTAGGCATATTGCAAGAAAAGGAGATACTTATTGTAGAAATTGCACATTGTTTCATTTGGGTAAAAAAAAATCGTATCTTTATTGAGTTCCAGAACAGAATTTCCACTTGTCCCAAAAGAACATACTGATGTGGTATGCAAATAACAGAAAATGTTTCAAACCGAACTATACCATTTTGAACCTTTCGATCTATATTCATTTAATGTCTGCTTGATTTGAGATTGAAACTTCCATGTTAGTGAGAATTTATAGTCTTAACGAGCAGTTGTAAAAGTGTGTGATCCCTATCTTTATGCAGGAACAATGACGGCAATGCTCTCCTGGGTTGCTGGCCTTTCGCCGGACCAAAAAGGAAAATGCAAAGGCAGAGAACCTGTGTTTTCTGATTTCCTCTGCCTCCTGCACATGAAGATAGACTCAAAGATTGATTTGGCTTTCAGAACCTAGAAATATACTCAAACAGCAGAGGGTGTCCACAGTTGATTAAGCCGGTTTGATTATCTCGGCTCTGATGAAGATTTCACTAATCAGTCCAAGAAAATTGTAATGCAGAGATACCAATAGCATCTGATACTTGCCAACTGGGCATCTTGTTGAATACTAAACTTCTCAAGAGAAAATGCTAGTGAAGTTGTAGATTTTCTGTAGAGACTACAGAGGCCATAGCTTATCTTGCCTCATCGTGATCATGAGTCTGCGAATTATTAGCGGCTGAAAATATGTGTTATCATTATGTAACAAAGCTAAGGATCAAATAAACTGAATGCTGTTGGTATTTTTTTCATTCGATCCTTCTTGTGCATTACGTTAACGATATGGCAGATGATCAAGAACCATGTAAAGTGATCAGGTGGACCTTGCGTACTAAAAACGAAAAACAATTGAAGATGGTTTGAGAGGAATGGTGGGGCTAAGTTCTTCCTCTGAATGGAGGGGATGAATTAGCCAGGGCGGGGACGCCTGTCATGAGTGGTGGGGGCTATTGCCGCCGCTGGTCACTTTTTGATTATGTTTACGGCAAATTCTCTCTTCTGGCGTCCATTTGCACGGATGTTATACTCGAGCAATCTGGGAATTCATTTAGAAAGGAGGAGAACCGTACGATCAAATAAATACAAATTAATTGAGAATGCTTTGTGTGGTGTTCAAGTAAGTTTCATCAAGTAATTTTCGAAAACTCACCACCGATGTAATTAAAAATGGGTCTGTGCAACTGAATCGGACTGCCCTGAAAATCGGTCAAGTTCCAGGTTCTTGTCGGAACCAGTTCGTTGTTCTGGGTCAAATTTTTGTAACCAGTGTAAACTGTTTTGATTCCCAGTTCTGAGTAAAATACCACCCAGGAGGAACAGAACCAATCGGATTGACTTTGGAACCACTTTCATGAAACTACCACTCTCTCTTGCACTTGTGACTCGCCCTTGCTCATCCTTGACATGTCTTAACTCGGTCGTCCTTGTTCATCTTTTACTTTGAGCTAGTTTTGTTCCTCATATTATTTTGCTGTAAAAACCAAAACCAAATAAAAGAGGGAAAAAAAAAGCTCTCAAGTAGCTCTGAAGCTAGATTGGAAAAATAGAGTAGGTTTCAAGATAAACGAGTAGATTTCAGATTTCAAAAATTAGAAACCGATTTTTAACGGGATTGATTTGGGGTCAATTCCATAAAAAACCCCCAACTATAGCTTTAGTCCCAAAAATACCCCAAACTTTTTTTGTCTCAAAAAAAAAAAAAAAACTTTCACTTTAGTCCCAAATCTACCCTCCGTAAAAAATCACCGTCAACGCCTTTGACGTGGCTTCGCCGGCGCCGGAGTCGGGCCGTCGCCGGAGTCGGACGAGGCCGGCGAGGGCGGCCCAGCCCGGGCGACCCCGGCCCGACGCCCGCCGCCCTCGCCGGCGCGGGCGAGGGCGGCCCAGCCCGCGGCGACCCGCCGGCGTCGGGCGAGGGCGGCCTGTGCCGGGGCGACCCTCGCCGGCGTCGGCGAGGGCCGCACCGGCCGGGCGACCCTCGCCGGCGTCGGGCGAGGGCCGCACCGGCTCCGGGCGACCCTCGCCGCGTCGGCGAGGGCCGCACAGCCCGGGCGACCCTCGCCGCATCGGCGAGGGCCGCCCGGCCGGATCCGTCTCGGGCGGCCCTCGCCCGACGCCGGCGAGGGCCGCCAGATCCGGCTAAGGGCCGCCCTCGCCGGATCGGCTTGGGCGGCCTCGCCCTCGCCCGGGTCGCCCTCCGGATTTGGCGAGGGTGACCTTCGCCCGAGTTGGGCGAGGGCGCCCGCCTAGCGAGGCTCGGGCGGCCCTTGCCGGCGTCGGGCGAGGGCCGCCCGTGCCGATCGGGCGAGGGTGACCCGCCCGCGTCCGGCGAGGGCCGCCCGAGCCGGATCTGGGCTCGGGCGGCCCTCGCCCGACGACGGAGGGTAGCCGGCGTCCGGGCGGCCCTCGCCCGACGCCGGCGAGGGTCGCCTGTGCTCGGCCGCCCGCGCCGCCCGGTCCGACTCCGCGCCGCGGCCACGTCAAAGGGGGTTGACGGTGATTTTTGACGGAGGGTAGATTTGGGACTAAAGTGAAAGTTGATGGTTTTTTTTTAGACAAAAAAAAGTTTGGGGTATTTTTGGGACTAAAGCTATAGTTGGGGGTTTTTTATGGAATTGACCCGATCGATTTGAGATTTCTCATCCTAAAACTGATCACCTCTAATTAAAATTACTTTCATGTAAAACAATGCAACCCAAGATGCCCACAGGAATACCGAGCTTGAACCTGGGAAACAATAAAATTATGAAATATGAAAAGGAGAGTTCACTGTGGGCTAGTTCAGTTTAATCAGTGTGGCACCCTTCTTTTCGAGCCCAACCATATACATTGCAGGCCCTAGCCACAGGGATAGAAATTGACTCCCATATCTGAATTCACTTCAATTTACGTTTGTTCAATAACATAACTGAAATTAAATTATCCTTCACTCAACAAGATAATTAGAAGTGGGTGGGACGACACAGAGATACAATTGGGAGGGTCTAGGGAATGCAATTAGGGGCATGTACGGCGCCGTTAATTCTATAGGGAAAACTCCGCAAGTAACATGAAAGGGTGCGTCGCGGAGATGCTCTTCTTCTATGATTCCTAATCCCATAGAAAGTACACATCGGTGGGGGTGATTTTGCGGATGGCCTTTTCCTGGTCAAAGTCGTCCGGCTCGACAATAAAGGCAAAGGACCCGGCAGTACCCAACTTTTGAATGGGCGATGCGATCCAGGGTCCAAATCTTTCCTGATGATTTGATGGAAGAGGGAGAATGATAAAAAGGAGCTGTTGAGAATAATGACAAGGGACTTTGGCCCCCCTTTAAAATTGTGGGAATATATTGTTTAAACCTATATGTTTATCATTAGACACCATGTACATTATTAGGAAAAGAAGAAGCCGTTTGTTGGAATAACAGGATATGGCCCCCCATCAACTGAAGGATTAGGGTCAATGTGCCCCCCTAAACTTTTGAGTTTAGTTGCTTCGTTGATCAATAATGAAGATGTATTTTATTTTCTACACACTAACTTTTTTCAAGTAATTTATCTCTTGAATCGCTGGATAATTCGTTATTTTTTAGTTTGCAAAACCATTTCATGTAGTGTGTCAGGGATACTTCGGTACCATGCTCTTAGAAATGGCCCAAGTACTGTCTGCGCATTCCCAAGGATCAGCCATGACAGCCTGATCTCGATCTCAATTGGAGTAGCACGGATTGAGAGTTGAGAGGTACATGAAGAATTGCAATTGGTTTAATAATAGGTTCATCATAGTACATAGACTTTGACTTGCCCTTAACCTTTTTATACATATCAATGAGCAATTAGTTACTTCTTAAGAATGAAACTACCCACCATCTCAATTATATCAGGTTTTAGATGTATAAAATTATATTCTCCGGCTGTCGGCCGTGCGGGGGTTCCCGGGTTACCAAAAAAAAAAATTATATAGTTAGTGAAATATATATTTATCGAAAATAAAAAGATTCGTCTCATGGAAAGAACCCTCAAATAGCAACTATGAAAAGGATGATTGAACCCCCGACCACCTCGGTGATCCCCACTGGCAACTTTTTTATTTTTATTTTTATGGTATGTGGGTTATCATATTCTAGGCATTGAGAACCCTTGTAACTCGATAAAGGCCCGATATTGTGCCCTAAATGGAAAAAAAAAAACAAACAAAGAAGTTAACGGAGAACATTTCAAAAGAAAACTTCAATTTCAGAATCTACCAGTTTGTGACCCATTTGGGATTGCGAGTGGTATAGTGATCACGTGGAGGGAAGGGGTTGCCCTGACGCTTGAGTCAAGTTCAGCAAAATTCTTCAACATCATACGCAAGGACTTAGGGAGTGGACGAACTTTGAGAATCACTTTCCTACGTGCATCCATGATGTTTCAGGAAAGTATGTTGCTACGGCAGCAGCTTCGATACATCCATTCTATCAATTTTCTTCCATGGTTTTGTATGGATGACTTCAATGAAATCCTATACCATTGGAAAAAGATGGAGAAAAGAGGAGCGGATCGTTGAAGGCTTGTAACTTTTTATGAGTTTTTGAATGATTGTTGATAATGGATATCGAAAGCAAATGCCATGCCTTCACGTGGGCTAATAATAGGGAGGAGAAGCCAGTGTTAAAAAAGAGGTTGAATAGGATTCTTTGTAACACAGAATTGCGGGTATTATTTCTGAAGTGGAGGCCTTTGCTCCAGTTACTACTGGTTTTGACCACAGCCCCTTACTATTCTCTTTACACCAAACTCGAAAACTGTAGAGAAAGGAATTTGACTTTGAAGAGCATTGGTTGGAGGACGAGGAATATTATGGTTTTGTGAGAGATGCATGGCATGATGCAGCACAAAAGTCCTTATGAAAATTAATAATTATTACACAATTATCCATGTTTCGTATACCAATATGTCAAAATGCGTAATTACTTATGATTATTATGATTAAATATATAATTAGAGATGACTCTAATGAGATAACTATCAATTTTGAAAATTGAAAATTACACATTAACACAAACACAGAAAATAAAATTAAGGTCTCGTTACTATAAAATTTTTAATTACTAAAAATAAATTAACTTTGGATTCACGAGAGGAAGAGAGAAGCGTTGCTCTTCTTTCTTCCTAAGGAAAAAAACGAAAGGAGGAAAGAGAAAGGGGAATCAATGCGTGTGGCAGGTCTAGTCTAGTGGTGCAGGTCTATAAAAGGGAACATATTTTGAAATAGGAAAGAGCAGAATTAGATCTTTAGTACGGAAGGGCCAGTGGGACCGCCTGCACAAGTAGAGCCACCTGCCACTTTTTGATTGGACGGGGCCATGCTGACGTGGAGAAGTTTACCTGCCGAATATTTTCTCCTCCGTTCTTGAGGTTAACTATAAAAAAATTTCAAAGAATAAAAATTGCCCTTTGGCCGTGATCCATCAAAGAGTTGATTATGCATGGACGGGATAATTGACTTTCACATTTTCACTTTTGTAGAATGTGCATCTCACATGTGGTTTTTGTGTGGAGGAAAACTAAAACTTATGATAAATAAGATATTATTCAAAAGACAAATACAAAATGGCTTATTTTTTAACACATTCATTTTTTTATATTAAAACATTATTGAAAAGACCTACTACTATTATGTTGAGTTTTAAGAAAGGATTTACTCCCTTACGTCTAATGCATGCTTGTTCCTTGAATTGGATTGAGATAATAAAAATAGTTGAGGAAATTTTATGTTGTTGATAAAAAAAGTATCTCCAAACTCTTTAATGTAAATCAAAATGTTGGGATGTGATTTTTACTCTTTGTTTATAATGAGTAGTGGTCTATGAGATATCTTGGTGGGGGTCGTAGTGGGTGACATCCCTAAGTTGTCATAGTGTTTTTGAAGTTTACTCCATATTTTATTGATAGTTTAGGTTTGGGCCACCTAGAATGAATCCTAATATTTTCTTTTTTAGGAAAGGAAAATTCTAAGAAAAATAAATCATTCTATTATTCAGATTTTGAATGGTCCAATAATCGAGAATTACTGTTGGTTATAAATATCAAGAAATGATAAGTAGATGATGAACTACTAAATATAAGTCAACTTATATTTAGAAATTAGCTATGAATAATAGCAAACAAATAATAGATTGATATATTTGAGCTAATTAATCAATTAAAAATTTATGCCTTTATGATTTACTTATTTTTGAAACAATGACTGGAAAATTAATTTAATTTTCTAATATCACGATGTTGTCCACTTTTACTATACATAAATAGCCCTAGTGTAAAAGTTATGTAAGATATTGGTATCTTTAATTGATTGCATTCTCAAGCAATATGTTCATACCATCGAGACATGATTTCTATTTCATTCCATTGCCTACCTCTATGTCAGCTCTTCTGGAAATTTATCAGTGGAAGTCTTGAGAGAGAGCCGACCGGTACGTTGCCATGTTCTTTCAGCGATATCGTCCCGACCATCGACCACTATGTCTCTCTCGTCGCAAGTCAGCATGACCCTGCACTCTCACCTCATCAAGACCGCACTTGCGGGCGACCCCTTCATCATCAACCATCTTAATTGGTATGTGCTCCAAATGCTCTTCCATCCGAAGCGCCCACAAGGCTTTTGATGATCTGGATACAAAGAACGGTTAATCTTGGAACACCATCATATCTGCATATGCCCGGATAGGCGATTTCAAGAAAGCGCTCGACTTGTTCGATGAAATGTCGCAGAGGGCTCGTCTCTTATGATTCCTTGATTTCTGGGTTGTCCCGTCATGGGTCTTATGGGGAGTCTCTGAGCATCACAACAAACGCTTCCCATTCACCATGAACATTACTCTCCAACAACCCAAATTTCTCTCTCTCAAGCCATGTTTGCACATAACCACATCTTCTCTCACTCCCAAATCCCACAACGCTGTTAAGAAGAGCAGAGATCTTGAGTTTGATTTCTGGGTTCCAAGTAGAATGAGAAACCACCACAGCAGAAACTATTATGACTCGTTGACTCCGTGGAAGCGCGAAAACATGTTGGTAAGAATAGCCAAAGATTTGGACACGTCCCCACTGAAGATCACCCCTTCAGCAATCTCTATCCTTTGCTGAGGACTCAGGATCGAAGAAGGAAGAAGAGAGATGATGGAAATGATTTAGAACTTGCCCGAGTTGAGTTACAAGCTTTCTCTCAAGGATATTGTGGATGAGCAGCTATGTTAGCAGGTGCTAGTTGACTCGGTTCAGTTCGATTGCTTTGGTTTGATTCTTGTTCAATGTTTAAATCTGATATCTGTAATCATACAGTAGACATAACATAGTAACATAGTAACATACGAATGTGCTTCATAAGTGCTCTGCATTTGTTGTATATGCTTTGAAAACAATCTGGGGAAATAATTATGCTGATTAAGGAAATGACGTTGTACAAATGGAAGACAAATAATCAAATTTGGATTGCTTTGCGGAAGAATCAAGAGGAGTAAGAGGAAAATTTTGAATTTCCAAGTTGCTTGGGCAGAGTCAAATAAAAAACAGGAGGAAAAGGAGGTCACAAAGTCATCTGCATCATCAGGTGCCAAGATGTAATGGCATTGAAACCAGAACTGTCCTGATCAAGATGTTTTCCCCTTCTTTCTTGGCATCGAACAAGAAACCTGCAACATCATGGAACAGCAGGTCCAAGATTTCGCTGACGATGTTGTTTGAGGGGCCTGATCAGAGAATTTCGGACAGAGTGTCAAGGATTAAGAAAAGTCCTGTTAGCAAAAAATCAGGGGAGCTGCGACCGAGATAGATGGAACTGAAAGTGGTACCAGCAGGGGCAAGAACTATTCAAGCAATTAAGAACTTGAATTTTTCTCGATACGACATTTAGTTGTCAAATTTTCAGTCATTCACCTTTCTGCTGACTCAGTAATTTCCTAAGCATGTTACAAGAAAAGGTAATACTAATTGAAGAAATTGCACATTGTTTCATTTGGGTTAAAAAAATCGTACCTTTATTGAACCCCAAAACAGAATTTCCACCTGTTAGTCTAAAATAACATGCTGATTTGGTTTGCAGATATAAGAAAATGTTTCAAACGAACTATACCAGCTTGAACCTTTTGATCTATCTTCATTGTTGTCTGTTCGATTTGAGATTGAAACTTCCATGTTAGTGAGAAATTATACTCTTAATGAGCAGTTGTAAAACTGTATGATCTTTATCTTTATGCGGGCACAATGACGGTGATTCTTTCCTGGGTCGCTGGCCTTTCACCGGACCGAAAGGGGAAATGCAAAGGCAGAGGACACGTGTTCCCTAAACATCGACTCTTGAGAGGTTTTAGATTTCTGTAGAAACTACGCAGGTCACAGCTTGCCCCATCGAGATTAGAGCGCATGTTATTAATGGCCAAGAATGTGTATCATTGTAAGGTAACAAAGCTAAGGATCAAATAAACCGAATGGCGTTGGTATTTTTTCGTTCAATACTACTTGCGCTTCACGTTAAGAATATAACAGATGAACAAGAACCATGCCAAGTGATCGAACAGACCTTGCGTACCAAAACGGGAAACGACTGAAGAGGGTTTAAGAGGATTAGTGGGGCTAAGTTCTTGCTCTGAATGGAGGGGATGAATTAGACAGGCTGGGACGCCAGTAAGAAGTGATGGGGGCTATTGCCGGCTGCTTTTGATTATGTTTGTGGCATATTTTGTCCTCCAGCGCCCATTTCCACAGATGTTAAACTCGAGCAGTCTGGGCGTTCATTTAGAAAGAAAGAAGGACAACCCTACGATCGAACAAGTACAAATTAACTGAGAATCCACTGTCTGATGATCAATTAACTTTTGTCAAGTAATTTCTGGAAAAATTCACTACTACCGTAATGAAAATTACTTTCTATATTAAGAAATTATTACAGTGAAGAATTTTACCGAACTAGTCGGTTGATAATTATTAAATGAAAATGTTATTAATTACTTTCCAGAATTACCAAATGATACTTTTGTAATTGAGAAATTACTAACGAGTTCGAAAAGGTTATAACGACTAATTACGTGATCTTCAAGTCGGAAAGCACTGGGGCTTTCTTGATCGGATTGCTTGACATGGATCTAACGAGGTTCAAAGGTTGAGAGTTCTTTTGGAGCATCTACATCTAAAGGATTCCTGGAATGTGTGGCTCCTCTGGACTTGAACCCATAGCTCTTTCTGGCTGTCTGGAACATCCAGCACTAGTGTAACATGGTTGGAACATCGATCATATGAATTCGTCTCTATCAAAGAACCAAATTTCAACGGAATATGCTTTTGGATGGTCATCCCCGCGGTTGGAACATTAAACATACTCTCATCTGGTCGAGCACGCAATGAGTACTCAACAGAGCTCCATGAGGGCATGGTGACAGAAGCGCTGTCCTCTCATGCGGAGTAACGTTCCTAGTACTTTGCTTCTCTAGCTATTTCCTTCCCAAAATGGCTGGATAGAAAAACATTAGATTAACTCATTTCATAAATGATTTGGTGAATAGAGTCGATTACAATGTCGAATCTACATGGAATTCTGCATTTTCCTAGCAGGCTAGTTGTGGGCTGAACTACTTTTTGATCCGGGATTGGTATAATCTAGGGGACGTATCTCGTATAATGACTTCTTTATAGAATTCTCTTTCCTAGATCAGTCATATTTAGCTAGCTTCTTCCTCTTCTTTTTTGCACTTACAAGACTCGAAGTCTCTTGCTCCATCAATAGGTCTTTAAACCGGGTGTGAGAGAGCGGCACGAGCGTCATGCTCATAGGTAAGACGCTGGACTGCTGCATCCTACTCCTCGATGGTAAGAGTTCATTGGCCGAAAGCATCATTATAGTATATAGACTCTTGATCCAAGTAGCCCCAGGCATATCGAATATCGTGTGAATCAACAAAGATCACTTTGAGCCTAGATACTCGCGGCAAGCACCCGAAGTGGAGGAAGCCGGGTGGAAATACTGTGAAGGTAGGTCGGATGCTTGAAAGAGGTAATTCAAAAAAAAATTTATTCCCAAAACTAAAAAGGTTAGCGCCCCTGGTTTTGTACCCCATCATTAGATAATCCTACTTCTTGGAATAAATGGAAAGTCGACGAATTTGATCAGCATTGCCGTGGAGATGAAGCATTAACAGACGCCGTCGATTGAGAGCTCGCTTTGGGACCCCCCCGCAGTAACCTCCTTCCCATCTCATCAAACCAGAATAAAAGAATCGCTCCCTCATCGCATCCGCGACAGGTGTGCGGGGGAGATGCTCTCCCCATCCCTTAATCACAACGTTAAGTACACGATCTAGAACAGACGACCGCGCAGTGATCTTGTGCTTTGGCCTTTTTCTCGGTCGACGTCATCTGGTTGACAAGGAGGGAAAAGCACCCTGACATGACAGTCCCCACGACATCTTATCCCCTGGTTCTAAGATCTTTCCGATGATTTGGTGGAGGAGGGAGAATAACGACAAGGGAGTGTCGGCAGATAATGACAGAGAGAGACTCTGGGAGTTTTTTTTTTAACCCGAAGCTGCGCGTTATCATGAATAATGAGTCGATGAGTGAACATGAATAATGAGTCGATGACAGAACATGCCCCTTCCCTCTTTTGCCTCTTCGTCTCTTTAATTGACTACGAAAGCACGCTTCATTTTCGCGACGTTAACTTGTTCCAAAGCTTTATTTCTAATTGGATTAATACTACAAAAAAAAATTCATAAAATTGATACATCATTGGTATTAAATTAATATATTTGTAATAAATTTTTATCCTCTCCTAATTTTCGAAGACACCAAATATTACATCTGTAATAAATGTAAGGCAAAATCTTAAATTGGTACATCTGTCAATTGTTATATAATATACAACTCAGCAACTTGACGATAAAATTTAATGAAAACTAATTAATGATAAATTTCTTATAGATATACCGGTTTGTGATTTTTAGTGATAAATAAATTTAATTTAGGATAAATTTATTACAAACGTATCAATTTGAGAATTTTGTAGTATTAGTCCTAAATATTCTAGCACTTTAAAAATTATTCGGCAAAGATCAGCCATGAAGACCAGAATCTCAATCTTAGGTGGAGTAGGATCGATCGAAGTTAACGGGCACATGAAAAAACCAACATTCCAACCAGGAGTACTTTGGATAATAGATCCATCATAATACTCGGAGTTAACTTGCCTGTGTAAATTTTTTTCCTACGATAAGCAATTAGTTATTTCTTAAGAATAAGACTACCGTCCATCTCAATGGTATCAGGTGTGTACTGTGTAAAAGTACACGGTTTGTGTGCCTGATATTCATCCAAAATAGTCGCATTCCGCCTCATGGAAAGAACCCGCAAATAGCAACTAGGGAAAGGAGGCGGTGCTAACTCCAAAGAATGATATGATCACCTGACCAGCTCGTCGGTGTCCACTGACAACCTTATTTTTTAGTGTCCGTGCGTTATCGTAATCTGGATGACGATGCTCTCAAATTCTCTTATCAGTCTTTCCGGTGTCCAGTCATCGAGGAAAAGAATCCAGACGTCCCAAAGCATAAACATGCAAGGAAACCTCCTCGCCAGTTGCACATCACCCACGAAACACGCCGAAAGAAACACTACAAAACCAGTCTCTGTCTCTCCACCTAAGCAAGAGCCAGCCTCATCTCTGTCTGTCTGTCTGTCTGTCTGTCTCTCTGTGAAAAGCACGGGAGAGAAAGCGCGATGGCTCCCAACCAGGAAGCTGGGAAAGAGATGGAATTAGCAGTGAAGCGGCAAGAGCTGCGGCTTCATCCTCACAGGCGCGGGCAGGTAAAGCGTCTCATGTTAGCCTGTTTGGTCCGAAGGTTTAAAGCCCTCGTTGGTAAAACGTTGGGCTCTCCTCCCGGCAGCAGCACAACGTGCATTCGCCCGTAGAATCAGAAGTCACTTCTCTTACCTTCGATTACGCATTGCGGTCGTCAACAAAATCATCCTGGATTGCGGTATAGTGTACATCTGTGGTTGTGTTCTGCTTGAGTAGTAGCAGTAGTGTCGAGCTGGAAAATGGCTGCGTGTTTTCTAGCTGATGTTCTGTTATCTCATCCGGCATGTGTCTCCACGGTGCATGGATATGGACCATAATTCATGTTTCGTTTTCCCTTTTCTGCGTACGCCGTCATTTAAATGGAATGAGCGAATATATATTTTGGCAATCGTGGTATCTTCTGCCACTTGTTTTCACCCTTCCACTGGTTCTGTTTTACCTACGCGTCTGCATCCCATAATCCTCTGTGATTTGCGCGACCCAATCCGGAAAGTGAGTTCATCCTAGAGTTCTGACTCAAAAGTGATAAAAGAGATACATAACTTACACGAGCGGACCTCGGGGTGCGTATTATGTATATGTGTAAATTAACTCACAGTGCCATGTACGATTAAAAGAAATAGGAAAAGTTATTCAAAAAATAATAAACCTATTGTGTGAAGGCTAATTAAGTTTTAAATCTTTTAGCTGTGCTGATTTAGTTTCCTTTTGATAACTTACCAATTTAGTTCTATACATTTTGATGATTTGTTAATTTGGTCTTAAATTTTTCAATGATTTACCAATTTAGTCATTCCGATTAACATTGGTTGGAAATTGCTAATGTGATGATTTAGTTAATATTGACTATCCTACGTGACACAGTTAATATTGATATGGAATTTTTTTATAATTTTTATAATTTTTTTCCTTTTCTTTTTCTTTCTTCTTTTTTCCCCTTGTTCCCTTCGCCGGCAATGGCTGAGGGCAAGCGAGGGCGATGTATCACGCCCCTCACCAACCTAGGCAAGGGTAGCTCACATTCACCTTGACAAGCAAAACCCTCATTGACCCAAGCACAAGCATCCTTCGCCCGAGGTCGGCAAAGGCAACCCTTGCTTGAGGCTAGCAAATAGAAAAAAGGGAAAAAAAAAAAAAGAAAATAAAAAAGGAAAGGAAAGGAAAGGAAAGGAAAAAAAATATTATAAAAGTAAAAAAATGCAATTATTTTCCATGAAAGCACTAGCGGTTTCCATCCAAAATTGGCCAAGAGGACTAAATTGGTAAGTTGTTAAAATGTTTATAATCAAATTAACACAATTAAAAAGTTTAAAATTGAACTGATCACTATAAGATAGGTTTATGAATTTTCGGACAATTTTTCCAAAGAAACACATACCATATGTAATTACCAAATCTCAATAAACTAAGTTTTGGACACGTCTAGCACTTTTTTAGTAATTTTTCAAAGACGAGCCATGTCCTCCGAAATATACAACGAATTAACTAAATGGACCAACAAACACGTTCAAACCCAGAAGTTTATTATAATCAATTAAGACCAAAGTGCTCGATTACGGTCAGCTATCGTCATATGCATGGAACCCTCGAAAAAGTTTGGCCGATACGCCATTATGCAAGAAACCTAGGACTTGTTTGTTAACTGGTCTATTTTTCTTTTTTTGGTTCTTTAGTTTCCCAAAACAGAAAAAAAAAACAGAAATCTATTTGTGTTTATTAGTTAATTTTTTATTCTCTAGAATAGACAGTAGCCAAGGAACAGATTTAAAGCAAAAACAAGAAGAAAAAATCTACTTTTTTGATCCTGAGAGCAAAAAGAGAAATAAGATCATTATAAAAAAACAAACTCAGTGGAACCTAATGCTCGTCTTTACATTAATCAACACAAATTGAGAGAATATGTCTTCTTCACAAGTAGAGCGTGGGCTTTTTTTTTTTTGGGGACAAAAAATTAAGGCTGTTCTATAGGCCTTTGATTTGTTGATTGTTAACCCCATCTATTGAGAATGGTTGCATGTGCTAGTCAATATTGGGTGTTGACAATGTTATGACTATATTATGATTTAATGCAAATGCCTGAAATTCCATGATTTTGTGTTTCCGATTTTTGTAATATTTTTTAATATTCAACACATGTCTATAAATCGTATTAAGGTCATCCAATTCTATATCATAATATATTATAATTCCATTTCTTAGGCCATGCCACTCTCTCATAATGAGCCAATGACCGTATTTTTTAAATTTTTTTTAAGAAGCACGAATTTAGGATTCCAATTATATCTTCCTCTTTCAAGAACTTTATATATTCAACTATAACTGGGACATGAACGTTGAAGTGTCTAAAAATTACTAGAGAAGTTGTCTTCTTCAAAAACTTTCAGCAGATAAATCAAGATATTGAAAACATATGCTAGAGTTTATGATGTACTTATGACCTTTACTGATTGGTATTGGTTAATGCTATTACCAATAGTGTTGTGTTCATAGCAGTCAAATAGGCTTGTGCTCCATAGATTTCTTATGTCATTTGCTTGAAAGATTTAATGAGTTTGTGCAAATAAGTCCACCAACTTTAGGATTGCATCCTTAGTTGTTTTGTCCTTGCCCATTCTACCAAGCAACATTTGCTCTTCTCCATCAAGCTAGAAAAGCACAAAAGTTCTATGTACCTAATTATCATACGGCCCAAAGATTTACTATCAACTTCCTCATATTGTGAATTATAAACCAATAGAACTCTCTATTGCTATTTTTAGCCATTTATTTACTAACTTTTACGTTGGATTTTCTAAGGCCATTTTAGAATATTTTGATCAATTAACTTTTTATGAAAGTCTAGTTTTATCCAAACATGAATTGTTAAATCTCCACAGACATTTTTTTTAAATGAAAAAAATTGGGAATAGAAATTTTTAGGATAGTATTAAATGCATTTATAATCTTTTTATTATTATTTTGAGAATAGAAATTATATTCAATTATCAAATGTGTTCTTATTCTTAGAATCTCGTCCAGGAAATAGAAATAGAAAAAAACTATTTCTGAACATAAATTTTTTTCAAAAAAGAAATGTTACTAAATGTAGACTTAATCTATTAACTTCATTCCCAGGTTCAAAACACGACACAACCCCTGCCCTCTCTTTAGGCATGGCGTGCGCTACTTCTATTGACTCATCTCTCCACCCTCACATTAAAGTGCATAAGCCCGATCAATTATGTGGTGTGTCCAACACCTTCATAATAGGAATTCCAAAAGGAAGCCCATACATTCAGCCCATTGAAAACCTAATTGAACCCACATCCAATACATTAATGGCCAACTAAGTATTTTCAGACATCCAACGCAAGACTTCTTTCTTTCGCCGCAATGGATAGAGCATTTACTATCTTTATAGATAGCCAAATAACTTAATAACCCATACCCGTTACGACAGTTTTTTTTTTCTTTATTTTGAGATAAGTAAGTTATCCGTTCTATTGCTCTACACCAATCCATCTTGACTGCAGAGTCCCTCTCCAAACACTAAGCAGCTCCACCTATAGAATTTTGCTTACTTGTGATTACCAAGAGAGTTCCTAAAATTTATCATAAAAGTGCAATTGAATTTTAATTTTAAAAAAATATAATTAAATTATAAAACTTGTTAAGTTGATGCGATCAAATTCTTCCGTTAGTTCCGTCCAAATTGATAGATGAAAAATGATGGCTTGGAATTCTTTTATATAATTTGGAGACATGTGGCGCCCATTTGGTGCCACGTAAGGAAATAGGCCAAAAAATTAAAAAGATTCTAAGAATAGCCAAAAATTGAAAGAAAAAAAAAAAGGCACATGAGGGCGCGTGCTGGATAGATGCCACCTTCTAGTAGTGCGTAGGGTGCGTGCGGCCTCCCTTGGTGGCATGCTGCATATCAAAACGCTTGTCTCGATAAGCTCTTACCTTTTATGTTATCAAGTACTCGGAAAAAAGCAAAATCCGTACATTCAAGTACTAATCTATGGACTGCCTTGATATCACACGTAAGTTGCGAAAATGACACCCTAATATCTTCATAGCTAGAATTAAGAACCCATATATGATCAAGTAAAAAGATTTGCACATCTCATTTGGAATTCATCATTTTTTATGCGGAATAGCAACGATCTAAAACTCGCACTTCTTTATTATCCTATATATCATTGACTCAATGAGACTGCTTCCACCTTCAACATTTTGTAATCACTCCTTAAGTGAGGATAATTGTGTTTTAGGGTTAATAGAGAGATGTGAGACTATTTATAGAGTTTTAAAGTCATAGGCTTTCACATTACATGCTGAGCTTTACTTAGCTTACATTAGTCAATCCCTTACTAGACTAATTAAGAATCATTATATCTCACCCTATTATACCAACCTGCAAAACGGTAAATTATAATATTAATTATTATTAGCTCACATAAGAAAAATTCTTAACACTCTCTCTTTCCAAGTTGAGCCAAGCTGGCTAGCTTACTTTCTTCACTCCTCTTTTTACTTTTCAAGACTTTGGAGACTCTTGCTCCAATTTCGAGCATTTAGACCAAGTGAAAGTGTAGTCATGGGAGAGCAATACAACTATTAAGTTCTTGGGTGAAATAGTGGAGCGTTGCATCTTAGATGGCAAGTGTCCTAAAGTCGAAAGCATCAATATTACTTGTACACTCTAAATCAAGTACTACGAGACTCGTGGAATATCTTAAGAATTTACAAGGATCTCATTGAGGCTTTATACACACGGTTAATAGATAGAGAAGTAGTTGCGGGAGGGAAGTGAAAACATCACTAGCATCAGGTGAGCTCAGGAAGCTGTGAGAAAGGAGATCGAGTTCTAGAGAGTGTTGCGAGTGAAGATCCCCAACCAACGCGGCTACCGGCCGGAGGACAACTTGGACAGTAATTTTCCCCTAAGATAGTGTAATTTAGCATACCCAAAGGAATACCTAGCATGAACTTGTGAATAAATGAAATATTGAAAAACAAAAGGAAGGGCTCACTTCGGCCTTAGGTGCACTATTTAGAGTAACACCCTTATTCTAGCCCATCCATGTACATTGTAGGCACAGACCCTGGGGATAGAAGTGACCCCATGTAATTTCTCCTTCTGATCTTCTTTTTGTGATTGTTTTCAAACTTCCAACTTGCAGGTGACCATCCAATTGAAGCCTGGAGAGCCTCACCCCACTCACATTGCTTGACCTAGTCCTTTGCCTTGTCCAAGAGATATTTTGATAATAATGTTAGTTATCCATATCTCTCAATATTGCACGTATATTATTTTATTAATATTGTTCTCATCTTCCTCAAACATGGATTGAGTTTGCGATCCCTAAATTTTTTAAGAAAACCCGTTGGCGATGATGAATGAGTTCAATTTGAATAGTTCGACTTATGTAGAAATGTAGAAGAGGGAGCTCACTAGAGCACATTGTAAGGCCACAACTCTATGGAAGAGACTCAAAACGTCCTACAATGTGATCAACTATGTCACGTTGGCCATGTTCATTCTATTTTTGATCTTTTTTTTTTCCCTATGGCTCCTCTACAGGTTGCTCCTCTTACCTCGTCATCTGGGGCAAATAACTCCCTCTCCCTCTTCACCATCTAAAGCACATGTGAACAAAGACCGACGTGAGGTAAGTCTTTGTCTTAAATTCTTGTTGTTTGCTTTCTTGTCATCTTGACCCTCCAATTCTTGTTGCTTTGTTTTTGCAAATCTTTTCAAACTTCCAACTTGCAAGTGACCATCCAATTGATGCCAAGAGAGCCTCACCCCACTCACATTGCTTGGCTTGCTCCTTTGCCCTACCCAGGAGATATTTTGATATTTATTTTGATTATCCATATTTCTTAAGATTGCACGTATATCACACGTTGATTGCATGTGTACTGCATATTTCTCTTTTATTATGCATATTTCAATTGAGATGTTATCTTATAATAATTGTCTAATAAAGCTTATAAATATGCTAATGTACTCTTTATTATGATACATCGGATTATACAAAAATTTTCCAATCCTCTCTTCTGCATTTATTCTAAACTCCATATTAGTTTGTACATTCTTGTTTTGTTAGGAGTTTTTTTTTTGTCTTAGATCATAATCTATTGTCATGGTTAATATTTTTTAGAATTATGAGAAAATTTTAGATGCCTTCAAAAAATTCAATACATACTATTGTCTTTTATAGGCTTTTCGCTTGATTTTGATTAGAGTTACACACCGATTGCAATATCGTAATAAATGCAACAACCCAAGTTTGACCCTCCTTTTTGTTTTATTTACATTATTATCTTTATCCTTAAACACGTGCTGACTCTACAAATCCTAAGAATTTCAAGAAGAAGGGAAAAAAAACCAGTAGAGAGATGAGCTAGTTGGTCCCAGAAAGTCCAATACTTAGGAGTGTGTATGTGGGCGAGGGGTCTCTGGGGGAGCACATGATTTACCAGGCATATGTGTATTGTTGTGTGGTAGTAGCTATTTTTCTGGTTGTGTTGTTACTCACAAGGGGTGTCCTTTGGCTTGCTTATAGATCTAGTACGTTGTCATGTGGTTGAGGTGGAAGCATTGTGACGTTAGAAGTAGCGTGTGAACCAAGTCACCACCAGCACATGGTAAGTTCTTGTCTTATCCATATGAACTAGTTTTTAGTGGATTTGCTCATTTAGATTTTTTACAATGCGGCTTTTTTATTTCCTGTTGGCCGATCTAGTGTTTTGGGTTATATCAGCAAATAAGTGGGCTTTGGGTAGCATGAGCGATATCGTTTCTTGGCTTGCCTTTCAGTACTGCCTTTATGATTTACTAGGGCAATGTGTTCATATCTTGGCAGTGTCATGAGACCAACCTTTTGATGTTTCTTTTCCCTTTTTTTTCTCAATGTGGATGTTTCAATGGAGATGTAAATTTGGGTAAAGGCGGGTTTGATGTTGAAGAATAGTTCTTATTAATGTCTAATGGTGTCGATCTATGTTAGAAGATCATCTGTTAAGTCGCAAGATTTTGGTGGGTCAATAATGAGACCGTGACTAAAAAATCACATTTTGTCTCTAAGAATGAATGATGACATTTGGCTGTTGTCGCCTCTAATGCGCCTCCCATGCCTCGTATTTGTTACGTCAAAGCTTTCAATGGTTTGTTTATACACTCTTAGATTAGTTAGATAAGCTTCATTTATCATTTTAACTTGATACTTTATGGAGTCTTGACTGTGTTAGATATGCTAAGCACAATTGAAGATACAAGTCATGGTTGTAGGCTAGCTTAAGCCACATTGTTTTTTACGAGGCCAATAATTTTGAGTGTATATTGAATTTAGATGATTGATGCGAGATGAAAGTTGGCATTATTTTATAGTAGACCTTTTTTTTAATGGGTTTCAATGTGCTTGGTTATCGTTTCGTTGATTTCTAAGCTTGACTCCCCATTTCATTCTCAATTGTAACTTCCTTTTTAAATGGCCAATTAAATTATTATTAAGGTCAAAATAGTGGAAAGAATGGAACTCTCCTACAGCTTCTCTACGGATTACTTCTTTTCCCTCATTGTTTGAGGTGAATAACTCCCTATTCATCATTTGAAGCACATGTGAACTAAGGCTAGTGCAAAGTAAGTTTTTGTCTTAAATTCTTCTTGTTTGCTTTCTTGCCTTCTTAACCTTCCAATTTTTGTTGGTTTCTTTTTGTAATTCTTTTCAAACTTCCAACTTGCAAGTGACCATCCAATTGAGCCAAGAGAGTTTCACCCCATTCACATTATTTGACTTGCTCCTTTGCCCCATTTAAGAGATATTATGATAATTATATTGATTATCTGTATCTCTCAAGATTGCATGTATATCACACATTTATCGCACATATACTGCATATTTCTCTTTTATTATGCATATAAAGATTGAGATGTTATGCTTCTTTGCCCTGTTCAAGATATATTTTGATAATTATGTTGATTATACTTATTTTTCAATATTGCACGTTTATTGTATGTATACCGCACATTTCTCTTTTGTTATGCATATATAAATCAAGATGTTATGCTTCTTTGCCCTATACAAGATATATTTTGATAATTATGTTGATTATTCGTATCTCTCAAGATTGCACATATATCTCACGTTTATTGCACGCACACTGCATATTTCTCTTTTATTATGCATATATAGATTGATATGCTATATTATAATAATTGTCTAATAAAGCTTATAAATAGGTTAATGTATTATATATTATGATGTATTGAATTATACACAAAATTTTCAATCCTCCCTTCCACATTTATTCTAAACTGCCATATTACTTTGTCCATTTTTGTTTTGTCAAGAGTTCTTTTGTTTTAGATCATTATCTATTGTCATGGTCAACATTTTTTAGAATTATGAGAAAATTTTAGATGCCTTCAAAATTCAATGCATACTATTGTTTTTTAAATACTTTTTGCTTGATTTTGATTAAAGTCACGCATCAATCGCAATCCCCTAATAAACGCAACAACCCTAGTTTGGCCCTCTTTTTATTTTATTTATGTTGTTATATTCATCCTTAAACACGTGCTAACTCTACAAATTCTAAGATTTTCAAGAAGAAGGACAAAAAAGCTACTGGTAGAGAGATGAACTGGTTGGTCCAAATAGCTTGATGCCTGAGAATGTGTATGTCGGTGAGGGGCTCTACAGGAGAACATGATTTACTAGGTAAATGTGTATTTTTGTGTGGTAGCAGCCATTCTTCTGGTTGTGCTGTCACTCACCAAGGATGTCTTGTAGCTTGCTTACAAATCTCTAGTACATCATCATGCGGCCGAGATGGAAGCATAGTGGCATTAGAAGCGGCGTGCAGACTAAGCAAGCATTAACACTTGGTAAGTTCTTGTTTTATCCATAGGAATTGATTTTTAAGGGAGGTGCTCACTTAGAGTTTCTGTAATACAACTCTTTTATTTCCTGTAGGCTGATTTAGTGCTGTGAGTTAGGTTAGCAAATAAGTGTGTTTTGGGTAGCATGAGCGATGTCGTTTCTTGGCTTGCCCTTTAGTACTGTCTTTATGATACATTAAGGTAATGTGTCGATGTCTTGGTAGTGTCATGAGATTAGACGTTTTATGTTTTTTTTTTTTTCAATGTGGATGTTCCTATGGAGATGAAAATCTAGGTAAAGGCAGATGTGATGTTGAAGAATATTTCTTGTTAATGTCCAATGGTGTCGATCTATGTTCGGAGATGCTCTGTTAAACTACAAGATTTTGGCATGTTGGTGATGAGATTGCGACGAAAAAAAAATCGCATTATGTCCATAAGAATGAATGAGGACATGTGGCTATTGTAGCCTCTAATGAGCCTCCATGTCCTGTCTTTGTCATGTCAAAGCTTTCAATGGTTTGTTCATGCACTTTTAGATTGGTTAGATATTTTAGTGATTCGTTCATCATTCTTAGATTAGTTAGATAAGCTCCATTTATCATTTTGGCTTGATACTTTATGGAATGTTGACTGTGATAGATATGTTGAGCATAATCGAGGATAGAGGTTGTGGTTGTAGGCTAGCTTAAGTTACATTGTTTTTTTCAAGGGTTAGTTTTTTTGAATGAATATTGAATTTGGGTGATTGATGCAAGATGAAAGTTGGCATTATTCTGCTGCATACTTGTTTTTATAATTTTTTTAATGGGTTTCAATATGCTTGGTTATTGTTTCGTTGATTTATGAGCTTAACTTCCCATTTCATTCTTGATTGTAGCTTCCTTCTTAAACAACCACTTAAATCATTATTAACGTTAAAGTAGTGGAAAGGATGAAACTTTCTTGCAGCTCCTCTTCCTTCATCGTTTGGGGCAAATAACTCCATATTCATCATTTGAAGCACATGTGAACCAAGAACAGTGTGAGGTAAGTCTTTGTCTTAAATTCTTCTTGTTTGCTTTCTTACCATCTTGACCCTCCAATTCTTTTCAAATTTCCATTTTGCAAGTGACCATCCAATTGATGCCTAGAGAGCCTCACCCCACAAACATTACCCGACCTACTCCTTTGCCTTGTTCAAGATATATTTTGATAACTACATTGATTATTCATATCTCTCATGCTTACACGTATATCGCACGTTTATCACATCTATACTCTATATTTCTCTTTTATTATGCATATATAGATTGAAACGTTATGCTCCTTTGCCCTGTTCAAGAGATATTTTGATGATTATGTTGATTATCGGTATCTTTCAAGATTACACATACATTGCATATTTATTGCATGTATACCGCATATTTCTCTTTTATTATTATATTGATATATAATCTTATAATAATTGTCTAATAAAGCTTGTAAATAGGCTAATGTACTCTTCATTACAATACATCGAATTATACAAAAATTTTCCAATCCTCTCTTCCACATTTATTCTAAACTTCCATATTACTCTGTCCATTTTTGTTTTGTTTAGAGTTCTTTTGTCTTAGATCATAATCTATTGTCATTGTCAATTTTTTTTAGAATTATGAGAAAATTTTAGATGCCTTCAAAATTTAATACATAATATTGTCTTTTAAAAGCTTTTCGCTTGATTTTGAGTAGAGTCACGCACCGATTGCAATCTCATAATAAATGCAACAATCCTAATTTGGCCCTCCTTTTAGTTTTATTTATGTTGTTATCTTCATCCTTAAACATGCGCTGACTCTACAAATCCTAAGATTTTCAAGAAGAAGAAGAAGGAAAAAAAATTGCTAGAGAGAGATGAGCCAGTTGGTCCCAGAAATGACACTTGGGAATGTGTTTGCTAACAAGGGGCTTTGCGGGAGCACATGATTTAGCATGCAGTTGTGTATTTTTGTGTTGCAGCAACCATTCTTTAATTGTGCAGTCACTCACAAGGGGCATCCTCTGGCTTGCTTACAGATCTCTAGTTTGTCGTTATGTGGCAAAGGTGGAAGCATGGTGGCGTCAAAATCAGCGTGTGAAGCAAGCTAGCATTGGCATGCGGTAAGTTCTTGTCTTATCCACATGAATTGGTTTTTAGTGGAGTTCTTGCTTAGATTTTCTACAATGCAACTCTATTTTCCTGTTGGCTAATCCGGTGTTTTGGGTTATGTTAGCAAATAAGTGGGTTTTGGGTAGCATAAACAAGGTCGTTTCTTGGCTTGCCCTTGTTTATGATTCACTCAGGCAAAGTGTTGATGTCTTGGTAGTGTCGTGAGACTATACTTTTAATGTTTCTCTATTTTATTTTTATTTTTACTTTGTTGTAGATGCTCTTGTGAAAATGGAAATCTGGGTAAAGGCGGGTGTCATGTCATAGAATAGTTCTTATTAATGTCTAGTGCTGCTGATTTGTGATAGGAGATCCTCTATTAAATCACGAGATATTGGTAGGTTAGTGATGGGATCGTGACAAAAAAAAATCGCATTATGTCCATAAGAATGAACAAGGACATTTGGCTATTGTAGCCTCTAATGAGCCTTCCATGCCCTGTTTTTGTCATGTCAAAGCTTTCAATGGTTCATTCATGCACTCTTAAATTAGTTAGATAAGCTCCATTTATCATTTTGACGATACTTTATGGAATGTTGACCGTGTTAGATATGTTAAGCATAATCGAGGATACAGGTCATGGTTGTGGGCTAGCTCAAGTTGCAATGATTTTTTCGAGGCCAATTATTTAGAGTGAATACTGAAACTAGGTGGTTGACGTGAGATGAAAGTTGGCATTATTCTACAGCAGACCTTTTTTTTTTTAATGGGTTTCATGTGCTTGGTTATTGTTTCATTGATTTTAGAGCTTAACTCCCCATTTCATTCTCGATTATAGCTTCCTTCTTAAACAGCCACTTAAATCATTATTAATGTTAAAGTAGTGGCAAAGAATGGAACTTTCCTGCGTTCTGCTTGTCGATGCTGCTGTTCTTCTTTTGATTGGGAATGAAAAGGATCCATTTATTTTTTTTCTCGCAGTTTCTGCTTTTGGTATTTTTCTCATTTTTTCTGAATGTATACGTTATTTGGTCTGGCACTTATTTTGGCCGAAGCTACAACGTGTATCTTCTTAGGGTAGCATTGGTCATAAACATGTCGGACATTAGATAAAGAGTGCTAATCGCCCAACGTGGAGGGAGAGTGATTGAAATCTTGTAAAATTAGTCGGATGCTCGAAAAAGTACAAGAATAAGTTGGAAAGAGATTGACTAAGAGGCTCTTTTTTGGGGATATATAAGTGATTTGGATTATTAAGTTAGTTATCGTCCCTGAGTTTATGTAGATCAAGGATTCCATGAAAAGCCAAAAACCCAATTAGGATATTATTTCTTTTGACTTAATTAAAAAAAGAAGCCGAAACTTTAGTGGGAGTGCTCGGAATTGTTTTCGGCCTAATTTTGTTGGCTCCCGTGTCGTTTTCCTTAATTTAATTAGTGAAACTAAGAGAGCTTACATTGGCCGGAGCAACGTTAAATGCATGCTTTTAGGAAGTAGTATCAGCTATCTGGACTTTACTTAGAATAGGAAGTTGCTGCAGGTTAGGTCCTACAGTTAAATTGAGATCCACAAGAAGAGGAAGAAAAAAGAAGAAGAAACAAATGAGGGTATTAAATTATTAAATTTGTGTCCACAATAAGATTATTGTGGGGTTTAGAAATCTATAACATTTGAAGATTGGCCTAAGGGTGTGATGGTCCAGAACGATTTGCTAGATTAATTCAAGAAATGACCAAACAAAATCAGTAAGTATGTCAACGGCATGTCATATCAAGCAAACATCAGCGGCACATCACAGATCAATTTCCACGAAGTAAATCGGTTTTTCGACTTCTTGTCTAAGAAGAAAACGGACGGCAAGATGAAAACACGAGTTGTGGAATACGAATGCTCATGACTTACTAGAATAAAATAAATGGAAGTCGTGGGAAGAGGGTCAAGCACAAGCAACGTATTCGAGTTGATGTGGACGAGAGGAAGCGTGGATTGACGCCGTAAAGTACAAAGTCCGCTCGGGATCCTTCTGGGAACCTCCGACTCCGCTGCGTGTGGATACAGAACATCAACCGACCATCAGATTCTAGAGGGGCGAGGACATCCGTTTCGATCCCTAATCTTGACAAGAAGCATATCAGCCGGCACGTCTTGATGGGTGATCCCTCTTGTAGGCCCTTTTTGTCAAAGTTGTCAATTTGACCATAAAGGGAAAGGGCCTCATTATTCCCAAGGCAAACTCAGGTCCAACTTTCAGATTTTGTTATGTTGGGAGAATGATATAAAAAACTGTTGACAATTCTTGGTTAGAGACCTGGGTTTAATTTACAAATTGTGGAAAGTGTATTATTTTTCATGCGTTAACTATCTTCTGAGCGATTCCTTCCCTGAACAGTCAGATTTTGTTATTTTTTTAGCTTGCAAAATCATTTCACATAGCATGTCGTGAATGCTTTAGTACCACGATTTTAGAAATGTCCGAGCATTGGCATGGATCAAGCATGAAAGCCTAGTCTAATCTTTAGTGGAGTAGGACTCATTGAAAGTTGAAATGTTGCGAAAAAATCCAAGCTGTTTACACCATTGAGTTCAGGACTTGCACACTTGGTTTAATAATAGGTCCATCATAATACCAAAGTCGACATGCCTGTGCAAATTTTTTTCCTATGCATTGGTTCGCTTGTTAAAAATAAAATTATTTACCTACTCGATGGTATCAGAACAGTTGTACAGCTTAAGTATCCGATATTTATCCAAAACAAAACTACCGAGTTAGATATAACATGTGTAATAAAGGGGTTACACCATCTGTGTACCTAGTGTTTTTCCATAAAACAAATTAGAGTAATCTCCTAAGTCTGTGGTTTCGACACGTGGTTCTAGTATTAACGAGAAAGAACTAAGAAAGAACCAACAGATAACGACTAGGAAGGTGCAAACTGCGAAGAATCACTTGCGCACGTGAGCGGACCGTTAATCTCCATCGACAAACTTCTCTGTTGGTGTATCCGTTGACGACTGCCTTTCAGAATAATTCAGAGATGTACCCAACTAATCTACTAATCGATAAACAAAGGGGCTGCGGAGGGGACGAATTGTCTTTCTTAGTCGTCGCACGCATCATCGTTAACCCCTCTTTCTGTCGACGACTTGATCGGGTTTGCGGGAACCTTCAAGGAAACCTCCGCCACCAGCACGCCCATTCCACCGACCAGACGGCCGAAGACTGACGATCATATGTATAAATACCAATCTCTCTCTCTCTCCTCTCAAGCAAGACTAGGCCTCACATCTCTCTCTTTCTCTCTCTCTCTAAAAAGCGCAACAAAGAAAGTCCTCCCATGCAGGAAGCCATGAAAGAGAAGGAATCGGCAGCGAAGAGACAAGAGCTGCTTCTTCATCCTTCCCGGCGTGGACGCATAAAGCGTCTCATATTTGCCTGCTTGTTTCGCAGCTTCAAAGCCTTTGTGGGTAAAATCTCCCGCTTTATTCTCTGCCGCACTGCAAAGTGCACCCCTGCATCAAGTCACAAGTCACCTCTCTCGTCTTCGCTTACATGTGAGGGTTGCAGGAAGAAATCATCCTAGACCGCTCGATAATGTTGACCGGTAGTACCGTTCGATTCCTGAGTTCTGTCGTCGTGTTCTGCTTTGGTAGTAGTTTTCGGCGGGAAAATGGCTCCGTCTTTGTTGTCTAATGTTCCGTTTTCTCATCAACATCTTCTGCCATTTGTTTTCAATCTTTGACTGCTTCAGTGGTACATTGGGTCCTCAAATCGTCGGTGATATGAGCGACCCATTTTGGAAAGCCACGTCATCCTAGGGTACCACATGCTCGATTTTCAATTCCCGTACACAAGAAAAAGATGAATAATGTGTGTCTTATTCGGTTTTTTCGGCAGGGTATTTGCCTTTTCAGCTTTCAAGTGACCATGATTTTGTTTGTATCAATCCCAGTCAGCATCAACTGTTGACAGTTCAGCATAGGAAAAAGGACCATGTGGAAACGCATCAATAATTTCGGTTGCAATTGGTTACTAGACAAGAATCAGAATGATGTAGGCATGTCGTGCTTCAGAACTTATTTTTGGATGGAGGGGGATCACGATGAGATTGATTATAATTGAACCCCCTACTCAAAAAGGAAAATTGATCCTAATAAATTTTGCTACGTGAATTAATCACATATGGGGAAAGTTTTTATACTTGTGCGGTCGACCAAGTTACTGAATTGTTCAAGCCAGTACAGCTCACAAGCAAATTGGTGAGCTTGAAATGTTATTGCTGGTTCAGTTGGCTCGATGATCTTATGAGCCCCATGTAGGTCCACATGAGTCAATAAATGACATGTACTGAATCTGTATGATCCGGGTAAAGCAAAAGGTTCTACCATGACTAATGATCTCACGGCAAAGCCAAAACCCCAAAATAAAATAATATCACGGCGAAGCCGAAACCCCAGAATAAAATAATATTTCTTTTTTGATTTGTTTATCCACCATTTTGGTATTAAGGTACAGGTGCATAGAATGTTTTGGGCCCAATTTTGTCTGCTCACGTGTCATTTTCTTTGATTCAATTAGTGAAGCTAATGGAGCTTACACAAGCGGGAGCAATGTTTAATGTTTATTTTAAAGGAGTATCATTAACTACTCGGAGCTTACTCGGAAGGGGACTGTGCAGCAGGTTAGTTCCTATAGTTGAAATGAGATCCAAAAAAAAATAAAAATACGAATGAGGGTATTAACTTATAAAACTTATATCAACAATAAAATTACTATGAAGTTGAGGTTGTCATTTGACAAGAATGATTACATGAAATTAACTTATAAAATGGGCCGACAAAATGAATAAAGTATGTCAAAATGAAGAGTAAAGGTTCACTTTGGGCTTGGTCGGGCTTTTCAGTATAGCACCCTTTCTTCTAGCCCATTCAAGTATTACATTACAGGCCCTAGCCTATAGGACTAGAAGTGATTACTGTGTATCTGAATTCACCTTAGTCTAGGATCGTTCCACGACAGAGTTGAAATTATCATCTCATGAGATTTGTTGAGCCTAATATTTCAGATTATCATTTGTTGAGTTTGACCGTGAGAAGAAAGCCTGTACACACTTTGCTCAATAAAGATAGTGAGAAACAGGTCCAGCGAGACGGCAAAGAGATTCAATTGGGAGGATCTAGGGGATGCGATTAGGGGATGTAAGACACCATAAGTTCTTCAGGGAGCTTTGCAATGTATATGTTACTGGGTTTGGCCAAATCTAAAATTTCTACCTTCTTAGATTGACAATGGCCATTAACAGATCAGGACATCACAGCTCAATTTCCACAAATTATAAGTCAATTCGGACCAATTTGGTCCTCACGTTTCATTTTTTCTTGATTTAATTAGTGAAGCTAAGGAAGCATACACAAGCGGAAGCAATGTTTAAAGCAAGTTTCGTTTCTAAGAAGCAGTGACAACCAATTGTCTGGTGTTCACTTAATGAGGGTATTAAGATTAAATTTGTATCCACAATAAGATCACTAAAGGGGCGCTGGAACCTCATACCCATAATACTAAATGATTTACAAGATTGATTCATTAAATGACCTGACAAAGTCAATAAGCATGCGAACAAGCAAGTCATATCGAACAAAATATCCACAGGACATCACAGATGAATTTGCACAAATTATAAGTCAGTTTTTCAACCTCTTGCGTGAGAAGCTAACGCACAACAAAATGAAACACGAGTTATTAAATACGGATGCGCACGACTTGTTAGAATAAAACAGAGGGAAGTCGTGGGAAGTGTCAAGCAACGTATTTTGAGCTGATGGGGGGTGGACGAGGAGGAAGCTTTGACTGATGCCGTTGAGTGCAAGTCCGCTTAAAGATCCTTCACAGAACCTTCGCCCTTTGCCTCCGCCTCCGCCGCGTGTGTGTCCAGAACATCGACCGAAAGCAGGGTCGAGAGTCAATACTCTTGGGAGCCAAAGGGGGAGCAACAACAACCTTTGTGATCAAACTAATCATGACAAGAAAGATTGGCCGGAGACATTTTCTCGGCCCTTTTTGACAAAGTTGTCTCATTGACAGCGAAGGAAAAGGACCTGATTGTTCCCAAGCCAAACCCAAGTTTAATCTTCCAGATTTTGCTGTGCTCTCTCTTTTTGTTATGATGTTGACAGAGGAGGGAGAGTGATGGATAACTGTTGAGAATAATGACTTAGAGACTTCGGTTTCATTTATAAAATGTGGGAAGTATATTATTTTGAATTGCCGACTTCTTTTCCTGAATAGTTAGATGATTAGTTATTTTCTTAACTTGCAAAGTCATTTCACATAGCATGTTGCGAATGCTTTAGTGCCAAGCTATTAAAATTGTCCGAGCATTGGCAAGGATCGACCATGAAAAGCCAATCTAAATCTCAGGTGGAGTAGGATTTGTTGAAAGTTGACATGCAAATGAAAAAGCCTGACCTGTTTGGCTTTATTACGGTTTGGACTCACAATTGGTTTAGTAATTGGTCCATCATATTACTTAGAATTGACATGTCCATGTGATTTTTTTTTTCTTGCACATTTCACATTTCTCGCCATTGAGATGAATGGTCGGTTACATATTTTTTCCACCATCTTATTGGTATCAGAGGAGTTACACAGCCTATTTACCCGATATTTATCCAAAATTATCCATCTGGGTATCGAGTATATGTCCATAAAACAAATTAGAGTTGGTTCCTACACGTAATTCGAGTTTTAACAAGAAAGAACTAAGAAAGAGCCAACCTATAACAACTGGGTTTGATTTGCCCCAAGTGAGCAGGTCCGATAATCTCCAGCGACAACTTCTTTCATCGGTGTTTCTGTCGACAACGTTCTCCTAATAGATAATCGAAGTGAACGGGGAGGGTATAAATTGACGCTTTAAGTCGTAAAGTGGGTCTTTCCGTCGACGACTCAATCGAATAACAGTATCCAAGGAACCTTCAAGGAAACCTCCTCAGCCGAACGGAGTCGACCCCGTCTTGCCCAGAGACTAACACTACATAAATACCCCCATCCTATCTCTCCACCCAACCAAGACCAGGCTTCATCTCTCTCTCTCTCTCTAAAAAGCACGACAACGAAAGCCTGATGGCTCCCATGCAGGAAGCCATGAAAGAGAAGGAATCAGCAGTGAAGAGACAAAAGCTGCTGCCTCGTCATCCTCCGCGCCGCGGATGCATAAAGCGTCTTGTGTTCGCCTACTTGTTCCGAAGCTGCAAAGCCCTTGTGGGCAAAGTCTCTGACCTTCTTCTCGGCGGCACCGCAACGTGCCACCCACGTCAAAAAATCACATGCCAACTCCCTTGTCTCCGCTGACTCGTTGGGGTTGCAGGAAGAAGTCATGCTAGACCGCTCGATAGTGTCGATGGGTAGTAGTCGCGTTCGGTTCATGAGTTCTGTTGTCGTGTTCTGCTTTTGCCGTAGTTTCGGCGGGAAAATGGGCTCAGTCTTTTCCGTCCGATGATTCGTTATCTCTGCCGACGTCTTCGGCCACTGGTTCAGTCTTTCACTGCTTCAGTTGTACATACGTCGTGTCCTGAACTTGCCGCTTTGGCGGCATCCCAGGCTCGATTTTCAATTCTGTACATTAGAAAAAGATGAATAATTATGTGTTAGAAAAAGATGAATGGTATGTATTTTGTTCGGTCTTTTCGGCGAAATATTTGCTTCCTGAGCTTTCTCGTGGCCATGTTTTTGTTTGTATCTGTCGTAATCAGCATCAATATTTGACATTTAGTATTGGAAAAAGGACCATGTGGACACGCATCAATCATTCCGGAAAAATAGGTACTAGAGGAGAAAATGGGAGATGTAGGCATGTCGTGCTTCAAATCTTACTCTTGTGCGGCCAGGTACAAAGGTACTCGCTGCTTGTAACACGATAGCACTCGATTAACTTTTGCAGGGACAAAAAAAAAGACGTCTATTAGTAATAATAATCAGCTAGTTGGGATTTAAATAGTATAATCGGTCAAGCTGATGCACCTTATGTGTAAATTAATAGGCTTGGCAAGATTTTGCAATTTCAATTTGTCCATTGATTTTGCGGACTCCACGTGGGGTACACACGATTTGATGGAGATATGCACCGGTCTATATGATTCGAACACCCCTAATAATTTTCCCTTGATTGAGAATCCAATGAGAAGCCAAGCCCCAAAATAAAATATTATTTCTTTTGAGTTCATTCACCCACTATTTCGGTGCGGGTGCGGGTGTGCAGAATGTTTTTGGCCCAATTTTGTTGGCTCATGTGTCGTTTTTCTTTGATTTAATAAGTGAAGCTAAGGAAGCTTACCCTAGGGGGAGCAATGTTTGATGCATATTTTTAAGAAGCAGTATCAACTATTTGGAGTTTACTTGGAAAGGGACTGTGCTGCAGGTTAGTTCCTATAGTTAAACTGAGATCCAAAAGGAAGGAAAAATAAAAATAAAATTAGTGTTAGCGTGCTGAACTTCATATCCGTAATTTATTAGGTTGTAATTTGATAAGAATCATGATATGAAATCAACTTATAAAATGGCCTGACAAAATCAATAAGATATGCGAGCGAGTCATATCAAACAAACATAAGTAACATTACATATCGATCTCAAAAACTAAATCAGTTTTCTTGGTTCATGTATGGATACTGATAAAGGTAAAAGCAGATGCACGGACGGCTACATTTACCGTTCGAATTAAAATAAATTGAACAAGTCCTGGGAAGGGTTTCAAAGTCAGGGAGGAATTCGAGAGGAGGATGAACCTTCCATGAACGTTCAGCACTCCTGCGTGTATACGAAGAACATCCGGTCAAAAACTGAATCAAGAATCTCTCTCTCTCTCTCTCTCTCTCTCTCTCTCTCTCTCTCTCTCTCATTCTCATGTGCCCTCTGACTAATCTTGAATCCAAACGGTGGATCGAGAGGATACCTTGTCTGATTCCTAAACCCTAGCAAAATGCATCCGAGCTGCCACATATTGATCGTAGATCTTTCCGTCGGCTATTTTCATATATTATGTTACGAGTGCTTTTACGCGCATTGGCAAAGGGGTCCACCATTAAAGACCCAGTGTCGATGTTGAATAGGATTGATCTGAAATTTGACGTGGAGAAAGAGGCGGTGCACGCAAGGAAGAAAAGAAGCAGCGACCGGCAACTAGGAAAAAGAGGCGGTGCGAAACGCGAAGAATCATTTTTTTTTCCCACGAGCAGCTCGTGATTCTCCATCGACGGCTTCTCCATTTGGCGTTTCCGTTGACCGACTTCCTTTTAGAATAATTTGAGATATACTAGATTAATTTTTTAATAAGTTAAGCTACAGGGAAAGGGGATAATTTTTTAATTTTTCTCTTTTTTTTTAGCTGTGACATGGGATATTTGAACTTCTGGTTCGGATTTTTTTTTTTTTTTGTGAAAGCACATGAATCACCCCATCCAGTGACATCAAGTAAGACTTATAGACAGTGGCTTGATTAAGGGAACCCACCAGAGGTTGCAATGCAAATTGTCCTAACATTGTTTTGTTTGTGTAGGTTATGATGTTCTAGATATCAATTTCATTATATCTGGCATCGCTAATCTTCTCCATCTTGTGCAATTTTTTTTTTCCTTCCATCGGTCTTCCGTTGCCGACTTGGTTAAATAGAAGCATCGAATGCATTCCTCAGGAACCTTCAAGGAAAGCCTTCTCCGCAGAATCACTGTCCGCCCACCAAACTGCCCGAAGGACTAACCCTAAAACACATAAATGAAACGTCTCCACTAAAGCAAGACCCACCCACATCTCTCTCTCTCTCTCTCTCTAAAAGCATGGGAAAGAAAAGCGCCATGGCTGCCATGCAGGAAGCTATGGAGGAGAAGGAATTAGCGGTGAAGAGACGAGAGCTGCTTCTTCATTCTCCCAGGCTCGGACGTGGACGCGTGAAGCGTCTCATGTGCTTCTCCAGAGGAATAGAAGTGACTAACTGGATTTCAATTGACTTTTGAAGGATATGAATTCCTAAAAATTAACAGATACTCAAATGATTGAATACCAAAAATAAATGGGGAAATGGGATAGAAGATACATGCAACACCAATTGAAAGGCACATCATTACGACTAACGTACCTTATTTACCACGGATTAAGTAGTAGTTACAGTCACGAGAGGGATAGATTGAATCCTTTTGAGCTCCATTCTTGAGAGAGAATTTACTATCATTCAAAGATTGTAAGAACATTCATTTAGTTTCACACAACAGTTTTTTTTTTTTAACTAAAACAACTGCTCTCTCTCTCTCTCTCGTGTGGGCCCTTCTCTTATGGGTCCAAGTTTGGCCCAACGTGGGTGGATGGGCTGGGTTTTGGCCCAACATGTTTTATAAAAAAATCCATAATCTCCCACTCGCACATGGTAGGTTGAATATAACTCTCTCTTCTCTTCTCTTTATTGCAAGGTTCATATCAGTAAATAATCCGTGCGACCAGCATACTTCAAGAGCTCATTGCCATCCATCTATTAGGAATATATAGTAGCTCAAAATGGGCATTACATTTTCGAGTAGATATATAATGCAGTACCTTCGATTAATCAATCATAATTATAATTGGTCGACCCATGAATATAAAACTAGGATGTGATATCCCAAAATCAATCTTCCTCTTTCCTTGAAACTCTCAATTTCAATTTAATTTGTTTTTCTAGAAATGTCCCATTAAATCAAATCAATTCGTGATCATTGACAACATTTTAAGACATCAAACATTAAATAGAAATTTCAAGAACAAGTAAGAGTCATGAGGGAACTTAATTGAGGAACACTTATCTTCAAAAGCTCATACGGCATAAAAGTTGAGATCAAAATTTTTGTTATTCTTATTGGTCATCTAATTCATACGCGGTATGAAATATGTATTGTTGTATTAACTCATTTCCCATGGAGTGTATGTCTTCACTTTTAATACTTTATAGATGATAATTCAGACATATCCAATATCTAATTTGAGTTCATTTATTTACTCTTTCAAAAAATTCATTAAAACTCACATCTGGCATCAAAGATGGATAAAGAAAAATATGTGGGTTATTTTACTTTCAAATATAGTAAATATTGTGTCCTCATCTAAACACACAACTAAGGCAATATCTTTATTTTAAGCTTGAGCTTTTGATTATAATAAGATTAAAAATTGTCTCATCTCTATTTATTACACAATAATTAGAGGTGATTACACTTGTGAGTAGACAAATCTCTTATATGTCTGACATACTTTCTCAGTATATAATGTACTAACATTATGATGCATAGATGTCATATAAAAAACTCATAGGCATTAATAATGAAAGATAATTTCATTAAATATGAACACTTAGGGAAATTATGATATTCAATATATCAACCTCTATGTAGTCTTAGAGATTTTACATGATCACAGAAGACATCATAAGATCTTCTATCATTTGATGCATAGATATATATTGCAAGTTCATATCTTTTTGTGCAATTACATTCTTGACAAAGTTATACTTAGTATATGTATATTTGGTCTTATCATGATATTTTGTATCATTTGTGTAGCTATTGTTGCTTAACTATCACGATTAACCAATAATGAGTTTGTAGCATTTTTAGTAATATTTGAATGATTTGAAAATCTTTTAAGCTAAACAATCTCTTGTACAACTATTGATAATGCACGAACTCGGTCTCCATCGTGGACAAAGCTACATATGTTTGCTTTTACTACTCCAAGATATGATGCCATTATTCAGTAAAAAAACAAATTCAAAGGTTGATTTCTTTTCATCTAAATCTTCTCCCAATTCAGCATTTGAGTAGCCTTCAAGTCACACATTTTCTTTGATAACTCAGCAAATAATTAGCAATCCCCTTCAAATATCTCAATATTCTTTTGATGGTTGTCCAATTTGCTTGAGCTGAATTGAATTGGTATCCATTTATCATTCTAACTACAAAATATATGTGAGGTTTTGTACACAATATAGCACACATTAAACTTTCAACAACATTAGCATATGGAACATTTCATTTGTTTTTTTTTTCCTTGTGGAGTCTTTAAAGACAATCTATGGCTCAATCTTTTGCCTTTTGCAATAGGAGTATCTATTGGTTTGTAGTCTTGTATGTGAAATCATTTAAATATTTTGTTTATATACATTTCTTGTGAAAGAAACAATGATCTCTTAAACAATTTCTTGAAATCTTAACTCCAAGAATATATACAACTTCACCCTTGTCTTCATTTTAAAGTTGAAGACAACCAACTCTTAATGTTACTAACAAACTCTATATTACTTCCAACAATTAGTATATCATTAACATATAATGATATGATCATAAATTGATTTTGGATCTTTTGATATATATACAAAGATCCTCATCATATGCCACTATAGCATTATGAAAATATATATACTATTGTCTCAATGATTGTTTAAGGCTATATATTCATCTCAAAAGTTGACATACTTTTAGTTCTTGGCCTTATGAAATGAAACCATTGGGTTGCTCCATATAAATTTGTTCATTTAATTCTTCATTGAGAAAAATAGTATTTGTATTAGGATGTAGTTCAAGATCTATACTAGCCACTATTGCCAAAATAAGGCAAATTGAGGTATATCTCACTAAAATGTTTCCTCACAATCAATTACTTTATGTTGATTATAATTTTTCGCCATAATGTGAGCCTTATATTTCTCTATTGCTTTATGATTTATTTTGAGAAACCATTTGTTCCTAATGGCTTAGCGTCCTTTTGAAAGATCAACCAGTTCCCAAACATTATTTAACTTCATTGACTTCATTTCCTCTTCCATTGCACGATTCATTTTTTCTTTATCAAGGCAATTTAGAACCTCATCTAGCTTCCTTGGCTCATCTTCATCTTGTGAAGCAACCATGAAAGATTCACCTTTAATGTCAAAAAGATGATAGGGAATATTTTTGCGACTTGTTTGCTGTATGAGATATTGCATGCTTTGGTACATTATTCTCCATTACGCTCTCACTTAGATTAAATAATGATGGTATCGTCTCTTTAGGTGATTGCAATTGAGATTGGTTTGAATTTAGTTATTTACTTTTATATTGTTCTCACTTGAATGAACTCCACTAGTTTAATTACTTTGATCCGAGGTTTCAAATAGGGAGTAGTCCTCACCTATTTTGCTCTTTTAGGAAATTCATTCTCTAGGAATGTGACATTCCGTGATTCAAAGTCAGTTATACTTTTACTTTCTTGCTCACCTTTAATACATATTTTTTCGAGTGTTTAACTATCTTATGAAAATATTCTTTTTTGCTTTTGGGACCCAATTTTTCATGTTTATGAGAGGGCTCTTGAGCATAGGCAACACATCCCCAAGATTTAAGAAAACTTAAGTTGGGCTTCCTACTTGTTCCATAACTCATATAAAGTAGAAGTAAATGATTTGAAGGTATGGTTAAGTATACAAACATAGTTGAAACAAAGCATCACCCTAAAAAGTGATAAGTAAATTAGCTTGCACTATCATATACTTAACCATTTCTAGTAAAATACTATTTTTCTTTCCACAACATCATTTTGTTAAGGAGTATAGGGAATGCACAACTATCTTTCTATTCTTTTTTCATCACATACATTTTTAAACTCATCAAATAGATATTCTCGACCTTAATTAGATCTCAATGCTTTTTTTTTCTTATCAAATTGATTTTCTATCAAGCTCATAAACTTCTTAAAGAAACTAAAAGCCCCAAATATATGAGAAATCAAATAGACATGTCCGAATTGAGTATAATCATCAATAGACTTGATGAAATAAACAACCCCATACCTTGTCCTCACATTCATTGGACCATAGATGTCCGAATGGATTAATTGTAAAGGAAATTCAGCTCTTATTCTCTTTCTAAATGGTTTTCTTATTATTTTCCCCATTAGGCAATGTTCGGAAGTGGGCAAATCGACATTCTCAATATTGCCAATAAACCCTCTTTAGCTATTCTATTTATTTGTTGTTGGCCTATATGACCAAGTCTAGTATGTCATATATACACATCATTATCATATGAATTAGAAAATATGAAGAGGGAATAACAAACATTGACACTTTCATAGTCAACATCAAGTTCAATGAAACCATTTAGAAAGTATCCACAATCATAATAACCCACACCTAAACACAAGTTGAAACCATTATTATGTAAATTCAAATTAAAACTAAGTTTAACCAACATTAAAATAGACACTAAATTTTGACGAATCTTTGAAGCATATAATACATTATATAGGAACTAAGTGTGACCATCCATGCATATTTAATTGGTAGGTGCCAATCTCTTTTACTTCAACTCTAGAGTTGTTTTTTATATAGATCATTTTGTTCCAGTCAAAACTTATCGGAACTCTACAAAAAAATCTCTATTCTTCGCTACATGGTTTGTTGCTCCCAAATCTATAGTCCATAAATGATTGGATTAAGTTAAAAATATAGAACTTGACATATAAGCAAAGCCCTTGAGATATAAGGGTGTTTACTTTCTTTGGCTCACAATAGTAGTGAGCAAAGTGGCATTTCTTACCATAGTTAAAATGTTTCACCCTTGACATCCCCTTCATAAAAGGATGCTTTCCTTTCTCATTTTGGTTAAACTTTGGCTTTTTACCCAAATAACTTGCTTCCTTGTCTTTCTGCTGTTTCTTGAACTTATTAAGGCGCTTCATTTGGAGCTCGAAGCCCTATGTGAGCTAGAACTAGCAAAATAAATGTTGATTTTAGGTTTTGCCACCAGGAGGTGATCCTCTTTCAAGTTAAGATGATGTATGACATCCTCAAAACTCTTGATGTTTTAATTGTGGGTCAGGTGCAACTTAATGTGCTTCCAACTTTGAGGCAATGAATGGATCATTGTTTGCATTTGCTGCTCATTAGTCAGAATGTGACCAACATTATTTAGCCTTTTGATCATGTTCAATATCTGCCTCAAGTGTTGTCTCATGGTTAAATTATGAGACTTTTATACGAGTCAAACCTTATAGTGAGCCAAACTAGCTTGGTCACCGATGTATGATCAAATCTCGCTTCTAATGCTTCCCACATTTCTTTGCCATTATCAAAATGCTTGAAATCTCAAATGACATCATTCTCCATGATGCAAGCAAGAGAGTTCTTTTTCTTACATGTAGCAAATGCATTTTTATCTCTCTTGTGTTATGTAGTGCTTCCATCTTTAGGCTCTTTCATAACTTGGTTAAGAGCTTTTAGTGCCTCTTGCTCTTCCAACACATATTGGATTTTCATGTTTCAAACTTCATAGCTTTCATTGTTCAATTATTCTCTTTGTTTTAGCGACTATGTTTTTAGTTGCTGAATCCATTGAATCTGAACATATCAAACACATATGCATGAATCATTAATGCCTATTATCTATGCATCTATTTTGCATAAATTAATTGTATTAATGAATAATTTCAAATAAAGTTTTAGAATCAATAGGTCACTTTGCTTCCCATCATCATCCAAAATCCTAATTCGAAATTATCATTAATATAATCATCTATGCAAAAGTAAGTTCTCAAAAGTCATTAAAACTTTCTTGAACTTCCCACAAATATTGCAAATAAGATATTAACACCAACAAATGGCATTCAACATGCATTGACTAAATTTTATTTACATAAGTTGTGAATCTAACATAAGAAACAACAACGTCAACACAAAGGAAATATCTACAAAAGATATGTATGATCATCCAAAAAAAAAAATCAATGATACACAAATTTCTTATAAACTAGGAAATGCTTTTCAAAAAACATTAGAAAATTCCTTTGAAAATTCTAAGATCATGTTGGGCAACAACAAAAAGACTCTCAAAGATCCTTTATGACTTCCCCATGGTGCACTCATTCTATGCCAAGTTGCATTCAACCTGAGTGTTGAAGTCTTAGCTGCCTCAATCCTATAATATTCTCTCAGAAAAGCCATTACAAGTTTTTTATAAGCCAGAACCACGTCGACCTCTGATAGGCGATTCAACACTACTTATCATTCAAATGGAAGAGTATAATTAGGAACCGCACCATCTTAAAAGCTAGCATAGGGCAACCTTTCTAGATAATCTTTTGTATCATCTTGTTGACCTTGACCACTTGTTTCATTATATTACTACTTTCCCATCGATAATAAGCCAACTCAGCTATTATCCTTGCAAGTCTCGCCTTTTGTCATTTTGACAATATGTGGATTAGTGTATGCATGTGGCGGGATGGTATTGTTCTTGCAACAAATGCAGAACAAAAAGAGATTACACATAATATTCTCTTTTTTTCTTGGTGGTCGATAGTCAATGGTTAACACCGGTCAATGGTGGTTAACGGATAACAAAGTTTATGGTTGGGTTATCATCATTTGGCTCATTTATTTTTCTCGTTGCTGGTCAAATCAAGAGATCCGATCGAATAGTTGGCATGGCTAACATCATAATTACCCACGCATGAGCTACGCATGCACTAGGGGAGTCCCTTGCGTGTGCCATGCACGTGGCAATGACCTTAGTCCTTTTTGGCCGCGTGTAGGGGCGTGTTCGGCCTTCTACAATGGTGTGCTGCCACCCATTTTTCTCGTCTTAATGAGAACTATGACCCTGCACTATCAAAAACTTAATTTGCTGTAAAGTGGGGGTGAATAGTACATTGAGTGATGGGATTTCTGCTCCCAAACATTCATTAACGTTAATACTCGAATTCCGGTCATCAAATCAATTATAAGCAATAATAATGATTGGGAAACAACAATATTATGCTCTAATACCAATGAAGGATATGAATTCCTAAAAATGAATAGATACTCGAACAATTGAATACCAAAAACAAATGTCGAAATGGGCTTGAGAATAGATGTAATGCCAATCGAAAGGCATGTCACTAAGATAGATGTGCCTTATTTGCCATGGATTAAGTACTTATTGCAGTCTCAAGAGGGATAAATTGAAGCCTTTGAGTTTTGTTCTTGAAAGAAAATTCACTATCATTCGAAGATCTTAAGAACATTCATTATGTTTCAAACATCAGTTTTTTTTTTCACTCAAAAATAACTGTCCTCTCTTTTATGGGTCCTTCTCTTATGGGCCAAGTTTGGCCCAACATGGGTGGATGGGCTAGGTGTTGGTCCAACATGTTTTATAAAAAAGCCATCAACTTTAGTCTAGGATTATTTTATGACACAGTTGAAATTACCATCTTATAAGATTTGTTGAGCCTAATATTTCTGATTGTCATTTGTTTGAGTTTGACTATGAGAAGAAAAACTATATCCTTTGCTCAATAAAGATAATTAGAAAGACAGCAAAGAGATCCAATTGGGAGACTCTAGGGGACGTGATTAGGGGATGTAGGACTTGGTAAGCTCTCTAGGACATTTGCAATGTATATGTTATTGGGTTTGGCCAAAGGTACAATGTTTGCCTTCTTAGATTAGCAATGGCGGTAAGCCAATGAAACATTGGATGTAGATCAGTGAATATTTAGTGTGAAGGATGAGGGATTTAAATCTTGTACAAATTAGCCGGATACTTGAAAATTTTTTTTTTTGAAAAAATATTGTTAGAAGAAGAAGAGTCGGAAAGAGGTTCGCTAATTAGTGAAGAAGAAGGTCGGTTCATGTGTCATTTTTCCTTGATTTAATTAGTGAATCTAAGGAAGCTTACACAAGCGGGAGCAATGTTTAAAGTAAGTTTCATTTCTAAGAAGCAGTATCAACCAACTATCTGGAGTTTACTTAATGAGGGTATTAAATTACTGAATTTGTATCCACAATAAGATTAGTAAGGGGGCGTTGAGCTTTTACCCATGATATGAAGATTAGTGTAAGGGTGTAATGGTCAAAAATGATTTACAAGAATAATTCATAAAATGACCCAACAAAATCAATAAGCATGCAAACAAGCAAGTCAAATTGAACAAAACATCCACGGGATGTTACACATCAATTTCCACAAATTAAAGATGCATTTGTTTTGTAGAAAACTCAATGATTTGGCAAGGCTAGAGGCTTGTGCGTTAGAGGATGAGAGCTTGCCGCTAGAGGCCATGAGCTCACCCAATTTGGTGAGGCCAAAGCTCATTGGCCGTCATTGTGGCCGGCGATGGGCCAAGAAGAAGCAAAAGGAAAAAGCAAGAGAAAAGAAAAAATAAAAATGAAAATTTTGATTTTTTAAGATAAAAGAATTCAAATTTAAAATTATATTTTTATAAGAACCATTGTTTCGCTAGCCAAGAACTTGAATCTAAGGTTTGCTAGGCTTTGTAAAACGTTTTCCGGTTCTTTTAAAGAGGAAATTATTTTCTTGAATTTAAACTTTGATAGAAAAACTTTTTCCATTGACTAAGAAATCATTTTCCATTGACTTGCTAAGTGAACCTAACACACTGCAAAATGAGCAAAATATTTTCTTGAAATTTTTTTTCCGTGAAATAAACATACTCTAGTTTTTGAATTTCTTGTGTGAGAAGCAAACGCACAACAAAATGAAACACGAATCATTGAATAGGGGTGCACACGACTTATTAGAATAAAACAGAGAAAAGTCGTGGCAAGGGTCAAGCAACGTATTCTGAGCTGATGGGGGTGGAGGAGGAGGAAGAGGAAGCATTGACCGACCCCGTCGAGGGCAAGTTTGTCCGCTTTAGGGATCTTTCAAGGAACCTTCGCCTCCGGCGCGCGCGTGTCCGGAGCATGAACCGAAACCAGGGTCAAGAGTCGCTCCCTCCGGAGCCAAAAGGTGGAGCGACGACATCCTTTTGCGATCAACTAATCACGACAAGGTATAGATCGGCCAGCACATGTTGATGGGGTGATCTTTTTTGTTTGCCCTTTTTGTCAAAGTCGTCTCATCGACGGTAAAGGAAAAGGACCTGATTTGTTTCCAAGCCAAACCCTGGTCTAATCTTTCTGATTTTGTTTATGTTTTCCCCCCTTTGTTGTGATACAGACAGAGGAGGGAAAATGATGGAAAACTGTTGAGACTAATGACTAGAGAAAGACTTAGGTTTCATTTATGTGGAAAGTATGTTGCTTTCTATGTGCCAGTTTCTTTCCGTGTGAATTCTTTTGTAAATAGTCTCATCGTTTGTTATTCTTTTTAGCTTGCAAGATCATTACACATAGCATGTTGCATACGCTTTAGTGCCATGCTATAAGTTGTCCGAGCATTGGCAAGGATCGACCATGAAATCCCAGTCTAAATCTTAAGTGGAGTAGGATTAATTGAAAATTGACGTGCACATGAGAAAACCACTGCTTTTTGGACTAGTATGGTCTAGACTTAGCAATCGGTTTAATAATGCTGCTTGTAAATTTTTCTAGACATTCCATATTCCTCACTATTAAGTTGAACAGTTAGTTATCTATTAAAAATAAATCTATTCACCATCTCAATGATATCGGATGAGTTACACAACCTATGTACCTAATTTTAACCAGAATAAGACTCCAGGTCTCGATGATGAACGGTGTTAGATATAGGACGTGTGAAAAAAGGATTACACCATTTGGGTACCTATATGCAAATTAAAGTCGTCTATGGAGTAGAGGATCCCTATTTGCAATTCTAGTTTAACTAAGAAAGAGCCGCATAAATAATAACTAGGAACGATTTGCCCCCACCTGGGCAGGTCCATTAACCTCTGGCGATGACTTCTTTAATCGGTGTTTCTGTCGACGACCTTCTCCTCCTAATCGAAAATCAAAGTTTGCGGGGAGGGGATGAATCATCGTTTTTGCGTCGACGACTTAATCGTGTAACAGGATCTTAGTCCAAGGAACCTTCAAGGAAACCTCCTTCCTCCACCACAACGGGGCCGACCCCATCTTGCACAAAGACTAACGGCACTATATAAACACCGCATCTCTCCACCTAACCAACCAACACCAGTCCTCATCTCTCTCTCTCTCTCTCTCTCTCTCTCTCTCTCTCTCTCTAAAAAGCAGGACAAAGAAAGCCCGATGGCTCCCATGCAGGAAGCCATGAAAGAGAAGGAATCGGCAGTGAAGAGACAAGAGCTGTTGCCTCTTCATCCTCCCCGGCGCGGACGCATAAAGCGTCTCGTGTTCGCCTGTTTGTTCCGAAGCTCCAAAGCCCTCGTCGGTCAAATCTTCGGCTTTCTTCCTGGCCTCACCACGACGTGTACCCCCACGTCAAATCACGAGTCACCCACCTCGTCTTCGCTTCCATGTTGGGGTTCCAGGCGGAAATCATCCTTTGTCCCGCTTGATGGGTAGTCGCGTTGGATTCCTGACTTCTGTCGTCGTGTCCTGCTTTTGTAGTAGTTTTCGGCGGGAAAATGCCTCCGTCTTTTTCGTCCGATGTTGTTTTCAACCTTTCACTGCTTCTACTTCAGCTGTAAATCCGATCTACTGGATCGCACGTCGTGTCCTGAAATCGTCGGCGATATGAGCGACCCATTTTGGCAAAGCCACGTCAGCCTACCGGCACTCCAGGCTCGATTTTCAATTCCGGTACATTAGAAAAAGATGAATGTTTATGTATTTTATTCGGTCTTTTCGGCAGGCTATTTGCTTTTTTGTTTGTATCTGTTGCAATCAGCATCAATTTTTGACATTTAGTATAGGGAAAAAGGACCTTGTGGACACGCGTCGATTTCAGTTCTAATTAGGTAGGTATGTTGTGTTTCGGAACTTCGTTTTGAATGGACGAGATTGATAAAAAAGAAAATTGATCCCGGTAAAATCTCCTACATTAATTAACCACCTTTGGGAAAGGTTTATTCCCGAAAGGTAAAAAGGTACGCGATACTCGTGGTAACTTTTGCATAGACCAAAAAATATTGCATTGATTGGTAAAAATACAAAAGCTATTCATGATCCTAGTGACCCAACCGTTCAAGCCAATGCAGCTTACGTGCAAAATGGCGAGTTTAATTGAATCAATGATCTTATGGGCTCCACACATTTGACATGAAATAGATTCGTATAATCGAGACACAGCTGATAATTTCCCCACAATTGGGACCGCATGAAAAGTAAAAAACCCTAGATATAAAATATTATTTCTCTTTGACTTGGACGGCACACTATTTCGGTGCATGCGGGTGGAATGTTTTGGGGCCAATTTCGTCCGCTCACGTATCATTTGTATTTGATTTAATTAGTGGGGCGAAGGAAGCTTAAACCAGGGGGAGCAATGTTTTATGCATGTTTTGAAGTAGTATCAACCATCAGGAGTTTAATTGGAAGGGGGGGATGCGCTGTAGGTTAGGTCCCGTATTAAACTGTGATTCAAAAGGAAATAACAAAATAAAATGAAGGTATTAACTTATACAACTTAATACCGGCAATAAAATTACTATGTGAATGTTGAACTTCATATCCATATTGTATAAGATTGCATTGCGACAAGAATGATTACACAAAATTAACTTATAAAATGGCCCTAATAGGATCACCAATGTAAGTGAATAAATGGGTCATATTAAACAAACGTCTACGGAACATCACATATCAATTTTAAAAACTAAATCAGTGTTCCTGATTCTTGTATGGATACAAATCAACTAGAAAACCAAATGAACAAACTACATAAATGTGTATGTACATGACTTATAAGAATAATAATAAACGGAAGAACTCATGGGGAGGCTGTCAAAATCAGGGAGTCGAGAGGATGAACCTTCCAGGAACGTTCAGCACTCCTGCGTGTATACGAAGAACATGCAGTCAAACCAGAATCAAGATTCTCTGTCTCTCTCTCTCTCTCTCTCATGTGCCCTCTGACTGATCTTGAATCCAAACGGTGGATCGAAGAGACACCTACTCAGATTCCTAAGCCCTAGCAAAATGCATCCGAGCTGCCACGTTGTCTGATCGAGAATAAAGGAAAAGGACCCGACAGTTCCCAATACAGACCCGGTCTAAATCTTTTACGCGCATTAGTCAGCCATGAAAGACCCTGCGTCGATGTTGAGTAGGATTGATGTAAAATTTGACGTGAACAAAGAGGCGGTGCGCACAAGAAAGAAAGCAGCAGCGACCGGCATCTAGGAAAAAGAGGCGGTGCGAACCGCGGAGGATCATCTTTTTCCACACAAGCAGCTCGTCATTCTCCATCGACTGACTTCTTTATTTGGCGTTTCTGTTGACCGACTTCCTTTTAGAATGATTCGAGATTTTCTAATAAATTAAGCGACTAGGGAAGGGGATTTTTTTTTCCCTTATTGTTAGTCATGATACTCGGTATTTGAACTTCCAGTTCAGATTTTTATTTATTTATTGTGAAAACGTGTGAATCTCCCCGTCCATGGACATCAAGTAAGAGAGAGGCTGCGATGCAAACTGTCCTAAAAATGTCTTGTTTATTTAGGTTATGATATTGTGGATATGATTTCATTATATCTGGCGTCGCTAATCTTCTCTATCTTGTACAATTCTTTTTCCCTTCTATCGGTCTTCCGTTGACGATTTGTTTAATCAATAGAAGCATTAAATGTATACGCAGTAACCTTCAAGGAAATCCTCCCCCGCACAGTCACTGCCCGCCCACCAAACTGCCCGATGGACTCAAACCCTAGGACATATAAATATAAAACGTCTCCACCCAAGCAAGACCCACCCTCATCTCTCTCTCTCTCTCTCTCTCTCTCTAAAAAGCACTGGAAAGAAAAGCGCTATGGCTGCCATTTAGGAAGCTACGAAGGAGAAGGAATTAGCTGTGAAGAGTCAAGAGCTGCTTCTTCATCCTCCTAGGTGTGGACGTGGACGCATGAAGCGTCTCATGTTCGTCTGCTTGTTTTGAAGCTTTAAAGCCTTCGTTGCTAAAATCTTCCGCTTTCTTCTTGGCGGCAACGCAACAAACACTCCCACATCACAAGTCACTGCTGTCATTTCCGCCAAGACCGCTGGATAGCGTTGATGGGTAGTGGCGTTCAATTCCTGAATTTTGCGGGAGAGTTGCCAAAAAAGTCTTAAATCTATTGCAGTTGAATCAATTCAATCATAAACCTTTTTTTTTTTTCAATTCAGTCCTAAATTTAGTCTATCTAGCCAAATTTAGCCGGCCAGAGCTAACGTGGATGCCGACCGGTGCCGGTGACAATTTTTTATTATTTTTCAAAATTTTTAATTATTTTTTAAATATTTTTGTTTTTATTTCCTTTTCTTTTTTGTCTCTTGGCCCCCCCGTAGGCGATAGTGGCTGGTTAGCTCCATTGAGGCTTGCTAGCCACCACTGCATGAGGGCCACGGCAAGGGTTGTGGCCCCCATCAAACCAGCCACCCTCGCCGGCGGCCTCCCCCAGACTAGGGCGAGGCCTAGGGGCCACAACGCGGCTTCGCCCGCCGGGGTGAGGCCGGCCTCATCACGGCCCCAAGCCTCCCCCAGGTTTGGGCGAGGGATTCGCGGCCCTTGTGCAGTGGCCAGCAGCCTCGTCGGAGCTGGCCGACCATTGTCGTCGGTTGGGGGGGGGAGGGGCAAGGGATGAAGAAACAAAAAAGAAAAGGAAAAAAATAGATAAATTTTAAAAAATAATAAAAATTTGAAAAATAATAAAAATATTTTTGTCGGTGCCAACGCCGCCGCGTTCACATCGCTTTGGCCGATCAATTTTGACCAGATGGATTGAATTTGTACAATTGCAAAAGGTTTAGGACTGAATTGGTTTAACTATAATAGGTTTATGACTTTTTTGACAATTCTCCTGAATTCTGTGTATTATGCCTTTGTAGTAGTTTGGCAGCGACAAATGGCAAGGAAGGAAGAAACAAAAAAAAAGAAATGGAAAAAAATAGAAAATTTTAAAAAATAATAAAAATATTGCCTTTGTAGTAGTTTAGGACTGAATTGGTTTAACTATAATAGGTTTATGACTTTTTTGGTGACAAAATGGCTGTGTTTTTCGTCTATGTTTTGTTATGTCATAAGACATCTTTTGCTACTTGTTTTCAATCATTTACTACTTCAATTATGTACCGTGTCCTAAAATTGCCTACTTTTTCAGCTATGTAGTGGTCATAATTTTGTGAGCTTTGCTAACATAATAGTTTGTAAGCTACTGTGAGAATAATAGCTTATTATGAATTATATCTTGAAGAAGTGAATCTCACAATAATTTATAATTATTTATTATTTAGTTTTTTATGGTCCAAAATTTCAAATCATTTCTTCACTTTCGTTTGAATCAATCGCAAAGCTGATGTTTTAGTATAAGAAAAAGGACAAGAAATCATCACGTGGACATGAATCAATATTTTTAATTCCAATTGGGATGGAGGAGGATGAAAGGCTTAGCTATCAGTAAGCCTCAAAAATTAGAAACCGATACTGATAAATTCTGCTTCATTAATTAATGTCATGTGGGGAACGTTGCTTGCGAGGTACAAAGGTACTGGATGCTCACCATATGACTGGACTTTGGTTGACTTTTCCAGAGGGTAAAGAAAATAAAAATTGCTAGTATAATAATTTTTGGGTTACTATGAAAATTATAGCTTATTGTGAAGCTCAAATTCTTGAATGAATGGACCATACAATAATTTATAATTATTTATTGCTTTATTTTTTTGTCCAAAATAAATTTTATTTTTACAGTAGATTATGTCATCCAATCATTTCTCCAAAAAAAAAAATGCAACATTTAGTAATAATAATAACTAGAGCTATTCGTGACCATGATGGACTGGTTTATCCGGCCAGCCCAGCTAGAGCGTAACTTGGTGGGCTTCAATAAGAGAAGTTATTGCGGATTTAGTTGGTCCAATGATCTTATGGGCCTCACGTGGAGCTCGAGCAGTGACTAGTATAGTCAGGATGCAACTAGTATTTTTTTTCTTGAATAAATGTTGTAGACTAAAAGCCCGAGTTGACCCAATTGAAGTCGATTGCCCGCTACCATGTTCATATTTTGTCTTTCATACGAAAGAATGACGACGAGCTTTGACAAGGAAATATATGTCAATTTCCTCAAACGGTATGTGTTTTAGATTCATAACGCTTTGTATGGATCTCACGACAATGAAATGAACTCGTGTTGACAACATGTGGTAGGGGGACTCCTAGGTATGAGAGAGAACCACACCGAAGCAATCGGCCAACATTAGTGGAAAATCTTTAAAAAGATTAGATTTTTCTTAAGTTTAGTTAAATAGAAAAATGTTTTAACAATATTTTGGAGGGTTGAGTTTGCACAGACGGTCATCTCCGCCCACAACACTGCATCTGTTTGCCAAAAAATCAACAAAGCGTCGGCTTACCTAAGAAGACCCTCACATCGAATGTCTAGAGCCAAATGAAGTAATTGATGACATCTAATCGGTCATTAACTTCATGATTTAAACTCTTGAGTGAAGATGAATCCAAATTGATTGTTGATTGGCTCAACCTATGGACTCCCATTTAAATATCTCTCGTATGAAGTGGTTGGTCTGGGGACATGATTTGCGCAATGCCGGTTGCTCTAATAATACAATCTTGAATTCGTTCTTCATTTCGTGCTACACACAAGATGGTACACGAGAGTAAGTCGATGAGTTTGGCACCACATAAGTCAATGGGCTTGGGCACGTGAAGTTGACAGTAGGGAGATGAGTTGATCAAACGTAGTATCCGCCATACCTAAAAAGGGGAGGGGTTTGGTGGGTGTTTCGGGCCCGGGAACGAAGGTGTAGAGGAAGTTTCTGGGACACGGCGTAAGCGGAAAAACGCATTTGAGGGTTCCAATGCCATTGACGTAATCGAGCACTTTGGTCTAAATAAACTCTAATAAACTTCTGGGTTTGGGTAATGCTAATTGGTCCGTTTAGACCCAAAATAGCCTCTAGTTGGCAAAAGGGCAATTAAGCTGTGACCTTGTTGCTAGGACACGGCCATAAAACTAGTGGATTTTGGGTCTGAAAAACCTGAGATCCACGACCAGTATCGCGGACCGCAGGAATTTTTTGGGCAATGGTTGCAATAGCGATTTGAAAGAAAACATGAATTTCTGAACATGTAGCATTATAGCAATTGATGATTGAAAATGTGGATGAGAATGTTGCTTTATGACTTATGAGAGCACCTAAAAATGTTTTTCACTGGCCGTGGTATTAAAAAAGGTCACTAGCATTGGGCCGAAGCAGTTAGGCTGACCGCAAGCCTCAATATGGTGCCGAATCTGTATGTTAATTTATAATTTTTATTAAGGAGGACTCTCATATATTTAAATTACGGAACTGGGTAAGTTCTTAAAAGACTCAAGGGAGAAGAAATATGCGAGAAATCTGTCCTAGGGTAAAAGATCATGTAATGTCACTTCTACCATTCCCTAGTGGTGTGGAAGAAAAATAACCACCACCAACAAAGGGTGCGGGCGTGCGTGTACCAATATGTTAAAATAAGAAACACCGATTGACTAGGTGCTCTCACTAGAGGGATTACCGTAGACAACCTTTATAGGTGGAAACACCTAGAAAGACTCTCATATATTTAAATTACTAAAGGAAACATGAAGAGTAAGGCAAAAAGAAAGAGCTAAAAGAGGTAGGAATGAGAAATACTACAATGTTGTCCTTCCCTTTCTATTTATAGGTTGCTCGAAACATGACCTCTGCATGAGTCCCTTCAATGAGCCTCTACCATCTCATGCCATTTGAGATCTATGTCTTTATCATTTGGGTTTTTTGTGCAAAACTGAACTGACCCAACGACTCTGAAAATGATTATTTGGTATTGTAGAATCTAGAAATGGAAATAAGTGATCATCTTACACAATCCTCCTTATACATACTATAACTAAACCCATAGAAATTGTTACTTTCCTACATTAAAAGTTCACAATAAAACTGTGATGTAATTACATTTTACTTTTCACTATATTGAAATTTTCTTCAATCTAAACGATCTTCAATAAGAAATACACTTTGCTTTTAGATTTCATTTTACGCATATTGAAAGTCAATTGAAATGATACTATTTTGGGATGGTGGTGGGTTTTTAAAAAGATTATAAATACTATTTTGGGATGAAAAATTGTATTTCGCCCTACACTCTTCGCTAGTCAAAAGTGCAGATAGTTTACCTACATAAATGGCTCAAATTTTACCATCTCAACCGATTTGCTCTCACCCCGTGCTCACCAGTTCCCTTAACAATATCTTCAAACCAAAAAATCTATCATATCACCAGATGATGCCTTTCCCCACTCTTGGATCCCACGTGTGCCACGCAAGTGTTGAAACATCCAAAGTGGCGACAAACCATGTCAAACAAGTTCAAAACTCTTGTCCGTCAAAACACTTCGTAGCTGGTCCCTTGAATTCAATACAGAATGTCGTAGGTTGTAAGTAAATTTTTCTACTCAAGAGGAAATCATATGAAAGCATAGATTATTACAAAACTCGATTAGTTACCAAGGATAACCATCAACATCTTGAAATTGATTACAAGGATACCTTTAATCTTGTGGTGAAGTCGATAACTATTTGTCTCATTCTCACTCTAGTAATTACCAATCGTTGGAAAATTCGGCAATTTGATACACATAAGAAGGGAGTTTATGTGTCTTAACTGCTGGGCTTTGTTGATTGTGAATTGCCGCCTCATGTTTGGGTGGTTTGAAAAAGTCTGTTTATGATCTTGAACAAGCATTGCAGACATAATATTGAGAGCTCAATGTTATTTTTTCCTGTAGATGTCGAGTTTACTATCAAAATGTGATGTCAATTGCAACAAGGATGCTTGGTTTTTTTTTTTCATGTATATGTGGACGATTTCCTTGTTACGAGCAATGATTGCATGACTTTTAATGCAATAATTGACGACTTAGCGTCTCGATTCTTTATCAAGGATGTCAAGTCTCTTCGCCACTTCCTAGAAGTCAAGCTATTTCCATGACCACGGCCTATTTTTAAGCCAACATAGCAACATCCAGGACATTCTGTCTTGCGCCCACATGGCGGATGCATAAGAATTTGCGACACCCCTTACGACATCATCTACTTTATGACTTCATGATGGCTCTCGGTCCATTAATGTGACCGAGTATCATAGAGTCATCGATGCTCTACACTATCTCTCTGAGTCATCTTGACATCACCTTCACTGTCGACAAACTTGTGCAATCCATGCATCGGTCGTCCACTCTTCATTGGTCGCCACCAAATGGTTTCTTTGCTATCTTAATGGCATTTTATATCATGGTCTACTTATTCGAAAAAATAACTTTACTTCCCTTCAGGCTTACTCCAATGCAGACTAGGCCTGTGACAAGGATAATTTCTCCTCTACCACGGCATACTTAGTCTACATCAGTGGTAATCTTCTCTTCTAGTAGTCTCACGAGCAACAGTCAATGGCCTGCTCTTCCATTGAGACTGAGTAGCAAGCCGTCGCTGAACTTGCTTGGGACCTATCCATTCTTAGCGAGCTTGGCTTTTCATCCACCACGCCAACAACAATCAGGGGTACTTATCTTAGCGTGAAACTGGTCTTTCACTCCCGTATAAAGCATATAACCATTGATTTTCACTTCGTGCAGGATCGGGTTGCTATGGGCCTCTTACGAGTTTGTCATGTCTTTATTAAAGATCAATTGATAGAACTCCTTACAGAGGCTGTGTCAAAATAGAGGGTCATCAATTTTTGGTCCAAGAGTAGAATATCCATAGATCCTCCATCATGCAGGGACGGAATATAAAGATGAAATTCCCAATTTAAAACTCAAATTGTAACTCCTAAGATTAAGCTAGCAACCCACTGAACTCAACAGCATATATTTGGTTAGTTTGTTTTCTATTATCTTTTATTTTGATTTTGATTTTGTAAACAGAAACCTGTGCATGTACTGCACACTTACTCAATAAAGCTTATCCTTTTGATTCTACAATTCGTCTTTGTTATTGAATCTACTTCTTTAGTTTTTCGAACTTTCCTTTTTACTTTTTATTTTTTTAGGCTACGTTTAGTGGCTTGAATTTGAACTTGGATAGAATAACAAATTATCATATCCAATGTTTGGTGACATTTTCTGAACCAAATCAATCTGGATACATTTGGAAAAAAAATGCTGAATAAGGAATCTAGCGTATGGGTGGGATAATCTTGGATTGGGTAAAAAATTTTGAAAATTAACTTAATAATTCGCATTCCCTAGGAAAAGCCCACCTCAGGCAAGACTCATCGCCCTTGGCGTTTCTCATCTGCTACCATCCACTATCACTCGAACAGCTGTCCACCAGATTGTCCTCACTGTGGCGTATCCTCGCTAGTGCACTTGCTCATGGCTCACTTGGAATTCTAGGGCTCAACACCTCATCCATGGCTCTCCCCCTTTCGTAGTTGTCTTTCGGCTTTTCCATCATCACCGAATTCCCTCTCAGTTCCTCTCTCTATTTCAACTTTAATTACTTATTCTCGGCCTCCATTGCTCCATGATCTCTATTGGTTGACTCTAAACTAGGCACTCACCAAGTATTTGAAGAAACACTAGACAAATCCCCCTCACCTTCAATTGAAGAATTTTGCTTAATGGAAGAGGTCGCCCTCCTCCATCACACTCCCCCCAACCACCCCCACCAATTCAAAAGATATTTGGAGAATTTCAAATTCCCTTTTAACCTATCATATCCCAATCTGAATTTGGACGACCAAACACAATCTCAAATTTTTTTTTCATGAACTAAGCTTTGTGTTCCATCAAGAAGGAAAATGACAAAAATGTGCATATGAAGATATGAACTTAATGAAAAGTTGGCTTTATTGAATCCTTATCAATAGCAAATTCAGTAGAGAAGTACAGGTAGAGAACCCTATACGAAGCTGTCTTCAAATTTATTTTCTTGTTCGATTTATTTGATTCTCAAATGGGCCCACAGATTTTAGGTATAAAAGAGACGTTTAATGCTGCAAAATCAAACAAGAATCGAAAATTCGCCTGTTGAAGTTCTCCAAGTTTACTGGGTCCGGGGTCATTTATAGGCATCACCATTAAGCAAAAACTTGCATTGAAGAACTGAAAAACATTACTCCTGGGGAGATCAAGAGTAGCTCTCCCTGGGAAATGATATGTCATGTTTGGAGCTGTGAAATTCTGATGAGGCATGTTGTAGCACAAATCCAATTGGTCCGGTTGAGGAGGGAGAGGATGCCAATTATATTCCTTGCGAGAATATTCAATTATTTACTCTTTTACTTTTACTATAGGCCGGTTGAACAAGAGCTGTATAAAGAATTCCTGAATCCAAACAAACCCGCCTGTGTGGTTCGATCTCATCCGAAAAACTGAAGCTTCTATGTTTGGGTGCTTCTTGTTGATACTAATATCAATGACTTCAGCTACATAATGAGTTACATTAGGAATCAATCTTGTCCTCCTGGACCCAGGATGACTGGGAAACTTTGCGTCACCCCAAAATGTAGAAATGTAAAAGCGCGACTATCAAGCACAGGCAATCAATACAATATGCAATTTTTAGTCTCATTTTCGTGTTGCATAAAGATAGCCCGCCTTCCCAATCCCAAGCCAAATATCCCTGCTATATTATTTTGTCCGCTCTTTTCCCAACCCAAGTTGTAGTTGTCTAGGCCGCAACCAAACACAGTGTGGAGATATCTTTTAGGAGATCCCACGCTATGAAAGGTGAAGGTGTCTGATCCGACCTGCCCCCTACTATAGCAATGACCATATCTAGATCCAAAGTACGATTGTCACACATACAAATGTCATTTTGACATGGATGGGGAACACAAAGGAGATCGTGACAAGGTAAGAGCTAGTATGATTGTGATTGGCTCGTATTGAAGTTACCTTTGCTATTAAAGAAGTAATGGTTGCATCCTTCGCATTGCATCGTATCCACACTACTCGCATCCACAACCAAGTTCAGATAATATGGATTTGTGCCAGTTGACAGGGTGGTTATGAAATAATTGAGATTGCCTCTAGCAAGCGGAGGTTGTAGCGCATTGGGGTTTTGTTGTGTTGACTCATTCTGATCCATTGAACTTGTAGAAACCAGGGATTCGAGCCGGTACACATGAGCTCGAGATATCCTAGAGATTTTTTGATATCTTTCTTCTGCGGTGAGATTCTTAGGAAAGAGTTTTGTGTCAAATCAGCCTAGGGGGATAAGTTTGATACTGAAACCATAGGTTCCAAAAGGTTCTAAGGTGATGAGAAAGCAAATGAGGAAAGCCGACAGGGTTATATGTGACATTGCCGTTGTTTTTGAGTTTTTGTTGTTGTTGTATTCGCATGTGCTTTGATATCGATCTTATAAGAACCCCTCCCAGGTGCTATAATTCTTCCTTTCTTGCTCCTAATAAATTAGGTTGACCAGAAATAAAATGTAACGGCTCATGCATAGATAGTGAAGATATATCGGATTACCCTCTAATTAATACACCTTAAAAAAATATTACATTAACGTTTCATATTTATTGTGAAGATCTCATTTTTCAAAAGTCAACTCATCTTGGACTCAAGAAATGCAAGTTCTTATATGGGTTGTGTATTTAACCTAAAGCCTACCCTCGCCCCAAAGGTTCTTATAAGCAATCCCACGTGGGATTGCTCAATTTAAGAATCTTCCGTTTTCCTCTCGGACGCACCGCGACCAGCACCCCCACATCAAATCACAAGTCACCTCCCTTGTCATCCCTTCCTCGTTGGGGTTGCAAGGAAGAAATCGTCCTAGACCGCTCGATGGTGTTGATGGGTAGTGGCGTTCGGTTCTTGAGTTCCGTGTCTTGTTCTGCTTTTGTAGTAGTTTCGGGGGGGAAATGGCTCCGTCTTTTTCGTCTAATGTTCCGTTATTTCATCTGACATCCTCTATCACTTGTTTTCAGTCTTTCACTGGCTCAATTGTACATCGTCCCTCGGTGATATGAGCAATCCATCTTGGAAAGCCATGTCATCCTATGGTACCTCAGGCTTGATTTTCAATTCCTGTACATAAGAAAAAAATGAATAATCCGTATCTTGTTCGGTCCTTTCGGCAGGGTATTTTCTTTTTTCAGCTTTCAAGTTGCCATATTTTTGTTTGTCTCAGTCCCAATCAGCATCCATTTTTTACAGTTTAGTTTGGGAAAAAGGACAAGAAAACCATCACGTGGACATGCATCGATCATTTTTATTCAGATTGGACACCAGACGAGAAACTGAGATATGTGGGCATGTTCCGCTTTAGAACTCATTCTTCGATAGAGGAGTAGGAGGACGAGATTGATCATCATTAAAACCCCCCCTTCCAAAAAAGGAAAATTGATCCTAATAAATTCTATTCGTGACCCCCGAGAGCTTGATTGTTTAAGTCAGCTCACGTGCAAATTGGTGAGCTTCAAACGTTATTGCAGGTTCAATTGGCCTAATGATCTTATAGGCCCCATGTAGATCCACACATTTAACGGATGATATGCATTGGATTTGTATGATCCGGGAAAAGCAAAAAGTTTTACCATGACTAATGATCGCACGAGAAGCCCAAACCCCAAAATAAAGCAAAAAGTTTTAGTTCGTTCCACTATTTTGATGTCCAGTATGGGTGCGTAGAATGTTTGGGCCCAATTTTGTCAGCTCACCTATCATCTTCTTTGGCTTAATTAGTGAAGCTAAAATAGATTTTAACAAGCGGGAGCAATGTTTAATGCATATATTTTTTTAAAAAGTAGCCTATCTACCATGGGAATGTTTCTATTTTGAAGTACAATACTCATTAGTGATCTTATTATTAAATATTCGGACTTTACTTGGAAGGGGATTGCCCAGCACGTTAGTTCCTATGGTTAAGCTGAGAACTAAAAGAAAATAAAAATGTGAAATGAGGGTATTAACTTATAAAACTTATATTGACAAAGCACTTATCAATGAGGCCCTATCGATTAGTATTACATAGAAAAAAAATCAAAATTCTAGACATTATTAAATTACTATGAAGTTGAAGATGTAATTTGACAAGAATGACTATATGAAATTAACTTATAAAATGGATTGACAAAATTAATAAGGTATGTGAACAAGTGGTTCATATCAGACAAACATCCCAAGAACATCCAATATCGAAACTAATTAAAAAAGTGGAAAGGGTTCACTTTGGGCTTGGTTGGGCTTTTCATTATAGCACCCTTTTTTCTAGCCCATCCAATTATTACATTGCAGGCCATAGCCCATACGAGTAGAAGTGATTACTGTATCTGAATTGACTAGTCTAGGATCATTCAACGACATAGTTGAAATTACCAACATATGAGATTTGTTGAGCCTAATACTTCTGATTATCATTTGTTTGAGTCTGATTGTGAGAAGAAAACCTATATCCTTCGCTCAACAAAGATAATTTGAAATGGGTCCAACGAGATGGCAAAGAGATTCAATTGGGAGGGTTTAGGGGACGCAATTAGGGGATGCACGAAACACTAAGTTCTTTAGAGAGCTTTGCAATATATATGCTACTGGGTTTGGCCAAAGCTACGAAGTTTACCTTCTTAGATTGGCAATGGCCGTAAATGGGTCAGACATTGATGAAGATTGGTAAAGATTCAGTGCGGAGGATGAGGGATTCAAATCTTATAAATATTAGTCGGATACTAAAAAAAAAATTGAATAAAGAATTTATTGTTAGAAAAAGAAGAGTTGGAAAAGGGGCTCTGTTTTGGGGATCATAAAATAATTTCGATTCTTGAGTAATTTATTGTCCCTTAATTTATGTATGTCAAGGATCCATGAGGAGCCAAAATCCGAATAGAATATTATCTCTTTCTAACTAAAATAAGAAAGAAGCCCACTTTCTCAGCGTGGGTGCTCGGAATGTTTTCGAACCAATTTGGTTGGCTCACGTGTCATTTTTTCTTGATTTAATTAGTGAAGCTAAGGAAACTTACACAGTCGGGAGCCATGTTTAAGGCATATAAAGAAGTAGTATCAATTAATTATCTAGAGTTTACTTAATAAGGGTCTTAAATTATTGAATTTGTAATCACAATAAGATTACTAACGAGGGTGTTGAACTTCGTACCCATAACACAAAGATTAGCGCAATGGTGTAATGGTCAAAACTGACTCATGAGATTAATTCATAAAAAGTGACAGGACAAAATCGATAAGTCCATGAATAGCGAGTCATGTTAAATATACATTCATAAAACGTCACAAATCAATTTCCACAAAAATGAGCCGATCCGTCAATTTCTTATATGAGAAGCTAACACACAACGAAATATGACTTATTGGAAATAAAGCACTGATTGACCCCGTCGAGGGCAAGTCAGCTTGGGATCCTTCCAGGAGCCTTCGACTCCGCCGCGTGCGTGTGCAACCGAATCCAGAATCACAAGAGTCACTCTCTCTGGAGCCCACCGATTCAGCTGGATCCAGAAAGTGGAGCGGCGACATCCTCGTGCCATCAACTAATCAATGACAAGAAGTAGACCAGCCAGCACCGTGTTGATGGGTGATCCTTTTTGTTGGCCCTCTTTTGTCAAAGCCGTCACATCGACAGTTAAGGAGAAGGAACTGATTGTTCCTAGGCCAAACCCGGGTCTAATGTCTCAGATTTTGCGATGCTTTTCCTCCTTTTGTTTGGGATATGACAGAGGAGGGAGAATGATGGAAAACCGTTGGCATTAATGACTAGAGAGAGATATAGGTTTCATTTATAAATTGTGGAAAGCATATCACTTTGTATGTGCCGACTTTTTTTCATATGATTTTGCTTAAGAACAGTCATATCGTTAGCTATTCTTTTGAGCTTGTAAAATCATTACACATAACATGTCTTTTTTTTTTTTTACACATTTCACGTTTTGTGCTATTGAAATAAACTGTCGATTACATGTTAAAAATAAATCTATGCATCGTCTCAATGGTATTAGACTAGTTATCCAGCCTCTGTCCCCAACATTTTAACCGAAACAAAACCAGTCTCGAAGATGGACGGTGTTAGATATAAGGTGTGTGAAAAGAGAATTTCAACCATATGGGTACCTAGTACTTTTCCATGGAACGAATTAAAGTCGTCTACAGAGTAGAGGGTCCACATAAATAATAACTAGGAGTAAATTGCCCCCACGTGCGCAGGTCCATTAATCTCCAGCGACGGCTTCTTCACGACGACGACCTTCTCCTAATCGATAATCAAAGTGAGCGGGGAGGGGATGAATCGTCGTTTTACGTCGTTGCGTCGACGACTTAATCGAATTAAAAGTATCTTCTCAGTCCAAGGAACCTTCAAGGAAACCTCCTTCACCAAAACAGGAGTCGACGCTACTATATAAACACCCCATCTCTCCTCCACCCAACCAACACCAGCCCTCATCTCTCTCTCTCTCTCTCTAAAAAGCACGACAACGAAAGCCTGATGGCTCCCATGCAGGAAGCCATGAAAGAGAAGGGATCGGCAGTGAAGAGACAAGAGCTGCTGCCTCTTCGTCCTCCCCGGCGCGGATGCATAAAGCGTCTCGTGTTCGCCGGCTTGTTCCGAAGCTCCAAAGCCCTTGTCGGTAAAATCTTTGGCTTTCTTCCTGGTCGCACCGCAACGAACGCCCCCAAGTCGAATCACAAGTCAACTCCCTCGTCTTCGCTTCGTCGTCGGGGTTCCAGGAAGAAGTCATCCTAGTCCCGCTTGATGGGTAGTCGCGTTCGATTCCTGAGTTCTGTCGTCATGTCCTGCTATTGTAGTAGTTTTCGGCGGGAAAATGCCTCCGTCTTTTTCGTCCGATGTCCCCGTATCTCACCCAACATCTTCTGCCGCTTGTTTTCAATCTTTCACTACTTCCACTTCAGCAGGAGATCGCACGTCGTGTCCTGAAATCGTCGGTGATATGAACGGCCCATTTTGGCAAAGCCACGTCATCCTACGGCACCCCAGGCTCGATTTTCAATTCCTGTACATTAGAAAAAGATGAATGTTTATGTATTTTTTTCGGTCTTTACGGCAGGGTATTGCTTTTTCAACTTTCAAGTTGCCATGCTTTTGTTTGTATCTGTTGCAATCAGCATCGATATTTGACATTTAGTATAGGGAAAAGGGACCATGTGGACACGCGTCGATCATTGCAGTTCCAATTGGGTAGTAGGTACGAGACGAGAAACCAAGAAATGTGGGCATGTCGGGCTTCAAAACTTACTTCTGGATGGAGGAGCAGGAGGACGAGATTGATTATCATTGGACCCCCAAAAATGAAAGTTGATTCCTGTAAATTCTCCTACATTAATTAACCACTTCTGGGAAAGGTTTATCTTGAAAGGTACAAACGTACACGATGCTCGTGGTAACTTTCGCACAGATAAAAAAAGTAAAAATGCATTGATTGGTTAAAAGAAAACAAAAGCTGTTCTTGACCCTAGCAGTCCAACCGATCAAGCCAGTACAATTTACGTGCAAAATGGTTGGCTTGATATATTATTGCGAGTTCAATAGGTCCAATGATCTTGTCGGCCCCACATGGGTTCCGCACGTGTAGCAGATGACATGCACGAGACTTATATTGTAGGGGTGCAGCTAATAATCTCCCCTCAAATGGGGACCGCATGAAAAGTCAAAAACCCTAAAAGAAGACATCGTTTCTCTTTAACTTGAATAACACACTATTTCGGTGCATTTGTTTTGGGGCTAATTTTGTCGGCTCACGTGTCATTTTTATTTTATTTAATTAGTGGAGCTAAGGAAGCTTAAACCAAGCAGGAGCAAATGTTTAATGCGTGCCTTTTAAGAAGTAGTATCAACAATCAGGAGTTTACTTGGAAGAGGGATGTGCTGCAGGTTAGGTCCTATAATTAAACTGAGCTCCATAAGGAAATAATAAAATAAAAAGAAGTATTAACTTATAAAACTTATTATTGACAATAAAATTACTATGCGGGTTTTGAACTTTGTATCCATATTGTATAAGATTGTACCACGACAAGAATGATTATATGAAATTAACTTATAAAATGGCCTAACATAATCAATAAGGTAAGCGAATAAATGGGTTATATTAAACAAACATCTATGGTACATCACATATCAATTTTAAAAACTAAATTAGTGTTCCCAATTCTTGTATAAATACAAATCAACTTGTAAACCAAATGCACGACCTACATAAGTTTTCGAATCTGTATGTACATGACTTTTAAGAATAAAAATAAATGGAGAAGTCATGGGGGGGGGGGGGTTGTCGAGGTCAGGGAGTCGAGAGGATGAACCTTCCAGGAACGTTCGACACTCCTGCATATATACAAAGAACATGCAGTCGAACCATAATCAAGAATTTCTCTCTCTCTCTCTCTCTCTCTCTCTCTCTCTCTCCATGAGCCCTCTGATTGATCTGAATCCAAAAGGTGAATCGAGGAGATACCTATTCTGATTCCTAAACCCTAGAAAAATGCATCCGAGCTGCCACGTCGTCTGATCGAGAGTAAAGGAAAGGGACCCGACAGTTCCCAATACAAACCCGGGTCTAAATCTTTCGGATTTTTTAATGTTTCCTCCCGCAAATCTTGTTTCTTCTCTTTCTAAACGACTTCATATAATATGTTAGGAGTGCTTTCACGCGTATAGGCAAGGGGTCCACCATTAAAGACCCAGAGCCGATGTCGAGTAGGATTGATGTGAAATTTGACGTGGAGAAAGAGGCGGTGCGCGCAAGGAAGAAAAGCAGCAGCGACCGGCAACTAGGGAAAAGTGGCGGTGCGAGCTGCGAAGAGTCATTTTGTCTCACGCGAGCAGCTCGTGATTCTCCATCGACGACTTCTTCGTTTGGCGTTTCCGTTGACCGACTTCCCTTTTAAATAATTTGAGATATACTGGACTTAATTTACTAATTGATTAATTAAGCGTCTAGGGAAGGGGATAAATTTTTTTTTGTCTCTTCCTTTAGTTGTGACACAGGATATTCAAATTTTCAGTTCGGATTATTTTCGTTTTTGATGAAAACAAGTGAATCCCCCTATCCATGGACATCAAGTAAGAGAGAGGCTGTGATACAAATTGTCCAAAAATTGTCTTGCTTATGTAGGTTATGATATTCTGGACATTGATTTCATTAATCTGGTGGGGCTAATCTTTTCCATCTTGTTCAATTCTTTTTCCCTTCTATCGGTCTTCCGTTGCCGACTTGGTTAATCAATAGAAGCATCGAATGCATTCGCAGGATCCTTCAAGGAAGCCTCCTCGGCACAATCACTGTCCGCCCACCAAACTTCCCGAAGGACTAAAACCCTGAAACATATAAATTCAACGCATCTCTCTCTCTCTCTCTCTCTCTCTCTCTAAAAAGCAAGGTCTCCACCCAAGCAAGACCCACCCACATTTCTCTCTCTCTAAAAAGCACTGGAAAGAAAGCGCAATGGCTGCCATGCAGGAAGCTATGATGGAGAAGGAATTAGCGGTGAAGAGTCAAGAGCTGCTTCTCCATCCTCCTAGGCGCGGACGTGGACGCGTGAAGCGTCTCATATTTGCCTGTTTGTTCCGAAGCTTTAAAGCCCTCGTCACTGACATCTTCAGCTTTCTTCTCGGCGGCAACGCAACGAGCACTCCCCCATCACAAGGTGCCGCTGTCATCTCCACCTAGACCATTCGATAGCGTTGATGGATAGTTGCGTTCGATTCCTGAATTCCGTGTTGTATTGTGCTTTTGTAGTAGTTTGGTGCCGGGAAATGGCTGTGTTTTTCGTCTGATGTAGGGTTAAATCATCAGATATCTCCTGCTACTTGTTTTCAATCTTTGACTACTTTAGTTACGCATCGTGTCCTAAAATTGCCTGCCTTTTCAGCTTTGGAGTGGCCATTTTTTCGTTTGAATCAGTCGCAAAATTGACGTTTTAGAATAAGAAACAGGACCAGAAATCATCGCTTGGACACGTATCGATAATTTTAATTCCAATTTGGATGGAGGAAGACGACAGGTTGGTTATCATTACCCCTCAATAATTAGATCGATCCTGATAAATCCTGCTTCATTAATTAATGTCACAAGGGGAAAGTTTTCTTCCTTGCTACGGTGGGTGTTGCTTGAAGGTACAAAGGTATGATATGAGTGGACTTTGGTTGACTTTCCCGCAGGGTTAAAAAAAATAATGCAACGGCCGGAAATTGGTGAGCTTGAATTAGAGAAGTTATTATCCGTTCAATTGGTTTAATGATATTGTGGACTATACGTGAGACTCATACGATCTAACGGATGATATGTACTTACTTATATGGTCGGGGTGCAACTCACAATTTTATCTTAAACAAATGTTTTAGACTAAAAGCCCGAGTCGACTAGTTGGAGTTGATCGCCCTTTGGCATGTTCATATTGTTTTTGTAAAAAGAATGACAACAAACTTTGACAAGGAAATATTTGTCATTTTCCTCTAACGATATGTGTTTTAGATTCATAATGCTCTGTATGGATCTTGCAATGAAATGAACTCGTGTTGACAACATGTGGTAGGGGGACTCCTAGGTATGAAAGACAAACACACCAAAGCAATCGGCCAAGATGAGTGGACCTAGACCTTTTGGAGGAGTTAACACAAATAGTCGCCTTCATCCACAACCTTGAATGTCTAGAGTTGAAAGAAGCAATTGATAATATCTAATCGGTCATTAACTATATAATTTAAACTTTTGAATGAAGACGAATCAAATCAATTGTCAATTGGCTCAATTTATGAGCTCCCATTTTGATCTCTCTATTGTGAAATTATTGGCGTGGGGGCATGATTTGCGCAACCCTGGTTGCTCTAATAATACTATCTTGAATCCGTTCTTCATTTCATTTATTGCGACACAGAAGATGGTACATGAGAGTAAGTCGATGAGTTTGGCACCACATAAGTCAATGGGCTTGTGCACGTGAAGGTGACACTAGGGAGATGAGATGATCAAATGTAGTACCGCCATGCCTAAAAAGGGGAGGGTTTGGTGGGTGTTTCGGGCCCAGGAACGAAGGTGTAGAGGAAGTTGCTGGGAAACGGCGTAAGCGGAAAAACGTGTTTGAGGGTTCCAGGGCCAATGACGTAATCGAGCACTTTGGTCTAAATTAACTCTAATAAACTTCTGGGTTTGGATGATAATGCCTATTGGTCCGTTTAGTTGATCTCTAGTAATCCTGGGAGCACCTAAATTGTCGTAGAAAAATTTACTAAAACAGTGCTACACGTGTGCAAAAGTCAGTTTGCTAAGATTTGGCAATTACATATGGCATACGTGGCACCTCAAGTTACTTATCGATCTCTTTCATCACTTTTGACTATTCCTCTAATTCGATGGGTTTGCTTCGTACAGTGGGCCAAATGGATTTGAGCACCGTTGAAATATGTTGGCCCAAAATAGCCTCTAGTTAGCAAAAGGGCAATTAAGCTGTGACCTTGTTGCTAGGACACAGCCATGCAACTAGTCGATTTTGGGCCTGAAAAACCTGAGATTCACGACCACGATCGTGGACCGCAGGAATATTTGGACAATGGTTGCAATGATGATTCGAAAGAAAACATGAATTTCTGAGCACACAGCATGTTAGCATTTGATGATCGAATATGTTGACGAGAATGTTGCTTTATGACTTGTGAGAGCACCTCAAATCTTTTTCACTGGCCGTGGTACTAAGAAAGGCCACTGACATGGGGCCGAAGCGGTCGGGCTGACCACAAGCCTCAATATGGTGCCGAATCTGTATGTTATAAATAAAAAAGAATTTCTTGATTATATTCTGGAGGACTCTCATATATTTAAATTAATAAAGGAAACATGAAGAGTGAGGCAGAAAGGAGTTAAAGAGGGTAGGAAATGAGAAATAGCACAATGTTGTCCTATCTTTCTATTTATAGGCTACTCTAAACGTGACCTCCACATGAGTCCCTTTAATGAGCCTCTATCATCCTGTGTCATTAAAGATCTACGTCTTTATCAATCGAGAGGATACGATTGGCATGGGGAGACAAGATCGTTTGGGTTTCTTGTGCAAAATTGAACTGACCCAACAACTCTGAAAATTGTTATTTGGTATTGTAGAATCTGGAAATGGAAATAAGTGATCATCTTACACAATCCCCCTTATATATACTATAATTAAACCCATATATATATAAATAAGGAAATTACTAATTAAATGTGAATATTACAAATTAAAAATACTAAGCTTAATGAAAATAACTTTTTAATTTTAAAGAACATACTTATGACACATCAATAAAACTAGTAAATAAGTGTAACTAACCACATAAAATTTGTTACTTTTCATTATAAGTATATTGAAATTTTCTTCAATGTATAAGAAAATTACCAAATAAGAATCAATATTACGAGGGATGGAAAGTCACTAACCATGCCAAATGTCTTTCTTTTAGATTTCAACACTTCAAGTTGACATGATACTAGTAAGTGCATATGAATTACATCACTTCCGTGCTTTTATGTTATGGAAAAAGTAGCTGCTTGCTATATCCAAAATAGATAAATAAATAAATAAAGCGGCACCATAATCGGATGAGGGAAATTTTTAGATGTTCAATAAGATCCCTTTGCTCCATTCGTAATACTATTTTGGGATGGTGGTGGGTAAAATTATACTTGAAATTGTATTTCGCCCTACGCTCTTTTCTAGTCAGAAGTGCAGATAGCTTATCTACATAAATGGCTCAATTTCTACCATCTAACAGACCTGCACTCACCCCATGCTCACCAATTCCCTTAACAATATATACAAACCAAAAAATCTATTACACCACCAAACATTCCCTTTCCCCACTCTTGGATCCCACGTGTGCCACGCAAGTGTTGAAACATCCAGAGTGATGGCAAACCATGTCAAACAAGTTGAACACTCTTGTCCGTCTAAACACTTCGGAGCTGGTCCCTTGAATTCAACACAGAATGTCGTAGGTTGTAAGTAGGTTTTTTGGATCAAGAGAAAATCATATGAAAGCATAGATCGTTACAACACTCAATTAGTTGCCAAGGGTAATCATCAACATCTCGGAATTGATTTTAAGGACACCTTTAGTCTTGTGGTGAAGTCGATAACCATTTGTCTCATTCTCACTCTTGTAGTTACCAACTGTTGGGAAATTTGGCAATTTGATATACATGAGAAGGGAGTTTATGTGTCTCAACTGTCAGACTTTGTTGATCGTGAATTTCAAGATCATGTTTGGGTTGCTTGAAAAAGTCTATTTATGACCTTAAACAAGCATTATGGATATAATATAGAGAGCTCAAATTTTCTTTTCCGTGGATCTTGAGTTTACTCAATCAAAGTGTGATGTCTATTGCAACAAGGATGTTTGGGCTTTTCCTTCTTTTTTTCATGTATATGTGGACGATTACCTTGTAACAGGCAATGATTGTATTACGGTAATGCAATAATTGACGCTTAGCGTCTCAGTTCTTTATCAAGGGTATCAAGTACCTTGACCTCTTCCTTGAAGTCAAGCTATTTCCATGACTACAGGCTATTTTTAAGCCAACATAGCTACACCCGGGACATTCTATCTTGCACCCACATGGCGGATGCATAAGAATTTGCGACACCCCTTACGACATCATCTACTTTATGAATTGATGATGATTCTCCCTCCATTAATGTATTGAGATGCTAAGGCGTCAATTATTGCATTAACGTAATGCAATGGTACATCATGAAGAAGAAAAACCTTCTCTAGGAGAAAGTGATTGATGTGTTTCTCAAGGAGAAAAGTACCAAAAAAGTGCTAGACCTATTGTACCTAAAATTTTTAATTGGATCAATTGAATCACATTTATGCCAATTCAATCAATCCGGTTAATTTAGACGAAATTGTTGACATGGACGCCGACCCACTAACATAGTGTGTCTAGTGTTGATGTTGACATTTTTAATGATATTTTAATATTTTTTGATTTTTTAAAATAATTTCTTTTCCTTTTTTTTTCTTCCCCTTTCTCTTCCTCTTCTCTTTCCGGTGGCTATTGCCGGCCACTGGCCAAAGCCATGGCCGATGAGGGCTGGCCTTGCTTGGGTGAGTTGCACTCGTCGACCATAGACAAAGGTTGGCTTTGCATGGCTAGGGCCGAGCACTGACCATCTAGGCGCGGCTACCATCTAGGCGCGGCTAGGTGAGGCCCCCTCATTAGATCTTGCGAAGGGGGCTTCACCTGGCTGCACCTAGATGGCTAACGCTTGTCCTCAGCCAAGCAAAGTCGACCCTCACCTGTGGCCAACAAGTGCAACCTCACCATGGCGTTGGCCTTGCCATGACTATGGCTAGTGGTTGATCTTGGAAAGAGAAGAGGAAGAGAAAGGAAAAGAGGGAAAAAAAAGAAGGGAAAATGCCACCAAAAATCCTAAACTATGTCCATTAGGACAATTTTAGATCATAAAAAACCCCAAACTGGTGCCACTAAAAACTAAAAACCTCCCTAAAACCTTAAACTATGCCACTTGGGACAATTTTACCATGAATTTTTCTTGTGCTAATTTTTCCCTTAAACTATGCCACTTGGGACACATTTAAGAGACTTTTTAGAATTTTTCCCTCTGCTGGAAGAAAAAAAAAGGAAAAAAGGTGAAAATGCCCTCACCTTAAAAAGTCTGGGGTAAATGTGCCAACAAGTGCAACCTCGCCTTTTTGGCGAAAAGTTCAGCCCTCTCTAGCCATGGCTTCATGGCTTTGTGGCTTTTTATGGCACAAAAAAAGGTTCAAGGTAAAATTGTCCCAAGTGGCATAGTTTAGGGTTTTTTATGGCACAAAAAAAAAATTTCAGGAAAATTGTCCCAAGGGCATAGTTTGGGGTTTTTTAAGAGAAAAAAGTTCGAAAAGTCCCAAGGGGCATAGTTTGGGGTTTTTGGTGTCCTTTTCCCAAAAAAGAAAGAAAAAATTTAAAAAAAAAAATTAAAATTTTGTTAAAAATGTCCATGTCAGCAATTTCCAGCCTAAATTGATCGGAGGACTAAATTGGTACCAATGTTAAAAGGTCTAGGATTTAATTGATCTAATTAAAAAATTTATGACTAAATTGATACTAATGCAATAGGTTTAGAACTTTTTAATTCTTTTCCCATTTCTCAAGCAATACATGTTTAGTCTCAATATCACTCCTTCTCATGAGGATCACGAGCATGCCCATAAGAAAAAAGAGTGAGTCATTTAAGGCACATGCCATGAGGTAGAGAAATCAACTTGCTCAAATTAGTCTTGAACCGATCGACAAGGAGTTGATGGACTTGTTCATGAAGGCTCCCTGCTCGAGTACCGTAATTGAATGCTTGGTTCTACTGCCGAGACTTTCAATCAACTTAACCCTGTGGGTTAATGAATCGATATAGCCCTGAGAGATGAATGGATTACTGAACAAACATTGACAAGCAGGAGGTTCACTGCCAAGAAGGAGAAAGAGCATGCAGCTGAGATCAATGCAACCTCGTTTTGTTGAGAGTTGTGTAGGAGTGACACTGACCTCATTTTCAGCCGCCCCTCCACCCAGTCTTCTCCTATCACGTCTAGGCACACATCACTTTCCATCCGTGGAGAAATCCTCAGACATTTCAAGTCGAAGACATCCTTGCGCCGATGCAAATGCTTCATCCCGTACAAAGTTGGAATGGAAAAAGAACACGTTAGTTTATCTAAGTAATGTCAGGGCGGACATAGAACTTGCCCATATCAACAAAAAACATAAATAGGAAACCGGTCAACATGCCATTATTCACTTTCCTCTCTCACTTTTTCACCGTTCAGTTCAATCAAGCAAAGGGAGGCCATTATCTGAGCTAATGGGTCATTCTCTTCTCCACTGAGAAGCGTACTATTTGACGGTTTGTCCGTGTTCACAAATGCAGAATGTACAACTGGAGTATATGTTTAAAGATCGAAATGGTGAAAAGAATGAAACAATGAACATCGAGAGCCATCATGTGTTTTAGAATCACGAAAGTTAGGGCACGAACGCTGAGGAAAAAACTTAGGGCTCAAACATTATTCAGCCACTCGGACGGAGCTTCAAAACTAAAGTTGACGCAACTCTCTTTCGAATTTCGATTTTTGACAAAATCGTATTGATTCCGAACCGTAGTAGACATGGGCGAAAAGAGCGCGCGCGCGCACATATATATATATATTTTTTTTTTTTGCACCAGCGCCTCCAGCCACATGGAGACGCCATTATCATTATTTAATTAATTGATTACACACACACACCGACAGAGGCCGAGCACTTTTGATTGATTAATTTAAAAATTCTCTCACTCCTCTTTTTGGGGTTTCTATAAGGTTTAATTTCTCCTCTCTAATTAATTAATTAAAAGATGCTCGGCCTTTTAAAATGGCTTTTCTTTCTTCTTCTTTTTATTTATTTTTCCTATAAGGTTTTGATTGATTAATTTAAAAATGCTCTCACTCTTCTTTTTCAAGTTTCTATAAGGTTTAATTTTTCCCTCTCTAATTAATGAATTAAAAGATGCTCGGCCTTTTAAAATGACTTTTCTTTCTTTTTGTTTCTATGAGGTTTAATCTCTCTCTAATTAATTATGTTAAGTTTTGTAGGACCACAACCGATTATTCTAAAATTTTTAAGTGTGAAAATTTAACTGGAGAGATAAATGAAGCCTAGAAATATTTGACTCATGACCTCCATCTCTAATATCATGTGAGGTTTTGTAAGATCTCAATTAACTATTCTAAAAGTTTAAGTTATTAGATAAATGTGTAATATATTATTTAAATATTTTAATAAATTAATTAAAAAATGCTCGAGATTTTATATTTGCTTTCTCTCTCTCTATTACTTTCTTTTCCTTATATATATTTTTATAAGGTTTACTCCCCCCCCAAAGTTTATTTTGATCAAACCCACCATGAGCCCTTGGATTTATCTGAATCAAAAAAGTAGATCTCTGGCGATCCTTTTCTGATCCCACAATGCTTATAGTATCAGAATAACGATGAGAGGCTTCCCTCCCCTAAATAAATTGTGGGAAAAGATTATTTAAATTCGCATCCGAATCACGAGATACCATGTCCCCCAATAGGACAAGAAGTAGCTATTTGGTGGATTAACAGGAAATTACCCCCCATTATCAACTGAATTAATAGGACCCAAAAGCCCCTAACCTTTTTTATTTTAATCATTTCTTGGATCAGTAATGGAAACATATTTTATTCTCTAAGTGATTACTTTCTCATATAATTGTTTCTCACGAATGGTCGAATGATTTGTTATTTTTCAGCTTGCAAACCCTTTCATACAGTGTACCACGACTATTGACAAGATCAACCGTGAAGACCCGATCTAAATATCAGGTGCAGCAGGACTTGATTGAAAGCCGACACGCACATGAAGAAACTGAACCTGTTTCAGCCATTATGTTCTGGACTTGCAATTGCCCTAATAATAGGTCCATCGTAATATTCAGAGTTGACATGCCCTATTAATTTTTTTCTAGACATCGATGTGCAATTAGTTACTTCTTGAGAGTAAAACTACCCACTATCTCAATGGTACGAAATGTGATGTGTAAAATTACAAAATTTTGGGTACCTAATATTTATCCAAAATAAAATTGATCCCTCTCATGGAAAGAACCCCACAAATAGCGACAAGGAAAAGGAGGCGTTCCAAACTCCAACGAAAGATTGATCACCCGATCAGCTCGTTGGTCTCCACTGACGACTTCTTTAATGTACTTAGGTTATCATATTCTGGATGAAGATTCTCTTTCCAGTGTTCAGGTAAACCGAGCAAAAAGAAAGCCGAGTGCATCCCCTGCATGGAACATTCGAGGAAACCTCCTCCCCAGAAGCACATTCCACCCTCCATACATGCCGAGAGACTAACACCTTTTATAAACACCACATCTCTCCCACCCCAGCAAGACCAAGGCTCCTCTCTCTCTCTCTCTAAAAAGCAAGGGAAAGATAGCGCGATGGCTCTCGTGAAGGAAGCTGTGAAAGAGAAGGAATTAGCAGTTAAGAGACGAGAGATGATGCCTCTTCCTCCCAGGCGCGGATGCATAAAGCGTCTCATGTTTGCCTGTTTTGAACGAAGCTTTAAAGCCCTTGCAGGTCAAATCTTCGGCTCTCCTCTTGGCCGCAATGCAAGGCATGTTCCCACGTAAAAATCACGAATCACAGCTCTTATCTTGGCTTTTGCATTGAGTCGCAAAAGAAATCAGCCTGGATGGCTATATATAATGTGGATCTGTTGTTGCGTTCGGTTTCCAAGTTCTGTGTTGTGTTCTGCTTGTGCAGTAGCGTGGAGCCGGAAAATCGCTCCGTGTTTTTCGTCTGATGTTCTGTTGTCTCATCCCATACTTGTCTCCACAGTGTATAGGCTAATTCATATGTACCGTGTTCGTGTTTTGTTTATCTTTTCTGCATTTGTATCTTATTCTCTTGTCTTGTACAAGTACCCTATATTAAATAAAAAGTGTGAATACTTTTCGCCTTTTTTTTCTTCCTTTTCTGGCAATCGTGACATCTTTGGTGCTTGTTTTCAATCTTTCCCTGGTTCAGTTATACGTCGTATCCTTCAGTTCTCTGTGAAATGAGCATGACGTCATCCTAGGGTTACCAACTCAAAAGTGATATAAAAGATCCATAACTATAAGCGCCCACCAGGGCGTGCTTAACTGCTTATCGAGTACCTTCATTAACTAAACTTACCTTGCCACGGCCGACCAACAGAAACACATGGCATATGTAATTACCAAATCTTGGGTAAACTAGATTTTGTATACATGTGCCATTGTTTTAGTAAATTATTATTGTGACAAGTCATGTGTTCTGAAATTACTAGATATATATATTTTTTGTCTCACTCCTCTCTTCTATGTATATGTGCATGCCTATTCTCAGGAATCAAACCCAAAGCTTGATACTCTCCGGCCTCACTCTCCAATCCCTTTACTAGCAGAACCATATGCCTAACAGGACCACTAAACATGTCCAAACCCAGATGCTTATTTGAATTAAGTGCTGGATTATGGCATGGCAATCGTCATTTCGGTGGTTTTTGGTTGTTGTCCTTGAACTACATTAAACTCTATCATGTATGATAGTAAGGAGAAATATAAATTCAGTCATAAACTTATGAAATTGATACCAATTCAGTTATTAACCTTTCAATAGAACCAATTTAGTTAAATATCTTGTATTTATGTCAATTGAGTTCATCTAGTCAATTCAAACCAAAAATCATAGTCATAGGCATCAAATATTCTATGTGACGTGATTATCGTTGATATAGACATTTTTAATAATATTTCAATTTTTTTTATAATTTTTATTTTTTTTATGGTTTTTCTTTTCCTTTCATTTTTGCTAGCGAGGGTTGCAACCCTTGCTAAATTTGAGCAAGGGACTTTGTAGCCTTGCTCACCATCGACAAGGTGGTCCTTACCCAAATTTGGAGAGTACTTGTTGTTAAGATACACATGTAAATGAGTTGTGTTAAATAAATCCTACATTGGAGAATAAATCTAGTATGGAATAGTTAATATATCCTAGTTAGTTCATAACTCATTGACTTAAACTTTTGAGTGAAAGTGGGTTCAATTGGATATGTTAACGGGCTTGGACTTGAGTTCCCTCCTAGAGATCTCCCCAAGTGAAAGGTAGCAGATTTCTACTGCATGCTCCCAAGAAATGGTATTAAAGTTAATGGTTGTAGTTTCCGGTATATGAGAGTTCTAGTGTAGTAACACGGGCTCATAAGGATGAAGTTGAGTCAGAAGGATACTTGAATTAAGGGGAGCTAGACCTAACATTAAGCTCACACATGAGGGGGAGAGCAAGACCTAACACTAAGCTCACATGTGAGGGGGAAATTTTTAAAATGCACTTTTAAGTAAATTGTAGTAGAGAAATCCCACATCAAAACACCGAACTCACACGTAAGTAGGAGAGCAAGACTTAACAATGAGATTTTTGAAATGCATGTATAAATTGTGTTAGAGAAATTCCACATCGGAACACTAAGCTCACACATGAAGGGGAGCGCAAGACCTAACATTGAGCTCACAAGTGATGAAGAGATTGTTAAGATGCATATGTGAGTGAGTTGCATTAGAGAAATCCTACATTGGAACATTAAGCTCATACATGAGGAGGAGAGCCAAGACTTAACATTGAGTTCACACGTGAGGAGAAGATTGTTAAAATATGTGTGTGAGTGAAATGGGTTAGAGAAATCCTACATCGGAACATTGAGCTCACACGTGAAGGCGAAATTGTTAAGATGCATGTGTGAGTGAGTTGTGTTAGAGAAATCTCATATCTAAGAATAAATGGTGTGGAGTGGTAACTTTTGACTAAAGTGAACTCGATTGGATATATTGATGGGCTCGAACTTGAGTTTTTTCTAAACACATTGAACGTGAATGATTGAATGGGTGTTCGCAGTAAAATTTGGGTTAATTTAAAAAAAAATATCAACTTTAGATTAAGCATTAAATATGGCCTAATTTTTGTTGTCTCTAAAAAAGGCTTCAATTTTCACTTAAATCCCAAATTTAGCCTTCCCTTTAACTTAAATCCATTGATTGTCCTGAGTAATAAATCCATGTGCACTCTCTAGCTGGATTTAAAGCACTATTCACTGTTCTCTTGTTTGAGTCATAACTTAGAGAATAACTATGAAACTGTTTATTATCTCCTACACTTTCACTAGTAAGTCAAAAAAATCTCCAAATTAAATTTCTTTAGTCAAACTTTGTTGTTTTGTTGTAATATAAGGTAGTAAATCACCATCCGTTGAGAGACACTATGGACGAGATCCGCTAAGCTCACTACTAAAATGTTTTTTTTCTCGAAATAAGGTTGATTTCAAATAGAGAGTTAACAATAGGGGTCAAATTTGAGATAATGATGAAAGTTTATGATTTTTTATGAAACAAAAAAAAAAGTTAGGGCTGGAATTGTCATTCTATCTAAAGTTTGTTTTTTTACACGTGGCAAAAAAAGTTTGGCCAGATTTGATATTCAATCTAAAGTTGGTGTTTTTTTTGCTCTCAATTAGCCCTTATATTTAGATGTGTTAGTCACTAATTATGGAGTTCGTGTTCCATTGTTTTTTTCCCTCGGCTTTTCCGCTCATGGCGCGCACGTCCTAGTTCCCATGAACATCACTCTCCAACAACCCTATATTCTCTCTCTCTCTCTCTCTCTCTCAAGCCACGTTTGCTCAGAACGTGGCTTGAGAGAGAGATCTGGAGTTTGATTTCTGGGTTTCGGGTGAAAAGAGAAACCATCACAGCAGAAACTGTGATCCTGACTCACCAACTCTGTGGAAGCTCAAAAAAATGTCGGTAAGTATTGCCAAAGATCACCATTGCGACAATCTCCCTCCTTTGTCGAGGACTCGCAGGATTGAAGAAGGAAGAAGAGAAATGATGGAGATGATCCGGAACTTGCCCGAGCCAAGTTATGAGCTTTCCCTCAAAGATATTGTGGATAAGCAGCAACCTTTGCAGGTATTAGTGGACTCGGTTCCGTTCAGTTTGGCTTGGTTCACTTCTTGTTCAATCATGAAATCCCATCATATATCTGTAATCACGTGGTAGACATAACATAGTAACATCCCGATGTGCTTTACAAGTGTTCTTCATCTATTGTATATGCTTTGAAACCAATCTGGGGAAACAATTATGCTAATTAAGGAAATGATGTTTTGTAATTGAAAGACAAATAATTAAACTTGGATTGCTTTGCAGGAGAATCAAGAGGAGGAAGAGGAAAAATTTGAGTTTCCAAGTGCATAGGCAGAGTCAAATAAAAACCAGAAGAGGAAGAAGAGGAAGAAAGTCACGAGGACCACTAGTCATCAGCATCATCAGGCGTCAAGATGTAATAACAAGGAAACCGGAACTTTCCTGATCAAGAGGTTTTTCCCATCTTTCTTGGCATTGAGTAAGAAAACCGCAACATCATGGAACAGCAGGTTGAAGATTTCACTGAGGATGTCATTTGAAGGGACCGATCAGAGGGATTTGTACACGGTGTCTAGGATTAAAATGAGTCCTGTTACAGAAGATCGGGGAGAGTCACAGTCGAGATAGAACTGAAAGCTGTTCCAGCAGGAGCAACTGCTATACAAGCAGGTAAAGACTTTAATCTTTTTAAATATGACATTCTATTTGTGGATTTTTGTTTATTTGCCTTTCAGCTGACTTGAGTGTTATCATAGGCATATAGGTAAGTTTTATTGTAGAAACTGCACATTGTTTCATTTAAAATTAAGAAAGATGGTACCTTTATTGAGTCCCAAAGCAGAATTTCCAGTTCAATTCATCACCGGTAGCAATCCTGTTATTGAACCTTGAACAAGATGCTGATTTGGTCTGCAAATAACAGAAAATGTTTCAAACTGAACTATACCAGTTTGAACCATTAGATCTACTTTCAATTTTGTTTGTTCGATTTGAAAATATAACTTTACATTTTAGCAAGAAATTATACTCTTACCTGCAGTTGTATAAGCGTATGATTCCTACCTTTATGCAGGAATCATGACAGCGATTCTTTCCTGGGTTGCTGGCCTTTCGCCACAACGGAAGGCAAAATGCAAAGGCAGAGAACAAGTGTTATCTGATTTGCTCTGCCATCTGCATATGAAGGTAGAATCAGAGATTGATTTTACCTTCAGAATCTAGAGATATACTCAAACAGCAGAAGGGTGTCCACAGCTGCTCTGATGAAGATTTCGTTAATCAGTCCAAGAAAAATCTAATGCAGAGATGCCAATAGCATTTGATACTTGCCAGACTGGGCATCTTGTTAAATACCAAACTTCTCAAGAAACAATGCTAGTGAAGTTTTAGATTTCTGTAGAGACTATGAAGGCCATAACTTGCCTCGTCCTTATCACGAGTCCGTGAGTAGCAGCTGAGAATATGTATCATTGTCATGTAACAAAAGTAAGGATCAAATAAACTGGATGCTGTTGGTATTTTTTTTTAATTCAGTGCTATTTGTGCTGCACATCAAGAATCTAACATATGAACAATAACTATGCAAAGTGATCAGATGGACCTTGCGTACCAAAAACGAAAAACAGTTGAAGAAGGTTTAAAAGGAATAGCGGGGCTAAGTTCTTCCTGATCCTGAGTTTTGGGGCTAGTGCCTCTGCTGGTCACTCCTGATTATGTTTATAGCATATTCTCTCCTCCAGCGCCCATTTGCACGGATGTTATACACGAGCAATCTGGGAATTCATTTAGAATGAAGGAGGGAGAATCTTCCGATCAAATAAGTTCAAATTAGCTGAGAATCTATTGTCTGGTGTTCAAGTAAGTTTCGTCAAGTAACCAATTTAATGAAAATTACCTCCAATGTCATGAAAATTCACTACCATCGACCCACAACAGTTCGTCTCGGTCGAAGCACAAAATTTCCACAGAATGTGATTTTGGATGACCATCCTCTCAGTTGGAACATCAAACTTACTCCCATCTGCTACAATACACAATGAGCACTCGTAAGCTTCACAGGGGCGTGGTGGTGGAAGCACTGTCCTCTCATGCAGAACGACAAGCCAAAGTACCTTGGCTCTCCTGCTACCTTTCCTGCCCAAAATGGCCGGTACAGAAATATTAGATGGACTCATTTCTTGAATAATGTGATAAAACGGAATCAATTATAATACCGAATATACATAGAAATTTGCATTTTTTTAGCGGGACTGGGCGTGAATTGAACTAATTTTATTATGTGTTGACATAATCTATTAGACTCTTAACAAATGCTAGCTTCCTTTAGGTCCTTTTTCCTAGAAAAATCAATCTAGCTTAGCTTCCTTGTTTTTATTTTCCACTTTCAAGAACTCAAAGACTCTTGCTCCAATTTCAATGGGCCTTTTGACCCAGTGAAAATAGACTTGTGGGAAAGATACAAGCGCCATGCTATTGTGTGAAATAGTGGAGTGTTGCGACCTACGCATAGATGTTTAGAGTCCGAAAGGCGAAATCACTATAACTCACATGCTCTTATCGTGCCAATCAACAAGGATCGCCGTGAGATCAACTACTTTACGGTTAAAAAAATATGTATGTTTTAAGTTAGAAAAATGAATTATCTAACCTCCCAGGATTATTTTTCCTAAAAAATGATTTCACGGAAAAAAAAATTTTTTTTCATCATGAAATTTTTCTTGAAATAAACACACCTGAATTATGATCGTTCTACAATTTAATTGAAATTACCATCTGATGACATTTGTTGAGTTTAATATTTCTAGTATTATTTGTTGAGTTTGACTCTAAGAAGAAAACTTAGATCATCCTTCACTCAATAAGATGATTAGAAACGGGTCGGATGACAAAGAGATTCAATTTGGAGGGTCTAGGGCATGGCATTAAAGTAGATTTATGGCCTGAAACAATATCCGAGAACGTCGCTTTGACAAACAAACTCAGTACCGCATTGCCGACTATATATCATTGGATTTAACACTTATTTTGGCCCGGCTACAATGTATATCTTCTTTGATTAGCATTGACCATAAACAGATCCGGCATTAGATGAAGAGGGATATTTGCAGATTCTGAAAGGATTAGGGATTCAAATATCGTAAAAATCAATCCGATACTTGAAATTTTTTAAAAAAATTATTAAAAGAAAAAAAGACTTGGATTCTTGATTTAGTTATCCTCCCTGAGATTATGTCGATTAATGATCCCAGGAGAAGCCAAAAAAGACACCCATTTTTCTAACCGGCCCGCATGTTATTTTTCTTTGTTTTAATTAGTGAAGCTAAGAAAGCTTACTCTAGCGGGAGCAGTATTTAATGCATGTTTCTAAGAATGGTATCAAGTATCTCGAGTTTACTTGGGAGGGGAATGTGCTGCAGGTGAGGTCCAAAAGAAAAAGCAAACAAACGATGGTATTAAGTAATAAAAATTTGAGATAAGTACATCAGAAATTTTAAAACTTATTGTAAAAGAGTAATTGAGTTTAAAATCTTTTAAAAAGTGTAATCAAATCAAGTCCTAAAACTTATAATACAATTAAATGTCTTCATTAAGTCCGTCTAATTTAATTGATGTGATTGTTTATTACTTTTTTAAAACACGTGGCACCATCTGTAGTGAATAAAGAGGGTGCAAATTGTTGAAATAAGCAGTTTTTTTTAGAGATTGAAAATGTAGGAGAGATTTGTGAAGGAAGAAAAAGAAGTTTGGAGGCATAGAAAGAAAAGAGTGACGCGCAAGAGAGATGATTAAAAACGTCAAATGCATGGAAAGAAAGTAGAAGAAGAAAAGTAGGACCTGCAAGGAAAACAAAGAAACAAAATAAAAAGCGTCAACCAAATAATAAAAAAAATTATTTTTATAGAGTTATATGATAAATTGTAGGCCTTACAAGAGATGATATGGTCAAAACACACAAAAAGAGTGTCTAAACAAAAAGAAGAGTAGAGCCAAAAGGTATGAGGGAATGAAGACCAAATTTTAAACTGTCCACATCTCCTTTCTTTCTTCGATGCACACGCTACGAAAACTCACTGTTCATCTTTTTCTTCCTTTCTCTATCTTCTACAGACTTAGACATACCGTCTGAGAAGGCATAGAACTCGCTCCCTTTCCTCTGCTGGTTCTCTGCGGGCATCGGCTGTGGAGCAGTCGTCGCCATCCAACCTAGACCAAGCCAAGTGCGACACTGTGTTGAAATCGATCATGTCCTCCATCGCTATCTTCTGTGCCATGAGTTTTAGTATTAATTCAGGAAAATTCGTCCAATAGTTTACCAGGATTTGAAGTGCCGGATGTTTAAGCAGCCGCGTTACAAATTCGAATCCACTCTGAATTATAGGACGAATAGAGAAAAAAGAAGTCGAAAATTATTGACCAATATAGGAGTTCCCCAAAAATCTTCGAAAACCCTAAACAGAAGCCACTGGAGATCACAAACAGCCAAATCTCCTTTAAACTTAGTGCATCACATCTATTCATATTAAAGTCATTCTACTTTGCCTGTCTCATGATGAACTTTTTCTCTTCAATGCAAAGCCCAAGTTTAATGGGAGGAACTGTTCCTAATTCACGCCAGTTGAAGAGAAGATAACGTGAGTATGGCAAAAGATGAAGATGAAACGGCATAACTTATTTGGCAACTACCACGAGGGTGCAATTGTCAAGAATGATTTACAAAATCAATTTATAAAATGATCTGATAACAAGCAAGTCATATGAAATGAACATCCACAAAAGCACCACAAATCAATCTCACAAATTATATCTGGTTTTCCATTTCTCGTAAGAACGTTATCAACTTGAAAAGCAAAGGCACAACTATATAAAACGTTAATTATTGAATGTAAAAAGGAGATCCTATGGACCCGAATGTCCATGGCTTCTTAGGATAAAATATGTGGAAGTCAGGGCGGAAGAGCTCAAGTAGCGGAAGAAGCTTCAGGGAAAATTCGTCTCCCCTGCTTGTATATATAAACCATCCACGATAACCAGATTCAAGAATCCCTCACTAGTTGCACCCGAGGGAAAAAGAAAAACATCCCTCTCTTCCTAAGTTCGTTTTGATTAATTAAACTCGTCTTGCGCTGAGCAAAATCATCTGGTGATCTTGATCGAAGCACAGGAAAGAAAGCCTGACAGCTTCCATGCCGGAAGCCATGGAAGGGAAGGAATCAGCGGCAAGGAGACAAGGCCTGCTACTTCATCCTCCCAGGCGTGGACGCATAAAGCAGCTCGTGTTCGCCAGTTTGTTCGGAAGCCTTAAGGCCCTTGGGGGTAGAACTATCGGCTTTCTTCTTGGCCGCAACGGAACATAGGCTCCCACATAAAAAACACTAGTCACCTCTCTTATCTTCGATTCCTCGTTCTAGTTGAAAGAAAGTAAATCCTAGACCGCTCGATAATGTTAATCAACTGTTGCGTTTGATTCCTAAGTTCTGTGTTTGTGTTCTGCTTCTTTAGTAGTTTCGCGCGGGAAAATGGCTCTATGTTATTCATCTGATGTTCTGTTCTCTCATCCGACATATGCTACTTGTTTTCATTTAATCTTTCACTGGTTCAGTCAGCCGTGGCGTCCCAAAATTCTCGGTGATATGACCGACAGATTTTGAAAAGCCACGTCGATATAAGTTCGATACCTGCACAGATGAAAAAGGATCAATAATATATCTATCTATCTATATCTATTTATATATATATATATATATATATATATATATATTCAGGTATTTGCTTTTTCAGTTACTAGGGGCCATAATTATTTTTGTATCGGTCGCAATCAGCATAGAAAAACGGACCATAAACCATGATGTGGACCCGGATCAATTATTTCAATATTCAATTTGGTACTAGATGACAATGCCAGATTCGTAGAGACGCCAAGTTTGTGGAATTTTTTATTTGACTAAGGCAGCCGACGAGATCGATGTTTCTTGAAAGGAACAAAAGTACTCGACGCTCATGCTGTGTCTGGACTCGGCTGACTTGCTTCAATGCGCACCAATCGGTTATAAATAACAAGATCTGTTCATGATCCTAAATTCCCAACGGGCGCGCTGTTGCGGCTTATGTGCAAATTTGAAAAAAGTGTTATAAAAATTATAAACCTTTTGCATTTGATATTAATTTAAATTTTTTTATTAATATTAATTTAGTTATAAACCTTTTAATTTGATTTTAATTCACTTATTCAAGTTCATTTTGACTGGATATTATTAATGTGAATGCCAATCGACTGATGTGGCACGATCGACGTTGATATGAATAATTTTTAATGACATTTTAATATTTTTATGAATTATTTATTTATTTATTTTTCTTTCTTCTTCTTCTTCTTCCTTCTACCGAACCTTGGCAACTAGATAGAGGTGAGGGTTGATGAGGGCTTGAGTCCTTAGTAGTTGCTTGGTGAGGCCAACCTCATTGGATTTGATGAGGTCGAGCCTTGCCCATGGCCAGTGAGGCTCAACCCTTCCCAACCCAACGCTGAGGCCATGAAGGCAGCCTCAACAAGGGCTCAAGGCTCGCTGAAGGCTGACGACTAGGTGGAGGAAGGAAGAGGAGAAGGGAAAAAAAAGAGAAAAGAGAAAAGAGAAAAGAAAAGAAATAAATAAATCAAAAAATACTAAACATTATTATACATGTCAAAATGGGTGTATAACCCATTTATGATCCAAATATTTAAATGAAAATAAATAAATAAAAATCAAAAAATACTAAACATTATTAAAAGTTAGCTTTTATAAAGAAAAATTATTCTTAAGTTTAGTTAAATAGAAAAATGTTTTAACAATATGGGTCGGGTTGGGTATGGGTTGGGTATGGGTTAGGTTGGGTATGGGTCAAAAATTTTATAATATGTTTAAATGGGTCATAAATCAGCCAATCTGTATCCACGTTAGTTAGAAGGACTAAATTGGCATTGGATCAAAATGTTTAACATTAAATTGTTAGTTTAGAACTAAGTTAGCATTTATATAAAAGATTTATCACTTTTCTAACACTTTTCCTTGTAGTTGGTGGGCTTGTTTTTGGACCTATATGGTTGGACACGACTCGTAACTTTCCCATGAATAAGGATCCCATGCGAAGCCAAAACCCCAAATAAAATACTATCTATTTTTAACTTAAATAATCCACTATTTTGGTGCTAGTGCGCGGAATTTTTTTGGTCCAAATCTTGTCGGCTCGCATGTTAGATTTCTTTGATATAATTAGTGAAGTCAAGAGAGCTTATGCTAGAGAGAGCAACATTTTAAGCATCTTTTTAAGGAAGTAGCATCTACGATGTGGAGTTTACTTGGAAGGGGGATGTGTAGCAAGTTTGTTCCCACAGTTAAACTTAGGCCCCAAAGAGAAAAGAAAAGAAAAGAAAAGCAAATGAGGGTACAAACTTATAAAATTTATACCCACAATAAGATTACTATCAAAGTGTTGAACTACCCATAATTTGAAGATTATTGTAAGGGTGGAGTTGTCAAGAATGATCTACAAAATTGATTTATAAAAGGGCCAGGCAAAATTAATAAGTATGTGAACAAGTGGGTCGTATCAAATAAACGTCCATTAAAAAACACAAATCAATTTCACAAACTAAATCAGATTTTTCATTTCTTGTGTGAATATGAATCAAACTCAAAAAGCCAATGCACAACTAAATGAAAAACAGGAGTATTCGATACAAATTTACATAACTTATTAGAATAAATTATAAATGGACGGGCTCGAGATGATGAGCCCGATCAATGCTACGGTGGAGATGAAGCATTAAGGGACACTGTCAAAAAGAACTCCATTTTGGATCCTTTCTCTGAATTTATATATAGAACATCCACTCATGCTAGAATTAAGAATCACGCTCTCTCCTGAACCATATGAGTTTTCTAAATCTAGAAGGCGGATCCAGGAGATCCTTTTCTGATTCCTTATCCTAGCAAAAAGTATCTTATTGGTGGGGGTCTTTTTAATGGCCCTATTTGTCAGTGTCGTCTGATCGACAATCTAGAAAAAGACCCCTCACAGTTCCCAATAAGTTCCCAATACAAATCTTGGTCTAAACCTTTCTGGTTTTGTCATGTTCTTTACTATAATTAAATAAGCGGTAGGAGAACAATAAAGAACGGATGAGAATGATGATGAAATACTTTGGTCTCATTTGTAAATTTGTGGGAAAAAGATGATTGAAGCACCTGTCTTAATCATGAGATATCCAAGTATAATTAGAGGATAAGAAAGTAGCCGTTTGGTGGAATAACAGGAAATTTCCCCCATCAACTGAAGGATTAGGAGGACCAATATGGCCCTAACCTTTCTTTCTTTCCTTTTTAAATTCTTAATCATTTCATGAGTCGCTAATGGAAAATGGTATTTTATTTTCTACTTGCTCTTTTCGTTTGATTTATTTCACTAATACTGTTATTATTTCTTAATTTTTTTAGCTCGCGAGACCATTTCACATAGTTTGTTACAAGTGCTTTAGTAACATGCTTATGGACATGTGTTATGTGCATTTGCAAGGATCACAATGAAGACCCGGTCTTAATCTCGACTGGAGCAGGATCGATTGAAAGTCGACATGCAAATGAAAAAAAAAAAGAAAAACCCTAAGCTGTTCGGGCCAATATGGTCTAGATTTGGAATTGGTCTAATAATAGATCCGTCATAATACTTAAGACTTGACATACCTAGGTAACTTTTCTCTACACATCCCACTTTCTCGCTATTGAGATGAGCAGCTAGTTACTTGCTATAAATCAAACTACCCACCATCTCCACGGCATTAGGTATGGGATGAGTGAAACAAAAGATTTACATGGCCTATATATTCAATATTAATACAAAACAAGGGGTGTGCTTGTTTAGGGGATATCTTGATTATAAAGAAAAATACTTTTCGGAAAATTATTTTTCAAGAAAATAATTTTTTTTTTTTCTTTATTTGATAATATATGACCGAAGATGTTTTCTACTATTTAGATCTGATTCCAAAAATTACCCAGTCTCGATGGTGTTAGATGTTAGCATGTGTAGAAAAAGGTTACAGAGTATCACACCTAATATCTCACCATAAAAAAATTAAGGTGTTCTTGAGAATCGTCGTTTGTTTCTATATGTTATTCTGATAGGCGGTGCGAGTCGCAAAGAAATCATTTGCTCACATGAGCATCTAGCTAAGAAAGAAACTAATTGCAAACTGCTAACTAAAAAGAATGACTTGCCACACGTGAGCACGTGGATAATCTAAATGCACAACTTTCTCTTTGTTGGTGTATCTTTCTATTGCTTCTTTTAGAATAATTCGAGATGTTCTAAACTAATTTACTATTTGGTAAGTAAATTGACCGACGGGGGAATCAAATTTCTGTTTTTCAGTCTTAACATGAGGTATTCTGAATTTTGGATTTGAAGTTTACGAAAACAAGCAAATCATCCCATTTGCGGACATCAAGCAAGAGAGAGGCTGTGATTTGAATTGTCTAGACATTATGTATTTTACGGAGGTGTTATATTGAAATTGGCTTCCGCAAAACACTTTTCATCAAAAGTCATTCTTTGATTTTTTTTTTTTTTTAAAGAAGATTGGTTCTATGACAATTTTGGATATAAAACATCACGGATACACAAGGAAACCTAATTTTACTGGAATTTAATTAACGACAAAACTTAAGGACATAAAAATACAATGCCGAAATCTAATTGACAATAAACTATCCAAGACATATAGTAAATATACATGCTGGAATTTAATCGCTGACATGGATCTGGAATTACAGTTAAAAAACAAGCAAAAATTTATCGGCAATTTGAATTTGGAAACTACAACTACAGTCTAGGATTTTAAAAATAACATGTTTGTTTATTTGGTGTTGGGGTTTCAAGTAGTCGAATACTGGTATTTGTAATGCTTCCGACATAACTGGCCATATTTTTTGTTGGTATCAATCAGGACCACAGTTGACAGTTCAGTACGAGGAAAAGGACCATAAACATCATGTGGACACATAACAATCGCATTAGTTCCAATTGGGATCGAGGAAGACGACAAGATCCGATTACCATGACCCCCAAAGAAACGAAAATCTTGATCTTGAAGAATCCTGAGACCATTAATTAATCACCCATGGGGAAGTTCACTTCCTCATGCAGTTGATGTTACCCAAAAGGTGGAAAGCTACTCGATAGTCATGGAACTACTGAACTTTTCCATTTTCAAGTGAAAATGGTGATCGGAGACATCTACCTAGTGTCTCAGGCCGAGACGGGAAGAAAACAGAAGCGTCCATGGCAGGGATTTCTCTTCGACGAGTCATCGGCGAGGGTGCTCTTTGGACATCCCCGGTGTTTGACAGCAAGGAATCTGACCTTTTGGCGAGAGTACAAGGATCTTACTGATCGAAAGGCTTCAGGGACCATTGGAGAAGCGTCACCTTTTACACCAGGGACATTTGAAAAATGTCTCTGTGCACAGTGTAAGATATGGCTGAAAGCCACGTTTTCAAATAGCGGTAGTTTGTCCTCCTTTCTTTACAGTGTCTTCACTTAGCTTGTTGCTGTTTGGTGATGGTGATTTTGTGTTTTGTAGTGATTTTGACGAGGCGCGCGGTAGATGGCTTTTTCTTCCAATTGATGCGCTTTGTTCCACATGTTAATTTTTCGAGTGGGAGGTGAATCTTCAAGTAAATGATCAGTGGGATCAACTTATGGGCTCTCTCTTGGATTTCCTACTTGCGAAGGTATTGGACTTACACAGGGCGCGACTTGAACAATCCCTGATGCTCTGATAATACAAGCTTGCATTCGTTCTTCATTTCACACGACACAAAAGTTGGTCCATAAGAGTAACTCAGATGAGTTCCGCACCAGATAATTCGTTGGGGTTATGCACATGAGTGAATATGAGAGAGAGTAGAGAGAGATGAGTTGATCAAAAGTTGTAGACGGCATGCCAAAAAAGGGAACGGGTTTGGTGGGTGTTTGGGTCCCCGGAACAAAAGTTATAGACGAAGTTTCTGCGAAACGGGGTAAGCGGAAAACCTTTTCTGAGAATTGCATGTAAATGACGATAGCTACACCGTAATGGAGCACTTTGATCTTAATTAATTCTAATAAGCTTCTGGGTATGGATAAGTTTATTGGTCCGATAATTCTGGGAGCACGTAAATTGTCGTAGAAAAATTTACTAAAACGGTGCTCCACGTGTACACGATTCAGTTCACTAAGATTTGGCAATTACATATTTGCTGTATTTCTTTTGGTCGGGCATGGCATTATAAGTTATAGTTGTCGATCTCTTATTCACTTTTTGACTATTCCTCTGTTTCGATGGCTTGCTTAATACTGTGGCCTAAATGGAATTTGAGCAAACATTGAAGTATGTTGGCCCAAATAGCCTCTAGTAGGCTAGGACATGAGCCACGTAAGGTGGGCTGATCACCACATTCAGGCAATGATTGCGATGATGATTTAAGAGAAAAACATAAGCTACAGAAGACATGGTATATGGCATGTGGTGATTGAATGGTTGGATGAGAATGTTAGGTGGCGAGGAAGTGCAAATCTAAAAGGCCACTTACATTGGGCCGAATAGGTTGGGCCGACCCCAAGCCTCGGTACGGCTGCCGGACCGGCATCGAAACAGGTCTGAAAAAACCAGTTGAGAGAGAGTGGATCATCCGCTTCGACCACCACTTTGCATCGCTAGAGGAGCATCATCCCACCACGGTTGGAGATGGCGATGGCTTAATCGCTATTGTCAAGTGTGCACTCCAGAGAATGAGAGAGAGAGAGAGGAGAGACGAACCGATCTAGATCTAGAACCAAATCGTCGTCGAAGGTGGCTCCAGGTCGGACACTTCACCAACCACCACATTGCCGGTGTTCGCCACTAGGGGCCACCACGATGGAGCTGCTGGTGGGGCGATCTGGCGCGATCTAGTCTAGATCGTTGCAGACTTGGAGTGTTTGTTGCAGATTTGGAATCTTCAAGTCTGCAACGACACCTTCATTTGTTTTTTTTATGTTCTTTGTTAAAATTTTTAGATGCTAAACAGTATTTTGGTATTTCGTTTTTTGTTTTTTTTTCTAGATTTATAAACCTTTTAGATACTTTTGCATAACAAATATATTTTAGTCTTCTCTTATTTTTATTTTTCTGACAAGCTTACTTTATTAACTTTTTAGGTCGCATTTAGGCTTTTCTTATATTACGTGATAGAATTAGGTTAACTTTTTTATTTGCTCGCTGCGCTTAGATTTTACTTACCATCACATAGATTAAATTTTTTCATTTATTGAACTAGGATACGTTTATTTTATGCATAGCTCACGGGGCCTTCTCCCGAGACTTTACAGTGAGGTCTTATATTGTTTTGCCCGATAAGCCTCCGGTTATTTTCCTTTCTCTTTCTTTCGCTTATTTATTATTTATTTTATTATTGACCATTTAATTTTATTGCTCGAGTACTTATACATGATTATATGGATTCACCTGCTTTTGGGAATTAACTATCAAAAAAGATTGCACGAAATATGTTTTACTAAAAGAGAGAAGGTACTAGCAATGGGAGTTAGGCATAACTAGTTTAACCAAGCTTCCAAACCCCAAATTTTGTTTCGTGAAAGTAAGGCGAGCTTCCACGTTATACTCAGCTCCTGAGGAGCCTAAAATAGGTTAGTACTGACTTTAGTTTAAAAATCCAATGGGTAATACATGAGAAATCAAGTTGCCATTAGTAAATCTTAAAAGAATCCACCCTAAATGTAAGCATTACCTAGAAAGAGGGTTTATATGGGATAGCCTAACAATCTGTTAAACCCCTCAAGGTCCATCTCAAGAGGGTCATGAGACGACATTTCCATATTGAAGGGTGAAAATTACTAAGAATTGGAGGGTGGTTAGAATGGGCACGGGTAAGGTCTAAATATGGATCACTAAAATTGTATAATATTTTATTTTTTTTTGGTTTGAAATGTAAGTATCATTTAGAAGATGACATACAATAGCTTAGGAGCATTTCCCATCATTACAAAAGATAACTAAGAACTCAAAAAAATGGAGTGAGGGACTCTCCATATAGTAGCCAAAATTATATTTGTCTGGAAAGGTTTAAAATTTTTGTAAAATGATGCTTGGCTCCTGACAAGCTTACGAATTTTAGCCACAATGATGAAGACATCATTTGACTTGTTTTGGGAACGTCTATAGTTACGTTCCATCCAAATGCAGTAAATGGTTCCTAAAAAAGTTACTTTGAGAAGCCTTGCCGCCAAATCCTTGCCTTTGGTAGCCTTGATCATCCATTGGATTTCATCATTCCATCCTCCTAAGTTACGGCGGATTCCGTATTGTGCAAAAATAATACGTCATATGCTTCCCGTCCATGTGCACTAAAAGAATAGATGATCTCGATTTTCCAGACTATCCAAACAAAAATTATAATGGATTGCTACTGCGAGCATCCAACGTGATATGATATCTGCTGTTGGGAGTTTGCCTCTACAAATTAGCCATCCGATAAAATTGTGTTTGCTAACCCCACCTGTCCATATCAATTGGTACCATCCCACAATCGGTCCCACATTCCTGAGTTCATCGTATAACTCTTTGCAACAATATCTTTGTCTAGATATGGCTGAAGCTAAGGTTGGCCTTAGTTTAAGAATACCGTGCCAACTCCATGCCACACTATCTTTAATTTCAAGCTGCATAATTGGAGTGCTTCTACATTTGGTACTATGAACCCATTTACTCCATAAGGAAGACGATGGACAGTTTATGAGGCTCCATAGCATTCTGCCCAGTAAAACTTTGTTCCATAGATTTAGATTGAGCAACCCTAGTCCTCCCTCCCTTTTTGGCAAGCAAACAATTTCCCAAGCAACTTTATGCGATCAATGGCCTTCCATATTTCCACTCCATAAAAATTGTAGAGCAATATATATTAAATGAATCAATTTGCATCAAATCCATTTTTTACTCACCCAACCTGACCCCCAATTTTGATATGTCTATTGTTTTCTCAACTTTACTATTTTAATTAAAGGGGACGAAGTGGAATTACTACATAATTTGACATGATCGGAGGTGATGTATTACCCACTCCAGTAAATCTGAATTAAAATACTGATTTGTGACACATTTGGACATTCTTACCTGCATGATACAAATGAGGAAGTTTTCTGGGTTTTACTCAGGAGGACCCTCCTAGGCTGGGGTCAATTTAGGGCTACGATAGTGTCATAACCGCCGTTGTTGATCTATGTGAAGTATAAAGCCTTTGCGGGAGCACTCCTTTTTCATGCCATTGACCTCGCTTTGGCTCCCAATTTGGAGAATATTCAATCAACTTCCAATAATGGCTCTTCTTGTGCTTCACCTCGCCACAGTGATTACGTTGAGGTTTTCTAGACGGTGCCTTCCTAGGGCTTACTCTTCCAACCAAGAAAGCGGCACTCCCAATCTTCTCTTCTCTCCATTGGGTAATTGATTTTTGCCGCTCTTCCTGAGTAATCATAAAATAAAATTTATCAAGGAATGGGAGTGGCTTGAGGTTGGCCTTTGCATTCCCAAATGAAACTAGTGGATCTTCTCGGCTTCCTCCTTTTTCACATACTTCGTGGCTCCCACTCATGTACTTCTTGACTTCATCATTGATGTTGGGGATGCAAGGTCCATTCCCTTTAGCGAATCTCTCCTCCGGCTCATCCCACATAACATTTACTTCCTCTACGTATGCCAAGCTTCCTTGTAAACCCTTGTTGAGGTAATTGAAAATTAATGAAATTATCACGGAATTATAGATGTCCTGATCATCAGATTAGGGAGCTGTTGGATTTAGTTTCTGTAGAATCTGCTGATAAACTCAAATTTGTTTTCCGCTCGCAGTGCATGTCTCGTTGCCTTCAATCATGTTGCATAGTTATCTTGAGTCAACATGCAAGAAATGAGTACATTTAAGATTGTTAGAAGTGTTGAGATAACATGGTGAGAAATGTCAATCACCTTAGATGCTTTTTTGCCCATATCACAAAGGATAAGTGTCATGCCCTAAGTAGCACCCATACGGACACGTGACACATGATACGACACGATACGAGACACGTTGTTTTTCAAAAAATAGAGAATTCCAATACGTTGGGACACATTATTTATTAAATATATATTTTAATATATTCATGATAAATTATCATTTTTATAATTATCTTAATCAAATTAATTTGATTCAAATTCACAAATAAATAAATAATAAAAAAGAGTATAGAATAAATTTACACTAAAAACATTAATTCACCATTTATTAATATCATTCATTGTTTCAATTTAACAAATTCAAATCAACTTTAGCAATCCATAAAACTTAAGTGTCAAAGCGTGTTGGAAGAAAATGGGCAAAAATAAACTTGAGTGGGTGAATTGTGTCAATGGAGGTGAGAATAAAAAGAGAGAGAGAAGATTAGAGTTTTCATCTTTTCCATTTATTATTTTTATTTATTTACATATTTACATTTTGACCTATAATTTATTAATTTTTTTTTTAAAATTGACTTTTTACATGTTGAAATCACGTCTTAAAATTCCAACACGAGTGTTGAGGAAAGTTGACCAGGTGTCGGATTTTCCGACACGTGTTGATTGAGTGTCGAAGAGTGTCAGAGAGTGTCAAACACGTGTCGGAGGGTCCGACATGACACGAAAGCTTCCAGAGAGTGTTGATGCTCTTAGGTCATGCCTAATGTCTTTACTGCACTTTGGCTAATTCAATTCTAAATATTTCAACTTTACCAATTGAATATTAGATTTTTTCAAGTTTTGTCAGTTGAGTATATCCATTCAATTTTAATAAGAAATCGCTAATTTGAATGCTAGTAGTGCCACGCAGAATAGACATTACCAATGTGAGTGTCAGTTGTACCATGTAATATGACCAATGTTCACATTAGTGATTTTCTAACTAAAATTACCTAGATTAACTTAATTGGTAAAATGTGAAAATATTTAGGACTCAATTGACAAAATTGAAGAACTTAAGACTAAGTTAGCTAGAGTGTGATAAGTTTAGTATTTTTTGGACAATTTTCCCAATCTCTCTGCAAGAGAATTCATAATTGGCTTCTATTACTCATACTAAAGTGCAAAAATAGTGACAAGATATTGCTTCATAAACTAAAAAAAGGAGGAAAATCAACCTATTATCTAACTGAGTATAAGAGACACAAAATATTAGACTAACTAAATATAGGAAATAGGTCTTCTCAAATAGAAAAGGAAATCTACCAAATCTACCAATTATCCTTAAAAGATCATAAGAAATACCCAAAATATTATGCTAACTAAAAAACAGAAAGTAGATCCTCCCTAATATAATCATATGAAACATGTGTTGTTGAATATTAATAGGAGATCATACGAACCCGGAATGTCCCTGACTTATATACGTAGAACTTCGTTTGGGATCCTCCCAGGAGCCGCATATATAGAAAATCCACTCCCACTAGAATCAAGAGTCATTCTCTCACTACACCCAAGCGTGTAATTTTGATCAGAGCCCACCATGACCAGTTATCTCAATCCAAAAGATGGATTGAGAAGATCTTATTCTGATTCCTAATCATAGCAAAAAGTGCATTAGCTTCCTCATATTGATTGGGAAATCGGTTAGTTGGCCATTCTTTTCGACCTCATCTGACTGACAATAAAGGAAAAGTACCCGACTATTCCCATTACAAACCCTGATCTAAATCTTTCTGATGGTTTGACAGAGGAGGGAGAATGATACAAAACTGTTGATGATATTGATTTAAGACTATGGTCCCATTTTGTGGGAAAAGACTATTTAAACCAATAGTCATGAGATATCATGTATAATAATAGGATAACAAGCAGCTGTTTGTCTCCATCTGTTCCCATCAACTAAAGGATTAGGCCCCTAACCCTTTCGATTTTAATCATTTCACAAATCGGTAATGGAAAATAGTACTTCATTTCCTACGCACGAACTTCTTTCTGTTTGATACGTTTCTTATTTTGTAGCTTGCAAAATTATTTCACACATCAGGTTAGAGTGCCTGAGATCCACGCTTTTAAACATGCCCCAAGTATTGTACACGAATTGGCAAGGATCGATGGGGAAGACTCGGTCTATATCTTAAGTGGAGAAGGATTGATTATTCAAAAGTTTAAATGCCATGAGAAAAAAACCTAAGCCGTGAGAGCTCTAAACTTGCAATTTGGGTTAATAATCAGTCCGCTGCAGTACCATGTAACTTTTTTTCTATATATCCTGCGTTTTTCATCATTGAGAAGACAGTTAATTGCTGAAAATAAATTACGCATGTATAAAAAAAGGTTTACATAGACCATGTACCTAATATTTATCTAAAATACAACCACTCGTCCTAACTATCTAAAATGATTTTGTGGAAAATATTTTCTTTTGTCATGAAACTTTCCTTAAAATAAAGGCATCTAAATAACGGTTGTTCTAGGACATAATTGAAACTACCATCTGATGAGATTCATTGAGATTAATAGTTCTAGTATTATTTGTTGAGTTTGACTCTAAGAAGAAAGCCTATATCATCCTTCACTCAATAACATAATTAGAAATGGGTCGAACGATAAAGAGATTCAATTGGGAGTGCATAGCATCAAAGTAAGTTTATGGCTTGAAACAATTCTCCGAGAATGTTGCTTTGGCAAACAAACTTAGTATTTCATTGCCGACTATATGTCGCTGGATTCGACACTTATTTTGGCGAGAGGTAAAATGTATATCTTCTTAGATTAGCATTGACCATATATAGATCCGACATTAGATGAATAATTACCGACTCTAAAAGGAATAGGGATTCAAATCTCATAAAGATTAGTCAGATGCTTGAAAAGGTTTTAATAAATATTATTAAAAAAAAAGTGACTTGGATTCTTGATTTATTTATTGTCTCTGAGATTATGTCGATCAATGATCCCAGGAGAAGCCAAAAAAGACAATCACTTTTTCTGGCCGGCGCACATATCATTTTTCTTTGATTTAATTAGTGAAGCTAAGAAAGCTTACTCTAGCGGGAGCAGTATTTAATGCATGTTTCTAAGAATGGTATCAACTATCTAGAGTTTACTGGGGAGGGGAATGTGCTGCAGGTGAGGTCCAAAAGAAAAAGCAAACAAATGATGGTATTAAGTAATAAAAATTTGAGATTATTACATCGGAAATTTCAAAACTTATTGTAAAAGAGTAGTTGAATTTAAAACCTTTCAAAAAAAAATGTAATCGAATATAAATCCTAAAACTTATAATGCATTTAGATCTCTCTGTTAATTCCGTCTAATTTAATTGACATGTGGCACCGATGTAGTAGCCTCAAGTGCCACGTCAAGAAAAAAAGGATAAAAAACATAAAGAAAAGTAAAAAAAAGAAAAAGAAAAAGGCAGTGCTTTTTTCACTCCTCATTTAGCTTGGACACTCCCTTTTTGGGTGTTTTAACCATATTATTCTTTACGGGGCCCATCACTTCTCATATAACTCTATATAAGTTATCTTTATTTATTATTTGGTTCATGATTTTTATTTTGTTTCTTCTTCTTTTTTCTCTTGCGGATCTCACTTTCCTTCTTCTTCTTTCTTTTTCCACACCTTTCACTGCCTTAGTTCTCCACTTTTGCAAATCCTCTCTATTAGCCTACATCGTTACTTTCAACAAGTCAATGAGTGAGAAGTAGCACAGCAACCCAAAATTGATAATGAAGAACTTATGGCAACGATGGTAAGAAACTAAATCCAGAGGGACCAAAAGTCTATAGGATGCAAGTATTTACAGACTATAAAGCAATTGCACAATTAATTTACAAACATTGTTTTGATATATGCTATACTCTAAATGTAGTATTGAAACACAAGGTAAAGCATTTTTATATCCCAAAACTCAAATTCACTTTTAAGAAAAAATATCAGCAAACACTCAATAGTGACTGGAATGCGCATGATTTGAGACCAAAAAATTGGAAAGAAAAAGAAGAAGAAGCAGCTTTCGCTAGAACCGTTGATAGCAAATGAGAAGGGCACAGATTGTTGAATTAACCAATTCTTTTAGAGATTGCATATGCAGGAGAGATTTGTGAAGGAAGGAGAAGAAGAAGTTTGGAGGCATAGAAAGAAGAGAATGGTCTACAAGAGAGAAACATCAAACGTGGAAAGAAAGAAAAAGAATGAAAGTAGGACCAGCAAAGAACAAAGAAGAAAAAACAAAATAAAATAAAAAATATCACTTTTATAGAACTGTACAAGAAGTAGTGGATCCCCGACATGAGATAATATGATCAAAACTCACAAAAAAAAGTGTCTAAGTCAAAAAAGAAGTGGAAAAAAAAGGAAACTCAAAAGAATTAGATAATAAAGACCAAAATTTAAACTGTCCACCATCTCCGTTCTTTCTTCGATGCATAAGGTATGAAAACTTACTGTTCATCCTTTACCAAAAAAAATAATTACTGTTCATCTTTTTCTTTCTTTCTCTATCTTCTACAGACCTAAACATACTGTCTGAGAAGCTATAGAACTCGCTCCCTTTCCTGTGCTGATTCTCCGCGGGCATTGGCTATGGAACACTCATCGCCATCCATCCTAGTACGAAGCCAAGTGTGACACTGCGCTGAAATTGATCATGTCCTCTACAGCTATCTTCCGTGCCAAGAGTTTTAACATTTACTTCGGAAGATTCGTCCAATAGTTCACCATGATCCGAAGCGTCGGCTGTTTTATCAGTCGTATTGCAAACTCAAACCCTCTCCGAACTAAAATTAGGGCAGATAAAGAAAAGCAAGGTGAAAATTGTTGACCAATATAGGAGTTCCTCAAAATCTTCGAAAACTCTAAACAGAAGCCACTGGAGATTACATGTTCTCTTTAATGCAAAGCACAAATTTTAATGGGAGGAACCGTTCCTCCTTCACGCCACTTGAAGAGAAGATAATGTAAGTGCGGCTAACGAGCAAGATTTTCTTTCTTGTTTTAGTCGGAACGGCTAAAGAAGAAGATGAACGGTATAAGTATTGGTCTTTATTAACTAATTATTCTTTTCTTTTTCTTTTTTACTTTTTTGTCTTTTCTTTTCTTTTTAAATTTTTAAGCAATTTCCTGACCCAGCACTTGGTGGGCATCACATGAGTGGCACATATCTTAACAAAGTAATAAAAAAAAGCCATACCAACATTTTCCATAATCAGATTGCATGGAATTAATGGGAGGGCTTAATTACACTATTCGAAATCTTCAAGACTCAATTGCATTTCAAAAAGTTTTAAAACTTTTCATATAGTTTTTTTAAAAAAAAAAATTATATCCACAATAAGATTACTATGAGATTGTTGAACTTCATAATTTGGAGACTTCTATGAGAGAGTGATTGTCTAGAATGTTTTACAAAATCAATATATTAAATGACCTGACAAAATCAATAAGTATGTGAACAAGCGAGTCATATGAAACAAACGCAGGCAGAAGCACCACAAATCGATCTCGCAAATTAAATCTGGTTTTCGATTTCTCGTATGAACATTATCAACTTGAAAAACAAACGCAAAGTTATGTAAAAAGTTAATTATTGAATGTAAAAAGGAGATCATATGGACCCCGAACGTCCATGGCTGCTTTGGATAAAATATGTGGAAGTCATGGGGGAAGGGGTTAAGTGGCGGAAGAAGCTTTAGGGAAAGTGTACGTATAGAACCATCCACGATAACCAAATTCAAGTATCACTCTATCGTTAAACCCATGAGAAAAAACATCTCTTTCTTTTTTAAGTTTGTTTTGATCAATTAAACTCGCCTTGCGCAGAGCAAAATGAGGATGGCTAGCAACTATCATTTAGAGGGAGTGAATATGTGACACAATAAAATCTTGAAAATAGAGCAAAATAGAATGAATCCAGATCAAAATCTGCACAAGAATCAAATTCTAGAACAAGGTTCAGAATTTGCTGTTTAGAAGCATTTAGTAAGTGTACAATAAATTATAACGATAAACAATAAGATATTAATGATAAAGAAATTGCACACGAAATTTATAATGGTTCGGCTTAAATCAAACCTATGTCTACTCTCCCATACTAATAATCTACTAGCTAGGTTCTATTATATGATCAACAAAATATTACAACTTTGAGTACAAATACTCATCGATAGATCACACTATCTCACTCAGTCACTTTTTGCGTACTTCTCTTACAATCACAAACTTTTAAGCTTACGAAAGACAAGTATACGACCGAAGTTCACTCAAACTTTAAAATTATAGATTCTACACTCCGTCTCTTACTTGCTCATCCGTCCCTTGATTCTTTATATACTCATTCACTTCAAACTGGCCATTGGATAGTATCCAAAGGATCGTCTTCCAATCTACCTATTGGATAAAATTGTATCAAGAAGATTTTGTGGCTATTGAGTGACAAAAGCAGAATCCTCACTTTCATTCCGATTGCCCATACAATCAAAATTTTGTTTCCATAAGTTTCATTTAGAGAGAACTTTTCTCAGGATTGATTTGCCAATCCAATAAAATTGAGTCAATCAAATCTTTTTAGGTGTGAAATCCAAACCAAATCACTAGCCATTATATATCATGGGCTTGTGTCATGTTCTGTCAAGTTGTCTCATTCTAAACTTGTATCTTATTTTGCACTTGTATCATTCTGAACTTGTTACATTCTAAACTTATCCCGTTCTATATGTAAAGTCTAAGTGTGTTCCATTTGAAATAGATTTTACAATCGAGACTTGAATTTGAATATATTCGCCCTTAGAGTCTACGTCTGAATAGATTTAACCTTGAAGTCTAGATATAGTCTGAATATATTCAACTCTAACAAAGAGTCTATCTTCTGGTTTTTTCAAGTATCATTGATTATATACTTTACACTTCTATCATTTGCATAGTGATTTGTGCGTGTTTCATCAAGTTACTCAATTATTAAACATATTAATAGTCTTCGATTTATTTTGTTATCTCCAAAACATTTTAAGGAATTTTATAAGGGATTTCCTTAACACAAAACATACGTGATCTTGATCATACCCCACGAAGCATGGGAAAGAAAGCACGATGGATGCCGTGCTAGTAGCTTTGAAAGAGAAGGAATAAGCAGCAAGGAGACGAGCTGCTGCATCATCCTCCCAGGTGCGGACACATAAAGCGTCTCACGTTCGCCGGTTTGTTTGGAAGCCTTAAGGCCCTTGTGGGTAGAATCATTAGCTTGCTTCTTGGCCGCAACAGAACATAGGCTCCCACGTAAAATCGCAAATCACCTCTCTTATCTTCGCTTCCTCGTTCCAGTTGAAAGAAAGTAAATCGTAGACCGCTCGACAATGTTAACCGGTTGTTGCGTTTGATTCCTTAGTTCTGGGTTTGTGTTCTGCTTCTGTAGTAGTTCCGCGCAGGAAAATGGCTCCGTGTTTTTCGTCTGATGTTCTGCTCTCTCATCCGACATCTTCTGCTACTCGTTTTTAGATCTTTCACTTGTTCAATTATTTATCGTGTCCCAAAATTCTCTGTGATACGACCGATAGATTTTGGAGAGCCACGTCAACCTATGTTCGATTCCTGCACATATGAGAAAGGGTCAATAATATATATTAGGGTATTTGCTTTTTCAGTTTTCTAGGGGCCATGTTCATCGTTTGCATCAGTCGCAATCAGCATGGGAAAAACGACCAGAAACCATCTGGTACTAGATGACAAACCCAGACTTGTGGAGACGTCAAGTTTGTAGTATTTTTTATCTGATGGAGGAAGCCGACGAGATCGATGTTTCTTGAAAGGGAAAAAAAACAACTTGCCATTCATGCTATGTCTGGGCTCGGTGAACTTTCCTCAACGCACACCAATCCATAATAATAACCAGATCTATTCATGATCCTAGCGGACCAAGCGTTCGAGCCAGTGCAGCTTACGTTTATAGTGGTGGGCTTGTCTGGACCGATATGGTCGGGTGCAGCTCATAATTTTCCCATGAATAAGGACCCTCTGAGAAGCCAAAACCCCAAATAAAATATTAATTCTTTTTAACTTAAATAATCCACTACTTTGGTGCAAGTGCGGAATTATTTTGGTCCAATGTTGTCAGGTCACATGTCAGATTTCTTCGATATAATTGTGAAGCTAAGAGAGCTTATACTAGCGAGAGCAATATTTAATGCATGTTTTTAAGAAAGTAGCATCTACGATGTGGAGTTTACGTGGAAGGGGGATGTGTTGTAGGTTAGTTCTTATAGTTAAACTCAGACCCAAAAGAGAAAAGAAAAGAAAGAACTTATAAAATTTACACCCACACTAAGATTACTATCAAGGTGTTGAACTACCCGTAATTTGAAGATTAATCTAAGGGTGTAGTTGTCAAGAATGATCTACAAAATTGATTTATAAAATGGCCTAACAAAATCAATAAGCATGCAAACAAGCAGTTCATATTAAACAAACGCACATAGAAAAAAATCGATCAATTTCACAAACTAAATCAAAATTTTCATTTCTTTTGTGATAACGAATCAAAATCGAAAAGTGAATGCACAACTAGATGAAAAACACGAGTTATTGAATACGCATGTACATGACTAGTAGAATAAAATATAAATAGAAGTCGTGGGAAGGGGGGGAAGGGGTCAAGCGAAGGGTTCGGATATTGAACATCCTACTCATGCCAGAATCTCTCTCTCTCTCTCTCCGTCTGAGCTATCTGAATCTAGACGGCGGATCCAAGATATTCTTTTCTGATTCCAAAATTATAGCAAAAAGTATCTGATCGATGGGGATCTTTTTCATGGCCATATTTGTCAATGTCGTCTGATTGACAATCTTGAAAAAGCCCTCACATTTTTAGTCTTGTCATGTTCTTTTCTATAATGAAATAGAGGAAGAAGAACGATAAAGAACGGCTAAGAATAATGAAGAGAGACTTTGGTCTCATTTGTAAGTTTGTGGGAAAAGATGATTTAAACGCCTGTCCTAATCATGGGATACCCAAGTATAATCAGAGGAGAGACTTTGGTCTCATTTGTATGTTTGTGGGAAAAGATGATTTAGACCCCTGTCACGAGATACCCAAGTATAATCAGAGGATGAGAAAGTAGCTGTTTGGTGGAATAAGAGGAAATTTCCCCCATCAACTGAAGGATTAGGAGGGCCAATATGACCCTAACCTTTTTTATTTTTAATCATTTCGTGAGTTACAAATGGAAAAAAGGTATTTCATTTTCTATGCACTGGTTTCGTTTGATTTATTTCACGAATAATCATATTATTTCTTAATATTTTAAGCTAGCAAGACCATTTCATATAGTATGTTATGAGTGCTTTGGTACCACACTTTTGGACATGCCTAAGTATTCTATATTCATTCGCAAGGATTATGATGAAGAGCCACTCTTAATCTCAAAGAGGAGCAGGATCAATTGAAAGTCGACATGCACATGAAAAAAAGCCTAAGCTGTTTGGGCCAATATGGTCCAGATTTGGAATTGGTCTAATAATATATCTGTCATAATACTAAGGAGTTGTCATGCCCATGTAAGCTTACTCTACACATCCCACTTTCTCGCTATTGAGATAAGCAGCTAGTTACTTGCTAAAAATCAAACTCCTTTGTCTGTCTCGTGATGAATTTTTCTCTACAGTGCAAAGCCCAAGTTTAATGGGAGGAACTGTTCCTAATCACGCCACTTGAAGAGAAGATGCTGTGAGTATGGCCAAAGAAGAAGATGAACGGTATAAGTTTTGGCCTTCATTCACTAATTCTTTTCTTTTCTTTTTTTACTCTTTTTCTAAATCTTTTCTTTTCTTTTTAAATTTTTGAGTATTTTTCTGACACGGTGCCACATCAATGTAACGAAGTAATGGAAAAGCCACACCAACATTTTCCATAACCAAATTACATGGAATTAATGAAAGGGTTTGATTGCACTTTTCAAAAGTTTTATGATTTAATTGCACATAAATTTTTTTTGGGACTTCTGATACACCTATTTCAAAAAATTTATATCCACAACAAAATTACTATGGATATGTGGTACTTCATAATTTGGAGACTACTTTGAGCGTGCAATTGTCAAGAATGGTTTACAAAATCAATTTATAAAATGATCCGACAAAATCCGTAAGTACATGAACAAGCGAGTCATGTGAAACGAACGTCTACAAAAGCACCACAAATCAATCTCGCAAATAGAATCTGGTTTCCCATTTCTTGTAAGAACATTATCAAGTTGAAAAGCAAACGCACAACCATATGAAACGTTAATTATTGAATGTAAAAAGGAGATCCTATGGACCCCGAATTTCCATGACTTCTTTGGATAAAATATGTGGAAGTCATGCGGGAGGGGGTCAAGTAGCGGAAGAAGCTTCAGGGAAAGTTCGTCTCCCCTGTGTGTACATATAGAACCATCCACGGTAACCAGATTCAAGAATCACTCTCCCGTTGCACCCGAGGGAAGAATACATCTCTTTCTCTTCTAAGTTTTTTTCAATTAATCAAACTCGCCTTGCACTGAGCTAAACCATCTGGTGATCTTGATCATACCCCACGAAGCACGGGAAAGAAAGCGTAATGGATTCCATGCCAGAAGCTATGGAAGAGAAGGAATTAGCAGTAAGGGGACAAGAGCTGCTGGTTCATCATCCCAGGCGCGGACGCATAAAGCGTCTCGTGTTCGCCGGTTTGTTTGGAAGCCTTAAGGCTCTTGTGGGTAGAATAATCGGCTTTCTTCTTGGCCGCAACGGAACCTAGGCTCCCACATAAAAACACTAGTCGCCTCTCTTATCTTCGCTTCCTCGTTCTGGCTGAAAGAAAGTAAATCCTAGACCGCTCGATGATGTTAATCGGTTGTTGCGTTTGATTTTTGAGTTCTGTGTATGTCTTCCGCTTCTGTAGTAGTTTCGCGCGGGAAAATGGCTCCATGTTTTTCATCTGATGTTCTGCTCTCTCATCCGACATCTCCTGCTGCTTGTTTTTATCCAATCTTTCACTGGTTCAGTCATCCATGGTGTCCCAAAATTCTCGGTGATATGACCGACGGATTTTGGAAAGCCGCGTCAACCTATGTTCGACTCCTCCACATATGGAAAAAGGATCGATAATATATATTAGGGTATTTGCTTTTTCAGTTTTCTAGGGGCCATATTTACGTTTGTATCGGTCGCAATCAGCATGGAGAAACGGACCAGAAACCATGGCGTGGACCCGGATCAATTGTTATAATTTTCAATTTGGCACTAGATAACAAACCCAGATTTGTAGGCCCGTCAAGTTTGTAGAATCTTTTATTGGACTGAGGAAGCCGACGAGATCGATGTTTCTTGAAAGGGACGAAAGTACACGGCACTTCTGCTGTGCCTGGACTCAGTTGACTTTCCTCAATCCGCACCGATCGGTAATAATAACAAGATCTATTCATGATCCGAGATCCCCAATGGTTCGAGCCAAGTGCAAGACACGTGTAATTACGGGAAAAATGGTTAGAAAAGTTTCAAGCCCTTGGCATTAATGTTAATTTGTCATGAAATCTTTATTAGTGTCAATTTAATTTTAAACATTTTAATTTGATGTCAATTCAATTATTTCGATTAATTTTGGTCGAATATTACTGATATGGACATCGGTCGACTGACATGGCATACTCAGTGCTAACATAAATAACTTTTAATAATATTTTAATATTTTTTTCGATTTTTTCTTTATTCCTTCTTCCTCACATTGGTTGCCAAACCTCGACGACTGACTAGAGGCGAGGGCTGACCCTCACCGGCCATGGGCAAAGGCTCGACCCCTAGTAGACGCAACCTTGCGGTCTTTGGCAAGGGTTCAAGCCTCACTAGGGGCTAGGTGAGGCGTGACTTCATCGAATTTAGCAAGGTCGGACCTCACCCCCTTCCCAGCCTAGCACGAGGCTGACCTCACAGCCTCTAGCAATGGCTCAAGCCTCGCTAGTGACCGGTGAGGCTAACCAGGGACTAGTGATCAGTTGGAGGAAGGAGGAGGAGAAGGAAATAAAAAGAAATATATAAATAATTCAAAAAATGCTAAACTATTATTAAAATTTATCCATGCCAAAGCCGACAGTGCCACTATAACTAACTAGCTCCTATATCAGTATTATCCAATTAAAATTAACCAAAATGACTAAATTAATACTAAGTCGAAATATTTAGGACTAAATTGACATAATATCAAAAATTTTAGGACTAAATTGGCAATAATAAAGAGTTTTAAATTAAATTGGTACTAATACAAAATATTTAAAACTTTTCTGATACTTTTCCTTGTAAATTGGTGGGCTTCTCTTGACCTATATGGCTGGGCATGGCTCCTAACTTTCCCATCAGTAAGGATCCCATGGGAAGCCAAAGCCCTAAATAAAATATTATTTCTTTATAACTTAAATAATCCACTATTTTGGTGCGAGTGCGCGGAATTTCTTGGGTCCAAATCTTATCGGCTCACATGTCAGATTTCTTTCATATAATTAGTAAAGCCAAGAGAGCTAACGCTAATGAGAGCAATATTAAATGCAAGTTTTTAAGAAGTAGCATCTACTTTGTAGAGTTTACTTGGAAGGGGATGTGTTGCCCGTTAGTTCCTCTAACTAAGACCCAAAAGAGAAAAGAAAAGAAAAGCAAATGAGGGTATGAACTTATAAAATTTATACTCACAATAACATTACTATCAAAGTGTTGAACTACCCATAAATTGAAGATTATTGTAACGGTGTAGTTCTCAAGAATGATCTATAAAATTGATTTATAAAAGGGCCTAACAAAATCAATAAGTATGTGAATAAGTGGGTCATGTCAAACAAATGTCCATTGAACATCACAAATCAATCTCACAAACTAAATAAGACTTTTCATTTCTTGCATGAATACGAATCAACTTGAAAATCAAATGCACAACTAGATAAAGATAAGGAGTACTGAATACAAATGTACATGACTTATTAGAATAAAATATAAATAGATCAGTTCAAGACAATGAACCTTATCAATGCTATGGTGGAGATGAATCATTAAGGGACGCCGTTAAAAAGAACTCCGTTTCAGATCCTTCGCCTGAATTTAGATATAAAACATCCACTCATAGTAGAATCAAGAATCACGTTCTCTCTTAAACCATCTTAGTTATCTGAATTTAGACTACAGATAAGGAGATTCTTTTATTCATAAATCATAGCAAAAAGCACTTGATCATTGGGGATCTTTTTCGATGGCCATATTTGTCAACGTCATTTGATCGACAATTCAGAAAAAGGCCCTCACAATTCCCGATACTAATCCAAGTCTAAACCTTTCTGGTTTTGTCATTTTCTTTACTATGATTAAATAAGAGGAAGGAGGACGATAAAGAACGGCTGAGAATGATGATGAGAGACTTGGGTCTCATTTGTAAACTTGTGGGGAAAAAGATGATTTAAACCTCTGTCTTAATCATGAGATACCCAAGTATAACCAGAGGATAAGAAAGTAGCCATTTGGTGGAACAGCTGGAAATTTCCCCCCATCAACTGAAGGATTAGAAGGATCAATATACCCCTAACCTTTTTGATTTTTAATCATTTCATGACTCGCTAATGGAAAAAAGGTATTTTATTTTCTACTCACTCTTTTTGTTTGATTTATTTCACGAATAGTCATATTATTTACTAATTTTTTTTAGCTTGCAAGACAATTTCACATTGTATGTTATATGAGTGCTTTGGCACCACGCTTCTGGACATGCGTAAGTATCCAATGCGCATTCGCAAGGATCACGATGAAGACCCAGTCTTAATCTCAAAGACAAGCAGGATCGATTGAAAGTCGACATGCAAATGGAGAAAACCTAAGCTGTTGTGGCCAATATGGTCAAGATTTGGAATTGGTCTACAAATAGATCCGTCATAATACTTAGAGTAGTCATGCCAGGTAATTTTTCTATACACATCCCACTTTCTCGCTATTGAGATAAGCGGCTAGTTAGTTGCTAAAAATTAAACTACCCACCATCTCCACAGCATCAAGTATGGGATGTGTGAACAAAAGATTTACAAAGCCTATATATCAAATATTTATACAAGGTAAGGGTGCGTTTGTTTAGAAGAAAACTGCATAATAAAGGAAAATATTTTCTAAAAAATCATTTTTTTGAAAAATTATTAATTTTTCTATTGTTTGGTAATATGCGACCAAAAATGCTTTTTAATATTTGGATCTTATTCGAAAAAAGTACCCATCACAATGGTCTTAGATGTTAGCATGTGTAGAAAAAGGTTACAGAGCATTGAACCTATATCTTACCATAAAAAAATTAGGGTACTCTTGAGAATCGTCGTTTATTTCTACACGTAGTTCTGGTCGGCGGCACAAGCCGCAAAGGAATCATTCGCTCACGTTAGCATCTAGCTAAGAAAGAAACCGACTGCAAACTGCAAACTGTAAAGAATGATTTGCCACGCGTGAGCCGGTTGTTATTCTACATGCACAACTTTCGCTTCATTGGTGTTTCTCTCTATTGCTTCTTTTAGAATAATATGAGATGTGCTGAACTAATTCACCATTTGGTAAGTGACCAACGGGGGGAATAAAATTTCTGTTTTCAGTCTTAATATGAGGTATTCCGAATTTTGGATTTGAATTTTACAAAAACAAGCAAATCATCCAATCTATAAACATCAAGCAAGAGAGAGACCGTGATTTAAACTGCCTGACGTTATGTATTCACGTAGGTGTTATATCAAAATTCGCTTCCGCGACATACGTTTCATCGAAAGTCATTCTTCTATTCTTTTTTTCTAAATAAGATAGATTATATGGTAATTTTGGATATGAAATATCAAAGATACATAAGAAAACCAAATTTTACTAGAATTTAATCAACGATGAAACTTGAGGACATAAATATGCAATGCCAAAAGTTAATTGACGACAAGGCATCCAGAAAATACAACAAAGATACGTGTTGGAATTTAACCTTTGACATAGATTTGGAATTGCAGCTAAGCAACAAGCCAAAATTTAATCAGCAACGTGAATTTGGAAATTACAACTACAGTTCAGGAATTTTAAAATAATATATTTGTTTATTTGGTGTTTGGGTTTCAAGTAGTTGAACGCTGGTATTTGTAGTGCTTACGACATAACTGGCCATATTTTTTGTTTGTATCAGTCAGCACCACAATTGACACTTCAGTACAAGAAAACGACCAAAAACATCGTGTGGACACGTAACAATCGCTTTAGTTCCGATTGGGAGTGAGGAAGACGACGAGATCCGATTATCATGACACCCCAAGAAACGAAAATCTTGATCTTGACGAATCTTGAGACCATTAATTAATCAACCACGGGGAAAGTTCACTTCCTCATGTGGTCGATATTACCCGAAAGGTTGAAAGTTACTCGATAGTCATGGCACTGCTGGACTTTTCCATTTTCAAGTGAAAATGGTGATCGGAGACATCAACCTAGTGTCTCTGGCAGAGACGAGAAGTAAACAGAAGCATTCATGGCAGGGATTTCAAAGTCCCCGGTTTTCAACAGCAAGCAATCTGACCTTTTGGAGAGAGTACAAGGACGTTACCGATCGAAAGGCCTCAGGGACCATTGGAAAAAGTGTTCCCTTTTTCATCAGGGACATTTGAAAAGTGTCTGTGTGCACAGTGTAAAATATGGCTGAAAGCAATGTCTCCAAATTGCGGTAATTTGTCCTCCTTTCTATACAGTGTCTTCACTTAGCTTGTGGGCCTGTGGCTGCTTCGTGATGATGGTTTTGTGTTTTGTAGTGAATTTGACGTGGCGCGCGGTAGATGGCGTTTCCTTCCAATTGATGCTCTTTCTTCTAGATGTTAATCTTTTTTAATTTTTTTTGTCGTAATGCGTCTATTATAAAATCATGATAATAGTATTGGCACTTCCTGTAATATCTACGAATTTACGATTTGTTTCAGAAACTTACTAAACAAAAGGAACCTGTCCCACAAGAAAAGCTATTATGTTCTAGACGAATGTGACTTCTACCATCATTTTTTTTTTATAGTTAAGAAAGACTTTATACGACCTTTGTATCAAAGACTGCTTTTCTGTACTAGCAATCAAGAGTAAACAAAATCTATCGGTGGAGGTGATTAATTTCTCGGGAGGGACTCAGTTTTCAAGTTGAATTGTGAATACCCTGCTTATCTTGAACATATATATATATATTAAATTGTCATAACAATATGAATCATTGATTCTTAACTTATTCAATTGTCCATATGAAATATTAAATATTTTTCCTTCGTAATGAAATGAAGAAATCCCACATTAGATTATTAGAGTTAAAGGAACAGAAAATACTAGTTGGCCTTTACCCAAAAAAAATACTAGTTGGCCATTGAAACTTCATGACTTTAACTTTTTTGAGTGGAGGTAAATTTAAGTAAATTATCAAGGGGCTCAACTTATGGGCACCCTCTTGGATATCCTCCTTGTGAAGGTAAATGTATTGGACTTACACGAGGTATGAGTTACGCAACCCTAGTTGCTCTAATAATACAATCTTGAGTTCGTACTTCATTTCATGCAACACAGAATTTGGTCCATGAGAGTAACTCAGATGAGTGCCGCACCATATATTTCGTCGGGGTTATGCACATGGACGAATGAGAGAGATTAGAGAGATGAGTTGATCAAAAGTAGTAGAGGCCATGCCTAAAAGTGGGGTTTGGTGGGTGTTTTGGGCCCCGAAACCGAAGCTGTAGACGAAGTTTCTGCGAAACAGGGTAAGCGGAAAAACCTTTGTTGAGAGTTGCATGCAAATGACGATAGCTACGCCGTAATAGTGCGCTTTGGTGCTAATTAATTCTAATGAGCTTCTGTGTATGGATATGTTTACTGGTCCGGTAATTCTAGGAGCACGTAAGTTCCCTTAGGAAAGTTTACTAAAACAGTGATACACGTGTTACACAATTCAGTTCTCTAAGATTTGGTAATTACATATTTCATGTATTTCTTGGGGTCGGGCATGGCATTATAAGTTATAATTGTCGATCTCTTTTTTCAATTTTTGACTATTCCTCTCTTTCGATGGTTTGCCTTAATACTGTGGCTTAAATGGAATTTGAGAAACATTGAAGTACGTTGGCCCAAATAGCCTCTAGTGGGCAAAAGGGCAATTGAGTTGTGGTCTTGTTGTTAGGACATGAGTGTAAAGTGGTTGATTTTGGGCCTAAAGACCTGAGATGATAATTGGAGAGAAAACGTAGGTTTCTGAACACATAGCATGTAGCATGAGGTGATGGGATGGTTGGATGCGGATGTTGGGTTATCCCCGGTTATTGATCATAGGCGGTGATGGAGTGCGAATCTAAAAGGCCACTAACACTGGGCTGAAGCGGTGGCGCTGACCCCAAGCCTCTGTACGGATATGGCTGCCGCACCTGTATCAAAACGGGATCCGAAGAAATCAGTGGAGAGAGAGAGGACCATCCGCTTCGACCGCCGTTTGATCATCATCCCGCCGCGGTTGAAGATGCATGATGGCTTCATGGTTATTAGGGGTGTGCAACTACTCTAGATTTACCAAGAACCCACACCGGATCACCCAAAAAATAGGGTCGGGAACTAATTTCCAATTAAATTGGTTCGGGAACCGGGTCCGAGCAAAGACCATCCAAAACTAGACCAATTTTGGAACTGGTTTTTACCTTGTTAAAAAAAAAACATCTCTCTATGTGGTGTCTTTGAGTTTTTCTGTTGTCGAAGAATTGTTAAAAAAGGAAAATCTATTCTCTGAATTAAATTAAAAGAGAATTGTCTTCAAAGAATTATTAAAAAGAATTGTTCTCATGCATTTTTTTCTTTTTCAATTGTCCCACCTTCAACTATGGTTGTGGAACAAGTGCCACTAACTATTGTGGCACTAATTAAAGCATTCTCAGTCCAACTCAAGAAAAATATCATCTTAATAACAGAGTTGTCGTATACACACGAGCAAGCACATTAGATTGTGTAAATATTATTTGTGAGAATATGACTAATATTATATCCATATTTATTGTTAATGTTTATGTATTGTTAGGATTTTTTATCTTATAACATTGGGAGAATTACGTTGTTGTTTTTTCGTGAATTAATGTAAAATTCAAAACCATATAGGATATCAAACTATTGCAAAATAAGTTTTAATGAAAATAAGGTAAACCATATTCACGGACTGGAAAACCATATTCACGGACTGGAAAAATAGAGTTATGTCCAAAATAGGGTCCAACAAAAATAGGGTGGGGTATAGAGTTTAAAAAAGGGAACCTGTTATAACAAGATCAAGTATAGGGTTCAGGTTTGGACCCTACCCACCCTGGCTATTGTCAAGCGTGCACTCGAGAGAACGAGAGTGTGAGAGAGACAGATAGATAGACCGACTTCGATCTAGAACTAAACCATCGTCGAAGGTGGCTCCGATTCTGACATGTCACCAACGGCCACGTCGCTGGTGTTCGCCACTGGGGGCGACCACCGATGGAGCCGCTGGTGGGGAGATCTGCCACGATCTAGACTTGAAGTTGAAGTGTTAATTGCAGATTTGGAATGCGACGAGTCAACGACAATTTCATTTGTTTTTCTTTTTTGAATATTTTTCGCTACAATTTTCAGAGGCTGAACAGTATTTTGGTGTTTCGTTTTTTTGGTTTTTTTTTTCCTAGATTTATTAAACCTTTTAATATTTTGGACAAAAATAATATTTTAGTCTTCTCTTATACATGATAACATAGATTTAGAGGCTTTTCGGAATAAAACATCAAAAGAGAATGCATGAAATATGTTTTACTAAAAGGGAAAAAGGTACTAGCAATGGGAGTTAACCATAACCTGCGTCACCGAGTTTCCGAACCCTAAACTTTTGGTCTGCGAAAGTAAGACAAGCTCACGTTATACTTGGCTCCTAAGGGGCCTTGGATAGGTCAGTAATTACTCTAATTCAAAAATCCAATGAGTAATAATACATGGAAAACGAAGTTACAGTCAATAAAGTTTGAGAGCCCGTGTAAAACGTAAGCACCATGTAGAAAGAGGATTATTATTTGTGCTCACCTAGCAATCCATTAAAGCCCCTCGAGGTCCATCTCAAGAGGGTCGTGACATAACATTTCCATATTTAAAGGGAAAATTACTAAGAATTGGATGTGGTTGGATTGACTATGGGTCAGGTTCAGATATGAGTCGCTAAAATTGTATTATATAAAAATAGATCAATATAGATTAAATGGGTCAATTTGGGTCATATCTATTTTCAACCCACCCAAACCCGACCCAATTCCCAATTTGACAATATTTTCTCAATTGAAGTATTTTGATAAAAGGGGTTGAAATTGAGTTTATTATAAACCCTCTTTTTTGGGTTTTTCACTTTGGCACCCGTTTTGACATAATTTGAAGTGATATCAACTCACTCAATAAACATGAGTTACAATATGGGTTTTCCCATTTTTCACATCCCTTCCCGCATGATACAATTAAGGAAGTTTTCTGGGTTTAGCTCAAGAGGACCCTTCGATGCTGGGGTTGATTTTGGGCTACAATAGTGCCAGAACCGTCGTTTCTGGTCTGCGTCAAATGTATTGCAATTGTGGGAGCACTCCTTTTTCGTGCCTTTTACCAAGCTTCGGCTCCCAATTTGGAGAGGATCTGATCAACTTCCAGTGATGAATCTTCTCATGCTTGTCCTTCCTATAATGGTTACATTTAGGTTTCTAGACGGTGCCTTCCTCTGCTCTTCCAACCAAAAAAGTGGCAACCTCAATCTCCTCTTCCCTACCTCGGGCATGCCGCTCCTCTTACGTTATCATAAAAAAAACTCTACTGAGGGACGAGAGTGGCTCAAGGTTGAGTATTTGTATTGAGGCCCAAACAATACTAGGGGATCTTCTCCACCTCCCTTTTTGCATACTTTCTGATCCAACACATGTGCATTTTGGGACAACATCAGTCATTGACTTCATCTCACAAGACCTTCAACTTGGTGTAATTTTTCCACCATCGACACCCCTCCTTGTTTTAGTGGTCCAATTTCGATTTTGAGGTCGTGTATGTGAGGTCCATTCCTTTGAGTGAATCTATCCTTTGGCTCATCCTACGTTACCTTTACTTCCTCTAGGTATGCAAGGTTACCTGTAAACTCTTTTTCAGGGAAAATTTATCATGGAATTACAGATGTCCTGGGCATCAAATTCGGGTGTTGTTGGATTCTGTTTTGCTAATGATCTGCCAGTAAACTCGAATTTGTTTTTCGCCTGTAATGCGTTTCTCGTCGCCTTCACCCATGTTGTGTCGTCATCATAGGTCATCACGCACAAAAAATACACTTCCGAGATCTTTGGAAGTGTTGAGATAACAAGGTGAGGAAGGGTCAATCATCTCATTCTTGCCGGCGCTTCCTCAGCCTTGTAGCAAAGGATGCGGCTCATGCCTGGTGTGTTTCAATCTCTTTGCTATGATACCACGAGAGAATTCGTAAGTGGCTCCTACTACTCATAGTAGAGTGCAAAAGCAAATACAAGATATTGCTCAATAAAAAAGAGAGGAAAATCTACTAAACCTGCCAGTTATCTAACTAATGATAAGAGACACAAAATGCCATTCTAACAATATATGGAAAGTAGATCTTCACTCATACAAAAGGAAATCTACCAAATCTACCTATTATCCCTAATAAATCATAAGAGATACAAAATATTGCTAATTGAAAAACAATTGGTAGACCTTCCTAATACAATCATGGGATAATGATACAAATGGTCCCTAAACTTTGAGTTAATGAGAAATATGATCCCTAAATTTTTAATTTGTTTAATGTAATCTCTAAAATTTTTGTGCATGTTCAATATAGTCCTTGAATTATATAATAATGTTCATATAGTTCTTCTATAATTTAAGATCAAGGACAACATTAAAAAATTTCATATAGTCTAGAGATTAAAATGGACATGTACAAAAAATATAGAGACTATATTGAACAAATTATAAGTTTTGAGATCACATTACACATTGGGTTAAAGTTTAGGAATTATGTTAAATTAATTAAAAATTCAATGATCACATTGCATATTGAGTCAAAATTTATGGATTATTTGTGTCTTTTCCCTATAATAATATAAGACATTTTGACAAAAAAATCATATGAAACTATGTTTTGAATATGAAAAGAAGATCATATGGACCCCGAATGTCTATGCCTTATCATAATAAAATATATGGAAGTGCTGGGAAGGGTTAAGTAATGAATTCGAGTTGACAAACCTGATCAATATCATGGTGGAGATGAAGCATTAATCGATGCAGTTAGATAGATATCTGTTTGGGATCCTCCCAAAAGCCATATACATAGAAAATTCACTCACACCAGAGTCTCGAATCACTCTCTCATTACAAACTAGTGATTTGTTGGTTGGCCATGTTTGTCAACGTCATTTGATTGACAATATAGAAAAGGGCCTTACAGTTCCCATTACAAACCTTGATAGGTCTAAATCTTTCAAAATTTTTTTGATAGGTCGATAGAGGAGGGAGAATGATAAAAAGAAAAAGAAAAAAAGCTGTCGATAATAATGATATGAGACATTGGTCCCATTTGTAAATTTGTGGCAAAAGAATATTTGAATTAGTAACTTAATTGTGAAATACCATGTATAATAATAGGACAATGAAGTAGCTATTGGTTATAATGACAAGAAATTACCCCCATCAACTGACCGATTAGGCCCCTAAACATTTTGATTTTAATCATTTCGCTAATAAGTAATGACAAAATTGTGCAAACTTTTCTCTTTGCGGTTTCTCTCTTGAATAATCGGATCATTTCTTCTCTTATAGCTTGCAAAACCATTTCAGGTAGCATGTTAGGAGTGCTTCAGGACCACGCTTTTAAACACGCCCGAGTGTTGTACGTGCATTGGCAAGGATCAACAATGAAGACTCAGTCCAAATCACAAGTGGAGTAGGACCGATTGAAAGTTCACGAGCCATGAGAAAACCCAAGTCATATGGGCTATAGACTTGCAATTGGGTTAATATCGATTCGTACATATCCCCCGTTTCTCGCCATTTTGGAGTTAGTGACATGCTCAAAATAAAATCACCCACCATCTCCACCCTTTGGAATATGGGATGTGTGAAAAGAATTAATGTTTATCCAAAATACAACTACCCGTCTCGACCATGTTAGTTGCGGGATCTAATATCAAAGAATTCGAACGATCTTCGGAAACGCAGATTCTCTACATGGTTCTTTCTCAGCTGCTCACCTCCTGATCAGCACCGTCTCGCTGTTGCTTGAGAAGTTGACCTCCCTCATGACCAAGTCTTTTGTGTTTGGGCTTGGGTTCATTGGCCCCATACCAAAAAGCCTGGTTCCCTGCTTGATGCCTCGGCACTTGAGCTTGGGTACATAAAGGCCGTGCTCAGGTCCCGATGCTCAAGCTGGTAAAAGAAGCCTGTCATATTGGTCTTTTCTTGCCCTCTACAACTTTTCAAGATTCTGCACGACCTACTGCAAACTTCAAGAGGCTCCCATTTAAGCTAACAAATTAAATGAGCCTAAGACCCTCAGAATCACTAATGCAACGAAAGTAACTTCTTTTTTTCTTATGGCTAGCTTTCGTTGAAAGTGAACTAATTTTTTTAATAAAGGTTTGGTGTAGGTGGATGGTTTCACACTTAAAACCAGATTGGTACTCACCGGTTTCAAAAAATTGAAACTGAGAATCAAACTAATCCCCATGGGAACTGCTAGTTCCAGGTAGTTTCGGGTTCTTTTGCAAACCACTAATATGTAGGAATTAAAAATAAAAATAAAAACGGCTTGGCCTGAAAATTTCTAGGCTTTTTTCGGTTCAAGTCTCCTCTAGTTCAAGTAAGAACTCTAAAATTCAGGTATTATCCCTATTTCATGCCGGATTGGGCTTTTTTGATAGCCCAGCCCATGACTTAAAAAAAATCCTAGATAGTAGACATTTATGTTGCAGAAAACAAACACTCTTTCTCATCACTCTTGTCCTCGGCTTCAACTCTCCTCCACGAACATCCTTGCTCACCTCCACCTAGAAATCAAATGCAAATAGGTTGCATTTAGCATTGGAGGCCGTATACTAGATGTGTTTCATAGCTCATTTACCCTGAGCATTATGGAGGCTCTTATATGTGCTCAAGATTATTTACGCTGCAACACTTAGTGTTCAATTGAGGAGGACTTAGCAAAACTCAAAATCTTTGAGTTAGGTGAAAATTTTTGTTTGTAGAGTATTTATACTCTTCTATATTTAAATGGATCCATTAGTTATCATTTTAATTGTGAATCTAATGCAGAGTTGCCAAGTTTAACCATGGAGCCAAACATGAAATTGATTTCTCTTGATGATTGGTGAAATTGGAGATTGGTACTTCTTAAATATATGTTTTTATTTCCATTTGCAACATGATTTTAAAATCAGTTTGAGACTGCTAATTACTAGACTGCCACAAATGTTAGCTGACGGATTATCTTTGATTAGTACCGCAATGTGCATGACCTCAATGTTTTTATTCTGCACTACCTTTTTTTACTACCATATCTAGAAAAGAAGGTATTGTACCTGCCTTTGTGCCCTAACTTTTATTAGATATTGCAGGAAGAAATGTTGCTTGCCATCCATTATTTTTCTTATGTGTTGGACTATCCTCTGCAGCAGGGGCGGTGTTTGGTTGGACCTTTGGATAGGAATTCGCCAGCCTTTCGTTGCAACTCTACCGGTTGGATACCATGGCTACGCCAGTCAAGTTCTTGGAGTGGTGGGAGAACAAAAGCTGAAGCCTTCGTTTTGCTTCCTTTGAATAAGATCGAGATGGAGTTATCTTGTCAATTGTGGAAGTTTTCGTGGCTACATCTTTTGAAGCTTTCTGGTTTTAGACTTCCAGACTCTTGGCTTTGCTGATTTATATGACGAACAATTGCTAATTTTTGTGGAGACGCGTTGTCGAAGCTTGTTCTATGATGAAGTATTTATGACGCGAAAGTACATGATTAAGCAGCTAGAACATTTGGTTGAGCGTTTTCATAAATCTGTGGAATCAACAACAAATAGAAGTTTGAGAAATAAGAAAAAGACTGAAACGAGCATAGTCAATAGCACTATGTTTTGTCATAGTTGAGATTTGTGATGCTTAGACCCATAACTGATTTCTTGGAAATTGCTTCTTCTCGGGTGAGATTTGAATTATAAGACCCATTAGTTTCCGCGTTATTCACAACAATCAGAATGTCAATCCTTAAATGGTTGAACTTTTGACTGAATGAAAAAGAAAACAAGAAGAGTTTTGGAATATGAAATTTGGCTCCAGGTACTGATTCTTCCTGGACTTACGTACCTGAGTTGTTGAGTGCTTCCCAATCCGAAAGTACAAATTAAATTATAAAGCAAATCGTTTTCATATTCCTTAATCTGTACGTTAAAGAAAACCAAAAACCAATTACCTCATTTGCAAACCTCGTCGCCCAAGCAAAATGGTACAGGTTTGTAGTGGATGTTTCGTGCCTACTATTCCAATGTCAAGTGTCAACTACACAAAGTCAAAATTATGAGAACCAGTTTGAGATTAGAAAATTAGTTTTATGGGAAGACTTTTTATTTGTCAAACCCTTGAAGTGCATCATCAGTCATGCTGATTTTAAGCTGGTCTCTGCCTCTCTTCACACGAACTTGCGTATGACAAAATGAAAATAACATCTGCCGGCAAAACAGGCAGAAAAAGAAAATCTTTCTTTTCCCTCTCTCTCTCTCCCTCACCTATATCCTGTGTAAAAAAAAAAAAAAAAAAAGTTACAGAGACCATGTAACTAATATTATTTTAAAATACAACTACCTGTCTCATGTAGATTATATACATGGTTATAGTTTCTTTTCGACAAGAAAGAAGTTAGAAAGAACCAATGAATGATGACAACTCGGAGGAGAAGACTGGGCAAACTGCAAAAGGAATCATTTGCTCACTCGAGCGGCTCTCTTAATGTCCCTTAACAACCTTTTTAGTGGTGTTTCTTTTGACCGACCTTCTTTTACAATAATCCAAATTATCTATCAAAATATTTTAATAATAAATCACACATTTATATAATAATTTAATTTTTTAGAATAGTTAATAGTAATCTCACAAAATCTCACATGATATCAAAGCTAATAACACTCCATATCGTGACTATACATCCACATTATACGTGAAAGGAGAAGAATTACAATATTTAAATAATAAATCATACATTTATCTGATAATCTAAACTTTTAAAATAATTGGCTATGGTCTTGCAATATCTTACATGGTATCAAAGTTGGTCTTGAGTTCAAATGTTTCTATTAATAACACCATTTTACCTTCTTGATAAAAAAAAATAGGGTTTAATAATTTAAAAAATACTGTGAAGTGTGAAACAAATGGATGGGTTTTAATGAAATTGCCACGAGAGAAAAAAAAATCCTCCCCATTGTGATTGCTGTCTTCCAAGCGAGAAAACAAAGACCGATTCTATCATGAATCAATACGAGCTGCCTTGAATTATTCAAGGCTGTCCAACTCGCTCGTACATAGAGTTCTTTGGTTCGCTTTTTCCACTTCTGGTTCAATGTGTCTTGTAGTAACGACTGGATCGAGTTTTCCGATTGGGGTTGGGTGTTGCCTTTCTCCATGCATTCATACTGACGACAAACGAAGACACGAAAGAACAAGAAAGGCTGACTATGCGGAATTGTCCTCAACTTTGTTTATTTAAACCTAACCCGAATGAGCATATCGAAGCTTCCTGGAAATACACAGCATGACCAAACGAACATGCCTCACGACTAACCTATAAATGTGATCTGACCACCACATCCTCTACCACCCAAGCGAACACCAAGCCTCATCTCTCTCTCTCTCTCTCTCTCTCTCTCTAAAAAGCACGGCAAAGAAAGCGCGATGGATTACGTGCAGGAAGAGAAGGAGCCGACAGTGAAGAGTCGAGAGGTGCCGCTTCTGCCTCCCAGGCGCGGTCGCATCACGCGTCTCATCTTCGCCCGCCTGTTCGGAAGTTTTGAAGCCCTCGTCGCTAGAATCTGGGGCTTTCTTCTCCGCCGTGATGCGACGTGCGCTCCCCCGTCAAATCAAACGTCGCCTCTCGTATCTTCGTCACTCGCTAGGTTTGCAGGAAGAAATCACCCTAGACCCGCCGCATGACGTCACGTCGATCGGTTGTCGCGTTCTGTTCCGGAGTTCTGTGCGTGTTGTTCTGCTTTCTGTAGTCGTTCCGCGCAGGAAAATGGCTGCGTGTTGTTTTGTCTTATGTCGTCCTGATATCTTCTGCTGCTTTGTCTTCGATCTGTCGCCGGCTCAGCCGGACGTCTTTTCCCAGAATTCTCGGCGACCTGAGTTCCGGGAAGGTGACGTCATCCTATGTTTCGATTCCTGTACATGAGGAAGAGATAAATAGTATATATTAAAGTCTTTTCTCGGAGAAAATTTTGGGTGCCATGTGCACACCGTGGGCCCCATTCTCTCTCTCTCTCTCTCTTTTTTTTTTTTTTTTTCCTTTTTACATCTTCTCCCGGCCACCTCCTGAACGGCTACCGTCTCGCCGTCGGTCGGGAAGTTGACCTCCCTCGGCCACCCTCACCGCGCGCGATTCTTCCAATGAAGGAAGCAACGGTATACTCCAATCGTTGCTGGAAAGCAGCAAACTGCCGAGCTTGGTCAAATTCCCAATCCTGTTTGTGTATGAAGCCGCTGAAATCGTTGAAAATACAGGTTAGGATCCCTGAGTTCTCATGACCAATCAGTCCGTCAGTCGATTCGCAAGCAGAGAAAGTTCCTCGAGCGACGTCGCGGCGTACAATCCGTCGGGGAGCTCCGCAGCGAGGGAATCGCAGCCCGCGCGGAAGAACGCCAGGGCCGAGCAACTCCCCGCCCCGGCCCGGGAGCTCGCCGCTCGGGCTATTGCCCGGCGAGTCGAGCGAGCGGACAAGGCGCGAACTGACGCTGTTTATGGCGTCACAGATCGGGAACGGGATTGGGCCTGCGAGGTGGTTGCTGCTGGCGTTGAAGTGGGTCGGGTTCCGCCCAAACTGAAACATCGAGGGGGGATGACGCCGCGGAAGGCTTTGCTGGAGAAACCCATGGCCTGGACGGCGCTGTCCCAGGGGAGGGCGGGGATTTCGCCGGAGAGCCCGTTGAAGCCGAGGCCGAGAATTCGGAGCCGCCAAGCACCGCGAAGAAAACGGCGGACATGGGGTCGGACAGCCGGTTCCGCGAGAGGCTGAGGTGGGCGAGGAGGTCAACTTCCCGAGCGACGGCGAGACGGTGCCGATCAGGAGGTGGCCAGGGACGGAGAGGCGGAGGACGGAGAGACAGAGGCAGAGAGTAGTAGCAGGAGAGAGAGGGGAAAAACAAAAAGAAAAAGGAATCTCAAGTTTTTGAAGAGTGGGACACACACGTACACGTGGCAACAAATTAGTGGCCTTTACTTGGGCATGCTCGAGGACCGTTAGGTAATCATCACGTGTCCAAAGTAAGGGTGTCAAAAAATCTGACTCAATCCGATTTAGACACAACCCGAATACAATCCGAACTCGAAATAAATATGATACATATTTCGAGTCTTAACAATGTTCGGGTCACAATTATAAAATAAATAAATAGCTATCTTTAAGGTCGGTTAAGCCCAAAATATTGTTTGGCCCATGAACAAATAAACAAAGTCTCACTCAAACCATTCTCTTGAACGTAGAGAGGGCGGAGAGAAAGGGATCCGAGGGTCGGAAAAAGAGAGGGCGAGTGAGAGTGAGGGCAAGAGCGAGAGAGAAGCCACGCAGACACCTCGCCTTGAATGCGGTCAACGAACCGCCGACACGTTTTCTCCACCTTCAAGAAACGGCTAAGGCGTTTTTGCTAATGATGCGCGTGGACCCCCCACTCGCTCTATTGGAAAGATTGTATCGCTTCCTCAAAAGGCTGAGTTTTTTTTGTTGTTGTTGTTGATTTTAATTAAATTAATCAGCATAAAAAAATAAGCTTACAAAACCTTAAATTTTTTTGCAGCATTTTTCTTGAAAATGTTAAGATGCTGAGATTGGAACATAGTGATGTCTTGGTCAAGCTTTAAATGGCATCAGCAGAAGAGCAACTTTGGAGAAAGGATAGCTAATACGTTGTATTAGTGCTAATGACCAGACTACATTTTCAATGAATAAATGGACCACTCTTCTACTATATTTTCAAATCTCTGCTGTACTATTTACTTGGTGGATGGACATTTTTTTCCTAAGAAAACTGCAATGAAAATGAAAAAGAGGCAATTAAATAACGTGCTTTGTCCGCTTAGTTGTTTATGCTTATTATGTACACTGGACTTTCATGTTTTATTGTGCTTTAGATGTTGGATGATGGAGAATGCTATGCTTGTTTTATTTGATGGCATACGTATAATTGGATTTGACCTGCTGGCTCGAAACCCGACCCGACCCGACCCGACCTGTTTTCCTTCTTTGTGTTTCATGTCTTTTGGGTCAGGTTGGGTTGGGCCAGAGCATGCGAGCCTTCTTGTTCGGGTCAGGTCGGGTAACATCAAGGTCCAACCCGACCCATTGACACCCCTAATCCAAAGCTTGTAATTTGATCCATGTTCATTTATTATTATTTTTTTCCTTACGTGAGAATTGATGACAATGAGCTTTGGTACGGAAATAAATGTCAATTTTTCGGCTCTCAAGGTCGAAGATAGCATTGACCCTTGATTTTTTCTTTTAAACATCGGAAGTGTGCTATAACTTTCGTAACATTATAGGTGATTATATAAAACATTAATTCATTCAAGACTTCTTTCCCTTTATCATGTTGTTATCTATGTGGCCAATGGTGCAAATTTCATGTTTTTCTCTTTCCCCTTGTCTATTAGTCATTGTTCATAAGTTATTCAACTATCCATACGAAAAATTAACAATTTACCCATCAGGATAAATTGAAAGAATTCTCACATTAAGATGGGTTAAAGTTAGAAAGAGTAATTTATAATATCTAGCTAGTGATTAGTTTTATGGCTTAAATTTTTGAGAGCAATTAATAAGATCTATTGGCATTAACTTCACGGCTTAAATTTTTGAGGAAAAGTTGGTTTGAATAGGTTGTCAATGGGCTCAAATTATAAACTCCTCCTTGGATTTTTGTGGAGGCAATGCTTGCGTAATCCTCAAATGTTTTAATAATATGACCTTGTTTTAATTGTTCTTTTCATGCGACGCGGTAGTTTTTTTTTTTTTTTTTTTTTTGGTAAGGTAAGTATTATAAGCTTTCAACCAATGGATCCTGTACAAGGAATGGTGAATCACGGCACCAATAGTCACTCGGCAAGACAAACAGATCACTAGAGTGAGGGGGTACCGCGATTGTACCAAGGAGATACAGTACTAATGAACTAGACAAAAGCCTGAGGAGCCATTTATATGCTTCACTCGGGACCTGAATCAAAAATACTATGGTCTATTCCCCATCCTTGCTGCATACGCCTATTGCTGGGGTTGTCCTCCACACTTTTAAACGCCAGCGCTTTGTCTTTGACTACCTTGGAAAGGAACTGTTTCATGGCTGACACATGTACATTCTACGTTCAGAAGATAAAATTGTTCCTTGTCTTCCAGATAATGTAGCAAAGGGCGCCAAAGGAGAATCGAGCAATTTCCTTTGAGAACCCCCTACCTAACAGCGAATTGATGGCCCAAAGAAGATTATCCAGCCATGAAGAGTTATACCAAGGGAGATTACATTTGGAGGCCCAGAACATGGCTAAGGAGTTAGAAAGACCACAGTCAAAAAAGAGATGGTTGACCGAATCGGGTCGAGAATTACAAAAGGCACATGCTGCATTAGGGATCCTACCGAAGGACGTAAGGTATACCTGGGTTGGGAGGCGGTTTTTAACAATCAGCCAAATGAGAAATTGGTGTCAAAGGACGATGGCCTTACTCCACACAAATGGTGACCAAGGAACCGCATGAGATTTCCTACGGATTGCTGTCCATGCTAATGCAACTGAAAATTTGCCTGAGGGGTCCTCTGTCCAGGTGAGAGAGTCTGTGCCGTGAGTTAGAGTGGGGACTATGATATGCCAAGATGAGAGTTCCTGGAGAATCGTTTGACCAGAGGGAGTGTATAGGTCCGCTACTTTAGCTTGCCTAGTGAGGTCTGATTGGTATATGTCGGCGTTCGATAATAATACAGTGAGAGGACCTATATCAAGCCAAGGATCGAACCAAAGTGAGGTGGACAAGCCATTACCTATCTTCCATTTGAATAAGGGGAGGGCTTCCCTTCTAAGTACCAGAATCTTCTTCCAGGCCCATGAGCAGGTAGTGGGAGGATCTGAATTCCAGAACTCTTTTCTTTTGAGATGGATGGCATGGATCCATTTACACCATAGAGATTCTTTATCAGTGAAGAGATTCCAAATGTGTTTGATCATGGCAGCTTTATTGCTATCCTGAATCCTACGAAGTCCTAAGCCTATTTCCTGCTTGGGGAGGCAAACATCTTCCCAAGACACTTTTGCTCCACCCAGTCCCATGGCCGGCCCCTTCCACAAAAACTGCCTGCAAATTTGTTCTATTTTATGCATTACAGACGAAGGCAACTAGAAGATGGATGCCCAATATATATGGATCGAGTGCAATACTGATTTAATAAGCTGTAACCGACCTGCAAAAAAGAGAAAGCGATGGGTCCAGGATTGAACTCTTGTAGTAAGGAGACGTACCAGGGCGTGGCAATCCACTTTATTAAGCCTCAACGTAATGATAGGCACACCCAAATATTTGACCGGAAAGGAGCCCAGTCTATAACTAAAGGTATGCAAAATTTGATCTCTGACCTCTAGAGAACCTCCAGAGATGAAAACTTCACTTTTGCTGGCATTCGGAGTCAATCCACTCCATGCAGAGAACATGTCAAGTCCATCCTTAATGCAGGAGATAAAAGTAGGATTGGCCTCACTAAAAAAAAAAACATCATCAGTAAATAAGAGATGTGAAAGGCGAGTAGTCTTGCATCTCCAGTAGTACCGATACTCCGAATGCTGGGTATGGGAGTTAATGATCCCTGTAAATACCTCCATAGCCAAAGTAAATAGGTAGGAGGATATAGGGTCGCCTTGCCTTAATCCACGCCCACTAGAAAAGAATCCATGAAGTTCGCCGTTCATGGCGATGGAGAACTTCGGAGAGCAAACACATACCATTATTAGCTTGATGAAATGGTTTGGAAACCGGAAAGCTTGGAGAGCAGTTTCCAGAAAGTCCCAGTTTAGGGTATCATAGGCCTTCCTGAAGTCCACTTTAACGGCGCATCTTGGAATATATGGCTCAGTATGAAACCCACAAAATAATTCCTGAGCAAGGAGAATGTTATCAGTAATCCTCCTTCCTTTCACAAAAGCAATTTGGACTGGGCTAACAAGTGCCGGGAGAACTATTGCAATACACTTAGAGAGAAGCTTAGTGATGCACTTGTAGATAGTATTACAGCACGCAATAGGCCTAAAATTTGTCACTGAGGTGGCATTAGGGACTTTAGGCACCAAAGCAATGATAAAGTTATTAATCTCCTTTAGCATACACCCAGATTCAAGGAAATCCAAGACAGCTACATTCACATCGAGGGACCCACCATGTACCGTTCTTTTTAAAAAGTCTCGCATTATAACCATCAGGTCCTGGAGCTTTATTCCCAGCAAGTGAGAACATGGCATTGCGGACTTCCAGTGGTAGAAAAGGCTAAGATAAAAATGTGACCTGATCCTCGTTGAGCGGAGACTGGATGAACTCCGTGAGCTCCTGAATGGATGGTCTCATGGGCGCCTCTACTAGAGTTAGAATCTCCTGGAAGTAGGAAACAAATACCCGTTGAAGCTCCCCCGGATCAGTAACCAACTGACCAGAACTATCCAAAACTGAGATAATTCTGTTGTGTAAACGTTGATGGTTGACTGATTGGTGAAAAAATTTTGTATTTAGATCCCCTTCTTTGAGCTAGCGTATTCTTGACTTTTGCCTGAATAGAGACTCTTCCTGTGTTCTGAGGGCGTAGTAGTTCTTGAGCTGGATATACTCTAAGGCCACTAAGTTCTCATTTTGAGGGTTTTGGGTTAGAGCTTCTTGAGTAGAAATAAGGGCTTGTTTGGCATCAGATGCTCTCGTGGTGATGTCCGAGAAAGCTTCCTTATTGAGAGTCTTCAAGCAAGGAGTTTAAGCTATAGTTGAACATAGGAGATCCCCTAATTTGCGTTTGCCAAACCTGGGAGACTATCATGGAGAAGTCCAGGTGGTTCATCCACATATTGAAGAACTTGAATGGTGAACGTCGAGGATTTGGTGCAAGAATTCTTACAACCATTGGTGTATGGTCCGATATGCCCGAGGCAAGAAAAGATGCTTCTGAATAGGAGAACAAGGTGCACCAGGCATTATTAACAAGTATATGATCTATTTTCCGTTGTTCCCTGTTGACACCTGAGAATGATGACCAAATGAATCGGAACCCAACATACCTAAGATCAAGTAACTCCGCCTGTTCAAGGCATTCCTTGAACTCATCGAACGCAGGAATTCATATGTTTGGGCTGCCCATACGGTCCGAAGAATCCAGGATTGCATTAAAGTCGCCAACCACCAACCATGGGCTGTCTTTTAGGGAGGAACTTAATTGTATTAGATCATTCCAGAGAGGTCTCCTGGCAACAAAAGTATGCTCACCATATACCACTGAGAGGGATATTCTAGTCCCAGAAGACAATATTATCAGAGCACCATGAATAATCTGGCTAGACATATGAATAACATTAAAGGCCACCAAAAGCGGGTTCCACCCAACCCAAATACGGCAACGTATAGAGAAAGTATTATTTGCAGTCCAAACCCATCCAGGAAATAGACTAGATGATATGGTACCAGATCTAGAAGGTGGTACCTTGGTCTCTATAAGTCCAACACAGCATAAATGATTAGACTTCACAAAATTCCTGACTTCAGACTGTTTGACCGTGTCTATAAGTCCTCGGACATTCCAAAAACCAATATTCATGTATACCACCTATATTAACAAAAAAAAACCAGAAGGCTTACCTCCTTAAGGGTCATCCCCAGCGACTCGTCGAGACCGGTTTGATAGGGGCAGACACTGACTTGGAGGGAGGTGGAAGCTGACCAGCTTTATGAGGGAGTACTTCATCATCCAAGTCATCTTCCGAAGAAAATGAGGCCGTGGCGTATAGGTCTTCTACTCCTTTTGGTATCGGGGGTGTAGCTCGGGGGGTGGCCCTTTTCATCGTACTCTCGACCACCTTGGAAGTCGGACGTGTGGGAGTGGGCCGCATAATTGGATTCTTGCGACCTTTAACTTGCTGCCATCCTTCCGCCACTGCAGAGTTTACCACCGGGGGGGAGATGCGACCAGCTTCTAGAGTGTAGTCCGTTTCACAGGGAACTTGGACATAAAGATCAAGTGCTGCCATATCAATAGCTCTAGGTAGGGGGGTGATTGAGGGCTGAGGAGAGCCTCCACAATAGCCTCCATAATCTGGTGGGATGAGCCTTGGCCAGCAGCAGCTTGTCCGACTTCATCAAGGGGCAGACTCGGCAATGAGGAAGCTCGGGAACCAAGAGCAGATTGATCAGCAGTAAGGGACCTTCCAGCAAGAGCTACGACATCCGAAAGGGCCAAAGGCGACCGAGTATGAACCCGACTCGCTTCTACATCCGTTACAGCAGCCGCCTTAAACATTGCAGTAGCAGGAGAATTGGAGACTCCATCTGAAAGTCTGACTTCACTCAAGGAGGGCTGGACATGTCCTTTGGTTGTCTGCAGGGGATGTTCAAGGCCATCCGACGTCTCCACAGTAGTGGGCACCATTGGAGTCATCACCGGGCCAACAGGTACCACTTCATTGGAGCCAGCGGTGGGGGTTAACTGTTTCTTTTGGACAGGGGCTTGCACGGGGCATTTGTGTCCGAAGGTTTCGCAAGTTTTACACGATACCGGCTTCCAGTCATACTCCACTTCCACCAGACGGACTTCCCCATTTATGACCACCTTCAATGTCTCACAGCGGTCCTTTGTTGCTAATATTTCAACACATACTCTTGCGAATGAGATCATTTTTAGTTGCTTTGTATGTTGGTCAACATACAATGGTTTACCGATACGACTAGCAATAGCACTTATCCCTAGGGCAAACCAAAGATCATAGGGGAGGTTTTTCAGCCGAACCCATACCGGGATCGAGGAATGGCTTCCCTTATGCAGCTCTAGCAAGGGGCGCCATTGCTGCAAAATTAATGGCACTCTTGCCACAGTCATAGGTCCTCTCTCGGCTATCTTCCTCCGGAATTCATGATCCAGTATGTGAAAGAAGTAAAAGCCTTGGTCGTTCGCCTTAATGTCCTTTAGTTGGTGTCCCCAAAGATGTCTTAAAGCTGTTTCGATCATCTTAAATGGAAGCTTCTTACCAATGAAATATCCGACTAAGCATTCCTTCCATAAGGAGTCACCGTGTGTCAAGAGTTCATCCAAGAGATGCACAACATTCTCTTCAACATCAGTATGAGGTATATAGGACAGAGAATAACCTTGAGAGGCTGATTTGGCGACATTCGCCTAAGAGCGAACTACTGGAGACGGAGTGGCTCTTTGTTGGGGCAACGGGACCTAGTTTCTTTGGTCTCTCCGAATCCCAGCGTTGCCTAGGCTAGTTAACGGAGATTCCCAACTACTAGAAGGATTCCCACCCCCCCTACAGCAAAACACAGAGAAATATCAGTAGGCGCTATCCCTTTGCCTTTCGCCGCACGTTCATGGGACAATAGCTGAGCTCTCGGCGGCCTGCTACGGCTGTGCACACGATCTCCACCCATCCTCAGGTGGTTATGACAGTCTATAATCTCAAGCACAGGAGTATTCACAGGAGGAGTCGGTAAACTCACAGAATCCATGGGTTATAGCAGAACAGAGCCCTAGCATTTCGCACCAAAATGTAGGGAGATTTCGGGGTTACCTAAGCAATTGGAACTGGAGGATGTGAAGATCTGTAGCTGCTTTACATTTGCTCCCAATTCCAGTTGTTGCCGGTGCTGGAAACTGCCCGAAAGGAGAGGCTCTGAGTCGGGAGCTACAGTAAGTACGAGAGAGTTTTGGGAGCGAAGGCTGAAAGCTTTTTCCCCAAATATTTTACGTGCGACGCGGTAGTTTATCCATGAGAATAACTTAAATGATAATTCAATGGGGGTTATGTATGCACATGAATGAGAGGGAGTAGAAAGAAGAGTTGATCAAAAGTAGTGGACGCCATGTCAAAAAAGGGGTGAAGGGGATTGGCGGGTGTGTTTGGGCCCGGGAGCAAAGGTATGGACAGACGTAGCTTCTGCGAAACGGCGTATGGGGAAATAGAGTTCCAGAATGACGATGGTTATGTCGTAGTCGAGCACCTTGGTCTAAATTAACCCTCATCAACTTCTGGGTTTGGATAATGCTTATTTGGTCCGGTTAGTTAATCCCTGGTAAATCTCGAGCACATGACTTGTCGTTGCAAAATTTATGAAAATAGTGCTACATGTGTGCATAATTTATTTTACTAAGATATGGTAATGTTTCGCCGGTTTTATACCCGCAATGAAATATCTTTTACCGAATAATGATTTTGATTTTATTATTTATAAGGAGACTTGGGTCCTATGTTAGTATTGGACTGAGAGGGTCAAACAAGAAATGACAAACACCAATGATCCTGCTCAATCCTCTCAAGATCCATTGGTGGATCCCCTCTCTCAAGACCCTATGAGCATGGACCTGTGACTTTATCTCTTAGACTCAATCCTAGCACTTTTTATTTGGATTCGAAGAACCTATCAAGTATAATTTTATATAGAAATCTAGTCGATGGCTCAATACAAATGGGCCTTGATACACCAAGGAAATATAACCAAGATTAAATGGACAACACGACATCAGAACCGAATCGATGATGTCAGGTAGTGTAGACAACTCCAAAGAGAGACCGTTCCCAAGCAAGCACACGAGCATAATGTCAAGCTGATGTCGATGACGCTAGGCAAAGATGCTTAAACAAGGGAAGCACTTCTATATAGTTAATGTGTGGATGCAATGTTGGAAAATCTAATCGACTATGCTAGGTTTGTGGAGTAACACCGGACGATGTTGCTCTTAGATTGGTAAGAGGACCCAACCTTAGAATTTAATTGATGACACTGGACAAAGGAGATAATATCGGGAAGGTACTACTCCTAAATGGGTTGGAGGACACAATGCTAGAATCTAATTGATGACGCTGGATAAAGATGGATCATTAAGAGACCTTACTCCTAAGTGGGTATAAAAATATAGCATTGGAATCTAATCAATAACATTGGATAATGACATCACCACTAAGAAGACATTGTTCCTAGATGGATACAAAGACACAATGCCAGAATTTAGTCGATGAGACTAGACAAGATTAGACAGCACTGGAATCTAATAAATAGCACCACCTAGGACATGACACTTGTCAAAATTAAATCAACATCGGGAGCCTAAAGCTACAACTAAGCTAAGGTAGACTAGGATAACTAAGAAAACATAAAAGATTTTGTTATGTTGTTTGGGAGGGGGCCTCTCTCGTTGAAGGACTCTAGGTATTTATAAGGATACCTCAATAATTGTCAAACGGTTATCAATTTGAATGGCTGCCTTTAGTCTTCAACGCGTTTCTTATTGCTTAGCCGGTTTAACCTATAACTACCTTAATAGTGCTTCCATCATTGAGAACAACTTTCCAAATTAAATTTTGGATCCTCAACCACCTTCTCTTTGCACCTTTTGACCTTTATAATTTACCGCCAAAACTCATTCATGATATTTGGCCATGTGGCTCATTCATTGTTGATAATTCAGCTTCCTTTCCTATGCCCATCGATAGCCAATGATAAAGCCATATGTATAATTTCATCAAGTTTTGAGGTGAATTTTGCTCATGTGACTGTCATGTGAGGCATATTCAATTTTGGGTATCAACATGTAATTACACATTTCATTTTTTCATTTGGTCGGACATGGTATTATAAGTTAGGTTTTGATCTCTCTTTATGACTTTTGACTATTCCTCTAGTTCAATCGGTTTGCTCAATACTATGGCCAAAATGGACTTGAGCACCATCTCAGTATGTACACAAAATATTTTGCTAACTAAAAGACAGAAAGTACATCCACCCCAATATAATTATATGAAACATGCGTTGTTGAATATTAAAAGGAGATCATATGGACCTGGAATGTCCATGACTTATATATAGAACTTCGTTTGGGATTCTCCCAGGAGACGTATGTTTAGAAAATCCACTAATACCATAATCAAGAATCAATCTCTAACTAAACCCAATAGTGTAGTTTTGATTAGACCCACCATGACCAGTTGTCTGACCAAAAGATGGATTGAGAATATCTCATTCTAATTCCTAATCATAGCAAAAAGTGCATTAGCTCATTCGAAGATCGGTAGGTTGGCCATTCTTTTCGACGTAGTCTGATTGACAATAAAGGAAAAGGATTTGACAGTTCCCATGACAAACCCAAGTCCAAATCTTTTTAAATTTTTGGAAAAATTGATACAAATAATCTTTAAATTTTGACTCAATATGTAATATGGTCCATGAATTTTTTAATTAGCTCAATGTGATTCATGAACTTTACTTTAATGTACAATATCTTCCCTGAATTTTTGATACATGATCAATCTAGTTCATGAATTATAAAAAATATTCAGTATTATCTTTGAATTTGAATTAATAAAAAGATAAAATTAAATATTTTCATATAATCTAAAGATTAACTTGAATATGCACTAAAAGTTTAAAAATCACATGGAAAACAAATTAAAAGTTCAAACATCATATTATATATGGGGCTAAAGTTCATGGACTATATTGAACAAACTAAAATTAGGGATCATATTGCATATTGAGCTAAAATCCATAAATTATTTATGTCATTATCCCTATATTTTTCTAAAAGTTTGATAGAGGAGGGAGAATGATACAAAACTATTGATGATAATGATATGAGATTTTAGTCCCATTTGTAAATTTGTGGGAAAAGATTATTTAAAGCAGTAACTGAATCATGAGATACCATGTATGATAATATGATAAGAAGCAGCTGTTTGTTCCCATCAACTGAAGGATTAGGTCCCTAAACCTTTTGATTTTAATAATTTTGCTAATAGGTAATGCGAAGTAGTACTTCATTTTCTACGCACAAACTTCTTTCCATATGATTCGTTTCTTATTTTGTAGCTTGCAAAATTATTTCACACATCAGGTTAGAGTGCTTCGGATCCACGCTTTTAAACATGCCCCAAGCATTGTGCACGAATTGGCAAGAATCGATGGGGAAGACTTGGTCCATATCTTAAGTGGAGTAGGATTATTCGAAAGTTTACATGCCAAGGGGGGAACTTCCACGAAACTTTCATCTTGACCCCTTGAAACACACATGCGACTAACCTATAAATATGATCTTTCGAAAGTTTACATGCCAAGGGGGGAACTTCCACGGAACTTTCATATTGACCCCTCGAAACACACATGCGACTAACCTATAAATATGAGCTGACCACCACCACATCTCTCCCACCCAAGCAGCCTCATCTCTCTCTCTCTCTCTCTCTCTCTCTCTCTCTCTCTCTCTGTAAAAAGCACTGGAAAGAAAGCGCGATGGCTTACATGCAGGAAGCCATGAAACAGAAGGAATCGGCAATGAAGAGTCAAGAGGTGCTTCTTCCTCCCAGGCGCGGACGCATAAAGCGTCTCATACTCGCCTCTCTGCTCCGAAGCTTTAAAGCCCTCGTCGGTGGCTGCTGCGGCGCTCCCACAACAAATCAATAGTCACCTCTCTTATCTCCGGCTGCTGGCTGGGCTTGCAGGAATAAATCATCCTAGACCGCTGCATAATGTTTGATCGGTTGTTGTGTTTGGGCTCCTGAGTTCTGTGTTTGGGTTCTGCTTTTGTAGTAGTTTCGGCCGGGAAAATGGCTGTGTGTTATATCGTCCGACATCTTCTGCTGCTTGTTTTCAATCCTTCACAGGCTCAGCCGTTCGTCGTTTCCCAGAATCTCGCGATATGAGCGACTTATCCCGGAAAGTGACGTCATCCTGTGTTCGATTCCTGTGCATGAGGAAATGATAAATAATATCTATTTTAATTAAGTGTTTTCTTCGGAGAAAATATTGGGTGCCAGGCCCAGGTGGGAGATGAATTTGTCCATTGATTTGTTGCCACGCGCACACTCCAGCCCCACTTTTCAGATACTTAAGATTTCTTTCCTTTAGTGTTTTTTTCTTTTCCTTTTCTGGATTCACACGTAAAAAACCTTAAACTAATATCCCAAACTAAATTTTTAAACAATAAAAATTCCATATTTATACATTTATCATAAATTATCCCAATTAACTTTTTAATCACTAAAAATAATTAAATTAATATATTTATGATAATTTTCATTCAATTAAATTAATACCATGAAAAATGAGAAATTAAAACACCTCTAACAAATGGAGATAAAACCTAAACTTATATATGCATAATAATTTATGTATTATCTAATGATAAAATTTGATGAAATTAACAAAAAAAAAAATTATAATAAATATATCAATTAAAAAATTTTGGAAGTGTTAATTGTGAATTTTTCAAGATACTAACCATTCTTTCTCCTCCTTTTATCTTCTCCCGTTACTCTCTCGCTCCCGATCCACCTCCACCACATTTCCGTCTCGCCGCCGGGAAGTCGACCTCCCTCGCCCACCCTCGCCGCGCGCGATATTTCCAATGAAGAAGGCAACGGTCGACGGTCCAGTCGAATCGTTGATGTAAAGCAGCAAATAGTCGAGCTTGGCCAAATTCCCAATACTGTTTGGGTATGGAGCCGTTCGAAATTGTTGGAAGTACAGAGCAAGATCACTGAGATTGCTCAGTTTCCCAATCTCGCAGCCAATCGGCCCGTCAATCGATTTACAAGCAGAGAAAGTCCCTCGAGCGACATCGCGGCGCACAAGCCACCGGGGAGCTTTCCAGCGAGGGAATCGCAGCCCGCGCGGAAGAACGCCTGCTCCGACGCCCGAGCAACTCCCTATCCCGGCCCGGGATCTCACCATTCAGGTTGTTGCCCGACGAGTCGAGCGAGCGGACGAGGCGCGAACTGATGGGTGTTTGTGGTGTGACAGATCGGCAACGGGATTGCGCCCGCGAGGTGGTGGTTGCTGGCGTTGAAGCGGGTCAGGTTCCGCCCAAACTGAAAGATCGAGGGGGCGGATGACGCCGCGGAAGGCGTTGCTGGAAAAACCCATGGTCTGGCCGGCGCTGTCCCAGGGAAGGACGGGGATTTCGCCGGAGAGCCCGTTGAATCCGATGTCGAGGACTCGGACCTAGCCGAGCGCCTCGAAGAAAACGACGGACCGGGGGCGGGGACAGCCGGTTGCGCGAGAGTTGAGGTGGGTGAGGGAGGTCAACTTCCAGAGCGACGGCGAGACGGTGCCGATCAGGCGGTGGCCGGGGAGGTAGAGGCGGAGGACGGGGAGAGAAAGAGAGAGAGAGGCAGGAGAGAGGGAAAAGCGAGAAAGGAATCTGAAGTTTTTGAAGTGGGGGACACGCATGTACACGTGGCAACAACTTAGTGGGTCTTACTTGGCACTACTCGAGGACCGATAGATAGATAACTATCACGTGTCCAAAGCTTGTGATTCGATTCACGTTCAATTTTTTTTTTTCCTTACATGAGAATTAATGACAATGAGCTTTGATAAGGAAATAAATGTCAATTTTTTACCATTCGCCGTTGATGTAAAACTATATTTCCACAAGCGACCTTCTCCACCCTTAGTTTTTTTACATCAATGAAAGTGGCTGGTCGCGTAGATTATACGTGCTTTTACTCTTTTCTCTTGTCTATTAGTCACTGATTCTTAAGTTATTCTGTTGTCCATATAAAATGTTAACGATTTACCCATTATGGTAATAAAAAGAATTCTCGAATTAAGATGTATTAGAATTAAAAGGAATAAATGATCATATGTAGCTGATCATTAGTTTTATGGCTTAAACTTGTGAGAGCAATTGACAATACCTAGTTAGCATTAACTTCATGGCTTAAACTTTTGAGAGAAAATTGGTCCAAAAAGGTTGTCAATGGGCTTCAAATCACAAGCTCCTTGGATCTTTGTGGAGGCCCAACTCTGGATGCTGAAATAATAACTTAAACGATAATTCATGGGCGTTATGTATGCACATGAATGAGAGTGTAGAGACAAGAGTTGATCTAAATGTCGGAGACGCCATGTCAAAAAAGAGGTGCAAGGGGTTTGGTGGGCGCTTTGGGCCCGAGAACGAACGTATGGGCAGATGAAGCTTCTGCGAAACGGTGAATGGGCAAAATAGGGTTCCAATGCAAATGGCGATGGCCATGTTGAAATCGAGCACTTTGGTCTAAATTAACCCTAATAAACTTTTGGGTTTGGATAATGCCTATGTGTCTGGTTAGTTAATCTTCAAGAAATCTTGGAGCACCTAAATTGTCATTGAGAAATTTACTAAAATAGGGCTGCATGTGTACATAATTTAGTTTACTAAGATTTGGTAATCACATATTTCATGTATTTCTTTTGGTCTTTTTTTTACTGTTCCTCTAGTTCGATGGGTTTGCTCAATGCTGTGGCCCAAATGGATTTGAGCACCGTCGAATTATGTACACAGAATATTTTGCTAACTGAATGAGAGAAAGTAGTGTTGGGGACACGAATATGCGAAAAATAAAAGTAGGGAAGAAAAAGAGAGCAAGCAGGAATTTTAACATGAAAAACCCTTCCAAAATCAAGAAAAGAAAAAACCACGGTGCCGCACTAGGCAATCTCTTCACTATCGGTATCAATGTTATAAGCTCAGGGCTACAAAGCTTCAGCGTTACAATTATAATAGGAGTCTAGAGCATACATAATTAAATATGGAAATTACATGTATGCTTCTATTTCCTTTAATATCTCAGGATGGGTGACCTACTGGGAAGTGTCTACCTATAACAATATTTTTCTCCATCAGACTCCACAATTCCATTAAGTAGATCCTCCCCAATATAATTATATGAAACATGTGTGGTTGAATATTAAAAGGAGATCATATGGACTCGGAATGTCCATGACTTAAATATAAAGAACATCATTTGCGATCCTTCCTAGAATCGTATATATAGAAAATCCTCTCCCAATAGAATCAAGAATCAATATCTCACTACACCAAAGAGTGTAATTTTGATCCGACCCCACCATGACCAGTTATTTGAATCCAAAATATGGATTGAGAAGATCTCATTCTGATTCCTAATCATAGCAAAAGGTGCATTAGCTTCCACATATTAATTCATAAATCGGTTGGTTAGCCATTCTTTTCAACATCGTCTGATTGACAATAAAGGAAGATGACCTGACAGTTCCCATTACAAACCCAAGTCTAAATCTTTTTACTTTTTTGGAAAAATGACACAAATAGTCCTTACACTTAGACTTAATATGCAATGTGGTTCCTAAATTTTTAATTTGTTCAATGTTATCCGTGAACTTTAACTTGATATACAATGTTGTTCCTAAACTTTCAATTTGTTGTAATCCTTGAACTTTTGATACATGTTTAATGTAGTTTTTGAATTATTGAAAATGTTTAATATCGTTCCTAAACTTGAACTAAAGGAAGAATAATATTAAATATTTTCATATAAGCTAGAGACTATCTTAAACATATATCAAAATTTTAAAGACCATATTGAACAAATTAAAAATTCAAATATCACATTATACATAGGATTAAAATTTAGTAATAATATAAAACAAATTAAAAATTTATGGACCATATTATACATTGAGTTAAAGTTCAGGGACTATTTGTATGATGACCTAGACTCTAAGAGTGGGTAGTTTGGTTAGGACAACAGGAAAGGCTGTGCTGGCGAGCGACTATGACTTGAAAGTTGGGGAGGCTAAGAATACATGTCTCTTGTTCCACACGCCTTGGGAGGAGTTTTACGCTAGTTTATAAGGCTTGGGTTCTCTACTCTACATAATGCGTTTTAAAACTATGCGGATCTTGGCCCAAAGCGAATAATATTACACAATAGTAGCCCCTGAGTCCTTACAAATGATATTAGAGTCTACTCCTAACGGTGTATGGGGCTACAGTGAGGGCATTGTGCCATAAGGGGTGGAGAATGTGACGACCTAAACCCTAAGGGTGGGCAGCGTAATAGGGATAGTAGGGAAGGCTTTGCCAATAGGCAATTGTGACCCAAAAATAGGTGAGGCTAAGAGCACATATCTCTTATCCCATATCGCCTTGGGGAAGGGAGTCTTGGAGTAGTTTGTAAAGCTTGGGTTCTTTATTATGTGCAACGTGTTTTAAAATCGTGTAGGCTTTAGCTCAAAACGGACAATATTACATGATGGTAGCCTTTAGGTCCTTATAATTTATGTCATTATCCCTAAATTTTTCTGAAAGTATGATAAAGGAAGGAGAGTGATCCAAAACTATTGATGATGACAATTTAAGGCTTTGGTCCCATTTGTAAATTTGTAGGAAAAGAGTATTTAAACCAGCTACTTAGGCTCCGTTTGGTAACATTTCTATTCCTTTATTTTTTTTGTTCTTTTGTTCCCTAGAATAGAAAAAAAACAGAAATGAGTTTGGTAATGTCAACTGATTTTTCTATTCCCTGGAATATAAAGTTTTTCCTAGGAATAGATTTGGAGTAGAAATGAAAAGTAGAAAAAAATAGTTTCTTATTTTTGGGAACAATTTTTAGAAACTATTTCTTGAAGACTACTCACCGCCTATTGCACGCTGCCACCTACCCACCATTGCCCATCACCGCCCACCGCCTACCACTGCCACCATCGGCCACCGGTCACTGGCTGCCGCCCCCGGTCGCTGTCCACACCCCACCACCGCTGGTCATCGCCGCCACCGCCTGCCGGTCTTCGCCGCTATCAAGGAAGAAAGAAATTAAAAAAAAAATTGGGTATAAAACACATTTCTATTCTTTTTCTATTCTGAGAGCAAGAAATTTTTGTAATTACCAAACACCCTATTTTATTCAGAAATTGTTCCAGGGAGTAGAAATAGAAAAGAACTATTTCTCAAAAGAAACTATTCCCAGGAATATAAATGTTACCAAATGCACCCTTAATTGTGTGTACCATGTATAATAATAGGATAAGGAAGTAAGAATTTATTGCCATCTGTCCCCATCAACTGAAGGATTAGGCCCCTATTCCTTTTGATTTTAATCATTTTGCTAATCGGTAATGGGAAAGAGTACTTCACTTTCTACACTCGAACTTCTTTCCTTGTGATTTGTTTGTTATTTTGTAGCTTGCAAAATTATTTCAAATAGGGTGTAAGCATGCTTCAAATAGCATCATAGATTGCATTTAGCATTGAAGGTCGTGTGCTAGATGTGTTTCATGCCTCATTGACCTTGAGCATAGAGGAGGCTCTTATGTGTACTCAAGATTATTTATGATCTGCGACACTTTCACATTCGATTGAGGAGGACTTAGAAGAACTCGAAATCTTTGAGTTAGGTGAAAATTTTTGTTGTAGAGATTTTATGCTCTTCTATATTACAATGGATACTTTACTTCTCATATTTATTGTGAATTTAATACAAAGTTACCAACTACGGCCATGGAGCCAAACTCAAAATTGATTTCTCTTGATGATTGACGAAATTGGAGATTGGTACTTGTTAAATAAATAGTTTTATTTGCATTTGTAGCATGATTATAGAATTAGTTTCAGATTGCTAATTACTAGACTGTTACGATTGTTAGCTGATGGATTATCTTTGAGTAGTACCTAACGTGCATGACCTCAAGATTTTTATTCCGCACTACCCTTTTTTACTACCATATCTAGAAAAGAAGGTATTGTACCTGCCTTCGTGCCCTAACTAACTTTTATTAGATATTGTAGGTAGAAAGTTTGCATGCCATCCATCATTTTTCTTATGTGTTGAACTATCCTTTGCAGTAGGGGCGGTGTTTGGTTGGACCCTTGGATAGGAACTCGCCAGCCATTCGTTGCAACTCTACCGATTGGATACCATGGCTGCGCAAGTCAAGCTCTTGGAATGGTGGGAGAACAAAAACTGAAGCCTTCGTTTTGCTTCCTTTGAATAAGATCGAGATTGAGTTGTCTTGTCAATTTTGGATGTTTTCGTGGCTACATCTTTTGAAGTCTTCTGGTTTAAGACTTCTAGACTCTTGGCTTTGCTGATTTATATGATGAACAGTTGCTAATTTTTGTGGAGACTGCATTGTCGGAGCTTGTTCTATGATGAAGGATTTATGACGCGAGGACACATGATTAAGCAGCTACTATGTTCAGAACTTTTGGTTTTGCGTTCTAATAAATCTGTGGAATCACCAACAAATAGAAGTTTGAGAAATAAGAAAACAAGCGAAACAAGCATAGGCAATAGCACTAAGTTTTGTCATAGTTGAGATGTGTGATGCTTAGACCCATATGATTTCTTGGGAAATTGCTTCTTCTCAGGTGAGATTTGAATTATAAAATCCATTAGTTTCCTCATTATTCACAACAATCAAAATGTCAAGGTAGTCCTTATCTTCTCTAGGTACTAAATCTTCCTATTCTTACGTGCCTGAGTTGTTGAGTGTATTCCGATCTAAAAGTACAGATTAAAATATGAAGCAAATCGTTTTCATATTCCTTAATTTGTACCTTTAAAGAAAACCAAAAACCGATTACCTCATTTGCAAACCTCGTCACCCAAACAAAATGCTACTGATTTCTAGTGGATGTTTCGTGCCTAATATTCCAATGTCGAGTGTCAACTACATAAAGTCAAAATTATGAGAACCAGTTTAAGATTAGAAAATTAGTTTTATGGGAAGACTTTTTATTTGTCAAACCCTTGAAGTTCATCATCAATCATGCTGATTTTAAGCTGGTATCTGTCCCTCTTCCCACGAACTTGCGTATGACAAAATGAAAATTATATCTGCCACCACAACAGGCAAAAAGAAAAAAAAAAAAATCTTTCTTTTCCCTCTCTCTCCTCCCTCACCTATATCCTGTGTAAAAAGAAAAAAGAAAGTTACAAAATCAATGTACCTAATATTTTATTAAAATACGAATACCTGTCTGATGTAGATTATATACATGGTTATAGTTTATTTTCCACAAGAAGGAAGTTAGAAAGAACCAACCGATAAAAAATAGGAAGAGGAGGCCGCGACAAACTACAAAGATCATCTGGTCACGTGAGCAGCTAAGCAAGAACCAACAAATGACGACAACTCGGAAGAGGAGACTGGGCCCGCAAAAGGAATCATTTGCTCGCGCGAGCAGCTCCTTAATATCGCTTGACAGCCTCTTTAACTGGTGTTTCGTTTGACCGACTTTCTTTTTACGATAATCCAACATATCTATCAAAATATTATAATAATAAATCACTCCTTCATATGATAATTTTAAGCTCTAGAACAGTTGACCGCAACCTTATAAATCTCATATAATATTAGAGCTAGTAACATCATTATCGTAAGTGTACATCCTATTAGAATATTTATCTAATAATCTAAACTTTTAAAACAGTTGATAATAAATTCACAAAATCACAAATGGTATCAGAGTCAGTCCTAAGTTTGAATATTTCCATCAAGCCTTACCATAATAGTGCCCTCTTACCTTCACGTTAAAAAGCAAGGTTTAATAAATAAAAAATTATCGTGAAATGTGAAATAAATAGGCAGTTTTAATGAAAATACATGGGAGAAAAAAAAAATTCTCCCCATTTTGATTGATCTCTTCCAAGCAAGAAACCATTTTCATTTTTACACTATAGAAGAATGGACAAAGACCAATTCCATTATAAATCAATACGAGCTGCCTTATTCAAGGCTGTCCAACTCGCTCATACATAGTTGGATGTGATCTTTGGTTTGCTATTTCCTCTTCCGGTTCAATGTGTAACGATTGGATCGAGTTTTCCGATTGGGGTCGCGCGTTGCCTTTCTCCATGCATTCATACTGATGACTAACGAAGACACAAAAGAACAAGAAAAGCTAACTGTGTGGAATTGTCCTCAACTTCGTTTATTTAACCTAACACGAGCCAGCACATCGAAGCTTCCTGGAAATACACATCATGACCAAACGAACATGCCGCCCGACTAACCTATAAATGTGATCTGACCACCGCATCCTCTTAACACCCAAGCAAACACCAAACCTCATATCTCTCTCTCTCTCTCTCTCTCTCTCTCTCTCTCTCTCTCTCTCTCTCTCTCTCTCTCTCTCTCTCTCTCTCTCTCTCTCTAAAAAGCACGGCAAGAAAGCGCCATGGCTTACATGCAGGAAGAGAAGGAGCCGGCGGTGAAGAGTCGAGAGGTGCCGCTTCTTCCACCCAGGCGTCGTCGCATCAAGCGTCTCATCTTCGCCCACCTGATCCGAAGCTTTGAAGCCCTTGTCGCTAAATCTGGGGCTTTCTTCTCCACCACGATGCGACGTCGAATCAAACGTCGCCTCTCGTAACTTCGTCACTTGCTGGGTTCGCAGGAAGGAATCACCCCAGACCCGCTGCATGACGTCGATCGGTTATGGCGTTCGGTTCCTGAGCTCCGTGTGTCGTTCTGCTTTCTGTAGTAGTTCCGCGAAGGGAAATGGCTGCGTGTTATTTCGTCTGATGTTGTGTTGTTTCGTCCTGACATCTTCTGCTGCCTTGTCTTCGATCTTTCGCCGGCTCAGCTGGACGTCGTTTCCCGGAATTCTCGGCGCCACCAGCGAACCGTTCTGGAAAGTGACGTTCTCCGAGGTTTCGATTCCTGTACATGAGGAAAACATAAATAATATCTATTTTTATTAAGTCTTCTCATCGGAGAAAATATCGGGCCCCACTCTTCTCTCTCTTTTTTTTCTTTTCTTTTTTATCTTCTCCCGGCCACCACCTGAACGGCACCGCCTCGCCGTCGGTCGGGAAGTTGACCTCCCTCGCCCACCCTCGCCGCGCGCGATTCTTCCAATGAAGGAGGCAACGGTCCAGTCGAATCGTTGATGTAAAGCAGCAAATTGCCGAGCTTGGTCGGATTCCCCATACTGTTTGGGTATGGAGCCGTAGAAATTGTTGAAAGTACGGATTAGGATCCCTGAGATCTCATGGCCAATCCGCCCGTCAGTCGATTCGCAAGCAGAGAAAGTCCCTCGAGCGACGTCGCGGCGCACAAGCCGTCGGGGAGCTCCCCGTCGGAGGAATTTCGCAGGCCGCGCGGAAGAAGGCCAGGTCCGAGCAACTCCCTATCCCGGCCCGGGATCTCGCCGCTCAGGCCGTTGCCCGACGAGTCGAGCGAGCGGACAAGGCGCGAACTGATGGGTTTTGTGTCGTCACAGATCGGCAACGGGATTGCGCCCGCGAGGTGGTTGTTGCTGGCGTTGAAGCGGATCGGGTTCCACCCAAACTGAAAGATCGAGGGGAGCGGATGACGCTGCGGATGGCGTTGCTGGAAAGGCCCATGGTCTGGACGGTGCCGTCCCGGGGAAGGACGGGGATTTCGGCGGAGAGCCCGTTGAAGCCGAGGTCCAGGAGTCGGAGCTCGCCGAGCGCCTCGAAGAAAACGACGGACAGGGGGCGAGGACAGCCGGTTGCGCGAGAGGATGAGGTGGGTGACGGAGGTCAACTTCCCGAGCGACGGCGAGACGGTGCCGATCTGGAAGTGGCCGGGGAGACGGAGGACGGAGAGATAGAGACAGAGAGAGAGAAGCAGGAGAAACCAAGGGGAAGCTGGAGTTTTTGAAGAATGGGACACGCTCGTACACGTGGCAACAAGTTAGTGGCTCTTACTTGGCACTGCTCGAGGACCGATGGACTCCCGTCACTATCACATTATCACGTGTTCGAAAAACAAAATAACAAAAAAGAACTGTGATGTGTCCAAAGCATGTTGTAATTCAATTCACTTTCATTTTTATTTTTTTATCTTACATGAGAATTAATGACAAGAAGCTTCGATAAATGTCAACTTTTTCGACTGTCGAGGTCGAAGATAGCATGCGCCCTTGATGAAATTTTTTTTTTTTAATCTTTTTTAACATGGGTAGTGTATGATCTAGTTTTCATCACATCGCAAGTGAGCATATACAACATTAATTCAATTCAAGATCTATTTTCCTCTCTCATGGTATTATTCATGTGGCCAGTGGTACAAATTATATGTGTTTTTCTCTTTTATATTATCCATTAATCATTGATTCTTAAATTATTCGGTTTTAATAATTTACCATCGCAATAGCAAAAAGAATTCTCACATTAAGATGTGTTAGAGTTCAAATGAGTAATTAATAATATTTAGTTGATCATTAGTTTTATGGCCTAAACTTTTGAGAGCAATCACTAATACCCAACTGGCATTAACTTCATGATTAAAACTTTTGTGGGCAAATTTGCCCGAATAGATTGCCGATGGGCTCAAATGATAGGTTCCTTCTTGGATTTCGATGGAGACATGACTTGCACAACCACCGGATGCTTTAATAATATGATGTTGCGTTCATTCTTCATTTCATGCAACACAGAAGTTTATCCACATGAATGGGATCGTAGAAAGATGATTTGATCAAAAAGTAAGAGACCAATGTCAAAAAGGACGTGCAGGGATTTGGTGGGGCTTTTTGGCCCGAGAACGAAGCAATAGACAGATGAAGCTTCTGCGAAACGGGGTATGGGGAAAATAGGGTTCCAGTGCAAATGACGATGGCTATGCTGTAGTTGAGCACTTTGGTCTAAAATTAACCCTAATAAACTTCTGGGTTTTGGATAATGCTTATTTTGTCCGGTTATTTAATCTCGGAGGGCATAACTTGTCGTAGAAAAATTTACTGAAATAGTGGCGCGCATCTACAAAATTTAGTTCACCAAGATTTGGTAATTACATATTTGATGTATCTCTTTGGTCGTACATGGCATTATAAGTTAGTTTCCATCTCTTTTGTGACTCTTGATTATTCCTCTAATTCGATGGGTTTGCTCAATACTGTGGCCCAAATGGATTTGAGCACCGTTGAAGTATGTTGACCCATACAGCCTCTGATTGCCAAAAGACCAGTTGAGTTGGGGCCTTGTTAATAGGACATAAGCCATGCACGTAGTTGATTTTGGGCCTAAAAAACTGAGATACGCATCCACGATGGCCGATCGTTAGGCAATGATTTGAACGACGGTTTGAAAGGAAATCATTAACTTCTGAACAGATTGCATACATCATGCGATGATTGAAAGGGTGGGAGTAATTGATCATAGGTGGTGAGGACGTACAAATTTAGAAGGCTACCAACATTGGGCCGAAGTGATTGGGCTGACCCAAAGCCTTGATATGGATGCCGAACCAGCACGCTACAAACAAGATAGCTTTCTGGGATTTACTCAGGAGGACCCTCCGATATATAAGTTAACAAAGGAAACGTGAAGAGTAAGACAAAAGGAGAGAGTTAAAAGAGATTGGAATGAGAAAACCACAATGTTGCCCTGCCCCCTTCTATTCATAGGCCGCTCTAAACGTGACCTCCACACAAGTCCCTTCAATAGGCCGCATAACTGAGCGGCACGATTAGCCCACTCTACCTGTCATTCTAACAATCTAGGTCCTAAGAAAGGATCCTTCAAGAAGGACGGTTATCGTTACTTTTTTTTTTTAAAGAAGAAAAGTCACATAAAGAGAGATTGCAACAAATTTAAAACTTGATTGTCCAAGTGTCGGCTTGTAGGTAATGATTCTTTGGTAATTTTTTTTTAATCCAACCTATCAAAAGCCTCATCCAATTCATGGTGGCTACATATAGGAATTCATAAATCGAAGGAAATTAAAATAGGATGAATCATAGCTCACCGTGGGAAATAACGATAAAATCGACGTTAAGTTCATGAGAGATATCATTTTAATTATAGATTATAGTTTTAATCATATGTTAAGAAATAAATTTTATGTACCTTCCTTTAAACAGAATTTAGTTTCCTTATTATATTTGGATATGTGTGGCTACTCTTTTAAAATAAAGAATCTTATTGTGTCTATGTCTTTAATTCAGATAAGGTTGGGTGCTACAATAAATACAATTGATCGTATAGATTGTGTTTAATTCCTAATGATATATATGCCGCTTATACAGCTGAAAAGGTTATTTCCAAATGACCTCTACCTAAGGAACAATCTTATGTATCGTGGTATAAACTTCTTGGTCACATCTCTAGAGAAAAAGTTAGAAAAACTGATAAAACTAACATCATGTATTTAAACTATTGTAGACGTAAGATGACTAAGATAAAAAAGAAAATTGTAGACTGAATTTCTGATCAATTGGAGGTCATTACACTGATATTAGTGGACCCTATACAATAACAGTTTATAGAAATTTTTATTTCATCACATTCATTGACAACTATTCATTTTGTACTTGATTAAGGAAAAGTCCAAATCTCTTAACAAGTTCAAGATTTTTTAGATTAAAGTCAAGAAACAACTGGAAAAAGTCAAAAAGGTTGTCAAATTTAAATATTTTGGTAGGCATGGCAACGTTGGACATCCTAAAGGGCCATTTGCCAAATACTTGGAGAATTCTAGGATGATAGATCAGTTTACTATGTCTGGGAGTCATGAATAAAATGGTGTGACTAAAAGGCACCATTGCACCCTTATGGATATGATTGGGAGTATGATTAGTGAGACTAATTTACTCAGTTTTCTATGGGGTAAAACTTTGAAAGCAAGCTTCTACATTCTAAACAAGGTTTCTACTAAAACTATTTAGTTGACTCCTTTTGATTTCAATGGATTTGATGTAAACATAACTGGAATCATCTTAAGGTTTGGGGATATTCTATAGAAGTGAGATTATGCAATCCAATACTAAGTAAGTTGGAATTTAGAACCACATGTGATTACTTTGTATCTTGCCTAAATCATTCAAAGGGGTATCAATTTTATAATCCTAGTGGAGGCACAAAAATTATAGAATCACAGACAAAAGTTTCTGGAGTTTGACATAGTCAAATAGGGTAACTATTCTCAGATTATTGAGGATAACAGTACAATGGAGACAGTTGTGTCTTTATCTATGCCTATGTGTCTTTATCAATGCCTATATATGTGATTGTGAAGTCTCCTACTCCACAAACTGAGCCTATTAAATCTAGGATCCTACTATTGAGACAACTCTTGATGAAGTTCTTTAAGCCTCTTAGGTGCAGGATGAGGTTGTAGTAGCACCACTCAAGAGATCCATTAGATAGAGATCGCCAGCTATATCATTGAATTATATAGTCTATTTAGGAGAGTATGACTACGATATTGGTTGTGTGGTTAATCCATTGACTTATATAGATTATGTTTCTTATCCTCAATCAAATATGTAGTTAGAAGAGATGAAAGATGAGATGTAATCGATAGAACATAATGTGTTTGGGAGCTTGTTGACTTGCTTGAAGGTTACAAATCCATCGGTTGTGGGTGTATTAAACTAAACGGGAAGAAGTGTAAAGCCAGGTTGGTAGTCATAAGTTTCACTAAGAGAAGAGTATACTATGAAGAAATATGTTCTCTAGTTTGTCTAAAGATTCTTTTAGAGTAATCATGACATTAGTAGTTTATTTTACTAAGGAGTTATCCCATATGGATGTTAAAACCATCATTCTAAATGGAAGGAAATCTATATGATACAACCCTAAGATTTTGCGGTAGATGATTCAAAGTAAGTTTGTCTGTAGCTTGAAAAAGTCAATTTATTGCCTCATACAAGTTTCTAGAAAATGGTAATTGAAATTTCATAGTGTTCTCATTTCGTTCAGCATTGTTGAGAACAAAGTAGATCAATGTATATACTGCAAGGTCAATAGGAGGAAATTTAATTTTTCTCGAACTCTATGTTGATGAAATCTTGCTTACGAGCAGTGATTTTGGATTATTACACAAAATAAAGTGGATGTTGTCAAAGAATTTTGACATGAAAGACCTTGGTGAGTGTCTTTTGTTCGATTCGTAGGTATTTTTACAGTATATTAGGTTTATCTCAAAGGACATATGTAATCGTATTTTGGAAAGATTCAGTATACAATATTGCTAGCCAAGAATTGCTCATGTCATTAACGATGATAAACTGAAAATCTCACAATGTCTCATTCGTATTTTGAAAGAGCTCAAATGAAGGACATACCTTATACTAGTGCACTAGCAAGTATCATATATGCTCAAGTTTCCATTAGACTAGACATTGCTTTTGTGATAGGACTTTTAAGTAAATATCAGTCAAATCCAAAACATGATCACTAGGTTGGTGCTAAAAAGGTTTTAGGGTCCTTAAAGAGAATAAGAGACCATATGATGATTTATAGACATGTTCAAGACCTATAGATAATTTGAATGCAAATATTGCTAATTGTGAAGATAATATAAAGTTGACAACAAAATTCATCTTTTTGTTAGTAGGAGATGCAGTATCATGAAAAAGCGAGAAACAAAAATCTATTTCATCCTCTATCATACAAGCAGAGTTTGTAGCATACTTTTCAGCCACCACTCGGGTTATTTAGCTCTAGCACCTCATTATGGAATAACCATATTTGACTTTATGGATAGGCCCATATAGTTGTATCGTGAAAATAACTCAATAGTGTTATTTATCATCAATAACAGAGGTCGCAATAGGTTTAAGCATATGTCAATCAAGTTTTTAACCTTAAAAGAAACGGTTCGGAATTGTGACATTACAATAAAGCATATTTCTAGAGATGATCTAGTTGTAGATCCACTAACTAAAGGCTTTTGACCTTATGTGTTTGAACAACATGTCATTAGTATGGGCTTAGGAGTATCGTGAAATGTTGTTATTTAGTGGGAGTCGTTTTTTTGTTTTTGCTCTAATAGAGTCTACATCTGTGTTTATTATATTTAGTAACATTTTAATATGTATTAACTTTTTGCATTCAATAAAGTATTTATGAATGTATTATTGAAAATGAAGGCTAGGGGTATCTAGTTATTAGCCTTAAATGTATATCTTGTTACACAAAGAAAAGTTAAGTAAAACAATGAGACATATATAGGTTTATTGGAATCATAAAAATATTCTCTAGTGACACATCATGTTTTGTAACATTTAATGAGAGAGAATCTTGACTAATAAAGGAGATGACACAAGGTAGTACTACTCTTTATGAGATGTTATCCATTTATCACATTATCATATTAAATCCATATCAGTAGAATTAAAGGCATCCGTGACCATAGAGGCTTTGTGTATACATACAATTATCACCATGATTCAATGTTTGAGACTTTATGGGATCGGATTAACTGTTAGAAATTATCTCTAAACCAATATAACGGTGTATATATACAATACAATTTCAATTAATATAGCCCAAGTGAGGGAATGTAAAATTTTTTTCTAATGTGGGTTATATTAATTGATATTATAATTTATCATCTTATGGGGTTGATCTAATTATGTGAGATATAAGGATTCTTAACTAATTTAATATAGGGTTGGCTAGTGTAGACCGAGTAAAGTCCGGCCTATGATGAAAGGGCATGCAATTTAAAACTTTTAAAATAGTGCTCAAGTCTTTCATCTAATCCTAATACACAATTATTCTCATGTAGGGAGCGGTTACTGAATGCTAAGGGTGAGAGGCGGTCTTATTAAGCTAGAGAAGTGCTTGAACTTTAGATCATCGCCAATAGGCATCAATAATGATGGGTTTAAATCAGGTGCATGAATCTCTTTTACCCTATTATATGTGCTCTTAATTATAGCTATGGAGATTTTCGATGCCGATTTCACAGCTTACAATCTCAATTCATTAGTTGTAGGGTCTAACATTTACCCCTAAAAGAAGGAGAGTGATCTTTAGAGTAAGAGTTACTACATATGGTTTCCGGTATCTTTTGAACAAGAAAAGACACTGGAGGCAACAAAACGCCAATCGGAAAATGGAGATGGTGCAAACCGCAAACAGCATAGTGAATTGCAAACTGCATAGATCATCTGTCACGTTAGCAGCTAAAAAATAACACACAAATAATATGCTTGGAAGAGGAGAACACAAGCCGATGAATCATTTGCTCACGTGAGCAACGCGTTAATGTCCATCAACAACCTTTTTTTATATCATTTGATGTATCTTCCCGTCGTCGACATAATTAATTTAAAGTATCCGAGTCCTCCGAACTTTCCTCGTAATGTATGCTCTGACTAGCAAACATGCCAAACGACTAACATATAAATATGACCACCGCATCTCTCCCATCCAAGCAAAGACCAATCCTCATCTCTCTCTCTCTCTCTCTCTCAAAAGCACAGAAAAGAGAGGGTGATGACTTACATGCAGGAAGCCAAGAAGGAGAAGGGACTAGCAGCGAAGAGTCAAGAGGTGCTTCTCGTTCTTCCTCCCCGGCGCGGACGCATAAAGCGTCTCATATTCGCTTGCTTCTTCCAAAGCTTACAAGCTCTCCTCACTAAAATCTCGGGCTTTCTCCTTGGCCACGATGTGGCATGCGCTCGTACACAACAAATCAAAAGTTGCCTCCGTTAGCTTCGCTTGCTCGTTAGGGTTGCGTGAAGAAATCATCCTCGCTCGCCCGATGATATGTTGATGTGCAGTTGCGTTCGGTTCCTGAGTTTTTGTGTTTGTGTTCTGCTTTTGTAGTTGCTTCGGTCAGGAAAATGGCTTCACGTTTTCCCGTCGGATGTTCTGTTATCTCGTCGGATGATATGGCTTGGCCGGCCCATTTGGGGAAGTGACGTCATCCTATGCTCCATTCGTGTACAAAAGGAAAAAGACCAATAATGTATATTTTTATATTGGGTGCTAGGTGGGACAGACATTAGTCCATTAATTTGTTGCCACCCGGACACTGTTGGCCCCACTCTTCAGAACTTCGCATATCTTTCCTTTCTTTCTTTATTGCCAAGGTCGAAGGGAGCATTCACTATTGATATAAAGATATATTTCCACAAGCGGCCGTTTACACCCTTAATTGAATCCTCTAATTTTCGTAACATTACTAGGGTACATATTTGATGCTAATCCATTCAAGATCTCTCTCCCTCTCTCATAGTGTATCTATGTGGTCCGTCGCGTAAATTAAACGTGTTTTCTCTTTAATCCATGTCTATTGAGGTTCATAAGCGAATTGTCAAAAATTGAAATCGAAATTGAAAGAGGGATGCGCGAACTTTAGTTTTGGATCTTCGTCCAGGTGGCTGAGTAAAGGCTTGAAAATTAATGACGTTATTGCGAAACTACAAAATCCCTCTTCAACGCAAAAAGTCAATCCAAGTGTTGGCTTACGCAGGAGAGACCCTACATTGTATGGAAGATTAATCCTTTCTAAATTGATAATCATGAACAGACAAAATCCTATAAGTGGAGGTGCTTAGTCTTTGATAGGAACTTAGTGGTCATGATGAATTGGTGTAAAGCAATCGGATGGACACCTTATCTCAGATAGAAAAATGGGTGAATTACTAAGTCTTAAGTTATTTGACTGTCCAAATGAAAAGTTACTGATTTACCCATTACGATACTAGAAAGAATTCTCGCAATCAATAATACCTGGTTGGTGATAACTTCGTGGCATTAACTTTTGAGGGAAAGTTGGTCTAAATAGAGTGTCAATAGGCTCAACTTTTAGGTTTGTTCTTGAAATTTTGTGGAGGCATGACTTGCACTACTCTGGATGCTCTAATAATACAATCTTGCATCCATTCTTCATTTCATGTGACACAGATCAGAAGTCGATGCATGAGAATAACTTAGATGATGATCGAAGGGGTTATCTAGGCACATGCACGAGAGTGTAGGAACATGAGTTTATCCAAAAGTTGGAGAGCCCATGTCAAAAAAGGAGGTGCAGAGGTTTTGCCCGCCGGGGGGGGGTTGTTTTCGGGCCCGGGGAACCAAGTTATGGACGAGGATTTTGGGAAACAGCGTAAGCGGAAAAACTTGTTTGAGGTTTCCATGCTAATGACGATGGCAATGCCAAAATCGAGCACTTTGGTCTTAATTAACTCTAATAAACTTCTGGGTTTGAATAATTCTTGTCAGTCCGATTAGTTGATCTATAGTAATTCTCGGAGCAGATAAATTGTCATAGAAAAATTTACTAAATAGTGCCGCGAGTCTACAAAATTCAGTTTACTTTTACATATTTCATGTATATCTTCTAATTGTGCATGGCAATATAAGTTGGCTTCCATCCCTCTTATGACTCTTGACTATCCCTCTAGTTCGATGGGTTTGCTCAATAATGTGGCCCAAATGGATTTGAGCACCGTAGAAGTATGTTGGCCCAAAATAGCCTCTAGTTGGCAAAAGGGCAGGTAAGTTGTGGCCTTGTTGCTAGTACATAAGCCATGCAAGTTGACATTGGGCCTAAAAACCTGAGATCCACATCCATGATGGCCGACCGCAGACACTGTTATTTGCTAGGCAATGATTTCAATGATGATTTGAAGGAAAACATGAACTTCCGGACATGCTGTGTATATCATGCGATGATTGAAAGGGTGGGAGTAATTGATCATAGGTGGTGAGGACGTGCAAATCTAGAAGGCTGCTGATACTGGGCCTAAGCAGTTGGGCTGACCTCAAGCCTCTTCTATTCATAGGCCACTCTAAATGTGGCCTCCATACGAGTCTCTTCGATGGGCTGCATGACTTAGACTTCTCTCGGCTTGTGCCATCTTAGTGTCATTTGAGATCCGCATACTTATCAAGCGATAGAATACCATTGGCATGACGAGATAAAGACCTATGGGGCTTTTCGTGCAAAAGACGAATCAGCTCGGTAATTCTGAAAAGGATTATTTGATTGCTGTAGAATTCGGAAATGTGAATCAGTAATCATCTGGCACAATCCCCCTTATGCACATCGAAGGTAAAAAGAGCTCGAGGATTAGAAAGTGAGAAGGGAAGTTGAGGAAACTAGAGCTAGTGGATTCAACAAGGAAACGAAACCTCGAGGGGAGAAAGAGTAGATAGACTTGCCTCTTGACCATCTTAGTTATTACTGCGATGATTGCTCATATGTTCAGGTCACTGCATTAGTCGAATCCACGAGTAAACCAGCCAAGAGCGACATGGACGATCGAGTAAAACTCCATGGTTTCCAAGCTAGATGATCTTTTCTGTTGATGGTGACAAACAACCAAACTCCCTGCACTTTCGACTAGCTAAAGTGTAGGGCCAAATACTATTTCAAGCATATTATTACCAATTACCATCGCAAAATAGTATCCCCAACGGACCAAGGGGATCTTCTTGGAGATAAAGTCTTATTTCTCCAGATTTCCCTCGTTTATGATGCCCTTTTTTTTTTTTTTTTGGTGATCAAGCAAGCAGCTACATTTTGCCCAAAAGTTTGACTTTAGTCACGAGGGAAATACCAAAGTGAATATCTATTAGATACTTTAAAAAAAAGTTGATTTCTTCTTTTATGTGTTTGTACAAGTAATAAGAAGGGATTTTTTTTTATGATTGGAGTCCATCATTAGGTGGAAATCCTATCAAGAAATTTTGATAGTAATAAAAATGACCACATACTATAATCTTAATGAATATTATGAGGCTACATATATGTTACTTCATATAATGTAATGTATTCTCAATTTAGATTAACTCATTTGGTTTCACTTTTAGGATCAAGAAGATTGGCTAAATGAATTTCCTTAAGTTTGACAAAAGCACACCCAACCCACGATTTGTTGAAAATTTATGCATTTTCCAAGACCAGGTAATTTTAAAATTTATAGAGAATGCAATTGAGTATTTAGATCAGAGTTTACCCGACTTGATGTAATATTAACAAGTAGCAATTATAAAGTCATATGGAGGTGCACCTACCTTATGTCTATGCACTTGGTGTAAGGTATGATATCATATTATGCTCCCGACCATTAAAGGATAGATACGATATCGTATTATATTACTAATGCAAGACTATCCAACCCAAAAATTTAAGCTGATATAAGTAGTACGAACCACATAGGCAAGCCCCTTCTTATGTATAAAGCCGGATTAAGAATGGCATGTGGAATTAATGAACAGGCAGTCCTACACACAAAATAAACTTGGGGAAGAAACTTGATTTTTCTATTATGTTAGAAAGTTCAACCCAAAGTTAACACCAATAGGTGAAGAGAGACCCTATTAGTATAAAGTTTAAATAAACATGTGACCAAGCGATTTGGGTAAAAGTTCTGGAGAAGTTTCATGCACACCTCTGCTTTGATGAAATTTGACCAGTGTTTATTGCTTTTGAAACTGCCTCGAAACATTGATTAGAAGATAAAAGATGAACCAAACCAAGAGGATTAATAACTTTTTCTGTTGATACCCGAGAACTTTAATGGATTTGAGCAAGGAAGGTCAATCCCATGTCAAAGAGCTGAACTCAATGTTGAAGGTTCGACCGCTAGGTTTCGCGAGAGAAAAGGGCATATTAGCTTCTCAAAATAGAAAAGATTGACTCTCTACACATGTTGAGAGTTCAGACGACCAGATTAGCATGCATTATCTCAAGTATCACATTATTTACAACTTTTTTTCCTAATTGGGAGATGATTTATAACAAATGGTGTTTACATAAAATTCATAAAAGTTGACAATATGGTTCCCTAAATTGAGGCTTTTGTTTTTGTGCCTAATCCGTTAAACGTAATGACCAAACTGCATTTTTCCATCCCCAAACCTTTTAATTAATCAAGCACCAAACTTCAATCCTAGATTTTTCGAAAATGAAAAGATCATATGCCAAAGAATTACTTTTGTAGTTCTTGCTTGCCAAGAAGGCATGAAGGGTCCAAAGGGAAGGTATTAAAGTTCAAATTTGGTTACTATGCCGTCAACTGCCTAAAAAAAATTAAAACCTAATCTCCATTTTTCAAATATTTGTAAAGTCTTGAAATTATGTTCGGATAGCCATGTGTTTTTGGTGAATTGCATACTAGAACCCGGGTATATAGCTCAATACATCATATCAAAATATATAAATATTGACGTGTAGACCTATAGATTAATTCTTCGCAATCAATTTGAAACCCAAAAAGATTACAATTGACAATCATTGATTATTATTATTGACACATAAATTTTTATCCAAAGGTTCTGTTTACATATTTCTGAAAAAAAAATTGAAACTTGTTTTTCCAAAAAAATATTTCATGTTAAGTTCTTGCATATAGATTACCTAGACATTAAGTGTAGTTTTTAAATGGATTTATTTTTCTTGACATCAACAGGGGAGGGGGAAGAAGAAGAGAAAGTTGGAGCTGAGGATCTGAGTGTGACTAGCCAAGCCCTGGGGCCAGATTGGAATTAAACAGCAAGTTGGGGCCAAAACACAATTTTCAAAAGTTGAGGGGCCAATTTGAAAATTTTACAAAGTTTTGCCCAAGCCCTTAAATCATCACTTTCATAATCTCAGCCCCTAATTAAGCTTGAAATCGAACTTGGGCCAGGTCGAATTAATCAAATCAAGCCAAAATGACCAAATTGTGTTAAATTGGACACTTGAACAAGAAAATGGCCAAATTTGAGGGGTCAATTCCAAAAAAAACCCCAAACTTTAGGTTTAGTCCCAAATATACCCCGAACTTTTTTTTGTCTCAAGAAAAACCCCAAACTTTAGGTTCAGTCCCAAATCTGCCCCGAACTTTTCTTTGTCTCAGAAAAAACCCCAAACTTTAGATTTAGTCCCAAATCTACCCCAAACTTTTCTTTTGTCTCAAAAAAAACCCCAAACTTTTAGTCTATTCCCAAATCTATCCCAATTTTTTTTTTTGTCAAAAAGAAAATCATCAAATTTTACTCTAATCCTAAATTTGCCCTCGTTAACCTTTGTCCAAAAACCGTATTAGTAATCCCTAATTTTTTATGTCCTAAAATGGTTTTATTTTGAAAATAATTTCCTATGACATCTTGTTTATGTGTATTTATTATCTATGTGAAAATGACATATTAAGTTGAGATTAGATCATGGGGTATATTTGAGAACAAATCAAAAATTAGTGATTTTTTTAGTACAAACGGAGGGTAAAATCCCAAATTAGTATACCCGTTAATTATGACGTGTTATTTAATTTAGAAATTTGACGGTAAAATTTAACGGAAAATAATATATGGTAATTTGTTTTAGTGGTCAAAAAAATAATTTTGGCTAAATTTGTCATATGTGTACCAATTTGAGATTTTTTTAGACAAAACAAAATTCGGGGTAGATTTGGGACTAAAATTAAAGTTTAGGGTTTTTTTTGAGACAAAAGAAAAGTTCGGGGTAGATTTGGGACTAAACCTAAAGTTTGGGGTTTTTCTTGAGACAAAAAAAAATTCGGGGTATATTTGGGACTGGAGTTAAAGTTTGGGGTTTTTTTTGGAATTGACCCCAAATTTGAGGGATATTTTCACAAAATTTATGAAAAGAGAATGGTAAATTACGGTCAAGGGCTGAAAGAAATACGCACAAGATTGCTAATTGACCAAAAAGTTCAGCCAAATTGATGGATTAAAGCACTTAAACCAGCTGCCAAAACGGGTCAATTCCAAAAAAAACCCCAAACTTTAACTCTAGTCCCAAATATACCCCGAATTTTTTTTGTCTCAAGAAAAACCCCAAACTTTAGGTTTAGTCCCAAATCTACCCCGAACTTTTCTTTTGTCTCAAAAAAAACCTAAACTTTAATTTTAGTCCCAAATCTACCCCGAATTTTGTTTTGTCTAAAAAAATCTCAAATTGGTACACATATGACAAATTTAGCCAAAATTATTTTTTTGACCACTAAAACAAATTACCATATATTATTTTCCGTTAAATTTTACCGTCAAATTTCTAAATTAAATAACACGTCATAATTAACGGGTATACTAATTTGGGATTTTACCCTCCGTTTGTACTAAAAAAATCACTAATTTTTGATTTGTTCTCAAATATACCCCATGATCTAATCTCAACTTAATATGTCATTTCCACATAGATAATAAATACACATAAACAAGATGTCATAGGAAATTATTTTCAAAATAAAACCATTTTAGGACATAAAAAATTAGGGATTACTAATACGGTTTTTGGACAAAGGTTAACGAGGGCAAATTTAGGATTAGAGTAAAATTTGATGATTTTCTTTTTGACAAAAAAAAATTGGGATAGATTTGGGAATAGACTAAAAGTTTGGGGTTTTTTCTGAGACAAAGAAAAGTTCGGGGCAGATTTGGGACTGAACCTAAAGTTTGGGGTTTTTCTTGAGACAAAAAAAAGTTTGGGGTATATTTGGGACTAAACCTAAAGTTTGGGGTTTTTTTTGGAATTGACCCCTGCCAAAACTCCGTCCACGATTTGGTCTCAATCAGCCGCCCAATCAGCCTGATATCTGCCCGAGATGGGAGACCATAATTAGGAGTGCCAGTGGAAAAATAATTGGCGAGGGATAAGCTGCTGAAGGCACGTGAAAACCGCAGCAAAATCCGCACGCTCAACAGCTGCAAAAGTTGAAAATTTTGGCCGGATCAGAGAGAGAAGTAGCTCAGTTCGCAGGCTCGGTAGGAGGGCGAAGGCAAAGACCAACCAAAATATCGTTTAATTAAGTAGCTATGATCTCTGAAGCAGGAACTTTTTGGGCATAAAATTTTGGAGGCAAGAGGCACTAAGGGGAGCTCACGATCGTTCTCAAAATACGCCTCCATAAGCTACTCAAAAAACTTCAACCCGGAAATTCCAGACTGACCCTTGGAGAGGAGTGAAAACTTTCACAAACTTCCAGCCAAAACTAGAAAAAAACCTTCAACTAGAAGTGTAACGTCACTCAAAGATCTTTCCAACCATAGGTCGTACGTCCAAAATGGAGAACGGGGAGGCCTCCTAAAGCCCCCCGAAAAATACCCTCTTGGCGAGCAAAGGGAGTCCCTGACTTTTTTTCCCGTCTTGAGCCTAGTTGGTCACGGGTGAGAGAAAGCGAGCGTTTCTGAGAAACACGAGGGACAACTGAGGAAAACCATGACTTGTGCCCTAAATTAGAATACATATGGTTGGTTTGGTGTTGAATTGGTAGACAAAAGAGGTCCTGGAGTCTTATTTTGGGAACCAACAAAAACCTTCGCTGTCAGTTCTTTCTTCGCAGATCTCATTTTCAGTTTGAAGAAGCCAAATTCCAGGCGCCCCCGGAGAACAATGTCTTGGTTCCCTCGGCTAAGAGCTGAATCAAAAAGAAACTAAGAAGCAAGTTAAGAGTCATAGATGTATTTTTGTTTAATTTTGAACATGTTTTGATCATGAAAAATCCAGAGGAAAACCAGCCCAGAAAACTGATTTATGGGGTCGAAATTTTACCATGGTGAAGCTTCTTCATGAACCCCCACTCCCTTTTGCATGAGTTCTCTGTTTTCATGAGCTTGACGAATGTTATATGGGTATTATGCACTGATTGTTTCTTTGATGTAGTTATGTTGTGTTTATTTTCATGTTGCTTAACTAAAGATGAAAAAAAAGAACCTGTTGGAATTTGTAACCAACCCTAAAACCTATAGTAGGGTAGGTTCCACGTTACACGTTCCGATGGGTAGCAGATTCCAAAAAATGAGGAATCTATACTCGAGGGTAAGTTTCAAGTTCCAGCGGAACCTGTAAGGAATCCGAAACTGCTCACTTCTAATTATAATACTTTGGTTAGTACTGCACATGGGTCGAGACTGAAGGCCATAAATATGGCTCGAGGAAGCCATTTGGGGTAGTTTAATGCAACACCAAATATTCGACGAAATGCCCCAACTAAGCGTCGATCTTGAAATGGTTGATTTGAGCTCGGTTCTTGTGATATTCATGTTCTTAGTTGTTCCATGTTCATGTAAATCAAGCATAGATCGGTTTAGGGAACTATTTTTTTGGAAAAATTTTAAAAAAAAAAAGAGAAAATTTTCAAAAAAAAAAATGTTGGATAGTATCAAATTAGGGCAGAAATGAAATTTATGAGATTTTCCTAATTTTATAAAGTCATTTTTCCTAATTTAATGCTATTTTGGTATTTTATAACTGTTTTTGTAAATAATCCACCTTGTGTAGATTAAAATCTATAAAGTAATTTCATGTATTTTTAAATTCCCATTTAGCTCACATAGGTCTTGTCTTGGGGCATAATAACAAGGCCATGTAATACTTATACTGGGTTTTCCTTTTCTGCGTTTAATTTCAAGTCATTTCAATTTATTGGATGTTTACTTATTGCACCGCTTTTCGATTATTTGAGTGTAAATTTCTTTCCTAAATTAAGTTTGGATTAGTTTAGACCTTAATGAAAAAAACCACACAAAAACATTTGTATGGACACTTAGTGGCTTTGATAATAAATGGTAATCAAGATTGTGTAGCCATTTAGATAAATAACTTTCCAAGTTAAAGGTACCGAAAGGACGCTAATAGAGATATTAACATACATAAGTCCCCATTATAGAAATCAAGATGATCCTCACGCGTTTCAAATGGTTTCTAGCTGACCTCAATAGACTAGTGGCAACTCTTAGAAATATTTAAATAGTTAAGAACTAAAAAACAAATCAAATATCGTAGGAGGTATAAGTTTGGAAGAGCCCGCTTCTAATCGAAGGCCGTTCACTCACCTCTTTAGGCAATACCCCTAAACCTCTTCCTTTCCCTGAACGGAAAAAGAGAGGTCATGGCAATTATATTTAAGCCTCCATTGGTTACAAATTAAATTTACCAAAAAAATTGTGTGTTTAACAGTCACTAGATCAACCCATAATAGATTAAACTCTGGCAATTTCTCTTACGAAATAATCTGAATAGCGTACTTGAATTGTAGCTTTCGATAATATATCAGAGAAAAAAATATTTGTTATCAAATGTCCATAATCGAAGATCGGCACCACTTCCTCCTGAAGCTTTTTCAATCATCATCACAGACACACGTGCTAAAACTTCATAGTGGTCGAGTTTACAATTTTCAATCTCGATTGGAAGGTGTCCAATCATGTCAAACCGAAATAGACATAAGGTTAAGTCTGCACGAGGATGGCCACTGGGTCATGTTGCAATTCCATAGGACAAAGTTCTTAAACTAGATGTAGACCCCTTCCAAATCGTTCCTTATCAAGCATATCATCAACAAATGAATTCTTGATCATATCCCCACTCCTTGATTAAGTGGGGTCATTGCTCTCGTCTGCTTGCACAACAGGATCAAACTTTACACACTATGACAAAAAAAAATCGGATAATCTTTAAAACATCTATTTTGGAATTTACTGATTGCTCACGAACCATCGACACAATATGATCCACGAAAATCAAGTCTCCCGTGACTTTTGAATATCGGTGCACATAAACCTAAAAATCTTTCATTTTTCATTTCACTTTTTTTTTTTTCCCTTGCTAGTCGAGAACCCGTTTTCTAGTGGTTCTAAACTCTTTAGGAAGATGGGTTTTGCGACACTCCTAAAGCGTTTGGGCAATCTTACCCAGACATGCAAACAAAACACTACACACGCACACTGCAAAAAAACTCAACTATATAATAATATGGCAAGAAAGCTGAGAGAAGCCAACGCGTACACGCAATGATATACACGTCCAAATGATCCAAAACATGGGGCATTTGGGGGGATCTATACAGACGAGAGATGGGACAAAGTGATGACATATAAAAGACAAACCAAATGATGATCGACAGCATCCAAAGCCCATGCATGTCCAAAACTAATAAAATAAAATAAGAAAAAACGAAGAAGAAAACTGACTAGCAAGAAGAACGATAAGGTGAACATTTCATAGAGAGAGAGAGAGACAGAGAGATCTAGCGTTTGGGAGAAAGCAACCAGTGGATGAAGCTTTGGAAGGTAGCGACGTCAGTACGATAGTGGTTCTGAGTGAACTCATAGAGGTCGGACCATGTGAAGTCCGGGTACTTCCTTGGCACTTCCGCGTCGGTCCCAAGAAGATCTGGTGGGGGTCTCACAATCCGGTCTTCTCTCGGGCACACGAAGAACACCAGCGACTTCCTCTCCCTCTCCCTGTTCACCACGGCCCTGTGCAAGCAGCTCTTGTACATCCCATTCGTTACCGCCTGCAATTCAATACTTTCTCGATCAATCGCCATTAATACGACTGTTAAGGGTGGTTTTCTAATTCTAACTTGTCAAATATCGAAACCATAGATGATATCCTAGGTTTTTAGTTGAATTTTCAGAGGAAAACAAGTCGCCCTCCTCTTGTCTCAGTAATGCTTCAGTTTCAATCTTACAGCTCCTCACGCATCGCACTCATCTGGAATAAACCCTAAATTATTTTGGAGACGGAGGTAATAGAACTAATGGTCCCTCGAGTGCCCACATCGCCATGCATGTTCATTCGCAAGCACATACGGTCAAAGGACAAGCCGGTTGATGATTCAGCGGAACAGATAAAATACAAGACGAAAAGAAGAGGCCGAGGTAACTACAGCTTCATTGATGATAGGTTAGTATTATTATTTCTATCTACTCACGGTGTTATTGACCTCACGGTGTATAATCACTTCATCGGCCATTCTCATCCTGTGCCTGTTTAGTTGTGACACGTCAAATCCTTGTCAAGAATGATAGATGTTGCATTACTTAGACGAGAACCAATAAAAGTACAATTTTTAGTATCAAGAGCAGATGAGAACGGTGCCATAAGTCGACTTTCTATGAACCGACCAGTGATGATTTATTTGATCAGACCGTATGGACTACTTTTAGTCAGAATTACTCAGAATGTTCAAGCCTCCTTTCCTGGCTCACTTTGAATCTTTTTCCAACTTCTCTTTTCATGATAGGTTCACTTTAACAGATTCTAAAGAGGCAAAGCTAATTGATGAGCAACTTTTTCATCGTTCTATTTTGGACACTTACCTACATCATTTACATTGTAAGTCCTAAACTTTGTCGTATCCAACTCAATTAAATTCAGAACCTTTTAATTTGTGCATGCTCTCCCAAACTTTAGACATGTAATCTTTGAGGTTATTGGAAAGTTCAACCCCATAGTTAAATTTCTGAATGAAAGTAAGTTACATTAATATAAGAAGTATTATAATCTCGTATGTAAGCATGTTTGGACTTCAATAATACCCGCTTTCACATGTAAATCACAATGAATCTGTATAAACATCAAAAATGAAATTGCAGAAATGAGAATAGGATGAACAGGGGCCGCACTCAGAATCAATTGATATATAATTGGGCCAGGATGGATGAGGAAACAGGCTTTTATAATTCCAACTCAAGAACTCTTCAAGTTGGACTCTCTCATGTGAGTATGAGACTTATTGCAATCCTGTATTTAAGTAATAAGTGATATATTTTATATCAGTCATCACCTTTCTCATTTCTGCTATTCGAAAAAGTACAGAAACTGTGTCAAAAAATCATTATCTATAGAAAAAGAATCAACGATGGTGATGATATGGACGCGTATCTTGAAAAAGCCTCATACTCATTGCAAAAATAGCGGTAATCACACTTTGACTAGATTTATCAAAGTTCAGAACTTTCGTTGGGAAAAAGTAGTGGGGAAGTACCATGAAAGTGTCTCCAATGTTGACGACGAAGGCGTCTTGACGAGGCGTGATGGCTTTCCATTTGTTGCTGGCAAAGACTTGGAGGCCACCAACTTGGTCCTGATGGAGGATGGTCAAGGATGTTGGGTCGGTGTGAGGACCCGTGCCCATCGCAAGCCCATGGTTCAGGCATGGCGGGTACGAATTGCACCTCATTATTGAAGTCCCGTCCTCGAAGAAGTCCCTGTAGTGCATGCGGTCGATCCCCAAGCTTATCGCCAGTAACTCCATGATCACCAGTGCTAGCTCCTTCATCGCCTCAGAATACTTCTGGTACACCCATCTGATTAAAGATCGCATGCGTATTTAGGGTTGAGCAGCAGTCAGTAATGAAGATGAAGATGAAGATGAAGATGAATGGCTGCTTGCGCACATAATTCCCTTCATTACCAGGGGACCCCCACCAAAGTCACGACACGCGTTCATCTAAAGTAAAGGCACCTATCCATGAAAAGGCGTTGGCACCATGATTGCGAAGACGCCTATAAATGGAAGTTCTACTTTGGGCTGTCTATGCTTCCATGGAAAGTTAGCCCATTTTTGCCCATCTCTAATGATTAAGTTCAAGATTTTTCCATGCGTGCATCGATAGTGGTATATGAGCTAGCCCAGAAAAAGGCGGAAAAGTGACTTTGAAGGAAGCATTTTTCTCTGATATAAAAAGGGAAGAAATTAACCAGTAACTGAATGGAAATTTAAGTCTTCATGTTGGAAAGAAGTTGAATTTGTAATTCTATGACCAGCTCATCTGTGTTTGCATCTTGGGTGATCCACTTTCAACATTACTTTTTCCTATTGACATGGAGGAAATTCAAGACACATGCAAAGTATAAAGATCGGGTTAAATTTAAAAACCTGGGATCAGCCTAAGCTAGTTTTTTTTTTTTTTTTTTTTTTTTTTTTTTGTATTTAGGGCTGCAGAGTTATTTATTTTGATATATATATATATATATATATATGAGCAACATTAGTAACCACAAAAATTATCTTACCCTGTATGTTCAAAATCATCGCCCAAGACAGATCTGAAGTAATCAACCACCACAAGCTCAGAGCTCTCGTTCTTGCGAAACCCAAAAGAGAAAGTCTCCTTCCATGGCAACTTGGACGAGTACCTATCCGCATGAGCACCGGAGTAACCATACACTCCACCGGGCCTCCTCTTCATGCTGAGCTTCTTGCTCATGGGGAGCTTGAAAATCGAGTCGATCTCATTTTGGGCGGCGTTTATGAGGCCCAGGTCAACTCCGTGGTTGATGACTTGAAAAAAGCCATGGTTGGTGCAAGCAGTCCTGATGAGCTCAGCTGCTTGGGAAGTTGCTTCTTCATTGCCTTTTAGGAAGCCGGACAAGTCTATGAGTGGCTCGTTGAGCTCTTCTTGGGTGTGAACAAGGTCTTTGTGTGGCCAAATGAACTCTTTTGGCAAATTTGGTTGCTTTTGAAGCAAGGAGTCAAATACGAGGTTCTCCTTCCCATCCTTGAGCTCCATTGCAGGACATAGAACAAGAGTTGATGATGAAGTGCTTGTGTCCAATACGAAAGACATTTTTTTTTTGGATGCTCTTTTGCTGCTGAAAAAAGCTAGCTACTTATAGAGCAACCCCAAGGAGGGGGCCACCGTTTCGGACAACGACATTATTTAGAATAAAGTTTTTTTCTCTTTTTAATTCGTACTCTGAAATAACATCAGAGAAAAAGATAATTATATCTTAGATAATATTGCAGAAAGATTATTTCATCCTCTATTTGAAAAAATTTTGTGCATCACACCGGCTACCCTGCAATCCTTGAGTCTTAAACGATGCAAGTGGCTTAGTGGTTTGCATGCATCAGAGTGGATTTATTCAATGGAAAAGATTACTTATGTCATGAAAAATTGACTAAAAAATTACGTATTCGAGATAGATTTATTCAATTGCAAGGATGAAAATCTATTTGCATCAAATGACCGAATAAAATTACATTCTTGTGTTGACAGTGTCTTCAATCTAGTCTTTCTTTCTTTCTCTCTGTTTTTTTGCCTAACAATTGAACGTAACTCAAACTTTCATAATGGATTTATAGCCCATGTGGTATATATGTGGTTGAAAGGTAGCTATGCTGTGAAGTACGTTGATATGCTTGGTAATACATATTTTAAAGTTGCAACACTTTAAAATTGAGTAATCATTGAAAATCGCATAAAAGTTACAACACCCACATTGATTGCTAAGCTGTTGTGGAAAAGTTGTACCAAATAGCCTCTTATTAGGCACACTAATCATGCAAAAAGAGTTTTATGCGGTCATCATTGAAGGGATGACAACTAAATTTTTATATTTTGATCTCACATTTACAGTAGTAATACAAATTACTTACACTTCAAGTATACCTAATAAAATCCCTTTCCTTATGTGACAATTTAAGGATCAATCATTCCCCATCCATTATGTTGCGTACGTGACTAGTTAATCAATGACACCTATCTGTGATGCCGCCGACTCAGATATGACATTCTTGTCATCTTATATTGACACATTACTTCACTCGAACAAACTAGAAAAAGCAATTTGTCTTCTAGTAGTTGCGACATTGATAATTTGATGGTAGCAATGTGGATATTTGGGCATGGAGGGGCCAAAATGTAATGTTTGGGATTAGATATGGGACCGAGACTATAATTCACCTTTCTTTTCTATTCGAGTTATAATGGAATGACAGATAAAATATCTATATTTCGATTGATCTAGGAATTCAATGCAATACTCAATAAGATTGTGAACCATGAGCAAATATTAAAATAAAGTAGGGCATAACCAATACTCACAATTAATACCGTTACATTTCTTAGCACACCAAGTTGATAGATCAGTCATAGCAAACTGATAATTATTTCAACGAATCATTATCAATGACAGGAGTTAGAGAAAAGGTCATCAAAGATTGGGAGTAGAGAAAGGCCAAAGCCGCCCATTTTGTACCTAATAATCACTAACTCATGCATATCTTATGTTCCTAATAATCCATTAAAAGCGTAAGTTGTCTTGAAACAGTCCATTAGAAAGGTTGAAGCAAAGGTTTGGAGAAGAGGGTTAAGGGGCCAACAGCAGGGACGAGCAACGGCCTCCAGCCCTATCACTTTCTCACTAACAAACAACTTGGCAACTTGATTTTTTAAATTAAATTCCAACATTGTGGTCTGGTAGAATCATTACAATATGACATATACTAAGTTTCAGAGAGAAAATTACTGCACGTGTCCTTATTGATTTCCCCCTTAGGTCATGATGGATCCTCATTGAATTATTAGAATGCTACGTTACCGTAGCATTCTTGTTTTTGCTTTTATTTAGAATAACTCGAGTACCTGAAACTTATCTAAAGCACATACTATTGGTATATACAGGCGACTTAAGTTTTCCAAATCTTTTTAACTTGAGTAATTACGTTTTGTTGTTTCAAAATCTTGAAGGTGAAAACTCATGCATGTTTTGTTATTTTCTTGAATTTTAGATAAGGTCAATGTCTCTGCCGGTTATTGTTAACATTCTAGGATTCTTCCAAATACTGATCCCTACTTACCCAACCAAAACATAAACTTAAAAGATCATTATAGTACTGTATTAATCAAACTAACGTTGCAAAAAGTATTATACGAGATTGGTTTAATATATGACGTGTCAAAGACTTGTTGGACAAATGGACATGAGTTCCTTGTTTAGATACGAGCATTTGATACGTCACTTTATGGATTCACAGTATAAATCAATATCTGTTCTTGTAGGCTTTTGTACTCTTGCTATACTTACAGACATGCAGTTAAAAAAGTTGCAATTTCAAGGCCGTACGTGACTCCGACCCTCTTTAATGCTCCGTTCGTCTTATACGACGGTTTATTGTCACCTCTCTCTCTCTCTCTCTCTCTCTCTCTCTCTCTCTCGAGATGTTAGAGTTTAGTTTTTAAAGTATCTATTGAGGGTGCATGAGGGTGAAAAAGGACGTAAGACATGAGACAAAATACATGCATTCCAAGATCGACACGGAGAGGAGTAGACAAATTTGGTTAATGAGAATCAATTTCCAAATTCCAACACTTGTCTTGCTCCACGAAGAAAACAAGAAATCATGTGACCCCTATCCCTTTCCTCACAGTTGTCCACAAGCCACGTGTCCTGTTCAATTTTTGGGGAAGTGCAACCGCAGATGCCCGTAATCATAATTCTGCAATAAGATCTTTTCTCCTAGGGCTAAGAGATATTATAGGGAAACTAAGCTGATTTTACCGTATGCATGGCCATCCGGGTACTGTCGCGTTTATCCAGCTAGGCCCGCGATGCAAAGAGAGGCTGGGAAAAGCCCTGGCCCGCTCATCTTTGTGGAGATTTTCATGTACTGTGTTGCTGTCATATGAACAGTCTTGAATAACAAGTTGGGTACGACTCTAGGGTTTAGACGTATGACGACGACCACCCATCTGATCAAGTCTATATTACACATGGCCAGAGCCATTAGTACTTGGAGTATACTCGTCTATGAATCAAGCTGCAATCCTTTAAATAAATAGCAATACCGTAAATAAATCAGGAGAGTTGGCTTCTTTTCAGATAAGAATAATGTGGAAGAAGCAATTGTAAAGTTTCTATATGTTTCTTTGAATATATTAATTAATAGTACATGCTATATTTATAGGTTTTTATAGTATAACTATTTATGGTAATAAAATATTATGACGTCAATTATAACTAATAGGAGATATACACAATCAAGAGAGATATATGTGCAGGGATATGGAGAATCAAGGAAAATATACTATATAAGGCTTTGTTAGCATAACCGTTTTTTGGTTATTGTGAACAAAATAACTTATTGTAAACCATAAATTCTTAAAAATATGAACCCCATAATAATTTATAATTGTGTATTATTTTATTTTTTGTAATTCAGAATAGATTTTTGTTTTTATAGTATATTAAAGATTGTATCCAATCGTTTTTCAATTTTTTTTGTCTAATACTTTCATAGTTGCAAATAGCAATAAAACTGTATGGGGTTACATGTAGAGTTGAAAATACTATATGGAATATCTCCAACCTAAAAGAGCATATTAGAGGAAGTAAGTGTTTTAATGTTGAGCCATTAGGGTTTTGCTTGGTGAGTGGCCACGTTACCCTTTTCCTAATGAAGAGAAGGTGAGAGGTTTGACTCCCACATTTGAAGGTGTTGTTGAACTTCTTCCTCTCAAACAAAACTTCTCATGTATATAAGAAAAACCATCTTATCATATGTCTTCAAAAAGCCTATATCATGGAAAAAACCATTGAGATAAGTGATGCATATTAGTGTAAATTACTCGAGCTATGCAATGGCCGATAAGTTGCTAACATTGCGAGACTTACAGATTTTGACTTGAGCCATGCAAGTTCATTATGTTTTTTTAAAGATTTTTCTCTCTTATTGCTCTTTGGCTTTTTGTACCAACAAAATCCACCTAATAAAGATTTATGATCTGAATCACTTAATCATCTTATTCGGGGATGTGAGGCTCTATGGGCCCATGTGTGTATTGTAATTATTGGGAGGAAGCATCGTTGTCATGATCTCAGCTTCATTTATTATGAAAGTTATTGATGTAGGAAGCGAAATGAAAACTATAGACGCATCAAGTACTGACCACAAACACCAGTGGCTTGGAGAAATCCATACGCCACATGTCCGCAAATTATATTCCCGCAATATCGCGAGATCTCCACAACTTTGTGATGATTTTTGTTGAGATGCCTAACTAAGCTTAGCTCTAGCTTGACATGCCGACCCAACAGCTTATTTGATCTTGCGTTTTCTTTCTTCGGATTTTGAATGTATACAACGAACCCGACAGGATCAAACACCAGCAAAAAAAAAAAAAAAATTACGTGGTGAGAAGTGCGACTTTGGACTAGACTAGTGCAAACAGACGAATTGCCCGATTCGTTGGGACATGTTCCTCATTCAAGATCGATTCTGACAATATCTCCGCGATTTGTTTGGCCCTACACCCACTTGTGCTCCTTGACCTTGAAGAGTCTAGCGAGCCAAAACCTAGCAACAGTGCATCCAGCTTAGTCAAATGCATCATTATCAATTATAAAAGACAATTTAAAATAGAGTTTAATCAAACTTTTCGTATGATTTTGACAAGCGACTACTGTTGATTTTGATGTATGTGTGGTATTTGGTCAGATATGCTATGCATAAATGTTGCTCTTTGGAGAAAATTGTCCAAAAAATCTAACATTTAGTGCACTTTGGCCAATTTAGTTCTTAGCCAATTGCACTTTGGCTATTTTTAGTCATAAATCTTTTAATTATACCAATTGAATCATAAACCTTTACATTTTGCCAATTGAATCTATATGGACAATTTTATCGGAAAATGCTAATGTAGTGGTTTAATTAGCATTAGCCGTCCTAAGTGATATATTGACACTAATATGGATAAATTTTAATTTTTTTCTGATTTTTTTTCTTTCCTTTTTGCCAATGGCTGGCCAGAGAGAGTTGGGCGAAGGCTGCCCTTGTTGGGGCATGGTTGCTCTTGATGATTAATGGCAGGAGCCCAGCCCTTGCTAGGGTGAGTCACCCTTGACAACCACAAGCAAGGGTGAGGGTTGACTTACAACCCTTGTTGGCACTTGGTTAAAAAGAAAAAATAAAGAAAAAATAAAAGGAAAAATTCCAAAAAAAAAATTTATTAAAAAATGTTTATGTTAATGTTAGCTATGCCACATAGGATAGTCATTGTCCACGTCAATAATTTCTAACTAAAATTTGCTGGATTGACTAAACTAGTTAAATATGAAAAATGTTTAGAATTCAATTGATATAATTAAAAGATTTATAACCGAATTGACAAAAGCATAATAAGTTTATAATTTTTTGGACAATTTTTCCTTACTCGTGTAAATCTATTTTTGTATGATAGTGTGTGTATGCGAGGAAAGCGTTGGCCTTAATCTCAACCGAATGTGATTCCACCATTGTTGGCCCATCTAGCAATTTCTATGGCAACTTAGTGTAAAAACTTCTTAAAAGAACTAATCAATCAGAGATAATTGAGAGTGTAGGAAATAAAAGCCCAAAGAAAATATCGCACCTTTCCTAATATTTCCAATGAGGTCAATTCCAAAAAAAAACCCTCAAATTTTAGGTTCAATCCTAAATATATTCTGAACTTTTTTTTTGTCTCAAGAAAAATCATAAACTTTAGGTTCAGTCTCAAATATGTCTCGAACTTTTTTTTATCTAAGAAAAAACCATAAACTTTAATTTTAATTCCAAATCTATCCCGAATTTTGTTTTGTCTAAAATAAAAAGTCAATATCATAAAAAATCCCAAATTGGTACACATATGATAAATTTACCCAAAATTAATTTTTTGACCACAAAAAAAAATTACCATATATTAGTTTCTATTAAATTTATTGTCAAATTGCTAAATTAAATAACACGTCGCAATTGACGAATATACTAATTTGGGTATACCCTATGGTCCAGTCTCAACTTAACATGGTATTTCCACATGGATAATAAATACACATAAGCAAAATGTCATAGTAAATTATTTTCAAAATAAAACCATTTCAGGACATAAAAAATTAAGGATTACTAATACGGCTTTTGGACAAAGGCTAATAGGGCAAATTTAGGATTATAGCAAAATTTGATGATTTTCTTTTTGATAAAAAAAAAATTGAAATAGATTTGGAAATGGACTAAGAGTTTTGGGTTTATTTTTTTAGAGAAAAAAATTTGGGATAAATTTGGGATTAAACTTAAAGTTTGAGATTTTTTCTGAGATAAAAAAAGTTCGGATAGATTTGGGATTAAATTTAAAGTTTGAAATATTTTTAAATAAAAAAAATTCGAGATATATTTGAGACTATTTTTTTAAAAATTGACTCTATTTCCATGTGAGAAAGAGGGGCCCCATCGCTGCTGCCACCTACTTCCATGACCCCAATTCTCAGGTTCCGGTCATGCCTCGCCGATCCTTGCCGTCCGCTGCCATGCGCGCGCACGACATCGTTGGACACGTTGGCGATGGTAAGGTTCATCGGAGAAAATCACGTGGCCCTCGGTGTCCGACCCAGTGTCCTGCTCGTGAATCAGAAACCCTCGTGAGGCTTGATCGCGAACTTGGACATGTGTCGTGCACGTGAACATGGCACAGCATGCCGGCCATAGTGGCGTTTAATTGGGTGTCCGTCGCAATCGGGGATCCTGTTCTTGATTTGCACCTGCGACAGATTGGTCGTGTCAACATCAAGATCCTCGCATTGAATTGCATGAACAGGCCGAACTTGTCCAATCGGATTTTGAGTAATCACACGATTAGTAGGCGTGCATAGTGCATGATGCATAGTGGCTATGGCGTCGATGGCGGCAGATCTCGTACTAGCCACTCATTACAGCTTTGCTTTTCGTAAGTTTGGGTACTATTAGGATGGGAAATGCAATTAACCCCGCTCCATCTCACACGAGACAAATCTTCCACTCGCAAGAGTCATGCTTGCACCACAGTCCATCTACGAATTCACTGTTACAAATCGTTGGTATTCTAGATGCTGTGGTCTTCGATGTATGAGCCAGCTTGTCATATTTATCACTTGAGAAAAGGCAAGAAAGCATTGACTCCACCATCCTCATGAGTTTTACACGTTGTGAACATCTCCTATTATCACTTATCAATCGTTGAATTTGCGTCATTTGCCTAAATTTGTGGCTAACGATGCTGCATGTGGGGGAAACACTTGGGGAGCACCTTTGCTAGATGATACTAGAAATACAAAAGCATGATTTGTTCAGTGTGATTGACACATCTGCCCAGGATTTCTTACATGAAGTTTTGATAGCTACCCTATCTATCTATGGCAACAGAAAAGACTCGCCACAAACAAGACTAAGTGGGATGAATCAGAAAGTTCATTAGGCCGGCTAGACAGATTGACTTAAGTAAAGCTAATGAACATGAAAAGAACAATCAGAACCAAATTAAGAAGATAGAGAATCCCCCTCGAAATTAGCAAAACCCTAATTATTAATTTCCCGAGGTTAATAAGCCCAAAAGATTTTCTCGATAAAATTTATTCTTCACAGGGAAATAGAGAGCTAAACTAGGGATGGACAAGACAAACGTAGGTTTCCGCCTCTGTTGCAACAATTGTGGCGATTATCTTCGAATAGGTTGGGTTGTCCTCCCTATGATTAAATTTAACAAGTCGAGGTTTAAGCTAGAAAGTTTATGGAGGTTCCCTCAGAAGCCTTAATCACAAGGTTGGGGAAGTAGTCTTTGCTTTTCGATTTTATTGTTTGGCTTTCGTCGAATTTTTAAGCTTGAACAGCAAGTTGAGTTGAATATTGGAAGCTAAAACTAGAAGTAATGGGTTAAAGAGTGTTCCCAAATGCCCATTTAACTATCACATTGCGCAAAAGGAGATATGAAATACTAAGTGTGATTATGAAAATGAGATGGCGGACTGTTACATACTTCATGGTCAAGCAGTATTATTTATAAATTTATCGTATCACTTTATAAATCAATTTTTTATATTAATTTGTCCATAACATTGCCATTTCTCTATAGAAGATTTACATAGATTTTTGTTTTTTAACGGGAAAGCCCGCACCTTAGGCAGGTGAACCCCATTTCTATGAGATGCCCTACTAACCTCTTAGTCTAATTAATGTGCGAGTCAAAGGCCGGGAAAATAGCTTCAACCGTGAAACCATTATCACTTGGTGGTTTGGGGAATTGGATCTGTGTGCCGTGCGCTGCTGATTTACCAACACAAGTTCGTTATTTAACCACTGAGCCACCCCCATTAAGTTATATATTCACATAAATTAATTTAATAAATTAAAATTTTTGGCAATGTAAGAGACATGAGATGTGTACACAGGGGCTCACATAGAGAAAAAGACAAAATTCAACAAGCAAAGTGCTTTCATAGTACATAGAGTAACTCATATGTAGAGTCTACACATTCTTAGTTCTTGTGAGAAAGAAGACATCCACACACAGCAAGGTATGCTTGGCTTGCCATCTTTCTTTGCCAACCAAACGAAATGGCATGTTCAATTTCAATGACAAAAATAAATTTTAGCTGTCAAAGTTTGAGGTTTTAGGGCATGCATTTTATGGGGTTTCTAGAGGGAAATTCCCATCTTCAATTCACTCCTAGATATGTCCCCATAATGATCAAATCGATTAGTTTGAGGGAATTAGTTTCTTCATGAAACATTTAGCCATAATTAAGAAAGTGAACATTTATTTTGAGTTGAAATAACTCTAATTGTTTTCCCTCACCAAAGTAATTTGGGTAGATTTGGACCTACCCAATTTTAGGTGGGTTTTCATTAAATCATTTGTCACGTGGCAATATGTGCCAAGCGGCTATCTACATGAAATAAAGAAGAAAACACTTTCTCTATCTTCAATTATGATGTGTTCATGCTGCTCCATAATTCAAATTGTTGGTTCCGTTTGAATGATTTTTGACTTTTTAGCCATTAACTTTTGACTTTTATTAATTATCAAACAATGAATATAAAAAAATCTATTCATATGGACAAATAAGTCATTCCAAATTATTTGAATTTTTCCTTGCAAATCAAATTTTAAATAGTTATGTTTTTTGCTTAGATGTCCATAAATAACTTTTAGTGGAAACAGACTGTAAGTACAATTTAAGACCAAGTTACTTTTATTTTAAAGTTTCCTCAAAGGAATGATATCCCTTGATTCAGTAGATGAACAATAGGGTGCTCTTAGTCGATTATTTGGCCTTTAGGTCAATTTTTGATTGCTAAAAGCTCCAAACTAAATTTGCAATGAAAAGGACAAGTTATCCCAAGTGTTGGAAAGTAGTATTAACACCTAGAGGGGGGTGAATAGGTGTAGAGGAATTTTACGCGCAAGCAATAATAATCTTTTGCAATCTACAAACATAATTTAAATAGAGAGAGTGAAGAGGATTGCAAACACAAATTATAGTGGTTCGGCTTTTGTCAAGCCTACGTCCACTCTCCAGGCGATCAGCCAATAGGCTGGATTTCACTATATGATCAAATGTGATTACACACTCTTAAGTGTTAGCACTTGGTGACGATATGTCTCACAAAGGCACTCTTTTCGGTAATTTACTAGGATCACTCAATTACGCTCTTTTTCAGACAACTAGTGAAGAATTGAATCAGCCTTGGAATATATTTATCCACCCTTGTCTCTTAGGTCTCATCCTATCCTTATATACTCTCCAAACCACACTCGACCATTGGCTCTTTCCTTGAGAGTTTCGTCTTTCCTTTCCTGGACAGACTTTATAAGGCAAATCTTTTTGACCGTTGGAGGTAGATTGGATTCCCTTGGATTCTGTTCACCCATACAATCAGAATCCGGGCTTCCATAAGTGTTCTATTCTTCTTTGGAAGTTGTCCGTTGATTGATCCTACCAATCAGTTTGATACAACAGAATCAATATAAATAAAGTAAGTGAAATACTTGACCATTGGTGATCTTATCATGTAGTTTCATTCTGAGTCTAATTGACTCAAGTTCTGAATCTGCCTAGATTTTCGATGCAGTTCGTTCGTACTTAAATCTCGATCTGACGGTCGACTTAAATTTCTATCCGGTACGGTCGATTTAAATCTCGCCCAAAGTCCTCGCGTCTCGCTTCATCCAAACTCAAAAGCATACGTTAGTAGTCTTTGATTTATTTTGTCATCTTCAAAATATCATAAGGGATTTTCCTAACAATCTCCCCATTTTTTATGATGACAAAACAATTTCTGAATATGCAATTATGCTTTTAAATATATTGATAAATCAAAGCATCAATAAGCACATAATGCAATCTCCAAAATTGAGCAAAAGAATATATAGAAACAATTGCCTGTAGCTCAATATTATGCACTAAATAATATAAACCAATTAGCACATATGCATATACATACCATTCTCCCCCTTTTTGTCATAATCAAAAGGCGAGAATAAATTCACATGGAGATATCATGTTGATATGAACATAAAGAATATTCTATATAGCTCATATATATCAACAAAAATCCACCAAGGAAAGAAATGGATAATATACTTACCAAATTATGTATAACACAATTTACATTTTCTTTCCATAGTAAACAGGGTCAAGATCAATTCAAAAAATCTGCCATACTTGATCAATGCTCCCCCTCAATTTGTTGCCTTTTCGAAATGATCACAATTCTCCATTTCTTTTTATATTCACTTTCTCCCCCTGTCCTCATGACAATATTTGCGATAATACTTATCGCAACTTGTGCATGTTGAATGGAATGTTGTCCATTAATTTCCTTTGTAGTAGCAACATTCACATCATTCATTTGCTTTTGAAATTTGAGGTAGAAGTTTGTTTTATTCAATTAAGCTCGCCTCAAATTAAATCTGTACAAACTTAACAAACTTTCTGCACAAATGCACTTTCAATCATTTGTGAGAATTTTGTGCAATGAGTTGAGCTTTCGAAAATAGTACAAAATCTCCATAATTTCGGATCAAGCTTTCTCAACCTCATATAGAAATATATTTTGCCACCTGCAAATTCTTGTAAAATAGATAATAATCATTGCAAAAAATATCACGCACATACCTTCTTTCAATTTGTGGATCAAACTTGCATGATATAAAATATCTTCTAAGATTATAGCAAGTGAATCCCAAAATATAACAATATCTTTCAAGATTAAAGGGATTTTCCTAAGCATAAATTTCAAATGATATTATTGATGCAATATGCAAAAACGAAGTAAAATTTTTATCACGTGCCAAATCAAGTAATAAAAATGTGCAATATTTGACAAGAGATATATATATATTTCCAATATTGATCACACGTGTCAAATTCCAACTCACAAAACTGCCAAAAATATATCATACGATTCTTCCTTCAATATAACCAATTATAGAATATAATTATTATAAAATCTGAATCAACCGAAGCATAAAAAGAACATTATGCACAAACAGATTCTTGCTTCCTTACCTTTATTACCTGCAAGAAAACAATTTATTTTTTCTTCGGTACCCAAATGAATTTGGGTCCATTTCGGTTAGAGGAAGCATCAAATTTCCAATTGATTGACTTGGATTTCTTCCAATCAAGTAGACATTGTTGCTTAAAGTGATTATGATCACCACAATTTGAGCAATTAAAATATTGAGATCCAATAGGCTTCACAAATTGCTTACCAAAATGACTTCGATAATGGTGGATTGAAGGTTTGTGCCGCAACCTCTCCTTTACTTTTGGAAAATCATTATTGATCTCACTTGTAGAATTTTTCTCTCTCAATTTAGAGATATTCTTCAAGGTTTTCTTATGTTCTGCGCATAACTCTTCAAAAGGATCATCATCATCAAGAATAAGATTTGAACATGTTACCTCATCTTCTTCAAATTCAATGCCCGCCATTAAGCATAAATCCTCATCATCGTTGGATTCACACTCGATGTCGCTCCAAACGTTTCGGCTTTCTTTGTGGACTTCTTCCCTTTCGAATTGCTTCTTTTTCTCACAAGGTGTTCAGATTTTTTTATCAACGACCTCATCTCCTCATTGACATCCTTTTTATCTTCCTCAAAATCTGCCTTATTAAAATCAACATTAGATTTTAAAGCAATGAACTTCTTACCTTCTGGATATTCATCATTTATACGTTCCGCTTCATAAGATTGCAAAGTTCCAATAAGTTCATCAACAAATAAAGGCGAAATCCTCAACGTCTCGCGAATTGAAGTCTTGACGTTGTTCCAATCCTTCGATAATCCTCTCAAGAGCTTGTTGACCTTCATTAGTCCTGGGACAGGTTGTCCTTGATATGCAAGCCCATTTACTATATCAGTAAATCTGCTGAACATATCTCCTATGGACTCCCCCTGTTTCATCTTGAATGATTCATATTGACCAAGTAAAATATTTACTTTGGTCTCTTTTACATGATTAGTCCCTTCATAGGTAACGTGCAACCTATCTCATACTTCCTTCGCTGTTTCACAAGAGGAAATTCGATTATACTTATTAGGAGATAAAGCACAGTAAAGAGAGTAGATAGCATTTGCATCTAAAGCTTCTCTTTTTGTTATCTCTTTTTGAGATAGAGTAACAAATGATTGAAGCGTTTCGCCATCCTCTTTTCTAGTAGATGCTGATACAACATTATGATTGATTCCTTTCTCAACAACATCACATTCCAACAGATCCTTAGATCTTAGGAATGCCTTCATATTGTTTTTCCAAACATTGTACTCTTTCCTATCAAAGTAAGGTGGTCTGGTGATGCTTCGTCCCTCAGTCAGACCTGGTGCAAAAATACTAGCCATGAAAGATCTTTAGCTCTGAAGTAATAAACACTTCAAGATACTGAGCACGAGGCTCTGATACCAATTGTTGGAAACTAGTATTAACACCTAGAGGGGGTGAATAGATGTAGAGGAATTTTACGCGCAAGCAATAACAATCTTTTGCAATCTACAAACAGAATTTAAATAGAGAGAGTGAAGATGATTGCAAACACAAATTATAGTGGTTCAGCTTTTGTCAAGTCTACGTCCACTCTCCAGGCGATCAGCCAATAAGCTGGATTTCACTATGTGATCAAAGGTGATTACACACTCTTGAGTGTTAGCACTTGGTGATGATATGTCTCACAACGTCACTCTTTTCGGTAATTCACTAGGATCACTCAATTACGTTCTTTTTCAAACAACTAGTGAAGAATTGAATCAGCCTTGGAATATATTTATCCACCCTTGTCTCCTAGGTCTCATCCTATCCTTATATACTCTCTAAGCCACACTCGACCGTTGGCTCTTTCCTTGAGAGTTTCGTCTTTCTTTTCCTGGACAGACTTTATAAGGCAAGTCTTTTTGACCGTTGGAGGTAGATTCGATCCCCTTGGATTCTGTTCACCCATACAATCAGAATTCGGGTTTCCATAAGTGTTCTATTCTTCTTTGGAAGTTGTCCGTTGATTGATCCTGCCAATCAGTTTGATACAACAGAATCAATATAAATAAAGTAAGTGAAATACTTGATCGTTGGTGATCTTATCCTATAGTTTCATTCTGAGTCTGATTGACTCAAGTTCTGAGTCTGCCTAGATTTTCAGTCTGGTTCGTTCAGACTTAAATCTCAGTCTGGTACGGTCAGACTTAAATTTCCGTCTGGTACGGTCAGACTTAAATCTCAGTCTAAAGTTCTTGCGTCTGCTTCATCCAAACTCAAAAGCATACATTAGTAGCCTTTGATTTATTTTGTCATCTTCAAAATATCATAAGGGATTTTCCTAACACCAAGTAATGCTAATTTTACGGATACACATTCCTTATTAGAACTAGGACATCTACGTGAATTCATTGAGGCAAAACCATCATCTATGAATCATCAATTGCAAAACCTAATTACTCTTTAAGGATTGTTATTGAATATCAAGTTCTAAGACTTGTAACCCTTTCCCTATCATGATGCTCTTGGGCTTGAATATATCAAAGCTATTTCATACCGGGATTTACTTGCAAATTATTTTCATCAATAAAACAATTCAACTTTAAATACCCTGAGTAATAAACACGACATCTTTGGCAAATATTACATGGAAAAAGTTATGATTCTAAATCAAGGATTTATCATGACAGTGTGTATATCCTTTAGGAAGTACAAGAAGTGTTTAATTAGAAACTCATCAGTAGCTATGCAAGGGGTCCAAAGTATGAGAAGAGGAACCGCGGTGGGGATGGCGAGCACGTCCCAGTATTGATTCAGGGGGAGAAACTCCAAGTGTTCCGACTGGGGTAGTCCATCAAAGTGTGCAATAGGGAACTATCGCAGTGAGCCTACAAGGATGTATGTTGACCCCGGGATATTGGGCGATTTCCCTCATCACTCCATCAATGGGAGAAATTAGTCCCGCCAGCAGAATATCAAGCACAAAATCAATGTTACCTAGGATGGCACTGTCGTTTGTCATGTTTTTGAATGAAATCTCTTCTTTCTAATTGCATTCAATCTTGTTTTGGGAACCCTTCTTTTGTGTGACTCTAGATTGTTGTTTAAGATATTACCAAAATAGGACACAAAAGTTGAAAGTAAACTATGTTTCTAACAATCTGGATTCCTCATAAATGGATCTCTGCTCCTCGGAGCTTCCTCTCTCTCCCATGGGCAGAGTTGTCCTCTATCCCCTTTACAGGTGATGGTGAAACCCCAACCTTAAAATCCCCTTGATTCTGAATCTCCTTCATCCCAAATAGATTACTCCCTTACCCAGCGAAAAGATCCATAAGCCATGTTAATTTACAACCCCCAATCTATCAATAGTATAGTACACCAGAAACCCTAACAACCCATAAAAATTCCTTGCTATTTTCACCATCTATAGTGATCCCTACCCATAACCTAGTATCTGAATGTCGTTGATCTGCTTGGCCCTCTCCTTTGGCAAAAATCGAAGGGCGGCCACCCCTTCTTGACAGCCATCTACTGTTCCATTAAGGTTCTCGAAGTCATGCATTTTCTTGAGCCTCCGAAGCTCCCTTCAATCAATTCCATAAGTTGGTAGTAGGCTTCAAGTGCGGTGAAGAATGGAGGCTGACCATAGGTGAGAATTCTTGTGTACGCTTGATTGAGTATCTCACCAACCAATTTCATATTTGCGAAAATCCCTAGTTTGTGCTCCGAAAGACAAAAATGGAAAAAGAGGTAGAGAATGAGCTCGATTGGTGGCTTTATGCAGAAGCTTGGGTCACTTATGGTCGGAGGATGATATAGTCAATGTGAGACAAGAAATTCATATAGAAAAGCAATTGGAATGCAACCTCACCTTGTATGGCAAACTCTTCTCCAAGTCTAATGTGAATTTCCAAGTCTTCTTAAACACTATGAAGAAAGCGTGGAAAGCAGAGTCAATAGCTTGTCACCAAAAAAAAAAAACTGGGTTTTTTCTCTTTTGTTTTTGAGACTGAAGATGAAAAAGAAAGAGTGTTACAATCTGGTCCATGGTCCTTCACAAGCTATTTACTATTTTTGAAACAATGTGAGCCTGAAGTTCCTGAACATTGCTATGATTTTTCTAAGAATGCCTTTTAGAAAAAGTCCTGACATTCAACTTGAATCTAAAGGAAATAACCCTTACAAAACTAGGAAAGTGAAGGTGAAAGTGGATTTGCTGGCTTCTCCAAAATCAATCATGTTAGTGAACTAAGCGGACAAGAAGTTATGGGTGGGATTTAAATATAAGCACCCTTTGCATTTCTGTTATTCTTGTGGAAAAACTGGACACTATGCCTCATATTGTGAAGAAATTCCTTATGAACAAACAAGACGGGTAGAAATAAAGCAAGTAAGTACGGACCATGGCTTAAGGCAGAAATGAGTGAATGAAGTCTGCATTGGAAAGCTTTTTTATGGAAAGGTAATTCAAACTATGAGGAGGAGGAGACAGTCCTAGAAACACCAATTTAGCCGGCTGAAATGGATATTGTGGTGAGAGAAGAATTGGCAATGAGTGTAGTCCCCATTCGCAACAAAAAAAAGAACTCAAAGCCCTTCTCTAAAGGAGGCTATAGGAGGCTCAGAACCAGAGCTAGAATCAAGAGAAAATAGGGGCAAATAGTTATTGCTGGTAGAATCACCAAATTCTGTAAATGTAAAGGCTAATGGGTCAAGGAATAAGAAAGGGAAAAAAACTCACAGAGCAAAAAAAACATAAGATGATAGAAGGATCTAGCTTTTCAATCATCGATGAAATGGAGTTACTAGAAACCCCTATCTAGATGGTGAGGGAAGGAAAAGATTGGGCTTTGGTGTTTAACCCGAATAAGCCATCGGAGATGATATGAGAATTATGAGCTAGAGTTGTTAAGGGCTAAGCAAACCCTTGATGTTCAAGAGCTGAGAGCCTTAGTGGCTTCTCAAAGGCCTAACCTAGTGTTTTTGGTGGAAACAAAAGATAAGGACGTACTGGTGGAAAGAGTTAGACACCATCTCAAGTTTCGAAACTCATATCTACAGCAACCGGAATTGATTGCCAGGGGGAGGGGGTTAGCAATCATGTGGAGTAAAGATGTAGTACTAAACATATATTCTAGTTCCAAAGAATTCATAGACTTACAATGTAAAGATCCATTAAGTAGCTTGCAAATGAGGATCACTTTCCTTCACGCTCCCACGAATTATAGAAAGAGGCTTTTTCTATGGCAAGAAATACATAATTTCAAGGAAAACAACCATCTCCCTTGGATTTGTATTTCAATGAAATTTTGGGAGAAGGTAGGAAGGAGAGAGGTAGACCATTACAAAATTGTGGTTTTTCGAGAACTTCTAAACAATTTCTCTTTAATGAATGTAGAAAGCAAAGGTGTGCATACACATGGACAAACAATAGAGAACGAGAGGCAATGATTAAAAAAAGACTAGATAGGATATTATGTACAATGGATTGGACAGTGGCATTTCCGAATGCATAAGTTTTGGCACTACATGTCATAGGTTCAGATCATGGTTCACTTCTCTGATATTTGCATCCGCTTCACAAGAAAAAGAAGGAAGAGTTTAAGTACAAAACTTTCTGGCTAGAGGACCAAGAATGTAGGAATGTTGTTAAAAGAACATGGCAGGAGTTACAGTTGGACACCAGCAGATTCTCAGAGAAAGTCCAAGTAATGTCTAAAGAGCTTGCATTTGGAGTAGAGGAAAGTTCTCAAATGCTTCACACTAAATCAAGGAGTTGAAAGGGAAGTTGACTGAGATTACCAACAAAGAGCACACAAATTTTAACAAAGAGGAAACTCAATACATTGTAGATCAAATCGATAAGCTATAGAGATAGGAAGAGATGTATTGGGGGTTAAGATCTCGGTTAAATTGGCTCCGATGGGGTGACAAAAACACAAAGTACTTCCACACGATGGTACAAAGGAGACATCGAAACAAGATTACCATGTTTAAAATTGATGAAGAAAATTGGAGCAGGGAACTTGAGTTTCTCCAAAAACATATAGGGGACTTTTACCAAACCCTCCATGAGTCAGTAGGCCAGAGGAACTTTCAACCTATTCTTGATCAATGTCCTAGCCTAGTTAGGAATTAAATTAACGACAATTTGATAGCAACAATGACCCTAGAGGAAGTAAAAGAAGTTGTTTTCTAGCTAGGGGCACAAAAGGCTCCAAGGCTTGATGGGTCGAATGGTCAATTCTATCAACATTTTTGGGAGGAAATCAAGATGGATTTGCTTCAACTAGTTCAGAATTTTTTTTGAAATGGGTACCCTTAACCCCCTTCTTAATATAACATAAATTGCTCTCATCCCGAAGGTTAAAAACCCAAAAAATATAAGCCAATTAAGACTTATAAGGCTGTGCAACTTCAGTTATAAAATAATATCAAAAGTCATGACTAATAGATTGAAAATTTGGCTTCCTAAGTTAATAGCTATAGAATAGAGTCCAAGGGCAGCAAATTCAAGATAACATTTTCATTGTCCAAGAAGTATTACATTAGCTACATATAAAAAAGAGAGAAAAAGTTTCAAGCTATCCTCAAATTAGATATGCAGAAGGCGTATGATAGGGTAGAATGAGACTTCTTGAGAGCTTGTATGCTAAGATGGGTTTTTGTGATTCATTGATTGATTTGATCATGCAATGTGTCTCTACTGTGTCTCTTAATAGGGAACCTACTCATTCTTCCAACCATCATGTGAGATTAGATAAGGAGACCCGCTCTCTCCATATCTTTTCATACTTATGGCTAATTTGCTATCATGGATGATGCATAAAGCCATCGTGGATGGAAGCCTAAAGGTATTAAGCTAAATAGGTATTGCCCTACCTTGTCACATATTCTTTTTGTCAACAATGCCATATTTTTTTTCTAGATGGAATAGTCAGGGAATACAAAAGCCTGGCAACAATCCTAAATCGATACTGCTTTGCTACGAGACAAGCTATTAACCTAAACAAATTGAGATTAGCTTTCAGCAAAAGTTGTCCTTTGAATTTAAAAAGGAATATGCCACAAGAATTACAAGTCCTGCTCACAGAAAAAATAGGAAAGTATATTGGCATCCCATTTGAGTGGGGCTAGTCAAAGAAAGAGATTTTATGGATTTTAGCAAGAGTAAACAAGAAGTTGGAAGGCTGGAAAGAAAAGACTCTGTCAAAAGCAAGTAAAGAAATCTTGATTAAAAGTGTGGTGCAAGCTATACGACAATATGCTATGTCGATTTTTAAGATTCCCAAATCTGTTTGTAATGGCATTGAGAAAAGAATTGCTTCTTTCTGGTGGAAACAAAGTGACTCAAAAAAGGGAATGTATTGGAAGAAATGGGATTTGCTGAAATCCAAGAAGGAAGAAGGGGGTTTAGGGTTCAGGGACTTGCAAATTTTCAACAAAGCAATGTTGGGTAAGCAAGCATGGAGACTAGTTCAAAACCCAACAACATTATGGAGTAAGGTTTTAAAAGGTGTCTACTTCCTTGATGGAGATCTATGGAAAGCTAGAAAAGGGCAGAGTCCTTCTTTGGGGGTGGCAAAGCATTATAGTAGGTAGAGATACTATAAAACGAAAGGTGAAATGGATAGTGGTAGATAGAAAATCTATCAAAATTGGTGAAGATAATGGAATGAACCTATGCCCCAAAATGGTTTCAATGAGCGAGTTGTTAATGAAATCCTAGCTATCCCCTTACGTCCCAACCCTAAAGAAGATGAGTTATGCTGGATAGGCAATAAATCTAGTTCGTATACTGTGAAAAGTGGCTATAATAAAGAAAATTCAAGGTCTATAGTACCCAAAACACGATGTAGCAACCCACGAATAAAAGTTTTAATGAAAACTCCTCAACATAATCAGAATGGACAAATGGCCGGTGGAGTTCTTTGAAGAGAAGAAGGAATTACCTAAAGAAGAATTGGTTGCAATAGTACTATGGCTGATTTGGAAAGTGCACAACAACAAAACATTCCGAAATCAAACCATCAAACCCCACTCAATTGCCAACAAAGCACGAACACAGTCAAAGCCTACCAAAGATGGAACTCAAAAAAAGGTACAACAAAACCTAAAACTTGAAGCATATAAGCAAAGTGGAAGCTACTGATTGGATGAGCCATTAAGCTTAGTGTTGATATATCATGGACAAGAAGTGAGATGACATGCTCACTGGAGGGAATCCTGCATAACTCGAATGGAATGATAGAGGGAGGTTTCACCAAAACAATGAGATCTTCATCTCCTCTGCAAGCTAAACCCTAGCAGTTGTGCAAGGTCTACAATATCTAAAAGAAAGAAAGGACCTTCACATGGGATAAGTACAACAAACGTAGCTGAGCTTAGATTGTGAAAGTGACAATTTGACGATTGTAGAGTGCGTGATGGGCCAAGAGGAAGCTCCATGGGCCATGCAGAATTTTGGTCAATGAATGTAGGGAACTTATAGCCCAGCTCGAAAATGTGAAAGTTGTCCATTACCTAAGGAAAGTGAATCAAGTTGCAAATTGGGTTGCAAAAACCCACTAAAGTAAAAATCTCCAATCAAATTGGGTTTCTTAAGGTGCATATGAAATCATTTCTACTTCTCTATTTCTCTATTTTTCTATTATGGGGAATAGGTTTGAAATATCCATTTGATAACGCAATTTTATTTTTCTATTTCTTAAACAAATTTTTACTCCAGAAATAGATTTAGAACATAAATTAGAAGTTAAAATTTTTACTTCTCTATTTCTAGAAAAAAAGTGAGAAACAAAAACCCATTTCATTGCTCGCTCTCGTTATCACTTGCCGATCACTCACTCGTCGCTCGGCCACTGTCGACCACAGCCTGCCTCCCTCGTCAGTCGTCAGCCGCTAGTCACCAATCGCCGCCACTTAGATAGGAGAAATTTTATAATATTATCAAACGAATTTTTATTCCGGAAACAGAAAATTTGTATTGTTATCAAACGTCTTTTTGTCTTAGAAATTTATCCGGAGAATAGAAATAGAAAAATTGATTTCTGGAATAGAAATTTTACCATGCACACTCTTTCCCTCCCCAGCCCCTCCAGGATATTCTATATTTGGACACTCCTTTAACCTTTGCTTGTAGTTCTCATTATTATGAAGGAAAGAAAGTACCCGTTTATGACACACAAAATTATGTTTCCAACGCCATGAAACCTTTGACCTTTCTTTTTGTTATGCATATTTTCTTGTTTAATTCATTTGTTATTGATGATTTCGCTTTTGCCTAATAGCAATTGTGCATGGATTTTGGTTCCTTCTTTTGCAAGCGTTTTTCAATGTTTTCTTTTTAAAATTTTGGCCATTGGGCTTTTTAAATTTGGAAGAATCATCTTTGATTCATGTTGAGGCAATTGGCATCTTTAATTAGTCCTATGGAAGGCCATCGCCTCAACTTTGGGGAGATTTTTACATGAGATTGAATACCTTGAACATGATTCCTTTCCTATTGAGAAGCCCTAATTAATTGGGCCTGCCTTTACAAGAAAAATGGAGACTTCCCATAATGTGATCAAAGCTGAAAAAGCCTTCGAAGGGTAAGAAAACTAGGAATCACCGCAAAGAATGATTTGGTCAAGGATAAAAACATTCATGTTATTCATGATCAAAGTGTCAAAGTGGTAAACCGGTGAATCTTGAACGATATCAGCAAAGACAGGTTCTTGAAGCATCTTTCTGCAGGGGAACTCGCATCGACATATTTAGAAATGCATACGATTAGATTCCAAATACTGCATGAAATAAATTGCATACAATTGTTTGGTTATGGATGAAAAAAAAAAAATGAATTTGACCTTTTAACAAATGAAAAGGAGAAGAATAAAACCTGAATTACAACCACAAGAGATGGACACTAAGCCGATTTCATGCCTCGTCTCTTGAGACCAACCGAAGGGATAACAACATTCACCGCTCTTTCAACTAGCAGTCATAATCATCTAGCCAGATGTTTTAAAGGAAAAAAGAAGCCAAGTACATAATTCTATTCCACATCATTCCTTCTCCACACCTATGTCTAGCATGCTTGACAGAGATAAGCCAGATTATATGCATATCAGCTCAGCAGATATATGAGCTAAGGTTTCATAAGTTCTCAGCTTGTGAAAAATGGCAATCAAAAGGGTCATTGGAACCACTTGTGATGGTTCAATTCTATTAAATGGGAGTCTAAAGAAGACACAAAAATCTACAGCTTAGACTGTGCCAGCAAGCATGAAAGCCTTGTACACAATGCACTTGACCAAATCAGGGCCACCCCATGCATCCTCAAGCTCTCTCACTATGCCTTCGGATAACAGATCAACACCTTGTTCCTTAGTCGTAGTAACTGCAGACCACGACCTTAACATTCTCAGAAACCCTTCGAAAGAGAGCTCCTTTGGTATATCCAGTGGCAATGGCTCTCCTTCGCATCCCAACCCCACATCCTTGAATGGGAAAGGAAGTTTCTTGTAATTATCGAATATGTGCTTTATGTTGGGGTCCCAAAAGGGCAGTGTAGTGTCATGGAAGCGTTTCATGACAGGATCAAATGTAGAGCTCACTTCAACATCATTGTAGCACCACACCGCGATCACACCCCCTGGCTTCCGAAGTAGACAGGTCACGAGGGCATAGAAATTGGGTAGGTCGAACCAATGCACCGCTTGAGCCACCGTAATCAAATTCACTGAATTTTCACCTCCGATTAAGGTCACAATTTCGTCATTGGAGATGGGTATTGGGGTGTGGATCTAGCGGACCCTTAGATGCTGCATCGCACATTTTAGCTGGGCTTCGCTCACATCAGTGGCAATCACTTGGTCGTAATGCTCGGCTACCTATTTCACAAGCAAGTGCAGGGCATATGAACAAAGTTGTAAGTTACAAGAACAATCCGGTAGTAATGAAAGAAGTTGAGCTTTGAAATTGATGGTCAGTGATAATTCTTTGATTCTACATGATAATTTTGATAAGAAAATAAGACAATCTAGAATTGGTGAATGATCAATCGTCATAAAGCAAAAAGAGAAGGAAAGAGAAGCCCATTGGAGAAAAATACAAAATGGAAAAGAAGCTTGGAAGACACTGAGACGGGTTGAACTTCAGTTTTAAAGTTAACTCATTCAAACCAACGCAAAGGATTTGAGATCAATTATGCGGAACTGGAGGATGACCACCTTCAGATAGTGATTAGGAAGCAACACAAAGCCTATCTAAGCCCCCAAACAAAATCAAATCGAGTAAATCAACTTCTTATCAATGAGCATAGTTAAAAAGCAGTATCTGAGGATTCAGGTGAAATTCATTCACCCAGGATAAGCTAATCTTTTCGCTCATTCTCTACACCGTATGTCTAGTCAATTACCTCCAAAAGCAAAAGGAAGGAAAAGATTCATACAGGGTGAGTGCTTGAATGAACGATTCCCCTCAAAATTTCCTCTTCGGCGAGGCACGCATTTGATATGTATCATTCATAAAAAGTGTCAAATTTCGCAGATCTGCGATCATATTCGATCAACCCCATTTTTTTCAGCAAAATCCAGAAAGATCTGCTCACACCGTCACGGCTCCCGATCAGTGTTGGGTTCCATCGTATCATGACAAACAGTAAACTGGCTACTAATCTTGCAGAGAGAGAGAGAGAGAGAGAGAGAGAGAGAGAGAGAGACTGACGCCGAGGGCGGCTTGGCCGTTGCCGGTGCCGACGTCCCAGGCGAGGGAGTGACGAGGAGTGCGAGAAGCGAGCATCGAGTACCAGTGCGCCGGGTATGTCGGACGAGCGTCCGCGTAGATCTCCGCTTGCTTGTCGAACAGACCCGCCATCTCCTCTGCGTCCCCTCCCGATCTGCCTCTGCTTGCTTTCCCCTTTGCCTTGGGTCTTAGCTTTTGCTTTGCTCATCGTACTCCCTACAATTCAACTCTAAACTTGCCCAATATTTGAAAAAGAAAAGTTAGGAACAATAAACAAATGATGCAATTTCCTAATCATCATTTCCTCTGAATATTAATTGTACTTATTAATCATAGGAATATAGTTTATATCCATTTATTACAACATTAGAATAAATTTGTTCAAGGGAAAACTTAATGATAAAATAAAATTTATTTTGAAATATTATTTTTCAAGAAAATGGATAGTTTTCATTTATTTGTGAGAAAATTTCAAATAAGGATCTAAAGTGCCATCATTTTTTTAAAACGAGAATTTGAAGTGAATCTTGTTGGCCAGAAGCACTCTTGTTTTCTCAAATAATGATCCAAAATAGATGTTATTTCAAATGAGAGCTTTAAGTATTATATCAATCTCAATGAAGGGCTTGCCCTCACAAGCTAGGCAAATTTGTCATTTATTTTTTTTTTTTTTTTCTTTCTTTTTTTTTTTCCCTAAAAACCAATTCAAAGAAGAATTAAAAGTTCAAAATTTAAATAAATAAATAAAAGACAATTAGAGGGCCACAACTAACGCTCCCACCTGTAACTATTGCACCATCATCGATTGGCGGGGGGTGGCCATGGCCGATAGGGTTGCTGGTGCCTCAACGAAGACCAACAAATCACTGACTAGAGGCAATGGCCTGGAGAGGGCCATGACCTTCTCCCAAATATGGATGACGACCGCTAGCCCTCCCTAGAATTGGGCAAGGTTGGCCCTCGTAGAGGCACCAGCGACCTCGCTAACGATGGCCACTGCCCTACCAATGATGGGGCAGTAGCCATAGGCAAGAGGACTAGTCGTTGCCCTCCACTTGAATTTATTTTTTTAGTATTTTAATTTTTTTTAGGGAGAAGAAAAGGGAAAAAAGAAAGAAAATAAATGATGAAAATGCCATCGATCAACTGGTGAGATCAAGTCATTCTTTGAGACTGACATTGCACTTTAGTCTCTTATTTGAAATAATGTCAACTTCAAGCTCTTATTTAAGAAAACAATAGCATTTTAAGTCCTTATTCAAACATTATTGACTTCAAGCTCTTATTTGGAATTTTCCCTTTATTTATTGATATTTGGTATTTGGATTTCATTTGAAAAATAACTTCAATTTCATGACTTTATTTCAGAAAAAAATCAAAATTTTAAGTTTTTTTTTTTTTTATATTTTTCCTTCTTCTTTCACTGATTGTCGTGCTTCAACAATGCCAATGATAGGCCACAAGCAAGGCTCGACCTTGCTAGTCTTGGGTGAGGGTCAAGCTTGCCGACCTCAAGCTAGCTCGACCTAGCAAGTATCTAACAAGGTCGAGCCTCATCAGTCACACTTGTGGGCAATCATTGATCTTCGCCGAGGTCCTACAACCTGTAGAGGGAGAGGGAAAAAGAAAAGGAAAGGAAAGGAAAGAACAAATGAAATATAAGTAAAAGATAAAATATTTAAAAAAAAATCGAGTAGAGCAATTTCAAGAAATGTTTTCACCTTTTTAGATTTAGGCATTCATTTTCTTAATTTTATGCATGGATATTTTAATTGACCAGAAAAATGTCTTTAGTTGACTAAACATTTTCAGCAAACAAAACAAACAAAAATCCAAAAAATTAATTTCCAAAAGACACTTTTAATCAAACAAACGCACTTTTGGTTTTGAAAAAAAGGAAAAGAAATCACTGACTAGAGGCAATGGCTTAACGGCCATTGGCCAATAGGGTTGCCGGTGCCTCAGCAAAGACCAACAAATCATTGACTAGAGGCAATGGCCTAATGGCCCTCACTAGAATAGGGAGAGGGCCATGACCTCCTCCCAAATATGGATGATGGCCACTAGCCCTCACTAGAATTGGACAAGGTTGGCCCTCAAAGAGGCACCGACGACCTTACTAGAATTGGGCAAGGTTGGCCCTCAAAGAGGCATTGACGACCTCGCTAACCATGGCCATTGCCCTACTGGTGATGGGACAGTAGCCATAGGCAAGAGAGCTAGTCGTAGCCCTCCACCTGAAATTTTTTTTTTTTTAGTATTTTAATTTTTTTGTTTTTTCGATTATTTTAGGGAGAAGAAAAGGGAAAAAAAAAAAAAAATTAATAAAGTAAATGATGAAAATGCCCTCGATCAACTGGTGAGATCAAGTCATTCTTTGAGATTGACATTGCACTTTAGTCCCTTATTTGAAATAATGTCAACTTCAAGCTTTTATTTAAGAAAACAATAGCCTTTTAAGTCCTTATATGAAATATTATTAACTTCAAGCCCTTATTTGGAATTTTCTTTTTATTTATTGATATTTGGTGTCTAGATCTCATTTGAAAAATAACTTCAATTTCATAACTTTATTTCAGAAAAAAAAATCAAAATTTTAAGTAATTTTTTATTTTTATTTCTTTTTCCTTCTTCTTTCAGTGATTGTCATGCTTCAACAATGCCAATAATAGGCCACAAGCAAGGCTCGACCTCGTCAGTCTTGGGTGAGGCTCAAGCTTGCTAACCTTGAGCTAGCTCGACCTAGCAAGTATCTAACAAGGTCGAGCCTCATCGGTCACACTTATGGGCAATCATTGATCTTCGCTGAGGTCCTACAACTTGTAGAGGGAGAAGGAAAAAGAAAAGAACAAATGAAATACAAGTAAAAGATAAAAATGTTTTAAAAAAATCGAGTAGAGCAATTTCAAGAAATGTTTTCACCTTTTTCGATTTAGGCATTCATTTTCTTAATTTTATGCATGGATATTTTAATTGACCAGAAAAATGTCTTTAGTTGACTAAACATTTTCAGCGAGCAAAACAAACAAAAATCCAGAAAATTAATTTTCAAAAAACACTTTTAATCAAACAAACGCACTTTTGGTTTTGAAAAAAAGGGAAAGAAAAGTAGAAAAATTAGCAATAAAAGGCTAATAAATAGGCCCCCGGCCCACCGACATGAGTTGAGCCCTTTTTTCTCTTTTACGTGCCCTTTTACGCTCTTTTTCTTTTCAGCTAAAGCTTCAAGAAAGACTGACGACGCCTCCGCTGCATTTTCTGGGGCGCTGCAAGCTTTCTGGGGAATAGCGACTTCTCTCTCTCTCTCTCTCTCTCTCTCTCTCTACTCGCTTCAGCCTTACTTCACCTTTGACTCATCAATTCACTTTGATGATTTCAAGAATAAAGGGTCGCAATTGACCTCTCTCATCCCTCATCGTTTTCCTCTCGTATTCAGATTCACGAAGAAGAGGAATCCGGCAAAATATCTTAGAGAGAAAAGAGGTCGTCCTTCCAATAACTCCGGTTTTGTCCTTTATTCAAGACTAGGAACAAGTTCCCTCTCCACTCTGTAGCTACCTCATGGTCAGGTAGTGCCGGCCAATTTTGGCCATAAATTGATAACGAACACCATCTGTAATAGCATGGATAATTTTACAATTTTTTCATGATTTCTTTTTCTATTGTGGTGGGCGAGGACAAGGCTTGATTGCTAGTGAGGGTGCAAAGGCCCTCATCAGATCTTAGTGGCCACCTCACTTGCGACTGGTAAGAGCTGTTACTGCATCAACAACTTCCGATCAAAATTAATGAAAAAATCTATTGCAAATCGTCAAAATATTTATGATTAAATTAATTGAATTAAAAGGTCTAAAACTAAATTGATATATACACAATGGGTTTATGACTTATATTTACATTTCCCAAAAAAAAAATGGTAAATTCAATTTCAGACTTCCATGAAAGGATTCCCTAAATACTCGTGCCTTCGGCTGACTATTGATAACTTCCCAATTTGAAAATTCAACATAATCATCAAGCATTCTATATAAATCACAGTTTAATAACAATTTATGTTTGTAATATCAAAACCAGATCATATCTTTACACATTATTTTTCTACCATATCGGATGTTTGTCCATCAAACCAAGGACTGTACATTTTGACAATAAATGAACACAATAAATGACATAAAAATTTTCTTTTTCTTTTTTTTTGTCATAAAATGACATTAAGTTAATGTATCGATATTTGTGATGTATATTGGCTGCAAATTGAGTACTGCCGCCTATAAGATGACAACGAATCATTATACGTATCTCAGCTTCGTTTATTATGGAAGTTATTGACATAGGAAATGAAAACTATAGACGGATTAAGTACTGACCACAAACACCAAATGATTAAACAAATCGAGGTCTACTACTTTATGATTATTTCTGTTAAGATGCCAAGTTAAGCGATAGCTTACATGTCGATCCAGCAACTCACTTGATCTCACATTATTTTTCTTCGGCCTTTGGATGTACACGACGAGCACGACAGGATCAAACAGCACAAAAGACAAAATTACTCGATGGGAAGTGCGACTTTGGACTAAGACTATTGCAAACAAACGAAATGCAAGATTTGTTGGGACATCTTCCTCATCTGAGATCGACCCTGACAATAATTCCGGGATATGTTTGGCCTTACGCACACTTGTCTTTGTTGAAGGCTTGCACTACCATCTAGAGGAGAAGCGAAAAGGAAATTTTAAAAACTCTTGAGAAATTTGTGCGGAATTGAATAGCCAAGATGAATAACTTCATAATCAAGTGGAAATCAAAGTCTGAACTTTGATCGTGATAGTAGGATAGCCACCGGTGTGCAAATGTCTACTATAAACAATAAATAAAAGTAAAGGAATAGAGAAAATTGTACATGGAATTATAGTAGTTCAACTTAGATCAAGCCCATATCTACTTTCCTATTCTGGTAGCCTACTGATTGGATTCTACTAGATAATCAATGAGAGATTACAATCAAGTTGTGCTGCTTATAATTAGTGCTGCTTATACCCAAGTCAATAAATCTCTCTCACACCTAAGTATAAACTTATGACTCTGCTCATACCTCTAAAATGATTACAATTGTAAGCTCACGAAAGACAAGTATCGAAGTATTTTCAACCTTGGATTTTTTTATTTTGGACCTTGTCTCTTACTTTCTCCTTAGAACCTTGGTCTTCTTTTATACTCATCAACTTCCAATATAGCTATTAAGCAATCTCTAGATGATCATCTTCTAATCTAACTATTGGACAGATCTATATCAAGAAGATTGAGTGGCTATTGAGTAGCAAAATTTGAATTTCACTTGATTTTGGTTGACCATCTGATAATGTGCTTACGTGCAAAATGTGTAGGCGTAAATCTCGAGCAATGTCATGCCACAATGTTTTAGTTCAATTACTGTAATTTTTTATGGGGCCTTTTTGCAGGCCGATCCAGTAAATTCCATGGCAATTTAGCGTAGAACTTTTTAAAGAGACAATCAATTGTAGATATTTTTCCCTAGGTTTGAAAATAGAAAATGCCATTCACATATAAGCGTTTAGTGAATACAACTTCAAAGCTTGAGAGCATATCAAGTTCCAGAGGGTTGTAGTGGATAAAGAGTGCAATTGCTAGTCTTTTTTTTTCCTTTTGGCCTTTGGCGACCTAGTCAGCTATTTTGTTGGACTCCCTACTACGATGGGCCAACTTAAGGTCTGAAAAGCGCAACATCAGATCACCCCCTCTCCCCATAAGTGCATCCACTCCCTAATTCAGTAGATCTGTGCTCGATGAGGCTCTTATGAGATCTGCATTGTCTGACTCAAGACTTAAAGAAGCTTCAATTCATTCGGAAAGGGAGAGCAAAATTAGGGTTTCCACCATGGCTATGCTCTCCACCTGCGCCATCGAGCTAGCATGCGCTAATCTCACAAATCCGTCACCAATCAACCCATGGAGTCTCGGCAAACGCAGGCGGTGGCTCTTCCAGCGGTTCGGCAACAAAGGAACCGTCATGTTGATTTTCAGAGCGCCTAGATCGGAGACATTCGAGAATGTGGGAAATTATAGCACAAAGAAAATAGCAGACGTTTCATGACATTTCTATTGGAAAAAGAAGGGCCCAATCGCAATCCAGAACCACGAGAGAGAATTCTCTGGTTCAGGTTTTGCCTCTGCGGTCCTTGTTGTTCGCTGCTGCGTGCGCACACCACATCGTCAGACACGTTGGGGATAGTTTGAGCCCATCGGGAAATTCACGTGGCCTCGTTATGAGACCCATGTATCTTACTCATGACTCGCAATCCCTCATGAGGTAATCGTAATGTTGGACATGTGTCATGCACGTGAACGAGGCACATCATGTCGGCGTTCCAAGGTTTTGATCGGTGGGGGCCGCAATTGGGGTCCTGTTCCTGATTAGCACCCGCGAGAGATTGGTCGCGCAAACATGAAGATCCTCGCATTAAATTCATAAACAGATGGGAACTCGTCAAATCGGATTTTGTGTTGTCACACTCTAGACATTGGTGTCGATAGCGGCCGATCTCGTACTTGCCCCCACTCATCACAGCTTCTCCTTTGTTATATAGGCACGGTTTGACATGGGAAGTGTACCTTACCCGACTCCGTCTCACACCAGACAATTCTTCAAGGAGGTTAATAAAAGACTTCCCCTAAATGACGTGAAAATTATTCAAAAAATCTTAAATTTATTATATAATGATCAATTTTGTTCTAAATTTTTTGATAACTTATCAATTCTATCCTAAATATTTTAATTATGCTAATTTAATCATAAACATTTTAACGAATTACCAATTTAGCCCATAAGTTTTGGCCTAATGTGTGGTGTCGTTTTCGAACTTTTAATTTATTCAATGTGAAACTTTAAACTTGAACTCAGTGTGCAATATAGTTTACAAATATAATCCCTAAATTATATAAGAAGGTTCAATGGTATCGCTTTTATTATTTTAAATTCAGGGACAACATTAAATATATTCATATAGTCCGGGGAACTAACTTAAACATGTAGCAAAAGTTCAAAACTACGTTGAATATATTAAAAGTTCAAAGGAGACATTGCACAATCAACTAAAATTTAAGGATCACATTGAACAAATTGAAAGTTTGTGTATCATATTGCATAATGGATCAAAGTTCTTGGATCTCGTGTCATTTCTCCTTCCTAATGAGATGGGCCTGTTTTCGTTTATGTACCTTAAAGACGAGTAAAAATGGTGATAGTGGAATCACATTTCGAGATGGACAAGAAGCCCTGACTAATTGGGCCTGCCTTCACGAACAAATTGAAGTCGGCCCATTATGTGATCGACAGTAAAAAGCAGAGGAGGAGAATTGTGGGAATCACCTGTGCCTGAAAGGCTAAGAATGAAGGGTTTGGTCGAGGAGAACATTCGTATTGTTTTTATTTATGGTTATTGAGTGTCATAAGAATGGTTAACCGATGAGTCTCGAACAATACCGGCAAAGATGTATTCACGAAGCATGTTTCTACAATTGGAACTGAATAACAAGTAAAATCCAAACTACTTCGTGATATAAGTAGGGGCACTTGCACACCAATGTCGTTTCATGAAGGGAAAAGAAAGGAGTGAATTAACGTTTGAACCAACGAAAAGGAAAAGAATAAGACCTGATAAGAACCGAAAGAGATGACAAACTGAGGTTGTTTCGCCATCAGCTCTTCAGACCGGAAAAATATGGGCGTTAACACTCTTTCAACTGCTAGTCATAGTCATCTCGCCCCATGTTTCGAAGGAAAAAAGAAACCAACTACATCATTCTGTTCCATCTCTTACCTCCTCTTCGGCATCTTCATCATCGCCCTTTTTCTTTCTCGTCCTCGTTGTTGCCATCACATTCACCTTCGCCTCGCCTTCCTCCTTCTCATCGTTGTTGTCCATGGAAGGAACCCACAGAGTCGTCCTAGTAGCCGTCATCATCCTCGTCATTGTAGTCACCCTCGTCTTCGTCTTTACCACCACTTTCTTCGTTGTCGTCGTCATATTCGTTGTAGTTGTTGTAGGCATCACCTTCATCTTGCTGAGAAGAGGGAGGTTTGAAAATATCATGTTCAAGGTGGATTAAACATCTTAAGAAGAAAAGGTCAAAATCCCCAACTATCATGTTACTTTACATTAATTCCTAGTTCGAACGGCCAAACGCAAACAACTAGCAAGAATCAACATAATCTCTTAATTCCGTTCAAATTGGCTAGTAGAAAATACTGACGTCCCAACAGTTTTGATATCAATTTCTTCAATCACGGTTAATAGATGCAGCAAGCTCGTGATTAATTATCCCTAGATTTAATTTCAGCTTTTCAAGAAATCCTCACGAGTTTTGAACAGAGAACAGATTTCAGCTGAGTTTTAGGTTGCTGCCGTCTCTTACCTCTTGCCCGGCTTCTTCATCAGCCCTCTCTTCCTCATCGTCATTGCCGTCACCTTCGCCTTCCTCATTGAAATCGTTGTCCTCAACATTATCGTCCATGGAACCAACCGGCGAAGACCCACGAGATGACTTGGAAAGCTCATGCACATTGTTGTCCTCGTCATCCTCACCGGCATCCTCCTCATACTCGTCGTCCTTGCTATCACTGCTGCCGTAGCCTACCCATTGACCTTCCTTATCGACATCGTCATTCTCATCGATATCGTTGATGCTATCACTGTTGCCGTCACCTTCGCCTTCCTCATTGAAATCGTTGTCCTCAACATTATCGTCCACGGAGCAAACCGGCGAAGGCCCACGAGACGAATGCACATTCTCATCATCCTCGCTGTCATCCTCCTTATTGTCCCCATCCACACGGTCGTCGTCATCATTGCCCTCCCTGCCATCGTCCTCGTCATCGATATGCACATGGTCATCGTCGTCGTCATCATCCTCCTTGCCATCGTCCTCGTCATCAATATGCACATGGTCGTCGTCGTCATCCTCTATGCCATCGTCATCCCCCTTGCCATCGTCCTCATCATTGATATGCACATGATCGTCATCATCCTCGTCCTTGCCATCGTCTTCGTCATCAATATGCACATGGCCATTGTCGTCGTCATCCTCTTTGCCATCGTCCTTGTCATTGTCATCCTCCCTGCTGTCGACCTTGTCATCGTCCTCATGCTCGTCACCATCATCTTGCTGAGAGAGGGAGGTTGAAAGATATCATATCTAATGTGGTCTAAACATCTCATAGAAAATGATAGATTGCCCAAATATCATATGACTATAATCCTTAGTTTGAACCCCCAAACGCAAACACCTAGCAAAAATCAACATAAGGGTTTTCCTCACGCTTAATCCTCCTAAGAATGCTTTGCAAAGCATCAATAGAACATAAGTCTATTTTAATCAAGCAGCATTCACATATTCGCATATCTTCATTCCCTCAAAATTGGAACAGAGCAACCGCTAGGCTTTCGTCTACTTCTTAGTGACTTTCCCAAGACGTGACACAAATGAAGAAAAGAAGGAAATCTGAATCTGGAGACAAAAGTAAATTTTTGCACGGATCAAGTACTGGTATGATGGTAATCAGAAATGGGTCAGTTTGGTGTCATAGCTTGCTGTGTTAGCCCTCAACAAAGATGGTGGCCGGGGATGGTGCTTGCTTGATAAATTGCCGGATGATGCATTCAAGGATTGTCTGCGACGATAGTGGTGCCACCACCGTATGACACATCCAAGGGTTGGCAAGCCCTCGCTAGCAAGCGACGAGGGCCAACAGCGCTCACCAATACCCAACAACGGTCGCAGGCCTTTGCCAACGCAGCCCAATTGTCTTACCTTCTTTTTCAAAAACAATTTTTTAGCTTTGTAATTCTTTTAATTCGTATACTCTTTTCTTTTACCCTCTTTTTTCCCCTAATCTCTTTCTCTCTCTAATTTTCCTAGCCGATTCACACTAAGAGAGGCTTAGTGAGACACCACACTACTGCCAACACACCACACTTTAGCAAACTCAAAGGATGGATGAACATAACTTCATTGGAGAGAGCTCACTCTTTTCTCTACAAATTTGGCCATGAATACATTATAGCCATCAATATCAATCGATTGTAGTAATCTGAGCAATGTGGTCAAGCTAGTTGCTGATTACACTTGTTTGAGAAATTGCCATTTCCCTACTTATGCTCATGCGAAAGGTGGCACACAGAAATTTAAGGCAAGAAGATACATATTCCTAAACTATGCACATGGTGTCAGAGACACAAGATGCACGTATGAGTTTTTACCCAGATTGATGATCAACGAAGGTGTTACCTTTGACGAGTTTGCTCTATCTTACAGCAGGAGAGAGTAACCAATTGTAAAGAAAGATGTACGTGGTTTACATAAAAATAGGTGGAGTTGCAAAAAGAGCACAAACATGAGCAGAGTGCTGATGACGTGACAGATTTTGTAGAGTGGCGGCATGGCATAGCAACTTATAGATACCTTGTGGTGAGCGCAGACTTGAGGCTTTGCGGTGGACATCTTTTTTCCTTATTAGCGAGGTACTTTTATAATGGACATGTAAAAAGTAATAGGATTATCTAAGAATACATTACAATTATTTAGTAAACTAAAAAATGAAATATGTTAAATAATTAATTATGACAACTAGATTCTAAATAGAAATATATAAAATAGAAAAAGAAAGAATGGAGCAATCACTTTGTGATTGAATGATTGAGGGCAACTCATTTTAGTGGAAATAACACCGCCCTTGATTTAGGTTCTGAGTTTTAGTTAGAGAAAAACAGCATTAAAGATCAAGTGAAACATTGGATGAGGGTAGTGTGGAATCGAAGATTGGAATCGAGAGATTAATTTTTATGTTTGAATCGTGTAGTTAGTAGTGGATCTATCATTGTCACTTGAATGGAGCTATGCAAATTGTGGTGTGTTGAATTTATCTCTTATTTAATTTTCCAGTATCTTCTGGTTTTGGTTGATTGCATGATCCTATTGCACAATATTGATTTTATCAAGTGGAAAAAGAAGACATGAAGTTTCATCCTCAATTTTTTAGGGTAAAAATAGGCTTCATGTCATTTGAGTAATTGTGATGGCATAGAATGAACTAAAAGCACAAATTGAAAGGAGAGAATGAATTCTCAGTCCGATGGCGTGTGATGTAAGATACCTGACCTTACTTCCGAAGTTGACACATATGGCAAATGAAAATTTTTAGTAAAGTGGGGATTTTTAACGAGATTATCCCTGGTTTGCACATTTTAGATTTTTTTTGGTTTTGTTGGTCTCTCTTCACTAGACAGAGCAGAAATAGAAAGCGAATAAGCAGAAGAAACAGTGATGATCCATGGATAGAAAGAAGGCACACCTGTTCCGATAAAGGATCCTCTGTTTCTGTTTCACAATCGTAAAAAGTTGTTTCAATTTCAGATTCCGATGCTTGCGTTCGTACATTCAGAATATTTTCTCTGTAAGACTCCCAAGTGATGCTTGGACCATCTGGACCCGTGTATAACTCCCCACAATCCCTCATCTCTATCTGGCACTCCTTTGGTATTTTTGAGCTTGATGCATCAAAAAACCTTTCCATTGATCTGCAACTATGAACTTTCAACTGCTCCAAACGCTCTAATTCATCCATGCCCTCGACATCCTGCAGGCTCTCGCACCCCATAATACCTAACCACGTCAAGTAATTCAAGTTTGACAAACCACCTATCCTTTTTAATGAAGTGCAATCCTCGACAGAAAAGACTCCCAACGGTTTGAACGTAGAAGCAAATTGAATCTCATGTATCTCTGGGCACCTCGACAGCCGGAATACTTGAAGCATCTTTAGGGAGCTTGAGATAAGGGACACCCTCCTCCTACCGTTAGTCACCTCGGGAGCTTGTAGCTCATTGCACCCTGGCTCGTCTGACAAGTTAACCAACCTCTCTAAAGATTTGCAGTCCTCAATGCATAATCCCTCCAACGATATTAAGGCCCCAAGAAATTGGACTTCAACTAGCTCAGTGCAAGAAGACACCTCGGCTTCTCTCAGTTTTCTTAAACTTGATGGAATGGATAATCTTTTGACGAGTTCACACCTTCTAATAGTCAACCTTTCCAGCTGAGGCAGCCCATCGAGTTGTACTTGTTTCACTTGAGTGTGATCGAGTTCTAGAACTGTCAAGTTTGACGGAAGTTGTTCGAGGGATTGGCAGTCTAGTCCATACATAGTAAGTTCTTTTAGTAGAGAAAGGGAGCCCAACTCTGTAGGCGGTGCGCGGACATTTAGAAGGCACAACTGCTGCTTCCTCAGTTTGGATAACCTCCCAATCCATTGCAAGTCACAAGTCTGAATTATATTTGATGTGGCCTTAGATTCAGAGCCATCGGATAGGAGCAGTTCAACTAGATTAGTAAGGTTTGAGAGGTTAGGGATGGTCTGCAACGAACTAGATCTTAGCTGTAAAGTGGTCAAACTTTTAGGGAGCTCCGGCAACTCTTGGATCTTATGACAATGCTCTAAGTCCAGTGTTTGGAGGCAAGAAAGCTCACTCATTGTACTAGGCACTTTCGCAATTGGTGTAGATGATACATTGAGAGATGACAAGCTTGGTAGTCTACCAATGGAATCTTGTAATACCGTAATAGGCGTGCATGATACATCCAACTTCATCAATGACACTAATTTCGAAACTGATTCGGGGAGTTCACTTAAGCTATCACAGTTCCTAAGAGAGAGGTGCTGGAGATTCTGTAGCTCTCCAATTTCTTCCGGTAATTTTCCAAGATTCTGACATGACTCGATACTCAAATCAGTTAGCCACCCCAATTTTCCAATAGAGCAGTCAATTTCCATCAAAGATGAACATTTAGAAATGGTCAACTTCTCCAAAACTGAGTATTCAGAAAAGGTTGGTGTCCTATTTATCGACATATTATTTTCAAGAGTGAGAACCTTCAATTTCCTCCCCTCCTACAAAAAGCCAATGAAATATCAGGACAGACAATTGGATGTCTATACAAGAAATACATAGGGATTTATGCTCCCAATTTGGATAATTTGTCCTTTCATCCTCTCACTAAATGAGAAAAATAGACTAAAAATTCATTGAATTCTGTCCTTCATTGAATGAGAAAATTAGACTCTTGAGGGAAATTGGCATACCTTAATTAGGTTCCTGACATGATTATCCGTGAACCCATGACCAACAATTTTCCCCACAACCAAGTTTTCTAGATGTAAACCGGTTGCCTCAAAACGAGGATGACGTTCAGAACTTCTATCAGGGTAAAACAAACTGATCCATTTCAACTCCGGAAGACAGCCCTCAAAGTCGCCTTGGCAGGTTATGTTATGCAACCACAGCAGCCGAAGATGTGGGAACCGTTTAATTTCCTCCGCAGTAACAATTAAGTTATTATCAGTCCCTGGACAATTTGTCAAATCCAGTGCATGAACGCTTCTCTTGATCTGCCAATGACATTGAGGAGCAATAGCAGGAATTCAATATCATACAATTTTATTCCGTTGAAGAGATGAAAAAATGAAATAGAAGAGTAGCTCTCAATTCAGAAACGCAAATCCTCAATTATGAACACAATAAGTAATTTTCTAGTCAAATTAAATTTGGTCATACTTTACCTCCGTTGATCTTAATTCACGAATGATGTCATCTGTAGCCCATAACCTGGAATGCTCTTGATTAGCAATTGCCCTTCCAAGATCTCTAAACTGATCATGCATCCAAAACTTATTATCTTCTAAAACCTTCACTGTGCACCTATTAATAAGGACATCAATAGCATATTCGGGACTAAACCCACAATCTTTCCATGCAAAGACTGGATTAGTCCTATCTTTACTAATGAAAAAGCATGCGATATCGAGAAATATCTGTTGTTGATCCGTTTCCAAGGCATCATAGGTAATCCTTAGCTTTCCCAAGACATCGCTATTAGGTGTCTTCCTTAGCTTCTCTAGCATCTCTTGCCATATTTTCTTCTCATTCTGAAGAAAAAGCAATGAACCTATTGCTTGAAGGGCTGAAGGTAGTCCACCCGTAGTAGAGACAATGTCTTTTGAAAAAGTGTCATAATCAGCTGGGGAAAGTCAGAATCAAAAGCATGCTTGCTAAAAAGTTGAAGTGCGTCTTTGTCGCTCAACACCTCCATTTCATAAGGCACAATTTCATACTTCAATCCTCTAATTTTCAAAACACTTTTGTCCCTAGTGGTAATAAGTATCCTAGTACCAGGGTACAAAGAATTAATTCCGATGAGGTATTCGATTTGGTTTCCCTCATTAACATCATCCAATACAATGAGTACCTTCTTGTTGCAAATTATTTCTCTAATTGTATTGATTCCATGATCAATGTTATCAATGTTGTGAGCCACTCTAGAATAAGAGATATCGGACAATAATTGTTCTTGTAGCTTGACTAAGCCCTTGGTTTTTGCCATTTCTCTTACACCATTGAGAAAGCTGCAGTTTTTCCCAAAGCGAGGACATAGTTGATTATAGATCATCTTGGCAAGTGTTGATTTACCACTGCCACCCATTCCATAGATTCCAATAACCCGCACACCCCGGATTGCATGTCTAATAAGCTGTTTATGGCTGTTATTCGATCCTCCATTCCAACTAAATCTCTAGTCACTTGTCTTTGTCTTGTCTTGAGCCTAACCACAACCTCATTAACAACAGCCTCGATAAGATCCCCATCACTGCCACAAAGTTGAACAGTTTCAATTGAGAAAATGTAACAGAATTTTTCAATTGCATGTTAACCATCTACTTAGTAAACGGGTGGGAACACAAGATTAAAACTTTTCTGGAAGGAAAATCTAAGAACAGAAAGGAGTATATAAATAAGTGGTTGTTGTTCAACTATCAAACAATTATTTGTTGTATCTCTTTCGTAGATCAATTTCATAAACTAATCAAAAGAAAGATACTAATCAGTTAAGTGATGGAGCCAGGAATCAAAAGTTGACACCTCATCATTGCATGTGAGAAATAACACAACGTAAGAGGCCAATATAAAAAATAGTGCAAGAAAAGTACTGTTGTGTTTTACCGAAATAATAATAATAAGTTTATTTGAATGGTCATCGTGTTCAAAGACACTGAGCTTTAACTCTACGTCATTATTTCATTCATACACACGCACGCAGGCACGTGGCACGCTCTCAGTGGAGGTTTACCCAGCAGTTGACTTTTCATGGTCACTCTACCTAGAAGTCATCCGGGTTATTACATGTCTATACATATATACTAGATTTTTTTTTTCTTTTTTGGGGGGGTGGTGGTTTGGGGGCAGAGAGGTACCTAGAATTATCCAATGAAAAAGGGCACGAAACAAAAGGGACTGGACCAAGACTGATTACGTTACCCAAAAAACTTTGGGAACATGATGAATTTACAAATCTCAACATCCATTTCCAGTCTAAGTTATAGAAATAGAGAAAGAGAAATGTTTGATTTTTAAAGGGATAAATATACCATAAATTCTAAAACTTGTTTCAAAAATACAATTAAGTACTAAAATTTAAAAAAATACAATCCAAGTACTAAAATTTATCAAATTGTTAATCAGTCAACTCGTCCCGGCATCAGAAAATAGGCTGAAAAACTAAAAACTAAAAAAATCAATAAAAGAAAAGGCACAAAGAACAGTCGAAAGAAATCTCGCTTGCTCCCATCCCCAGTAACTCTTTTCTCCAACCTGATCATTTGTTGAAACTTTCCATGGTTTTTTAAATCGAGTTTTTGAGATAGAAGTTTGAAATAGTACATGTAAGCTCTACTGGCCATGGCTGCTAGCTTGAAGAAGCCCCAACCACCATGGCTGGACGACCAAACTCGATGAAGCTCAAGCGGCCCCAGCCCCAAGCTCGACTAAACTCTAGCAGCCATGGCCAAACTCGATGAAGCTCGGGCGGCCATGGCTGTGAGCTCGAACATTCTCCAGCTGCCATGGTTGAAAGCACCGATCTCTCTCTCTCCCCCTCTCCGGGCTTAGGCCAAGGCAAGCGACCTCCATTGGAGTTCTCAATGATGGCTAAGGTCGAACATCCTCAAATTGGAGGTCGTGTGACCTCAGATATGAGGTTCCACGCGGGGATTGTGACCCAAACTCAAACCCGACTCTTTCCGTGCGTGGTGATGTGCTGCACGATTTAAATGGTGGTGAACCATAACGGTGGTGGTGGCGATCTGATCTGGTGACGGTGGGGACGAGTTTGGCAAAGTTGGTCGAATTCTTAAGGTGCTAGGCGGTGGTAAGGGATGAGTTTGGTGGTGGTGAAGTGCGAAGTTGGTTGTGGAGGCCGGATTTGGTTGTGGTGGAGGTGGTATTTGATTTCATGGTGGTTGTCTTCAAGTGCAAAGGTAGCCGGCAGGGCAGTAGGTGGTGGTGAGTGTAGCAGCAAGTGCTGCCGGCGACCATGGACAGCTTCAGTGACCAGCTGCACTACTGTTGCTCAACAAGCGTTGATAGCCGCGGTCTGACTGATGAAATTGGTGTAAGCGGAGGAGCTTAATGAGATGAGCTCGAACAAATCTTATTTCAGAATCTGAGGCTTAGGCTTTGTACGAACAATCTAATTTTTTCTCAACGATCATCTTCTTGAACGAATGGAGCCTTACCATCATAACATTCCGAGAGAGAAATTCCGATGGCTTGCCATTTTTATTTTTATTTTGCTTTTAACAAAATTGCATATTTATCTTTTATCCTTATCCCTCCTCATTTCTATTATTAGAATCTTTTAATCATTTTTTTAAATTTTTTTCAATATGACGCTTTGTAAGTACCACATGTGATAAGAAAATAAATAAAAAATTGTAATACAATCACGGATCCAGTTGGCGTAAAAAAAGATGAAGCAAAGCCAATTTCTTATACAATGGAAATTAGGTCAAAAGCAAAATTGCGATAATCCTATTAGGTCCTAATAAATTTGGATATCTCGTGATTAAAAAAAATAAAAGAAGAATTTGAGAATTTCCTTTTAGATTTAGAAATATTGGAGTTGGAATATAATTAATGAATCTTCATAAGATCTATAGCTCGAGTGTAAAAGATAATTTTGACAATCAAGGTTAGATAGTTACCCCGAATATTTCTTCAGCACCCACCCCTTGGTGTCATCAACTTCACTGAGAGCCTGGCGCCACATCTCTACATCCTCGGAGCTGAACTTCTTCTCCTGATTCTCCATCTTTTGCTCCAAATTCAATATGGCATCACAGTACAACGGGGTTTTCAATTTTACATCAGCAGGTCTCACGTTGTAAAAGATGGGCAGTATCACCTTCTCATTCCCCTCTTCTTTAGATTTAGAGATGTTCTCCACCATTTTTGCAAGCTCACGGAGGCACCAATGACTCCAAGCATAGTTTGGGGAGAAGATGGGTATGTAAAGCTTAGAGTCGTCAATTGCTAGCAAAGGTTGCCACTAATTCTTTCTCCTGGCCGAAGCTCTTCATCATCCATAAAAACACGTATCCCAGGCATCTACCAAAGCATGATAGAGGCTATTGGCGATTCCCCGACGAGTGTCGGGCCCTCTAAAACTCAGAAATACCTGATACTCACCTCCTAATGGAATTGTCGGTGCTCATTCTTGTCTCTGAGTTTGCCATGGGAGCTCACTTCACACTTAGCAGGTCACCTCTCTCTCTCCTCTCTCTCTCTCTTAAATAGGCACGATTGAGATACTTTTTCATCTAGCACGTTGTACTGGGTATAAGTAATTTCTACTAAATTTATGGCAACATTTATTTATACGATTGAGATTATTCTTTCACCAAACTTAGTTTGACATCTAGCACGTTGTACTGGGTATAAGTAATTTCGCACGAACCGAGGATATTGGTGCCACACGTTTATGCACTTTTCTGAAAAGTATCAACATTTATTTATACGTAGAAGATTGGCAATTATTTTAATAATCTACCAATTCCTATGACTTACCAACTCCTTTAACGTTACTAGCTCTTATTCGATTTCACCAAACTTAGTTTGACTGATATACCAACATTCAATAAATACCAATTAATTAGTCACTAAGCAACTTTTTATCTTGTTTGGTTTTGAAAAATATCAACATTTATTTATAATTTCAAGATTTCTGACTAATTTAATAATAAACCAACGATTTATTCTTCTGGCTTATTAAAAAATATACATTTGCTTTTGGACAGGACATGCCATGGTGATCCCATCCTTTTTTGGCTTGAATGACTCCCTCTTGTATAGATATCTTCAATCCCATTGAAGATCATCTTGAGGAGCAAAGAGCTGTTAGGATTCACTGGGACTACTGTCTTGGAATCATTTGCTCATACTTCTTTTTTTTTTGCATGAGCATCAGTAAGGTTTCCCGAAATGGATTTTACTGCTGTTGTCACATTGCCTGTCATTTTAACTATTTAAACAAAAGCTGTTTCATTTCTTTGACAATTTTTTATTCTTCTGCTTTGCCGCTACAGTAGCCAACATCTATAATTTTGTTTCAAGCGATCATCCTCAGATGAACATTACACCAGCATCATCAATGACTTGATATTCGCACATCTATTATCCATAGTCGTCATATGCATATTATTACGGTCACTTGATGCTGTTTACGGACAAGTTTTATGATAATGACTTGCGATTTGATTTCCAAAAATGACTGACCAAATCCACTACCGGAGACACTATAGCGATTGAAGATGGACCATGGATTCTCCAAATCCTTACGAACATAATGTCATATTTTATTTGTCCATATCTTTTCAACTTCATCTTTACAGCTGACTTATGCTAAGTTCAATAGCAATCATGGCTACCATCACTTTCTTTTTGATATCATCATGAATATCTATCGTTATCATAGTAGATATTATATAAAAGATAATTTTGAAATCTCCCAACACTTGCCACATTAACTTTTGTTAAACCGAATAATTAGCATTTATTGTCGACTCACATGGCATGCTCGATCAAACAATTGTAAGAGAAGACAATCTTCGTAGGTGGTTGAATAGAATTTTGAGGTTTTGCCAAGTGAAAAGGGGATAAGATTAAATAAAGAAAAAGGTTTGAAACTTTGGATTGGACTCGAAAGATGGAACACTTGCAAAGTTTCCCCGAACCATGTTCATTCAAACCAAAAAGACAAAAGACTTTCCAAAAGGCAGAATGATTCTTAAAGCATAATGTCTATAAAGAGTATGTTTATATCAATTCGAGTTAGTCTTAAAGATTATGTTTGGTCATCTAGATTCTTAATCGGGAGATGACTAGATAGGAGAGAATATAAAATATATAAATTTTGATATACCTTAGTCATTGTTTGGTGAATTACAATAATAAAATCGGATATATTCACATATAATGTATATTTTTTTTTGTACAAATGGCATATTAGTATAAATAAACCTAAAAATTCACAAACAAAGATGGTAAAAAACTTTCGCAAAGCTATTGCCTAATTTATTTTTATTTGCTTTATTTTTATTTTTTTTATTTTTTTAATCATTTTTTTATTACCCTCCATCATTCTATAATAAAATATTATTAAATAGTAAACTATACTTAAATATCTAAAACACAAAAGTACCTAAAATATGTAAGATATATAAATTTAGATATTTATAAAGGGTTGATATCGTAAAAAACCCCAAACCAGTACACCTATGACAAATTTACCCTAAATTAATTTTTTTATCATTAAAAACCACAAACTAGTAGACTTTTCATAAATTTACCTCGAACTAATAAACTTATCATAATTTTACTCTTTGTTAGTTTTTGTTATATTTTACTGTCAAATTGCTGAATTGGATGACACGTGACACTTGTTTGATATACCAATTTGAGATTCCATTCTTTGTTTATCACAATTATACCAGTTTTATGATTTTTTGTTGTATTAATCTAATTTAACATAAATATACTAGTTTGGGATTTTCAGCCGTCAAAAAATTAGTTTTAGGGTAAATTTGTTCAAAGTGTACAAATTTGGAATTTTTGTGGTTAATTGGGGTAAATTTATGACGGGTGTATAAGTTGGGATTTTTCATTGTTAGAAAAATTAATTGGGGATAAACTTGTCATAGATATACAAGTTTGAGGTTTTTTTGTGGTATTAATCCTTATATTTATATATTAAATTTATACTATAAAATATAATTAAAGTCAAATATACAATAAAAATAAGATTAAATAAAAAAACTAAATTGTTATTTTTTGTTATTTTGAATTTCTTATATTAGAATTCATATATTATTTATATTGCAATTTAATTTCAATTTTGTTAATTTAATAAGTTCATAATTTGAGAAAAATAACTTTCTTTTATGGATATTAAAAATATAATCCTTCTTTATCTTACTTTCTTCATGGAATAATTTTATCCAATCAATATCCTCTTATATCCGACTTTACTCTATCTTGATTTGAGTTTTATTTTAACTACCAAATGCAGCCATGGTGATTGAAATAGAAGCTCAGCTCTAATATCAAATGTTGAGTGTCATGACACTGCTCAAATACCACTTCTCAAATGTTTCAATGTGAAAAAGGTGGTAAAAAAATGAGTCATAATTGTGGTATCCCTAGAGTAACTCATTTTAGATATTGTCTGCTTTAGCCTGCTTTAGCTCATCCCATACTTAGTATTACAATTTTACCTTTGGCATACATGTAAGCAATTTCCCAAAAGGTCACCCATCTTGATAATACTCTAGCTTGAGCACGCTTAATTTTGGAGTTATAAAATAAAGCCACTTCCAAAGATACCACTACATCAAAAACGCACGATACCCGCGTGAGCGCGCGCAACGCACACACACACTTAATTTTCGCCCCCACACACACACACACACACGCACGCACACGCACGCACGCACACGCGCACGCGCGCACGCACGCGCACACGCACACGCACACACACACAGCGCGCACGCACACGCGCACGCACGCACACACGCACACGCGCGCGCGCGCGCACGCACGCACGCACACTAGGTGCACTTTCCCCCTATTCAATATATAATTCAACACACACACACACACTAGGTGCACTTTCCCCCTATTCGATATATAATTCAGTTGTGCCTCCATGGCCATTCTAGAAGCCTACTATGAGCCGTTTCCTATCCAGGTCCTTTGGCCTTAGCAATCACTCTTAGCCCTTGTTGGATCGAGTTGTTATAGGCCCACCAATTTCTGAATGATTCTTCCCCAAACTACATATTCATTGGAGGGGCTCTTGCTCTATTACCATATTGTGACATACCTAGATTAGCTCACTTGAGGTATTGTCTATTTTAACCTGTTCCATACCGAATCTCGTGATTTTGTCCTTTGGCATATAAATAGGCACTTTCCAAGGAGGTCATATCCTAATAATGCTCTAGCTTGAGCATGCTTAATTTTGGAGTTTCAAAGCTTGTTGTTACGTTAAAAGGTGCATCAATGAGGAACTTTCATTTTTCACATATATATCTAAGCACACTTGCCCACCCCTCCCTCCTAGTCATTAGATTGCAATTTGGTTCATTCATGCCCCATTCACTATTTTAAAAACTTATTAAGAGTCACTCCTTATTCGGGCTTTTACCCTAGGGATCAATCCTCACCCTCATCGAATCAGGTCATTATAAGCCCTACTCTAACATTTTATTGTGTTGTTCATAGATTAACTTACATGAGATATTATCTATTTTGACCCATCCGATACCAAAGCTTGCGGTTTTGTCCTTTAGCATACAAGCATGAATTTTCCTAAGATCTGTTTTTTCTTCTTCTTTTCTTCCATAGGAACTCCTATCAAAATAAGGGGAAAAATATTTCTTACCTGATGTTAAAATGTCACATGCTCTTCCTTAGATAAAAAGACAGCTCGTCCTTATGAACTATTCGTCCTTTGCTCGACGACAATCCATACAAGCCACTCACGATATAATTCACATCTTTCCACGTCATCTTTAATCAAGATTCCAATCCCACAACTAGAGCGCAACATCACGCCACCCTTTCTGGACCACATTTCAGAACACATTCACAATGCACAGGCTAGATATCATAATTATGAATTTTTAATGTGCGCACATGTATGAGTTCGGACAAATTACCGAAATCGACATTGCACCCAAACAAAATTCTTTCGAAAATGAACATGGCCAGATCTTGGGCTGCAGCGTTGAACACCTGAGGAAGATCTGAGTAAGATCACGAGAATAAGCATGGTGAGCCTCCTCTTGAGCCGCCTGGTCATGTAGGACGCGAATAACATCGTGGTTAGCCTGGGGAGGCAAAACAATGACGTGGAACAATTGGAGACCCTACTTAATCGTATTTGCAGTAATTGCTGTTGATTCTTGGTTCTTGGGTTCTCGGATAGACAATCTGGAAGGATTTCTTCAAGGAATCAGGGATCAACGTGACTCCCACTAGTGTAAATAAGTGAATGAATTTCGTTAAAAGTAACATCAGCATTTATAACTTTTTCACATAATGTACTTATAATTGTTATGAATAGAAGTGTTTAATCCAGACAGCATAAATTCGGTTTAAAGAGAAGTATTACTAAGCTAAACCAAATTATTGTCAAGAACCCACAAAGCTAAACCTTTTTTTTTCGTGGTTTGATTCGGTTTAATCATTGTTTTCTTCTTTCACTATTTTCTCTCTGTCTTTTGTAATTAAATGAAAAAATCAAATTATACACTCACATCAATGCGTAAATTTGCACGATCAAAACTATTCCAATAGGCGGCTTCATGTATAAGTGGTAAAAATAATTAACAAAGTAATAATTTATACCATATGGTTCGGTGGTTTGATTTGGTTTCCAAAATATGAAAGCCGTGGATTTATATTTTGGATATGTATTTTATAAGTAGTTTAGACCTGGATCCATGAATAGCTAATGGATATATTGTTTAGACCTGGGTCCATGAATAGTTAATGGATATAAAATACATAACATACAAAGGTAATCATAAAACATATACATTCAAATTTTCTTTTCTTTTTTATAATTTTCTTTAAAATTGGAATGTAGCAGTAATATGGTCTTTGATGATTATGTTTAACCCCAAAAATATTGGAATCATATTTGGTGGTCTAATTAGGCACTTGCCACATTTATTTTTGCTAGATCAAATAACTAATATTTTCCATAGTCGTCAACAATTAACATTGAGTCAGTGAAAATGGGATAAGATGAAATAAAAAGGTCCCAAACTTTAGATTGGACTTGAAAGAGGGAATAGACACAAAGTTTCGCGGATATTAAAGGGATGTGTCGGCTTTATCTGGATAAGTCCAAGACGATCGATGTCCAATGCGATGTTCTCTTGGACCATAAAGCAGGAAAAATCAAAAATTGTCATCTCAAATTTTCTTTTATTAAAGTTGGCAGCATATAATTAAAGAACAATTTATTAGAGTTACGATAGCTATTTTTGGGACTTTCATAACGTAAATCTCATGTACATTTAAGTGGGTTTGCTTAATTGTATAATAAGAAATCTGTTTAAAAGAAGCTTGATTCAAAAAAAAAAAAAATTGTACATGTTAGAAACTAACAACTTTGAAAAGCTGTTATCAGGGTCCAAAAATTCTCCTTCTCCTTCTCCTCCTGAACTCCTATCAAAAAAGGATAAAAAGGAAAAAAAAAATTTCTTACCTGTTGTTCAAATATCACTTTATGTTCTTCTGTAATTAAAAAGACCGCTTGTCCTTATGAACATGTCATCCTCTATTCGATGAAAATCCCTACAACCTACTTTAACAAAAAGTGGTGATTTTTTTCAAAAAGAGTTTGTAAATTAGCAATAATAAAATATAGCAGGAATTTTTTTATTCCGAAATGGAGAAAATTTCTTTTTGGGGCAATGGATTAATTAGTAGCCATGCTAAGCATGGTCTTTGATAATTATTTTTAACCCCCAAATCATCAGAATCACAGTAGGTGGGTCTAATTGGAACTTCCCACATTGATTTTTGCTTGATTAAATCACTTAATTTTTACTCCCATGGCCTGCAACATCAAATAATCATTTGTCAGGCGTGCGAGAAGAGATTCTTCGTAGGCAGTTGAATTGAATTCTGAGATTTGAGCCGAGGGAAAATGGAATAGTATAAACTAAAAGAAAAAGGTCTGAACTTTGGATTGGACACAGAGTTTCGCAGAGCCACGTTCAATCAAACCAAAAGCCGAAAGGGCTTTCCGGTAGGCAAAATTATCAAAACATGTACCCACTCGACTTGTCGGCTAAAATGAATGATTCCAAGACAGTCGATGTCCTACACAAATAAATGAAATGTCGCCATCGCGTGGAAAAGCTGCAAATTAACAGAATCTATCTTTTATTTTTATGGAAGTATTGGCTGATTAAGTTTAAAGAACAATTGGTTAGGATCACGACTTCTATATGAGGAAAAAAAAAATTAAAAAGGTGATTAGGACTTCGAGGAAGATGACCCAGAAAAGACCACAACGAAATTGGAAAATGGAATCCCATTGTTATCTCATGTACATTTAAGTTGTGTTTGCTTAATTGTATAATGAGAAAGAAATTTGGACAGACGATCAACAAGAAGCTGGAATAGTAACATACAAGCTCCTCCGATATCTCCCAACGTGTGGCACTCGCACTCCGGTGCCTTCCAGAGTCAGCCTCCCTGCAACTCCCCACGTGCAGTATTGGCCAATGAGAGATCGCCACCCCCAAAAGACCATCAAATGCATAGCGACGGTCTTGAGGTATTGGCCGACAAAGAGGATTAGACGAGCGGGGAGATGAAGAATTCGATCATTTTTGGGGCAAAGCATTTCGGAGATATGGGCCAGGCTCTTACGCCACTCCAAAGAATCAACATCTTTCATTTTCCATCGGCAAATGTTAATGCTTCAGGTTCCAGCTTGAGCTCTGCGGGTTCCACGTCATAAAAGATGGGCAACATCACTTTCTTATTCACATCCCCCCTTTTAGATGTAGAGATATTTTCCACCATCTTCGCAAGCTCGATGAGGTACCAATGACTCGATGCATACTTTGAAGAGAAGATGGGTATGTAGAGCTTGGAATTATCAATCGCTTGCATAAGCTTGTCGCCAATTATTTCACCCGCACGAATCTCAGCATCATCCATGAAAATGCAGATTCCGGCATCATTTAAGAAGTAGTAGAGGGTGTTGGCGAATCCTCTACGGACATCGCACCCCCTAAAATTTATGAAGACCTGATACTCACCTCCTAATGGGGTTAATTCCAAAAAAAACCCTAAATTTTAGGTTCAGTCCCAAATATACCCCGAATTTTTTTTTGTCTCAAGAAAAATCCCAAACTTTAGGTTTAGTCCCAAATCTGCCCCGAACTTTTATTTGTCTCGAAAAAAACCCCAAACTTTAGATTTAGTCCCAAATCTACCCAAAACTTTTCTTTTGTTTTAGAAAAAACCCCAAACTCTTAGTCTATTCCCAAAAAAAATCAGCAAATTTTACTCTAATCCTAAATTGCCCTCGTTAGCCTTTGTCCAAAAGCCGTATTAGTAATTCTTAATTTTTTATGTCCTAAAATAGTTTTATTTTGAAAATAATTTTCTACGACATCTTGTTTATGCGTATTTATTATCTATGTAGAAATCTTAATGTTAAGTTGGGACTAGATCATGGGGTATTTTTGAAAACAGATCAAAAATTGGTGATTTTTTAGTACAAACGAAGGGTAAAACCCCAAATTAGTATACCCATTAATTACGACGTGTTATTTAATTTAGAAATTTGACAATAAAATTTAACGGAAAATAATATATGGTAATTTTTTTTGGTGGTCAAAAAAATAATTTTGGGTAAATTTATCATATGTGTACCAATTTGAGATTTTTTTTAGACAAAACAAAATTCGGGGTAGATTTGAGACTAAAATTAAAGTTTAGGATTTTTTTTGAGACAAAAGAAAAGTTCGGAGTAGATTTGAGACTAAACCTAAAGTTTGGAATTTTTCTTGAGACAAAAAAAAGTTTAGGGTATATTTGGGACTGGACCTAAAGTTTGGGGTTTTTTTTGGAATTGACCCCTCCTAATGGAATGTTAGTCTTCGTTCCTCTCTCTGGGTTCTCCATAGGAGCTCACTTCACGCTTAGCAGGGTCAGCTCTCTCTCTCTCTTGTTTTGCGGTTCTTTGTATGTAAATATTTAATTTAATCGGTGCCCGCAGAGCACTAGTTAAATATAACGCTTATTAAAAAATACTACACATATTTGAATCTGACTCCATCTGCCATAAGAGATGCGTGTGGGCAACTTCGCAGCAGTGCAGAGTCCAATCTACAGTCACGTCCAATTTACAGTCAATAAGGATGGACTGAAAATGATGAGGTAGAGGACATTATCTGTACAAGATCACGTGGAGTTCCTTCTTTTTTCGTGCTTTTCACATCGCTCTGTCTCGGTAGAAAATACAGAGTCAATAAAGTTGATGAGTTTAAAAATAATAAAATGGAGGACATTATAATTTAAGAAAAATAGTATTTTGAGAATGACAAATTTTATGTGTAGGTGTTTTATAATGGGCATTCGTGGGTAAAATCTTTATTAGAAAAATATTATACTTTAAATATTTGAATTTGACCCCGTTTACGATAAAAAAGCAAAAACTCGTACGGGCAACGTCGAAGCAGGTGCAACTTCCAATTTTACTCATTAAAGTTGATGCCTTTAAAAATAATAAGGTGGGGACCAGTTAGAAAAATGGACACAATAACACGTAAAGCTGTGCTTTATTTTGTCGGATAGAGATGGACCTTTTTTGTTTTTGTCTTTTTGGTCAAAAAAGTCGCACCTTTCTATTATTTCTTTTCTTTAATAATTGTACCATTTCGCTTTTGTCACATGGGTCTGGCAGTGTGGACAGCATCTGCTCTGAATTCACTTTTGTACCTTTGGATTCTAAAAACTCGTATGGGCAACTTAATCTTTTATGATTGTTCTCCAGCAACATCTACAGGTAGACATAATTAAAATCCCAGCACCATTGTAAATTCACAGTGTATTTATATAAATACACAATGATAACAAAATGTTCCTAATGAATCACCTCTCAAGATAACACGTGGGACTCTAAAAATGCAAATGATAAAATTTCTGATTAAAATTTGATTTTTGAGATAGAAATCATTGGATGAATTTTAAAATAAAAATACGCATTTGACAACGACACAAACTTTCTATTCTCATAATAGAAATTCGTTTGATAATAACATAAATTTTTTCTCTCTTGAGTAATGGCAAGCAATGGACGACGACAGGCAATGGCAATGAGCAACGACAAGGGGTGGTGGGCAGCTGTGGTGAGCGGCGACAAATAGCTAAGGGTTAGGGAGAAACTCTTACTATTTTAGAAATAGAAAAGTTAAAAAAAAAATCTTATGATTTCTATTCCAAACTTATTTTTGAAATAAAAATCTATTTTAAAAATAAAAAAATGAAAATTGTTTTTACTAAACATATTTCTATTTCAAAAAAAAAAAAAAAAAAAATATGGAACGGAAATAGAATGGTTATAAAGACATCCTAAATTACTAGAAAAATCTCCTTCATATGGCAAAGATTGGATTTGCTACATTGTCGACAAAGATGCTCTAACTAAACATTGTTGATTCATAAATAAAACTATTCACTGGGGAGTATTTTTTGTGATCTTTTCATAATTAATGCATCTAACTAGTAAAAATTTCTCATAAAATGTACCTTTATCTACACTTTGATCTACTCCTTCGTGACTTTCCCAAGACCTGACATAGTTTAGAAAATATGAAATCTGATTTTGGAGACAAAAGTGGATTTTATTTTTGCAAGGATTAAGTACTGGTATGATAGTTGTGGAAAAAAATGCTGTTGGTGTTGTAGCTTCTTGTGTTAGCCCTCAACAAAGGTGGCGGTGGAGATGATGCTTGCTTGATTGTTGGTCGGTACATTTTCTGTGCCAGGTGGTGCCTCCGTTGTTTGATGCATATGAGGGTGGGCAAGCCCTTGCTTATGAGCGATCAGGGCCGACGTCCCTCACTAATAACCGACGAGGGTTGCAGGCCCTCACCAATGAAGCCTAGTTACCTTCTTTTTCAATTTATTTTAGTTTTTGTAATCTTTTTAATTCTTTCATCCTTTTTTTCTCTTAATTTTTAGCTTTTTTTACAAAAAATTTAAGTCAATTTTGGTCGAATGGACTGAATTGACATAATTACAAAAAAGTTTAGGATTTAATTGACCAAAAAAATAAGTTTAGAATTAAATTGAAACAATTATAATAAGTTTAAGACTTTTTTAGTAATTTCTTATTGAGTCCTTCATCAATCCCTTATTCGTTGATGACTCATGTTTCAATCAAGCTTTGCTCTCTTTGACCGAGCTTGCTATTCACCGATTTCAAGAGCTGGTCATTATTTGGTGTCGACCAACATAAAATTTTTCCCATGATTTTAACGTAGAGACGAATTGAATCTCCAGCAGCAGTAGGCACCCCGACAGCGTGTTTTGAAGCATCTTTAGGGAGCTCGAGACAGGGGAAACTCTCTTCCTACCATAAGTCAACTCGGGAGCATGGAGCTCCGACTGACAAACTAACCTCTCGAAATATTTGCAGTCAACAATACACAAGCCCTCCATCGATTTTAAAACACCGAGAAATTGAACTTCAATTAGCTCTGCGCAAGAAGACACCTCGCGTCTCTCAGTTCACTCAAACTTGATGTAATGGATAATCTCTATCTCCAGGAGTTCGCACGCAAGCATAAACACCAAATTTCAAATGCAAAAACCCAAAAATTTAACAAATCAGAAGTCCTGCCTATGATTTGGACATGCAAGAAATCGCAGGTTCGATCCAAGTCGTTTGCATTACTCCCCTCTTCCACACTACCACTGTCGATCCTCCATTTCCAGTCGAGCGAAGCAAACAACCCAAGCTCCGCTGGTGCTGACTCGTACAACCTAACTTTCATGTTTTCTTTTCCAATTTTGGCCATTTAATTTTAATCCGGTAGCACGTGAGTGGCACGGGCGATTGGGTCAAATCGGTGAAAATTGAAACGAAAATGCCCCATGTTAGGGAAAATGGCATGCAAGACGCACGTGCTGGCCGGTCGACGAAGATATGAGCTGCTGGTGACCTGAGGGTGAATTGCTCGCCTACTTCACGGACTTCTATGAGACACGCCTTTTTGAGAACTTTTTTGAGAGAGTGATCCCCTTCTGCTTTTGCTGACGATCTTTTCTCCCTCTTCTCGTCTTCTTTGACGGTCCTGCCCGTGGGTCTGTCTCTTTGGGGCCTGATCCTATTAAGGGAAGGTCTTTTTGTTATGGAAATGGAAAGCAAATAGAGCCAAACATATAATGATGATCTATGCATTGAAAGAAGGCGTACCCGATAGAAAAGAGAGAGCCTCTACGTGAACTATCAGGACGGAAGAAGTTTCCGATGTACCTAATAAATCACGGACAAGCTGGACAAACTCTGACGCTGTCTCGAGGGAAGAAATTATTTCTAGAAGTTCTTCACCTTCTGGCGAAAGTTCTTCACCTTCCGATGTACCTAATAAATCACGGACAAGCTGGACAAACTCTGACGCTGTCTCGAGGGAAGAAATTATTTCTAGTTCACCTTCCGATGTAAGTTCTTCACCATTCGGCGAAAGTTCTTCACGTTCCCATGTAAGTTCTTCACCTTCTGGCATAAGTTCTTCACGTTCCAATGTAAGTTCTTCACCTTCCGGCATAAGTTCTTCACGTTCCAATGTAAGTTCTTCACTTTCCGGCGTAAGTTCTTCACGTTCCGATGTAAGTTCTTCGCATTCCGATGCTGGTGTTATTCCATTCAGAATCCTCTGTCTGTAATACTTCCAATAGGTTCCATCAAGTGTATAAGTGTCGGGAAGATTCCCACAATTCCTTACTATTATGTCGCACTCATTTGGTATATTTGAGCTTGATGCATCAAAAATCCTTTCCACTGATCTGCACTGATCAACATGCAACGAATGCAAAAACTCTAACTTGTTGAGGCCCTCGACAACCTGCAGGTTCTCACACCATCCAATACCTAAAAATTTCAAATTCTTCAAGTTTGATAGCCCGCCTAACCTTTTCAGCGAAATGCACTCATGAACAGAAAATTGTCTCAATGCTTCCAACACTGAAACAAATTGAATCCACAGTAGCTCTGGGCAACTCGACAGATAAAGTTTTTGAAGCATCTTCAGGGAGCTTGAGACAAGGGACACTCTCCTCCAAACATCAGTCAACTCGGGAGCTTGTAGCTCGTTGCACCCTGGCTCCTCCGACAGACAAACCAACCTCTCCAAAGATTTGCATTTCTCAATATGTAATCTCTGCAACGATATTAAGACACCGAGAAATTGAACTTCAACTAGCTTGTTGCAAGAATCCACATCGGCTTCTCTCAGTTTTCTCAAACTTGATGTAATGGATATGCTTGTGACGAGTTCACACCTTTTGATAGTCAACGTTTCCAAGTGAGGAAGCCCATCGAGTTCTACTTGTTCCACTCGAGTGTCACAGAGCTCTAGAACTCTCAAGTTTGACGAAAGTTGTTTCGGCGGCTGCAATTCTAGTCCATAGAGAGTAATTTCTTCGAGTAGAGAAAGGGAACCCCACTCCGTAGGCAATGCGCTGACATCTAGAAGGTACAACTCCAGCTTCCTCAGTTTGGATAGCCTCCCAATCCACGGCAGGTCGCAAGGTTGAATTATATTTGATTTTCCATTAATATCATTGGCATCAGATAGGAGCAGCTCAACTAGATTAGTAAGATTTGAGAGGTCAGGGACAGTCTGCAACGACTCAGATCTAAGCTTTAGGGTGGTCAAACTTTGGGGGAGCTTCGGCAACTCTTGGATCTCTTGACAACTATCTAGGTCCAGTGTATGGAGTTGACTAAGCTTGCTCATTGTCCAAGGCAATTTCACTATTTTGGTGTGTGATACATAGAGAGATGACAAGCTTTGTAGTCTACTAAAGGAATCCGGTAATTTTGTAATGCTCGTGAATGATACATCCAGATTCTTCAACGACCCTAATTTCGAAACCGAGTTGGGGAGTTCCCTTAACATGCTACATTCCCTAAGAGAGAGGTGCTCAAGATTCTTTAGTTCGCCAATTTGTTCAGGCAATTTTTCAAGTGCCTTACAAGACTTGACACTCAAGTTAGTCAACCGCCTCAGTTTCCCAATGGAGCAATCAATTGCCTTCAAACATTTGCATTCCAAAATAGTCAGCTTCTCTAAAACTAAGTGCTCAGAAAAGGTTGGTGTCCTATGTAACGAGTGAACATTTTGAAGTGTGAGAACCTTCAATTTCCTTAACCCCTACAAATGCCAATGAAAGATCATGACAAAGGATTAGATGTCTATACAAGAAATAAATATCGATTTAGGCTTGCAACTTATCTTATGCCATTTGATCCTCTCACTAAATGAGAAAATTGGACTGTAAATTCATTAAATTTTGTCCTCCATTAATGAGAAAATTAGAATAAGGGGAATTCCAACATACCTTGATTAGGCTCCTGATCGCATTTTCCGTCCACTCGTTGCCACCAATATACATCACAACCACGTTTACTAGATGCAAATTGGTCGCCATAAACTGCGGATGACGTGTGCAGTATTCATAGTTGTAACGCAAATGGATCCATCTCAACTCAGAAAGACAGCCCGCAAAATCACCTCGGCAGGTTATGTTCCGCAACCTCAGCAGCCGAAGATGTGGCAACCGTTTAATTTGCTCCGCAGTCACAGTCATTCGACGTTGTTTTCTTGACCCTAAATGAAGTGCCTGAACGCTATTGTTGATCTGCTAATGACATTGAAGAGCAGAAGCAGGAATTTGTCAATATCCCATAAATTTATTTCGTCCAAGAGAAGAAAAAAGGAGACAGAAGAGTGCCTCCCTATCCAGAAACGTCAATCCTCAATTAAGAAAAAGTTAAGCAATTTTCAGTTCAAATTTGGCCATACTTTACCTCTTTTGACCTTAATTGGCAAATGATGTCCTCTTTAGCCCGCAACCTGCTATGCTCTAAATTAGCAATTGCCCTTCCAAGATCTCTAAACTGATCATGCATCCAAAACATATCATTGTCTAGAACCTTTATCATGCACCTGTTAATGAGGACATCAATAGCATAGTCTGGTCTAAACTCACAATCTTTCCACATGTAGATTGGATCAATCATATTAGAACCAATGAAAAAGCATGCAACATCGAGAAATATTTGTTGTTGACCCGGTTTCAAGATATCATAGGAAATTTTTAGCTTTCCCAAGACATCATCATGAGGTGTTTTCCTCAGCTCCTCTAGCACCTCTTCCCATATTTTTTTCTCTTCCTGACCAAAAAGCGATGAACCAATTGCTTGAAGAGCTAAAGGTAGTCCACCTGCACGAGAGACAATTTGTTTTGAAAGAGTGTAATAATCAGCTGGAGGAGAGTTGTCATCAAAGGCATGCCTACTAAAAAGTTGAAGTGCATATTTGCCGCTTAACTCCTTCATTTCATAGGGCACGGTATCATACTTAAATCCTCTAATTTTTAGAACCCCTTTGTCTCTAGTGGTAACAAGTATCCTCGTACCAGGAAACAAACACGTTCCAATTAGTTCTGAGATTTGGTTGCCCTCATCCACATCATCCAAAACAATTAGTACCTTCTTGTTGCAAATTGTTTCTCTGATCCTGTTGATCAAATGATCACCATTACCAATGTCGAGAGCCCCTCTAGGATTAGAGATATCAGACAAGAGTCGTTGTTGCAGCTTGACTAAGCCCGAGGTTTTTGCCGTTTCCCTTATGTCATCAAGGAAGCTGCAGTTTTTTCCAAAGCGAGGAAGTAATTGGTTGAAGACTTTTTTGGCAAGTGTTGTTTTACCGATGCCACCCATCCCATAAATTCCAATAAGCCGCACATCATCGAAGTCAATGTCTAATAAATTGTTTATGGCTACCATTTGATCCTCCATTCCAACTAAATCTTCAGTAACATTTCTTTGTCTTGTCCGGAGCCTACTCATAACCTCTTCAACAATTGACTTGCTGAGATCCCCATCGCTGACACAAAGTTGAACAAGTCTCAATTGAGAAAAGGTAAAAAAATTCATTTCCTTGGATGTTGACCAAGCATCTACAAAGTAATCGGGTGGGAACGCGAGGTGAAAACTTCTTTGGAGGGAAACAACTTATCATGTAAAAGCCAGTTAATTTCAATCTGATTATCTTTATTATTGTTAATCCAAACACCACCCTGTGAATTGTTCCCGCATAAGAAACTTTGATCTTATGAATGAATGACGTAATCAGAATATATTATTTTATGTTACGAGATGGAACAAAAAAAAAGCACATAAACAAGTGCTTCTTACTTAAATATCTAACTAGTCTTCGTCGGATCTCTTTTGTAGATCAATATCATAGAAGAATCAAAGATAGATCCTATTTAGTCAAGTGATGGAACCAGGAATCTAATCTTGGGTGTAAGAAAGAACACCATGTAGGCAACCAATGAAAAAATAGTGTAAGAAGAAGTGTTTTTGTTGTTTACTGAAATAAAAATACTAAACAGCATTAAGTTTTGTAAGTTCATTTTTTGAATGTTCATCGTGTTCAAAGACACACAAATTTATTCACTGCATTATTATTTCATTCAAAACAAGAATTTAAGTGTCGTAATAAATGGGACTGGACCAAGATAGATTAAAGATCAACAAATACGTTACCCTCAAAACTTGAGGAACATGATGCATTGCAAACTTGAACATCAATTACAAGTTTAAGTTCGAAGAATGGAGGAACAGAAATATTTGATCTCAAGTAGAAGAATCAAAATTTCTGCAAAAAATAAAAAAGTAGGAGAATCAAATATAAATGCATGATGAATTATGGCAATATTAGATTTACTTATTTCTTTTCGACTAGGCAAAACTTTGCAAATGTAATTGCATAAAGTTCCATAATCATAATCTCTAGCATACAGTATGAATTTTAACACGAAAGGATCAAAGTTAGTATAAAAAGATGAAGCCAAGCCAAGTTTTTATACACTGAAAATGAGGTAGAGAACGAAATTATAATTATCCTATTGGGTCAGAAATTTTTTGGATATCCAATGATTTAAAACAAGTTCATAGAAGAACTTGAGACTTCCTATTTAAATTTAGAGAAATTATAGTTTGCAGATAATTAAAGAGCTTTTAGTAAATCTATCGCCTAATTGTAAAAAAATAGTTTTCATGTTTACAGTGAGATGATTACCCTTGATATTTCTCTAGCTCCCATCCCTGGATGGCATCGACTTCCTCGAGAGCCCGTCTCCATGACTGTACTATCTCTGTGCTAAACTTCCCTGTTTGCTCCAAATCCAATATGGCCTTCCTATACAAATCCGTTTTGAGCTTCACATCATCAGGTGTCACATCATAAAAGATGGGCAATATCACCTTCTTATTCCCATCTTCTTCAGGTTGAGAGGTACTCTCCACCATTTCCACCATTTTCGCAAGCTCACGGAGGCACCAGTGACTTGAAGCATAGTTTGGGGAAAAGATGGTTATGTAAAGCTTGGAGTCGTCAATTGCTTCCAAAAGGTTCTTACTAAATTTTTCACCTGGTGGAAGCTCTTTATCATCAATGAAAACACGAATCCCAACATCTATCAAGGCATGGTAGAGGCTGTTGGTGAATCTACGGCGAGTATCTTTCCCATAAAAATTGAGGAACACCTGATACTTACTTCCTGAATTCACCATAGGAGCTAACTTCGCCCTTAGCAAGGTGACCTAGCTCTCTTTTTCTCTCTCTTTAATAGGCAATGCAGAAATACTTTTTCATCTAGCACATTGTACTGGGTTAGGCGATTTCGCACGAAGTCGACAACGTTTTGCGGATCTCCATACAAGTCGGTGACTTTAATATTAAAGTCACGACCAAGACTTTTCGATTTTTTAGGGGACCTTTGAAATATTAAAAATTTCACAAAGATTCTAGATATGATTTGGGGAAATTAAAAATTGACTTGGTTGTTCAAAAGATTCTTTAGAGTTTCGGAATATTCGGATCTAATATGGAGATCATATGATCGGTTTAGACATCAACAGCAATGATAATACTAAATAGTTTCCAACTTAGAGAGAAATGGCCTTATTACAAAAAATTTGGAAAATATTTGATTCCAAATTATGAACAGGACATGCTATGGCGACCAACCAAGGATTATTATTAGAAGGTTCTTGTTAACCAAAACTCTCAAAGCACTAATTAGCCACCCCATGCCAAGTAAGAAGTGGTCTTATTGATTGTGCATAATATGAAAAAGAAAAAGGTATTTTGAAAATGACAAAAATTCATGTGTGGATGTTTAATTTAACCAGTAAGTTAGGGCGGTTGTCGATAAAATCCTTATTAAAAAAATATTACAGTTTAAATACTTGAATTTGACCCCATTTGCCATAAAAAATAATAATAAATAAAGAACGAAGATAGGCAACTTCGAAGCAGTCCATTTTATGGTCATTAAAGTTGATGCCTTAAAAAATTAATGAGGTGAAGACCAAATAGAAAAACGGATTACAACACATATAGCTGTAACATTTTCAGACGCCCAATTTTTTTAAGTTTCTTCTTTGTGCTTGCCACATGGATCTGCACTGATTTCACTTTTGAACTTTTGGATTACAAATGATATGATTCTCAAACATTTAAATCTTTATGATTGTTCTATAGCTATATTTACAGCTGGACATAACTAGAATCCCAGTACAATATGGTAAATTCACAATAATATAAAGACATAATAATAACAAAATATTCCTACATGCAACTAAAGCTTTTGACAAAAAACATATACAGCTAGCATAACACGCACAATTCACGCGCCATTGTCTCTACGTGCCATATTTTCTTAAGATGTTCACTTTCTTTTCATACGCAAATTTCTGTGCTCTTTTGTAAGAAAGGGTGCTTCTCATTTCTTTCAACATATAAATTAGGCGACAACTTGCTTAAGCATCAAGCCAAATGTTGTTGAATCAACTACTAGTACTCAATTTCGATGTGTTACATACCGCTCCATAGTTCACATTGTAGGGTATATTTGAATGATGCTTTTTCTAATAACTTTTTTCTAGCAATTAACCTTTGACTTATTATATTTAACAACAAAATTTATAAATCCATCCATGGGACAGATAGACCATTCGAAAACATCTGATTATTTCTTCAAATTAAATTTAACAAAGTTTTGTTTTTCCTTCGATGTCATTATATAATTTTTACTTTAAAAAAAAAGGCCAAACAGGCCGTAAGTAGAATTTAGAACCAACTCACTTATTTTAAGGAAATTAAGCTGTCAAGCTGGGGACGCGCGTGAGATCTTGAGAGAAGCTGTCGTCTGGCGAAGGGATGAACCCGAGGAAGGAGGGGTGAGCGAGAGCGAACCACCTTGCTGTCCGAATACTTGAGGATCTCCGTTCCTGCTCGGCCCCCCACCTCTGGCTCTGATCCTTGGCTACGTCGTCTCTGAAAACCTCTTCTATGGAGCCGACCATCGATCGCCACCGCCATCGATCGACTTCGGGGCTGCTTTACTCTGCTGTGCCGCCAGGAATTTCACGGCGACGGATTTGCACTCGGAAACCATTCGTTCACTTTGATTCCGACAGGCAGTGATAACCGAAGCTTCTAACCTTGAGTTGGTCACGGATTATAGCTTCATTGTCATCCATTTACATGGTAATTTGATTCTTTTCTTTTCTGCTTCTGTTTTGGAGAGTTATTGTGCCGACTTATGTTCATGAAACTCATGTAAAAATTACTGAAAAAAAAAACTGAGTTGTTACTTAACGATTCGCAATGTCATTGTTGTTCTAATGCTGATTTTAGAATGAGAAACAACTTCAATTTCATAACTAGACTCGATCTTTTCAATGCCTACAATCTGTTTGATGAAATGCATTTGAAACATTCTTGTGGAATAGGCTTTGATGATTCGCGATGTCATTGTGCGTGCGCGTGTGAGATTGTGGCCGACGATCGACGGTGGCGCTCTAGTAACTGTGGGAGGTTGACTGCAGTAGTCACATTGGCGGACCAGTGGCTGACCGACATGACTAACGTGGTGGATAAATGGTTCTCGGCTTAAAGATCGAAGGTGTCAACCATCGGTTAAAACGTCGAACGTTCTGGAGTTAGTGTTCATTTTCTTGGGGGGTTTTCCTTTTCAGTCTGCAATAGGAATAACAAAGGAAAGAAAAGGAAATAAGTTTTACTTTGGGAGATGTAGCGGCGTGCGTTTGATAATATTTCTATTTTTGAAAATAATTTTTTTTTAGTTAGGCAATTAGTATAATCACTTCCCAATCTTAAATAACTGATTGCGTAGGAAGCGAAATATTCTCCCTTATTTCATTTTGCTGTTCTTCAGTACAAGTCGGAGGACTCATCTATGGTCACGATGAAGACTTTTAAGACTTGTAGAGGGACCGTAGAATTATTACTAATTTTACAAAGACTCGAGATATTAATATTGACTTAACTGATCAATAGCTTCTAAGAATTTTGGAATAATCGGATCTAATTAGGAGACAGGAAGATCGATGCAGACATCAACGACAAAACATGGTTTCCAACCTAGAGGGGTGGCCTTATTTTAATAGTTTTGAAACATTTGCTTCCCAATTATGAAAAGGACGTGCTATGGCGGAGATAAGGATTAATATTAGAAAAATAGCGCACTTCGCATATTTGAATATGACTCCGTTGTCGTAGAAAAGACGTACGGGCAGCTTCACAGTAGGTGCAGCTTCCGGTTAGTAGTCAATAAAGTCGATTGATTTAAAAATAATAAGGTGGAGAACTAAGAACACATAGAGACAGGTGTACTTTTTTCCCACGCTCAACATCTTTCGAGTTTCTTCTTCTTGCATTTTACATGGCTCTGGCTATGTAGACAATATCAGTTCTGAGTTCACTTTGAGGCTTCAGGATTAAAAATATATGATTCTCAAACATTTAAATTATTTACGATTGTTATGTAGCTATTTCTTTAGGCGGAGTTCAATATCATTAAATCACGGTACATCTATGTAAAGAATCACCTTTCAATGATGACACAAGAGTTTTTGAATAACTAAAAAGGGTCAATACCATAAAAAATCTCAAACTAGTATATTTGTGACAAATTTACTTTAAATTAATTTTTTGATCATCAAAAATTTCAAATTGATACATATGCGACAAATCTATCGTCCGTTAGTTTAATAACGAAAAATCACACACAGGTACATATATAACAAACGAACGGTAAAATATTAAATGAATGCACTTGTCAATTGTTACGAGTTGTTTAACTTAGTAATTTGAGTATAATATTTAACTGAGTTAATATTAATTTTACGAAGACTCGAGATATGAGCAAACTACCAATCGATACCAGAAATTAAAATTGACTTAGTTGACCAAAAGATTCTAAGAGTTTTGGTATATTCGGATTTAATCCGGAGTCTATAAGATCGGTTCAGAAAAAAATAAAAAATCGGTAATACATAGTTTCCAACCTAGAGAGAGGTGGCCTTATTTTAAAAATCTGAAAATTTTGCTTCCAAATAATGAACAGGAAATGTTATAACTCCGACAAGGATCATTAGTAGACAGATCTTTCCAATTAGCATTCTATGGATACTTGTTAGTTATATCTAATGAAATAAATATTTACATTATCAATGCGCTGATTGTGTATAAAAAGAGGGAGGCAGTGCTTTCGAAATAACAAAAATTTCTTTATGTGTAAATATTTAATTTAATCGGTACACTCGAAGCACTAAGTTAAACATAATGCTCATTAAAAAATACTGCGTTTCGCATATTTGAATTTGGCTCCATTTGCGATAAAAGACGCGTGTGGGCAACTTCGCAGCAGGTGCAGCGTCCAATGTCCAATACAGTCAATAAAGTTGATGGACTTAAAATGATACGGTGGAGGACATCATCATGACAAGAGCACATGGAGTTCCTTGTTTTTTGGTGCTTTTCACATGGCTCTGTCTCCGTAGAAAATCCAGTGTCAATAAAGTTGATGAATTTAAAAATGATAGGATGGAGGACATTATCATTGCAAGATCACATGGAGTTTCTTCTTCCTCGTGCTTTTTACACGGCACTGGCAATGTAGACGTCTGCTCTGAATCGACTTTTTAACTTTTGCATAAACAAAACAAGATCCTCTGACATTTGCTTCCGAGTCGTGAAGAGGACGTGCTATGGCGACCGATCAAGGACTATTATTACAAAATTCTTGTTAACGAATGTTCTCTATATACTAAATAAGAAGCGACTTTATTGATTATGTATAATATTGGAAAAACAGTATTTTGAAAATTATAAAAATTTTATGTGTGGATGTTTCATTTAATATGTAACAATGGGCATTCGTTGGTAAAATCCTTATTAGAAAAATATTATACTTTAAATATTTGAATCTGAGCCCATTTGCGATAAAAAGAAAAAACGCATATGGGCAACTTCAAAGTAGGTGCAACTTCCAATTTGGGGTCATTAAGAATGCACATGGTAATACTCCTATGTCTGGAAACAATTTTTACTCAAATTTGATTTTTTTAATTCTGTTTTCGAGAATAATTTTTGAGTATTTGAAGATATTTGGTAACTGTTCAAAACTTTTATTCTCAAAATAGAAATACATTTAGTAAAACCTTAAAATTTCTAATCCAAAATATTTTCTTTTAATTTTTTATATTTTATATTTTTTCTTTTCTTTTTCCCTTTTCATCTTCTTCTTCCTTAATCCCAACGACCAGCCAAACAAGGGCCAACGCCCTCACCAAAACATCATCAACCTTGGCGACGTCAAGCCATGACGAGGCTCAAGCCGCAAGCCTCCCCATGAGCTGGGCGAGGCTCAACCCCGCCTTAGCTGGGTGAGGTCGGCCTCGGCTAACCACCAGCAAGACTCGCCAGCCCACAACCAGGTCGACATCAGCTTGATTGGACAATGTTGATTTGGTAGTGGGCCAATGAGGCTTGGGCTAGTAAGCCTCACCATGGCTTGTTGTCGCCTGAGGCCGACAAGGGCATTGACCCTTGTCTAGCCGATCACCGACAATCGGCCAAAAGGAAGAAAAAGAAGAAAATGAATGAAAAGAGAAAGAGAATAAAAAAATTTGGCCTTGATTCTAAAAAAAGAAGTAACTTTTTTTCATTCTTAATTCTGCTCCAAATTTATTCACAGGAGTAAATTTATTTTTGAGAATAAAATTTTTATCAAAGTCAAATCTATTTCTAAATATAAAATAATAGAATTAAATATTATTTTGTCAATTTACAAATATTGGGGCCTTTTGAAGAATAAGGCAGGGGCCAGTTCTCAAAAATGGACGCAACAAGGCATATAGCTGTACCTTCTTTTTTGTTCGGATAGAGATATGCCTCTCTTTTTTTGTCTTTTTGGTCAAGACAGTCGTACCAATGGTACGGTACCATTTCCTTTTTTTCTTTTTTCTTTTTTTTCTTTTCTTAAAAAATTGCACCTTTTCGTTCTTGTCGCATGGTTCTGGCAATGTGGACAGCATCTGCTCTGAATTCACTATTGGATTCTCAAACATTTAATCTCTGGCAACATCTATAGTTGGACATAATTAAAATCCCACGTGCAACATTGTAAATTCACAATATACCTATATAAATACATAATAATAACAAAATATTCCTAACGAATCACCTCTCAATATAACACATGGGACTTTGGATTACTCAAAAAATCTCCTTCATTTTGAAAAGATTAGAATTGCTGCATTGTCGACAAAGATGCTCTAACTAAGCATCGTTTAATCATATATTTACTATTCACTGGGGAGTATATTTCATGATTTTTTCACCTTAATGACTTGCCTTTTTGTTGTAATTAATTGCATCTAATTAGTCAAATTTTCTCATAAAATGTACCTTTATGTTAAAAAGCAAATGAGTACGCAAATCTTTTACAACACTCATTTCCCTATAATAATTATTAGGAGGTCAGCATGATGCATTTTGGAGGTCAAACCAGACCAAATTGCATAAATATTGTTATAAGAAAAGTAAAACCAAACGAAACCGTATCATGGTAAAAAACTAAGTGGAGCCATGTTTGGCGATTTGGTTTGGTTTAATCATTCTTTCTTCTTTCATTTTTTATCTTCACTTTTGTGATTTCATGAAGAAACCAAATTCTACACTCACAATAGTTTGTAAATTCCCCCAAAATGAAAAACAAACCTATTTCAGCTGGCTACTTTATATATAAGTAGTAAAGATAACCGATAAAATTAATAGTTTATCAAATATGGTTTCACGGTTGGATTGGTTTTGAAAAAAAAACTAATACCCTTTGATTTGCAAACCGTCTTTTTCTTCTTTTTTCAAAAATACCAATAAGCCGAACCGAAGGGCAAAAACTCTTTGGTTAGGTTTGGTTTCCCGATTTGGCCATTTTTTCTCACCTCTAATAATTATTCCTTTCAGGATAAAAAAACACTTTTTATTATTTTATTCCCTCAAAATTCACATATTTGCGTGTGGTATCTAGTTAGACTTTACTCCTACAATAGAATAATTAATTTAAGCAAGCAATCTCGAGGTTATTGACATTAAAATAGACATTTACATGTACATAAGTATATATGTATCTTAATTTGAATATAGGTTATGTAATTAAAAAAATTAGTCACTCTTATCATTTGGAAAATCCTACATTGATAACCTTATCTATAACATACTTATTTGGCCTTATAGTGTTGGATAAGGAAGCTTGGCTCTAATGTTGGATGTGGACTTCATGACCTTACTCAGATAATATTACTTGTTGAGTATTTCGGCATGATTGTAGTGATGGCAACACAAGAAAATCATAATATGCAAAGTACTCTATAATAATGTTCAATTTGATCTAATCTACAGAATAACATAAAGAAACTATTACTCATTGAACAAAATGATCTTACAATACATGGTCTCTAACTTGACCTCTGTCTCTCTCCGTCTTAATCGCCCTTTTTGGTGTGCCCTCCGTTCTTGCCTGTGAGCTAGTCCCACTGACTTTTGAGACTTGTTCCTAGTTTATCATTCAAAAAAGAAAAAGAAAAAACGAACGCCCACCTTATTTGACTTGGCCAATACGTACAGCTAAGCTTATGAAAAAAAAAAAAAAAAAACACAGAAAGCTACCATAGCAACTGCACACTTTTTGTTAGGTGTACTTTTTGCTTTCACATTTTCTTTATCCCAAATATTTTATAGCGACATGTGCTAGAGTAGGTGTTGATTTTTAATTGCATATATGTGATCCATTACATCCACAAGAGTAACTTTATCTTAGGTACTAACATACTAAAATATAGTGAAATCATTGACCGATATTCGAACCAGATTAACACTAACTTTATAAAATACTGTTCTCGTATAGATCAATCATCAACTCAAATCTAGCCACACGAAATCATCATATAAATATCGTAATGTCAATGCCAATAAAAATCAACAACCTTTGATATATATGTGTACGATAAATTAGCAAATTAGTTACAATACCAGAGTTTCTATAATCTATAAATAAAAAAATACGTATATCTCCAACTAACAACTAAATCTAACAAACTCATCCTAGTCATATTCAACTAAGAAATACACAACTAACTTAGCTCATACCCAATAATCCCTCTATCAAAATGCTTTAGTTATAAGGTTTATGCTCTCATTTTATTTACCGCTAATTAGAGAACCTAAAAAATATCTAACACAAATGGTATGAGCAATCATAGTTCAATGAGTAATACATCTCTTCTAAACAACAATCGAAATCAAAACTAAGTAAAACATTACTTTAAATAACGATTCGACTGAACTATGCTCTAGCAAAATGACTCCTGCAAATCAACAAATTGCTCCCCCAAAGCTATCCACAATGTGGATTTAGCGCGAAACTCTAAATTTTGCTCCAACTAAATTGTTATTTCAAATAAACTTCCCTCAAACTCCACGGCTTCACAACTCTTGAATCCATAACTTCCATGAATTCCACGACCTAACAACTCTAAAATTGGATATCGCAATTCAAATTTCAATTAATTTCCAAAAATCCCGAAAACAACTCTAAGTAGAAGAACGAAGGGCTTGAGTCCTTTCCGAGTAATATGGAACAAAGTAAATCTAACTTGGTGAGGTCCGTGGCGTGTAGTAGGCGCAAAGCCCTTTTTAACTTTCCTTTCTTTCTTCTTTGCGTGCGCACGCGCTCTCCTTTCCCTTTATGGATCTTCTTTTTCCTTCTTCTTTTTTCCCTATAAAGCCCACTTTTGACTAACTCGAAAAGAAGGGACAAATATTAAATATAAAGCTCGCTAGTAGAGCGTTGGCTTTATTCCAACGCTCCAAAGAAATGAGTAAGCAACTTATAATATGTTAAGAGGAATAGCTAAGATTAATAAACAATGTGAAATGACCTTAATATTTGAACCAATTTATAAACATGCCCTTCACAATCATACAAAGAAGGTCGCCTCTTCACTTTCCCTGCAAGCACAAAGGCTTTATAAAGCACATTCCTCACCAGCTTCTTACCACCACTAGCCATCTGAAAGTCCCCACCACTTCCCTTCACTCAACAACTCCACTTGCTGTTCTTTCACCATCGTCACCGCGGACCACGACCTCAAAGATCACTAGGATCCCTCGAAAGAAACCTCCATTTGTTCGTATTAATAAAATTGATTGATGTGTTAAAAATGTTTTCATGAAAACAAAAAGAAATCAACAGGCATGATTTATAATAGACTACTTGAACTAAAAAATGAAGACCTCTTTGTGAAGACCTTATTAATCGCTAGCGGAATCACGAAAAGAAAGAAGTCAAAAGGAAAGATTGGGGGCACCTAGAAAAATTTATTCTCCACTGAACGCAATGTTTGTATTAGAGCAAATAGTCATAGGGTGCAACACTTTTCAGTACTAAATATTTAGCTATAAATAGAGCACTTTACGCAAGCCACAAAAAGAAGAAGAAGAGGAAGAAGAAGTAAAGTTAGCTTCAGAAATAGAGAGTTGCAGTACGAGCATTTGCATTTCAATAAGAAAGTCGTCCCTTTAGTCTTCATTTGTGTTCTTGTTCCAAATTTCCAAGGTTATTCTTCTTTTGGTTCAAACATTTGGTATCGGAACTAAAAATGATATCCACCAATTACGTTCAATTGCACCTCACAGAGGTAAACGAAAGAAATTTCAACAACAAATTGGAGTCCGCCCATAATGTGATCAACAATGAAGAAGCCTTAAGGGGGAACAATTCTGGGAATCACCTGTTTGCCCGAAAGGCCAAGGACGAAGGATTTGGTCTGGCAAAACAATATTCGTCTTGTTTTTAATGATTATTCAGTGTCATGGAGTGGTAAACCAATGAGATTTGAACAATATCAGCTAAGACAGAATCATGAAGCATGTTTCTACGGCGCACCTCTCGACATGATGAGATGTATATACTGAATCGGAACAGATTAACGAGGAAAATCCAAACAAATACTGCCATAAATGAGCCACTCGCACACCATCGTCGCTTTATGGAGGGGGAAAAAAGACTGATTAAACATCTGAACAATTGGAGAGTAAGAAAAGCCAAGCACATCATTCTGTTCCATCTTTTACCTCTTCGGCTTCTTCATCACGCCGTTGTCCTCTTTCTCGTCGTTGCCATGGATTCGCCTTCGTCTCTCGCCTTCCTCCTTCTCTTCGTTGTTGTCCACAGAATGAACTTGTGGATACCCGCGAGACGACTATAGACCCTCCTGCGCATTGTCATCCTAGTCGCCGCTATCGTCCCCGCCATTGTAGTCACCCCCATCATCGTATTCACCGTCATCTTGCTGAGGAGAGGTTTGAAAATATCATGTTTAAGGAGGATTAGAAATCTTAAGAAGCAAAGGTCAAAATCCCCGAATATCGTATGACATTGGTCCCCAGTTTGAACACTCAAACGCAAGCAACCAGCAAGAGTAATTCATCCCTTAGCCGCGTCCAAATTGACCAATAAAATTTTTTGACATGACTTTTTATATTACCTTTCTTTTCCTCTCAATCAGTAGGTACTCAGATTCGAAGAAAGTAGGGCAAAGCAGGGGAGGACGACGTGCAGAAAGGCCTTCTTTAGATTGTAAACCGATTGTTTCAATATCTATTTCTTCAATTACGGTTTTTAGTTGCAGGATGCTCGCTATTCATTTTCAGCGTTTCAAAACGTTCAGCACGAATTTTGAACAGAGAACAAATTCAAGCTGAGTTTTAGGTAGTCGTGGCCTCTTACCTCCCCTTCGGCTTCTTCATCGTCCCTCTCTTCCTCTTCCTCGTCCCCATCCTCTCCTCATCGCCCTCACCGTTGCCTTTGCCTTCCTCGTCGACATCCTTGTTCTCATCGTTATCATCCACAGAACAAACCGGCGGAGCCCCACGAGATGACTGCACGACCTCATGAATATTGTTGTCCTTAGATTAGAGCTGTCAAATGGGTGGGTCGGTTCGGGTCGAAAATAGTCTGACTCACATTGACCCATTTAACCCGTTTTAACTCATTTTCATGCAATGTAAATTTGATGATCCATACTCGATTCAACTCATACTCAACCCAACCCATATTACCAATACATATTAATATTTAACTTAATTTAAGAAAATCTATTCCCATTCATTTAATTTACTTTAAACTTTTCACATATAAATTATTTAAATAAAAATTTCACATCAAATTTATAAAGTAAATTAAATAATAAAAAATTAGTAAAAAAAATATGGATACCTCTAAATTGAAATGGTTTTTGGAAAATAATTTTTTTTAAAATCGATTTTTTAATTATTTTAAAAAATTGAATTATCATTTTATTTTCTTTCTTTTTATTTTCCCTTTCTTTTCTCTTTTCTTTCTTCTTCCTTCTTCTTCCCCCTCCTCCCCTGTTGGCGCCGCTCGATGGCGACTGGCCAAGACGCGGGCTGGCGAGCCCGAACTCAACCAGGGCCGATGAACTTGAGGCTCGGCTAATCTAGGTGAGCCCGAGGTCACCGGCAATGGTCAAGCTTGAGCTCGCTAGCCTAAGCTTTGTTGCGGCTGGCAAGTTCGAAGCTCACCTGTCCAGATCCGGGCAAGCTGCAACTCGGCCAAGGTTGACGACCTCACGGCTCACCGACTTGAGCTCTATCATGGCTCGCCTACCCAGATCCAAGCGAGCCGGAGCTTAGCCAAGGCCGGCGAGCTCGCAGCTCGTCCACCCAGATCTAGGCCGAGCTTCAAGGCAAGCTCGGGATTGGCAACGGAGGTCAATAACGTAGAAAGGAGGAGGGGGATGGAAAGAGAGAATATAGGTTTACCTAATAACTCACTTAACTCATATTAAGGTTCATTTTTATTTTTTCTTTATTATCTAAAACCCATTTATGACTCATATTTGACCCATTTAACTAAAATTGAGTCGTAATATGGATTTATGACCAATTTTGACACATCTACCTTAGATTAAGCATCTTAAAGAAGAAAACAAATTCCCCAAGTATCCTACGACAATAATCAGTTTGAACACCAAAACGCATGCACCTAGCAATAACCAACATAACGGGTTTTCCTCACGCTTAATCACCCTAAAAAATGCTTTCTAAAGCATCAATCGAACATAAATCTATTAGAATCAAGCAGAATTCACAAATTCGCATATCTTCATTCCCTCAAAATTGGAACAGAGCAACTCCTAGGCTTTGATCTACTTCTTCGTGACTTTTCCAAGACGTGACATAGGTTTAGAAAATATGAAATCTGAAGAGACAAAAGTGGATAATCTTTTTTTGCAAGGATCAAGTACTGGTACGATAGTTGTGGAAAAAAATGCCGTCAGGTTGGTGTCGTAACTTGGTTGTGTTAGCCCTTAACAAAGGTGGCGGTGGAGATGATGCTTGCTTCATTGTTGGCCTGTACATTGTCTGTGCCGGGCGGTGCCTCCGTTGTTTGATGCATATGAGGGCGGGCATGCCCTGGCTTATGAGCGATAAGGGTCGACGGCCCTCACTAATACCCGATGAGGATTGTAGGCCCTCACAGACGAAGCCCGGTTACCTTCTTTTTCAATTTCTTTTAGTTTTTGTAATCTTTTTAATTATTTTATCCTTTTTCCCCATAATTTTTAGCCTTCTTTTACAAAAAATTCAAGCCAATTTGCATTGAAGAAGGTTCAGTGAGACACCACACTCTGCCAACACATCACAATTCAGCAAACTCAACGGATGATGAATATAGCTTCGTTGGAGAGAGCTCACTCTCTAATCTCCAATTTTGGACATGAATACAACATGTAGTATAGCCATCAATATCAATTAATTGTAGTAACATGAGGAAATGGGGTCGAGCAAGTTCCTGATTACACTGGATTGAGATTTGTAATCGCCCTACTTATGCTAATGTGAATGATGGCCCACTGAAGCTAAGGGCAAGGAGATACAAATACGTAAAATATGCACATGTGATGGAAGGGACGCAAGATATAGTGCAAATGAGATTTTACCTAGATTTACGATTAGCAAAGACATTACCTTCAATGAGTTTGCTCTAATCTATAATAGGAGTGAGTAACCAATTACAAAGATCAAAATGATGTCCATAAAAATAGATGGAGTTGCAAAAAGAGCACAAAAATGAGCAGAGTGGCGGTGAGATGAAAGATTTTGTATTGTGGCGGTATTCTATAGCAGCTTATAGATACTATGCGGTGATCATAGACTCAAGGCTTTGTAGTGGTCAGTCAAGGTATGTGAGTTGGGGTGTTAGCTGAATGTGAAGGTCTAGCTGGCGAATTTGGGAGAAGTGGAAGAGGTGTCGCATATAGAGATGCAAAGGGATAGGAAAATTGGAATGTTAAGAATGACTCAGGGGAGTTGCGCAAGACAAGTTCGAAGCACCACAATATGAAGCTGGTAAGATTTGTAAATACCCCTCTTGCCGACACCATTTATGTTGTCACTGTGTATTGGGATGGAGGTGGAGCATATATATTGTATTTCACAAGCTAGTACTGTTGATTGTTAGACATGTATGCCATGTGTACGTGTAGTACTAGATTTGATCTTTCACATGCTGTTGGTAGTTTATATGATCGGCCTGTTACAAATGGAATGGGTCCTCCAGTATTTCGTTGGGATGATAGGGAAAGCAGTTCACGGAGTGTGGTAGTAATTTGGTAAGAAGTAGACCCTAGTCAAGCAGGCTACCTAGAGAGTGGTGGATCTGTAAGCTCTCTATGTTATTACTATTGTGGTTTGTGGTTTGTGATACGGGTTGGGAGGTTTTGTTAGGAGACACGGTAATTTTATCAATGACCGAGGCCAAACAGCAAAAGAAGTGGAAGAGGTAACATGGCCGACACTAGATGACTTGGCATATGACATGACAAGGACATGGTGATGCCATGGCATGTAGGATGAATGACGCGGGCAAAATGATGCAACTTAAGCGGCACAGGGAAAGTGTTGGGAGAGCGCAGCAATGTAAAGCGATGAATCACGACCGTGACTTTGCTGCAAACTTGAGCCAATGTGGAGATTTGTCGAGAATGTCAGCTTGGATTCAAGTGAAGGGATGCAAATGGGCACCTAAGGGCGTCCAGAGGGTCAATCCCCAACGCTTGCAGAGGTACCGATGAGTCAAGCCATACTGGGTCGAGCCTAATTGACAGGAATCTGGACCAGCTATAGGATGCGTTTTAACCCTATTTTCAAATCTTTTTGGTATTATTACACATTGTATCTTCCGGAAATTATTAGATTCTCTGTGAGTTTTAGTTTGGGAAAAGCAGCATCACCGGTTGAGCGAAACACTAGATGAGGATTGGGTGGAATTGGAGCTTGAATCAAGAGATTATTTTTTATGTGAGAATATCCTAGTTTGTAGCGGTATCATTGCTACTTTTCTCGTAGATTTAGATCACTCTTTGAACTGGGTTACGTAAATTGGGATATGTTGCATCCATTTCTTATTTAATTTTCTGGTATCTCGTGACTTTGTTAGATTGCACAATCCTAATGCATGATATTGATTTTTTCAAGTGAAAAAGGAGTCGTGAAGTTTCATCGTCAATTTTTGGGGGTAAAAATAGGTTCCATGTCATTTGTGTAATTGTGATAAGCACAGAATGAACTAAAAGCACGAATAGGAAGGAGAATGGTAAGTGATGTAAGAATCTTGACCTCACATTCGACGTTGACACAAGTAAAGCAAATAAAATTCCTATTGCGATGGGAATTTTTAATGAGAGATCTTCCATGGTTGCACATTTTAGAATCATTTTATTGTCTCTCTTCACTAGAATAAAGCAAAAATAAAAAGCAGAATCCATGAATAAAAAGAAGGTGTACCTGTTCCACTGGAGGATCCCCTGTTTCGAAAGAAGTAGTTTTGATGGCAACGTTCGACGCTTGTGTTTGTGCATTCGGAATCATCTCTCTGTAACACTCCCAAGGGATGCTTTCGTGCAGTGGACGAGTGTAGGGTAACTGCCCACAAGAACTCATCGTTATCCGGCACTCCTTTGGTATCCTTGAGATTGATGCATCAATAATCTTTTCCATTGATTCGCACTCAAGAATGTCCAAATTCTCCAAACGCTCTAACTCGTCAGTGCCCTCGACAAACTGCAGGTTCTTGCACAATCCAATTCTTAAACTAATCAAATTCTTCGAGTTTGACAAACCGCTTATCTTTTTTAACGAAATGCAATCGAAAACAGAAAAGTCTTTCAATGCTTCCAACGTTGAAACAAATTGAATCTCTTGTGGCTGTGAGCAAAAACTCAGGTGGAGATTTTGAAGCATCTCTAGGGAACTTGAGACAAAGGACACTCTTCTCCTCCCATCAGTCGACTCGAGAGCTTGTAGCTCATTGCACCCTAGCTCCCCCTCCGACAGACAAACCAACCTCTCGAAAGACCGACAGCTTGCAATCTTTAAGCTCTCCATCGATTTTAAGACACCACGAAATTCAACTTCAATTAGCTCGATGCAATATGGTACTTCAACATATCTGAGTTTATTCAAACTTGATGTAATGGATATTTTTGTAACGTGTTCGCAATCTGCGATAGTCAACTCTTCCAAATTAGGAAGCCCGTCGAGTTCTACTTGTTTCACTTCAATACATTGGAGCCGTAGAACTCTCAAGTTTGCCGGAAGTTGTTTCAGCATTTGCAAGTCTAGTCCAGAGAGAAAAAGTTCTTCCAGCAAAGAAAGGGAATCCCACTCTGTAGATATTGCGCGGACTTCAAAAAGGCACAAGTTCAACTTTTTCAGCTTGGATAGCCTCCCAATACATGACAAGTTGCAAGGGCGAATTATAGTTGATCGACCAGTCCAACCAGAGCAATCCGATAGGAGCAGTTCAACTAGATCAATAAGGTTTGAGACATCAGGGACACTTTGCAACGATTTAGATCTAAGCCTCAGAGTGATCAAACTTTTGGGGAGCTCAGGCAACTCTTGAATATTAAAGCAATAATCTAGGTCAAGCTTCGTCAATGACTCTAATTCCGAAACTGAGTTAGGGAGTTCCCTCAAGCTCGTACAATGCCTAAGAGAGAGGTGTTGAAGCTTCTTTAGTTTGCCAATTTGTTCAGGCAATCTTTCAAGTGCAACACAATTCTCAAAATCTAAGTAAGTCAGGCACCACAGTTTCCCAATAGAGCAACTAATTGTCTTTAAAGAAAAGCATCGACGAAGCCTCAACTCCTCTAAAACTGAGTTTTCGGGAAAGGTTGTTGTCTCATGTGTTAAACGACAAGACCCAATGATGAGAACCTTCAACTTCGTTGACTCCTACAGAAGACGACGAAACATCAGGATAGAGAATTATATGTCCGTACAAGAAATAAATATGGATTTAGTGTCTCAACTTGTATCATTTGTCATTTGATCCTCTCACTAAATGAGAAAATTAGACTGTAAATTCATTAAATTTTGTCCTTTATTGAATGAGAAAATTAGACTATAGGGGATTCTAACATACCTTGATTAGGCTCTTGACCGCATCTTCTGTCCAGTTATAGCACCAAGTCTTTAACACAACCACGTTTTCTAGACGCAAATTGGTTGGCATAAACGGTTGATTATTGTCGTCCCTCATGACATCGGCCAAATGCAACCATTTCAACTTGGGAAGACAGCCAGCAAAGTCGCCTTTCAAGTTTACGTCAGTCAACCTAAGAAACCGTAGATTCGGGAACCGTTTAATTTCCTCCGCAGTGACAGTCATACAAGGGACAAATAGCGCGCTAAAACGGAGTGTTTGAACGCTTGACTTATCCTGCCAATGACATTGAGGAGCAGGAGCAGGAATTTGTCAATATCCCACAATTTTATTTCATGCAGAGAAGAACAAATGAAATAGAAGAGTAGCTACCATTTCAGAAACGTGAATTCTCAATTAAGAACAAGGTAAGCAATTTTCTATTCAAATTAGGTCATACCTCTGGCGATCTTAATTTGTCAATAATGTCTTCTTCATCCCACAACCTGGTACACTCGTCCTTAGCAATTGATCTTCCAAGAGCTCTAAACTGTTCATGCATCCAAAATGTATTGTTGTCTTGAATCTTTATGATGCACTTCTTAGTAAGGACATCAATAGCAGAGTTAGGGCGAAAACCACTCTCTTCCCACATGAACATTGGCTTGGTCTGTTTTTTGTAGATGAAAAAGCATGCAATATCAAGAAATATGTTTTGTTGAGCCGATTCCAGGAAATCATAGGTAACCTTTAACCTTCCCAAGACATTAACAAAAGGTTTATTGCATAGATCCTCTATAGTCTCTTGCCATATTTTTTTGTTTTCCTGACCATTAAGCGATGCACCTATTGCTTGAAGAGCTAAAGGTAGTCCACCTGTAATAGAGACGAGTTCGAACGAAAGACCGTGGTAATTAGCTGGAGGAGAGTTGGTACTGAAGGCATGCCTACTAAATAGCTGAAGTGCATCTTGAGAGTTCAACTGATTCAACTCATAGATCTTAGGCGTAAGTCCCTTGATTTTCAGGTTACTTTTCTCCTTAGTAGTGATCATTATCCTACTACCAGAGCACAAAGACTTCATTCCGATTAGTTTTTGAATTTGGTCGCCATCAATGACATCATCCAAAACAATTAGTACCTTCTTGTTGCAAATTGTACCTTCAATCGCTTCGATCCCGGCTTCACTGTCATCAACGTTGCAACGCATTGTAGTATTAGAGATATCAGAAAATAACTTTTTTTGCAGCTTGACTAAGCCCTCGTCTTTTTCTCCCATTTCCCTTATGTCACCAAGAAAGCTGCAGCAATTCTCAAAGTGAGGACATAGTTGGTTGTAGATCATTTTGGCAAGTGTTGTTTTACCGATACCGCTCATCCCACAAATCCCAATAAGCCGCACATCATCAGAGCTGATGTCTAAGTAATTGTTTAGGGTTGCTATTGGACCCTCCATTCCGACTACATCTTCGGGCACTCTTCTTTGTCTTATCTGGAGCCAATTCACAACCACGCTAACAACCGACTTGCTTAGATGCCCATCGCTGCCACAAAGTTGAAAAGTTTCGATTGAAAAAAAGTACCAAATTCATTTCCTTGCGTGTTGACCAACCATATACAAAGTCAACTAATTTCAATCTAATTATCTTAAACATTGTTCCCATGGAAACGCTAAAATTATGGACGAATGCCATAATCATAATATGTTATTGTTATTTTATGAGATTGACAATGCTTGTGCAAAAACAACCTAAACCAACAGAAAAGGAGTATATAAATAAGTGACTCTTATTCAAATATCTAACGGGCCTTTTTCGCATCTCTTTTGCAGATCAATTTCATAAACTAATAAAAAAAGTAGATCCTACTCAGTTAAGTGATGGAGCCAGGAGTCTTAAGTTTATACTTCATTATTGCATCTAAAAAAGACCATCGCGTACGAAACCAAATAAATAAATAAAAAGTGTACGAAAAGGTGTTTTTGTTTTTTACCGAAATGAAAATGCTAAACAGCATTGAGTTTGTAAGTTCATTTTTTGAATTCGTCATGTTCGAAGAGACTTCAAATTTATCACTACGTTATTATTTCACTTAAAACTATAAAACTGGATTTTCCATCAAATGTCTTCAGTCCTTACTTTTATAAACTATAAAGTGATCGCATGCGCGCTCGCGAGCACCCACACACATATATAAATAGGTAAAGCTCAATGGAGAGTAGTTTACATTTCGACTTTAGCAAATCTCTAATATTTGTACATACTTTCTGACCAAAAAAAAATCTTTTATAGTCATATGTATATGCTGAAATATCTGTAGAATGAATTTTTAAGTTAATGGAACAAATTCCTACGTCTAAGTTATTAAAAAAACTTTACAATCTTCAATGGCATATTCTGCATACAAAACTATTAGCACTATAATTATTTTTCAAATTGATGATAACAAAGTCCTGCATCTAAGTTTCATAGGGAATTTTATGTTAATCAAAGAAATAGCTTTTTGTTGATGGAACAAACTCCTGCATATAAATGCTTGAAAAGCTATAGTCACGATTATGCATATATTTCATCAAAATTTATTAGCCTGTATTTGGCAAATGATATTAGAGGATAATTTCAAAATTTACGCATCGTTTTTATAAATAATGAATAATGAAAAAACAACAAAATCAAGATTGAGCAAATATAAAAACCATAATTGCATAATTTTCATAGAGGAAAAGTATTTTTTGTTAAATATATGTTTTCCAAATTTTACTTGTTTCAGAAATAAATATGACTAATTGCATTATTACTGATGACTCAGTAAAATGCATAATGAAGACAACTCTAATGAGATAACTTTGTGCGTACTTATATTGGAAATTACACGCCAACCCATAAAACAAATGAAACGCCCGTTACTTTAAAATTTAAGTCATTCAGATTTAATTAATATCGAAGTTAACATCTATCACTTTAAAGTTGATCAAGATGATCCCCATCACTTTATACTTTGAATTGAGGACTATGATAATTTTTTGAAGGAGCTTCAATATTATATGGATTTCGACAAGTCTTGGAAGAATTCTCACAATAAAAAATAATTTATTCAGCAATAATTTACTAAATGCAGGATAGAAAATGACAAAGAAAAACAATTTTTTGATAGAAAGAGTACGTTGGTGATGAAAATAGTCTAGAGAAAAATGTGAAAGTTGAAAAGATATGTCAATTCCGATTAATTATATTTATAGCTGAAGGGACTTAATTAGAAAAGTTATAAAAATTCAATGATTGTATGGTTAGCCCCAGCTTCCAGATTTTGTTTTTGTGTGTGCGCGTGCACGTGTGAAAGAGGGAAAGAGATTGGTTGACCAATTTCTCTCTTCTTTGTGCATATCATATCCTAGATTTTGTTTCGTCAAGAAAGATGAAATACATAAATTTTGATTGGTATATCATCCACCTAACTTCTTTTAATAATGATAAATAAGACTTTATGAATATCTGATAAACGATTATATGTTCAGACTCACAGAAGCAAAAATAAGGCAAGTTCCATAAACTTTATAAAGCGATGAAGACACTACTGATCAATATTCAGCTTGTCCAATGAAGTTCATCAACACAGTAAAAGTATTGCTAATTATTTATTGACATTGTGTTGATTCTTTTTAATATTTTCAATTTTTTTATTTAGCTAATATTACTATTCCAAAGTGTATTTTTATAGCAACTATAAGTTTAAAGTTTAGTCTGTGTCATAATTTAAAATATCTTATTGAAATTTTATTGTAACTTCTAAACAATAGCTTAAGGTTTCTTTTTTGAATATCAATTAATCATCATAAAGATCTTAAAGTACGGGACAATCAACATTTCTTTATTGTGAATGAATGTCAATATAACATATCAAATATAATAACGTAAGTAACAATATTAACAAATTATTATGATACAACCAAACCAGAATTAAACAGTTAAAAAAAAAGAAAAGGGAAAATTTCATAATAAGTAAAATTGAAATATATGGAAATGGAAGATGATGTATCTATAAATAGAGATGAGCAAAGGAATGAGAGAAAAGAGACCAATTTACTCTAAGGAAAAATCTACACAAATAGATTGCTCACCTTCCCGTACCAAGTCGACAGCGCAGTGATGAAAATTTCCACAAAATGGAGGAAAGCTATTATCCAGAGAGGGGGATTTACATATAGGGTTTGGATCCGCTTTAAGTAAAATCCATTCAGATTCTATTAGAGAATTTCGTTGATGTGAATATTTATTTTATTGTAATTTCTGCATGTTATTGTATTTCTCTTGTCAGGAGGCAACTAAATTTATCCAATGAACAAGGGCAGGAAACAAACGGGACTGGACCGAGATGGATACAAGACTTCATAAAAATTCAAAGTTACCCCCAAAACTTCAGGACATGATGAATGGAGGAAGAGAAATGTTTGTTCTTTCAATCAAGTAGAACAAAATATAAATGTGTGATGAGTTACTGCAATAATAGTTTTATCTAATTCTATTAACATGGAAAAGAACTTTACACATGCAACGGCATAAAGTGCCATAATCAAGTTCTCTAGCATACAGTAAGAATCTTAATACATACACGGATCGACTTTGTATAATAAAATGAAGCAAAGCCAAATTTTTATAAAATGAAAATTAGGTCAAAGACAAAATCACAATAATCCTATTAGGTCAGAACAAAATTTGGATATCTCGTGACTTAAAAAATAATTAAAGAAGAAGTTGGGACTGTATATATAGATTTAGGGAAATTGGAGTAGGAATATTAGTAACGAATATGCATTAGATCTATCTTCCGATTAGCAATAATAATTTTGCCATTCACGGTTAGACGATTACCCTGAATGATCCCTTAGCTTCAACCCCTTGCTGTCATCAACTTCCCTGAGAGCCGTCCGCCACCTGTCTACATCCTTGGTGCTGAACTTCTTCTCCTGATTCACCTTCTTTTCCTCCAAATTCAATATGGCGTCACGATATGACGGCCTCTGCAGCTTGTGCTCTTCATGTAGCTTGAGCTCGTCAGGCTCCACGTCATAAAAGATTGGCAATATCACTTTTTTATTCTCATCTTCTTTAGATTTTGAGATGTTCTCCATCATCTTCGCAAGCTCGATGAGGCACCAATGACTCGATGCATAATTTGGAGAGAAGATGGGTATGTAAAGCTTGGAATTATCAATCGCTTGCATAAGCTTGTCACCAATTATCTCACCCGCGCGAATCTCAGCATCATCCACGAAAATGCGGATCTGGGCATCATTTAAGGAGTGATAGAGGGTGTCGGCAAATCCACGACGGATATCGCACCCCCTAAAATTCAGGAAGACCTCATACTCACCTCCTAATGGAATGTTAGTCCTCGTTCCTCTCTCTGGGTTCTCCATTGGAGCTCACTTCACGCTTAGCAGGGTCATCTCTCTCTCTCTCTCGTTTTGCTGTTCTTGAGTACAAGTCGGGGGACTTTCATCTATGGTCACGACGAAGACTATTAAGACTTGTAGAGGGACCGTTGAATTATTACTAATTTTACAAAGACTCGAGATATTAAAATTGACTTAGCTGATCAATAGCTTCTAAGAATTTTGGAATAATCGGATCTAATTAGGAGACAGGAAGATCGATGCAGACATCAACGACAAAACATGGTTTCCAGCCTAGAGAGGTGGCCTTATTTTAATAGTTTTGAAACATTTGCTTCCCAATCATGAAAAGGACGTGCTATGGCGGAGATAAGGATTTACTATTATCACATATTTGAATATGACTCCATTGTCGTAGAAAACACGTACGGGCAGCTTCACAGTAGGTGCAGCTTCCGGTTAATAGTCAATAAAGTCGATGAATTTAAAAATAATAAGGTGGAGAACTAAGAGCACATAGAGACAGGTGTACTTTTTTCCCACGCTCAACATCTTTCAAGTAGTCAAAAGTGAGCTTTATAGGGAAAAAAGAAGAAGGAAAAAGGAGATCCATAAAGGGAAAAGGAGAGCCCGTGGAAAGCACGCAAAGAAGAAAGGAAAGTTAAAAAGGGCCTTGCGCCTACTACACGCCACGGGACCTCACCGAGTTAGATTTACTTTGTTCCGTAATACTCGGTAAAGACTCAAGCCCTTCGTTCTTCTACTTAGAGTTGTTTTCAGGATTTTTGGAAATTAATTGAAACTTGAATTGTGAAATCCAATTTTAGAGTTGTTAAGTTGTGGAATTCATGGAAATTATGGATTAGAGAGTTGTGAAGCCATGGAGTTTGAGGAGAGTTTATTTGAAATAATGATTTAGTTGGAGCAAAATTTTAGAGTTTCGTGCTAAATCCACATTGTAAATAGCTTTGGGAGAGCAATTTGTTGATTTGCGGGAGTCATTTTGCTAGAGCTATTTAAATCCACATTACTTTAAATAACGATTCAACTGAACTATGCTCTAGCAAATTGACTCCCACAAATCAACAAATTGCTCCCCCAAAGCTATCCTCAATGTGGATTTAGCACGAAACTCTAAATTTTGCTCCAACTAAATCGTTATTTCAAATAAACTCCCCTCAAACTCCACGGCTTCACAACTCTCTAATCCATGAATTCCACAACTTAACAACTCTAAAATTGGATATCGCAATTCAAATTTCAATTAATTTCCAAACAACTCTAAGTAGAAGTAGGGGGTGTCAAGAACCGAACCAAAAACCAAACCGAAATCGGAAACCGAACCAAACCAAACCGAAATTTTGTGCGTTTTTGGTTTGGTTTGGTTTTAGTTCGGTTAACCAAAAAATAAACATTAACTTTTCGGTTCAGTTTAGTTCAGTTAACCGACCAAACCAAACCGAAATTCTTAATTAAAAGTGAATAATCTCTCTTCATCATCATCTTTTCTTCATTTAGGTCTCAATAAGTAAAGCAAAAATAGAATAACTGAAAAACCCTCCCAAACCGCATTTTCGGTTTTGTTCATATTCGGTTCAGGACGGTTTCAGTTCGGTTTGGTATTATCCCTTATCAGTTCGATTCGATTTTTAAAAAAAATCAAAACGACCCGAACCATTTACACCCTAAGTGGAAGAACAAAGGGCTTGAGTCTTTACCGAGTATTATGGAACAAAGTAAATCTAACTTGGTGAGGTCCCGTGGCATGTGGTTGGCGCAAGGCCCTTTTTAACTTTCCTTTCTTTCTTCTTTGCGTGCTTTCCACACGCTCTCCTTTTCCCTTTATGGATCTTCTTTTTCCTTCTTCTTTTTTTCCCTGTAAAGCCCACTTTTGACTAACTCGAAAAGAAGGGACAAATATTAAATATATAGCTCACTAGTAGAGCGTTGGCTTTACTCCAACGCTCCAAAGAAATGAGTAAGCAACATATGATATGTTAAGAGAAATAGCTAAGATTAATAAACAATGTGAAATGGCCTTAATATTTGAAGCAATTTACAAACATGCCCTTCCCAATCATACAAAGGGTGCATTTGATTTGGCTTTGGGGAAATGCAAATACTTTTAAGCTAAGGGGTTTCCCAAAATGCAAATACCGTTTGATAATTTTGCATTGTGAAAGAATTTTGGCCTAAATGCCGTTTGGTGAATACTTAGCAAAATAAGGGACTTTTGCGAAATTTTTTATTAAAAAAAATTGTAAATAATTTTTTTTTAAATCCATTTTTCGGCAGCGAGTCTGGCCACCGAAAGGCCCACCTATGGTCGGGCAACCCAAGCGACAGCCTGACCTCAGGCCGCCTTGCCTGAGGTCGTGCGACCCAGGCGACGACCATCACCTAGGTTCATGACCGCCGTCACCTGGGTTCGCGACCTAGGCGACCTCAGGTGCACCTAGGTTGCGCGACCGCCTAAGGCGGCGACCTCAGGCGACGCCTGGGTTGCACAACCCAAGCGCGCGACCGCCTCAAGCAGTCGCCTTGGTTGCCGAACCCAGGCGACCGCCGCCTGAGGTCGCCTGACCTTAGGCAGGCCCTCTGGCCGCCAGAGGGTGGCCGGCAGGCGGTCATCAACGAATGAACAGTAGTGCAAGTTGCATTCCGAAAATGCAACTTGAAAATGCACCTCTAGACCTACATTAAGCTAAGAGATTTCGAGGACACTTGAAAATGCAATTGCATCTCTCCAAAGTCCTCCCCAAAGCTGAACCAAACAGATTTGCATTTTCCCAAGGGGCTTTGGGGGCTAAAAGCCCCTTGGAAATACTGAACCCAACGAATCTAAAGAAGGTTGCTCCTTCGCTTTCCCTGCAAGCACAAGGGCTTTATGAAAGCACATTCCTCACCAGCTTCGTACCACCACTAGCCATCTGAAAGGCCCCACTAGTTCCTTCACTCAACAACTCTACTTGCCGTTCTTTAACCATCGTCACCGCGGACCACGACCTCAAAGATCACTAGGATCCCTCAAAAGAAACCTCCATTTGTTCTTATTAATAAAATTGATTGATGTTTTAAAAATATTTTCATGAAAACAAAAAGAAATCAACAGGCATGATTTATGATAGACTACTTGAACTAAAAAATGAAGACCTCTTTGTGAAGACCTTATTAATCGCTAGCGGAATCACGAAAAGAAAGAAGTCAAAAGGGAAGATTGGGGGCACCTAGAAAAATTTCTTCTCCGCTGAATGCAATGTTTGTATTAGAGCAAATAGTCATAGGGTGCAACACTTTTCAATACTAAATATTTAGCTACAAATAGAGCACTTTAAGCAAGCCATAAAAAGAAGAAGAAGAAGTAAAGTTAGCTTCAGAAATAGAGAGTTGCAGTACGAGCATTTGCATTTCAATAAGATAGTCCTCCCTCTAGTCTTCATTTGTGCTCTTGTTCCAAATTTTCAAGATTATTCTTCTTTTCATTTTAACATTTGGTTTTAGAGCTAAAAATGACATCTGCCAATTATGTTCAATTGCACCTCACAAAGATAAACGAAAGAAATTTCAACACCTAATCTGTCTAAATGAATATTCTTTTCACACTGTAAGATTTATAGAATCAAGTGGAAAATGGTTACATCGAAGTGGCCAATGCTCAAGCATTTAATGCTTTAAAAAAGGAGGAGAATGATTTATATTACGCATTATATGCGATCTTTCAAGCCATAAGTGTGGGGTGTTTTGCAAAACTCCTAAAAAGGCAACCATTGTGTCAAATAGGTGCAACTTAAAACACTTTAAGGCGATTTCAAGTCTTTACACATGAATGATTCTGAATTAATCTCGATATATTTTGATCACTTGCAAATCATTTTAAATAATTAAACGTCAATGATGAAGACCTAGAAAATGTACAAGTCTTAGAAAAAATCTTGAGGTCTTTGACCAAAAGATTTGGCATCATGATTGCAAGGATCGAGGAAGGGCAATAATGTGTCAACCCTAACGTGGGAGGAATTGATGGATTCATTGTACTCGCATGAGCAAAAAATGAATCAAAAGCTCATTGCTTCATATCACAAGCAAGCATTGTAGAGTCGGATCATTTCATCAAGTTGAGGAGGCTCGAAGTTGTGGACGAGGCCAAGGTAGAGGTGGAAATTCAAATTCCATTGGCTAATATAAAACATATGACAAATTAATAATTAAATGTTTTAGGCAATTTAGTCCTAAACATTTCTGTATTTGTATCAATTGAGTCCATTCGATCAATTTTGGTTAGAAATTGCTAACATGGACTTCAGCCATTCTAGATGACATGGTGTCATCGACATGAACATTTTAAAATAATATTTTAATAATTTTCCGAATTTTCTATAATTTTTTTTATTTTATTTTTTGTTATTTATTTTTATTTATTTATTTTTTACTTAGGGTCGGTAAGGGTTGCTGGTTGACCCTCGCCCACACTGGGCGAGGCCATCACAGCCCTAGTCAGCTATTGGCAAGGGCGTTGCAGCCCTTGCTATGGTCGATGAGAGAGTGGCAGCCCTGGTCCGATGCCCTCGATGTGGCCGGTGAAAGCCGGACCAAAGAGAGTTGGAAGAAAGTAACAAAAAGTCCCCAACCAACGAAGGAACTTAGGAGCCACCTCGACAGCACATTTGGAGGGGTTGTGGTGCCTTAAGGTCCTCCGCGCTGGCGGCCTGAGAGCTGACTCCGCTGTATAGATCAATATCGAGTATCCAATCTACGACCTAGTCGAAGAGGACGAGTATAGCAAGCTTGTGGCCAAGCGTCGCGAAGAAGAGGAATGGACCAAAGCCGGACCTAGCGTCAGTACTCCAAATGCTTGTTGGTCCATTTCTATTAATCTTTATTTTTACAACAGTCTTGTGGATTTGTTGAATTCGTAGGTTCGAAACAGTCTTGTAGGAGAGAATGTTAAGAGAAAGAAGATACGTGGTGAAGAAACCTGCACCATCTTTGTTGTAAGCTGCAGCAGCATTGATGGAGAACTCTGAGGTACACATGTCAAAATGGGTGCATAACCCATTTATGACCCATTTAAATATTAAATGGATCATAAATGAGTCAAGCTTTCTTTTTCAATCACCTATAATGGGTTTAAAACTAAAAAGACTAAAAAAAAGTCTAACCCATGGGTCATAAATGGGTTATGCACCAATTTTAACAAGTGTACCTATAATGGGTTTAAAACTAAAAAGACTAAAATACATGGGTCGTTAATGGGTCAAAGTTTAAATCTACTTGGAACCTAACTACTCTTCACTCCTCAAAGATGACTCTTCTTCTCTCCGCTCTCAAATCAAAACGAAGAAACCTTACTCATCACACAACAACGCGTCATCTCGCTCCCACCGCTTGTACAACAGCTCCTCCTCTCGCTCGCACGATGGTGCTATCGCATGCGGTCGCCACCATCATCGGATGGTGGCTTGATTGGCCGTCAAAACCCAAGTGAGTCTCATTCTCCCATATATGTGCGTAATTTTTTTTAAAAATAATTTAAAATATTTAAAATAAAAATTATTAATAATTCAATTTTTTTAAATAAAAAATATTAAATGAATATTAAAGAATAAGTTTTCCTAAGTTTAGTTAGATAGGGAAGTGTTTTAACAATATGGATAGGGTCGGGTATGGGTCAAAAATTTTATACCATGCTTAAATGGGTCATAAACAAGTTAATTGGTCAATTTGGGTCAAACTATTTATGACCAAACCCAAACCCGACCCGACCCACCCGTTTAACAGTCTACTCCGAGGTTGTCTTCAGAAAAATAGAAAGAACAGAAAAGAAAACAAACCAAAATATAAAATTCAAAAAATATTATTAAAAATATCTATGTCGACATCATTGGTTGTATCACATAAAATGGTCAATATCCACGTCAGCAATTTTTAGTTAAAATTGACCGAATGGACTCAATACATAAAGATATAGGACTAATTGATTAAATTATAAGGTTTATAACTGAATTAGTATTAATGTAATAGATATATAACTTTTTTGGTACTTTTCCCAACTAAATACCATTTAGTCTAATGTACGAAAACTAACACTAAATATTATATTATCATAGTTCTCAAAAATAATAGGATGGGTTGTTCATCCTTTTAGAAGCTTCTTACAAACATGGTTAAAGAATGTATATTTGGCACATATCTACCCTTAGGAATGAGTTTTAATAGCTTTTTGGGAAAACACACTTATAATTGTGGCAACTAGACATGTGACGACACGAGACATCTCATCTATTTATATGTGTTGATCTATTCCATTTAAAAGTTATTGGGCACAGCCGATTCATGTGAACCATCAACTTTAGTAGACCTACAAGGGACCCAAATTATAAGATAGTTTACGCAAATCAGATGAATGTGAAAATTGCTCATTACATTCATGTCAATAATTGGAACTTATCAAGTAAAAAGAAAACATTTGAAACTTATCTTTACATTTTAAAGAAACATCCAATGGTAAGTTCAATCTTGTACTTTTTATGAAAAAATTCCCCATGATTCCGCGCCTACATTTTTACTTTTAATATGACAAATCCAACGGTTATTCAATTTCGTCAAACTAACCCATGAGAAGCCATGCCTAAATCTAAATAAACAATAATGATGTATATGATTATAGATGAACATAAAGAGTAGTTTAGGGAAAAGTGTTATAAAAGTTTTAAGCCTTTTGTATTGGTGCCAATTTAGTCATAAACATTTTAACCTAATGCTAATTTAGTTCTAAACATTTATTAGTGCCAATTTAGTCCTAAACTATTTAATTCAATGCGAATTTAGTCCTAAAACTTTTAACTTAGTGCAAATTTGGTCCTTCCGACCAAATTTTGTTGACGTGGATGTCGAGCGGCTAACGTGGCATAGCCAACGGCTGACGTTGACAAATTTTAATAATATTATAATATTTTTCAAATTATTTATTTTTATTTATTTTCTTCCCTTTTTTCCTTTTCTTTTTTATTTTCTTTTTCTTTTTTTCCCCTACTCTCCTCCTTCCTCCAGTCGATCGCCGGCTAGGCGACTAGGTAGAGGTGAGGGCTGACGAGGTTGAGGTCGACCTCACTGGCCTCTAACGCGCCTAGGGTAGCCTCACGCTAGGCGGGCAAAGGCTCACCCTCACCAGATTCGATGAGGATCAAGCCTTGCCAGCCATGGGTGAGGCCCAACCTCGCTAGATCCAGTGAGGCTTGACCCCAACTAGATCTAGCGAGGCTGAGCCTTGCCCACCCTCGCGGCCGCTAGGGAGGGCTTGAGCCTCACCAGTGGCCGATGAGGTCGATCTTGACCTCACCGGCCCTTGCCTTTGGCCGGCTGCCCAATAGGCGACTAGCTGGAGAGAGGAGTAAAGAGGAAAAAAATAAAAGGAAAAAATGAAAGAAGATAAATAAATAAATAATTCAAAAATATTTAAATATTATTAAAACATTATTAAAAGTTGTCCATATCAACTGTCGGCTATGCCACATCACCGACCAATATCCACGTCAGCAAAATATGACCAAAATTAGCTAAAAGGACCGAATTAGCATTGAGTTAAAAGTTTTAGGACTAAATTGGCATCAATAAAAGGTTTAGGAAAAAATTGGCACCAAGTCAAAAGTTTTAGAATTGAATTAGCACCGATAAAAGGTTTAGGACTAAATGGACACCAATGCAAAAGGTTTATGACTTTTTTGACACTTTTCCCTAGTAATTTACGATAATTAAGATATGTCGAGTAATAGGGAAAAGTGTTAGAAAAATCATCTATATGTTGAGTTAATGCTAACTCAGCCCTAAACATATTGTATTTGTGTTAATTTAATCATAAAAATTTTAACTTGGTACCAATTCAATCTTTTTGGCTAATTTGGGTTAGATATTGTTGATATAGACATTGGTCGACTTATGTGGCACTATTGGCATTAACGTGAACAATTTTTAATATTATTTCATTAATTTTTCGATTTTTTATTGTTTTTTCTGATTTTTTTCTCTCATTTCTTCTTCCTTTTGCCAGTGACCATCCATGGTCAAGTGGGTTCGTGGCGAGACCAAGCCCACAACAAGGCTTGACCTCGCCAAATCTGGCCTAGGGGCTTGCCCTCTTTGGGCAAAGGTGACACCTGGTAAGGCTGCTATCGCCTAGGTGAGGGCTGGTCTTGCCTAATTTGGCCCGGCAAGGTTGACACTTGCTTAGTCAAGGGTAAGCCCTAGTAAGGGCTCCCCTTGCCAAGCTAGATTTGGCAATGCCAAACCCTTGACCAAGCCAAGGTGACCTTGTTGAGTGTCACATTTGCTTGGGTGACGCTTACCGAGGCCACCTTGGCCTAAGCAAGGGCCAGCCTCACCAAATTTGGCAAGGGGAGCCCTCACCAAGGCTCGGCCTTGCCATGGCCATGCAAGGCTAGCCTCCCTAGCCATGGCCGGTGGCCGGTCACTGGAAAAAGAAAGAAGAAATGAGAGAAAGGAAAAAAGAAAAAAACCAAAAAAATATTATTAAAAACTGTCCACGTTAGAACCAATGATGCCATGTAAGCCGGTCAGCATCCATGTCGGCAATATTCTGTCAAAATTAGATGGAGGAACTGAATCAGCACCAAGTCAAAAGGTTTAGAATTAAATTAGCACTAGATCAAAAGGTTCAGACTGAATTGATATAAATGCAATAAGTTTAAGATTTTTTTAACGCCAAGTAATCAATAGCTATTTCTAATTTCCCAATTTGAAGTCAACATAATCATCAAGCATTCCGTAAGTCACTCATCTTCCCAGTCTTATAACAATCTGTGTTTATATTCTCTAAACGGTCATATGTTTAAACATTATCTTTTTTACCATGACGTAGGTTTGTCCAGCAAGCCAAGGACTATGTATTAAATGAAGACAACTAATGACGCCAAGTTAATGTACCGATCTTTGGTATTTATAGGCCGCAAATTAATTACTGCCACCTATAAGATGACAACAAATCGTCTCTCTCTCTCTCGTTTTGTGGGTTATGTTTTGTCTCTAACCTTTTTTCTTGTAGACAACTTTTGAACATGTCTTCCCTCTGATCATGAACTCGCGCATGACAGATCTCATGCAACGATAGAAGCTGGAGGAACCCTTGTCGAAATCAACATCGTTTGATCCATCTGATCACATCACGTAGAGAGACTTGTGCATTGGAGTCACGATCAAGAGCATGGATGATAACAACAACGAAGAGAAAATCTCTCTCTCTTCTCTATTGAAATCTTGATTTTGGGTCCACGACCGAGAAGACATATAAATGCCGATAGGAGACCCGAGGGCAGGGAGGGCGTTCATATGGCTCGTTGTTTCCTTCATATTGCTATGCTTAGCCGTAGGCGGCGGCTTCCTCATACGGTACTTGACCCTCCCTGAACCCACATCTTCGAGTTGGCTTCTCCATGCCGGGATGATTTTGGTGTGCTTTCCATGGTTCTTTTGGCTTCTCACGTGTAGTTATCGATGCATTTCTCGAATATGCGGTTTTCGATTTGTTTGTGGAGGTGGAGATGATGGCGGTGGCACCTCAAGCCACAGAATGGGTGGAGGGGGCAGGGACGGAGGTGAATTCAACAAGAGCGTGATTGGGAAAAATAATGCGGCATCTGGATCCATAAAGATGAACGGCTCTCACGTGGATTCTCCGAGAAATGGTGGGAGGCAGGTGCATTTTGGAGTTGCCATTGTAGTGAACCTAAACAATCACAATGACGAAAATGGCAATTCATTCCATGATGTGTCCATTAAATCGCACGAGAGTGAAATGCCGCTAGCTTCATCGATGGCATCTGGAGGCGGATAATTAGATTACCGGGGAAAAAAAAATCTTCTGAGTTCAACGTTGTGATCGACTCTAGCCAATGACAATAATAGGAGTACCAATTTTCAAATCTAGATACAAACCATGGCATGGAAGAGGAGATTTCGTGAATTTGGTAACATCATCTGCAAGAAGGAAAGTCATTCCATCACTTGAGATTTCGTGAATTTGGTAACGTCATTTGGCCGGAAATAAGACTTGGCCAACCAATAAATTTGGGTCTTTATTTGAGACTAAATTAGTCATTTCAAATCCTTATTTAAGACAATATTTACTTTGGATCCTTTTTGAGAAAAACCTCCACTTCAGGTCTTATATAAAATTCTCCCAAAATGATATATACTACCCGGCCCATACCAAGATCAGAATTTAAGCTCACTTTGAGAGTGTCTTGTTTTACAGGCCTTGTTATAAAAGTTCAAACAATTCAGCCCAAAGCTTTTAGGCAATGGAAACTTAAAAAAACAAGCCCATGTTATTTGAGAAAAGCCCAAACCTTTACAAGCTCAGCCCGCTTCAAGACTCAACAAGCCCGGCCTTGATAACCTCTTCTTTCTTCGGCTTTCGATCCTGCAGCGGAGAAAACACGAGCACATCACCGATTCTGCGCCCTCACGCTCCGCCGCGAGAGGGCGGTCATGCGCCACTACTCCTCCCCTTCCTCCTTCCCTCAGCCTCCGACCATCCGCCGACAACGACGCCCGGCCTTGTTCGGTGCATGCGGCTCCCCGATTCACTCCTCTGCTCAGTACGCACAGTTACGTATGGGTGCTGATTGGGGCGCGATTTGCGTGTATGACGAAATGCGTGACTTGAAACAGGGGAGAAAACAGCCACAGATGGAGCTCCATTGAGCTCGAATTTGTCATTTCAAGCTCTACCTTACTGGATTATGGTAGCGAATTTGAGGCCAAGTTTTCTCAGATTCTCTGATTTTTCTATTTTTTATTTTTGATTCAATCATCACACTGATTTCTCGTTTCTTTTGTATTTCCAGCAGTTTTTATCCTCACTTCTGAAGCTCCTTTTCACTAACGACGATCGACATGGGTATAGAGCAGCACCTCGGAAGCTCCCTCTTGGATAAATCCATATCTTCCTCTTTAACACGCGAAAAACCTCTCTCGGATTCCACTGATCAATTCACTTTTCCCGATATTCTCAGGCTACGGACAACCACCGTTTCCTCGCAAGTTCCTGATATTTCACTGCTGCTCCCCGGAGACTCTGTTCGCCCCTCCTTGCGATCGCTGCAACCGAAGAGCTCGTGGAGTGATCATTTCTACTTGTGATCGCTGTAATCCGACACATGGTCAACTTTTCTGACATGCGAGTCAAGAATTCCAACACATATAGGATCAATTTTAAAAAAATTTAATAAATGAGAGGTCAAAATTTAAATATGTAAAAAAATAATGAAATAATAAAAATTATAAAGAGAGCAAAAAGAAAAACCTAATCTTTTCTTATCTTTTGACACTTGCTTCTCATGACACACAATTCTCCTTAAGTTTTTTTCTCTTCTCTTTCAACATGTGAGTTCAAAATGTGGATTGCTTGGTTTTTTTTTCCCTCAAGTTTTATGAATTATTGGAATGAAATGTAATTAAATTTGTCGAATTAAAATAATTAATGATATTAACAAACGATGGATAAATATTTTTAGTGTAAATTCATTCTATGCTCTTTTTTATTATTTATTTATTTGTGAATTTGAATCTAATTGATTTGATTTTAAATAATAATCTATCATGTATATATGAAAATATACATTTAATATACAACGTGTGTCAACTGGTTGGAATTCTCTATTTTTTTAGAAATGACGTGTTGGCGTGTCATGTCGTATCGTGTTACGTATCGTATATCGGTATCGATACTACTTAGATAGAAATAGACTATTTACAATTGGTTACGTAGCTAGCAGTTCATAAAAACGAAAGTGGAAATGAAAAAATTTCATCTAGCTTAACAATAAATCGAAAAGTTTTAGTCTAAACGAAGAAGAAAACAGTAAACACATTTGAATTTGAGCGAGAAGAAAGGGGGAGAGAGAGAAAACCGCAAGCCCATTGCCGGTGCCGACATCCGAAGCCAAGGCGTGGCGGGAGGTGAGAGCGGCCAGCTTCTGGTACCACTCCCTCGGATATGTCGGCCTCGCATCCGCGTACATCTCCGCTTGCTTATCGAACAGCCCAGCCATCACTCGCACACAGGTTCTCTCTCTCTTTCTTCAACTTGAACTCATATATATCATGCGAAACTTCTCGAACGGGAATCCATGACAATTACTTGGAAAATTTACAGGGACCGTACTCGACTTAGCTTCCTATTTCAGGTTTTGTATGATGGAGCCAGCAAAATCGAAGTTGACATGGCCAGGAATCCAGATCTATGAATACCTTCTTCGCTGTGACTACTTTCATATTTAGTCAACGGGTTTTGGTTACGTGAAATCCGAGGAGAAGTGGAACACGTAATTCTACAAATTGTAGGGATTTTAGTATTTCCGCAAAAGGTCATTGAAGAATATATAAAATTTGGTTCCCTTATGAAATAGATTTCTTTTTCCTACTTTGTTTACACTTGAAGTCCTTTCTTTTCCTTTTTTTTTTTTGTTGGGGAGGGGGCAGTAGATATACGGGAGTTTATAAAAACTGGAAATGCCAACTTGATATGACCTCTAAATCCACTCCCCGACACCACATTGGGAGGGTCACACTAGGTAAAAATTGCCATATTTAATTGGTCCTTTGAGAGGCCATCGCATCAACTTGGAGAGTTTTGTATATGAGAATGAATACGTGAATTCCTTTCCTAATGAGATATTCCTGCTTTTGTTTAAATACTTTAAAGACAAGTAAGAATGGGGGTGGTGAAATTACATTTCGTAATGGACAAGTCAGGCCTGCCTTCAACACCAAATTGGAGTCCGCCCATAATGTGATCAACAATGAAGAAGCCTTAAGGGGGAACAATTCTGGGAATTACCTGTTTGCCTGAAAGGCCAAGGACGAAGGATTTGGTCTGGGAAAACAATATTCGTCTTGTTTTTAATGATTATTCAGTGTCATGGAGTGGTAAACCAATGAGACTTGAACAATATCAGGTAAGACAGAATCATGACGCATGTTTCTACGGCGCACCTCTCGACATAATGAGATGCATACACTGAATGGGAACAGATTAACGAGTAAAATCCAAACAAATATGTGTGCCATAAATAGGGCACTTGCACACTACTGTCGTCTTAAGGAGGGGATAAAAAGACTGATTAAACATCTGAAAAATTGGAAAGTAAAAGAAGCCAAGCACATCATTCTGTTACATCTTTTACCTCCTCTTCGGCTTCTTCATCACGCTCTTGTCCTCTTTCTCGCCGTTGCCATTGATTCACCTTCGCCTCTCGCCTTCCTCCTTCTCTTCATTGTTGTCCATAGAATGAACCTGTGGATACCCGCAAGACGACTATAGACCCTCCTGCGCATTGTCATCCTAGTCGCCACCATCGTCCTTGCCATTGTAGTCACCCCCATCGTTGTATTCACCGTCATCTTGCTGAGGAGAGGGAGGTTTGAAAATATCATGTTTAAGGAGGATTAGAAATCTTAAGAAGAAAGGGTCAAAATCCCCGAATATCGTATGACAATAGTCCCCAGTTTGAACACTCAAACGCAAGCAACCAGCAAGAGTCAACATAATCCCTTAACCGCGTCCAAATTGACCAATAAGAATTTTTGACATGACTTTTTATATTACCTTTCTTTTCCTCTCAATCAGTAGGTACTCAGACTCGAAGAAAGTAGGGCAAAGCAGGGGACGACGACGTGCAGAAAGCCCTTCTTTAGATTGTAAACCGAGTGTTTCAATATCAATTTCTCCAATCACGGTTTTTAGTTGCAGGATGCTCGCGATTCATTTTCAGCGTTTCAAAACATTCAGCACGAATTTTGAACAGAGAACAAATTTCAGCTGAGTTTTAGGTAGTAGTGGCCTCTTACCTCCTCTTCGGCTTCTTCATCGTCCCTCTCTTCCTCTTCCTCGTCCTCATCCTGTCCTCGTCGCCCTCACCATTGCCTTTGCCTTCCTCGTCGACATCCTTGTTCTCATCGATATCATCCACAGAACAAACTGGCGGAGGCCCGCGAGATGACTGCACAACCTCATGAACATTGTTGTCCTTAGATTAAGCATCTTAAAGAAGAAAACAGATTCCCCAAGTATCATACGACAATAATCAGTTTGAACACCGAAACGCATGCGCCTAGCAATAACCAACATAACGGGTTTTCCACACGCTTCACCACCCTAAAAAATGCTTTCTAAAGCATCAATCGAACATAAATATATTAGAATCAAGCAGCATTCATAAATTCGCATATCTTCATTCCCTCAAAATTGGAACAGAGCAACTCTTAGGCTTTGATCTACTCCTTCGTGACTTTCCCAAGACGTGACATAGGTTTAGAAAATATGAAATCTGATTTTGGAGACAAAAGTGGATAATATTTTTTTTGCAAGGATCAAGTACTGGCATGATAGTTGTGGAAAAAAATGCCGTCAGGTTGGTGTCGTAACTTGGTTGTGTTAGCCCTCAACAAAGGTGGCGGTGGAGATGATGCTTGCTTCATTGTTGGCCAGTACATTGTCTGTGCCAGGCGGTGACTCCGTTGTTTGATGCATATGAGGGCGGGCACGCCCTGGCTTATGAGTGATAAGGGCCGGCGGCCCTCACTAATACCCGACGAGGGTTGCAGGCCCTCACCGACGAAGCCCGGTTACCTTCTTTTTCAATTTCTTTTAGTTTTTGTAATCTTTTTAATTCTTTTATCCTTTTTTTCCCCTAATTTTTAGCCTTTTTTTACAAAAAATTTAAGCCAATTTGCATTGAGGAAGGTTCAGTGAGACACCACACTACTGCCAACACATCACACTTCAGTAAACTCAACGGATAATGAACATGGCTTCGTTGGAGAGAGCTCACTCTTTAATCTCCAATTTTGGCCATGAATACAACATGTAGTATAGCCATCAATATCAATTAATTGTAGTAACATGAGGAAATGGGGTCGAGCAAGTTCCTGATTACACTGGATTGAGATGTGAATCGTCCTACTTATGCTAATGTGAAAGATGGCCCACTGAAGCTAAGGGCAAGGAGATACAAATACCTAAAATATGCACATGGGGTGGAAGGGACACAAGATATAGTGCAAATGAGTTTTTACCTAGATTTACAATTAGCAAAGACATTACCTTCAATGAGTTTGCTCTAATCTATAATAGGAGTGAGTAACCAATTATAAAGAAAGATCAAAATAATGTCCATAAAAATAGATGGAGTTGCAAAAAGAGCACAAAAATGAGCAGAGTGGCGGTGAGGTGAAAGATTTTGTATTGTGGCGGTATTCTATAGCAGCTTATAGATACTTTGTGGTGATCGTAGACTCAAGGCTTTGTAGTGGTCAGTCAAGGTACGTGAGTTAGGGTGTTAGCTGAATGTGAAGGTCTAGCTGGCGAATTTGGGAGAAGCGGAAGAGGTGTCGCATATAGAGATGCAAAGAGATAGGAAAATAGAATGTTAAGAATGACTCAGAGGAGTTACGTGAAACAAGTTCAAAGCACCACAACATGTAGCTGGTAAGATTTGTAAATACCCCTCTTGCCACACATTTAAGACACCATTTATGTTGTCACTATGTATTGGGATGGAGGTGGAGCATATATATTGTATTTCACAAGCTAGTACTGTTGATTGTTAGAGGTGTATGCCATGTGTACGTGTAGTAATAGATTTGATCTTTCACATGCTTTTGGTAGTTTTATATGTCGGCCTGTTACAAATGGAATGGGTCCTCCAGTATTTCGTTGGGATGATAGGGAAAGCAGTTCACGCAGCGTGGTAGTAATTTGGTAAGAAGTAGACCCTAGTCAAGCAGGCAACCTAGAGAGTGGTGGACCTGTAAGCTGTCATGTTGTTACTCTTGTGGTTTGTGATACGAGTTGGAAATTTCATCAATGACAGAGGCCAAAAATGGTGACGGCAAAAGCAAGGGGAAGAGGTAGCATGGCCGACGCTAAATGCATGGCATATGACAAGACAATGACATGGCGATGGCATGACATAGGTGATGACATGGCATGTAGGATGAATGACGTGGCATATGACAAGACATGATGGCGTGGCAAGATGATGCAACTTAAGCGGCCAGGGGAAGGTGTTGGGAGAGAGCAGCAATGTAAGGCAACGAATCACAACCGTGACTTGGCTGCAAACTTGAGCCAATGTGGAGATTTGTCGAGAATGTCAGCTTGGATTCAAGTGAGGGGATGCAAATAGGCACCTATGGGCGTCCAGAGGGTCAATCCCCGACGCTTGCAGAGGTACCAATGAGTCAAGCCATACTAGGTCGAGCCTAATTGACAGGAGCCTAGACCAGCTATAGGATCGTTTTAACCCTATTTTTAAATCTTTTTGGTATTATTACACATTGTATCTTCTGGAAATTATTAAGATTCTCTGTGAGTTTTAGCTTGAGAAAAGCAGCATTACAGGTTGAGCGAAACACTAGATGAGAATTGGGTGGAATCGGAGCTTGAATTGAGAGATTATTTTTTCTGTTAGAATCTCCTAGTTTATAGCAGTATCATTGCTACTTTTCTTGTAGATTTAGGTTACTCTTTGAACTGGGCTACGTAAATTGGGATGTGTTGCATCCATTTCTTATTTTATTTTCTAGTATCTCGTGACTTTGTTAGATTGCACGATCCTATTGCATAATATTGATTTTTTCAAGTGAAAAAGGAGTCATGAAGTTTCATCATCAATTTTTGGGGGTAAAAATAGGTTCCATGTCATTCGAGTAAATGTGATAAGCACATAATGAACTAAAAGCACAAATAGGAAGGAGAGTGGTGAGTGATGTAAGAATCCTGACCTCACATTCGACGTTGACACAAGTATAGCACATAAAATTCCTATTACGATGGGAATTTTTAATGAGAGATCTTCCATGGTTGCACATTTTGGAATCATTTTATTGTCTCTCTTCACTAGGATAAAGCAAAAATAAAAAGCAGAATCCATGAATAAAAAGGTGTACCTGTTCCAATGGAGGATCCCCTGTTTCGAAAGAAGTTGTTTTGATGGCAGCTTCCGACGCTTGTGTTTGTGCATTCAGAATCATCTCTCTGTAACACTCCCAAGTGAAGCTTCCTTTCAGTGAATCAGCGTAGTGTGCCTTCCAAATGATGGGGTGTCGCCATGGACCAGTGGAGGGTAACTGCCCACAAGAAATCATCACTATCCGGCACTCATTTGGTATTCTTGAGATTGATGCATCAATAATCTTTTCCATTGATTCGCACTAAAAAATGACCAACTTCTCCAAACGCTCTAACTCGTCAGTGCCCTCGACAAACTGCAGGTTCTTGCACGATTCAATTCTTAAACTAATCAAATTCTTCAAGTTTGACAAACCGCTTATCTTTTTTAACGAAATGCAATCGGAAACAGAAAATTCTTTCAATGCTTCCAACGTTGAAATAAATTGAATCTCTTGTGGCTGTGAGCAATAACTCAGGTCGAGATTTCGAAGCATCTTTAGGGAACTTGAGACAAATGACACTCTCCTCCTCCCATCATTCAACTCGGGAGCTTGTAGCTCATTGCACCCTAGCTCCCCCTCCGACAGACAAACCAACCTCTCGAAAGAAGAACAGCGCTCAATCTTTAAGCTCTCCATCGATTTTAAGACACCACGAAATTGAACTTCAACTAGGCTTTTGCAGTCGTGCACATGAACATGTCTGAGTTTATTCGAACTTGATGTAATGGATATTGTTGCTAAGGGTTGGCATTCTTGGAAAAACAACTCTTCCAAATTAGGAAGCCCATCGAGTTCTACTTGTTTCACTTCAATACGTTATGAGCCGTAGAACTCTCAAGTTTGCCGGAAGTTGTTTCAGCATTTGCAAGTCTAGTCCATAGAGATGAAGTTCTTCCAGCAGAGAAAAGGAACCCCACTTTGTAGATATTGCATGGACATTTAAAAGGCACAAATCCAACATTTTCAGTTTGGATAGCCTCCCAATACATGGCAAGTTGCAAGGGCGAATTATATTTGATTGATCACTCCACCTAGAGATTTTGATAGGAGCAATTCAACTAGATTAGTCAGGTTTGAGACATTGGGGATACTCTGCAATGATTTAGATATAAGCCTCAAAATGGTCAAACTTCTAGGGAGCTCCGGCAACTCTTGAATCTCATCACAATGAACTAGGTCTAGTGTATGGAGTCGACTGAGCTTGCTCATTGTCCCAGGTAATTTTCTAATGCCGAGCATGATACATCCAACTCCGTCAATGACTCTAATTCCGAAATTGAATCAGGGAGTTCCCTCAAGCTCTTACAATCCCTAAGAGAGAGGTGCTGAAGTTTCTTTAGTTCGCCAATTTGTTCAGGCAATTTTTCAAGTTTCTTACAATCCTCACAATCTAAGTAAGTCAGCCGGCTCAGTTTCCTAATAGAGCAACTAATTTTCTTCAAAAAGAGCAATGAAGAAAACTCAACTTTTCTATAACTGAGTTTTCGAAAAAGTCGGTGTCCCATGTGTCAAACGACATGACTTAATGGTGAGAGCCTTCAACTTCGTTGCCTCCTACAGAAGAGGATGAAGCATCAGGACAGAGAATTAGATGTTTGTACAAGAAATAAATATGGATTTAGGCTCCCAACTAGTATCATTTGTCATTTGATCCTCTCACTAAATGAGAAAATTAGACTGTAAATTCATTAAATTTTGTCCTTTATTGAATGAGAAAATTAGACTATGGGGGATTCTAACATACCTTGATCAGGCTCTTGACCGCATCTTCTGTCCACTCACAGCCATCAGTATTCATCACAACCACGTTTTTTAGATGCAAATTGGTTGGCATAAACAGTCGATCACCATCGGCTCTAATGTGGCTCAAATAAAAACATTTCAACTTGGAAAGACAGCCAGCGAAGTCGCCTTGCAAGTTTACGTAACTCAACCAAAGAAACTGTAGATTCGGGAACCGTTTAATTTCCTCCGCAGTCACAATTGTAGGACGCCCACTCCATATCGATTGAAAAAAATAGAGTGCTCGAACGCTTGGCTTTTCCTGCCAATGACATTGAGGAGCGGGAGCAGGAATTTGTCAATATCCCACAATTTTATTTCATCCAGAGAAGAAAAAATGAAATAGAAGACTAGCTCCCAATTCAGAAACGTGAATCCTCAATTAAGAACAGGGCAAGCAATTTTCTATTCAAATTAGGTCATACCTCAGGCGATCTTAATTTGTCGATAATGTCGTTTTATCCCACAACCTGGTACACTCCTTCTTAGCAATTGATCTTCCAAGAGCTCTAAACTGCTCATGCATCCAAAATGTATTGTCGTCTTGAATCTTTATCATGCACTTCTTAGTAAGGACATCAATAGCAGAGTTAGGGCGAAAACCACTCTCTTCCCACAAGAAGCATTGGCTTGGTCGTTCTTCATTGATGAAAAAGCATGCAATATCGAGAAATATGTCTTGTTGAGCCGATTCCAGGAAATCATAGGTAACCTTTAACCTTGCCGAGACATTAACATAAGGTTTATTACGTAGATCCTCTATAGTCTCTTGCCATATTTTTTTGTCTTCCTGACCATTAAGCGATGCACCTATTGCTTGAAGAGCTAAAGGTAGTCCACCCGTAATAAAGACGAGTTTCAATAAAAGATCATAGTAATCAGCTGGAGGAGAGTTGGTACCAAAGGCATGCCTAATAAATAGTTGAAGTGAGTCTAGATAGTTCAACTGATTCAACTCATAGATTGTAGGCGTAAGTCCCTTGATTTTCAGGTTGCTTTTCTCCTTAGTAGTGACAAGTATCCTACTACCAGAGCACAAAGGCTTCGTTCCGATTAGTTTTCGAATTTGGCCGCAATCACTGACATCATCCAAAACAATTAGTACCTTCTTGTTGCAAATTGTACCTTCAATCGCTTCAATCCCAGCTTCACTATCATCAACGTTGTGACGCATTGTAGTATTAGAGATATCAGAAAATAATTTTTTTTGCAGCTTGACTAAGCCCTCGTCTTTTTCTCCCCTTTCCCTTATGTCACCAAGAAAGCTGCAGCAATTCTCAAAGTGAGGACATAGTTGGTTGTAGATAATTTTGGCAAGTGTTGTTTTACCGATACCGCTCATCCCGCAAATTCCAATAAGCCGCACATCATTGGAGCCGATGTCTAATAATCGTTTATGGTCGCTATTGGACCCTCGATTCCGACTACATCTTCGGGCACTCTTCTTTGTCTTATCTGGAGCCAATCCACAACCGCACTAACAACCGACTTGCTTAGATGCCCATCGCTGCCACAAAGTTGAAAAGTTTCGATTGAGAAAAAGTACCAAATTCATTTCCTTGCGTGTTGACCAACCATATACAAAGTCAACTAATTTCAATCTAATTATCTTAAACATTGTTCCCATGGAAACGCTAAAATTATGGACGAATGCCATAATCATAATATATTATTGTTATTTTATGAGATTGACAATTCTTGTGCAAAAACAACCTAAAGCAACAGAAAAGGAATATATAAATAAGTGACTCTTATTCAAATATCTAACAGGCCTTTTTCGCATCTCTTTTGCAGATCAATTTCATAAACTAATAAAAAAGGTAGATTCTACTCAGTTAAGTGATGGAGCCAGGAGTCTTAAGTTTATACTTCATTATTGCATCTAAAAAAGACCATCGCGTAAGAAACCAAATAAAAAAAATTAAGTGAAAGAAAAGGTGTTTTTGTTTTTTACCGAAATGAAAATACTAAACAGCATTGAGTTTTTGTTTTCGTTGATGTGAATATTTATTTTATTGTAATTTCTGCATGTTATTGTATTTCTCTTGTCAAGAGGCAACTAGAATTTATCCAATGAACAAGGGCAGGAAACAAACGGGACTGGACCGAGATGGATACAAGACTTCATAAAAATTCAAAGTTACCCCCAAAACTTCAGGACATGATGAATGGAGGAAGAAAAATGTTTGTTCTTTCAATCAAGTAGAACAAAATATAAATGTGTGATGAGTTACTGCAATAATAGTTTTATCTAATTCTATTAACATGGAAAAGAACTTTACAAATGCAAGGGCATAAAGTTCCATAATCAAGTTCTCGAGCATACAGTAAGAATCTTAATATATACACGGATCAACTTTGTATAAAAAGATGAAGCAAAGCCAAATTTTTGTAAAATGAAAATTAGGTCAAAGACAAAATCACAATAATCCTATTAGGTCAGAACAAAATTTGGATATCTCGTGATTTAAAAAATAATTAAAGAAGAAGTTGGGACTGTATATATAGATTTAGGGAAATTGGAGTAGGAATATTAGTAATGAATATGTATTAGATCTATCTTCCGATTAGCAATAATAATTTTCCCATTCAAGGTTAGACGATTACCCTGAATGATCCCTTAGCTTCAACCCCTTGCTGTCATCAACTTCCCTGAGAGCCGTCCGCCACCTGTCTACATCCTTGGTGCTGAACTTCTTCTCCCGATTCACCTTCTTTTCCTCCAAATTCAATATGGCATCACGATATGACGGCCTCTGCAGCTTGTGCTCTTCAGGTAGCTTGAGCTCGTCAGGCTCCACGTCATAAAAGATGGGTAATATCACTTTCTTATTCTCATCTTCTTTAGATTTAGAGATGTTCTCCATCATCTTCGCAAGCTCGATGAGGCACCAGTGACTCGATGCATAGTTTGGAGAGAAGATGGGTATGTAAAGCTTGGAATTATCAATCGCTTGCATAAGCTTGTCATTAATTATTTCACCCGCGCGAATCTCAGCATCATCCATGAAAATGCGGATCTGGGCATCATCTAAGAAGTGATAGAGGGTGTCGGCGAATCCACGACGCACATCGCACCCCCTAAAATTCAGGAAGACCTGATACTCACCTCCTAATGGAATGTTAGTCCTCGTTCCTCTCTCTGGGTTCTCCATAGGAGCTCACTTCACGCTTAGCAGGGTCAGCTCTCTCTCTCTCTCTCTTGTTTTGCTGTTCTTGAGTACAAGTCGGGGGACTTTGATCTATGGTCACGACGAAGACTATTAAGACTTGTAGAGGGACCGTTGAATTATTACTAATTTTACAAAGACTCGAGATATTATAATTAAGCCAATGCTTTCAAAATAACAAAACCATCTTTATATGTAAATATTTAATTTAATCGGTGCCCGCGGAGCACTAGTTAAATATAACGCTTATTAAAAAATACTACACTTCACATATTTGAACATGACTCCATCTGCCACAAGAGATGCGTGTGGGCAACTTCGCAGCAAGTGCAGAGCCCAATCTACAGTCACGTCCAATTTACAGTCAATAAGGCCCTTTTTCTTTCTTCTTTCTTCTTTCTTCTTTGCGTGCTTTCCACGTGCTCTCCTTATCCCTTTATGGATCTTCTTTTTCCTTTTTTCCCCCTACAAAGCCGACTTTTGACTAACTCGAAAAGAAGGGACAAATATTAAATATATAGCTCACTAGTAGAGCGTTGGAATAACCAACGCTCCAAAGAAAAGAATAGGCAACATATAATATGTTAAGAGGAATAGCTAAGATTAATAAACAATGTGAAATGGCATTAATTAGAGAACCTAAAAAATATCTAACATGAATGGTATGAGCAATCATAGTTCAGTGAATAATACATCTCTTCTAAGCAATAATCGAAATCAAAACTAAGTAAAACATTACTTTAATTAACGACTTGACTAAACTATGCTCTAGCAAATGACTCCCACGAATCAACAAATTGCTCCCCCAAAGCTATCCACAGTGTGGATCTCGCGTGCGAAACTCTAAAATTTTGCTCCGACTAAATCGTTATTTCAAATAAACTCCCCTCAAACTCCACGGCTTCACAACTCCCTAATCCATAATTTCCATGAATTCCACGACTTAACAACTCTAAAATTGGATATTGCAATTCAAATTTCAATTAATTTCCAAAAATCTTGAAAACAACTCTAAGTAGAAGAACGAAGGGCTTGAGTCCTTATCGAGTGTTATGAAACAAAGTAAATCTAACTTGGTGAGGTCCCGTGGCGTGTAGTAGGCGCAAGGCCCTTTTTCTCTTTTACTTTCCTTTCTTTCTTCTTTCTTCTTTCTTCTTTGCGTGCTTTCCACGTGCTCTCCTTTTCCCTTTATGGATCTTCTTTTTCCTTTTTTTTTCCCTACAAAGCCCACTTTTGACTAACTAGAAAAGAAGGGACAAATATTAAATATACAGCTCACTAGTAGACCGTTGGCTTTATTCCAACGCTCCAAAGAAATGAGTAAGCAACATATGATATGTTAAGAGGAATAGCTAAGATTAATAAACAATGTGAAATGGCCTTAATATTTGAAGCAATTTACAGACATGCCCTTCCCAATCATACAAAAAAGGTCGCTTCTTCACTTTCCCTGCAAGCACAAAGGCTTTATAGAGCACATTCCTCACCAGCTTCGTACCACCACTAGCCATCCGAAAGTCCCCACCAGTCCCTTCACTCAACTACTCCACTTGCCGTTCTTTCACCATCGTCACCGTGGACCACAACCTCAAAGATCACTAGGATCCCTCGAAAGACACCTCCATTTGTTCGTATTAATAAAATTGATTGATGTGTTAAAAATTATTTCATGAAAACAAAAAGAAATCAACAGGCATGATTTATGATAGACTACTTGAACTAAAAAATGAAGACCTCTTTGTGAAGACCTTATTAATCGCTAGCGGGAGCACGACAAAGAAAGAAGTCAAAAGGAAAGATTGGGGGCACCTAGAAAAATTTCTTCTCCACTGAATGCAATGTTTGTATTAGAGCAAATAGTCATAGGATGCAGCACTTTCCAATACTAAATATTTAGCTATAAATAGGGCACTTTAAGCAAGCCATAAAAAGAAGAAGAAGAAGTAAAGTTAGCTTCAGAAATAGAGAGTTGCAGTACGAGCATTTGCATTTCAATAAGAAAGTCCTCCCTCTAGTCTTCATTTGTGCTCTTGTTCCAAATTTCCAAGGTTATTCTTCTTTTGGTTTAAACATTTGGTGTCAGAGCTAAAAATGACATTCACCAATTACGTTCAATTGCACTTCACAAAGATAAACGAAAGAAATTTCAACAACTAATCTATCTAAATGAATATTCTTTTCACATTGTAAGATTTATGGAATCCGGTGGAAAATAATTACGTCAAAGTGGCCAATGCTCAAGCATTTAATGCTTTAAAAAAGGAGGAGAACGATTTATTGGTGGCATCCGGGAGGAAAGATTATAATGCATTATATGCAATCTTTCAAGCCGTAAAGGAAACATTATTTAAAAAAATATTGAGCGTGGAGACCGCAAAAGTAGTGTGGGATGTTTTGCAAAACTCCTAAAAAGGCAACCATTTTGTTAAACAGGTGCAACTCAAAACACTTTAAGGTGATTTCGAGTGCAACTCAAAACACTTTAAGGTGATTTCGAGTCTTCACGCATGAATGACTTTGAATCAATCTCGATATATTTTGATCGCTTGCAAATCATTTTTAAATAATTAAACGTCAATGATGAAGACCTACAAAATGTACAAGTCTTAGAAAAAATCTTGAAGTCTTTGACCAAAAGATTTGGCTACATGATTGCAGGGATTGAGGAAGGGCAATAATGTGTCAACCCTAACGTGGGAGGAATTGATCGATTCATTGTACTCACATGAGCAAAAAATGAATCAAAAGCCCATTGCTTCATATCACAAGCAAGCATTGTAGAGTCAGATCATTTCATCAAGTTGAGGAGGCTCGAAGTTGTGGACGAGGCCAAGGTAGAGGTGGAAATTCAAATTCCATTAGATAATATAAAACATATGACAAATTAATAATTAAATGTTTTAGGTAATTTAGTCCTAAACCTTTCTGCATTTGTATTAATTGAGTCCATCCGATCAATTTTGATTAGAAATTGCTAAAATGGACTTCAGCCATTCTAGGTGACATGGTGTCATCGACGTGAACATTTTAAAATAATATTTTAATAATTTTCCGAATTTTCTATAAAAAATTTCTTTTCTTTTTTATTCTTTTTTCTTAGCGTCAGTAAGGGCTGCTGGTTGACCCTCGCCCGCACTGAGCGAGGCCATCACAGCCCTGGTTGGCTATTGGCAAGGGCTGCAACGCCCTTGCTATGGTCGATGAGAGCGTGGCAGCCCTGGTCCGATGCCCTCGATGTGGCCAGTGAAAGCCGGACCAGAGAGAGTTGGAAGAAAGCAACAAAAAGTCCCCAGCCAACGAAGGAACTTAGGAGCCACCTCGACAGCGCATTTGGAGGGGTTGCAGTGCCTCATGGTCCTCCGCGCTGGCGGCCTGAGAGCTGAGTCCGCTGTGTAGATCAATATTGAGTATCCAATCTACGACCTGGTCGAAGAGGACGAGTTCGATAGGCTTGTGGCCAAGCGTCGCGAAGAAGAGGAACGGACCTAGGGTCAGTACTCCAAATGCTTATGGGTCCACTTCTATTAATCTTTATTTTTACAGCAGTCTTGTGGATTTGTTGAATTCGTAGGTTCGAAACGGTCTTGTAGGAGAGAATGTTAAGAGAAAGAAGATACGTGGTGAAGAATCCTGCACCATCTTCGCTGTAAGCTGCAGCAGCATTGATGGGGAACTCTGAGGTTGTCTTCAGAAAAATAGAAAGAACAGAAAAGAAAACAAACCAAATTATAAAATTCAAAAAATATTATCAAAAATATCTATGTCGATGGCGTTGGTCATATCACATCAAATGGTCAATATCCACGTCAGCAATTTCCAGTTAAAATTGACCGAATGGACTCAATACATAAAGATATAGGACTAATTGGTTAAATTATAAAGTTTATAATTAAATTAGTACTAATGTAATTGATATATGACTTTTTTGGTACTTTTCCCAACTAAATACCATTTAGTCTAATGTATGAAAACTAATACTAAATATTATATTATCACAGTTCTCGAAAATAATAAGATGGGTTGTTCATCCTTTTAAAAGCTTCTTATAAACGTGGTTAAAGAATGTATATTTGGCACATATCTACCCTTAGGAATGAGTTTTAATAGCTTTTTGGGAAAACACACTTATAATTGAGGCAACTAGACATGTGGCGACACGAGACATCTCACCTATTTATATGTGTTGGTCTATTCCATTTAAAAGTTATTGGGCATAGCCGATTCATGTGAACCATCAACTTGAGTAGACCTACAAGGGACCCAAATTATAAGATAGCTTACGCAAATCAAATGAATGTGAAAATTGCTCAATTACATTCATGTCAATAACTGGAACTTATCAAGTAAAAAGAAAACATTTAATACTTATCTTTACATTTTACATTTTAAAGAAACATCCAATGGTAAGTTCAATCTTGTACTTTTTATGAAAAAATTCCCATGATTCCGCGCCTACATTTTTACTTTTAATATAACAAATCCAACGGTTATTCAATTTCATCAAACTAACCCACGAGAAGCCATACCTAAATCTAAATAAACAATAATAATGCATATGATTATAGATGAACAAAAAGAGTAGTTTAGGGAAAAGTGTTAAAAAAGTTCTAAGCCTTTTGTATTGGTGCCAATTTAGTCATAAACATTTTAACTTAATGTTAATTTAGTCCTAAACCTTTTATTAGTGCCAATTTAGTCATAAACTATTTAATTTAGTGCTAATTTAGTCCTAAAATTTTTAGCTTAGTGCCAATTTGGTCCTTCTGGCTAAATTTTGCTGACGTGGACGCCAGCGGCGGATGATGTGGCATGACCGGTAAAGAATGCGCGTTGACAACTTTTAATAATATTGTAATATTTTTAAAATTATTTATTTATATATTTATTTTCTTCCCTTTTTTCCTTTTCTTTTTTCTTTTCTTTTTCTTTTTTTCCCCTACTCTCCTCCTTCCTCCAGTCGATCGCCAGCTAGGCGACTAGGCGAGGTGAGGGCCGACGAGGTTGAGGTCAACCTCATTGGCCTTTGATGCACCTAGGGTAGCCTCACGCCGAGTGGGCAAAGGCTTGCCCTCACTAGATCCGGCGAGGGTCAAGCCTTGCCAGCCATGGGCGAGGCCCAACCTCGCTAGATCCAGTGAGGCTCGACCCCAACTAGATCTAGCAAGGTTGAGCCTTCACCACCCTCGCGATCGCTAGGGAGGGCTTGAGCCTCGCTAGTGGCCGATGAGGTCAACCTTGACCTCACCGGCCCTTGCCTTTGGCCGGCCGCCCAGTAGGCGACCAGCTAGAGAGAGGAGTATAAAGGAAAAAAATAAAAGGAAAAAATGAAAGAAAATAAATAAATAAATAACATATTAAAATATTATTAAAAGTTGCCCATGTCAACCGTTGGCTATGCCACATCACCGACCAGCATCCACGTTAGCAAAATCCGACCAAAATTAGCTAGAAGGACTGAATTGGCACTGGATTAAAAGTTTTAGGACTAAATTGGCACCAATAAAAGGTTTAGGAAAAAATTGACACCAAGTCAAAAATTTTAGAACTGAATTAGCACCAATAAAAGGTTTAGGACTAAATAGGCACCAATGCAAAAAGTTTATGACTTTTTTGACACTTTTCCTGAGTAATTTCCGATAATTAAGATTCGTCAAGTAATCGGGAAAAGTGTTAGAAAAGTCGTTTATCTGTTGCATTAATGCTAACTCAGCCATAAACATATTGTATTTGTGTTAATTTAATCCTAAAAATTTTAACTTGGTACCAATTCAGTCTTTTTGGCTAATTTGGGTTAGATATTGCTAATGTAGACATAAGTCGACTTATGTGGCACTATCGGCGTTGACGTGAACAATTTTTAATATTATTTCATTAATTTTTCAATTTTTTATTGTTTTTTATAATTTTTTTCTCTCTTTTCTTCTTCCTTTTGCCAGTGACCATCCAAGGTCAAGTGGGTTCGTGGCAAGACCAAGCCCGCAACGAGGCTTGACCTCGCCAAACCTGGCTTGGGGGCTTGCCCTCACCGGGCAAAGGTGACACCCAATAAGGCTACTATGGCCTGGGTGAGGGCTGGTCCTGCCTAATTTGGCCTAGCAAGGTTGACACTTGCCTAGTTGAGGGTAAGCCCTAGTAAGGGCTCCCCTCACCAAGCTAGATTTGGCAACACCAAACCCTCACCCAAGCCAAGGTGACCTTGTTGAGTGTTGCCTTTGCTTGGTGACACTTAGTGAGGCCACCTTGGCCTAAGCAAGGGCCAACCTCACCAAATTTGGCAAGGGGAGCCATCGCCGAGGCTCGGCCTTTCCATGGCCATGCAAGGCTAGCCTCCCTAGCCATGGTCAGTGGCCGGTCACTAGCAAAAGGAAGAAGAAATTAGAGAAAGGAAAAAATAAAAAACCAAAAAAAAAATGATAAAAATTAAAATGTTATTAAAAATTGTCCACGTTAGAACCGACAGTGCCATGTAAGCCGATCGGCATCCATGTCAGCAATATTCTATCAAAATTAGACAGAGGAATTGAATTGGCACCAAGTCAAAAGGTTTAGGATTAAATTAACACTAGATCAAAAGGTTCAAACTAAATTGATATAAATGCAATAAGTTTAAGATTTTTTTAACACTTTTCATTCAAGTAATCAATAGCTATTTCTAACTTCCCAATTTGAAGTCAACATAATCATCAAGCATTCCGTAGGTCACTCATCTTCCCAGTCTTATAACAATCTGTGTTTATATTCTCTAAACGATCATATGTTTAAAAATTATCTTTTTTACCATGACGTAGGTTTGTCCAGCAAGCCAAGGACTATGTATTAAATGAAGACAACTAATGACCCAAAGTTAATGTACCGATCTTTGGTATTTATAGGCCGCAAATTAATTACTGCCACCTATAAGATGACAACAAATCGTCTCTCTCTCTCTCTCTCGTTTTGTGGGTTATGTTTTGTCTCTAACCTTTTTTCTCGTAGACAACTTTTGAACATGTCTTCCCTCTGATCATGAACTCGTGCATGACAGATCTCATGCAACGATAGAAGCTGGAGCAACCCTTGTCGAAATCAACATCGTTTGATCCATCTGATCACATCACGTAGAGAGACTTGTGCGTTGGAGTCACGATCAAGAGCATGGATGATAACAACAACGAAGAGAAAATCTCTCTCTCTTCTCTATTGAAATCTTGATTTTGGGTCCACGACCGAGAAGACATATAAATGCCAATAGGAGACCTGAGGGCAGGGAGGGCATTCGTATGGCTCGTTGTTTCCTTCATATTGCTATGCTTAGCCGTAGGCGGCGGCTTCCTCATACGGTACTTGACCCTCCCTGAATCCACATCTTCGAGTTGGCTTCTCTACGCCGGGATGATTTTGGTGTGCTTTCCATGGTTCTTTTGGCTCCTCACATGTAGTTATCGATGTATTTCTCGAACATGTGGTTTTCGATTTATTTGTGGAGGTGGAGACGATGGTGGTGGCACCTCGAGCCACCGAATGGGTGGTGGAGGCTGGGGCGGAGGCGGATTCAGCAAGAGCGTGACCGGGAAAAATAATGCAGCATCTGGATCCATAAAGGTGAACGGCTCTCGCGTGGATTCTCCGAGAAATGGTGGGAGGCAGGTGCATTTTGGAGCCGCCGTTGTAGTGAACCAAAACAATCACAATGACGAAAATGGCAATTCATTCCATGATGTGTCCATTAAATCGCACGAGAGTGAAATGCCGATTGCTTCATCGATGGCATCTGGAGGCAGATAATTAGATTACCGGGGAAAAAAAAAATCTTCCGAGTTCAACGTTGTGATCGACTCTAGCCAATGACAATAATAGGAGTACCAATTTTCAAATCTAGATACAAACCATGGCATGTAAGAGGAGATTTCGTGAATTTGGTAACATCATCTGCAAGAAGGAAAGTCATTCCATCACTTGAGGTTTCGTGAATTTGGTAACGTCATTTGGCCGAAAATAAGACTTGGCCAATCCGTAAAATTGGGTCATTATTTGAGACTAAATAAGTCACTTCAAATCCTTCTTTTGAAAAAAAACCTCCACTTCAGGCCTTATATAAAATTCTCCCAAAAATATAATAAATACATACCCGGCCCATACCAAGATCAGAATTTAAGCTCACTGTGAGAGTGTCTTGTTTTACAGGCCTTGTTATAAAAGTTCAAACAATTCAGCCCAAAGCTTTAGGCAATGGAAAGTTAACAAGCCCGTGTTATTTGAGAAAAGCCCAAACCTTTACAAGCTCAGCCCGCTTCAAGACTCAACAAGCCCGGCCTTCATAACTTCTTCTTTCTTCGGCTTTCGATCCTGCAGCGGAGAAAACACGGGCACATCACCGACTCCGCGCCCTCACGCTCCGCCGCGAGAGGGCGGTCATGCTCCACTACTCCTCCCCTTCCTCCTTCCCTCAGCCTCCGACCATCCGCCGACAACGACGCCCGGCCTTGTTCGGTGCATGCGGCTCCCCGATTCACTCCTCTGCTCAGTACGCACAGTTACGTATGGGTGCTGATTGGGGCGCGATTTGCGTGTATGACGAAATACCTGACTTGAAACAGTGGAGAAAACAGCCACAGATGGAGCTCCATCGAGCTCGAATTTGTCATTTCAAGCCCTACTTTACTGGATTATGTTAGCGAATTTGAGGCCAAGTTTTCTCAGATTCTCTGATTTTTTCTATTTTTGATTTTTGATTCAATCATCACACTAATTTCTCGTTTCTTTTGTATTTCCAGCAGTTTTTTATCCTCACTTCTGAAGCTCCTTTTCACTAACGACGATCGACATGGGTATAGAGCAGCACCACGGAAGCTCCCTCTTGGATAAATCCATATCTTCCTCTTTAACACGCGAAAAACCTCTCTCGGATTCCATTGATCAATTCACTTTTCCCGATATTCTCAAGCTACAAACAACCACCATTTCCTCGCAAGTTCCTGATATTTCACTGCTGCTCCCCGGAGACTCTGTTCGCCCCTCCTTGCGATCGTTGTAACCGAAGAGCTCGTGAAGTGATCATTTCTACTCGCGATCGCTGTAATCCGACACGTGGTCAACTTTTCTAACATGCGAGTCAAGAATTCTGACACGTATAGGATCAATTTTAAAATTTTTTAATAAATGATATGTCAAAATTTAAATATGTAAAAAAATAATGAAATAATAAAAATTATAAAGAGAGCAAAAAGAAAAACCTAATCTTTTCTTATCTTCTGACTCTTGCTTCTCATGACACACAATTCTCCTCAAGTTTTTTTATCTTCTCTTCTAACATACAAGTTCAAAATGTGGATTGCTTGTTTTTTTTTTCCCTTCAAATTTTATGAATTATTGGAATGAAATGTAGTTGAATTTTTTGAATTAAAATAATGAATGATATTAACAAACGATGGATAAATATTTTTAGTGTAAATTCATTCTATACTCTTTTTTATTATTTATTTATTTGTGAATTTGAATCTAATTGATTTGATTAAAATAATCATAAAAATAATCATTTATCATGTATAGATATGAAAATACACATTTAATTTATAACATGTCCCAACTGGTTGGAATTTTCTATTTTTTAAGAAATATGACACATCGGCATATCGTGTCGTGTCGTGTCGTGTTACGTGTCGCATATTAATATCGATGCTTCTTAAATAGTAATAGATTGTTTACTATTGGCTATGTACCTAGCGGTTCATAAGAACAAAAGTGGAAATGAAAAAAATTTCAGCTAGCATAACAATAAATCGAAAAGTTTTAGTTTAAACGAAGAAAAAAACAGTATTGTGTAAGAGCGAAAACACATTTGAATTCGCGCGAGAAGAGAGGAAGAGAGACAGAGAGAACCCCAAGACCATTGCCAGTGCCGACATCCGAAGCCAAGGCGTGGGGAGGTGAGAGCCGCCAGCTTCTGGTACCACTCCCTCGGATATGTCGGCCTCGCATCCACGTACATCTCCGCTTGCTTATCGAACAGCCCAGCCATCACTTGAACTTCTCTCTCTCTCTTCTTCAACTTGAACTCATATATATCGTGCGAAACTTCTCGAACAGGAATCGAGTCAGCGTACGAAAGCCATGACAATTACTTGGGAAATTTAAAAAGACCGTACTCGACTTAGCTTCCTATTTCAGGTTTTGTATGATGGAGCCAGCCAGATCGAAGTTGACATGGCCAGGAATCCAGATCTATGAATACCTTCTTCGCTGTGACTACTTTCATATTTAGTCAACGGGGTTTTGGTTATGTGAAATCCGAGGAGAAGTGGAACACGCGATTCTACAAATTGTAGGGATTTCAGTACTTCCGCAGAAGGTCATTGAAGAATACATGAAATTTGGTTCCCTTATGAAATAGATTTCTTTTTCCTACTTCGTTTGCGCTCAAGTCCTTTCTTATCAAAATTCGGGGTTTTGATATCGGTCAACCAGAGCGTATATTGATGATTTATATATGTTGACGCTAGTGTTGTAGCCTCTAGGTGAAATTTTTGTTTCCATATGATCAGGGTTACGGACCATGAATCTCAGTTCCTTCTTTTCCATATTTTTTTGCGTCATGTGGTGGTTGTTGGTGGCACTCGCCGATGGGAAATGACTGAAGGGGTGGATAATATAAGTTCGGATGTCTGGCAATGCCTGTCATCAAGTTCCTAGTAGCATTAGTTTCCCTCATTTCTGCCTTGTGTGCTCGTGCGAGATTGTGGCCGATGATTGACGTTGGCGCTCTAGTGACTGTGGGAGGTCGCCGGCGGTAGTCGACAATGGCGGACCAGTGACGGATTGACATGACTAACGGCAGTGGATAAATGGTTAAACTGCTTAAAGATCGAAAGTGCTGACCATCGATTCAAACCTCGAATGTTCTGGAGGTGAAGTTCATTTTGGAGGTGTTTCTTTTTAGTCTGCAGTAAGAATAACAAAGGAAAGAAAAGGAGAAGTATATAGGTTTTCTATTCGAAGTGGGTTTGCTTTAAATAAGCCAACTCATGCCCGTGGCCCAAGCCTGTGAGTCCAGGTTTAGTCCATGTTCGGATTGGGCCCAAGGGCCCAGCCTGAGTCCCTGCTTTTCAGAATATAAAAATTTAAAAGTAATAAAACAATAAAAATAATAAAAATTAGAGGATATTCGAGAAAATAAAAAATTGAAAATGGTACGAAACAAAGACCTTGATCAGGTTGCTTCAGTTTTAGCACATGACCTAGCTTAGTTTCATTTAATTATTGTGCGTGTATATATATAGTTTAGGGATTATAGTGGTTAATTTTGATTTAGAAATAGGTTTAGAAAGATTTATCTTTTAGACAAGGAATTAGACTCATTTTGAATTCACCTTATGGGATTGTTGTCTAGGGGCTTAATAACATGGGCATGTGTATTCTTTGCTTAACACTTTATTGGGCTTACTTCCTTATACTTTACTTTTATCGTACTAATTATGATTGTTTATTTATCCTTGATTGCACCCTTATACATGGACATCATTCAATGGCCTAGAGTGATGAAATGGTTATAAATTGCATAAATATATTAGGTAAACAGATCAATCAAGTTAGTGTACTGAAAAGGCAGTAGTTAGGCAACTAATATAATCATGTCCCAATCTTAGATCTCTAATTGTGTAGGTAGTGAAATATTTTTCCTTATCTAACTTGACTCCTATTATCTGACCAAATTTTTAAAAAAATCTTGACTCCTATTTGGCCCTAGCAAGCTAGTCGCAGCTCTTACGACCAAAAAAAAAAAAAAAAAAAAAAAAAAGCTAGTCGCAGCTCATTCACATAGAAATCTCTTAGGATTAATCGAATTTAAAATGTAAACACCAATGTCACGAGAAGTAAGGGTTTATAAGAACTCAAGTTATTTGGCAATGCCAAACTCAACATGACCTCTAAATCCACTCCCTAACACTACATTGGGAGGGTCACACTAGATAAAAATTGCCATATTTAATTGGAGAGTTTTATATATGAGAATGAATACGTGAATTCCTTTCCTAATGAGATGTTCCTGCTTTTGTTTAAATACTTTAAAGACAAGTAAGAACGGGGGTGGTGAAATTACATTTTGTAATGGACAAGTCAGGCCTGCCTTCAACAACAAATTGGAGTCCGCCCATAATGTGATCAACAATGAAGAAGCCTTAAGGGGGAACAATTCTGGGAATTGCCTGTTTGCCCGAAAGGCCAAGGACGAAGGATTTGGTTTGGGAAAACAATATTTGTCTTGTTTTTAATGAAGCATGTTTCTACGGCGCACCTCTCGACATGATGAGATTAATATACTGAATCGGAACAGATTAACGAGTAAAATCCAAACAAATACGTGTGCCATAAATGGGGCACTTGCACACCATTGTCGTTTTATGGAGGGAGAAAAAAAGACTGATTAAACATCTGAACAATTGGAGAGTAAAAGAAGCCAAGCACATCATTCTGTTCCATATTTTGCCTCCTCTTCGGCTTCTTCATCACGCCCTTGTCCTCTGTCTCGTTGTTGCCATCAATTCGCCTTCGCTTCTCGCCTTCCTCCTTCTCTTCATTGTTGTCCACAGAATGAACTTGTGAGACCCGCGAGACAACTATAGACCCTCCTGCGCAGTGTCATCCTAGTTGCCGCCATTGTCCTCGCCATCGTAGTCGCCCCCGTTGTCGTATTCACCGTCATCTTGCTGAGGAGAGGGAGGTTTGAAAATATCATGTTTAAGGAGGATTAGAAATCTTAAGAAGAAAAGGTCAAAATCCCCGAATATCGTATGACATTAGTCCCCAGTTCGAACACTCAACCGCAAGCAACCAGCAAGAGTCAGCATAATCCCTTAGCCGTGTCCAAATTGACCAATAAAATTTTTTGACATGACGTTTTATATTACCTTTCTTTTCCTCTCAATCAGTAGGTACTCAGATTCGAAGAAAGTAGGGCAAAGCAGGGGACGACGACGTGAAGAAAGGCCTTCTTTAGATTGTAAACCGATTGTTTCAATATCAATTTCTTCAATCACGGTTTTTAGTTGCAGGATGCTCGCTATTCATTTTCAGCGTTTCAAAACATTCAGCACGAAGTTTGAACAGAGAACAAATTTAAGCTGAGTTTTAGGTAGTCGTGGCCTATTACCTCCTCTTCGGCTTCTTCCTCGTCCTCATCCTGTCCTCATCGCCCTCACCGTTGCCTTTGCCTTCCTTGTTGACATCCTTGTTCTCATCGATATCATCTATTAAACAAACTGGCGGAGGCCCGCAAGATGACTGCACGACGTCATGAACATCTTAAAGAAGAAAACAAATTCCCCAAGTATCATACGACAATAATCAGTTTGAACACCGAAAAGCATGCGCCTAGCAATAACCAACATAACGGGTTTTCCTCACGCTTCACCACCCTAAAAAATGCTTTCTAAAGCATCAATCGAACATAAATCTATTAGAATCAAGCAGCATTCACAAATTCGCATATCTTCATTCCCTCAAAATTGAACGGAGCAACCGTTAGGCTTTGATTTACTTCTTCGTGACTTTCCCAAGACTTGACATAAGTTAAGAAAATATGAAATCTGATTTTGGAGACAAAAGTGGATTTTATTTTTGCAAGGATCAAGTACTGGTATGATAGTTGAGGAAAAAAAATGCCGTCAGGTTGGTGTCGTAGCTTCTTGTGTTAGCCCTCAACAAAGGTGGCGGAGGAGATGATGGCCGGTACATTTTCTGTGCCGGGTGGTGCCTCCGTTGTTTCATGCTTATGAGGACGGGCAAGCCCTCACTTATGAGCGATGAGGGCTGACAAACCTCACTAATACCCGATGAGGGTTGCAAGCCCTCACCAACAAAGCCCAGTTACCTTCTTTTTCAATTTCTTTTAGTTTTTGTAATCTTTTAAATTCTTTTATCCTTTTTCTCCCCTAATTTTTAGCTTTTTTTACAAAAAAATTAAGCCAATTTGCATTGAGGAAGGTTCAGTGAGACACCACACTACTACCAACACGTCACACTTCAGCAAACTCAACCGATGATGAACATAGCTTCGTTGGAGAGAGCTCACTCTTTAATCTCCAATTTTGGCCATGAATACAGCATGTAGTATAGCCATCAATATCAATTAATTGTAGTAACATGAGGAAATGGGGTCGAGCAAGTTCCTGATTACACTGGATTGAGATGTGTAATCGCCCTACTTATGCTAATGTGAACGATGGCTCACTGAAGCTAAAGGCAAGGAGATACAAATACCTAAAATATGCACATGGGGTGGAAGGGACACAAGATATAGTGCAAATGAGTTTTTACCTAGAATTATGATTAGCAAAGACATTACCTTCAATGAGTTTGCTCTAATCTATAATAGGAGTGAGTAACCAATCATAAAGAAAGATCAAATTAACATCCATAAAAATAGATGGAGTTGCAAAAAGAGCACACAAATGAGCAGAGTGGCGGTGAGGTGAAAGATTTTGTATTGTGGCGGTATATTCTATAGCAGCTTATAGATACTTTGTGGTGATAGTAGACACAAGGCTTTGTAGTGGTCAGTCAAGTTATGTGAGTTGGGGTGTTAGCTGAATGTGAAGGTCTAGCTGGCGAATTTGGGAGAAGCGGAAGAGGTGTTGCATATAGAGATGCGAAGAGATAAGAAAATTGGAATGTTAAGAATGACTCAGAGGAGTTGCATGAGACAAGTTCAAAGCACCACAACATGTAGCTGGTAAGATTTGTAAATACCCCTCTTGCCATACGTTTAAGGCACCATTTATGTTGTCACCGTGTATTGGGATGGAGGTGGAGCATATATATTGTATTTCCCAAGCTAGTACTGTTGATTGTTAGAGGTGTATGCCATGTGTACGTGTAGTACTAGATTTGATCTTTCACATGCTGTTGGTAGTTTTATATGATCGGCATGTTACAAAGGGAATGGGTCCTCCAGTATTTCATTGGATGACAGGGAAAGCAGTTCGCGGAGTGTGGCAGTAATTTGGTAAGAAGTAGACCTTAGTCAAGCAGGCTGCCTAGAGAGTGGTGGATCTGTAAGCTGTCATGTTGTTACTATTGTGGTTTGTGGTTTGTGATACGAGTTGGGAGGTTTTGTTATGAGACACGGTAATTTCATCAATGACCAAGGCCAAACAGCAAAAGAAGTGGAAGAGGTAACATGGCCGACACTAGATCACATGGCATATGACATGACAAGAACATAGTGATGGCATGGCATGTAGGATGAATGACGCAGGCAAAATGATGCAACTTAAGCAGCACAGGGAAAGTGTTGGGAGAGCGCAGCAATGTAAAGCGACGAATCACGACCGTGACTTTGCTGCAAACTTGAGCCAATGTGGAGATTTGTGGAGAATGCCAGCTTGGATTCAAGTGAAGTGATGCAAATGGGCACCTATGGGCGTCCAAAGGGTCAATCCCCGACTCTTGCAAAGGTACCGATGAGTCAAGCCATACTGGGTCGAGCCTAATTGATAGGAGCCTGGAAAAGCTATAGGATGCGTTTTGACCCTATTTTCAAATCTTTTTGGTATTATTACACATTGTATCTTATGGAAATTATCAAGATTCTCTGTGAGTTTTAGTTCGAGAAAAGCAGCATTATAGGTTGAGGGAAACACTAGATGAGGATTGAGTGGAATCGGAGCTTGACTAGAGAGATTATTTTTTATGTTAGAATCTCCTAGTTTATAGCGGTATCATTGCTACTTTTCTTGTAGATTTAGATCACTCTTTGAACTGGGCTACGTAAATTGGGATGTGTTGCATCCATTTCTTATTTAATTTTCTGTTATCTCATGACTTTGTTAGATTGCACGACCCTATTGCACAATATTGATTTCTTCAAGTGAAAAAGGAGTCGTGAAGTTTCATTGTCGATTTTTGGGGGTAAAAATAGGTTCCATGTCATTCGAGTAATTGTGATAAGCACAGAATGAACTAAAAGCACAAATAGGAAGGAGAGTGGTGAGTGATGTAAGAATCCTGACCTCACATTCCACGTTGACACAAGTATAGCAAATAAAATTCCTATTACGATGGGAATGTTTAATGAGAGATCTTCCATGGTTGCACATTTTAGAATCATTTTATTGTCTCTCTTCACTATAATAAGGCAAAAATAAAAAGCAGAATCCATTATTAAAAAGAAGGCGTACCTGTTCCACTGGAAAATCCCCTGTTTCGAAAAAAGTTGTTTTGATGGCAACGTCCGACGCTTGTGTTTGTGCATTCAGAATCATCTCTCTGTAGCACTCCCAAGTGATGCTTTTGGCCATGGACCAGTGGAGGGCAACTGCCCACAAGACCTTATCATTATCCGGCACTCCTTTGGTATTCTTGAGATTGATGCATCAATAATCTTTTCCATTGATTCGCACTCAAAAATGTCCAACTTCTCCAAATGCTCTAACTCGTCAGTGCCCTCGACAAACTGCAGGTTCTTGCACAATCCAATTCTTAAACTAATCAAATTCTTCAAGTTTGACAAACCGCTCATCTTTTTTAACGAAATGCAATTGAAAACAGAAAATTGTTTCAATGCTTCCAACGTTGAAATAAATTGAATCTCTTGTGACTGTGAGCAATAACTCAGGTCGAGATTTCGAAGCATCTTTAGGGAACTTGAGACAAAGGACACTCTCCTCCTCCCATCAGTCAACTTGGGAGCTTGTAGCTCATTGCACCCTAGCTCCCCCTCCGACAAACAAACCAACCTCTCGAAAGAGAAACAGCCCTCAATCTTTAAGCTCTCCATCGATTTTAAGACACCACGAAATTCAACTTCAATTAGCTCGATGCAATATGGTACTTCAACATATCTGAGTTTATTCAAACTTGATGTAATGGATATTTTTGTAACGTGTTTGCAATTTGCGATACTCAACTCTTCCAAATTAGGAAGCCCGTCGAGTTCTACTTGTTTCACTTCAATACGTTGGAGCCGTAGAACTCTCAAGTTTGCCGGAAGTTGTTTCAGCATTTGCAAGCCTAGTCCATCGAGATAAAGTTCTTCTAGCAAAGAAAGGGAATCCCACTCTGTAGATATTGCGCGGACTTCAGAAAGGCACAAGTCCAACTTTTTCAGTTTGGATAGCCTCCCAATACATGGCAAGTTGCAAGGGCGAATTATAGTTGATTGACCAGCCCAATCAGAGCAATCCGATAGGAGCAGTTCAACTAGATCAATAAGGTTTGAGACATCAGGGACACTCTGCAATGATTGAGAACTAAGCCTCAAAGTGATCAAACTTTTGGGGAGCTCGGGCAACTCTTGAATCTGAAAGCAACCATTTAGGTCTAGTTTCGTCAATGACTCTAATTCTGAAACTGAGTTAGGGAGTTCCCTCAAGCTCGTACAATTCGTAAGAGAGAGGTGCTGAAGCTTCTTTAGTTTGCCAATTTGTTCAGGCAATCTTTCAAGTGCAACACAATGCTCAAAATTTAAGTAAGTCAGGCACCACAATATACCAATAGAGCAACTAATCGTCTTCAAAGAAAAGCATAGACGAAAACTCAACTTTTCTATAATCAAGTTTTCGGGAAAGGTTGGTGTCTCATGTGTTGAACGACAATACTCAATGATGAGAACCTTTAACTTCGTTGACTCCTACAGAAGATGATGAAACATCAGGACACAGAATTATATGTCCGTGCAAGAAATAAATATGGATTTAGGCTCTCAACTTGTATCATTTGTCATTTGATCCTCTCACTAAATGAGAAAATTAGACTGTGAATTCATTAAATTTTGTCCTTTATTGAAGGAGAAAATTAAACTATAGGGGATTCTAACATACCTTGATCAGGCTCTTGACCGCATCTTCTGTCCAGTCATAGCGCCGAGTCTGTAACACGACCACGTTTTGTAGACGCAAATTGGTTGGCATAAACGGTTGATTATTGTCGTCACTCGTACAATAGGTCAAATCCAACCATTTCAACTTGGAAAGACAGCCAGCAAAGTCGCCTTCCAAGTTTACGTCAGTCAACCTGAGAAACCGTAGATTCGGGAACCGTTTAATTTGCTCCGCAGTGACAGTCATATGAGAGCCTAATGGCGCGCTAAAACGGAGTGCTTGAACGCTTGAGTTATCCTGCCAATGACATTGAGGAGCAGCAATTTGTCAATATTCCACGATTTTATTTCATCGAGAGAAGAAAAAATGAAATAGAAGAGTAGCTACCAATTCAGAAACGTGATACCTCAATTAAGAACAGGGTAGGCAATTTTCTATTCAAATTTGGTCAGGCTTTACCTCTTCCGAATAGAATTGGCAAAGGATGTCATCTCGATCCCACAACTTGGTGCGCTCTTTCTTAGCAATTGCTCTTCCAAGAGCTATGAACTGCTCATGCATCCAAAATCTATTGTTGTCTAAAATCCTTATCATGCACCTCTTAATAAGGAGGTCAGGAGCAATATCAGTGCTAAACGTACCATCGTCCCACATTAAGACTGGCTTAGTCTTGTCTTCATTGATGAAAAAGCATGCAATATCGAGAAATATGTCTTGTTGAGTTAATGTCAAGGCATCATAGGTAATCTGTAACTTTCCCAAGACATCATCATGAGGTTTACTGCTTAGCTCCATTATCATCTTTTGCCATCTTTGTTTGTCATTCCGAAAATGATAAAGCGATTCACCTATTGCTTCAAGAGCTAAAGGTAGTCCACCCATGTAGTAGAGACAAGGTTTTCTGAAAGAGTGTAGTAATCGACGGAGGAGAGTTGACATCAAAGGCATGCCTACTAAAAAGCTGAAGTGCGTCTTCGCTGCCCAACTGATGCAATTGATAGATTCTAGGCGTAAGTCCCTTGATATCCAGACTACTTTCATCCTTAGTAGTGACAAGTATCCTACTACCCAGACCCAGAGACTTCATTTCAATTAGTTTTTGGATTTGGTTGCCATCACTGACATCATCCAAAACAATTAGTACCTTCTTGTTCCAAATTGTGCCACTGTCATCAATGCCGCGAGCCTTTGAGGCATTAGAGATGTCAGAAAGTAATTTTCTTTGCAGCTTCACTAAGTCCCTATCGTTTTTTGCCTTTTCCCTTATGTCCTTAAGAAAGCTGCAGCAATTCTTGAAGTGAGGATTTAATTGGTTGTATATAATATTGGCAAGTGTTGTTTTACCTATGCCGCTCATCCCACAAATTCCAATAAGCCGCACACCATCGGAGCCAATATCTAATAAATTGTTTATGGCTGCTATTGGACCTTCCATTCCAACTACAAATTTGGGCACTCTTCTTTGTCTTAGCTGGAGCCAATCCAAAACTGCGCCAACAACTGACTTGCTTAGATGGCCATCGCTGCCACAAAGTTGAACAGTTTCGATTGAGAAAAAGTAACAAATCCATTCCCTTGTATGGTGACCAACCATATACTAAGTCAACTAATTTCTATCTAATTATCTTAAACATTGTTCCCATTGAAACGCTAAAAAAAAATGGACGAATACCATAATCATAATATATTATTGTTATTTTATGAGATTGACAATTCTTGCGAAAAACAACTTAAAACAACAGAAAAGGAGTATATAAATAATTGACTCTTATTCAAACACCTAATAAGTCTTTTTCGCATCTCTTTTGTAGATCAATTTCATAAACTAATAAAAAAAGGTAGATTCTACTCAATTTAGTGATGGAGACAGGAAGCTTATGTTGATTCTTTATTATTGCATCTAAGAAAGACCACCACGTAAGAAACCAATATAAAAAATAAGTGTAAGAAAAAGTGTTTTAGTTTTTTTTACCAAAATGAAAATACTAAACATCATTGAGTTTGTAAGTTCATTTTTTGAATTCGTCGTGTTCAAAGACATTTAAAAAAATGGATACGAAAGTTACCCCCAAAACTTCAGGGCATGATGAATAGAGGAAGAGAAATGTTTGTTCCTTCAATCAAGTAGAACCAAAATATAAATAAGTGATGAGTTACTGCAATAACAGTTTTATATGGTTCTGTTAACATGGAAAAGAACTTTTCAACGGCATAAAGTTCCATAATCAAGTTCTCTAGCATACAGTAAGAATCTTGATACTTACACGGTTCAACTTTGTATAAAAAAGACGAAGCAAAGCCAAATTTTTATAAAATGAAAGTTAGGTCTAAGACCAAATCATAATAATCCTTTTAGGTCAGAAATTTTTTTGGATATCTCGTGATTTAAAAAATAATTAAAGAAGAATTCGGGACTATATATTTAGATTTAGGGAAATGGGAGTTGGAATATTAGTAATGAATATTTGTTAGATCTATCTTCCGATTAGAAATAATAATTTTCCCATTCACGGTTAGACGATTACCCTTCATGATCCCTTAGCTTCAACCCCTTGTGGGCACCAACTTCCCTGAGAGCCCTCCGCCACCTGTCTACATCTGCGGCGCTGAACTTCTTCTCCTGATTCACCTTCTTTTCCTGCAAATCCGATATGGCATCACAGTATGATTGCCTCGGCAGCTTGTGCTCTTCAGGTTCCAGCCTGAGCTCTGCGGGTTCCACGTCATAAAAGATGGGCAACATCACTTTCTTATTCACATCCCCCTTTTAGATGTAGAGATATTTTCCATCATCTTCGCAAGCTCGATGAGGCACCAATGACTTGATGTGTACTCTGGAGAGAAGATGGGTATGTAGAGCTTGGATTTATCAATCGCTTGCATAAGCTTGTCGCCAATTATTTCACCCGCACGAATCTCAGCATCATCCATGAAAATGCAGATCCCAGCATCATTTAAGAAGTAGTAGAGGGTGTTGGCGAATCCTCTACGGACATCGCACCCCCTAAAATTTATGAAGACCTGATACTCACCTCCTAATGGAATGTTAGTCTTCGTTCCTGTCTCTGGGTTCTCCATAGGAGCTCACTTCACGCTTAGAAGGTTCAGCTCTCTCTCTCTCTCTCTCTCTCTCTCTCTCTCGCTTTGCGGTTCTTGAGTACAAGTCGGGGACTTTGATCCATGGTCATGACGGAGGCTTTTAAGACTTGGAGTGGGACCGTTGAATTATTACTAATTTACGAAGACTCGAGATATTAAAATTGACTTAGCTGACCAACCGCTTCTAAGAATTTTTAGAATATTCGGATGTGATACAGGAAGATCGGTTCGGATACAAGAAAATTACCAAAATAATTATAAATTTATTATAATATTTCCAATTCAATCTTAAATTTATTTATTTTTAATTCCGTTTTAAACCTTTTGTAATTTTGTAAGTTTAGTCCATCCAACCAGCTAGCATTGACATAGACGCCGACCGGCACTGATTGTCCGGCAAACGCTGATATGGCAAATATTTTAATAATAATTTATTTTTTCAAATTTTTTATTAATTTTTTCCTTTTTTTCTTTTTTTTTTCTTTATTTTTTTTTCTCCTTCTTCCTCCTTCCTTGGCCAACGGTGGCAAGGCCTCACCAGCCTCGAGGAAGCTTGGCCCTGGCTAGGCGAGGCTCACCCTTGCCCGATCCGAAGATCCACGACCTGATTGAGAAGGAGAAATGGGGGCAATGTTGGAGGGATTAAGCTGATCGCATCGGAGAACTTCACTTTCTTCACTGTCATCGAGGCCCCCAGCCCTACCCTCACCAAGTACTCTGAGGGCATGCCCGGCAACCGCTACTATGGCAGCAACAAGTACATTAACAAGATCAGATCGAGAAACTCTGCCGCTCCCACGCCCTCCAAGCCTACCACTTCAACCCCACCCACTGGGGCATCAACATCCAGCCCTACTCTGGCTTCCTCGCCCAGCCACAGCCAAGCTTCCCCGAGGCCGACAAGGTCCCTCACTGGCCCTACCTCTAGCCAGTCACTGATCATTAAGGGAAAAAGGAAGGAGGAAGAAGGCGGAGAGAGAGGGGGAAGAAAATTTAATAAAAAATTCAAAAAAGTAAAATATTATTAAAATATTGCCACATCAGTATCGACCGACGTCCATGTTAGCACCAACCGATCAAAATTGAATGGATAGACTAAATTGGCATAATTGTAAAAGGTTTGAAACTAAATTGGTATAATTATGAAAGGTTTGAAACTAAATTGACATAATTGTAAAAGGTTTGAAGCTAAATTAGCAACAATAACAAAAAAGGTTTAAGACTAGATTGGAAAATTTGTAGTAGATTTAGGTTATGAAGTATCGACACTCTTTGAGAGTTTTTATGTCGTGTCGGACACTTCGATACGTGTTCGACGCTTTTCGATACGTGTTCGACACTTTTCGACACTCGATCAATATGTGTTGAAAAGTCTGACACTTGGCCTACTCTCCCGACACCCCTTGACACTCGAGTCAGGAATTCCGACATGCGACGAAATTCCAACATCTGATTCCTACACATACTTTTGGATCAATTTTAAAAAAATTCAATAAATGAGGGTTAAAAATAAAAATTATAAAAAATAATAAATGGGGAAAAAAAGAAAAACATAATATTCTCTTTTATTCCGACTCACTTCCAAAACGTGGATTGCTTGTCTTTTTCTCCAAGCTTCATGAATTATTGAAATGGAGTTGAATTTAACTAATTGAAACAATAAATAATATTAACAAATAGTGGATTAATATTTTTAGTGTAAATTCATTTTATGCTCTTTTTTATTATTTATTTATTTATGAATTTGAATTAAATTAATTTGATTGAAATAGTCATAAAAAATAATAAATATAAAAATATACATTTTACATATAACGTAACCTAACGTGTCAGAATTCTCTATTCTTTGATAAATAACATGTCAGCATGTCGTATCTTGTCATATCGCGCGTTGCGTGTCGATATCAATGCTACCTAGGATTTATGACTGTTTTGGTAATTTTTCCATTCAGACGTAAAAACAAAACATGGTACGTAGTCAAGGGTTACTACTAGAAAAATAGTACACTTCACATATTTGAATATGACTCCATTGTCATAGAAAAAACGTACAGGCTAGGGGTGTGCATGGTCCGGGTGGGCGGTTCTCACCCTAGAACCGGGAATCACCCACTAAGGACTAGTTCTGAAAAATTGGATCTGGGAACCGCCCGTTGATCTCAATGATCCACCCGAGAACTGGACCGGACCGGCGGTTCGGTTCCCAAGTGGATCTATGGAACCGATCTCACGAGCGATCACGCTTAATGGCAAGAGAACCATGGCGGCGGCAGTCTGGTTCCCGGGTGGATCCATGGAACCGGTCTCACGAGCGATCACACCTAATGGCGAGAGAACCATGGCGGCAGCAGTCTGGTTCCCGAGTAGATCCATGGAACCGGTCTTACGAGCGATCGCGCCTAATGGCGAGAGAACCATGGTGGCGACGGTCCGGTTCCCGGGTGAATCCATGGAACCAGTGTCACGAGCAATCACACCTAATGACAAGAGAATCGTGCCGAGCTGCCCTTTTTAAGCAACAAAGGTAAAAAGGAACTCAAAAGTGGAGATAAAGAAAAGTTTCATGAACACAAGAACATATAAAGAAATGTGGAACTAATTCTAAATATGAGGCTTTAGAATTTTAATTTTTTTATAATAAAAAATAATATATTATTATAATACCGAGGCAGTGCAGGTGGGCGGATCTGCCCATGGAACCGGGAACCGGACCGGTACCCACCAATTCCGAGCCAGTCCGGTCTTTCCGGGTGATCCAGGCAGATCCCAGGTCTTTTGCACACCCCTAGTACGGGCAGCTTCACAGTAGGTGCAGCTTCCGGTTAATAGTCAATAAAGTCAATGGATTTAAAAATAATAAGGTGGAGAACTAAGAACACATAGAGTCAGAGGTGTACTTTTTTCCCACGCTCAACTTCTTTCAAGTTTCTTCTTCTTGCCACAATATCAATTCTGAGTTTACTTTGGGGCTTCAGGATTAAAAATATATGATTCTCAAACATTTAAATTATTTATGATTGTTATGTAGCTATTTTTATAGGTGGAGTCCAATATCATTAATTCACAGTACGTCTATGTAAAGAATCACATTTCAATGATAACACAAGAGTTTCCGAATAACTAAAAAGGGTCAATACCACAAAAAACCTCAAACTAGTATATCTGTGACAAATTTACTCTACGTTAATTTTTTTTATCATCAAAAATTTCAAACCAGTATATATATAACAAATTTACCTTCCATTAGTTTAATCATGAAAAATCACACACAGGTACATTTGTAATAAACGAAGGGTAATATATCAAATCGATACACTTGTCAATTATTATGCGTCGTTTAACTCAGCAATTTAACGGTAATATTTAACTGAGTTAATATTAATTTTACGAAGACTCAAGATATGATCAAACTACCAATCGACACCAGAAATTAAAATTGACTTAGTTGACCAAAAGATTCTGAGAGTTTTGTTATATTCGGATTTAATCTAGAGTCTATAAGATCGATTCAGACAAAAATAAAAAATTGGTAATACGTAATTCCCAATCTAGAGAGAGATGGCCTTATTTTAAAAAAATCTGAAAATTTTGCTTCCAAATAATGAACAGGAAATGTTATAACCACGCCAAGGATCATCAGTGGACGGATCTTTTCAAGGATACTTGTTAGTTATATATAATGAAATAAATATTTACACTATCAATGCGCTGATTGTGTATAAAAAGAGGAAGGCAGTGCTTTCGAAATAACAAAATTTTCTTTATGTGTAAATATTTAATTTAATCGGTACACTCGAAGCACTAAATTAAACATAATGCTCATTAAAAAATACTGCGTTTCACATATTTGAATTTGGCTCCATTTGCGATAAGAGACGCGTGTGGGCAACTTCGTGGCAGGTGCAGCGTCAAATTCAGAGTCACGTCCAAATCTATTGATTTTTGGTCGAAACAGCCACGTCCAGTACAATCGATGAAGTTGATGGACTTAAAATGATACGGTGGGGGACATTATCATGACAAGAGCACACGGGGTTCCTTGTTTTTTCAGGCTTTTCAGATGGCTCTGTCTCCGTAGGAAATTCAGAGTCAATAAAGTCGGTGGATTTAAAAATGATAGGATGGAGGACATTATCATCACATGGAGTTTCCTCTTGTTCGTGCTTTTTACACGGCACTGGCAATGTAGACGTCTCCTCTGAATCGACTTTTTAACTTTTGAATAAACAAAACAAGATCCTCTAACATTTGCTTCGGAGTCGTGAACAGGACATGCTATGGCGACCGATCAAGGACTATTATTACAAAATTCTTGTGGACTTTACATTAAATGAAGACAACTAATGACGCAAAGTTAAATATACCGATCTTTGATATTTATATGCCGTAAATTAATTACTGCCACCTATAAGATGACAACAAATCGTCTCTCTCTCGTTTTGTGGGTTATGTTTTGTCTCTAACCTTTTTTCTCGTAGACTACTACTTTTGAACATGTCATCCCTCTGATCATGAACTCATGCATGACAGATCTCATGCAACGATAGAAGCTGGAGCAACTTTTGTCGAAATCAACATCGTTCGATCCATCTGATCACATCACGTAGAGAGACTTGTGCATTGGAGTCATGATCAAGAGCATGGATGATAACAACAACGAAGAGAAAATCTCTCTCTCTTCTCTATTGAAATCTTGATTTTGGGTCCACGACCGAGAAGACAGATAAATGCCAATAGGAGACCCGAGGGCAGGGAGGGCGTTCATATGGCTCGTTGTTTCCTTCATATTGCTATGCTTAGCCGTAGGCGGCGGCTTCCTCATACGGTACTTGACCCTCCCTGAATCCACATCTTCGAGTTGGCTTCTCTACGCCGGGATGATTTTGGTGTGCTTTCCATGGTTCTTTTGGCTTCTCACGTGTAGTTATCGATGCATTTCTCGAATATGCGGTTTTCGATTTGTTTGTGGAGGTGGAGACGATGCCGGTGGCACTTCGAGCCACAGAATGGGTGGTGGGGGCGGGGGCAGAGGCGGATTCAGCAAGAGCGTGACCGGGAAAAATGATGCGGCATCTGGATCCATAAAGGTGAACGGCTCTCGCGTGGATTCTCCGGGAAATGGTGGGAGGCAGGTGCATTTTGGAGCCACTGTTGTAGTGAACCAAAACAATCACAATGACGAAAATGGCAATTCATTCCATGATGTGTCCATTAAATCGCACGAGAGTGAAATGCCGCTTGCTTCATCGATGGCATCTGGAGGCAGATAATTAGATTACCAGGGAAAAAAAGATCTTCCGAGTTCAACGTTGTGATCGACTCTAGTCAATGACAATAATAGGAGTACCAATTTTCAAATCTAGATACGAACCATGGCATGGAAGAGGAGATTTCGTGAATTTGGTAACATCATCTGCAAGAAGGAAAGTCATTCCATCACTTGAGATTTCGTGAATTTGGTAACATCATTTGGCCGAAAATAAGACTTGGCCAACCAATAAAATTGGGTCTTTATTTGAGACTAAATTAGTCACTTCAAAACCTTATTAAGACAATATTTACTTCGGATCCTCTTTTGAGAAAAAATCTCCACTTCAGGCCTTATATAAAATTCTCCCAAAAATATAATATATACATACCCGACCCATACCAAGATCAGAATTTAAGCTCACTTTGAGAGTGTCTTGTCTTACAGGCCTTGTTATAAAAGTTCAAACAATTCAGCCCAAAGCTCTAGGCAATGGAAAGTGAAAAAAACAAGCCCATGTTATCTGAGAAAAGCCCAAACCTTTACAAGCTCAGCCCGCTTCAAGACTCAACAAGCCCGGCCTTGATAACTTCTTTCTTTCTTCGGCTTTCGATCCTGCAGCGGAGAAAACACGGGCACATTACCAATTCCGCGCCCTCACGCTCCGTTGCGAGAGGGTGGTCATGCGCCACTGCTCCTCCCTTTCCTCCTTCCCTCAGCCTCCAACCATCCTCCGACAACGACGCCCGGCCTTGTTCAGTGCATGCTCTCGTCATGCTCATCCAGCGGCTCCCCGATTCACTCCTCTGCTCAGTACGCACAGTTACGTATGGGTGCCGATTGGGGCGCGATTTGCGTGTATGGCGAAATGCTAGCTTGGCGCAATCTAATGGCCTAGGCCGACGGTTTTAAAGCAAATCCTCACAATTCTCAAAAATCGCAATCCCACCCTTTGGATGGGTCTGAAAGGCCAAATTTAGTCTGACGTGTGAAAAGTAATCCATAGTATCGTATGACTGCAATTCTCGAAAATAAAAAATGGATTGTTCACCCTTTTTCCAAATGTTATTACAATTTCAGTTAAGGAATGTATATCGACACATATCTATATGTACAAATGAATTCCAATAGCTTTGGGAAAAAAACACATATAACTATGGTAAATAGAAATGTGCCAACACGAGACATGTGATCTACTTCTATATGCCGATATGTTACATTTTGAAGTTATTGGGCACACCCGATTCGTGTAAGTCGTCAAATTTAGTGATTCTACTAGAGACTCAAATTATAAAATAGGTTACATAAATTAGGTGAATGTCAACTATCAAAAAATTAATTTAAAGAAAAATCCGACGGTAACTTCGATCTCAAACTTTTTAACAAAGGAATTCCCCATAAAACCGTGCCCACATCCCTATTATTAAAATAACAAATCCAACTGTTGTTAAACCTCATCAAAGTAATTTATGAAAAACCGTGCCTAAATTTAAATAGACTATAATAATCCTTGAAAAATCGAACGGAGTCTCTAGCTTGGATTGAGCCAAACGCAAATAGTCAAAGCCTAGTTAAAATTAAAACTGTCGGTCCGACCCCCATGCCGTGAACTACCCTGCTGTCCGAATGCTTGAGGATCTCCGTTCCTGCTCAGCATACCACCACCGGCTCTGATCCTCGTCTACGTCATCTCTAAAAACCTCTTCTATCGAGCCGACCATCGATCGCCACCGCCATCAATCGGATCCAGAGATGTATCCATAAAAGCAAAATAGATTATGAACCAACATTTAGAATAGTATAAAAAGTAATAATCTTAGACCCATACAAAACATGGGCATCTCTCTTTCTTCTTTCAAAAACTCAAGAATTGAAACACTTGAAAGGCTTGCAGATACATTGTAATATGCTTTTAAACCATGCCTTGGATCTTTCCAACACATTTGGTTGGTGGTGGTGACTCGCTGAGCCAAAGGTTCTTAACCTGCGAAATGGGAGTCATCATTAAGCTTTATAAATCATTAATTTCCATGAAACGATAGAAGCAAAATAAAAAACATAACTATAATCTTTTTGGAGTTTGAATCTCTCTTTCTTCTTAGCAGTTCTTACATTAGGTCTTTCAGTTCAGAAATACTCATGGTTTCAAGTGAACTCGTTTCACTGGATAAATGATCTGGTGGATGAACACTTGCCCAGGGAGGAGGTCGACTCCTAACTGCATTGTCGTTATCTTCTGGGGTTATGCCCGGGGACGGGTTCTGTGGAACACGTTCTCTCGCGGCAGATGGGAATACTTCATTGAACTGCCATTGTATACTGTAGGATGAGAAAATGCATATTACTGCATAAATCTCTCTTTAATACTTCTTTTCTTTATTTCACAGATATTAACACTGGTTCCCCATCACGTGGAAAAACCATAGGAGTGTTATTCACCTTCGTTTTATAAAATCTGTGTGACTACAACCTAAAGCTTGAAAATTTAAATTCTCAATTCATTTGATTAAACACGACAACAAACTAAATTGTGCATTCAAATAGATGAATAACATTATTACTATGTCCCAATTTTAGAAATGTCTCGAGCTTTGGACAAGATTGGAGCTAAAATTGAAGCCCAGAGTCAAGCGGAGGGATGCGAGTAGGCATGTACAATCATCCGGGCATCTGGAGGGTCACTCTAGGGAGCCCAGCTCGTAGCCTGTTGAGATAGATAATACAAGTTCAGGGATGACTGAGTGTATGTCCATTAGAGTCCATCTAGATGAGTCTAATAAACTCATCAAGGATCTGAAGAACGTTGAGGAGAGGATCCCTAAGGAGCACTTGGCTAAGAGGTTGATGGATTCTTGAGAAAATTTCTCTAATTCCCTGTTGACTATGCGATAACGGCCACTTTGGAAAATGTCAACTCTTCGTTGTTTCAAAGAGTGGCGGAAGAATAGCGAGAAGCTAATATTATAGGGTTTAGCTTTAATTATCTGAGGCAGAAAGCACATAAAGGCTTTTTGTTAAGGGGTAATTGGGGTTCGAAATTGAGTTATTATGCTAAAGAACCGTTGATGTTTTAATGCAATAAGGTAAAGTACTATAGCAGAGACTCTCCGAAATTCAAGGATAAAAGAGCTGAGGTGAAAGTGACGGCAATGAAGTGATGAATGGGTGTTATCTTTATGTTCTTATCACATGACTCCTCATATGATTGATTAGCTACCCATTGATGTCTATGCGGAAGATGCTGCCTGCGGAGGGGTGGGTGTAAGAACAGTTTTAGATAATAAAGCATGGTAGTTAGTGAGGTTGTTGATTAGTGGAGCTAAAGAAGAACCTTATCTTGCTAACTACTCTTGGTGAGATTGCAATAGGCTGTATATCCTCCATAGGGAACAATAATGACTAGCTCGACTATATTACCCTCTAGGATTTCAGATCATGAAGTGACACAATGTTGCACAGGATGAGGCTCAGACACGACTGAGAAGGAATTGTGGATTCTAAGTCAGAAAGGTCCACTGGGAAGTCAAATGACCAGAAAGCTTGAGTTTATGTGAACATTGCATCTTAATTAAACAATGTGATTGTAGAGTGAAGTTCGGTACAGTATTGCATTGCACCAATGTGATTGGAGACTACATCAATTGAGACCTACGAGGACCTTCTCCAGTACCTTCTAAGGGAGGCTCCAGGAGCATGTTTTCCTTTATAGATGGCATTTCAGGAAGAGCCTAGGTTCGTTTTATTGAAAACAGGATCAAGCTGCACTGTCATTTTTAAACTTGGAAGGCGATGATTTAGAGATAGACAAGTACTGGAAAGATCTAGTACCAAAGAGCCGACATAGAATGAGATTCAGTTATGGGGTGTTTAACAGATTTGCACAGATGAAAGTGAGACATCACACTATCGCCAACACACCACACTTGAGCAAACTTATAGAATGAATGAACATAACTTTACTGGAGAGCTCACTCTTTACTCTTCGATGCTGGCCATGAATACAACATATAGGTTAGTGAATAGATGCAATCCACGGTGATTGATTGTAGTACTCCTGAGGAAATTTTCGTTGAGGAAGTTGCTATTTATACTGGACTGAGATGCTTCATTGCCCTACTTATACGCATGTGAAATATGGCACACTGAAGCTGAGGGCAAGGAGATACACATGCCTAATTATGCACAAGGAGCGATGGGATGCAATATCTGGTGCACAAATTAGGGTTTACCTAAATTTATGAACAGCAAAGATGTTACCTTTAACAAGTTTGCTCCTTTTAGTATAGAAGTGGGTAACCATTTGCAGAGAAAGATCTAAATGGTGTTCTTATAAATAGGTGGAGGAGCAAAAGGAGCCCGAAGATGAGCAGAGTGCCAGTGAGGTGACTAATTTTGTAGAGTGGCGGTATTCTATAGCAAGTTATAGATATTCTGTGGGGACTGCAGAATTGAGGCTCTGTGGGGGTCAATGAAGGTGGATGAGTTGGAGTGGTAGATGAATGCAAAGGTCTAGTTGAGAAATTTGGGAATAGCAGAGGAAGTGTCACACATAGATGAGGAAAGAAATAGGAAAAGCAAAGAGATAGGAAAATTGGAATGTTGAGAATGCCCCGTTACGTGAAAAAAGTGTTGATGCACCACAACATGAAGCTGGTAAAATTTGTAAATACCACTCTTGCTGCACGTTTTGCGTTGGGAAGGAGGTGGAGCATATCTCTCCTATTTCGCATGCTAGTATTGTTGATTGTTACAGGTATGCAATGTGGAGCATCAGACTGAACAACCCAGGTAAAATGTAATGGAAAGCAGTATCTGTTGGGGACCACAAAGCAGTATCTGTTGGGGACCACAGGCTGGTTTTTAGGGAAAGCAGTTCAATTAGCGAGTTAATAAGTTGGCATGTAGACCAGAGTCAAGAAGGCAACCTGGAGAGTGGTCGATCTGTAAGTTGTTATAGTGTTACCCTAGTGGATTGTGATATGAGTTGGGAAGGTTTTGTTACAAGACAGGGTGATTTCATCAATGACTGAGGCTGAAAATAGTTACAGTGAAAGGAGCGGAAGAGGCAGTGTGGCCAAGAGACTTAACTAGTGAATTTGGCATGGAAATCAATTTCAGTAATGACCAACACTCAGTGATGATCGTGTTGGAGCTGTGTCTCAATGCTGCTGTTGATGTGCTGTCATTTTAGTTTATGTGCTGTCATTTTAGTTTTTCTTTGACTCAGTCAAGTTTATTTGTTAGGTGGTTGGTTTGTTAGCTATTTTCTAGGAAGTGGAACAAGTTTGTTTTTGCACGTTTGTGTGCAGTTCTGTTTTGCACGTTTGTGTGTAGTTCCAAAGTGGTTCTTATTTAGTTTGTACAAGACAGTTTTTTTTAGGCTGAATGAAGTAAATATGCTATGTTTTCTCCTTCTCTCTCTGTGCTAAAGAGAAGTTTTGCTGCTGAAAATTGTTTATTTTCAGCTATAATAGTGGTATTAGAGCCTCTGTGGGATCTTAAGGGACTGTGAAGTGAGGGTAAGTGAGTCAAAAATGCTTCCAATCTGCAAAGAAAAAGCTGATGGAGGCGGGATCAAGTGGATTCTCGGCAATGGCTGCTCCAGTTTTTACTGGGGAAAATTATCGAGCTTGGGCTGTCAAGATGACAGCATTCTTGGAGGGTCATGATCTATGGAAGGCTGTGGAGAATGATTATGAGGTTGCTCCACTTCCAAACAATCCGACCTTGAATCAGATAAAGCACCATAAAGAGAGAATCACAAGGAAGGCCAAGGCAAAGTCTTGCTTGTGTGCTGCTGTCTCACCACCTATCTTCACAAGGATCATGAGATGTGATTCTGCAAAGGCAATATGGGATTTCTTGAAGGATGAATACGAGGGAGATGAAAAGATAAGGAGCATGAAGGTGTTGAATCTTTTGAGGTTGTTTGAGAGACAACAAATAAATGATTCAGAGTCAGTGAAGGAATATTCTGATAGGTTGATTGAAATAGCCAAAAAAATCAGAATCTTAGGGACTGACTTGAAGGATGAAAGGCTGGTTCAGAAGATCTTGGTGTCTCTTCCAGAAAAGTTTGAAGCCACTATAGCTTCTCTGGAAAATACAAGAGACTTGGGCGACATAAAGCTTGCAGAATTGTTAAATGCCCCGCAGCACGGGAGCATAGAAGACGATGAGAAGAGAAGAGCCTGTAGAGGGTGCACTACAAGCTAAAGTGAAGTCCAATAATGGAGGCAAAGGGAAGAAATGGAATCAGTTCAAAGGAAATGCAGGTGACTCCAAGTTTGCAGCAAAAGAAGGGAGTTCTAGTGGGTCTGGCAGATGGAAGAAGAACAAGAAGCCTTGTCAACACTGTGGTGGAACTAATCATCAGTCCTTTAGATGCTAGAGAAAGCCTGATACTAAGTGCAAAAGATGTCACAAGGTTGGTCACATGGAAGCGATCTGTAAAGAGAACAATTACTAGCAAGCAGGAGAAGCACAAATAGCAGTGAACGAAACTGAGGAAGAACATTTGTTTATAGCTTCCTATTTTGGCTCTTTTGTTGAGAATGATGCATGGTTTGTGGATAGTGGTTGTACCAATCATATGACTGGCAATTTGAAGCTGTTTAGGAGTCTAGACAGGTTAGTCAGGTCCAGAGTCAGAATTGGCAATGGATAGTGTATTGAAGTGCAAGGGAAGGGTACAGTGGCTATTGAAGGAAATCAAGAGGTGAAGCTGATCAGTGATGTTCTCTTTGTGCCAAAAGTTGACCAGAATCTGTTAAGTGTTGGTCAATTAGTTGAGAAGGGCTATAAGGTGAAGTTTGAAGGGAAGGAATGCCTTATTGATAATGCAGATAGCAAAGAAGTGCTGAGAATGCCAATGAGGGACAAGAGCTTCATGTTCAAGCTATAAGAAATGCAACAAATGGCTTTAAAGTGCAAAGAAGGAAACGCAGAGCTTTGGCATAAAAGGCTTGGGCATGTTCACAAGAAGAACATGTTGTTTATGTAGAGGAATAGCTTGGCAGATGATTTGCCAAGTTTGGAAGAGGAATTTCCACAGTGTAAAACTTGTCTTCTTGGCAAGCAAGCTAGATTTCCTTTCAAAGGAGGAGGCTGGAGAGCATATGAGAAGCTGCAATTAGTCCACATAGACTTATGTGGACCTATGTCTGAGTCATCTCTCAATGGTAGCAGGTATTTCATTACTTTCATAGATGACATGACTAGGATGAGTTGGATTTATTTTCTGCAAGCCAAATCTGAAGTTGCTAATGTGTTTGTAAAGTTTAAAGCCTTAGTTGAGAATCAAAGTGGGAAGAAAATTAAAATGCTTAGGTCTGACAATGGTTCTGAGTATACTGCTCACAAGTTTAAGTTAAACTATGAGCAAGCAGGCATTGTGCAACAATTCACTACTCCCTATTCACCTCAACAGAATGGGGCTAGTGAGAGAAAAAACAGAAGCATTATGGAGATGACCAGATGTATGATGCAAGAGAAGATGCTACCCAAAAAGTTCTGGGCTGAGGCAACTAATACTGCAATGTTTCTGTTGAACAGATTGCCCACAAAGGCCTTAGAGAGGTCAACACATTTTGAAGTCTGGTATGGTGTTAAACCTTCTGTGAAGAATTTGAAGGTTTTTGGGTATAGTCTCTAATCAAAAGCTTACATGATTTTTCAGCCTATGACCGAGAAGGTGATTGTGAGCAGAGATGTTGTTTTTCTAGAGGAAGATGAGTGGAATTGGAAGGAAGAAAAGAATGCAAGACAACAACAATTTGCAAAACAACCACCTGCAACAATTGTAGAGGTTGATGAAGTTATGGATAAATTGGAAGATAGTATGGATAATCTGCCAGTAAGAGGCACAAGGTCACTTGCTGAAATCTATTAAAGAAGCAATGTGGCGGTGCTTGAACCATCTAACTTTGTGGAAGCTAAGGAGGATCAGAGGTGGATTGTAGCAATGCAGGAGGAGTTTGCAATGATTCAGAAAAACCACACATGGGAGCTTGTTGACAGACCGTCCGATAAGAATGTGATGGGGGTTAAGTGGGTGTTCAGAACAAAACTTAATCCTGATGGTTCTGTCAATAAACACAAAGCTAGGCTGGTTGTGAAAGGCTATGCTCAAATATGGGGAGTAGACTATTTTGAAACATTTGCTCCTGTTGTAAGGCTTGATACAATCAGGCTACTATTAGCTGTTGCAGCAAAGAAAGGATGGCCTATATTTCAGTTAGATGTCAAGTCTGCATTTATGAATGGAGAGCTCGAGGAGGAGATTTTTGTTGAACAACCTGAACGCTTCAGTATCAAAGGGCAAGAAGAGAAGGTATACAGACTGAGGAAAGCTCTATATGGACTGAAGCAGGCTCCAAGAGCTTGGTATGGGAAGATAGACCGATATTTGTAGGATTTTGGCTTTGTAAGAAGCTTGAGTGAGTTCACTCTTTATGTCAAGAGGGTGAATCACAATGTTGTAATTCTGTCACCTATGTAGATGATTTATTGGTGATAGGAAATGATGTGGAACTGATAGAGAGGGTGAAGCAAGGTCTGTTTGCAGTTTTTGAGATGTCAGACTTATGAAAGATGACTTATTTCTTGGGTCTGGAAGTCAAACAAGCTTCACATGAGATCTTTATCTGTCAAAAAAAATACATGAAGGAAATTCTGAAGAAGTTTCAGATGGAAGATTGTAAAAGTGTAAGCACTCCTATGGCTGCTAAGGAGAAGCTGCAGAAGAATGATGGAACGGATGCAGTAGATGCTTCTATGTATAGAAGCTTGATTGGATGTCTCATGTATCTTATAGCAACCAGACCAGACATTCTACTTGCTATAAGTGTTCTATCCAGGTTCATGAGTAGTCCTAGTCAGTTGCATTTGGTTGCTGCAAAAAAGGTCTTGAGATATTTCAAAGGAACATTGTTCTTTGGTGTGAAGTTTAGGAAATGTCAGAAGTTTAAGTTGCAGGGTTTTTCTGATAGTGACTAGGCTAGCTCGGTGGATGGCATGAAAAGTACATCTGGGTACTGCTTCACTCTTGATTCTGCCTGTTTCTCTTGGTGTTCCAAAAAGCAGGAGATTGTAGCTCAATCCACTGCAGAGGCTGAGTTTATAACAACTACTGCAGCTGCAAATTAGGCTTTGTGGCAGAAGAAGATAATGAAGGCTCTGTGGTTAAACTCTGGTGATTGCATTGAAGTTAATGTGGACAATCAGGCTGCATTAGCAATATCACATAATTCAGTTTTCCATGGCAAAACCAAGCATTTTAAAGTAAAATTCTTCTTTCTGCGTGGAGTGCAACAAAGTGGTGAAGTTAAGTTGGTCTATTGTAGATCTGAAGATCAGCTTGCAGACATGTTCACAAAGCCACTACAAGCTGGAAGATTTGAGCTGTTAAGAGAGAAAATAGGAGTTTGCAGCAACAACTGATCCAAGGAGGAGTTTGTTGGAGCTATGTCTCAATGTTGCTGTTGATGTGCTGTCATTTTAGTTTTTCTTTGACTCAGTCAAGTTTATTTGTTAGGTGGTTGGTTTGTTAGCTATTTTCTAAGAAGTGGAACAAGTTTGTTTTTGCATGTTTGTGTGCGGTTCTGTTTTGCACGTTTGTGTGCAGTTCTAAAGTGGCTCTTATTTAGTTTGTACAAGACAGTTTTTTTTAGGCTGAATGAAGTAAATATGCTATGTTTTCTCCTTCTCTCTCTGTGCTAAAGAGAAGTTTTGCTGCTGAAAATTGTTTATTTTCAGCTATAACAGATCGACACTGTTGCATCAGAGATAACATGTGAAGAAGGTTCTTTTGGCAGAGGCGAATATATGGATTGATCTTATTTCTCTGATTAAGTCTGCTTGGACTCGATAGACATATGTCGTAGGGAGCAGCCCGTGGAAGGCGTTGGAAGAGGGGGAATATTGAGCAACAATATAAAGCGATGAATCAGGACGGTGACTTGGCTGCAAACTCAAGCCATTTTGGAGATTTGACCAAGATTCCCAGGATGACTGGGGCTTCGATTCAAGTGAAGGGATGCAAGAAGGCATCTACAGTTGTATGGGCGATTAGGGGGTCATTTCCAAATGCTTGGAGAGGCACCTGCATGTCTATGTCAAGCCAGGCTGGGTCAGGCCAATTGCCAGGAGCCTGGACCAGCAAGGCCGGCGCAACCAGGTGCCTGGGTGGTGCAGAGGACATTCATGGGACTAAGTTTTAACCCTATTTTCAAAATCTCTTGGTATTATTAGACGTGGTATCTTCTGACATCGTTTTAAGTTCTATCTATGAGTTTTAGTTTGAGGAAAACACTATTAGAAATTGAGCGAAAAACTGGATGAGAGTTTGGTGCAAATGGAGCTTGGAATCGAGATTGTTTTGATGTTATATTCTCCTAGTTTGTAGTGAATTTATGATTGGGACTCTTCCTTTGAATGGAGGTTACTCTTCAAACAAACTATGTTAATTGTGGTGTTTTGAATTTATTCATTGTTTAATTCTCCGGTGTCTCAGTGATTTTGGTAGATTGCATGACCCTGTTGCACATTATTGGCGTTGTCACGTAAAAAAAGGAACCAACTGTGAAGCTTCATCATCAATGTTTGGAGTAGAAATAGGCTACATGCCATTAGAATAATTGTGATTGTACAGACTGAACAAAAAGCACAAAGAGGAAGATGGAGAGTATAGATTCCTGGTCAAACGTGGAGTGATGTAGGATCCCCAAGCTCCCTACCGAAGTTGACGCACACAAAGCATATTTCCAGTAGATGGTGAATTTTATGAGATTATCCTTGGTTGCACATTTTAGAATCAGTTTAGAATCTCTCTTCAGTAGAAGAAAGCAAAAACAGGAAGCAAATAAAGCAGAAGAAACAATGATGATCCATGGATAGAAAGGATTCACACCTGTTGCAATAGAGGATCCCCTGTTTCTATTTCAAAGTCCGTTGTTTTAGTGTCAGAGCCCGAAGCTTGCATTGTTCCATTCAGAATTTTTGCTTTGTATGACTCGCAAGTGATGCTTGAACCATATGGACCAGTGCTGAGCAACACCCCACAATCCGTTATTGCAATTTGGCACTCATTTGGTATTTTCGAGCTTGATGCCTCGATGATCTTTTCCATTGATCCGCACCCATAAACTTTCAATCGATGCAAAAACTCTAATTCGTCAATGCCCTCGACATCTTGCAGGCTGTCGCACCCTTCAATACTTAAATCCTTCAAGTTCTTCAAATTTGACAAACAGCCTAACCTTTTCAATGAAATGCACCCTTCAACAGAAAATCCTTCCAATGATTCCAAAATAGAAACAAACCGAATCTCCTGTACCTCTGGGCACTTTGACAGCTGGAATTCTTGAAGCATCTTTAGAGAGCTTGAGACAAGGTACACTCTCCTCTCACCATAAGTCCACTCGGGAGCTTGTACCTCATTGCATACTGGCTCCTTCGGCAAGCAAACCAACCTCTCGAGAGACTCGCAGTTCTCAATATGTAATCTCTCCAAAAAATTTAGGACACCGAGAAATTGAACTTCAACTAGATCTGTGCAAGAAGACAGCAAGGCTTCTCTCAGTTTTATCAAACTTGAAGGAATGGATAATCGCTCGAGGAGTTGACACCCTCTGGCACTCAGCTTTTCCAACTGAGGAAGGCCATCAAGCTGTACTTGTTTCATTCGAGTGTGATGGAGCTCTAAAATTGTCAAGTTTGAGGGAAGTTGTTTGAGGGTTTGCAAGTCTAGTCCATATAGAGTAAGTTCTTTCATCAGAGAAAGGGAACCCAACTCTATAGGTGGTGTGGGGACATTTAAAAGGCATAAGTACTGCTTGCTCAATTTGGATAACCTCCCAATCCACCTCAAGTCAAAAGGTTGAATTATATTTGATGTGGCTGTAAATTCAAAGCCATCAGATAGGAGTAGTTCAACTAGATTAGTAAGATTTGAGAGATTAGGAACAATCTGCAATGAATTAGATGACAGTCGTAGAGTGGTCAAACTTCTTGGGAGCTTCGGCAACTCTTGGATCCCATTACAATGAACTAGGTCCAGTGTTTGGAGGTGAGGAAGTTTGCTCACTGTCCCAGGCATCGTCACAATTGGTGTATGCGATGCATTTAGAGATAACAAGCTCAATAGTCCACTAATGGAATCTGGTAATCTTGTGATACTCGTGTGTGATACATCTAGTTTTGTCAATGACTCTAATTTCCAAATTGAGTTGGGGGAGTTCACTCAAGCTACTACAATTCCTGAGAGAGAGGAGCTGAAGATGATGTGGCTTTCCAATTTGTTCAGGCAATTTTTGAAGTGCTAAACATGACTCAATACTCAAATCAGTTAGCCACCTCAATGTACCAATAGAGCAATCAATTTCCACCAAAGACGGACATTCAAAAATAGTCAACTTCTCTAAAATTGGGCATCCAGAAAAGTTTGGTGTCGTTTGCATATTGCAACTTTTTTCAAAAGTGAGAATCTTCAATTTTCTTGCCCCCTACAAAGCAAATGAAACACCATTTTTCATTTGATCCTCTCACCAAATGAGAAAATTGGACTACAGAACCTTCAAATTTTGTCCTTCACTGAATAAGAAAATTAGACTAGGAGGGAAAATGACATACCTTGATGAGGCCGCTGACCTTATCTTCTGTGAACCCAAGGCCAAAAAGATTCAGCACAACCACATTTTCTAGATGCAAATTCGTTGCCTCAAAACGAGGATAACGTTCAAGTTCTAGAAAAGGATGAATTGTATGAGGGTAACGCAAACTGATCCATCTCAAATTGGAAAGACAGCCATTAAAGTCGCCTTGGCAGGTTACATTGCACAACCAAAGAAACTGGAGATGTGGGAACCGATTAATTTGCTCTGGAGTGACAATAATAGGAGGTTGAATGCACTCCCCCGACAACAAATGGAGTGCTTGAACACTTCTCTTGATCTGCCAATGACAATGACATTGAGAAGCAGGAGCAGGAATTTGTCAATATGCCAAAATTTTATTTCGTAGAAGAGAAGAAAAAATTAAAACAAAGAGTAGCTTCCAATTCAGAAACGTGAATCCTCAACTAAGAACACGTTAAGCAATTCTTTATTCAAATATGGTCATACTTTACCTTTGTCGATCTTAATTGATCAATGACGTCGTCTCTCACCCACATTCTTGTACGCTCTTCAGGATATTGTGGATTTTCTTGATTAGCAATTGTCCTTCCAAGATCTCTATACTGATCATGCATCCAGAAACTATTATCATCTAAAACCTTTATCATACACTTATTAATAAGGACATCAATAGCATATTCTGGGCTAAATCCACAATCTTTCCACATGTAGCTTGGATTAGTCTTATTCTCACCAACAAAAAAGCATGCAATATCAAGAAATATCTGTTGTTGATCTTTGTCTAAGGTATCATAGCTAATCCTTAGCTTTCCCAAGACATCCCGATTAGGTAGTCCACCCGTTGTGGAGATGATGTCTTCTGAAAGAGCACGGTAATTAGCTAGGGGAGAGTTATCACTGAAGGCATGCCTACTAAAAAGTTGAAGGGCATCTTTGTTTTTCAATCCCTCCATTTCATAAGGCTTGATTTCATACTTAAGCCCCTTGATTTTCAAAACCCTTTTTCCCTAGTGGTAATAAGTATCCTAGTACCAGGACACAGGGAATTCATTCCGATTAGTTCTTTGATTTGGTTTGGCTCATTGACATCATCAAGAACAATTAGTACCTTCTTGTTGCAAATTGTTTCTCCAATAATTTTGGTCCCATGATCAATGTTATTAATCTTGCGAGCCACTCTAGAATAAGAGATATCAGACAATAACTTTTCTTGCAGCTCGACTAAGCCCTTGGTTTTTTCTTTTCGCTTATGTCATCAAGAAAGCTGCAGTTTCTCCCAAAGTGAGGACATAGCTTGTTGAAGATAATCTTAGCTAGTGTCGTTTTACCGGTACCGCCCATGCCATAAATTCCAATAAGCTGCACACCACCAGGGTCGATGTCTAATAAATTGCTTATGGCCTTTATTAGATCCTCCATTCCAACTAAATCTTCGTTCACTTTTCTATGTCTTGTCTGGAGTCTATTCACAACCTCGTTAACAACCATCCTGCTTAGATCCCCATCGCTGCCACGGAGTTGAACAGTTTAAATTGAGAAAAAGTAACAAATTATTTTTCTTGCATGTTGATCAACCATATACTAAGTCAACTAATTTCAATCTAATTATCTTAAACGTTGTTCCCATGGAAATGTTAAAATTGTGGACGAATAACATAATCATAATAAATTATTATGTTATGAGATCAACAATTCTCGCGCAAAAACAATTCAAAAGAACAGAAAAGGGGTATGTAACAGAAAAGGAGTATATAAATAAGTGATTCTTATGCAAACATCTAACCAGTCTTTTTCACATTTCTTTTGTAGATCAATTTTATAAACTAATCAAAAAGGTAGATTGTACTCAATTAAGTGATGCAGCCGAGAATCTAATGTTGATACTTTATTATTGCATCTAAGAAAGAACCACCACGAAAGAAACCAGTACAAAAGAGAGGGAGGGGAAGGGGAAGGGGAAGGGGAAGGGGAGAGAGCGGACATCACAAGCATCATAATTTTTATACGGCACTCACTTCAGTGCCATAACTTCTTCTTTTTATATTTTAACCGCCATAATTTATGTACAACGCTTTTCATCAATCACTTAAGTACCATAACTTTTTAGTTCACCACAAGTGCTATGCCACATTAGATTTCTGGCATTTGGGGTGAACATTTTTTAAATTTGTTGGCACTTAAGTGATTGATTAAAAGTAATGATATGCAAGGGAATTTTTATAGAAATTATGACACTCAAGTTATCGGAAAAAAAAAAGTTATGGCACTTAGTTGATGTCGTACAAAAGTTAATGCACTCGTGATGAAAAAGTTTATTTTTTTATCAAAATTATAATACTAAACCGCATTTAATTTTGCGAGTTCGTTTTGTTTGAATAATCATCGGGTTCAACGACACAATAAATTATCACCACATTATTTTCACTTAAAACAATAAAAATTAATTTCCATCAGGTGTCTTGAGATATGTTTGTGTGCACGCGCCATGATCTCGAAAGAGTTTCGCTAGTCGTTTACTTTTCATGATCGCTCCACCCACTAGACATAAGGGTTATCGCATGTCTATATGTGTGGACAATTGTCTTTATGATTATGAGGCAACAATTTGTTTCTTTTGGAGTGGGTCAGGCGGCAACAACAACTCATCTAATGAAAAAAGGCACGAATCGAAAGGGTACTCGAATAACATAGACTAAAGAGAGAAAAATTCAACGTTACCCCCAAAACTTCAGGAACATGATTAATTACAAACATCAATTACAAGTTTAAGTTGAAGGAATAGAGGAAGAGAAATGTTTGATCTTTAAATCAAGTGCAAGAATTAAAATACATATTTATGATGAGTTACAGCAATTTTAGACTTATTTCTTTTAACATGGAAAAGGACTTCACAAATGCAATTGCATTCAGTTTTCTCTCATTAGGAATCTTAATACATTCATCGATTGAGTGAGCATAAAAAAGATGAAGCAAAGCCAAATTTTTATACAATGAAAATTAGGTCAAAAACTATATCATAATAATTCTATTAAGATAAAATAATGTGAGACTTTGTATTTCAATATAGTGAAATTGGAGTTGGAATATAATTAATGTATTAGATCTACCATTCGATTGTGAAAAATAATTTTCACACTTACAATTAGATGGTTACCTTATATAATTCTGCAGGTTCAACCCGCTGATGCCACCAACTCTTCTGAGAGCTTGCCGCCACGTCTCAACATCGCTGAACTTGTTCTGATCCTTCATAATTTGCTCCAAATTCATAATGTCATTACTATACAATAGGGTTCTTAGCTTCACATCTTCAGGTTTCACATTATTAAAAATGGGCAATATCACCTTCTCATTCCCATCTTCTCTAGATTTAGAGTTGTTCTCCACCATCTTTGCAAGCTCGCAGAGGCACCGATAACTTGAAGCGTAGTTTGGGGAGAATATGGATATGTAGAGCCTAGAGTCATTGATTGCTTGCAAAAGGCTGTCACTAATTCTTTCACCTGGTTGAAGCTCTTCTTTATTGAAGGAAACCTGAATCCCGGCATCAATCAAGGCTTTGTAGAGGGTGTCGGTGAAACCATCACGAGTATCGGACCCTCTAAAATTTAGGAACACCTGGTACTCAGCTTCTAATGGATTGCTGGTGCACGTTCCTGTCTCTGATATCGCCATGGGAGATCACTTCGCACTTGACGCCCCGCCCCTCTCTCTCTCTGTTGAAATGCTTTTTCATCTAGCACATTATACCGCCTGTAGGCAATTTCGCAAGAAGCCGAAGAGGTTTTGTAGATCTCGATACAAGTTAGTGACTTTAATATTGAAGTCACGACGAAGACTTTTAAGACTCATTAGAGAACCGTTGAAATACCATTAATTTTACAAAGACTCGAGATATGAGCCAACTACCAATCAATTCGAGAAATTAAAATTGACTTAGTTGACCGATTTCCAACCTTGAGAGAAGTGGCCTTATTAAAAAAATTCTGAAAAATATGCTTCCAAACAATGAACAGGAAATGTTTTGGCCCCGCCAAGGATCATTAGTAGACATATCTCTTTAATAAGCGTTCTATGGACACTTGTTAGCTATATCTAATAAAATAAATATTTACATTCTCAATGCACTGATTGTGCATAAAATGAAAAAGGCAGTGCTTTCAAAATGACAAATTTCTCTTTATGTGTAAATGTTTAATATAATCGGTGCCCTTGGAGCACATGTTAAACATAATGCTTATTAAAAAATATTACACTTCCATTTGCCATAAAAGACGCGTATAGGCAACTTCGCAACAAGTGCATCATCCATGTTAGAGATAATTAAGATAATTCTCTAGAATATATTCCTATATTAGAGATACTTAGTATATTTTTATTAATTTTGTATCTCTCAAAATCATGCAATATCTTAATTAGTATATGTTACATTTGATGGTCTCTCATGAAGCCTATAAATGGGTAATCTACTTTATTATGATACATCAAAATAAACAAAATTAGTCTTGAGGGATATAGAAAATTAACAGAAATATCCTAATTATCTCTAATATAAGAAAATATCATAGATAACAATCTTAGTTATTTCTAACTATCCAATTTAAATGTATGAAAATTATATTATTTGTAATCCAAAAGTACAAAAGTGATGTTCGAGTAGATGCTGTCTACACGGCTAGACCTATGTAATAACTAGGGGTGTGCAACTAGACCGGGTTTACCTAGAACCCAGACCGAACCACCCGAAAAACATGATTGGGAAGCGTTTCCCGATTAAATCGGTTTGGGAACTGGTTCCAAGTTTTGGGAACCAGTTGAAATCGGTTTAGGAATCGGGTCCAAGCAAAGACCCACCTAGAACCAAACTAGTTTTGGGACAAGATTTTAACTTGTTAAAAAAAATAAAATCGTCTCTCTCTGCTATGCTTTTAAATCTCTCCATCTTCAAAGAATAAGCATCTCTCTGCATCAAGTTAAGGGAGAATTGTCTTCAAAAATTATTAAAAAGATTTGTTCTCATACATTATTTTTCTTTTTAATGGTCCCACTTTCAACTATAGTAATAGCCGCGGGATAAGTGCTACTAACTATTGTGGCGCCAATTAAAGCATTCTCAGTCCAACACAAGAAATATATCCCCTTAATAACAGATTCGTCGCATACACATGAAAATGCACATTGATTATATTAGTAGTATTTGTGGGAATGGAACTTTTATTGTTAATATTTATGCATTGTTAGGATTTTTGTTTTATCTTATAATATTATGAGGATTACGTTATTATTTTTTCCGAATTAATGTAAAATTCGAAACCATATAGAATATCGGATGGTTACAAAACATATTTCAATAAAAATAGGGTAGACCATATTTCCGGACCGAAAAAATAAAGTTAGGTTCAAAATAGGGTAGGGTACAGGGTCTAAGTCTAGATCCTATCTACCCTAAACCCGATCACCCTTAGTAACAACCGCGAAGAAGAAACTAAAAAAAAAAAATTGTGCGTCTGAAAAGATACAGCGGTTTTGACCAGAAAAACGAAAAAGAGAAAAGGTATAGCTGTATTTAAAAGAAAAAGAAAAAAAGAAAAAGGTACAGCTTTTGTGTTGGTGTAACCCATTTTTCTAAATGGCCTCCACCTTATTATTTTTTTAAAGGCATCCACTTTTAATGACTATAAATCGGATGTTGCACCCACTTCGAAGTTGCCCATACACTTTTTTTTTTATGGCAAATGGGGTCAAATTCAACAATTAAAAGTGTAATGTTTTCCTGATAAGGATTTTATCGACGAATAACCTAAATTACTAATTAGATTAAACATCCACACATAAAATTTTTGTCATTTTCAACACATTATTTTTCTCATATTACGAACAATCAATAAAAACACTTCTCATTAGGTGTAGAGTGGCTAGTAGATGCTCTGAGAGCACATGTTAGTAAGAACCTTCTAATGATAATCCTTCACTGGTTACCGTAACATGGCCTATTCACAATTTGGAAGCAAATGTTTCAAAAATTGCCTAATAAGGCCATTTCTCTCTAAGTTGGAAACTATATATTACCATTGTTATTGATGTCTATACTGATCTTATGATCTCCATGTTAGATCCAAATACTCCAAAACTCTTAATAATCTTTTGTTCAGCTAAGTCAATTTTAATTTCCCCTAATCAGATCTCCACTCTTTTGTGGTTTGGTTTGGTTACGACTTTTTGAAACCGAATCAAACTGTGAAACCGTATTGTATTGAATTATTAGTTTCGTCAATTAATTTTACCATTTATATATGAATTAGCCTGGTGAAATAGGTTTAAATGCATTTTGTGTGAATTTATGAGCTGTTCTGAGTGTGAATTTTTTTTTCATGAAATTACAAATGATAAAGAGATAAAGATGAAAGAAGAAATAACGACTAAACCACATCAATCCCCAAAAAATGGTTTGGCTTGGTTGGTTCTTGGTTTAGTACGCTTGAGTTGGTTTCATTTTTCTTCAAATCGTATCTATGTAGTTTGGTTTGGTTTGACATCCAAACTGCACCAACAATACCGTGCTCCAACTCCTAATAGTTATCAATAAGGAAATAGGGATTATAAAAGATTTGCGCAATTTTTTGCTTTTTAAGGCCACATTTTATGAGAAAATGTGAGTAGTTATATATTATTGATGATAATATAAGGCAAGTCTAGAGATTAAAACAAATACTCCATGGTGAATAGTTAATTCTGCTGAGGGAGCGCTTAGGCGGAGGAGCGCTTTTTTTGCAAAGAATGAAGAATATCCAATTTTTGCAAAATAATGGAGACTTTTCTAATTATCTAGAGTATCATGTGTTATCATGAGAGGGTGATTCTTTAAGAACATTTTGTTAGAGGATCTTATTTTGTTTATCAGAAAGTTTAAAGGCGGAGTCTGAACATTTTGACTACGTCGCCAGAGCCATGTGAGAAGCATGAAGAAGAAACTTGAAAGAAATGGGGCATGTGAAAAGGTACACCTCCATGTGTTCTTGGAATCGATTTTTTAAATTGGTCTCCACCTTATTATTTTTAAAATCATCAACTTTATTGACTGTATATTAGACGTTGTACATGCAGCGAAGTTGCCTATTCGCGTTTTTTTTGGCGAATGGGTCATATGTAAGTATGTGAGTGTAATACTTTTCTAATAATAATCTGAAACGTCGCCATAGCATGTCCTGTTCATGATGGGGAGTCAATGTTTCACAATTTTTATAATTAGGCCACGTCTCTCCAGGTTAGAAATAATTTATTACCACTTGACCAAAAAGAAAAAAAGAAAGAAATAACATATTACCATTGTTGTTGGCGTCTCAACCGATCATATGGAATCTAGATTAGATCCAAATATTCCGAAACTCTTTGAATCTATTGATCAACTAAGTCAATTATTATTTCCCAAATTTAATGTGTAAAGACTTGATACTACCACTATATAATATCATCCGCTTTGAGCTAAGGCCCACATGGCTTTAAAACACATTACACAGAATAGAAAATCCAAGCATTATAAACTAGTCCATGACTCTCTCCTCAACAATGTGGGACATGAGACATGTCCCCCTCCATGCGCACATCTGAGGATTAAGGTGTGGACGCACAGCCATGTCCGCATGTTTGAGGACCGAGGCACAGGCGCACCACCATTCCTCCTCCCCATGCACCGTCGCCTTAGGCCATCACATTCTCCCCTCCTTTGGACGCTGTCCCTCCTCCCGATGCACCATCGCCTTAGGCCGTCACTTTCTCCCCTCCCCCCCCCTTCAAGCACTGCGTCCTCGCTGTGGTAGTTTGCTCTGATACCATCTGTAACATCATGGGTTTGCCATTATACATATATTGTCCGCTTTGGACCGCACTGGCCCTCAAAATTTTGTTCCTCTGGACTTTGCCCAGAAAACGCGTATGCACAAGTAGAAAACCCAGATGCTTATAAGTTAACCCATGACTCCCTTCTTAGGCAATGCGAGACTAGAGACGCGCCCCTCCCTACGCACATCTAGGGACCGAGGTGCGGACGCACCACCACTTAGGCCATCAAACTCTTCAACCCTTGCCACTTGGGCCGTCACACTCTCCACCCCTTTGAGTACAGTGTCCTCGCTATGAGCCCACACATGATCGGAAGTTGGATCTAATACTACTTGTAAGGATTCAGGACTACCACTGTATAATATTGTCTGCTTTGGACCAAGGCCCGCATAGCTTCAAGATGCATTGCACAGAGTAAAGAACCCAAACCTTACAAACTAGCTCAAGACTCCCCTTCTAAACGATGTGAGATAGGAGACATTTCTCCCTCCTTGCGCACGTCCGAGGACCAAGGTGCGGACGCACAACCATCTCTCCTCCCCACGCACCGTCGCCTTGGGCCGCCACAGAATGGTAGTTGGCTTGTATCTTGAGTCTTTGTAAAATTAATCATATTTCAATTTTATTCGAAATCAAATCAAACTTGGAAACCGTATTGTATAAACTAGTAATTCCGACAGTTACCTTTACTACTTTTATGTGAAGTAGCCTGAAATAGGTTTGTTTTCATTTTAGGTGAATTTAAAAACTGTTGTGACTGTAGAAATTAGTTTTTTCATGAAATTACAAAAGCGAAAAAAAAAATGAAAGAAGAAAGAAGGATTAAACCAAATCAAATCGCCAAACATGATTTCACTTAATTTTTTATTTATTTTGGTTTTACATTTCTTCAAACCATATTTATGCAGCATGTTTTGGTTTCACATCCAAAACGCATTGTGCTTACCTCCTAATAGTCATCAATGAGGAAAAATGCCTTGTAAAAGATTTGCACAATCATTTTCTTTTTAACATAAAGGTACATTTTATGAGAAAATCGGAGTAGTTAAAATGCAATTAATTACAACAAAGGGCAAGCCATCAAGGTGAAGAGACCATGAAAAATGCTCCTCGGTGAGTAGCAAATATATGCTTAGACAATGCTTAATTAGAGCATCTTTGTACGCGATGCAGCAAATGCATTGCTATATGAAGGAGATTTTTCCAGTGATCTAGAATTCCATGTGTTATCTTGAGAGGTGATTCATAGGAATATTTTGTTATCATTATGTTTTTTATATAAATAATTGTGAATTTGCAATAGTGCACTGGGATTTTAAATATGTCCAAATGTAGATATATCTATGGAACAATCATAAAGGTTTAAATGTTTGAAAATCCTATTATTTGTAATCTAAAAGTGCAAAAGTGGGTTTACAACAGATGTTGTCTACATAGCTGGACCCATGTTACAAGCACGAAGAAGAAACTCCAAAAAAAATTGTGCGTTTGAAAAGAGACGACTGTTTTGACTAAAAATAAAAGAAAGGTATAGCTGTAACTGAAGGAAAAAAGAAGAAGGTACGGCTGTATGTGTTGCTGTAATCCATTTTTCTAAATGGTCTCCATATTATTATTTTTCTGAAGGCATCAACTATAATGACTATAAATTGGAAGCTCCACCTACTCCAAAGTTGCCCACACACATTTTTTCTTTTTATGAAAAATGGGGTCAAATTCAAAATTTTAAAGTGTAATATTTTCCTAATAAGAATTTTATCAACGAATGGCCTAAGTTACTAATTAAATTGAACATCCAAACTTACAATTTTTGTCATTTTCAAACATTATTCATCTCTTATTATGAACAATCAATAAAGCCACTTCTCATGAAGTGTGGAGTGGCTAAATGGTGATCTGAGAGCACTTGTTAGTAAGAATCTTTTAATGATAATCCTTCATTGATCGCCGTAACATGTTTAGTTGACGATTCGAAAACAAATGTTTTAAAAGGTAAGTCAAGAGATCAAAACAAATACTCCATGGTGAATAGTAAATTATGCTGAAGGAGTGCTTAGGTGGAGCATTTTTTGCAGAGAATGAAACATATCCAATTTCTGCAAAATGATGGAGATTTTTCTAGTTATCTAGGATACCGTGTGTTAACATGAGAGGTGATTCATTAGGAAATTTTTGTTAGAGAATCTTATTTTATTTATCCAAAAGTTCCAAGGTAGATTTAGGGACATTTTGACTAGGCAGCCAGAGCCTTGGGACAAACACGTAGAAGGAACTTGAAAGAAATTGGGCGTGTGAAACAGTACACCTCCATGCGTTTTTGGAATCGATTTATTAAATTGGTCTCCACCTTATTATTTTTAAATGCGTCAACTTTATTGACTGTTAATTAGATGTTGTACATGCTGCGAAGCTGCCTATACGCATTTTTTTTTGTGTGGCAAATGGGTCATATTTAAATATGTGAAGCGTAATAGTTTTCTAATAATAATCCGTAACGTGGCCGTGGCATGTCCTGTTCATGATGGGGTAGTCAATGTTTCACAATTTTTATAATAATGCCACTTCTCCCCAAGTTAGAAATAATGTATTTCCACTTGACCAAAAAAAAACAGAGAGAGAGAAAGAAACAATGTATTGCCGCTGTTGTTGATGTCTAAACCGATCATATGGACTCCATATTAGATCCGAATATTGTGAAACTCTTTGAATCTATTGGTCTGCTAACTCACTTTTTATTTTTTGAATTGGTTGGTAAAAAAATTAATTATATTTTAACTATTTTCTAAATCAAACCAAACCAGAAACCATGTCGTATTAACTATTAATTCCGTTAATTGTCTTTACTACATATATATGAAGTAGCCTACCAAAATAGGTTTGTTTTTCATTTTGGGTGAATTTATAAACTGTTGTGTGTAGAAAATAGTTTTTTCCTGAAATTACAAAAGTGGAGAGAAAAAAAATGAAAGAAAAAGAAGGATTAAACCAAATCAAATCGCAAAACATGGTTTCACTTAGTTTTTTGTTATAAAAAAGTTTAGGTTGTTTTTACTTTTCTTAAAACCATATTTATGCAGTTTGGTTTGGTTTCACATCCAAAACGTACCATGCTTACCTCCTATTAGTTATCAAAAGGAAATAAGCGTTGTAAAAGATTTGTGCAATCATTTACCTTTAACATAAAGATACATTTTATGAGAAAATTTGAGGAGTTAAAATGCAATTAATTACAATAAAGGCTTGTCATCAAGGTGAATAGACCAGGAAAAATGCTCCACGATGCGTAGTAAAAATATGCTTAGACAATGGTTAGTTAGAACATCTTTGTACCCAATGCAGCAAATCCAATCTTTGCAATATGAAGGAGATTTTTCCACCATTCTAGAGTTCCATGTGTTATCTTGAGAAGTGATTTGTTAGGAATGTTCTGTTATTATTATGTATTTATATAGATAATTGTAAATTTGCAATATTGCACTGGGATTTTTATTTTGTCAAAATGTAGATAAAGATATGGAACAATCATAAAGGTTTAAATGTCTGAAATCATATTATTTATAATCCAGAAATACAAAGGTAAATGCAGAGCAGATGCTGTCTACACAGCCAGCCACATAAAACAAGCTCGAAGAAGAAACTCGAAAAAAAAAATAGATACAGCTGTTTTGACCAAAAAAAAAAAGGAAAAGGTATAGCTGTATCTTTAAAAAAAAAAAAGGTACAGCTGTATGTGTTGTTATCCATTTTTCTATATGATCTCCACCTTATTAGTTTTTTAAAGGCGTCAACTTTAATGAATATAAATTGGAAGTGCACTTACTTTGATTGCAAATGGGGTCAAATTCAAATATTTCAAGTGTAGTATTTTTCTAATATGGATTTTATCGATGAATGCCCCAAGTTACCAATTATATTAAACATCCACACATAAAACTTTTGCCATTTTCAAAACATTATTTTTCTTATATTATGAACAATCAATAAAACCACTTCTTATTAGGTTTAGAGTGGCTAACAGTGTTCTGAGAGCACATATTAGTAAGAACCTTCTAATGATAATCCTTGACTGGACGCCATAAAATGTCCTGTTTACAATTCGGAAGCAAATGTTAAAAAAATTGCCTAATAAGGCCATTTCTCGCTAAATTGGGAACTATGTATTACCATTGTTATTAATGTCTGTACTGATCTTATGATCTCCATATTAGATCCGAATACTCCAAAACTCTAAAGAATCTTTTGTTCAGCTAAGTCAATTTTAATTTCCCCAAATCATGTCTCCACTTTATTGTGGCTTGGTTCGGTTTCAACTTTTTTGAAACCAAATCAAAATGCAAAACCATATTGTTCTGAATTATTAGTTTCATCAATTAATTTTACAATTTATATATGGATTAGCCTATTGAAATAGGTTTAAATTTTATTTTGTGTGAATTTATGAGCCGTTCCGAGTGTGAAATTCCTTTCATGAAATTAAAAATGATAAAGAGATAAAGATGAAAGAAGAAATAACGACTAAACCACATAAATCCCCAAAAATGGTTTGGCTTGGTTGGTTCGTGATTTAGTACGCTTCAGTTGGTTTCATTTTTCTTCAAATCGTACCTATGTAGTTTGGATTGATTTGACATCCATATTGCACCAACAATACCGTGCTCAACTCCTAATATTTATTAAAGGGTTGTAAAAGATTTGCACATTTTTCTTTTTTTTAAAACATAGAGGGCACATTTTATGAGAAAATGTCCGTAGTTAAATATTATTAATGATAATATAAGGCAAGTCAAGAGATCAAAACAAATACTCCATGGTGAATAGTAAATTTTGCTGAGGGAGCGCTTAGGTGGAGCATTTTATTGTAGAGAGTGAAGCATATCCAATTTTTGCAAAATGAAGGAGATTTTTCTAATTATCTACAGTAACATGTGTTATCATGAGAGGAGATTTTTAGGAACATTTTGTTAGAGGATCATATTTTATTTATCTGAAAGTTTAAAGGTGGATTCAGAGCATTTTGACTACATCACCAGAGCCATGTGACAAGCACGAAGAAGAAACTTGAAAGGACTTGGGCATGTGAAAACGTACGCCTCTATATGTACTTGGAATTGGTTATTCAAATTGGTCTCCACCTTATTATTTATAAATCCATCAACTTGATTACCTGTAAATTAGATGTTGTACATGCTGCGAAGTTGTGTATACGCATCTTTTTTGGATTGGTCATATTTAAATGGGAAATTTTCAAATAAAGGTTCAAAGTATATGCGTTTTCTCAAATAAGGATTCATAATAAATCTTATCTCAAAAGGGGGTTTGAAGTTACTAATTTGTATCAAATGAGGGTCCCAACTCGCTGGTTAGCCAAATTTTTTCCGGTAGACATATTCCGGCTATTAGAGCATGGGCAATTTTGTCCAAAAACTGTAATTGGGTAAAAAATAGGTTTCTCTTTGCAGAATTTTCTCCCAAACAAATCAAAGAGAACCTTCGCTTTCTTTTTTTGTGAATTCACGATCCCAAATTCTCAGCCTCTCATCTCCTCCTTCTTTCATCTCTCTCTCTCTCTCTCTCTCTCTCTCTCTCTCTCTCTCTCTCTCTCTCTCTCTCTCTCTCTCTTACAGGCACATACCCATTCATTCCATCATTTTCATGGTGCTGCTGTGACTCGGGAAGAAATCGAGCAGGAGGACAAAGTACATATCGCTGTGCATGGGGTCATCGTCGACAGCGAGGGCGGAGATTGGGTGGTCAAGGAAGGAGTCTGCGTGGCATAGCATCTTGTCCGGGAACTCGAACATGATCTTGCTGGCGATGTACTTCCACCGAGGTCCTCGTTGTTCGCTCCCAAAAGATGAACAATCCCTCCGCTCTCGCTCTCTCCCGTGCACATTTTCTTCATCATTGCTAGTGTGCGACTGTGTGATACTCTTGATCACTGTAAATCCATCGGATGAGTTGAGCTAACATTCCGGTTCAATGATTTTCGCAGCTCTACCCACTATTGTTGTTAGCTTTGTAATTAAGTTTCGTCTGAGAGGAGTAGGGAGGCTTCGAGAGAGCAGAGTATTCTAACTGAACAAGATTGCATCAAAGAAGGTGAAAATAGAGGCTGAGTGGAACTTTTCAGATTCACGTCTCGCTACCATCAGTGTGGTGTTCCATGATATGCTTATAGCTTGTTGACACATTGCTTGAACAAGCTACCATGGCTATTCTTGGATGAACGAAGAATCAGATGCACCAATTTAATAAACTGACCGTGGAATAAAACGAAAAAAATTATTAGGAAGTTGAAATTTAATGAAATTGACACTCCTCCGGCGCTTCTTCAAAGTGGCATGTGTCTTTGAGTGAAACTAGCTACACAAAAAAATTCTTCTATTTACAATGCTTCGATTAGCGAAAAACTCTTTAACAAGAGGCTTCGCCAAAAATAGTTGGTTTTGGTTTGCTTCGAAAAGCAAACGAATTCTTCAATTCAAGTTATAGACAATCGGTGAAAAGAAAATACCAAAATTAATTTGACCTCGGTTGGAGTTGTCTTATAAAAGCCCAATGTTATACACACGCTTCTCTTTCCTTCAAAGATTTCATTTCGAGCCTATTTTCTAGAGAAACTGAGAAGCTTGGAGGAGTGGCAAGAGAGGCCAAGGAGAGGCTCTATGAGAAGCTCGGGACAAAGGGGCGAGAGGATTTGAGTCAAACGTAACTTCTTTAATTTTGATCAAAATAGATTTTTTTGGACAAAATCAATTTGGGATCTTTCTGATTTAATTGGGAGAAAATCTATAGAGAGAATTCAAGAACAGAGAGGATTCTCTCTGATTTGGTTGGAAGAAAAACCTACAGTGAGAAAATTGAACAACAACGTGGGAAAGAAAGAAAATCTGTAAAAAGCCCTAGAATTCAATTTTGAATCTTTGATTCACCTTATTTTTGCCGTTACAATTTTTGGACAAAAATGTCCATGCTCCAATGCCGGAATAAGTCCAAAGGTGAAAATTTGGCTGACCAGCAAGCTGGGGCCGTTATTTGAGACAAAATTGTCAACTTCATACCCCTATTTAATACAAGGTTTACTCTAGGCACTTATTAGAAAACGGCTCCACTTTAGAGCCTTATTTGAAATTTTTTCTATTTAAACACGTGAAATTAAATAATTTTCTAATAATAATCCTTAAGGTCGCTGTAGCATGTCCTGCTCATTATGGGGAAGTCTCTATTCCGCAATTTTTATAATAATGCCACTTCTCTCCAAGTTAGAAATAATTCATTACCACTTCACCAAAAAAAAGAAAGAAATAACCATTGCCATTGTTGTTGATGTATGAACCGATCATTTGGACTCTAGATTAGATCCAAATATTCCGAAACTCTTTGAATCTATTGGTCAGCCAAGTCAATTTTTATTTCCAGAATTGATTGGCAGTTGGCTCGTATCTCGGGTCTTTGTAAAATTCATCATAATTCAACTTTATTCAAAATCAAACCAAACCGAAACCATATTGTATAAGCTATTAATTCGGTCAATTATGTTTACTACTTATATAGAAGTAGCTTGCTGAAATAGGTCTGTTTTTCATTTTGGGTGAATATAAAAACTATTGTGACTGTAGAAATTAGTTTTTTTTATGAAATTACAAAAGTGCTGAGAAAAAAATGAAAAAGGAAAGAAGAATTAAACGAAATCAAATCGAAAATCATGCTTTCACATAGTTTTTTTTATTATGACATAGATTAGTTTGGTTTTTCTTTTCTTAAAACCATATTTATGCAGTTTAGTTTGGTTTGACATCCAAAACCCATTGTACTTGCCTCCTTATAGTTATCAATAAGTAAATATGCCTTGTAAAAGATTTGCTCAATCATTTGCCTTTTACATTTTATCAGAAATTTGGAGTAGTTAAAATTCAATTAATTACTACAAAAGGCAATTCATCAAGGTGAAGAGACTATGAAAAATGCTTCACGGTGAGTATCGAATGTATGCTTAGACAATGCTTAGTTAGAGCATCTTTGCACGCAATGCAGCAAATCCGTTGCAATATGAAGGGATTTTTCCAGTGATCTAGAGTTCCATGTGTTATTTGAGAGGTGATTCGGAGGAATTTTTTGTTATTATCATGTATTTATATAGATAATTGTGAATTTGCAATATTGCATTGGGATTTTAATTATGTCCCACGGTAGATATAGCTATGTAACAATCATAGAGGTTTAAATATATAGCTCGACCCACGTAACAAGCACGAAGAAGAAACTCATATATATATTGTGCATCTGTAAAGGTACAGCTGTTTTTGACCAAAAAATGAAAGAAAAGGTATAGCTGTATCTGAAGAAAAAAGAAGGTGTATTTTTCTAAAGGCATCGACTTCAATGACTATAAATTTGAAGCTGCAGCTACTCCGAATTTGTCCATAGACTTTTAGTTTTATTTTTATGACAAACGGGGTCAAATTCAAAAATTTAGTGTAATATTTTTCTAATTAGGATTTTATCCAAGAATAATTAAATTAAATGTCCACACTTAAAACTTTTGTCATTTTCACATATTATATTTCTTGTACTATGAACAATCAATAAAGCCACTTCTTATGAGGTGCGGAATGGCTAACCGGTGTTCTGAGAGCACTTGTTAATAAATATACCTTTCAATGATAATCCTTCACTTGTTGCCATAACATGTCATGTTGATGATTCAGACCCAAATGTTTCCAAAGGCAAGTCAAGCGATCAAATCAAATACTCCATGGTGAGTAGTAAACTATGCTGAGGGAGCGCTCAGGTGGAGTATTTTTTGCAAAGAATGAAGCATATCCAACTTTTGCAAAATGAAGGAGATTTTTCTAGTTATCTACAGTTCCATGTGTAATCACCAGAAGTGATTCTTTAGGAATATTTTGTTAGAGAATCTTATTTTATTTATCCAAAAGTTCAAAGGTGGATTGAGAACATTTTGACTACATCGCAAGAGACATGTGATAGGTGCAAAGAAAAAACTATAAAGAAATTAGGTGTGTGAATAGGGTCACCCCCATGAGTCCTTGGAATCGGCTTTTAAAATTGGTCTCCACCTTATTATTTTTAAATCCGTCAACTTTATTGACTGTAAATTAGATGCTGTACATGCTACGAAGTTGCCTATACGCATTTTTTTGGGCAAGTGGGTCATATTTAGACATGTGAAGTGTAATAATTTTCTAATAATAATCCTTAACGTCACCATCTCTGGTCCTGTTCATGATGGGGAAGTCCATCTTTCACAATTTTTATAATAAGACCACTTCTCTCCAAGTTAGAAATAATTTATTACCACTTGACACACAAAAAAAAAGGTATTACCATTGTTGTTGATGTTTGAACCGATCATATGGACTCCAGATTAGATCCGAATATTCCAAATTCTTTGACTCTATCAGTCAGCTAAGTCAATTTTTATTTCCGGAATCGATTGGTAGTTGGCTCATATCTCGAGTCTTTGTAAAATTAATTATATTTCAACTTTATAGAAATTCAAACTAAACTGGGAAACTGTATTGTATAAACTATTAATTTCATCAATTATGTTCACTAGTTATATATGAAGTAGGTTTGTTTTCCATTTTGGGTGAATTTAAAAACTGTTGTGATTGTAGAAATTAGTTATTTCATGAAATTACAAAAATGATGAGAAAAAAATGAAAGAAGAAGGAAGGATTAAACGGAACAAATCGCAAAACATGGTTCACTTAATTTTTTATTGTTAGCGATAATTATGATATTTTTCTATATTAGAATATTTCTATTAATTTTTTATATCATTCAAGATTGCGCGGATATCTTATATAATTGTGTGTATCTTGATTGATATTGTTGTTTTATATATTCATTTCATAAACTTTATAAATAAGTTTTTTATGTACTCTTTTATATATATTGAATTATAAAAAAAATTATCTATTCCTATCTTCCACTTTATCATTATTTAACTCAGTATCAGAGGCTTCGTTCCTATAAAAATTTAAGTTCACTAAGTGCGAGTTCCCATGGAAACTTAAGTGCACTAGGTGCACTTCATTCACCCAAGAAATTTCCTTAATCTTTCCATTGTGCACCACATGCACCCTAGAAATTTCCCTAATCTTTCCGTTTTATCTTCCTAGCTTTACACCCCAGTGAACATCCAAATAAATCCATCCCCATTATCACCACTCAATAGTGTTCATTTTGTGTTTATAGGTCTTATTTGAGGAAGCACTTTGTTTCGGCTCTAATCGCACTGACTACGTCATCCAGTTGAGCCTTTTTTATGAAGGTGACTTTCTTTTGATGCCAGCCGCACAGGTTGTATCCCAATAACTATTTTGCAAGCCAACCGTCTAGGCCAATTGATGCTACAACGCCAGCCATATAAGTCACGCCGCTCAATTATTGTTTTGCAAGACAGCCATATAGACCACTTGTTGTTTCCCTCCGATTCTTGACCTTTCACATGTCGTTTCGAGAAGCCGACACCACCACTGTAATATCCTGAAAATTCGACCCTTCTCATGATATATGAATGATTATTTCATCAATCCATTATTAGATAAATCTCATTCTGAATCAATCACTCATGAGATACTAATCAAAGGGGAAAGACTATTAAGGATTCAAGTATGCACGACCAGAAAACTTGACTATGGATTGACAATTTGACCATAAAAATTGACGAGGGACAATTCTGTACCAATATAAGCCGATCAAGAAACAATTATAGGCTAATTCACCAAGAAAATATAATCGGATCATGGGTGATTCCGTATGACCATTGTATGGATTGCGAACAGCTCTAAATCGATTCCTAATGATCGTATAATTTGAAATAAATCATTGCTCCCTTGTAATTACAGAACAACCAAAATCATCCATGAATCAAGGAGATTTGAATGTGGATTGCTATCATTTCAACCGTAAGTCAAATTCGCTCTACTTCTAAAAGTTACCTGTTAGTTTGAGATATACTAAAGTTGCAGCTGATTAATTTTAGCCATGAATTTCAATCCGATTTCAAGTAATAAACTTACAAGGACTTCAAAACTAACCTATTAGGCGTTGCCTCAATGAACCACGTATTTAGCGGTATGCATGAAAACGTCGAAAAATTGATTAACAATCGAAAATTAGAGTCCACAAGTAAGTGGGTTGGGTGAAGGCCCATTGGGCCTCGCGCCCAATGTGGTCGGCCACCTTAGGCCCATCCAAGCCCAAGTGGGCCCTCGCTTGACCCTAGAAGGCCCACTAAGCCCAATTCAAGTCCAAATCTTTCCTACGCCCATTTTAAGCCCAATTCTCTTGCATTTGATCCATCAAGCCCAAACCAAGGCCCATTTCTTCAAATTAACCCAAGAGCAAAATGTGAATTTCAAGCCTTAAATGTGAAATTACCAAAATACCCTCCTAGCATTAATGAACAAGAAGACGATGGGGGACAAAATGCATGGTGAAGAGTAAATTGGGGGGGGTTAGACTTGCTCATAAATGAAATGAATGATGAAGATTTTGGGAAAATCTTCAAGTCTCATTTCTCTCTAGCCTCACTCTCTCTTGTAGTTGATGTCTGAACTGATCATATAGTCTTCAAATTAGATCCGAATATTTTGAAACTCTTTGAATCTACGGGTCAGCCAAGTCAATTTTTATTTGCGGAATCGATTGGTAGTTGGCTGGTATCTCGAGTTTTTGTAAAATTAATCATATTTCAACTTTATTCAAAATCAAACCAAACCAGGTGTATAAATTATTAATTCCATCAATTATGTTTATCACTATATCTAAAGTAGCCCGTTGGAATAGGTTTGTTTTTCATTTTGAATGAATTTAAAAACTGTGGCAATTGTAGAAATTAGTTTTTCATGAAATTACAAAAGTGATGAGAAAAAAATGAAAGAAGAAAGAAGGATTAAACGAAATCAAATTGCAAAACATGGTTTCACTCAGTTTTCTATAATGATATAGTTTAGTTTGGTTTTACTTTTCTTAAAATCATATTTATGCAGTTTGGTTTGGTTTGACATCCAAAACGCATTGTGCTTGCCTCCTAATGCTTATCAATAAGGAAATATGCCTGGTAAAAGATTTGCACAATAATTTGCTTTTTAACATAGAGGTATATTTTATGAAAAACTTGGAGTAGTAAAAATGCAAATAATCACTAGAAAAGGCAAGTCATCAAGGTGAAGATACCATGAAATATGCTTCACGGTGAGTAGCAAATATATACTTAGACAATGCTTAGGGTGCATTGCGAAAATGTTTTTCCTCATTTTCTAGTGTTGACTCACTCAGGAAAATGAGTCAATGAAAAATATTTTCCTAGTCAATAAAAAACGTTTTCACAATAAAGTTTATATTTTGGAAAACGATTTCCCCCTTAAAACAACCGGAAAACGTTTCCATAAGGTTTTCCCAATCTTAGGGTCTTGGTTGATGAAAAATTTATTCTTATAAAAATAATTTTTGTTTTAAAAATCAATTTTTTAATTATTTTTAAATATTAGATGTTTTGTTAATATTTCTTTTCTTTTATCTTATTGTTCTTTTTTCTGTTCTCTTTCTTCCTCCTTCTTCCCCTTCTTCCTTTGCCAGTGGTGACCGGCCAAGATGCAATCGATGAGGTCGCGGCTCGGCCAATCTAGGTGAGCCCGAGCTCCATAGCTGTCGGTGAGCTCGTGACTCGCCTTAGGCAAATGAGCTCGTGGCTCAGCCGATTCAAGCGAGCCCGAGCTCCGTTGAGGCGACCAAGCTCATGGCTCGCCAGATCCAAGCAAGCCCAAGCTAGGCCAAGGCCGGTGAACTCAGGGCTCACCGGATCCAAGCGAGCTTCGACTCTGCCATGGCCGACAAGCTCATGGCACGCCCGATCCTGGCAAGGCGGGATTGCCTATGGCTGTTGCTGGTCGGTAGTGATGAAGGAACAAATGATGGCATGCGAGGAAGGAGAGGAGAGCTAGAGGAGAAGAAGGGAAAAAGAAAAAAAGAAAAGAGAAAGTTAAAAACATTTTCTAAGTAATTTAAAAATAAAATTAACTAAAAATCGAAATAAAAAATAAAATTATTAAAAGTTGAAATTTTTTTACTAAGATAAAATCATGAATTCAAATCATTTTCCAATGAGGTCCAAGTATCAAAAAACATTTTCGATCATACATTATCAAATAAAGGAAAACTAACTTGTCTTTATGGAAAAGGCTTTTCTGGAAAACATTTTCTTTTATCATTGAGTTTTCCGTTAAACAAACGCATCCTTAGTTAGAGCATCTTTGTACGCAATGCAACAAATCTATTGCAACATGAAGGAGATTTTTCCAGTGATCTAGAGTTCCATGTGTTATCTTGAGATGATTCCTAGGAATATTTTGTTATTATCATGTATTTATATAGATAATTGTGAATTTGCAATATTGCACTGAGATTTTAATTATGTCCATCTGTACGTATAGCTATGGAACAATCATAAAGGTTTAAATGTTTGAAAATTGTACTATTTGTAATCTAAAAAATACAAAAGTGAATTCAGAGCGATATTGTCTACATGGCTAGACCCATGTAACAAGCACGAAGAAGAAACTCAAAAAAATTTGTGCATCTGAAAAGATACAGCTGTTTTGACCAAAAAAGAAAAGAAAAGTATAGCTGTATCTGAAGAAAAAAGAAGGTGCAGCTGTATGTGTTATAATCCATTTTTCTAAATGGTCTCCACCTTATTATTTTTCTAAAGGCATCAACTTTAATGACTATAAATTGGAAGCTGCAGCTTCTCCAAAGTTGTCCATACCCGTTTTTTTTTTTTTAATGACAAATGGGGTCAAAATCAAAATTTTAAATTGTAATATTTTTCTAATAAGGATTTTATCGACGAATGGCCTAAGTTAGTAATTAAATTAAATATCCACACTTAAATTTTTTGTCATTTTCACACATTATTTTTCTCATTTTATTAACAATCAATAAAGCAACTTCTTAGGAGGTGTGGAGTGGCTAACCAGTGCTCTAAAAACACTTGTTACTAAGAACCTTTTAATGATAATCCTTCATTGGTCTCCATAACATGTCCCATTGATGATTTGGAACCAAATGTTTCAAAAGGCAAGTCGCGATCAAAACAAACACTCCATGGTGAGTAGTAAATTATACCGAGGGAGCGCTTGGGTGTGTGAAAAGGTTCCATGAGTTCTTGGAATCGGTTTTTAAAATTGGTCTACACCTTATTTTTTTTATCCATCAACTTTATTGACGGTAAATTAGACGCTGTACATGTTGCGAAGTTGCCTATACGCATTTTTTTTTTTTTTTTTTTTAAATCCATCAACTTTATTGACTGTAAATTTTTGGCAAACGGGTCATATTTAGACATGTGAAGTGTAATAATTTTCTAATAATAATCTTTAACGTCGACATAGCATGTCCTGTTCATGATGGGGAAGTCTATGTTTCCCAATTTTTATAGTAAGGCCACTTCTCTCCAAGTTAGAAATAATTTATTACCACTTGACAAAAAAAAACAGAAAAGAAAGAGATAAGGCATTACCAGTGATGTTGATGTCTGAACCGATCACATGGACTCCAGATTAGATCCAAATATTCCAAAACTCTTTGAATCTATCGGTTAGCTAAGTCAATTTTTATTTCTGAATCGATTGGTAGTTGGCTCATATCTCAAGTCTTTGTAAAATTAATTATATTTCAACTTTATTCAAAATCAAACCAAACCGGGAAATCGTATTGTATAAACTATTAATTCCATCAATTATGTTTACAACTTATATATGAAGTAGCCTACTGAAATAGGTTGTTTTTCATTTTGGATGAATTTAAAATTGTTGTGAGTGTAAAAATTAGTTATTTCATGAAATTAAAAAAGTGATGAGAAAAAAATGAAGAAAGAAGGATTAAACGGAATCAAATCGCAAAACATGGTTTCACTGAGTTTTTTTTATTATAATACGGTTTAGTTTGGTTTTACTTTTCTTAAATACATATTTATGCAGTTTGGTTTGGTTTGGTTTGATATCCAAAAGGCATTGTGCTTACTTCCTAATAGTTATCAATAAGTAAATATGGCTTGTAAAAGATTTGCGTGATCATTCGCTTTTTAACATAAAGGTATATTTTATGAGAAAATTAATGTAGTTAAAATACAATTAATTACAACAAAAGGCAAGTCATCAAGGTGAAGAGGCCATGAAAAATGCTTCACGGTGATTAGCAAATATATGCTTCGACAATGCTTAGTTAGAGCATTTTTGTACGCAATGCAGCAAATCCATTGCAATATGGAGGAGATTTTTCTAATGATCTAGAGTCCCATGTGTTATCTTGAGATGTGATTCTTAGAAATATTTTGTTATTTTTATGTTTGAAAATCATACTGTTTGTAATCCAAAAGTACAAAAGTGAATTCAAAGCAGATGTTGTCGACATAGCTAGACCCATGTAACAAGCACGAAGAAGAAACCCATAAAAACTGGTGCGTCTGAAAAGATACAGCTGTTTTGACCAAAAAATAAAAGAAAAGGTATAGTTGTATCTGAAGAGAAAAGAAGGTGCAGCTGTATGTGTTGTTGTAATCCAATTTTCTAAATGGTCTCCACCTTATTATTTTTCTAAAGGCATCAACTTGATGACTATAAATTGGAAGCTGCACCTACTCCGAAGTTGTCCATACATGTTTTTTTTTTTTTCATTTTATGACAATTTACGAATGGCCTAAGTTACTAATTAAATTAAACATCCACACTTAAAAATTTTATCATTTTCAAACATTATATTTCTCATATTATGAACAATCAATAAAGCCACTTGTAATATGAGCACTTGTTAGTAAGAACCTTTTTAATGATAATCCTTCACTAGTCGCCTTAACATGTCCCATTGATGATTTGGAAGCAAATGTTTCAAAAGGCAAGTCAAGAGAGCAAAACAAATTTCCATGGTGAATGGTAAATTATGCTGAGGGAGTGCTTAGGTGGAGCATTTTTTTTTGGAGGATGAAGCATATCCAATTTTTGTAAAATGAAGGAGATTTTTCTAGTTATCTACAGTCCTATGTGTAATCACGAGAGGTGATCCTTTAGGAACATTTTGTTAGAGAATCTTATTTTGTTTATCCAAAAGTTCAAAGGTGGATTGAGAACATTTTGAGTACATTGCAAGAGAAGTGACAGGCGCGAGGAAAAAACTAGAAAGAAATCGGGTGTGTGAAAAGGTTCCATGAGTTCTTGGAATCGGTTTTTAAAATTGGTCTACACCTTCTTCTTTTTTAAATCCATCAACTTTATTGACTGTAAAGTAGACACTGTACATGTTGCGAAGTTGCCTATACGCTTTTTTTTTTTTTGTTGGCAAATGGGTCATATTTAGACATGTGAAGTGTGATAATTTTCTAATAATAATCCTTAACGTCGTCCTAGCTTGTCCTGTTCATGGGGGGAAGTCTTATGTTTCCCAATTTTTATAGTAAGGCCACTTCTCTCCAAGTCAGAAATAATTTATTACCACTTGACAAAAAAAAAAGAAAAAGAAAGAGATAAGGCATTACCAGTGATGTTGATGTCTGAACCGATCACATGGACTCCAGTTTAGATCTGAATATTCCAAAATTCTTTGATCTATCGGTCAACTAAGTCAATTTTTATTTCCGAATCGATTGGTAGTTGGCTCGTATCTCAAGTCTTTATAAAATTAATTATATTTCAACTTTATTCAAAATCAAACCTAACCGGGAAATCGTATTGTATAAACTACTAATTCCGTCAATTATGTTTACTACTTATATATGAAGTAGCCTACTGAAATAGGTTTGTTTTTCATTTTGGGTGAATTTAAAATTGTTGTGAGTGTAAAAATTAGTTATTTCATGAAATTAAAAAAGTGATGAGAAAAAAAATGATTTAGATTGTTATTCTGATACGGTTTAGTTTGGTTTTACTTTTCTAAAAACATATTTATGCAATTTGGTTTGGTTTGGTTTGATATCCAAAAGGCATTGTGCGTACTTCCTAATAGTTATCAATAAGGAAATACGGCTTGTAAAAGATTTGAGCGATCATTCGCTTTTGAACATAAAGGTATATTTTATGAGAAAATTGATGTAGTTAAAATGCAATTAATTACAACAAAAGGCAAGTCATCAAGGTGAAGAGACCATGAAAAATGCTTCACGGTGATTAGCAAATATATGCTTCGACAATGCTTAGTTAGAGCATTTTTGTACGCAATGCAGAAAATCCATTGCAATATGGAGGAGATTTTTCTAATGATCTAGAGTCCCATGTGTTATCTTGAGAGGTGATTCTTAGGAATATTTTGTTATTATTATTTTTTTATAGATAATTGTGAATTTCCACTATTGCACTGGGATTTTAATTATGTCCAATTGTAGGTATACTTACGGAGCAACCACAAAGGTTTAAATGTTTGAAAATCATACTGTTTGTAATCCAAAAGAACAAAAGTGAATTCAAAGCAGATGTTGTCGACATAGCTAGACCCATGTAACAAGCACGAAGAAGAAACCCATAAAAACTGGTGCGTCTGAAAAGATACAGCTGTTTTGACCAAAAAATAAAAGAAAAGGTATAGTTGTATCTGAAGAGAAAAGAAGGTGCAGCTGTATGTGTTGTTGTAATCCAATTTTCTAAATGGTCTCCACCTTATTATTTTTCTAAAGGCATCAACTTGATGACTATAAATTGGAAGCTGCACCTGCTCCGAAGTTGTCCATACATGTTTTTTTTTTCCATTTTATGACAATTTACAAATGGCCTAAGTTACTAATTAAATTAAACATCCACACTTAAAAATTTTGTCATTTTCAAACATTACATTTCTCATATTATGAAAAATCAATAAAGCCGCTTGTAATATGAGCACTTGTTAGTAAGAACCTTTTTAACGATAATCCTTCACTAGTCGCCTTAACATGTCCCATTGATGATTCGGAAGCAAATGTTTCAAAAGGCAAGTCAAGAGAGCAAAACAAATTTCCATGGTGAATGGTAAATTATGCTGAGGGAGTGCTTAGGTGGAGCATTTTTTTTTGGAGGATGAAGCATATCCAATTTTTGTAAAATGAAGGAGATTTTTCTAGTTATCTACAGTCCCATGTGTAATCACGAGAGGTGATTCTTTAGGAACATTGTGTTAGAGAATCTTATTTTGTTTATCCAAAAGTTCAAAGGTGGATTGGGAACGTTTTGAGTACATTGCAGGAGAAGTGACAGGCGCGAGGAAAAAACTAGAAAGAAATTGGGTGTGTGAAAAGGTTCCATGAGTTCTTGGAATCGGTTTTTAAAATTGGTCTACACCTTCTTCTTTTTTAAATCCATCAACTTTATTGACTGTAAAGTAGACACTGTACATGTTGCGAAGTTGCCTATACGCTTTTTTTTTTTTTTTTTGGCAAATGGGTCATATTTAGACATGTGAAGTGTGATAATTTTCTAATGATAATCCTTAACGTCGCCCTAGCATGTCCTGTTCATGGGGGAAGTCTTATGTTTCCCAATTTTTATAGTAAGGCCACTTCTCTCCAAGTTAGAAATAATTTATTACCACTTGACAAAAAAAGAAAAAGAAAGAGATAAGGCATTACCAGTGATGTTGATGTCTGAACTGATCACATGGACTCCAAATTAGATCCGAATATTCCAAAATTCTTTGAATCTATCGGTCAGCTAAGTCAATTTTTATTTCCGAATCGATTGGTAGTTGGCTCGTATCTCAAGTCTTTATAAAATTAATTATATTTCAACTTTATTCAAAATCAAACCTAACCGGGAAATCGTATTGTATAAACTACTAATTCCGTCAATATTGTTTACTATTTATATATATAGTAGCCTACTGAAATAGGTTTGTTTTTCATTTTGGGTGAATTTAAAATTGTTGTGAGTGTAAAAATTAGTTATTTCATGAAATTAAAAAAGTGATGAGAAAAAAATGAAGAAAGAAGGATTAAACGGAATGGAATCGCAAAAAATGGTTTATCACGAGAGGTGATATTTGAGGAATTTTTTGTTGGAATTTTTTATTCATTTATCAGAAGTTAAAAGTGGATTCAGAACAGCTGTTTTCTACATAGCCAGAGCCTATGTGACAAGCGCAAAGAAGAAGAAACTCCACGTGATCTTGTAATGATAATGTCCTCCACCTTAGTATTTTTAAGTCCATCAACTTTATTGACTGTAAATTGGATGATGTACCTATTACAAAGTTGCATTTACGCGTCTTTCATGGCAAATGAAGTGTAGTATTTTTTATTAAGCATTATGTTGAACTTGTGCTCCAAGGGTACCGATTATATTAAACATTTACACATAAAAATTTTGTTGTCATTTTGAAAGCACTCCCTTCTTCATTTTATACGCAATCAGTGCATTAAGAATGTAAATATTTATTTTATTAGATATAGCTAACAAGCGTCCATAGAACGCATATTAAAAAGATTTGTTTATTAATGATCCTTGGCGTGGCCAGAACATTTCCTGTTCATTATTTGGAGGCATATTTTTCAAATTTTTTTTTAGTAAGGCCACTCCTCTCTAGGTTGGAATTGGTCAATTATGTCATTTCTTGAATTGATTGGTAGTTGGCTCATATCTCGAGTCTTTGTAAAATTATAAATATTTCAACAATCCTCTCTTATAAGTCTTAGAAGTCTTCATTGTGACTCCAACATTAAAGTTACTGACTCGTATCGAGATCTGCAAAACACCTTCGGCTTCTTGCAATTTGCCTACAAGCAGTACAGTATACTAGTAAAAAAAGCATTTCAACAGTGAGAGAGAGACCCTGCTAAGTGGGAAGCGAGCTCCTATGGCGATATCAGGAACGAGCACCAGCAATCCATTAGGAGCTGAGTACCAGGTGTTCTTAAGTTTTAGAGGGTCCGATACTCGTGGTGGATTCACCGACGCCCTCTATAATGCCTTGGTTGATGCTGGGATTCACGTTTTCTTTGATAAAGAAGAGATTCATCCGGGCGAAAGAATTAGTGACAACCTTCTACGAGCGATCGATGACTCTAGGCTCTATATACCCATCTTCTCCCAAACTATGCTTCGAGTTATTGGTGCCTCTGCGAGCTTGGAAAGATGGTGGAGAACAACTCTAAATCTAGAGAAGACAGGAATGAGAAGGAGATATTGCCCATTTTTTATAATGTGAAATCAGATGACGTGACATTGAAAACTCAATTGTACAACGATGAAATCCTGAATTGGGAGCAAAAGATGACGGATCAGAACAAGTTCACCAACGTAGAGAAGTGGCGGCAAGCTCTCAGAAGAGTTGGCGGCATCGACGGATTGCACCTGCAGGATAACATAAGGTAACCATCTAACTATGAATGTGAACATTATTTTTTATCATTGAAAGGTAGATCTAATAAAAATTCATTACTTATATTCCAGCTCTAATTTCCCTAAATTGAAATAAGAAGTTTCAAATTATTTTTTTTTATTTTTAATATCAAGAGATGTCCAAATATTTTTCAGACTTAATAGAATACTTTGATTTCATTTTCTGACCTAATTTTCATTGTACAAGAATTTGGCTTTGTTTCATCTTTTTACATCTTCCGAAGAACATCATAAAATTAATAGCTTTACATCTCGAGCTTGCCTAGAGATAATGCCGGACAAGACCTCCATGGCCAAAGTAAAGAGGTATGGGGACATGGGGTCCCCTTGCCTTAATCCCCTCCCACTTGGGAAAAACCCGTGAAGTTCTCCATTAATGGCAATAGAAAATCTCGGTGTCTGCACACATGTCATAATGCGCTCAACTAGCCATAGAGGAAAACCAAATGCTTTCAAGGTTAATTCCAGAAAATTCCAGTCAAGGGTATCATATGCTTTCTGAAAGTCTACCTTGGCTGCACATTTAGGGAGATATGGTTCCACGTGAAAACCACTGAATAACTCCTGAGCTAATAAAATATTATCACTAATACGTCAGCCTTTAACAAATGCATTTTGGAAAGGGCCAACCAAGGAAGGGATAACCGCAGCAACTCTATCCGCAATAATCTTAGTAATGCATTTATAGACAGTATTACAGCACGCTATCGGTCTAAAGTCCCCAACAACAGAAGCATTAGGAACTTTGGGAATAAGAGTGAGGATAGTGTTATTGACCTCCCTCAGCAATCTCCCAGAATAGAAAAAATTCATAACAGCATCAACCACAACCTGGCCTACCACCTCCCAGTTCCTTTTGAAAAAATCCGAGTTAAAACCATCCGGGCCCGGGCTTTATTACTCGCAAGAGAGAACATAGCATTCTGAATTTCAGTAGGAGTGACTGGACTAGATAGCCTACAAACCTGATCATCTGAAACTTTGGTAGAGAGCATCGCTTTAACTTCCAAGAGAGAGGGTCACACCTCCATGTGTACCGGGCTAAGCAACTCCTGAAAGTGCTGAATGAAAATGTCATTAACTTGCTGCAAGTCAGATACGCGGTGTCCCATACTATCCTGAATAGACAAAACCCTGTTTCGAAGGTGCCGGTTATTCACCGAGTGGTGAAAAAATTTAGTATTGAGATCCCCTTCTTTCAGCCAGTGAATCATAGATTTCTGACGTAGAAAGGATTCTTCTTGAGACAGGAGTTGATAAAACAGCTTGAGGTGGATTCTTTCTTGGGCCGCCAGCTGGTCATTCTGCGGGTCCAACCGGTAAGCATCCTGGGTAGCTTTGAGGGCACCCCTAGCATGTTCCACACGTAATGAAATATTCGAAAATGCTACCTTATTCAGTTGTTTTAGGCCAGCTTTCACCTCTTTTAAACGAGAGTATAAGCGACACATGGGGTTACCTGTCACCGAGATAGCCCAGGCCTGGCTAAGGATAGGCCAAAATTGAGGGTGATCCATCCAAAAGTTGAAAAATTTAAAGGGTTTCCTCCTATACACCGGATCAGTAATTTTAACAATCATAGGAGTATGGCCAGAAATGCCAGGAGCAATAAAAGCAGCTTCTGACCTAATTTTCATTGTACAAGAATTTCGTTTTGTTTCATCTTTTTATACTAACTCAATCCATAAATGTATTAAGATTCCTAATGTATACTAGAGAACTTGATCATGGAACTGCATGCAGTTGCATTTTGTAAAGTTCTTTCCCGTGTTAAAAGAAATAAGTAAATCAATTGCTGTAACACACACACATATATATTAATTCTTCCACTTGATTTAAAGATCAAGCATTTCTCTTCCTCTATTCCTTCAACTTAAACTTGTAATGGACGTCATGTTTGTAATTCATCATGTTCCTGAAGTTTTGGGGGTAAAATTGAATTTTTTTTTTTTATCTATTTAGTCTATGTTATTCGAGTCCTGTTTCGATTCGTGCCTTTTTTCATTGGATAAATTGTTGTTGCCGCCTCACCCACTTAAAAAGAAACAAGGAGTTGCCTCATAATCATAAAGACAAATATCCGCACATACAGACATGTGACAACCCATATGTCTACTGGGTAGAGTGATCACGAAAAGTAAATGATTTACTTTTAGTGTCCTTGAACCTGATGACCATTCAAAAAAATGAACTCGCAAAATTAAATGCGGTTTACTATTTTTATTTCGGAAAAAAATAGAAACACTTTTTCTGACGCTTTTTCTTTATATTGTTTTTTGCGTGGTGGTTCTTTCTTAGAAGCAATAATAAAGTATCAACATTAGATTCCTGGCTCGATCGCTTTTCTTTTTTTAATCTACCTTTTTTATCAGATTATGAAATTGATCTACAAAAGAGATGTGAAAAAGACTTGTTAGATGTTTGAATAAGAACCACTTATTTACATACTCCTTTTCTGTTCTTTTTTAATTGTTTTTGCACAAGAATTGTCGATCTCATAACATATAAATATATTATGATCATGTTATTCATCCATAATTTTAATGTTTCCATGGGAACAATGTTTAAGATAATTAGAATGAAACTAGTTGACTTAGTATGTGGTTGGTCAACGTGCAAGGAAAAGAATTTGTTACTTTTTCCATTCACACTGTTCAACTCTGTGGCAGCGATGGGGATTTAATCGGGATGATTGTTAATGAGGTTATGAAAAGGCTCCGAACAAGACAAAGAAAAGTGACCGAAGATTTAGTTGGAATGGAGGATCAAATAAAGGCCATCAACAATTTATTAAAAATCGACTCCGATGGTGTGCAGCTTATTGGAATTTATGGTATGGGCGGCATCGGTAAAACAACACTTGCCAAGATTATCTTCAACCAACTATGTCCTCACTTTGGGAAAAACTGCAGCTTTCTTGATGATGTAAGTGAAAAGGAAAAGACCATGGGCTTCGTCAAATTGCAAGAAAAATTATTGTCCGATATCTCTTATTCAAGAGTGGCTACAAAGATTAATAACATTGATGAGGGGACCAAGATGATTGGAGAAACTATTTGCAGCAAGAAGGTACTAATTGTTCTGGATGATGTCAATGAGCCAAACCAAATTGAAGAACTAATTGGAATGAATTCTTTGTGTCCCGGTACTAGGATACTTGTTACCACTAGAGAAAAAAGGGTTCTGAAACTAGGGGACTTAAGTATGAAATTACGCCTTATGAAATGGAGGGATTGAAAAACAAAGATGCAGTTCAACTTTTTAGTAGGCATGCCTTTGGTGACAACTCTCCCCTAGCCGATTACCGCACTCTTTCAGAAGACATTGTCTCCACAACAGGTGGACTACCATTAGCTCTTCGAGCAATAGGTTCATTGCTTTTTCTTCAGAAAGAGAAAAAAATATGGGAAGAGATACTAAAGAAGCTAAGGAAAACACCTAATAGGGATGTCCTGGGAAAGCTGAGGATTAGCTATGATGCCTTAAAACCAGATCAACAACAGATATTTCTTGATGTTGCATGCTTTTTCATTGGTGAGAATAAGACTAATCCAAGCTACATGTGGAAAGATTTTGGATTTAGACCAGAATACGCTGTTGATGTCCTTATTAACAGGTGCATGATAAAGGTTTTAGATGATAATAGTTTTTGGATGCATGATCAATTTAAAGATCTTGGAAGGGCTATTGCTAATCAAGAAAATCTGCAATATTCTGAAGAGCGTACAAGGTTGTGGGCAAGAGACGACATCATTGACCAATTAAGATCAACAGAGGTAAAGTATGACCACATTTGAATATTGAATAGTTTAACGTGTTCTTAATTGAGGATTCACCATTCTGAATTGGATGCTACTCTCCTGTTTCATTTTTATTTCTCTTCGACGAAATAAAATTGTGGCATATTGACAAATTCCTGTTCCTGCTCCTCAATGTCATTGGCAGATCAAGGAAAGCATTCAAGCACTCCGTTTGCTGTCAGGGGTATGGATTCAACCTCCTATTACCGTCACCCCAGAGCAAATTAAACGATTCCCACATCTACGGTTTCTTTGGTTGTGCAATGTAACCTGCGAAGGCGACTTTGCGGGCTGTCTTTCCAATTTGAGATGGATCAGTTTGCGTTACCCTCATACAGTTTATCCTTTTCTAGAACTCGAACGTTATCCTCGTTTTGAGGCAACCAATTTGCATCTAGAAAACGTAGTTGTGCTGAATCTTTTTGGCGTTGGGTTCACAGATGATAAGGTCAGCCTCCTAATCAAGGTATGCCATTTCCCTCTTAGTCTAATTTTCTCATTTAATGAAGGACAAAATTTAAAGGATCTGTAATCCAATTTTCTCATTTGGGGAGAGGATCAAATGACAAATGGTGTTTCATTGGCTTTTGTAGGGGGCAGGAAAATTGAAAGTTCTCACTATTCAAAAAGGTTGGCATATGCATAAGACACCAAACTTTTTGAATGCCCAGTTTTAGAGAAGTTGACTATTTCCGAATGTCCTTACTTGGTGGAAATTGACCGCTCTATTGGAAAATTGAGATGGCTCACTGACTTGAGTATTGAGTCATGTTCGGCACTCAGAAAATTGCCTCAACAAATTGGAGAGCTAAGGCATCTTCTACACCTCTCTCTCAGGAGTTGTGGTAGCTTGAATGAACTCCCTAACTCAATTTCGAAATTAGAGTCATTAACAAAGCTAGATGTATCACACACGAGTATAACAAAATTACCAGCTTCCATTGGTAGACTATGGAGCTTGTCATCTCTCAATGCATCGCATACACCAATTGGGACAATGCCTAGGACAGTGAGCGAGCTTCCTCACCTCGAAACACTGGACTTAGTTCAGTGTAATGAGATACAAGAGTTGCCGAAGCTCCCGGGCTCTTTGACCACTCTACGACTGTTATCTAATTCGTTGCATACTATCCCTAAGCTCTCAAACTTGACTAGTCTAGTTCAACTGCTCCTATCTGATCGCTTTGAATTCAAAGCCACATTAAATACAGTTCAACCTTTTGACTTCAGGTGGATTGGGGGATTATCCAGACTACAATCTTTGCGCCTTTTAAATGCCCCCGCCCTGCCTACGGAGTTGAGTTTCCTTTCGCTGCTGAAAGAACTTACTCTATGTGGGCTAGACTTGCAAACCCTCAAACAATTTCCGTCAAACTTGACAATTTTAGAGCTCCATAGCACTCGAATGAAACAAGTTCAGCTCGATGCGCTTCCGCAGTTGGAAAAGTTGACTATTGGAGGGTGTCAACTCCTCGAGCGATTATCCATTCCTTCAAGTTTGATAAAACTGAGAGGAGCCTTGGTGTTTTCTTGCACAGAGCTAGTTGAAGTTCAATTTCTCGGTGTCTTAAAATCGTTGGACACATTACATATTGAGCACTGCGAATCTCTCGAGAGGTTGCTTTGCTTGTCGGAGGATCCAGCATACAGTGAGTTACAAGCTCCCGAGTGGACTTATAGTGGGAGGGGAGTGTCCCTTGTCTCAAGCTCTCTAAAGATGCTTCAAGATTTCCAGCTGTCGAGGTGCCCAAAGCTACAGGAGATACAGTTTGTTTCTACCTTGGAATCATTGGAAGGATTTTCTGTTGAAGGGTGCACTTCATTAAAAAGTTAGGCTGTTTGTCAAACTTGAAGAACTTGAAGGATTTAAGTATTGGAGGGTGCGAGAGCCTGGAAGTTGTCGAGGGCATTGACGAATTAGAGTTTTTGCGTCAGTTGAAAGTTACTGGGTGCGGATCAATGGAAAGGATTATCGAGGCATCAAGCTCAAAAATACCAAATGAGTGCCAGATTGCAATAACGGATTGTGGGCTGTTGCTCAACACTGGTCCATATGGTTCAAGCATCACTTGCGAGTCATACAAAGTGAAACTGAATGGAACAATACGAGTTTCGGACTCTGACACTGAAACAGCAGACTCTCAAATAGAAACAGGGGATCCTCTATCGGAACAGGTGCGCCTTCTTTCTATTCATAGATCATCACTGTTTCTTCTGCTCTATTTGCTTTCTGTTTTTGCTTTATTCTAGTGAAGAGAGACTCTAAACTGATTCTAATATGTGCAACCACGGAAAATCTCATTAATATTCACCTTCTTAGTGGGAATCTCCATATGCTATGTGGTTGTCAACTCTTCCGTAGTGAGCTTAGGGATCTTACATCACTCCACATTTGACCAGGAATCTATACTCTCCAAGTTTCTCTTTGTGCTTTTTGATCAGTCCGTAGTATCACAATTATTCTAATGACATGGAACTTATTTCTACTGCAAAAATTGATGATGAAGCTTCACGTCAGTCTCTTTTTTCACTTGATAATGTCGATAATGTGCCACAGGGTCATGCAATCTACCAAAATAACAGAAACACTGGAGAATTAAACAATGAATAGATTCAGAACACCACAATTAACATAGTTCGTTTGAAGAGTAACCTACATCCATTTGAAGAGTCCCAATCATATATCCACTACAAACTAGGAGATCATAACATCAAAATAATCCCAATTCCAAGCTCCATTTCCGCCAAACTCTCATCCAGTGTTTCGCTCAATTTCTGATAGTGTTTTTCTCAAACTAAAACTCATAGAGAGAACTTAAAACGATCTCTAGAAGATACCACGAGTAATAATACCAAAAGGTTTTGAAAATAGGGATAAAACTGAGTCCTATGCATGTTCTCTGCTCCTCCTGGGGGCTTGGTTGCGCCAGCCTAGCTGGTCCAGGCTCCTGGCAATCGGCCTGACCCAGTATGTCCTGACGTAGACACACAGGTGCCTCCCCAAGCGTTTGGGAATGACCCCCTAATTGCCCATATAACTGTAGATGCCTTCTTGCATCCCTTCACTTGAATCGAAGCGCCAACAATCATCCTGGGAATCTTGGTCAAATCTCCAAAATGGCTTGAGTTTGCAGCCAAGTCACTGTTCTGATTCATCGCTTTATATTGTCGCTTAATATTCCCGCTCTTCCATCGCCTTCCATGGGCTGCTCCCTGCCGCATATGTCTATCAAGCCCAAGCTCACTTAATCAGAGAAATAAAATCGATCCACATGTTTGCCTCTTTCGAAAGACCCTTCTTCACATGTTATCTCTGATGCAAAAGTGTCGATCATCACTGAGTGTTGGTCATTACTGAACTCGATTTCCATGCTAAAAACACCAACCAAGTCCCTTGGCCACACTGCCTCTTCCACTCCTTTCACTGTCACTATTTTCGGCCTCAGTCATTGATGAAATCACCGTGTCTCGTAACAAAACCTTCCGACTCATAACAATCCACAAGGGCAACAACATAACAACTTACAGATTGACCACTCTCTAGGTTGCCTTCTTGACTCGGGTCTACATACCAATTTATTAACACTCTAATTTGAACTGCTTTCCCCAAAAACCAGCCTAACGTGTGCGGTCCCCAACAAATACTGCTTTCCATTTCACGTATACATGGGTTGTTCAATCTGATGGTACACGTTGCATACCTCTAACAATCAACAACACTAGCATGTGAAATAGGAGAGATATGTGTTATAGCTGAAGTAACAATTTACAGCAACAAAACTTCTTTGTTGCACAGAGAGAGAAGGAGAAAAACAGAGCATATTATCTTCGTCAGACTTTAAAAACTGTCTTGTACAAAACTAAATAAGAGCAACTTTTGAACTGCACACAAACGTGCAACACATAACTGCACACAAACTTGTTCCACTTCCTAGAAAATAGCTAACAAACTAACTGCCTAACAAATAACTTGACTGAGTCAAAGAAGAAACTAAAATGACAACACATAAATTAAAATGACAGCAAATCAACAGCAGCATTGAGACACAGCTCCAACAAACTCCTCCTTGGATCGATTCTGCTGCAAACTCCTATTTTCTCTCTTAACAGCTCAAATCTTCCAGCTTGTAGTGGCTTTGTGAACATGTCTGCAAGCTGATCTTCAGATCTACAATAGACCAACTTAACTTCACCACTTTGTTGCACTTCACATAGAAAGAAAAATTTTACTTTAAAATGCTTGGTTTTGCCATGGAAAACTGGATTACGTGATATTGCTAATGCAGCCGATTGTCCACATGAACTTCAATGCAATCACCAGAATTTAACCACGGATCCTTCATTATCTTCTTCAACCACAAAGTCTGGTTTGCAGCTGCAGTAGCTGCTATAAATTCAGCCTCTGCAAAGTGGGGCGAGCTACAATCTCTTGTTTTTTGGAACACCAAGAGAAACGAGGCGAAACCAAGAGTAAAGCGGTACCCGGATGTACTCTTCATGTCATCCACCGAGCCAGCCCGTCACTATCGAAAAACCCTACAACTTAAACTTCGACATTTCCTAAACTTCACACCAAAGAACAATGTTCCTTTGAGGTATCTCAAGACCCTTTTTGCAGCAACCAAATGTAACTGACTAGGACTACTCATAAACCTGGATAGAACACTTACAAAGAAATAGAATGTATGGTCTGGTTGCTGTAAGATACATGAGACATCCAATCAAGCTTCTATACATAGAAGCATCTACTGCATCCGTTCCATCATTCTTTTGCAGCTTCTCCTTAGCAGTCATAGGAGTGCTTACACTTCTACAATCTTCCATCTGAAACTTCTTCAGAATTTCCTTCATGTATTTTTTCTGATAGATAAAGATCTCATGTGAAGCTTGTTTGACTTCCAGACCTAAGAAATAAGTCATTTTTCCTAAGTCTGACATCTCAAAAACTGCAAACAGACTTTGCTTCACCCTCTCTATCAGTTCCACATCATTTCCTGTCACCAATAAATCATCTACATAGAGTGACAGAATTACAACACTGTGATTCACCCTCTTGACATAAAGAGTGAACTCACTCACGCTTCTTACAAAACCAAAATCCTGCAAATATCGATCTATCTTCCCATACCAAGCTCTTGGAGCCTACTTCAGTCCATATAGAGCTTTCCTCGCCCGTATACCTTTTCTTCTTGCCCTTTGATACCGAAGCCTTCGGGTTGTTCAACGAAAATCTCCTCCTCGAGCTCTCCATTCGAAATGCAGACTTGACATCTAACCGAAATATAGGCCACCCTTCTCTACTTTGACACTAATAGTAGCCCGATTGTATCAAGCCTTGCAACAGAGCAAATGTTTGGAAGAGTCTACTCCCCATATTTGAGCATAGCCTTTCACAACCAGCCTAGCTTTGTGTTTATTGACGAACCATCGGGATTAAGTTTTGTTCAACACCCACTTAACCCCAATCACATTCTTATCGGACGGTGCCGTCAACAAGCTCCCATGTGTGGTTTTTCTGAATCATTGCAAACTCCTCCCGCATTGCTGTAATCCACCTCGATCCTCCTTAGCTTCCACAAAGTTAGATGGTTCAAGCACCGCCACATTGCTTCTTTCATAGATTTCAGCAAGTGACCTTGTGCCTCTTCTTGGCGATTATCCATACTATCTTCCAATCCATCCATAACTTCATCAACCTCTACAATTGTTGCGGGTTGTTGTTTTGCAGTCTTTGTTGTCCTGCAATCTTTTCTTCCTTCCAATTCCACTCATCTTCCTCTAGAAAAACAACATCTCTGCTCACAATCACATTTTCAGTCATAGGCTGAAAAATCCTATAAGCTTTGGATTGGAGACTATACCCAATGAAGACACCAAGTTCGGCATTTTTATCCAGCTTATCCCTCTTAACCTGAGGAACATGAGTGTAACACAAACACCCAAAAACCTTCAAATTCTTCACAGAAGGTTTAACACCATACCAAACTTCGAAAGGTGTTGACCTCTTTAAGGCTTTTGTGGACAATCTGTTCAATAGGAACACTGCAGTATTTGCTGCCTCTGCCCAAAACTTTTTGGGTAACATCTTCTCCTGCATCATACATCTGGCCATCTCCATAATGCTTCTGTTTTTTCTCTCACTAACTCCATTCTGTTGAGGTGAATAGGGAGCAGTGAATTGCTGAACAATGCCTGCTTGCTCACAAATCAACTTAAACTTGTGAGCAGTATACTCAGAACCATTGTCAGACCTAAGCATTTTAATTTTCTTCCCACTCTGATTCTCAACTAAGGCTTTAAACTTTACAAACACATCAGTAACTTCAGATTTGGCTTGCAGAAAATAAATCCAACTCATCCTAGTCATGTCATCTGTGAAAGTAATGAAATACCTGCTACCATTGAGAGATGACTCAGACATAGGTCCACATAAGTCTGTGTGAACTAATTGCAGCTTCTCACATGCTCTCCAGCCTCCTCCTTTGAAAGGAAATCTGGCTTGCTTGCCAAGAAGACAAGTTCTCGCACCGTGGAAATTCCTCCTCCAAACTTGGCAAATCATCTACCAAGCTATTCTTCTGCATAAACAACATGTTCTTCCTGTGAACATGCCCAAGCCTTTTATGCCAAAGTTCTGCGTTTTCTTCTTTGCATTTTAAAGCCATTTGTTGCATCTCTTGTGGCTTGAACATGAAGCTCTTGTCCCTCATTGGCATTCTCAGCACTTCTTTGCTGTCTGCATTATCAATAAGGCATTCCTTCCCTTCAAACTTCACCTTATAGCCTTTCTCAACTAATTGACCAACACTTAACAAATTCTGGTCAACTTTTGGCACAAAAAGAACATCACCGATCGGCTTCACCTCCCGATTTCCTTCAATAGCCACTTTGTACCCTTCCCTTGCACTTCAATATATTGTCCATTGCCGATTCTAACTCTAGACCCGATCGACTTCCTAGACTCCTAAACGAGCTTCAAATTGCCGGTCATATGATTGGTACAGCCACTATCCACCAGCCATGCATCATTCTCAACAGGAGCCGAAAAGGAAGCTACAAACAAGTGTTCTTCCTCGCTGTTTCGTTCCTTCTATCGTGCTTCTCCCGTTTGCTGGTAATTGTTCTCTTTGCGAGATCGCTTCCATGTGACCAACCTTGTGACATCTTCTGCACTTAGCATAAGGCTTTCTCCAACATCTAAAGGACTGATGATTAGTTCCACCACAATGTTGACAAGGCTTTTTGTTATTCTTCCATCTACCGGACCCATTAGAACTCCCTTCTTTTGCTACAAACTTGGAGTCACCCGCATTTCCTTTGAACCGATTCCATTTCTTCCCTTTGCCTCCATCATTGGACTTCACTTTAGCTTGCGGTGCACCCTCTACATGCTCTTCTCTTCTCATCGCCTTCTATGCTCCCTGCTGCGGGCATTTAACAATTCTGCAAGCTTTATGTCGGCCAAGTCTCTTGTATTTTCCGGAGAAAGCTATAGTGGCTTCAAACTTCTCTGGAAGAGACACCAGATCTTCAACCAGCCTTTCATCCTTCAAGTCGGTCCCTAAGATTCTGATTTTTTCGGCTATTTCAATCGCCTATCGAATATTCCTTCACCGACTCGAATCCTTCATTTGCTTTGTCTCTCAAACTCCCTCAAGAGATTCAGCACCTTCATGCTCCTTATCTTCTCATCTCCCTCGTATTCATCCTTCAAGAAATCCCATACGCCTTTGCGAAATCACATCTCATGATCCTTGTGAAGATAGCGGGTGAGACAGCGGCATACGAGCAAGACTTTGCCTTGGCCTTCCTCGTGATTCTCTCTTTATGGTGCTTTATCTGATTCAAGGTCGGATTGTTTGGAAGTGGAGCAACCTCATAATCATTCTCCACAGCCTCCCATAGATCATGACCCTCCAAGAATGCTGTCATCTTAACAGGCCAAGCTTGATAATTTTCTCCAGTAAAAACTGGAGCAGCCATTGCGGAGAATGCACTCGATCCCGCCTCCATCAGCTTTTTCTTTGCAAATTGGAAGTAGTTTTGGCTCACTTACCCTCACTTCACGGTCCCTTAAGATCCCACAGTGGCTCTGATACCACTGTTATAGCTGAAGTAACAATTTACAACAGCAAAACTTCTTTGTTGCATAGAGAGAGAAGGAGAAAAACAGAGCATATTATCTTCGTCAGACTTTAAAAACTGTCTTGTACAAAACTAAATAAGAGCAACTTTTGAACTGCACACAAACGTGCAACACATAACTGCACACAAACTTGTTCCACTTCCTAGAAAATAGCTAACAAACTAACTGCCTAACAAATAACTTGACTGAGTCAAAGAAGAAACTAAAATGACAACACATAAATTAAAATGACAGCAAATCAACAGCAGCATTGAGACACAACTCCAACAATATGCTCCACCTCCTTGCCAATGCAAAACGTGCTGCAAGAGTGGTATTTACAAATTTTCCTAGCTTCATGTTGTGGTGCATCAAACTTTTTTTTCACGTAACTATGAGGCACTCTCAACATTCCAGTTTTCCTATCTCTTTGCTTTTCCTATTTCTTTGCTTATCCATGTGCAACACTTCCTTTGCTATTCCCAAATTTCTCAACTAGACCTTTGCATTCAACTGCCACTCCAGCTCATCCACCATCATTTACCACCACGAAGCCTCAATTCTGCAGTCACCACAGAATATATATATATAATTTGCTAAAGAATACCACCACTCTACAAAATCAGTCACCTCACTTGCACTCTGCTCATCTCGGGGCTCTTTTTGCTCCTCCACCTATTTATAAGAACACCATTTAGATCTTTCTCTGCAAATGGTTACTCACTTCTATCCTAAATAGAGCAAACTCATCAAAGGTAATGTCTTCGCTGTTCATAAATTTAGGTAAACACTAATTTGTGCACTAGATTTTTTTTTCCCTTTGCTCCATGTGCGTAATTTAGGAATATGTTTCTCCTTGCCCTCAGCTTCAGTGTGCCATAATTCACATGAGTATAAGTAAGGCAATGAAGCATCTCAGTTCAGTAGTTAGCAACTTCCTCAATGACATTTCCTCAGGAGTACTACAGTCAATTGCCGTTGGTGGCTTCTATTCCCTAACCTAATATGTTGTATTCATGGCCAGCATTGGAGTGTAGAGAGTGAGCTCTCCAGTGAAGTCATGTTACATTCATTCTACGAGTTTGCTCAAGTGTGGTGTGTTGGCAATAGTGCGATGTCTCACTTTCGTCCGTGCAAATCTGTTAAACTCCCCATAACGGAATCTCAATCCATGTCGGCTCTTTGGTACTAGATCTTTCTACTTGTCTACTTCTAGATCATCGCCTTCCACATTTTAAAATGACAGTGCAGCTCCAGTTTTCAATAAAAACAAACCTAGGCTCTTCTGGAAACACCATCTATAAAGGACAACATGTTTCTGGAACCTCCTTTAGAAGGTACTGGAGAATGTCCTTATAGGTCTGAGTTGATGTAGTCGACAATCGCATTGGTGCAATGCAATACTGTAACGAACTTCACTCTACAATCACATTGTCTAACCAAGGTGCAATGTTCACATAAACTCAAGCCGGTCGGTTGACTTCCCAGTAGACATTTCTGACTCAGAATCGACAATGCCTTCTTAGTCATGTGTCTGAGCCTCATCCTGTGCAACGTTGCGTCACATCTTCATCTGAAATCCCTGAGGGTATCAGAGCCGAGCTAGTCACTATTGTTCCCTATGGAGGATGTAGAACCTAATGCAACCTTAACAAGAGGAGTTCGCAAGATAAGGTTCTTCCAACTCCACTACATGCCTCATGTTAGTTAACAACCTCACTACATCATAATGCGTTATTATCTAAACGTTCTTACACCCACCACTTTGCCGGCAGCATCTTCCGCATAAACATCATTGGGTAGTTGACCAATCATATTGGGAGTCGTGAAAAGAACATCAAGATAACACGTAATCTTCACCTAATGAACTTGCGATGACCCCCCACATATTCTAAGCATCATTGGAACTACTATCTGTTCTAGTAACTGCATTGCCATCACTTAGAGATTTCACCTCAGCTCTTTTATCCTTGAATTTCGGACAATTTCTATTATAGGACTTCACCTCGTTGCATGAAAATGTGGACGGTCTCTAGCATCATAACTCGATTTTGAATGGCAATTACCTCCAACAAAAAGCCTTTATGTGCTTTCTACCTCAGATTATTAAAGCTAATCATTATACTATTAGCTTCTCGCTATTCTTCCGCTACTCTTTGAAACAAAGCAGACACAACATTTTCCAAAGACGCCGTTATAGCATTATCAACAGTGAATTAGAAAAAATTTCTCAAGAATCCATCAACCTCTTAGCCAAGTCCTCACCAGGGATCCTCTCCTCAATGCTCTTCAGATCCATGATAGTTTATTAAACTCATCTTGATGGACTCTAATGGACATACACTCAGTCATCCCTGAACTGGTATTATCTCTCTCAAGAAACAAACGGTTGCTCATCCCCTTCACCCACTACAGGCTCTCAACTTCTCGGTGGAACCTCTCTTCCATAAAATGAATATTACATGATTCAAACACATATCTCTATGGCACCGGCTTCTTCACTGACCTCTAACAAGACCTTATTGGACAAATTGGAAAAGAGAACACGTAGCGCCTGCTCCATCAACAGAATGAGTGGACCTCCTTCACAGTCTCTGATAATTTATCCTTGTTACACCAAGAGTGTGCGCATATTGATAAGCCACATTTAAAGCAATTTCTCCCATTAAACTTCTCTACCTCAAACGTTCTGTTTGGTAGAATTGTAAACTAAGTGCTTAAAATTTAAGTACTATATTTTAAGTGTTTGACTATTTTAAGTGATGAAAATGAAAATGAAATGTTATGATAATAGTTGGATATAGAATAATACTTTTTTATTGCGTAATAGGGAATCATGAACATTATTGGTAGGTTTTTAGGCTTTTAGCAACGTAATAGGAAAAATTAGATTTCATATTTGGATGTCTTTTCTATTGAATAAATTAAGTATCCCATCAAGTGATTTGTTGACTTAATCGAATCTTTTAAGTGAAAACTAATTATGGTTATTAAACATGCTCAATTCTATTAAGTGCTGAATACATTAATCTTTAGCACTGATTGGAGTTATCAAACATTTTACTTGGGACTCATTCGATAAAATTAAAAAGTAAGTGAGAAAATTTAAGCACTGAACAAATTAGAAATATAAGGTTGTTTAATAATAACTGAAGATTGATAATTGAATCTTATCAGTTTCCTATCATACATGAAATTGTGATCATTATAGACAGGTTTTAACAATTTAATTATCAATATTCTAATTGTCATCAATTACTTATTCTGCTAATCATATTAAGTACCTTTTCCTTACTTATCCTGGTAAGTGATTTTTAAAATCTTTTAAGCAAAGTGTTATTATTCTGACCACAAAAAAAAAAAGTCAAGTATTAACATAGTCATCAAAGAAGTTTAATCTCGTGAATTGATGAATTTCTAAATTTTCAGAGCTTAAATGAGTTATCAAATAAGCCCTAGCGTTCACCATTGCGGCTGATCTCCTTGAATGATATGACAATCACGAAGGGGAAATCGAAATATGAACCTGTGCAAAGCCCTAATATATTGTATGATAGGATAGTGCAATTACCAACATCAGGAAATAACAGAAAATTAAATGAGACAAAGAAGCAACATGAGAGAATTACGCAGTTTGATCCTTAGGGTGACCTACGTTCATGGAGAGAACAACGTTATAAATCCATGGAGAGTAACCTCAATCTAGCCTTTTGATCCCAATCTTTGATTGCACCAATTCTCAGCTAGTGTTTTGTTGCATCTCACATAGTTTTTTTCGCAAACTAAAATTAGGGAGAACCCTAAACAATTTCGATAGGATATAATGTGTAATAAAGCCAACAACGGATTGAAAATAGGGTTAAAGGGAGGCGTCTCTTCGGTGTCCTCGACGCCTGGTTGGGTACCTGCATGATGGGTGTTGACGGTTGGCCCAACAAAATCAGGTCCCTGACCAACTTTAATGACCATAGGCAATTCACGCCTGTGGTTAGCTTGGCAGCCCGGGCATTTGTGCCCGGGCTCCCTGGAGTAACCCAGCGGATGCCCGGACGCTTTTGCATTCCTCCGGTTTATTATGGGCTTCAATTCTTGCTCTAATCTTGTCCAAAGCGTGAGACATTTCTATAATTGGGACATATTAATAATGTCATCCATCTATTTGAACGCACGGTGTAGTTTGTTTTCATGCTTAATCAAACCAAATGAGAACATAAATTTTCGAGCTTTAGGTTTTAGTCACACAAAGATTGGATAAAACGAAGGTGAATAATTCGCTCCTATGGTTGTTCTACGTAATTGGGAACCAGTGCTAATGTCTGTGAAATAAAGAAAAGAAGTATTCAAAAGGCATTTATCCAGTAATATGCATTTTCTCATTCTAAATTATACAATGGCAGTTCACTGAATTATTCCTATCCTTGGTGAGAGAACGTGTTCGGCAGAACCCATCCCTGGGCATAACTCATGAAGATATCGACAATGCAGTTAGGGGTCGACCTCCTCCATGGGCAAATGTTCATCCACCAGATCATTTATCCAGTGAAACGACTTCACTTGCATCGATGGGTATTCCAGAACTGATAGACACAATGTAAGAACTGCTAAAAAGAGAGATTCAAACTCCGTAAAGATTATAGTTCTGTTTTTCAATTCGCTTCTATCATCATTTCATGGAAACTAATGATTTATGAAGCTTAATGATGACCCCATTTTTGCAGGTTAAGAACCTTTGGTTCAACGAGTCACCACCACCAACCAACTGTGTTGGAAAGATCCAAGGCATGGTTTAAAAGCATATTACAATGTATCTGCAAGCCTTTCAAGTGTTTCAATTCTTGAGCTTTTGAAAGAAGAAACTGAAAAGCACTAGGATTTATGGAGAACTAGAGTGATGCCCATGTTTTGTATGGGTCTAAGATTATCCTTTTTATACTATTCTAAATGTTGGATCATAATCTATTTTGCATTTATGGATGCACTCGATGTCTGATCGCTATTGCCTTGATCGAGTTATAAAATTCATTCCAATTGTCTGATTTTTCCTTCGATGAATAAAAGCACATACAAAACGTTCATATGATATTTCTTGGCAAAGTAACAATTGTCATCAATATTAATAACACAAATCATGTGTTTGCTTCGTGTAATATCAACAATTTGGAAAATGTTATCCTAACTTTGATCTTTTATATCTCTTAGAGAAATGAGTTAATGAAAAAAATTTCAATATCCACAAAAGTGTTTAGGCATATGTTATTATCACTAACACTAACATTTTCGTTCACTTATTTCCTAAGCAATATTGACTATCAAAGTTAGGCAAACGTATTCAAATTATTTATTTTACATGAAATACACACAGCCGAACTTTTAGTTAGCATTACCAAATGTAGCTAGTTGTTAGAGGACAATATGATGTTTGTCATCACTTTTTTCTCAGCGAAGAAACACCTAGACACTTTTTTTTCCCAAAAAATTCCCAACTTTTTTTTGTTAATTCACTAATATTCATTTTAATAGATTTTCAATTGTTGGGGCTATCAACACAACTTAGAGGAGGTGAAAAGGTTGAATGAGAACTATGAAATTTTTTTGTAGAAGATAACAAGATAAACTTTAACAGCAGCAAAAACTGATTTAAGATATTGGGTACACATGCCACTAATGAACATATATGAATAACAATGAACAACTATTACTAATAGTGAAGAGATAGAATATATTTCAAGCATATATATAATCGTTCAGTTTTATCTCAAAATTTGCTTTCCCTCCCAACACTAACAGACATAGCAAGACTGGAATCCACTAGTAGTTTTCAAGACAAGTTACGATCAGCACATACTACTCCTATCGATTAATAAATCACAATATTAGGACACAACTACTGCTATTACTCTTGTATAACTCCTCTTATCATGATTACAAACCATAGCACCTCATAGAGATATTTTTAAAAACACCAGCTATTACCAACAAGAACATAGCAAAGAACACTCAAAAGTATTAGACTAATTTTGCTCATTTTCATCCAACCCCACTACTTCTATTGGACTGAATAGCCATCTAACCCTAAATGACTGTTTCCAACTCAACTCCCTCAAATAGCCATTGGTTCTACCGTTGCTAGCAATCGAACATATCTCCGTTGCTCATCAATATTAGAACGTCTCTCTAACAGTGGCAATTTTCCAAAACAGTGAATCAGCTCTTGTCAGAATTTGTTTCCTACTCATAATTGGTAATACTTCTCTAATTTTACTAGTTGAGAAAAATTTGAAAGTAGACAAAACTTAGTAAAATATAAGAGAAGTTGGTAATTAAAGAAAAATAAACTTGCAAAGCAACTCCAATGATAGTTCATAACCCAAAACTAGTGACTAACTTAATTGGAGAGAAATTGATAGGTATCATTAAGTCTTCTAATTTATAAAAGAGCTTGTAAATTCAATGCCTTCCTAAGAAATCAAAATAAACACTTGTGATCAATAAAAAATGTCGGCATTTTGAAAATGTCAAATAAATAAGTAACTTGAATAAATGTCACTATCAAACTTGGGTAAGTTCTAGAACTGTTACATATGAATTTTGGAACGTAAAATTCGAGGTATTCCTTCTTAGGTAGGGAAGATAAAGATATATCCAGGAATTAAGGGGTTCTCTCAAGTGGGAAGGGAAGACTCCATCGCAATCTTTTCAGAAATTGTTTGAAGAACTGGTAGGCCGGTATAGTAACCGCCCATGCCAATTAAGGTGAGAGAGGAAGTTTAAATCCCTCCTGCTAGGTTGACCTAATCTTTGCACAGCATCTTTCAACCGACTTATCAACCTAGGTACCCTAGTTGAAAGACACTATGTGAAATGCCTTCCTAAGAAATCAAAATAAACACTGTCAAATAAATAACTCAAATAAATGTTACTGTCAAGATTTAATCCTTCTTCGGCAATGTCGATCTTTGCAGGTCGCTACTCGGTAACCTGTGCAATGGCACCGCGTCCGGAGACCCATCTATGAGCCCTGCGTGTCCCACAAAGCCAACCGTGAAGAAATCGCATTCCAATCGCCCAAAGGCTGATCAAGATCGCAGAAAGAGTGGGTGGATTCAATTGTGAAACTAAGGAAGAAGGTGGAGAAAAGAAAGAAAAAAAGAAAGAAAAAAATCAATTTTCCACTCATCAACCCAGAGGGTGAAGACGAGTCGCCGAAAAGAAGAAGGCGAACAATAATCATAAAAGAAAGAAAAAAAAGAGAAAAAAAGAAGCAAAAAAAGCAAAAAAATCAGAAATTCAAAAAATTAAGTAAAAAATAGCATTATTCTACGCAAATTTGTCCAAGTAAAATCATGGGTCACACCAAGGAGACCAAATGATGATTAGAGTAGCGCATCAGCAATTTCAACCTTGTTTTTGTCGGGAGTGTTTGATAGGAATTTCACTCAAAAATTTATGACTACATTCAATCTATCAAACGGTTTAAAACTGAATAAGAATCTGTAAAATACTGAAATACCAAATTAACCGTTATTTTGGGTACATGTGGCAGTAGATTATTGGGTCCTCAAAATCGATCTATTTGCCTATTCAATGGAAGTCATATTATGCTTGTCTTGTTAAACTCTAGTGTTTAGAAAGAACTGCAATTTTAAAGAGAGCGATTGACTACAGAGCTTCATGGGGAGAGACAGAGGTCAAGATAGAAAATGTGTATCGCAAGAGAATTTTGTTTTAGTTTGGGTATCGTATCAGAAATAGAGGTATCTTATAAGGTGAGAGTTAACATACTTTTACAGCATCTTGGTATTGTTTTTTTTAATATAAAGTTGTTTACATATGATGATTCTCTTGTATTGTTACCACCACTTTCATGTCTAAATATCTGACAAGCGGTATTTAAGCAGAGTCATGAAACTGAATGGAGCCCAGCTTCCATATCCAACACTATAAGACCGACTCCAATCGATATAAGCATAATATATGTAGATGCCACCGTGTAGAATCAAATGATACGATTGCCATACATATATATATATATTGGTTGAAGATTGCCATATTTTTTGTTACACAGATAGCATTCAAATCAACCTCATGATCAATAACCTTAAGATTGCTTGCTAAAGATTAAAAATTCTATTTCCAGAGTATCGTATAATAGGCCACAAGTATATATAGATACTAGACATAAGCCTACGCGCTCGCTGGAATAAATAATATTTATCCTAAAACAAATAGCTATTAGGGGTGGGCAAAAAAGGTTCAAACTGTTAAACCAAACTATTTTTTGCGATGTGATTCGGGTTTAAGAGTGCTTTAAAAAAAAGTGTTTCGCAAATCAAAGTAAACCGTTTTTTGAGGTTTGGTTTGGTTTCAACTTTTTCAAAACTGAAACTGCCGAATCATATTGTGTAAATTATTAATTTTGTCAATTATTTTTACTATTTATACATGAAGCAGCCCATTGAAATATGTTTTATCGCCTGAATTTATTAATTGTTGTGAGTGTATAATTTGATTTTTTTCCTGAAATTACAAGAGATGGAGAGAAAAAGGTGAAAAAAGAAAAAAACGATTAAACCAAATCAAACCACAAAAGGTTTGGCTTTGTGGGCTCTTTGACTTTGGTTAAGTTAGTATCACCTTCCTTCAAACTGTACTTTATGCCATTTGGAATAATTTGATATCCAAATCGCAACAGCGGCACCATGCGCACCTCTTAATAGTTATCAATAAGGACATAAGTGTTGTAAAAGTTGAGACAACAACACATGCACATATGCACTTCTATTCATAACAATCATCAATACATTAAGTGAAAAAAAGTTCTATATGCTAATGTTATTTGTAATGAAATTCATTCACTTATTTATGCAAATGGGAGTCACACTGATGCCTGATTTCTTGACTAAATTCTCTACGGTGATCTATCGGAGAACCAATAGCTATTACTGCAAATACGACAACTAGGGTCTCTTAACTGTTTACGTCGTCGTTGTACCTCGTCTGTGTGACCGTTACATTCTTCACGTCCACATGACGAAGGCGGCCGAGAGGAGGGTCACCATGCTCATCGCCGGGATCTTCCTTGGGTATTCAATGCTGCAGCCCAAGACCTGGCCATGCTCATTTTCAGATCGATTTTGTTTGGTTATGGTGCCGGTTTCACTAATTTGTCCTAATGTATACATGTGCGCACATATTGAAACGGATTTCTTGGTCTTGGTTGAAGCAGTATCAAGTCCTCACCAACTCAGTGGGAGGCTCACGTCCCAATCCAGAAGTGTAAGGACATTTTGTTTAATTTTCCTAATGTTCAGGTTTCTTATTGCCCTAAACAGGCCAATGTGGTTGCAGATTGAATTGCTAAAATCCATAAAAAAATGACTTACCTCATAATTGGGTATTCTCTCCTCCCTTGTCTCTTTGGGACTTATTTACTGAAGCCCATCCCTTTGCTTCATTTTTTGAATTGATTTAATGAAAAGTTTTTATCCGACCAAAAAAAAAAGTACATGTTCGCACACGAAAAATTAGTAATTATGATATCTAGCTTGTGCATTGTGGCTGTATTTTGAAATGTGGTCTCAAAAGGGTGTTATACGGGCTGCGTTCTTTATTTTAACATGTCGGTGCCCACACACCTCACACCCCTCATTAGTTGATGAATGTTTTTCTTCCCCAACAAACAGAAAATACAGAAGGCAAGCGAAATCTCTCATTCAAATAGAATCTCTCACTCTAAGGTGGATCTCTCACCTACCACCTCATTGAGCCTTTTAAGGACTTGATCGGGTGCATGGCACTATAAGTATTGTATTGGAATTATGATAAAATATGATGTGCAAAGACGTGAATTATATCACGAGGGCGTTGCAGGGATTTCGCCAAGCAAATGACGATTTGTTCTTAAGGACGAGCTGTCTTTTTAACTAAGGAAGAACATGAAGTGACATTTGAACATCAGATCAGGTTTTTTTCCCCTTTTCTGATAAGAGTTCCTATAGAAAAAGAACAAGAAGAAGAAAAACAGCCTCTAGCACATTAAATCATGTAAACTTGTTCTCCTTTGATAAGTTTAAGTTAAACTCGACATGATTTTTGGACCCTGATAACATGAAGTACATCAATTATTTCACTTCTTTTCTCAAAAATTTTTTGGGAAATAGTCGTTAGTTCTTAATATTATTTAAATTTTTTCCAGTTTTTTAAAATAATCAGAATTAAAGAAGGTTTCCTTACCAGCTTCTGGTTGATCATCTAACCAAATTTTTTACTAAACAATTATGCAAACACAACTTAAATGTTACATGAGATCTCCTAATATCGTAACCCAAATTAATTGTTCTTTAAACTTAATCTGCCAATACTTTTATAAAGATGGAAATCAATTCTGTTACTTGGCCGCTTTTCCAAGTGATTGCGACATTTCATTTTATTTTCGTCTGGTTTACGGTCTAAGAGGACATCATATTGGACATTGACTATCTCCGAGTCATCCGGTTAAAGCCGACACGACCCATTAGTGCATGTTTTAATGATCTTGCCTTTGAAAAGGCCCTTTTAGCTTTTGGTTCGAATGAATAAATATAGACGTTATGCATGTAGTGTCACATCCCAAATCCTATAGGGATGAAGGAGTGACACGGCCGTCCTTCCTGCCCGAAGAACGCAGCCTTAAACTATACCCATGTATCCAGCTCCCAAAAGTCCCCACGATGGCGCTCTCGCTCTAACATGGCTACTACCTGGGGGACCTGAAAATATAATAAGAGGAAAGGAATGAGCTACCACGGCTCAGTGAGTAATACATTTCTTCCAAGCGGATCGGGAATTCACTATGCACATTTACAACACCAATATAATCCACTTTGAACATAATATATATATTTCAAGAATCAACAAAATAGATACCAATGGTCAAGTCCATCGGTCAATCTCATAAAACACATGCCAAGGGTCCATCCCATTGGCTAAACTCGTCAAAACACGGATCAATGGTCCATTCCACCGACCAAACTCAAATCAAATATCAATGGTCTACTCCATTGACCAAACTCATACTCAATTGTCCAACCATGGTCACGCTTAACGCCCGTGACGAGACGACCAAGATTCCCCCCTTGGCAAGGTCTCCACCTATTATAAGCCGGTGGCTCGGCCCACAAGGATATCCTAGACTAGTATGCGCATACCTACACACCCCTCAGGGTTCACAGAGACATTGAGCATCAACCAACAACCACAAATCCCCAATAATCCATAACAGAATCAGAATCATCTCACAATTCAAGCATTTAATAAATATTGAAATGCTTAACATAAACCAAAAACTTTCCAAGATCCTTTGATAAAGGTTTCGCAAACCACTTTCAGGCAAATAATCAAAGGACAGTTTCCTCACTTAAACAAATGGTAGTGAAAGCCCGATCCTGTTTTTATGCAATAAAGAATGTTATTTTTCAACTAATAGCATATATTATCCATAATATCTCCCAAACATGAGTTTAAAATACAAGGAAGAAATAGTATCACTCACCTGAGAAAAGCCAAAAACCAACTAAGCCCTTAATTGAGCCGATTCACTTGAATTCCTAACAATTAATTCAAAAATGATATTAAAGACCGAGTAAATGGACATTCTAAATAATGACTCGGCTATATTACGCCTATTTGTCGATAAAACGACACCTACGTGCCAACGGAAAGCTCGCCTTAAACGAAAACCTATTATTATACGCGAGACACGGACACGCAAACAGCTTTGTCGCCCCATAACTTCCTCCACAAAAACCGGTTTCAAGCCAACTTATAGTCATTAGAAAGCTCTTTTGATGCACTACAACAATCGCCAAAACAGCCACCTCAAAATCTCACCAAAAACAGCAGAAAACCAGTCTCGAGGCTACTGTTCGCTACAGTAACAGAACGCGCGCCGAACTTCAAAAATTTATTCCGGACAAACCGCAAGCTCAAATTCAATTCCGCAAAATGATATAGCTTCACAACATCCTAAATTATCATTTCCATAAAAATTTGCAGCTCAATGACCCGAAAATCAGACTTCGCCGCCCAAATCTCCATAAACTCCGCATTTCAAGTCCTAATTGCGATTATACCTTCAAATGACGATTAAAGACTTTAATCACTTACCGGCGCCGAGGAACGAAGTTAAGATGAGCTGTGGAGGCATCCGATGGGGGTTTTGCCTCCCTTTTTCCTCTTTCCCTTCTCTTTCTCTTCTCTCCCGTTTCTGCTTCTACTCTGTTTTTCTGCTCTGTTTTTCTGTCTGTTTTGTTTCTGCCCATTGACTGGGCGCAGCAAAATAAGGGGAATGAAGATGGGCTGGGCTGGCCTTTTAAAGAGAAAAGGAAATGGGCTGACTTATGGCCCATATGTTACATGTAGAATTTTCCAAATGATACAATTGGTCTCTCTCTCTCTCTCTCTCTCTCACCTAAAGATCGCTTGGTAAAGATAAAAAATTATCTCGTACGAGTTAGGTATAATATGCCGCAAGTATAAATTAATACTAGACATGAGCCTGCACATTGCACAGGAATAAATAATAAAAATAGTTACTTAATCCTAAAATGAATAGATATTTTAGGGATGAGCAAAAAATGGTTCAAACCTTTCAATCAAATCAGACCACACCAGCTTTAGCGGTTTGATTTGGTTTAAGAGTACTTTTTTTAAAAAATAAAAAATAAAAAAGTGGTTCACAAATCAAACCAAATCATTTTTTTTGGATGGTGTTAACCTCCCTTATCCCAAAAACTAATTTAAAAGGTAAGACTTTTCCCCACGTTTATATATAGGTCTCCTCCTCCTCATTTATATTATCTTATTCATAAATAAAATACAACTACAGAGCTTCTTTCTAAGAATTTCTCTTTATAAGATCTTGTGAGTTGAGTGTGAGAAAAGCTTGCTTGGAGAAATCCTAAAGACCGCACAATAAAAGATATACTAAACCAATTGGCCCATGACACAAGCATGAAAGCCTTGCACACGATGCAAAAATCAGGACCACCCCATGCATCCTCAAACTCTCTCACCATGCCTTCAGATAACAAATGAACACCTTGTTCCCTAGCTGTCGTAACTGCGGACCATGAGCTCAACATCCTCGAAAACCTTTTTGAAAGAGAGCTCCTTCCGTAAATCCATTGCAAGGGCTTACCTTCGCATCCCAACCCCACACTCTCAAATAGGAACGGGAGTTTCTTGTAACCATCAATTGAGTACTTTATGTTGGGGTCCTGAAAAAGGCAGTGTAGTGTCGTGGGTGTTTCATCACCGGATCTTGTGTAGGGCTCACTTCAAGATCATTGTAGCACCACACTGCAATCACACCTCCCAGCTTTTGGAGCAGACGGGTCACGAGGGAGTAGAAATTAGGAGTTCAAACCAGTGCACTGCTTGAGCCACTGTAATCAAATCCACTAAATTATTGCCTCCAATCAAGTTCACGAGTTCGTTGTTGCAAATGGGCATTGGGTTGTGGACGTAGCGAACCCTTAAATGCTGCATTGCGCATTATAGCTGGGCCACGCTTGCATTAGTGGAGATCACCTGGTCGTAGTGCTTAGCTGCCTACTTTACAAGGAAATGTAGGGCCTAGAACAGAGCTATACCTGCCGAACAATCTGGTATTAATGAAAGAAATTGAGATTGGTGAAAAATCTATCATCAGAAAGCAAAGAGAAGGGAAGAGAAGCACATTTGAAAAAGAAACAAAAGGGAAAAGAAGCTTGGAAGACATTAACCAAAATATGCAATCATTAGCTGTCCATGAATTTCAACAACAGCTAAAGGCCTAGAAAATTACTAAAACAATTCTAAATCTATTGCAATTTTTTTAATTTAGTCATAAATTTTTTTAACAATAGAGTACTAAACATTTTGTAATTGTGTCAATTCAATTCCATCTAGTAAAAATTGGCATACTAGCATTGACGTAGATGCTAACACCGCCGATGAACAATTTTTTAATATTATTTTATTTTTTCAATTTTTTATAAATTTTTAATCTTTTCTTTTTTTTCTCTCTTTTTTCCCCCTCTCCCCCTCCTTTCTCCAACAACCGGCCAGAGGGAGGGCTGGTCACTGGACTAAGGCAGCTAGCTAGGCCAGCCTGAGGGCGAGCTCACCCCGCTGTCACCAGGAGAGGGCCGCCCAACCATCGGCAAGGCCCAACCATCGGCAAGGCGAGCCCTCACTAGCTCGGCAAGGACGAGCCCCTCGTGGGATCCGGATGAGGGCAAGATCGCCTAGCGATGACGAGGCGAGCCCTCGCCTGGAAGAAGGAGAAGAGGCAAAAAAAAGGAAAAAAATATTTAAAAGTTGATAAAAAATTAGAAAAAATAAAATAATATTAAAAATTATCCGCCGCCGCTGGCCGGTGTTCACATTAGTGCCAACCAGCCAATTTTGGCCGGATGGACTGAATTGGCACAATCACAAAAGGTTTAGGACTTCATTAACCAAAAAAAGAAATTAGAACTAAATTGACACAATTGCAATAGGTTTAAGACTTTTTTGGTAATTTCACTCGAAGGCCTTCATCGATCCCCCTCAACTTTTTGATTGCCTAATTCGTTGATGACTCATGTTTCGATCAAGCTTTGTTCTCTTCGACCGAGCTTGCTATTCGCCGATTTCAAGAGCTTGTCATTATTTGGTGTCAATTAACATAAAATTTTTCCCATGATTTTAACGTAGAGACAAATTGAATCTCCAGTAGCTGTAGGCACCCCGACAGCGTGTACTTAAAGCATCTTTATGAAGCTTGAGACAAGGGAAACTCTCGTCCAACCATAAGTCAACTGGGGAGCTTGTAGCTCTCCGACAGACAAACCAACCTCTCGAAATATTTGCAGTCAACAATACACAAGCCCTCCATCCATTTTAAGGGTGCGCATGGTAACCATTCTGTTTCTATTTCTGGAATAGAGGTCTGGAATAGAAATCCGTTTGGTAAAAAATTTTACTTTTTTATTTTTGAAACAAATTTCTATTCCAGAAATATGTTTGAAATAGAAATCAAAAACAAAAAGTTTGACTTTTCTATTTTTGGAATAAAAATCAGAAATTATTTCTCTCTTTCTTGATTCTCACCCAAAGGAATTTCTTGCTGTTCGCCGCTCACCACCACCACCACCCCCGCCCACCGTCGCCGGTTGCCAGTCGCCACCGCCGCTGGTCACCGCCGCCTCCCCTCCCATTACCGCCGCCACTTGGGAAAGTGAAATTGTTTTGATTATCAAACAAATTTCTATTTTTCGTTATCAAATGTGTTTTTTGGCTTAGAAACTCATCCGGAAATAGAAATAGAAAAATCAATTTCTATTCCAAAAATTAATTTCGACCGAAAATATTATCATTCGCGCCCTAAAACACCGAGAGATGGAACTTCAATTAGCTTTGCGCAAGAAGACACCTTGCGTCTCTCAGTTCACTCAAACTTGATGTAATGGAATCTCTATCTCCAAGAGTTCACACGCAAGCATAAACACCAAATTTCAAATGCAAAAACCCAAAAATTTAACAAATCAGAAGTCCTGCCTATGATTTGGACATGCAAGAAATCGCAGGTTCGATCAAAGTCGTTGGCATTACTCCCCTCTTCCACACTACCACCGTCGATCCTCCATTTCCAGTCGAGCGAAGCAAACAACCCAAGCTCCGCTGCTGGTGCTGACTCGTACAACCTAACTTTCATGTTTTCTTTTCCAATTTTGGCCATTTAATTTTAATCCAGTAGCACGTGAGTGGCACGGGCGATTGGGTCAAATCGGCGAAAATTGAAACGAAAATGCCCCATGTTACGGAAAATGGCGCGCAAGACGCACGTGCTGGCCGGTCGACGAAGATATGAGCTGCTGGTGACCTGAGGGTGAATTGCTCGCCTACTTCACGGACTTCTTTGAGACACGCCTTTTTGAGAACTTTTTTGAGAAAGTGATCCCCTTCTGCTTTTGCTGACAATCTTTTCTCCCTCTCCTCGTCTTCTTTGACGGTCCTGCCCGTGGGTCTGTCTCTTTGGGGGCTGATCCTATTAAGGGAAGGTCTTTTTGTTATAGAAATGGAAAGCAAATAGAGCCAAACATATAATGATGATCTATGCATTGAAAGAAAGCGTACCTGATAGAAAAGAGAGAGCCTCTTCATACGATAGACGCTCCCATCCACGAAGATACTGGGCTATTAGTTCATCAAATTCCGATGCTTGTGTTGTTCTATTCAGACTCCTGAGTCTGTAAAACTTCCAACGGGTTCCAAAAGCGTAGGGAAGATTCCTACAATTCCGTACTTTTATGTCGCACTCATTTGGTATTTTTGAGCTTGATGCATCAAAAATCCATTCCACTGATTCGCACTGATCAAAATGCAACGAATGCAAAAACTCTAACTCGTGGATGCCCTCGACAACCTGCAGGTTCTCACACCATCCAATACCTAAAAATTTCAAATTCTTCAAGTTTGATAGCCCGCCTAACCTTTTTAGCGAACTGCACTCATGAACAGAAAATTGTCTCAATGCTTCCAACACTGAAACAAATTGAATCTCCTGTAGCTCTGGGCAACTCGACAGATAAAGTTTTTGAAGCATCTTCAGGGAGCTTGAGACAAGGGACACTCTCCTCCAAGCATCAGTCAACTCGGGAGCTTGTAGCTCGTTGCACCCTGCCTCCTCCGACAGACAAACCAACCTCTCTAAAGATTTGCATTTCTCAATATGTAATCTCTGCAACGATATTAAGACACCGAGAAATTGAATTTCAACTAGCTTCTCGCAAGAATCCACATCGGCTTCTCTCAGTTTTCTCAAACTTGATGTAATGGATATGCTTGTGACTAGTTTCCACCTTTTCATAGTCAACGTTTCCAAGTGAGGAAGCCCATCGAGTTCTACTTGTTCCACTCGAGTGTCACAGAGCTCTAGAACTCTCAAGTTTGACGAAAGTTGTTTCGGCGGCTGCAAGTCCAGTCCATAGAGAATAATTTCTTCGAGTAGAGGAAGGGAACCCCACTCCGTAGGCAATGCACTGACATCTAGAAGGTACAACTCCAGCTTCCTCAGTTTGGATAGCCTCCCAATCCACGGCAGGTCGCAAGGTTGAATTATATTTGATTTTCCATAAATATCATTGGCATCAGATAGGAGCAGCTCAACTAGATTAGTAAGATTTGAGAGGTCAGGGACAGTCTGCAACGAATCAGATCTAAGCTTTAGGGTGGTCAAACTTTCGGGGAGCTTCGGCAACTCTTGGATCTCTTGACAACTATCTAGGTCCAGTGTATGGAGTTGACTAAGCTTGCTCATTGTCCAAGGCAATTTCACTATTTTTGTGTGTGATACATAGAGAGATGACAAGCTTTGTAGTCTACTAAAGGAATCCGGTAATTTTGTAATTCTCGTGAATGATACATCCAGATTCTTCAACGACCCTAATTTCGAAACCGAGTTGGGGAGTTCCCTTAACATGCTACATTCCCTAAGAGAGAGGTGCTCAAGATTCTTTATTTCACCAATTTGTTCAGGCAATTTTTTAAGTGCCTTGCAAGACTTGACACTCAAGTTAGTCAACCGGCTCAGTTTCCCAACGGAGCAATCAATTTCCTTCAAACATTTGCATTCAAAAATAGTCAGCTTCTCTAAAACTAAGTGTTCGGAAAAGGTTGGTGTCCTGTGTAACGATTGAACATTTTGAAGTGTGAGAACCTTCAATTTCCTTACCCCCTACAAAAGCCAATGAAAGATCACGACAAAGGATTAGATGTCTATACAATAAATAAATATGGATTCAGGCTTGCTACTTATCTTATGTCATTTGATCCTCTCACTAAATGAGAAAATTGGACTGTAAATTCATTAAATTTTGTCCTTCATTAATGAGAAAATTAGAATAAGGGGAATTCCAACATACCTCAATTAGGCTCCTGATTGCATTTTCCGTCCACTCGTTGCCACCAATATACATCACAACCACGTTTACTAGATGCAAATTGGTCGCCATAAACTGCGTATGACGTTTGCAGTATTCATAGTTGTAACGCAAATGGATCCATCTCAACTCAGAAAGACAGCCCGCAAAATTACCTCGGCAGGTTATGTTCCGCAACCTCAGCAGCCGAAGATGTGGGAACCGTTTAATTTCCTCCGCAGTCACAGTCATTCGACGTTGTTTTCTTGACCCTAAATGGAGTGCCTGAACGCTATTGTTGATCTGCTAATGACATTGAAGAGCAGAAGCAGGAATTTGTCAATATCCCCTAAATTTATTTCGTCCAAGAGAAGAAAAAAATGAGACAGAAGAGTGCCTCCCTATTCAGAAACGTCAATCCTCAATTAAGAACAAGTTAAGCAATTTTCAATTCAAATTTGGCCATACTTTACCTCTTTGGACCTTAATTGGCAAATGATGTCCTCTTTAGCCCGCAACCTGCTACGCTCTAGATTGGCAATTGCCCTTCCAAGATCTCTAAACTGATCATGCATCCAAAATGTATCATTGTCTAGAACCTTTATCATGCACCTGTTAATGAGGACATCAATAGCATAATTTGGTCTAAACCCACAATCTTTCCACATGTAGATTGGATCAATCTTATTAGAACCAATGAAAAAGCATGCAACATCGAGAAATATTTGTTGTTGACCCAATTTCAAGATATCATAGGAAATTTTTAGCTTCCCCAAGACATCATCATGAGGTGTTTTCCTCAGCTCCTCCAGCACCTCTTCCCATATTTTTTCTTCTTCCTGACCAAAAAGCGATGAACCAATTGCTTGAAGAGCTAAAGGTAGTCCACCCGCACGAGAGACAATGTGTTCTGAAAGAGTGTAGTAATCGATTGGAGGAGAGTTGTCATCGAAGGCATGCCTACTAAAAAGTTGAAGTGCATATTTGCCGCTTAACTCCTCCATTTCATAGGGCATGATATCATACTTAAATGCTCTAATTTTCAGAACCCCTTTGTCTCTAGTGGTGACAAGTATCCTCGTACCAGGAAACAAACATGTTCCAATTAGTTCTGGAATTTGGTTGCCCGCATCCACATCATCCAAAACAATTAGTACCTTCTTGTTGCAAATTGTTTCTCTAATCCTATAGATCAAATTATCACCATTACCAATGTCAAGAGCCCCTCTAGGATTAGAGATATCAGACAAGAGTCGTTGTTGCAGCTTGACTAAGCCCGAGGTTTTTGCCGTTTCCCTTATGTCATCAAGAAAACTGCAGTTTTTTCCAAAGCGAGGAAGTAATTGGTTGAAGATTGTTTTAGCAAGTGTTGTTTTACCGATGCCACCCATCCCGTAAATTCCAATAAGTCGCACATCATCGAAGTCGATGTCTAATAAATTGTTTATGGCTACCATTCGATCCTCCATCCCAACTAAATCTTCAGTCACATTTCTTTGTCTTGTCCGGAGCCTACTCATAACCTCTTCAACAATTGACTTGCTGAGATCCCCATCGCTGACACAAAGTTGAACAAGTCTCGATTGAGAAAAGGTAAAAAAAAATTCATTTCCTTGGATGTTGATTAAGCATCTACATAGTAATCGGGTGGGAACGCGAGGTGAAAGCTTCTTTGGAGGGAAACAACTTATCATGTAAACGCCAGTTAATTTCAGTCTGATTATCTTTATTATTGTTAATCCAAACACCGCCCTGTGAATTGTTCCCGCATAAGAAACTTTGATCTTATGAATGAATGACATAATCAGAATATATTATTTTATGTTACGAGATGGACCAAAAAAAGATAGATCAATATCATAGAAGAATCAAAGATAGATCCTATTTAGTCAAGTGATGGAACCAGGAATCTAATCTTGGGTGTAAGAAAGAACACCGTGTAGGCAACCAATGAAAAAAATAGTGTACGAAGAAGTGTTGTTGTTGTTTACTGAAATAAAAATACTAAACAGCATTAAGTTTTGTAAGTTCATTTTTTGAATGTTCATCGTGTTCAAAGACGCACAAATTTATTCACTGCATTAATATTTCATTTAAAACAAGAATTTAAGTGCCGTAATAAATGGGACTGGACCAAGATAGATTAAAGATCGACAAATATGTTACCCTCAAAACTTGAGGAACATGATGCATTGCAAACTTGAACATCCATTACAAGTTTAAGTTCAAAGAATGGAGGAACAAAAATATTTGATCTCAAGTAGAAGAATCAAAATTTCTGCAAAAAAAAAAAAGTAGGAGAATCAAATATAAATGCATGATGAATTATGGCAATATTAGATTTACTTATTTCTTTTCGACTAGGCAAAACTTTGCAAATGTAATTGCATAAAGTTCCATAATCATAATCTCTAGCATAAAGTATGAATTTTAACACGAAAGGATCAAAGTTAGTATAAAAAGATGAAGCCAAGCCAAATTTTTATACACTGAAAATGAGGTAAAGAACGAAATTATAATTATCCTATTAGGTCAGAAATTTTTTGGATATCCAATGATTTAAAACAAGTTCATAGAAGAACTTGAGACTTCCTATTTAAATTTAGAGAAATTATAGTTTGCAGATAATTAAAGAGCTTTTAGTAAATCTATCGCCTAATTGTAAAAAAATAGTTTTCATGTTTACAGTAAGATGATTACCCTTGATATTTCTCTAGCTCCCATCCCTGGATGGCATCGACTTCCCCGAGAGCCCGTCTCCATGACTGTACTATCTCTGTGCTAAACTTCCCTGTTTGCTCCAAATCCAATATGGCCTTTCTATACAAATCCGTTTTGAGCTTCACATCATCAGGTGTCACATCATAAAAGATGGGCAATATCACCTTCTTATTCCCATCTTCTTCAGGTTGAGAGGTACTCTCCACCATTTTCACCATTTTCGCAAGCTCACGGAGGCACCAGTGACTTGAAGCATAGTTTGGGGAAAAGATGGTTATGTAAAGCTTGGAGTCGTCAATTGCTTCCAAAAGGTTCTTACTAAATTTTCACCTGGTGGAAGCTCTTTATCATCAATGAAAACACAAATCCCAACATCTATCAAGGCATGGTAGAGGCTGTTGGTGAATCTACGGCGAGTATCTTTCCCATAAAAATTGAGGAACACCTGATACTTACTTCCTGAATTTGCCATAGGAGCTAACTTAGCCCTTAGCAAGGTGACCTAGCTCTCTTTCTCTCTCTCTTTAATAGGCAATGCAGAAATACTTTTTCATCTAGCACATTGTACTGGGTTAGGCGATTTCGCACGAAGTCGACAACGTTTTGCGGATCTCCATACAAGTCGGTGACTTTAATATTAAAGTCACGACCAAGACTTTTCAATTTTTTAGGGGACCTTTGAAATATTAAAAATTTCAGAAAGATTCTAGATATGATTTGGGGAAATTAAAAATTGACTTGGTTGTTCAAAAGATTCTTTAGAGTTTCGGAATATTCGGATCTAATATGGAGATCATATGATCGGTTCAGACATCAACAACAATGATAATACTTCCAACTTAGAGAGAAATGGCCTTATTACAAAAAATTTGGAAAATATTTGATTCCAAATTATGAACAGGACATGCTATGGCGACCAACCAAGGATTATTATTAGAAGGTTCTTGTTAACCAAAACTCTCAAAGCACTAATTAGCCACCCCATGCCAAGTAAGAAGTGGTCTTATTGATTGTGCATAATATGAAAAAGAAAAAGGTATTTTGAAAATGACAAAAATTCATGTGTGGATGTTTAATTTAACCAGTAACTTAGGGCCGTTGTCGATAAAATCCTTATTAAAAAAATATTACAGTTTAAATACTTGAATTTGACCCCATTTGCCATAAAAAATAATAATAAATAAAGAATGAAGATAGGCAACTTCGAAGCAGTCCATTTTATGGTCATTAAAGTTGATGCCTTAAAAAATTAATGAGGTGAAGACCAAATGGAAAAACGGATTACAACACATATAGCTGTAACATTTTCAGACGCCCAATTTTTTTAAGTTTCTTCTTTGTGCTTGTCACATGGATCTGCACTGATTCCACTTTTGAACTTTTGGATTACAAATGATATGATTCTCAAACATTTAAATCTTTATGATTGTTCTATAGCTATATTTACAGCTCGACATAACTAGAATCCCAGTACAATATGGTAAATTCACAATAACATAAAGACATAATAATAACAAAATATTACTACATGCAACTAAAGCTTTATGACCAAAAACATATACAGCTAGCATAACACGCACAATTCACGCGCCATTGTCTCTACGTGCCATATTTTCTTAAGATGTTCACTTTCTTTCCATACGCAAATTTCTGTGCTCTTTTGTAAGAAAGGGTGCTTCTCATTTCTTTCAACATATAAATTAGGCGACAACTTGCTTAAGCATCAAGCCAAATGTTGTTGAATCAACTACTAGTACTCAATTTTGATGTGTACATACCGCTCCATATTTCACATTGTAGGGTATATTTGAATGATGCTTTTTCTAATAACTTTTTCTAGCAATTAACCTTTGACTTATTATATTTAACAACAAAATTTATAAATCCATCCATGGGGACAGATTGGCCATTCGAAAACATCTGATTATTTTTTCAAATTAAATTTAACAAAGTTTTGTTTTTCCTTCGATATCATTATACAATTTTTACTTTCAAAAAAAGAAGAAGAAGGCCAAACAGGCCGTAAGTAGAATTTAGAACCAAGTCACTTATTTTAAGAAAATTAAGGGCATGTTTGGTAAAACTCTCAAGAACAACTGATTCTGTTGAACAGAAATCCGTTTGGTAAATTTTTTATTCCCGGGAACAAATTTGTTCCGGGGAATAAGTTTGAGTAGAATCGAGAATAAAAAAAACATTACTTCCCGCTTTTTTAAACAATTTTGAAAATCAATTTTCCTTTTCTCTTTTTTTTTTTCTAATTTTTCCCTTTCTTCTTCTTCCTCCCAACCCCTACCACCCCATCGCCGGGAAGAGGGGTCCGGCGAAAATGAGAAAAAAAAAGGAAAAGTTCGGTAAGCTCGTCGAAGTCTTGCCAGTGGCCAAGCGAGGCTCGACCTCGCCCAAGCGGGCGACGTGAGGTTGGCCTCGCCCAAATATGAGGAGGCAAGCCTTGCTCGGCCACCGGCAAGGCTCGGCCTCGCCGATCTATGTGAGGCCGAGCCTCACCGATGGCCAGGCGAGCCTCCGGCAAGGTTGCCAAACCTCATCCGGCCAAAAGAGGAAGAAGAAGGAGAGAAAAGAGAAAAAGAGAAAAATAAGAAAATTATAATAAAAAGTAATAAAAAATTAAAAGAATCAAAAAATTGAAAATTTTTACCAAACACACGTTCCTATTTCCGAATCAAAATTTTATATAATTTATCAAATATCTTAAAAACTCAAAAATTATTCTTAAAGAAGAAGTATAAAAAAAAAATTTATGATAAGTCAGTTATTTTCAGAAATTAAATTATTTATGGGGACGCGCGTAAAATTTGAGAGTAGCTGTCGTCTGGCGAAGGAATGAACCCGAGGAAGGAAGGGTGAGCAAGAGCCTTGCTGTCCGAATACTTGAGGATCTCCGTTCCTGCTCGGCAGACCACCTCTGGCTCTGATCCTTGGCTACGTCGTCTCTGAAAACCTCTTCAATCCGACCATCGATCGCCACCGCCATCAATCGACTTCGGAGCTGCTTTACTCTGCTGTGCCGCCGGGAATTTCACGGCGACGGATTTGCACTCGGAAACCATTCGTTCACTTTGATTCCGACAGGCAGTGATACCGAAGCTTCTAACCTTGAGTTGGTCACGGATTATAGCTCCATTGTCATCTATTGACATGGTAATTTCATTCTTTTCTTTTTGCTTCTGTTTTGGAGAGTTATTGTGCCGACTTATGTTCATGAAACTCATGTGAAAATTACTGAAAAAAAAAAACTGAGTTGTTACTTGATGATTCGCGATGTCATTGTTGTTCTAATGCTGATTTTAGAATGAGAAACAACTTTAATTTCATAACTAGACTGGATCTTTTCAATGCCTATAATCTGTTTGATGAAATGCATTTGAAGCATTCTTGTGGAATAGGCTTTGATGATTCGCGATTTCATTGTGCGTGCGCGTGAGATTGTGACCGACGATCGACCGTGGCGCTCTAGTAACTGTGGGAGGTTGACTGCAGTAGTCGACATTGGCGGACCAGTGGCTGATGGACATGACTAACGGTGGTGGATAAATGGTTCTCGGCTTAAATATCGAAGGTGTCGACCATCGGTTAAAACGTCGAACGTTCTGGAGTTAATGTTCATTTTCTTAGGGGTTTTCTTTTCAGTCTGCATTAGGAATAACAAAGGAAAGAAAAGGAAATGGGTTTTATGTAGATGTAGGCAACGTTTAGTAATATATCTACTCTTGAAAACAATTTTTTTTTAGAAATAGTTCTTTTATAATTAGGCAATTATAATCACCTCCCGATCTTAAATATATGATTGCATAGGAAGTGAAATATTCTCCCTTATTTCACTTGACTCCCAGGTCGGCCCTAAAACTAATGGCAGCTCATCGGCATAGAAATCTTTTAGGATTAATCAAATTTAAAATGTAAACACTAATGTCATGCAAAAAAATCCAAAGTCATTTGGGGATGCCAACTCGACATGACCTCTAAATCTACTCCTCAACAGCACATCGGAAGTCACAAAGGAAAGAATTGCCATCTCTAATTGGTCCTTTCAGAGGCTATCACATCAACTTATAATTTTGTATATGAGAATGAATACGTGAATTCCTTTGTTAATGAGATGCTCGTGCTTCTGTTTAAATACTTTAAAGACTAGTAAGAATGGTGGAAGTGAAATTACATTTAAAGACCCTAGTCCATCACGTAATTGGTCCTTTCAAAGGCTATCACATCAACTTATAATTTTGTATATGAGAATGAATACCGAATTCCTTTGTTAATGGATGCTCGTGTTCTGTTTAAATACTTTAAAGACTAGTAAGAATGGTGGAAGTGAAATTACATTTCGTGATGGACGAGTATCCCTAATTAATCGGACTTGCCTTCACGAACAAATTGGAGTCGGCCCATCATGTGATCAACAATGAAAAGAGCCTTCAAGGGGGAAGAATTCTGGGAATCACCTGTTTACCTGAAAGGCGAAGGTCGAAGGATTTGGTCGTGGGCAAAGAACATTGGTCTTGTTTTTAAATGTTATTAAGTGTCAGGAGTGTTAAACCAATGAGACTTGAACATTATCAGCTAAGACAGATTCATGAAGCATGTTTCTACGGCGCACCTCTCGACATGATGAGATGCATACACTGAATTGGAACAGATTAATGAGTAAAATCCAAACAAATACGTGTGCCATAAATAGGGCACTTGAACACTACTGTCGTCTTATGGAGGGGAAAAAAGACTGATTAAACATCTGAACAATTGGAAAGTAAAAGAAGCCAAACACATCATTCTGTTCCATCTTTTACCTCCTCTACGGCTTCTTCATCACGATCTTGTCCTCTTTCTCTTCATTGCCATCATTTGCCTTCGCCCCCTCACCTTCCTTCTTCTCTTCGTTGTTGTCCACAGAATGAACTTGTGGATGCGCGAGACAACTACAGACCCTCCTGCGCATTGTTGTCCTAGTCACCACCATCGTCCTCGCCATTGTACTCGCCCCCGTCATCATATTCACCATCATCTTGCTGAGGAGAAGGAGGTTTGGAAATATCACGTTTAAGGAGGAATAGAAATCTTAAGAAGAAAAGGTCAAAATCCCCAAAGATTGTATGACATTAGTCCCCAGTTTGAACACTAAGACGCAAGCAACCAGCAAGAATCAACATAACCCCTAGTCGCGTCCAAACTGACCAATAAAAATTTTGACATGACTTATTATATTACCTTTCTTTTCCTTCTCAATCAGTAGTTACTCAGATTCGAAGAAAGTATGGCAAAGCCGGGGACCACGAAGTGCAGAAAGGCCTTCTTTAGATTGTAAACCAATTGTTTCAATATCAATTTCTTCAATCACGGTTTTTAGTTGCAGGATGCTCGCGATTCATTTTCAGCGTTTCAAAACATTCAGCACGAATTATGAACAGAGAACAGATTTCAGCTGAGTTTTTGGTGGTCGTGGCCTCTTACCTACGCTTCAGCTCCTTCATCGTTGCTCTCTTCTTCTTCCTCGTCCTCATCCTGTCCTCATCGCCCTCACCGTTGCCTTCACCTTCCTCGTTGACATCCTTGTTCTCATCGATATCATCCACAGAACAAACCAGCGGAGGCCCGCGAGATGACTGCATGACCTCATGAACATTGTTGTCCTTAGATTAAACATAATAAAGACGAAAACAGATTCCCAAGTATCATACGACAATAATCAGTTTGAACACCGAAAAGCATGCGCCTAGCAATAATCAACATAACGGGTTTTCCTCACACTTAATCACCCTAAAATTTGCTTTCTAAAGCATCAATCGAACATAAATCTATTAGAATCAAGCAGCATTCGCAAATTCGCATATCTTCATTCCCTCAAAATTGGAACAGAGCAACTCTTAGGCTTTGATCTACTCCTTCGTGACTTTCCCAAGACCTGACATAGGTTTAGAAAATATGAAATCTGATTTTGGAGACAAAAGTGGATTTTATTTTTGCAAGATCAATACTGATATGATAGTTGTGGAAAAAAATGCCGTTAGGTTGGTGCCGTAGCCTCCCTCAACAAAGGTGGCGGTGGAGATGATGCTTGCTTGATTTTTGGCCGATACATTCTGTGTGCCGGGTGGTGCCTCCGTTGTTTGATGCATATGAGGGCGGGCAAGCCCTCGCTTATGAGCGATGAGGGCCGACAGCCCTCACTAATACCCGAAGAGGGTTGCAGGCCCTCACCAACGAAGCCCAGTTACCTTCTTTTTCAATTTCTTTTAGTTTTTTTAATCTTTTTAATTTTTTTTATCCTTTTTTCCCCCTAATTTTTAGCTTTTTTACAAAAAATTTGAGCCAATTTGCATTGAGGAAGGTTCGGTGAGACACCACACTACTGCCAACACATCACACTTCAGCAAACTCAACAGGTGATGAACATAGCTTTGCTGGAGAGAGCTCACTCTTTAATCTCCAATTTTGGCCATGAATACAACATGTAGTATAGCCATCACTATCAATTAATTGTAGCAACATGAGGAAATGGGGTCAAGCAAGTTCCTGATTACACTGGATCGAGATGTGTAATCGCCCTACTTATGCCAATGTGAAAGATGGCCCACTGAAGCTAAGGGCAAGGAGACACAAATACCTAAAATATGCACATGGGGTGGAAGGGACACAAGATACAGTGCAAATGGGTTTTTACCTAGATTTACGATTAGCAAAGACATTACCTTCAATGAGTTTGCTCTAATCTATAATAGGAGTGAGTAACCAATTATAAAGAAGGATCAAAATGATGTCCATAAAAATAGATGGAGTTGCAAAAAGAGCACAAAAATGAGCAGAGTGGTGGTGAGGTGAAAGATTTTGTATTGTGGCGGTATTCTATAGCAGCTTATAGATACTTTGCGGTGATTGTAGACTCAAGGCTTTGTAGTGGTCAGTCAAGTTATGTGAGTTGGGGTGTTAGCTGAATGTGAAGGTCTAGCTGGCGAATTTGGGAGAAGTGGAAGAGGTGTCGCATATAGAGATGCGAAGAGATAAGAAAAATTGGAATGTTAAAAAATAAAAATGAAGTAGGCAAGAGTATTGCAATAGATCTTTACCGTCTCTATTTGTGCAACTTTTGGGTTCATATACATAGATGTCATTTATACTAAACAATATATGATATAATATGAATATGTCCAAATTTATTACTGCAATTCACCAAATAATAGATAAGATATAGCAAAATCGCTAAATTTCATACCCTTAATTTCATATCATATCTTATCCAATCTTATCCTAATTAGAAATTCAAACAACCAAACGTAGCCGAAGAGTTTTGTGTTTGAGGTAACTACCATTCAAAATCAAGTTATTATACCATCACCACGCAACTTGGTAATGAGTTGAGATGAAATCTACCATTCAACAACCTCTACTTCACTGTGGAAGAAATTATGGCAATCCCACACCTACCCCAAAATAAAAAAATTTCTATGGAGCGCTTGCCAAAGTGCCCTCACTATCAAGAATAACCTTTTTAGAAGGCAAATCTTATCTCGATCCCCTTTATAGTCTCTATAATCAAAGCCCTGAAATGGTAGAACACGCTCTCCTTCTGTGTCCATGGACGAGGAAAATCTAGAAAGATACAGCTCTGAACATCAATATCTCTGCCCAGGGTTTATCGCGATTTGAAGTTTGGTTAGCTGAATTTGAACATACCTAAGTCACGTTTGAGCTTCTAGCATTTGTTCTTTGGCAAGTCTGGAAAGTTCAAAACCTCTCTGTTTTTCGAGCGCAAAAACCAAACCTAGAGCAGGTAGTGAATGAAGCCGTTGCAATGCAGCAAAATCTCGATCGGTGGCTCCCTGGGAAGAAGAAAACCAAAATTGCAGCAAGTTCCACATGCACCAATGGCGGCCACTAGAGTCGGGGGAATTCAAAATTAACATTGATGGAGCTTACCTGGCTGGAACAAACGAAGGTTTAGTTGCGGGTGTTTGCTGTGACAGTTTAGGAAGGCCGATTGATGGTTTCGTGCAGTCGATCAAGGCATCTTCAGCAGCTCAGGCGGAGGCGCAAGCCATGGTGGAAACCCTTATGTACTTCTCCACGCAAACTAAAGCCTCTCTTGAAGTGGAATCAGATTAATTTGATCTGATAAGCACGCACACTCGCGGAGTGCAGATCACCTGGGAAGTTCAGGGTCTTATCAAAAAAGCCCACGCACTTCTCAAGGCTTTCAAACATATCAAATAAGCCTATATAAATAGAGGGTCCAATACTGATTCAAGATAAAAATAGATTATCACAAAGTTGGGTTTTGCAGCCACCCTCTTAGAACTTCTTTGTTCTGAAGCAAACGAAATGTATCCACCTACTTCTTTTCAGTAATGAAAGTCGTTCCTTTTTTCAGACCACAAAAAAAAAAAAAAAAAAAAAACCTCTAAGAATCATCAACCTTATAGCCTAAAATTTTAACTGAACTAAAATTATAGCTCAACCAAGAAAACTTATCCAATTGGATTAATTAAAGTGTCGATTTTTAACAAGCGCTTCAAAACGGGGTTCATTTGACTTGTCTAGACCTCCGAAACGTGCTGGAGACCCTGCCTTTCTCGGTTTCTTTCTTTTCTCCTTTCTTTCTCCTTGTTCTTTTTCCGATTCTGTTTCTCTCTCTTTTCTTCTCTTTAGTTTGCTAATTCTGCAGAAGGAAATGACAGAAGATGGGCCGAGGTCTTTCGGCCTAAACTTTTTTAGGATCTGCCCTTTTTGGTACAGATGCTGAGTGATTTAAGATCCCGAACCTCACTTCCGAAGTTGACAGACACATAGCATATGGACATTCCCACTAAGATAGGAAATTGTAAGGAGATTGTCCATGGTAGCACATTATAGAATCAGTTTATTGTCTTGCTTCACTATAATAAGGCAGAAATAGAAAGCAAATAAAGCAGAACAGTGATGATCCATGAATAGAAAGAAGGATCACCGTTATTCATAGAGGATTCCCCTGCTTCTGTTTTAGAGTCAGGATATTCTCTCTGTAAGACTCCCAAGTGATGCATGAACCATCTTCACCAGCATCAAGTAACTCCCCACAATCTGTTATTGATATCTTACAGTTATTTGGTATTTTAGAGCTCAATACATCAATAATCCTTTCCATTGATCTACACCCTTTAACTTTCAACCATTGCAAAAGCTTTAATTCGTCAATGCCCTTGACAACCCGCAGCTTCTCGCACCCATTAATACTTAAATCCTTTAAGTTCTTCAAGTTCTTCAAGTTCTTCACCCTCTTGAAAGACTTGCAGTCCTCAATACATAATATACCCATCGATAAGGCATTAAGAAATCGCACTTCAACTAGCTCTGTGCAAGAAGACACCTTGACTTCTCTCAGTTTTCTCAAACTTGATGGAATGGATAATCTCTCGAGGAGTTCAAACCCTTTGACAGTCAACTTTTCCAACTGAGCAAGCCCATCAAGTGGTACGTGTTTCACTTGAGTGTACGAGAGCTCTAAAACTGTTAAGTTTGGTGGAAGTCCTTTGAGAGTTTGCAAGTCACTCTCTAGAAGAGTGAGAACCCGCAGGCTCTCACACCTTATAATGCTTAAATCCTTTAAGTTCTTCAAGTTTTTCAAGGTCTTCAACCTCATGAAAGAGTCGCAGTGCTCAATACATAATATCTCGATCGATAAGGCATTAAGAAATCGAACTTCAACTAGCTCTGTGCAAGAAGACACCCTGACTTCTCTCAGTTTTCTCAAACTTGATGGAATAAATAATCTTTCAAGGAGTGCACACCATTGTACAGTCAGCTTTTCCAACTGAGCAAGCCCATCAAGTGGTACTTGTTTCACTTGAGTGCCTGAGAGCTCTAAAACTGTCAAGTTTGAGGGAAGTCCTTCGAGGGTTTGCAAGTCACTCTCTTGAAGAGTGAGAAGCTGCAGGCTCCAACACTCTCTAATAATTAAATTCTTCAATTTCTCCAACCTCTTGAAAGATTTGCGGTCCTCAATACATAATATCTTCATCGTTGAGGCATCAAGAAATTGAACTTTAACTAGCTTTTTGCAAGAAGACACCTTGACTTCTCCCAGTTTTCTCAAACTTGGTGGAATGGATAATGTCTTGACGAGCTCACATTCTTCGATAGTCAACTTTTCCAACTGAGTAAGCCCATCAAGCGGTACTTGTTCCACTTTAGTTCGTGAGAGCTCTAAAACTGTCAAGGTTGACGGAAGTCCTTCGAGAGGCAGCAAGAAACTCTTTTGAAGAGTGAGAACCTCCAGGCTCTCACACCCTTTAATACTTAAATGCTTCAAGTTATCCAAGTTTTTCAAGTTCTTCAACCTATAGAAAGATTTGCAGTCATCTATACATAATATCTCCATCAATAAGGCATCAAGAAATTGAACTTCAACTAGCTCTGTGCAAGAAGACAGTTTGATTTCTCTCAGTTTTCTCAAATTTGATGGAATGGATAATATCTTGAGGAGTTCACACCCTTTGACAGTCAAGTTTTTCAACTGAGCAAGCCGGCCAAGTGATACTTGTTTCACTTGAGTGTGCGAGAGCTCTAAAGCTGTCAAGTTTGACGGAAGTCCTTTGAGGGTTTGCAGGTCGCTCCCTTGAAGAGTGAGAACCTGCAGGCTTTCACACCCTGTAATACTTAAATCCTTCGAGGTTTTCAAGTTCTCCAACCTCTTGAAAGATTGGCAGCCCTCAATACATAATACCTCCACCGGTAAGGCATCAAGAAATTTTACCTCCACCGGTAAGGCATCGAGAAATTTAACTTCAACTAGCTTTGAGCAAGAAGACATCTTGACTTCTCTCAGTTTTCTCAAACTGGACGGAATGGATAATGTCTCAAGTTCATACCCTTCGACAGTCAACTTTTCCAACTGAGCAAGCCCATCAAGTGGTACTTCTTTCCCTCGAGTGCCTGAGAGCTCTAAAACTGTCAAAGTTTGACGGAGGGTTTGCAAGTCACTCTCTTGAAGAGTGAGAACCTGCAGGATCTCACACCGTTTAATACTTAAATTCTTCAAGTTCTTCAAGTTCTTCAAGTTTTTCAAGTTCTTCAAAGATATGCAGTCCTCAATACATAATATCTTCATTGATCTTAAGTCATCAAGAAATTGAACTTCAGCTAGCTTTGTGCAAGAAGACACCTTGACCTCTCTCAGTTTTCTCAAACTTGATGGAATGGATAATCTCTCGAGGATTTTACACCCTTCGACAGTCAACTTTTCCAACTGAGCAAGCCCATCAAGTTCTACTTCTTTCACTGGAGTGCGTGAGGGCTCTAAAACTGTCAAGTTTGACAGGGTCTGCAAGCCATTCTCTCGAAGAGTGAGAACCTGCAGGATCTCACACCCTTTGATACCTAAATCCTTCAAGTTCTTTAGGTTCTTTAAGTTCTCCAATTTCTCAACAGATTTGCAGTCCTCAATACATAATATCTCTATTATTGATCTTGAGACATCAAGAAATTGAACTTCAGCTAGCTTTGTGCAAGAAGACACCTTGACCTCTCTCAGTTTTCTCATACTTGATGGAATGGATAATCTCTCGAGGAGTTTACACCCTTCGACAGTCAACTTTTCCAACTGAGCAAGCCCATCAAGTTCTACTTCTTTCACTGGAGTGCGTGAGAGCTCTAAAACTGTCAAGTTTGATGGAAGTCCTTCGAGGGTTCGCAAGTCACTCTCTTGAAGAGTGAGTGCCTTCAATTTTCTGGCCCCCTACAAAAGCCAATGAAACATCAAGATAGACACTTTAGATGTCTGTACAAGAAATAAATACAGATTTAGGCTCCCAAATTGTATAATATGTCATCTCTTGCGAGAAAATTAGACTATAAATCCATCAAATTTTGTCCTTCATTGAATGAGAAAATTAGGCCCTGAGGGAAATTGACATACCTTAATTAGGCTGCTGACCTCATCATCAGCGAACCTAAGGCCAATAAGATTCACCACAACCACGTTTTCGATATGCGAATCGGTTGCCTCAAAACGTGGATGGCGTTGGCCTTGTAGAAAAGAATATATACCAGGGTAATGAAAACTGATCCATATCAACTTGGAAAGACAGCCCGTAGAGTCGCCTTGGCAGGTTACATCAGAAAACCGAAGAAACCGTAGATTTGGGAACCGTCTAATTTGCTCCGAAGTGACAGTTATAGGAGGTTGAGTCGATAAGTCTGATTGCAAACAGAGTGCTTGAACACTAGCCTTGATCTGCCGATGACATTGAGGAGCAGGAACAGGAATTTGTCAATATCCCACAATTTGATTTCATCAAAGAGAAGAAAAGATGAATCAGGAGTAGCTTCCGATTTAGAAACGTGAATCCTAAATGAATATCAGGGTAAGCAAGTTTTTATTCAAATTTGGTCAAACTTTACCTCAGTTGATTTTAATTCGCAAATGATGTCATCTCTAGCCCACAACCTGGAATGCTCTTGAGTAGCAATTGCCCTTCCAAGATCTCTAAATTGCTTATGCATACAAAACTTATCGTCTGTAAACTCTATCATGCGCTTGTTAATAAGGACATCCATAGCATACTCAGGACTAAATCCACAATTTCTCCACATGTAGATTGGATTAGTCTTATTCTCACCGACAAAAAAGCATGCAACATCGAGAAATATCTGTTGTTGATCCATTTCTAACGCATCATAGCTAATCCTTAGCTTTTGCAAGACATCCCTATTAGGTGTTTGCTGTAGCTTCTTTAGCTTCTCTTCCCATATATTTTTCTCTTTTTGAAAAAAAAGTGACAAACCTATTGCTTCAAGAGCTAAAGGTAGTCCACCTGTAGTAGAGACAATGCCTTTTGAAAGAGTGTCATAATTGGCCAGAGGATAGTTTTTATCAAAGGCATGCCTACTAAAAAGTTGAAGTGAGTCTTTGTCACTCAACCCCTTCATTTCATGAGGCACAATTCGATACTTAAATCCCTTGATTTCCAAAACCCTTTTGTCCCTAGTGGTAACAAGTATCCTAGTGCCGGGACACAAAGAATTCATTCCAATTAGTCCTTGGATTTGGTTGACATCATCAACATCATCCAAAACAATTAGTACCTTCTTGTTGCAAATTGTCTCTCCAATAATTTTGGTCCCATGATCAATCTTTTCAATATTCCGAGCCACTCTAGAATTAGACATATTGGACAATAATTGTTTTTGCAGCTTGACTAAGCCCTTGGTTTTTGCCATTTTGCTTACATCATCAAGAAAGCTGCAGTATTTCTTAAACTGAGGATATCGTTGGTTGAAGATAATCTTGGCAAGTGTTGATTTACCAATGCCGGTCATCCCATAAATTCCAATAAACCGCACACCCTCTTTTCTTTGTCCTCTCCCGAGCCTCTTAAAAACCTCTTTAACTACCGAATTGCATAGGTCCCCATCGCTGCCACAAAGTTGAACAATTTCAATTGAGAAAAGGCAACAAATTCATTTCGTGGGATATTGAACAACCATATACTAAGTAACCGGGTGGGAAAGCAAGGTTGAAAAAATTTTGGAGGGAAAAACTTAATATGTAACCGTCTACTAATTTTAATCAGATTATCTTAAATATTGTTAGCATGTTGGAAGGATTTCAGATGATGATCAAGTCTAGGATATATTGTAGTATTCAACCAAGGCGGGACTACAATGTTAATCCACCTCCGCTTAGAGAATTTTTCCAATGTAAGAAACTTTGATGTTATGAACATATAACATAATCATGATATATTATTGTTATGTTATGAAATCCAAATACTTGCGCAAAAGAATAACAAAAATTAGAAAAGGAGCGTATAAATATGGTTCTTAGTCAAATATCTAACAAGTCTTGGTCGTATCTCTTTGGTGGATCAATTTCATAACAAATCGAAAGGTAGTTTGTAATCAGTTAAGTCATGGAACCAGGAATCTCCTGTTGATAATTTATTATTGCATGTAAGAAAGAACACCACGTAAGAGACCATTTAAGAATTAGTATCAACCACTGAAATAAAAATACTAAACAGCATTTCGTTTTGTGAGTTAATTCATTTGAATGTTCATCGTGCTCAAAGACACTGAAAATTTATCACTATACTATTTTTTCACTTAAAACAAGAAAAATTAATTTCCATAAAGTGTCTTTATATATATAAAAGCTCGCATGAGGTTGAACCACGGGGAGCGCACGCTCTAGTGGCAGTTTTACCTCAGTAGTTTACTTTTCATGATCGTTCTACCTAGTGGTTATATCGTTTATCACATGTCCATACGTATGGACATTTGTTTCTATTATTATGAGGGAACTGTTTTTTCTTTTTCTGGCGGAGAAGGCGGGGGTGGTTCAGCGGGCAACTAGAATTTATTAAATGAAAGAGGGCATGAAACAAAGGGGACTGGACCAAAGAGGGATTAAAGACTTGATAAAAATTCAACATTATCCCCCAAAACTTCAAGAACGTGATGAATTAAAAATTTGAACATCAATTGCAAGTTTCAGTTGAAGGAATAGAGAAAGAGAAATGTTTGGTCTTTAAATCAAGTAGAAGAATTCAAATATAAATGTGTGATGAGTTACAGCAATATTAGATTTACTTATTTCTTCTGATGTGGAAAAGAACTTTATAAATGCAACTGCATTCAGTTCTATGATCAAGTTCTCTGGCATACATCAGGAATCTTAATATATACATGGACCGAGTTAGTGTAAAACAGATGAAGCAAAGCCAATTTCTTATTGAAAATTAGGTCAATAACGAAATCATAATTATTTTGTTAGGTCATAAAAAGTTTGGATATCTCGTGATATAAAAAATAAATAAATCAAGAATTGTAGACTTTCTATTTAAATTTAGGGAAATTGGAGTTGGAATATACTTAAAGAATTTACATTAGATCTACCTTTTGATTGTAAAAAAATAATTTTCACATTCACAGTTAGACGGTTACCCTTCATATTTCTGCAAGTCAAACCCGATGATGCGACCAACTTCTCTCAAAGCCTTCAGACCCGCCTCCAACTCCTGGCGGCCGAACTTCTTCCTGAGACGCATCAAGGCATTCCTGTACAATGGGGTTCTCAGCCTCACATCATCAGGGTTTACGTTATAAAAGATGGGCAATATCACCTTCTTATTCTCATCTTCCCTAGACTCACGGGAGTTCTCCACTATCTTCGCAAGCTCATCAAGGCACCATTTACTTGAAGCATAGCTTGGGGAGAAGATGGGTATGTAGAGCCTAGAGTCATTGATCGCTTGAGGAAGTATATTAGTAATTCTGACACCCGGTCGCAAATCTTCGGTATCAATGAAAACATGAAACCCGGCTTCAGACAAGGCGTGGTAAAGGGTATTGGTGAATCCACGACGAGTATCAGGTCCTCTAAAGCTCAGAAACACATCGTGCTTACTATCAAAGTCACCGCCAGAGTCATCACTGGAGCCAATGTCTAATAAATTGTTTATGGCCGCTATTTGATCCTCCATTCCAACTAAATCTTTGGTTACATTTCTTCGTTTTATCCCAAGCCTTTTTACAACCTCTTCAACAACAAAGTTGCTTAGATGCCCATCGCTGCCAGAAAATATAACAGATTCAATCGAAAAGCATAACAAATTCATTTCCTTGCATGTTGACCAACCATCTATTAAGTAACCGGGTGCGAACGTGAGGTCCAAACTTTTTACAGGGAAACTCATTATGTAACCGTCAACTAAGTTCAATCTGATTATCTTAAATATTGTTAGAATGTTGGAAGGGTTTCAGATAATGATCGAGTTTGGGATACATAGCAGTATTCAACCAAGGCCGGACAAGCAAGTTAATCCACCAATTGTTCCCATGTAAGAAACTTTGATCTTATGAACGAATCACGTAAGGAGAATGAGAAGCTAACAGAGCTGTTATCGGGAGGCACCTGACAGTGCGTTCCCCACCGCAAATATTGCAAGAAAAATCGGACAACTCGCTTTACCGGTTTTTCTTTGACTAGTCATTCTCTATCTGTTATCCGTGAGGCAAGCCTGATACTGAGATAAGCAAAGAAAAAGATATTATTCATTCTTTGCCATCCGTGGTTCTTGTTTCGTTTATTCTTATTATCCTTTCTTTGCTTTACCGGTTTCATGTCACACTTTAATTTTATTTTTTTTGTTACAACTAAAATGATATCCAACATGATTTTCACATAGCAGAAAACAAACTACCTACTCAATTCAATATAATAAAATCTACACATGGACAATTAACGAGAAAATCACTTTGATTTGTCTAATTCTAAATACTCCAAATAAGACCAAATAAAAAAGATGACTAACTTAATCAAGCAATAAGATTTATTAGAGTTTCTATTCACTCCTGAATTTTGCTAATCGTAATGTCTTGCCCAACTTATAACTAATAGAAGTCCAATTTTTTAAATAACAAAAGTATTTAATTTAGACTTTTCTACTATTATTTTTTATGTTTATTAAGGCTATTTCTTTTAATAATAGTAAGACTATATATACACAAATTAAATCATAGACAATTTCAGCTCGAGTCAATACCAGTCCAAGTTAACTCAAAATCAAAATCATGATCATCTTGTGACCAGCAAATAAGGCAAAGCTGGCAAAGCATTTAAAATTCAAAAGTATATTGAATTTATTTGATTAAATTTTTGGACAAATGCCATCGAAAATCTCAAACTATGCTACTTGTGACAAATTTATCTTGAACTTTTTTTTGCGACACCAAAAATTCCAAACTATGCCATTTGTAATAGATTTACCCTAAACTTTTTTTTTATGACATTAAAAACTTCAAACCATGCCTATTGTGACACATTTACCCCAAACTTTCTTTTGTGATACAAAAAAACCATCAACTTATACTCATGTGATACATTTACCACCAAACTTTTTGGCCAAAGAGTATTTTCATCTTTTAACTTTTTTATTTTTTTCCCTTTTTTTTCTTTTTTCTATTTTTTTTCCTTTTTTTCCCTCCCTTCTCTCTTCCCTCCGCCATGGCTGATGAAGGGAAGCCAGCAAGGGCCATCCTTGTCAGTGTCAAGTGAAAAGAGGAAAAGAAATGTTTGATTGTTAAATCACAAACTTGAACATCCATTACAAGTTTAAGTTGAAGGAAAAGAGGAAAAGAAATGTTTGATTGTTAAATCAAGTAGAATAATCAAAATATAAATGGGGTATGTGTTATTGGAATATTAGTTTTTTCTTGTTTCCTTTGATGTGGAAAAGAACTTAGAGAAAACAACACAAATGATATGAACTTTGACTCAATGTATAATGTTATTCTGAACTTTTAATTTGTTCAATATAGTCCTTAAACTTTAGCTCATTGTGCCCTAAATTTTTAATTTATTTAATGTGGTCCATGAACTTTTTAGTATATGTTCAATATAATTTCCAAACTACATAAAAATATTCAATGTTGTCTTGAACTTAAATTAATAGAAAAATAATATTAAACATTTTCATATAGTCGAATGACTAAATTGAACATATACCGAAAGTATATAGATTATATTGAACAAGTTAAAATTTCAATGATGATAATCCACATTGGACCAAAGTTATGAGGTATATCAAGTAAATTAAAAGTTTAGGTAATCACATTATTTATTAAGCTAAAGTTCATAGATCATTTATATCGTTTTTCCTTTTTTTTATTAATCACGACATTTACAAAAAAAAAATTCTGACCTAATAGGATTATTATAATTTCATTTTGGCCTAATTTCTATTGTATAAAAAAATTGGCTTTGCTTAATCTTTTTTCATACCATTTTTTGATCCATGTATGTAATGAGATTCCAAATTTATGCCAATGAACTTGATATGAGCCAGTATGCAATTGCATTTGTAAAGTTGTTTTCCCCGTCAAAAGAAGTTCAGGAAATTGGAGTTGGAATATAATTAATGAATTTTTATTAGATTTATGGTCAGGTTGTAAAAAGTAAATTTCAAATTCACGGTTAGATGGTTACCCTGCATATTTCTCCAGCTCGCAGCCCATGGTGGCATCAACTTCCTTTAGCGCAAACCGCCACCTCTTTACTTCGTCTGTGCTGAACTTCTTCCCATGAGAAGACGACTGCTTCTTTCGCTCCAAATTCGATATGTCTTTTTTATACAACTCCGTTTTTAGCTTGACATCATCAGGTGTCACGCCATAAAAAATGGGCAATATCACCTTCTTATTCCCATCTACAGAGTTAGAGATATTCTCCATGATCTTTACAAGCTCACGGAGGCACCAAGGACTTGAAGCATATTTTGGGGAGAAGATAAGTATGTAGAGTCTAGAGTCATTGATAGCTCGCAGAAGGTCGTCACTAATTCTTTCACCCGGTTGAATCTCTTCATTATCAATGAAAACGTGAATCGCGGCTTCAACCAAGCCGTGGTAAAGGACATCGGTGAAGTTTTTACGAGTATCAGGCCCTCTAAAATTCAAAAACACTTCAAACTCACCTCCTAATAGATTGTTTGTGTCCGTTCCTGTCTGTGATATTGCCATGGGAGCTCCTTTCGCGCTTAGCAGGATCACCACTCTCTCTCTCTCCCGCTCTCTCTCTCTCTCTCTCTCTCTCTCTCTCTCTCTCTCTCAGGCACTGTTGAAATACTTTTCCACCTAGCACGGAGCCAAAGATGTTTTGCAGATCTCGATACGAGTCCGTGACTTTAGTATTGCAGTCACGACGAAGACTTTCTACGACTTATTAGGGGTCAATTCCAAAAAAAACCCCAAATTTTAGATCCAGTCCCAAATATACTTTGAATTTTTTTTTATCTTAAGAAAAACCCTAAACTTTAGGTTTAGTCCCAAATCTGCCCCGAACTTTTCTTTTGTCTCAAAAAAAACCCTAAACTTTAATTTTAGTCCCAAATCTATCCCAAATTTTGTTTTTGTCTAAAAAAATCTCAAATTGGTACACATATGACAAATTTACTCAAAATAAACAAATTACCATATATTATTTTTCGTTAAATTTTACTGTCAAATTTCGAAATTAAATAATATGTCGTAATTAACGAGTATACTAATTTGGGGTTTTACCCTCCGTTTGTACTAAAAAAATCACCAATTTTTGATCTGTTCTCAAATATACCCCATGATCTAATCCCAACTTAACGTAGCATTTCCACATAGATAATAAATACACATAAACAAGATATCATAGAAAATTATTTTCAAAATAAAACCATTTTAGGACATAAAAAATTAGGGATTACTAATACGGCTTTTGGACAGAGGCTAACTAGAGCAAATTTAGGATTAGAGTAAAATTTGCTGATTTTTTTTTGACAAAAAAAATTGGGATAGATTTGGAAATAGATTAAGAGTTTGGGGTTTTTTCTGAGACAAAGGAAAAGTTTGGGGTATATTTGGGACTAAATCTAAAGTTTGGGGTTTTTTCTGAGACAAAGAAAAGTTCGGGGTAGATTTGGGACTGAACCTAAAGTTTGGGATTTTTCTTGAGACAAAAAAAAGTTTGTGGTATATTTGGGACTGAACCTAAAGTTTAGGGTTTTTTTTGGAATTGACCCGACTTATTAGAGGACCGTTGAATATAAAATTAATTTTACAAAGACTCGAGATATGAGCCCACTAAGAATCGATTTCGGAAAAATTAAAATTGACTTAATTGACGAGAAGATTCGAAGAGTTTTGGTGCATCCGTAAGATCGTTTCAGATATTAATAACAATTGGTAATACATAATTTCAAACCTAGAGAGAAGTGGCCTTATTAAAAAGAAATTTAAAAAATATGCTTCCAAATAATGAACAGAAAATGTTATGGCCACGTCAAGGATCATTAGTAGACCGATCTTTTTAATAAGCGTTTCATGGATACTCATTAGCTATATTTAACGAAATAAATATTTACATTCTCAATGCACGATGATTATGTATAAAATAAGGATGGCTGTGCTTTCGAAATGACAAAGTTTTCTTTGTAAATATATAATTAAATCGGTACCCTCGGTGCACTAGTTAAACATAATGCTTTTTCAAAAAAAAAATACTGCATTTCAAATATTTGAATTTTACTCTATTTGCCATAAAAGACGCGTGTGGATAACTTCGCAACAGGTGCAGCGTCCGATTCACAGTCACGTCCGATTTACAGTCAATAAAGATGATGGACATTAAAATAAAAGGTCGAGCACATTATCATTGCAAGATCACATGGAGTTCCTTCGTTTTTTCATGCTTTTCACGTGGCTCTGTCTCCGTAGAAAATTCAGAGTCAATAAAGTTGATGGATTTAAAAATGATAGGATGGAGGACATTATCATCACAAGATCACATGGAGTTTCTTCTTGTCGCGCTTTTACACGACTTTGGTGATGTAGGGCCTCTTTGCTAATCGGTTTTTTTTTATTTCTAACCGTTTGTTAAAATTTTTATTTTTATTAATAGATTTAGAATGGAATCAAGAATTAAAGAAAAAAAAAAACTTACTTTTCTCTAACAACAACTTCAAAATTAGTTTTTTTTTTTTTTTTTTTTTTCCATCTTCTTCCCTTTTCTTACTTCCTCGCCCCATCTCCGCCCACCGGCCACTGTTGTAGCGAGTGGTTGGGCGAGGTCCGACGAACTCGCCGGAGGCTCACCTAGCCACCGGTGAGCTCGCTGGCGGGGGCAACCGGCCACAATGGAGGAAGGGAAAAATAAAAAAGACAAAAGACAAAAAAGAAAAGAAAAATGTATTTAAATCATTAAAAAATTAAAAGAAAATATTTTGGACTATAAATTCTAAGGTTTTACCAAACGCATTTCTATCCCTAATAAAAATTTTGGACAGTTATCAAACGCCTTCAAATACTCGAAATTTTTCCCAAAATAACGGAATAAAAAATAATTAATTATTTCCAAGAACAGAAGCGTTACCATGTGCACAGTAGACGACTGCTCTACTTCCACTTTTGAACTTCTGGATAAATTGAACAAGATCCTCAAACATTTGCTTCCAAGTCGTGTATAGGACTTGCTATGGCAACCGATCAAGGACTATTATTAGAAAATTCTTATTAATGGGTACCCTCTAAGCACGTATTAATCTTTCACACTAAATAAGAAGTGACCTTATTGATTATGTATAATATGAGAAAAATAGTACTTTGAAAATGACAAATTTTATCTGTGGATGATTTGTTTAACCAGTAATAATGGGCATTCGTCGGTAAAATTCTTATTAGAAAAATATTATACTTTAAATATTTAAATTTGACCCCACTTGCCATAAAAAGAAAAAACGCGTATGGGCAACTTCAAATTTATTAGTCATTAAAATTGATGCCTCTGGAAAGAGTAAGGTGGGGGCCAGTCAGAAAAATGGACACAACAACACATACAGCGGTAACTTCTTCTTTTTTTGTCGGATAGAGACGTACCTTGCTTTTTCTTTTTGTTCGTACCTTTTCCTTTTTTTCTTTTTTCTTTTGTTTTCTTTTCTTAAGCAGTTGCACCTTTTCGTGCTTGTCACATGGGTCTGGCAATGTGGACAGCGTCTGCTCTCAATTCACTTTCGGATTCTCAAACATTTAATCTTTATGATTGTTTTCTAGCAATATCTACAGTTGGACATAATTAAAATCCCAGTGCAACATTATAAATTCATGATATATCTATATAAATACAAAATGCTAACTAAATTTCCAAACGAATCACCTCACAAAATAACACTGCGGAATTCTAGCTTACTAGAAAAATCTCCTTCATATTGCAAAAATTTGATTTGCCGCGTTGTTGACAAAGATGCTCTAAGCATTGTTTAAGCATATGGATACGTTTGGTTCAACATTTTTAAAGGGCTTTTACTTTTAGACTTGAAAGTCCATTGGAGAAATGATGGACCATTTGGTAACATTTGAAAATAGCTTTCAATTAAAAACTAACCTTAAGAATGCTGAAAGTCCAATGCTAGTGAAAAATAGCTTGGGGCTTTTAGCATTTAGTCGAATGCTCAAATTAATTTTTTTCCTTCCAAAATTATCCTCGACAATTCATCGTATTTTCGATTTTTCCCTTAGTTAAAAAAAATTATTGAAAAAGGAGGCAACTCTTCACCTGACTAGTGAAGGGCTATAGCCGCTAACGAGCTAGATCTATCACCAACGACTATCAATTAAGGTCACTTAAGGTCACACGACCTCGGGCGACCCTCGACAAGGGTCACTTGACCCAGGTGCCATGTGACCCGGGCAACCACCTAATACATACATAGATCAACTTTATATAAAAAAGATGAAGCAAAGCCAATTTTTTTAAAAATGAAAATTAGGCCAAAGACAAAATCATAATAATCCTAATAGGTCAGAAAAAATTACATATCTCGTGATTCAAAAAATAATAAAAGAATAATTTGGGACTGTATATTTAGATTTAGGGAAATTGGAGTTGGAATATTAGTAATGAATATGTATTAGATCTATGTTCCGATTAGAAATAATAATTTTCCCATTCACGGTTAGACGATTACCCTGAATGGTCCCTTAGCTTCAACCCTTTGCTGTCATCAACTTCCCTGAGAGCCGTCCGCCACTTGTCTACATCCTTGAGGCTGAACGACTTCTCCTGATTCACCTTCTTTTCCTCCAAATTCAATATGGCATCACGATATGACGGCCTCTGCAACTTGTGCTCTTCAGGTAGCTTGAGCTCGTCAGGTTCCACGCCATATTCTTACTCTCATCTTCTTTAGATTTAGAGATGTTATCCATCATCTTTGCAAGTTCGATGAGGCACCAGCAACTCTCAATGCATATTTTGGAGAGAAGATGGGTATGTAAAGCTTAGAATTATCAATCACTTGCATAAAGTTGTCACCAATTATTTCAACCGCACGAATCTCAGCATCATCCATGAAAAAATGCGGATCTGGGCATCATCTAAGAAGTAATAGAGGGTATTGGTGAATCCACGATGGATATCGCACCACCTAAAATTCAGGAAGACCTCATACTCACCTCCTAATGGAATGTTAGTCCTCGTTCCTGTCTCTGGGTTCTCTATAGGAACCCATTTCACGCTTAGCAGGGTCAGCTCTCTCTATCTCTCGTTTTGCCGTTCTTCAGTACAAGTCGGGGGACTTTCATCTATGGTCACGACGAAGACTTTTAAGACTTGTAGAGGGACTGTTGAATTATTACTAATTTTACAAAGACTCGAGATATTAAAATTGACATAGCTGATCAATAGCTTCTAAGGATTTTGGAATAATCGGATCTAATTAGGAGAAAGGAAGATCGGTGCAGACATCAACGACAAAACATGGTTTCCAACCTAGGGAGGTGGCCTTATTTTAATAGTTTTGAAACATTTGCTTCCCAATCATGAAAGGGACGTGCTATGGCGGAGCCAAGGATTACTATTAGAAAAATATTACGCTTCACATATTTGAATATGACTCCATTGTGATAGAAAACAAGTACGGGCAGCTTCACAATAGGTGCAACTTCCGGTTAATAGTCAATAAAGTCGATGGATTTAAAAATAATAAGGTGAAGAACTAAGAACACATAGTGATGCAGGTGCACCTTTTTCCCACGCTCAACTTCTTTCAAGTTTCTTCTTCTTGCTTTTCACATGGCTCTGTCTATGTGGACAATATCAGTTCCGAGTTCGCCTTGGGGCATCAGGATTAAAAATATATGATTCTCAAACATTTAAATTATTTATGATTGTTATGTAGCTATTTCTATAATTAGAGTCCAGTATCATTAATTCACAATACATCTATGTAAAGAATCACCTTTCAATTATGACATAAGAGACTCTAAATAACTAAAAAGGGTCAATATCACAAAAAATTTCAAATTGGTACATGTGCGATAAATTTACTATCCGTTAGTTTCTATTATCACGAAAATCACACACTAGCACACCTGTAATAAACGAAGAATAAAATCTCAAATTGATACACCTATCAATTATTACGTGTAATTCAACTCAGCGATTTAATCGTAATATTTAACGGAGTTAACATTAATTTTATGAGGACCCGAGACATGAGCAAACTAACGATTGATACTAGAAATTAAAATTGACTTAGTTGACCAAAATATTCTAAGAGTTTTGGTATATTCGGATTTAATCTGGAGTCTATAAGATCGGTTCAGACAAAAATAAAAAATTGGTAATACATAATTTCCAATCTAGAGAGAGGTGGCCTTATTTTAAAAAATCTGAAAAATTTGCTTCCAAATAATGAACAGGAAATGTTATAACCACGACAAGGATCATTAGTAGACAGATCTTTTCAATTAGCGTTCTATGGATACTTGTTAGTTACATATAATTAAATAAATATTTACATTATCAATGCGCTGATTGTGAATAAAAAGAGGGAGGCAGTGCTTTCGAAATAACAAAATTTTCTTTATGCGTAAATATTATTTAATCGGTACACTCGAAGCACTAAGTTAAACATAATGCTTACTGCGTTTCATATATTTGAATTTGGCTCCATTTGCGATAAAAGACGCGTGTGGGCAACTTCGCAGCAGGTGCAGCGTCCAATTCACAGTCACGTCCATTTTTATTTTTTTTTGGTGGAAACAGTCACGTCCAATGCAGTCAATAAAGTCGATGGACTTAAAATGATAAGGTGGAGGACATTATCATGACAAGAGCACATGTAGTTCTTTGTTTTTTCGTGCTTTTCACATGGCTCTGTCTTCGTAGAAAATTCAGAGTCAATAAAGTTGATGAATTTAAAAATGATAGGATGGAGGACATTATCATCACAAGATCACATGGAGTTTCTTCTTCTTCGTGTTTTTTACACGGCATTGGCAATGCAGACGTCTGCTCTGAATCGACTTCTTAACTTTTGCGTGAGCAAAACAAGATCCTCTAACATTTGCTTCCGAGTCGTGAACAGGACGTGCTATGGCGACCGATCAAGGACTATTATTATAAAATTCTTGTTAACGAATGCTCTCTATACACTTATTAATCAATCACACTAAATAAAAAGTGACTTTATTGATTATGTATAATATGGGAAAAATAGTATTTTGAAAATTATAAAAATTTTATGTGTGGATGTTTCATTTAACCAGTAACAAAGGGCATTCGTCAGTAAAATCCTTATTAGAAAAATATTATACTTTAAATATTTGAATTTGAGCCCATTTGCGATAAAAAGAAAAACGCGTATGGCCAACTTCAAAGCAGGTGCAACTTCCAATTTATGGTCATTAAGGGTGTGCATAATAACGTTTCTGTATTCGGAAATAATTTCTATTCAGAAATTATTCTTTTTTATTCTGTTTCCGAGAACAATTTTTAAGCATTTGAAGGTATTTGGTAATATCCAAAACTTTTATTCCCAAAATAAAAATGCATGTAAAACCTTAAAATTAAAATTTTTATGACTGTTCTCTGGCAACATCTACAGTTGGACATAATTAAAATCCCAGTGCAACATTGTAAATTCACAACATACCTATATAAATACATAATAATAACAAAATATTCCTAACAAATCACCTCTCAACATAACACATGGGACTTTGGATTACTGAAAAAATCTCCTTCATATTGCAAAGATTAGATTTGCTGCATTGTTGACAAAGATGCTCTAACTAAGCATTGTTTAATCATATATTTACTATTCACTGGGGAGTATTTTCCATGATCTTTTCACCTTAATGACTTGCCTTTTGTTGTAATTAATTGCATCTAACTAGTCAAATTTTCTCATAAAATGTACCTTTATGTTAAAAAGCAAATGAGTACACAAATCTTTTACAACACTCATTTCCCTATGATAATTATTAGGAGGTCAGCGTGATGCATTTTGGATGTCAAACCAAATCAATTTGCATAAATATTGTTGTAAGAAAAGTAAAACCAAACGAAACCGTATCATGGTAAAAAACTAAGTGGAGCCATGTTTGGCCATTTGATTTGGTTTAATCATTCTTTCTTCTTTCATTTTTTTATCTTCACTTTTGTGATTTCATGAAGAAACCAAATTCTACACTCACAATAGTTTGTAAATTCCCCCAAAATGAAAAACAAACCTATTTCAGTTGGCTACTTTATATATAAGTAGTAAAGATAATTGATAAAATTAATAGTTTATAAAATATGGTTTCACGGTTGGATTGGTTTTGAAAAAAAAAAGCCCTTTGATTTGCAAACCGTCTTTTTCTTCTTCTTTTTCAAAAAGTACCAATAAGCCGAACCGAAGGGCAAAAACTCTTTGGTTAGATTTGGTTTCCCGATTTGACCATTTTTTCTCACCTCTAATAATTATTCTTTTCAGGATAAAAAAACATTTTTTATTATTTTATTCCCTCAAAATTCACATATTTGCGTGTACTAACTATTCTAGTTAGACTTTACTCCTACAATAGAATAGTTAATTTAAGCAAGCAATCTCGAGGTTATTGACATTAAAATAGGCATTTACATGTACATAAGTATATATGTATCTTAATTTGAATATAAATTATGTAATTAAAAAAATTAGTCAATCTTATCATTTGGAAAATCCTACATTGATAACCTTATCTATAACATACTTATTTGGTCTTATAGTGTTGGATAAGGAAGCTTGGCTCTAATGTTGGATGTGGACTTTCATGACCTTACTCAGATATTATTACTTGTTGAGTATTTTGGCATGATCATAGTGGTGGCAACACAAGAAAATCATAATATGCAAAGTACTCTATAGTAATGTTCAATTTGATCTAATCTACAGAATAACATAAAGAAACTATTACTCATTTGAACAAAATGCTCTTACAATACATGGTCTCTAACTTGACCTCTGTCTCTCTCCGTCTTAATCGCCCTTTTGGTGTGCCTTGAACCTGTATACGCACTTTGCCTCCGTTCTTGCCTGTGAGCTAGTCCCACTGACTTTTGAGACTTGTTCCTAGTTTATCATTCAAAAAAAAAAAAAAAAAAACGAATGCCCACCTTATTTGACTTGGCCAATACATACAGCTAAGCTTATGAAAAAAAAAAAAAAAAAAAAACACATAAAGCTACCATAGCAAATGCACATTTTTTGTTAGTGTACTTTTTGCTTTCACATTTTCTTTATTCCAAATACTTTATGGTGACATGTGCTAAAGTAGGTGCTGATTTTTAATTGCATAGATGTGATCCATTACGTCCACAAGAGTAACTTTATCTTAGGTACTAACATAGTAAAATATAGTGAAATCATTGACTGATATTTGAACTAGATTAACACTAACTTTATAAAATACTGTTCTTGTATAGATCAATCATCAGATCAAATCTCCACATGAAATCATCATATAAATATTGTAATGTCAATGCCAATAAATGATTAATTAGAGATGGCAACATGCCCCAAACCAATGTATATCTTATATTCCAACACATAAAGCAAATTGACCCTTATATTGTCACACCCTGAAAATCAACAAGAATGAAGGATGGCAACGCTATTTTTTACCCAAAGAACGCAGTCTCCAATAAAAATCAACAACCTTTGATATTTATGTGTACGATAAATTAGCAAATTAGTTACAATACCAGAGTTTCTATAATCTATCAAAAAGAATATGTATATCTCCAACTAACAACTAAATCTAGCAAACTCATCCTAGTCTTATTCAGCTAAGAAATACACAACTAACTTAGCTCATACCCAATAATCCCTCGATCAAAATGCTTTGGTGATAAGGCTAATGCTCTCATTTTTGTACCGCCAATTAGAGAACCTAAAAAATATCTAACATGAATGGTATGACTAATCATAGTTTTGTGAGTAATACATCTCTTCTAAGCAACAATCAAAATCAAAACTAAGTAAAACATTACTTTAAATAACGATTCGACTGAACTATGCTCTAGCAAAATAACTCCCACAAATCAACAAATTGCTCGCCCAAAGCTATCCATAGTGTGGATCTCGCATGCAAAACTCTAAAATTTTGCTCTAACTAAATCATTATTTCAAATAAACTCCCCTCAAACTCCACAGCTTCACAACTCCCTAATCCATAATTTCCATGAATTCCACGACTTTACAACTCTAAAATTGGATATTGCAATTCAAATTTCAATTAATTTCCAAAAATCCTGAAATCAACTCTAAGTAGAAGAACGAACGGCTTGAGTCCTTACCGAGTGTTATGAAGCAAAGTAAATCAAACTTGGTGAGATCCCGTGGCGTGTAGTCGGCGCAAGGCCCTTTTTAACTTTCCTTTCTTTCTTCTTTCTTCTTTGCGTGCTTTCCATGTGCCCTCCTTTTCCCTTTATGGATCTTCTTTTTCCCTCCCTGTTTTTTCCCCTATAAAGCCCACTTTTGACGAACAAGAAAAGAAGGGACAAATATTAAATATATAGCTCACTAGTAGAGCGTTGGCTTTATTCCAACGCTCCAAAGAAATGAGTAAGCAACATATAATATGTTAAGAGGAATAGCTAAGATTAATAAACAATGTGAAATGGCCTTAATATTTGAAGCAATTTACAAACATGCCCTTCCCAATCATACAAAGAAGGTCGCTTCTTCACTTTCCCTGCAAGCACAAAGGCTTTATGAAAGCACATTCCTCACCAGCTTCGTACCACCACTAGCCATCTGAAAGTCCCCACCAGTCCCTTCACTCAACAACTCCACTTGCCGTTCTTTCACCATCGTCACCGCGGACCACGACCTCAAAGATCACTAGGATCCCTCGAAAGAAACCTCCATTTGTTCCTATTAATAAAATTGATTGATGTGTTGAAAAGATTTTCATGAAAACAAAAAGAAATCAACAGGCATGATTTATGATAGACTACTTGAACTAAAAAATGAAGACCTCTTTGTGAAGACCTTATTAATCGCTAGCGGGTGCACAAAAAAGAAAGAAGTCAAAAGGAAAGATTGGGGGCACCTAGAAAAATTTCTTCTCCACTGAATGCAATGTTTGTATTAGAGCAAATAGTCATAGGATGCAGCACTTTCCAATACTAAATATTTAGCTATAAAGAGAGCACTTTAAGCAAGCCATAAAAAGAAGAAGAAGAAGTAAAGTTAGCTTCAGAAATAGAGAGTTGCAGTACGAGCATTTGCATTTCAATAAGAAAGTCCTCCCTCTAGTCTTCATTTGTGCTCTTGTTCCAAATTTCCAAGGTTATTCTTCTTTTGGTTCAAACATTTGGTATCAAAGCTAAAAATGACATTCACCAATTATGTTCAATTGCACCTCACAAAGATAAACGAAAGAAATTTCAACAACTAATCTATCTAAATGAATATTCTTTTCACATTGTAAGATTTATGGAATCTGGTGGAAAATGATTACATCGAAGTGGCCAATGCTCAAGCATTTAATGCTTTAAAAAAGGAGGAGAACGATTTATTGGTGGCATCCGGGAGGAAAGATTATAACGCATTATATGCGATCTTTCAAGTCGTAAAGGAAACGATATTTAAAAAAATATTGAGCATGGAGACCGCAAAAGTAGCGTGCGATGTTTTGCAAAACTCCTAAAAAGGCAACCATTTTGTCAAACAGGTGCAACTCAAAAACACTTTAAGGTGATTTCGAGTCTTTACGCATGAATGACTATGAATTAATCTCGATATGTTTTGATCACTTGCAAATCATTTTTAAATAATTAAATGTCAATGATGAAGACCTAGAAAATGTACAAGTCTTAGAAAAAATCTTGAGGTCTTTGACCAAAAGATTTGGCTACATGATTGTAAGGATTGAGGAAGGGCAATAATGTGTCAACCCTATTGTGGGAGGAATTGATGGATTCATTGTACTCGCATGAGCAAAAAATGAATCAAAAGCCCATTGCTTCATATCACAAGCAAGCATTGCAAAGTCGGATCACTTCATCAAGTTGAGGAGGCTCAAAGTTGTGGACAAGGCCAAGGTAGAGGTGGAAATTCAAATTCCATTGGATAATATAAAACATATGACAAATTAATAATTAAATTTTTTAGGCAATTTAGTCCTAAACCTTTCGCAATTTGTATCAATTGAGTCTCATTTGGTTAATTTTGGCTAGAAATTGCTAACATGGACTTCAAAATTCTAGGTGACATATGGTGTCATCAACATGAACATTTTAAAATAATATTTTAATAATTTTCCGAATTTTCTATAATTTTTTTTATTTTTTGATTTTTTTTTTTGCTTAGGGTCGGTAAGGGCTGCTGGTTGACTCTCGCCCTCACTAGGCGAGGCCATCACAGCCCTGGTCGGCTATCGGCTAGGGCCACAACGGCCTCGCTATGGTCAATGAGAGCATGGCAGCCCTGGTCCGATGCCCTCGATGTGGCCAGTGAAAGCCGGGCCACAGAGAGTTGGAAGAAAGCAACAAAGAGTCCCCAGCCAGCGAAGGAACTTAGGAGCCACCTCGATAGCACATTTGGAGGGGTTGCAGTGCCTCAACGTCCTCCGCGCTGGCGGCCTGAGAGCTGAGTCCGCTGTGTAGATCAATATCGAGTATCCAATCTACGACCTGGTCTGAGAGGACGAGTACGATAGGCCTGTGGCCAAGCGTCGCGAAGAAGAGGAACGGACTAGAGCCGGACCTAGGGTCTACTCCAAATGCTTATTGGTCCACTTCTATTAATCTTTATTTTTACGACAGTCTTGTGGATTTGTTGAATTCGTAGGTTCGAAACGGTCTTGTAGGAGAGAATGTTAAGAGGAAGAAGATAGGTGGTGAAGAAACCTGCACCATCTTTGCTGTAAGCTGCAGCAGCATTGATGGGGAACTCTGAGGTTGTCTTCAGAAAAATAGAAAGAACAGAAAAGAAAACAAACCAAAATATAAAATTCAAAAAATATTATTCAAAATATCTATGTCGACGTCGTTGGTCATATCATATAAAACGGTCATAACCACGTCAGCGATTTCTAGATAAAATTGATCGAATAAACTCAATACATCTAATTTAGGACTAATTGGTTAAATTATAAGGTTTATAACTGAATTAGTACTAATGTAATAGATATATAACTTTTTTGGTGCTTTTCCCAACTAAATACCATTTAGTCTAATGTACAAAACCAATACTAAATATTATATTATCACAGTTCTCGAAAATAATAAAATGGGTTGTTCATCCTTTTAGAAGCTTCTTACAAACGTGGTTAAAGAATGTATATTGGCACATATCTACCCTTAGGAATGAGTTTTAATAGCTTTTTGGGAAAACACACTTATAATTGTGGCAACTAGACATGTGGCAACACGAGACATCTCACCTATTTATATGTGTTGATCTATTCCATTTAAAAGTTATTAGGCACAGCCGATTCATGTGAACCATCAACTTTAGTAGACCTACAAGGGACCCAAATTATAAGATAGCTCATGCAAATAAGATGAATGTGAAAATTGCTCAATTACATTCATGTCAATAACTGGAACTTATCAAGTAAAAAGAAAACATTTGAAACTTATCTTTACATTCTAAAGAAACACCCAATGGTAAGTTCAATCTTGTACTTTTTATGAAAAAATTCCCCATGATTCCGCGCCTACATTTTTACTTTTAATATAACAAATCCAACGGTTATTCAATTTCGTCAAACTAACCCATGAGAAACCATGCCTAAATCTAAATAAACAATAATAATGTATATGATTATAGATGAACAAAAAGAGTAGTTTAGGGAAAAGTGTTAAAAAAGTTCTAAGCCTTTTGTATTGTTGCCAATTTAGTCATAAACATTTTAACTTAATGATAATTTAGTCCTAAACCTTTTATTAGTGCCAATTTAGTCATAAACTATTTAATTTAGTGCTAATTTAGTCATAAAACTTTTAGCTTAGTGCTAATTTGGTCCTTCCGACTAAATTTTGTTGACGTGGATGTTGGGCGGCTGACGTGGCATGGCATGGCGGGGCGATATTGACAACTTTTTAATAATATTGTAATATTTTTCAAATTATTTATTTATATATTTATTTTCTTCCCTTTTTTCTTTTCTTTTTCTTTTTTTCCCCTACTCTCCTCCTTCCTGCAGCCAATCACCAGCTAGGCAACTAGGCAAAGGCGAGGGCCGACGAGGTTGAGGTCAACCTCACCGGCCTCTGACGTGCCTAGGGTAACCTCATGCTGGGTGGGCAAAGGCTCACCCTCACCAGATCTGGCGAGGGTCAAGCCTTGCCAGCTATGGGTGAGGCCCGACCTCGCTAGATCCGGTGAGGCTCGACCCTAACTAGATCTAGCGAGGCTGAGCCTTGCCCACCCTCGTGGCCGCTAGGGAGGGCTTAAGCCTCACCAGTGGCTAGAGGTGTCAAAATGTGTCATAAACCCATATTATGATTCACTTTTAATTAAATGGGTCAAATATGGGTCAAGTGAAAGTTGAATATGGGTCAAATATGGGTCAAGTGAAAATTAAATATTTGTCAAATATGAGTTAAGTAAAAGTTAAATATATGTCAAATATGGGTTGAATGAGTCATTTAACATAGAGTTTCGAGTGAGTTTGGGTTTCTCTACAATAATAATGGCTTTTAGCAATATGGGTCGGGTCGGGTATGGGTTGGGTGTGGGTCGGGTCGGGTATGGGTCATTAGATTTACATTACTTGAATTTGGGTCAAAACGGGTTAAATAGATTAATATGGGTCGGATCATTTTCGACCCGACCCAAACCCGACCCGACCCACCCATTTGATGGGTCTACCAGTGGCTGATGAGGTCAACCTTGACCTCACCGGCCCTTGCTTTTGGTCGGCCACCTAGTAGGCAACCGGCTGGAGAGAGGAGTAAAGAAGAAAAAAATAAAAGGGAGAGATGAAAGAAAATAAATAAATAATTAATTAATTAATTAATTCAAAAAATATTAAAATATTATTAAAAGTTGTCAATGTCAATTGTCGGCTGTGCCACATCATCGACCAGCATCCACGTCAACAAAATCTGACCAAAATTAGCTAGAAGGATTGAATTGGCATTGGGTTGAAAGTTTTAAGACTAAATTGGCATCAATAAAAGGTTTAGGAAAAAATTGGCACCAAGTCAAAAGTTTTAGAACTGAATTAGCATCGATAAAAGGTTTAAGACTAAATGGGCACCAATGCAAAAGGTTTATGACTTTTTTGACACTTTTCCCTAGTAATTTATGATAATTAAGATTTGTCAAGTAATCGAGAAAAGTGTTAGAAAAGCCATCTATCTATTGAGTTAATGCTAACTCAGCCCTAAACATATTGTATTTGTGTTAATTTAATCCTAAAACTTTTAACTTGGTACCAATTCAGTCTTTTGGCTAATTTGGGTTAGATATTGCTAATGTAGACATTAGTCGACTTATGTGGCACTATTGGTGTTGACGTGAACAGTTTTTAATATTATTTCATTAATTTTTTGATTTTTTGATTTTTTTATTGTTTTTATTTTTATTTTTTCTCTCCTTTCTTCTTCCTTTTGCCGGTTGTCGCGACCTCCTTTTTGGTCTCGGAGGCTAATGGCTCGGCTGAACGCCTTTCATCAGGGTTTAGCCTTTTTGTTAGGGCCAAATTAGTCCCTAATTTTCTAGGAAATTTAAATCTAAATACATCCATCCATGGTCAAGTGGGTTCATGGCGAGACCAAGCCCACAACGAGGCTTGACCTCGCCAAATCTGGCCTGGGGCTTGCCCTCTCTAGGCAAAGGTGACGCTTGGTAAGGTTGCTATCACCTAGGTGAGGGCTGGTCTTGCCTAATTTGGCCTAGTGAGGTTAACACTTGCCTAGTCGAGGGTAAGCCCTAGTAAGGGCTCCCCTCACCAAGCTAGATTTGGCAATGCCAAACCCTCGCCCAAGCCAAGGTGACCTTGTTGAGTGTCGCCTTTGCTTGGGTGACGCTTAGCGAGGCCACCTTGGCCTAAGCAAGGGCTAGCCTCACCAAATTTGGCAAGGGGAGCCCTCATTGAGGCTTGGCCTTGCCATGGCCATGCAAGGCTAGCCTCCCTAACCATGGCCGGTGGTCAGTCACTGGCAAAAGGAAGAAGAAATGAGAACAAGGAAAAAAGAAAAAATCAAAAAATAATAATATTATTAATTGTCCACGTTAGAACCGACAGTGCCATATAAGCCGATCAGCATCCATGTCAGCAATATTTTGTCAAAATTAGATGGAGGAACTGAATTGGCACTAAGTTAAAAGGTTTATGACTAAATTAGCACTAGATCAAAAAGTTCGGACTGAATTGATATAAATGCAATAAGTTCAAGCCAAGTAATCAATAGCTATTTCTAACTTCCCAATTTGAAGTCAACATAATCATCAAGCATTCCGTAAGTCGCTCATCTTCCCAGTCGTATAACAATCTGTGTTTATATTCTCTAAACGATCGTATGTTTAAACATTATCTTTTTTACCATGAGGTAGGTTTGTCCAGCAAGCCAAGGACTATGTATTAAATGAAGACAACTAATGACGCAAAGTTAATGTACCGATCTTTGGTATTTATAGGCCGCAAATTAATTACTGCCACCTATAAGATGACAACAAATCGTCTCTCTCTCTCTCTTTTGTTTTGGGTTATGTTTTGTCTCTAACCTTTTTTCTCGTAGACAACTTTTGAACATGTCTTCCCTCTGATCATGAACTCGTGCATGACAGATCTCATGCAACGATAGAAGCTGGAGCAACCCTTGTCGAAATCAACATCGTTTGATCCATCTGATCACATCACGTAGAGAGACTTGTGCATTGGAGTCACGATCAAGAGCATGGATGATAACAACAACGAAGAGAAAATCTCTCTCTCTTCTCTATTGAAATCTTGATTTTGGGTCCACGACCGAGAAGACATATAAATGCCAATAGGAGACCCGAGGGCAGGGAGGGCGTTCATATGGCTCGTTGTTTCCTTCATATTGCTATGCTTAGCCGTAGGCGGCGGCTTCCTCATACGGTACTTGACCCTCCCTGAATCCACATCTTCGAGTTGGCTTCTCTACGCCGGGATGATTTTGGTGTGCTTTCCATGGTTCTTTTGGCTCCTCACATGTAGTTATCGATGTATTTCTCGAACATGCGGTTTTCGATTTATTTGTGGAGGTGGAGACGATGGTGGTGGCACCTCGAGCCACCGAATGGGTGGTGGAGGCGGGGGCGGAGGCGGATTCAGCAAGAGCGTGACCGGGAAAAATAATGCAGCATCTGGATCCATAAAGGTGAACGGCTCTCGCGTGGATTCTCCGAGAAATGGTGGGAGGCAGGTGCATTTTGGAGCCGCCGTTGTAGTGAACCAAAACAATCACAATGACGAAAATGGCAATTCATTCCATGATGTGTCCATTAAATCGAACGAGAGTGAAATGCCGCTAGCTTCATCGATGGCATCTGGAGGGGGATAATTAGATTACTGGGAAAAAAGATCTTCTGAGTTCAATGTTGTGATTGACTCTAGCCAATGACAATAATAGGAGCACCAATTTTCAAATCTAGATACGAACCATGGCATGAAAGAGGAGCATTCGTGAATTCAGTAACATCATATGCAAGAAGGCAAGTCATTCTATCCCCTGAGGTTTGTAAATTTTTTGAACTTTCGTTCATTATGTACACATGCTATGAAGAGAATTTTGTAACTCATAGTAACAAACAGCCCATCTCAAACTTCAAACAGATCCTACTTTGTATAAAAGTTGCACGGGGATGATTACATTCATGCTTCATGGTGATTACTTTGGAACTGTTATGCATGTCTTGTAAAATGCCATCGTCCTCGTGATGAATTTTGTCATTGCCTTTTCTCTAAGTTGGGAAGTCCAAATATGTTAAAGAGGTAGTTGGTTCTATCTAGCTAGAGAATTTAGGCTTGCATGAGACTGTTGTTTCCTTACTTTCCCTTTGCATTGCTAGCACAACCATAGTGATTGAGAGTCTCTTTTTTCTCATAGAAGGGAGCATGCAAGCCAAATCAAATCACAACCTTAACCCATCCACTTATCTAAATTATCAATTACGTTCCACCTGAGTGCAAAAAGAAAAAGAAATTTGCATAGTCCCACTTTAATACCCCATTCAATTACAAGCCCGCTTGATTAGAAGCTCACGACACTCGACACTTTCCTTCTTATTTTATTCGAGACATTATAGAATTTGAGATGATCATTGTTGCCATTCTCTTCTTCAGCTCAAATCAAGTTTTTGGATGCCGTTATGCCTTCCTCAGATTATGGCGTATTGTAGGAATACTCAGCTTTGCTCTTTCCAAATTAAGAGAAGATTAAACCGAGATCAAAAGCATATATGGGATAATGATCTATCACCAGTACATTTCTCAGAGTAACTTCTATTTCTCGTGAAATTTGCCTTTTATTGTGTTTCTTTAGAGGTACATCATTTGGAAATTAATGTCATTGAAGGTACTTAGTTGAGATTTTCCACTGGAAATAATTTGACTATCATTTCTTAAGAATTTGGCACCTTAGCATACCTCATCAGCTTGCAATCATTTGAAAGAAAATGGCATGCCGAAAGGTCGAATATTGCGAAGTTGGGAAGATTGGTTTTTTACACAAGGCAGAGAAACTACAAGTTGTATAGATTATGTAGATCATAGAGAAATGGCCGATATTTCACCTAAATTGTCACTCGAGCCACTCATGAAACCAAGAAAAAAAAAACAGTTTCTTCAGCCAGGCCGCACTGTTTCCAAAACATGGGCAAGTCAATCTTTTCCATTTATGTTGCGTTTGGTATGATAGATGGGATGGGAAGGATATGAAATGAAACCGAATGATCATGGTCTCTTTTTTCGATAAAATTTTGAGATTACATTGAATACGAACTCCTATACCTGGCTATAAGAAAAATAGCATGGGAGTGGAACGGGACAAGAATTTCAAATATACTTTCACTTTTTAAGAAATAATTTATCGTGATGCAACATAGTTATGATTATAAAATAATTTATGAAATTAAATTATAATCGATAAGTAGAATAATACAATAACTAAAAAATAATATCAATTGTTCCTCGTGCCTCGCCTAGGCCCAACAATTTCTTTTAGGCCGGAATTTAATCATCGGGCCCATGTGGCTTGGAAGACTCTTTGGGGCCTAGGAAACGTATATTTGGTCACAGGATTAGTGACTGTAGGTTAATTGGCGAACAAGGAGGGTGATTGATTGGATGTTTTGAGCGCCAGCGATGATCCATCAAGCAACCGAGCCGTTCTGTTTATATTCATGATGTTCGTTCAATTAGACAACAAGGAGGGTGATCCCTTCTTCGACAAAGCAGTAGTGGCCACGGAGGCAAAATTTCTCTAACATTTTAAGAATGTTTCACAAAATTTTTTTCTTTGTGTTCACTATTTTGTGTCCGATGTTCAAATTAGAGGCGTTGATACTTTCTCTAATTAATATTGTGAAGATTTGAGACTAGATGAGGATGTCCAAGTGGAATAGGTATTGGCGGTGCAGTGAGTTGGCTCTAAAATATGTATGCTACATTTGTTAGTCGATTTAATACAAGAAGTTCCATCCTATGGACAAAGATAGGGGTCTCATTGAGCAATGCCTAAAACCTATAGTTGGAGACGTAGCTAGGAACATGTTACTCCTTCTGCTAAGTCTTCATCTACTGATGAGTTGGAGATGTTGCTGGGAATAGATTATTCCAAATACATCAATAGAGTTGCAATAGCGAGATAAACATTTTGAAATGGTGAAAGAGTCTTTTATAATTTCCGCTATAGCTTTGTGACTTACTGACTCTAATGGCATTAATTGTACTGTGGGAGTCCACATTCAATATTAATCAATGCATCTTTGAAGATGATAAATTTGGCTTGTCCATTGGAAATTTCAGCCATCATCATTTGTAATTTATTTTCTCATTCATCACATTTGTATCTCAATATGATTTAATTGAAGGAGCACTTTTCATTAATTCCTCACTTAATTTTCTTATTATTTTTCAAACGCGAAAATGCCATTTGTGGTACAATTCTAAATTCAGCCCTAACTCGGTCTATGACGAAGGAATTAGTCATATGTCTAGTTTCAATAACTAGCGAAAGGGAAATAAAGGAAAAAAAAGTTCATCCCTTGCTAAACATAATTTGCATCGACACTAATATAAATGATTCAATATCTTCAACACACAATTTTCCTAATCAATTGGGTCAATGTCTCCCTAAAGAACATCCAGCATAATAAGCACATCGCTTTGCTAGCATGAAGGAGAGAGAGAGAAGGAATCGGCAAAGCCCCCTAATTCCCGCTAATTCCCCTACTAAAATCTAATCAAAGTCTCCAAGGCAAATTCCCCGTCGCATCCATCAAACGCCAAATCCAAATTAAGAATTCCAAATTTCAAACAGGCGAGCACAAGCGGGAAACGCTCAAAAGGCAGCAGCAGCACCACCACCAAAAAATAAAAACCTCATTTTTTCTCTGCAAACTTTCCATCAGGGAGGTAAGGTCGAGGGAGGAAATCCACTGATTGCTGCAATGGCGAGCCGGAGGAAGCCGCAGAGCCTCAACGACAGCCACTACCGCCTTCTCCAGGACCTCACCAATCCCCGCCCCCCCAAGCCCTCATCTCCCGCCGCCCGGAACCGCCCTCCTTCGCCGCCTGCTTTTCGCCTGGGTTCGCTCCTCTCCGGCGCCGATTGGCTCCCGTCTTTTCGTCCCTCGTTTAGGGTTTTCTTCTTTTTTCGATTGCTTCGCGGTGGAGTGATGATCTTCGGGGGTCTGTGTCTGTGTCTGTGTGTGGTTTTCGGTGCAGAGTTGGAAGAGTCATCGCCCGAAGACGATCGCGGATCGATGGTTTTGGGCGCACAGGTGGATGGGCCGTCGTCCGTCGTCGTCGAAGGCGATCGCGATCTCCGCGACGATCACGCCGTTCCTCGGTTCTCGGCGATTACGGAATTCGACTCTCCTCTGGGTATTGTCTTCTCGGTTCCTCCGTTCATTGTTTTCTTTGCTAATTTGTCTGCGATTCTGAGGTTGCTCCGATGCGCGTTTCTAACTTCATCTCCTTCGTAAACTAGTGTACTTTATTTGCTTTTAGAGTAGAAAATTTGCGCCTTTGAAACTTTTTTGAATAATGTTAGCTCAGGTCAGCTAATATTCTATTTCACAACTAGGGAAGCTTTTTAAGCAATTTCTTTTTTGAGCTCTTTAATCTTTCTGCTGAAATGTAGAAGTTGTAGACTGATAGTCTTCATGCAGTATTGTCATTTGCATACTACTGGCTTTTGTTCCGTCATGTTAGTATTAGTTCTATACTTGTAATTGAGGCCTCTATTAGTTTTGCTGTAAAAAGGAGGGGAAAAGGCCCTCCGTAGTTGTCTTTGGCAATGATTCTATCCAGAAGTGGAGATAATGCTTTGCTTAATTCCTTTTAATATGGTGCATTTGGGATTTTGTGGGAGACTTGCAGAAGAAAAGATCACAAGGAAGGTCAACATGGAGGGAAAATGCATTCAAGAAGTTTCATCTCGAGACTTGGATGATTCCGAAACTGGTGAAGCTGCCCTTGAGGATGAGTTGGTCAGTGTGACAGAGAAAGATAAGCCAGCAAAGATTAGAATTGAAGGGAGGCGTCGCCTCTGCAAACTTTCATCACGCGACAATGGTGAAGAAAAGATTGCAACGAAGGTCAATGTGGAGAGACAAAGCCTTTGTGAAGTTTCATCTCGAAACTATGATGATTCTGAAACTGGTGAAGTAGCCTATGAACCCAAGTTCATTGGTGTGACAGAGAAGGACAAACCAGCAAAGGTTAAAATTGAGGGGAGGCGTCGCCTCTGCAAACTTTCCTCCCAGGATAGTGCAGATGCAGATAATAGATCCTCTCACGAAGAGCCAAAGCTCTCTGACTTAACTGATTTTGATTCCCCACTGCCACCCAAAACTTGTGGGGAAATTGGGAATGATATCAGGGATATTCTTAACGACTTAACCTCCAGGCTTGAGCTGTTGTCAGTTGAGAAGAAGCATGTTCCTAAACAGAATGAGACCACCCAGGATCATTCTCCCGTGGTTATAGGTCAGACAGTTTTTGAAGGGAATAAAATTGATGTGCCCGAGTATGCGAGTGCTGAATCCTCATTTTCAATTGCATCCAAAAACTCATCTAGTGAGTGCATGGATTACGGTGACAGCAATGTGATTGATGTTTCAGATGACTCTGTTGATGATGTACTTGGGGATGATAAAAAGGATTTTATCTTGATTGGCCCAAAATCCAAATACAATTTACCTGGCAAAATTGCAAAGATGTTGTATACTCATCAAGTTGATGGTTTAAAGTGGCTCTGGTCCCTGCATTGTAAAGGAAAGGGTGGCATTTTGGGTGACGACATGGGTTTGGGTAAAACAATGCAGGTAGATATGTGGCAATCGTCAGTTATTGTTAACGGCTGATTTTGAATGGTTGATACAGATTCAATTTTTATTGCAGATTTGTGGATTCTTAGCTGGGTTGTTCCATTCCCGTTTGATAAGGAGGGCACTTATTGTTGCGCCAAAGACCTTGCTTTCTCACTGGTTGAAAGAACTATCAGTTGTAGGACTCTCTGAAAAGACGAGAGAGTGGGTCTGCCTGCTTTTTAAGTTTAAATACTCTGGTTGTACCCATACACTCATAACTGTTTCTAAGAGATATCGTGTCATCATTTTGTGTGCAGATACTATGGGACTTGTCCAAAGGCTCGTCAATATGAACTGCAATATGTGCTTCAGGTTGTAGTTTTTCTGTTGCTTGGTAGCTCTAGGGAGTTGGTCAAGATAATTTCTGCATGATCATATGTTCATCATTCAATTAAATATCTTGTTTGCAATTAGTATCTTTCACGTTGCTATCGATGCCAAGTTAGAATTTAAAATAATTCATGATATTAAGATCAACAAGATTTGCATTTTGGTTGGAGTAATCTTTCTACACTTCTTTATCTAGTAGTTACTAGGCGACTTTTTTTTGCTCTTTATTTATCAATGCGTGTCTTTTTGATGATTAATTCCAATTGTGTTGCTTGTAGGACAAAGGTATTCTTTTAACAACTTATGATATAGTGCGGAACAATTCAAAATCATTGCGGGGCGATTTGTACTTTAAGGATGAGCTGGATGAGGACAGCATCACATGGGATTATATGATTCTTGATGAGGTGGGTATAAAGGTGTGAAGGATGGTTTCCTTACTGTTGAATTTAGGGAGTTCCTTAATTAACTGTTCATTGTAGATGTCTCTTTTACATTTTGTGTAGCTTATTTTTTGTAGAGCGCTGTGATAATTTGCAACCTGCTCTTTAAAGCATTTGATTTTAATTAATTTAAAATGGAACTGTGGAAGAAATCATTACAATTGTTGTGTCTATTCTTGATTCAAAATGAAATTGTGGAAAAAATCACTAAAATTGGTGGAACAAATCATTAAGATTGATGTGTCAATTCTATGTCATTTATTTCCTTTATGTTCTCTGTAGCTTCATTGCTCATGGAAAGTCGTTGCACTTGTAATATGTTAGTCTGTTACAAATGTGTACATTCTATTTTTTTCCCAGTGCATATATACATCCTCTGAAGCCCTTTCATGAGGAACATAAGTCTTATTAAATTAGAAAAAGAAAAAGGAAGGAAATGTATAGGTAATGACATTGGCAATGGATATGAAGTCAGTTAGTAGCTTGAGAAGACAATAACTAATATATAGTCAAGACTTCATGTCGTTCAACTTTGCATACATGATGAAAATGGATGCCCATCTATTTGAGGATATTGAAATTATTGGTGATGTTGCATTTGCTGCATTTTGAGGGCCAAAAATTAGAACCCTTGCATTTCTTGTTTGCTTATATATTAAGCATTGCCTTGCATTATTTTTCCTCCTTTTGTGTCGAGCATGTTTCCAAGGTTAGGAGTTGCACAAGATTTGTATGTGGAGAAAGTGCAGTGAGATATAGGAGAGATGGGCATGGTTGGCTTTTGAGATGCCTGACAAGATCCTCAATGATACATGTTAAGTCCTTGACTTGGGTAATGAGACATCAGAGAGAGGGGGAGTATTTTACACTAGTAATTCTTGTACTGGTCACAATATCATTTGCATTTCAATCAAATGTTCAATCTTTGTGTGAAAATATGCTAACCAACGTGGCACATCCTAGATGTTCTGCTATAATTATTTTCTGCAGATAGTGTTATCGGTGGATGAGACAGAAGTTGGGGAACCTATGGGGAAACTGTGCAGGAATTGCTATATGTTTTTGTGCCTTGCCTGCACACCTGCCATATTTGACTTGCATGTTATTATTTTAATGCAAATCTCTTGACGATCCTATATTGTGCTAGGAAGAACCTTAAACTCTTTTTCCATTAGCTTATTTACTCATGAGACTATTTTTCTCTTCCTTTTTTCTCATTTAGATCATGTTATCTGTGGGACATCCTCTTCCTATTCCTACGCACAAATAGAATGTGCTTTTCTGGACTTGTGGTATCTACTACTAACAATAATGTCTCACATAATGTTGACAACTACAGGGACATCTCATAAAAAATCCAAGTACACAGAGGGCAAAAAGCTTGCTTGAGATACCAGCTGCTCATCGCATTATCATTAGTGGCACACCAATTCAAAACAATCTAAGGGTAATCCTTAGGGCTGCTATTTTATGCACTGCTTTATTATCTGTATGTCTTAATAATACAGTATACTTTTCTAATATTGTGTGCCATTTTTTTATGCTTAAATAGGAACTGTGGGCGCTATTTAACTTCTGCTGTCCTGAACTACTGGGTGATAACAAAGTGTACTTCTCTTGGTTTCTAAACATTCTCATTATCATGTCTTAATTTTTTTTTCCTTGGTTGAGTTTCAAATATTCTTACAGCTTTAAAGAGAAATATGAGAATCCCATACTTCGTGGAAATGAGAAAAAAGCTTCAGAGAGAGAAAAGCGCATTGGTTCTGCAATTGCAAAGGTATTGAATTCTTTTTTAGGAGTATTTTTTTGTACTTTAATGTAGTGGTTTCTCAATTAAATGATTTGCCATCTACTCGTCAAAGTGTTAGAAATTGGGCATCATTAAGTCAGATGAGTCAGAACAAGAGTTGGGAATACAGCCTTGACTAAGTCAAATGAATTAGAAAACGCTGTATAAATGGCATCACGGAGTCAGAGGAGTCAGAACAAGAGTTGGGAATATGGGCTTGACTAAGTCGAAGAGTTACAAGGATGCTGTATAGAGTGGACTCCATTATATCATTGGTTTGACTGAGGCTGTTCTTTGTCCACATGAATCATTGCAGATTGGTATATGCTTTCCAAGGAACAAGTTTAATGGCAGGAAAATTAGAACAATGGCTCTGAAACAGTAGCGCCTTACTGAGCATATTTCACACTTCACAGTCTTGCAACTTACTTATAGATTTTTTTATTTTTGGCCAGTGCTGACCGATTAATATAGCATACGTCTTCTCCAAGGAGGCCCTATAACCTTGGAAAAGGCAATGTTGAACCATATTGTATAGTTTTGTGGCAAATCCTACCAAATTAAATTCTCTGTTGGAAATGTGAATTGCAGTCTTGAAAGTGAGATTTTATATGTTTATTGTCTTGGGCTACCGTAGTTTTCGTTGACCATAAAGATTAGTAGTTTTTCGTGGTCTATCTTATTATGTGGGGACTTTGCAAGTCGTTAGGTTGTATAATTCTATAAAAGACATAAGTATCTCTGCATGAGAAGAAAGTGAAGCAACTTAAGAAAGTATTGATACCGTTGAAGTTTGAGGTGAATAGATTTCTCTAAGTTGACCTTGTCTGTTGATTATTGTGCTTCACTCAATACTTTCTTGTAACAAGTGTTAACTTTCATTTCTCTGTTAATCATGTGGGTTTATTCTTTTTTCCTTTTCTGGTTTCATATTGTATATCAGGTACTTGCTTGCTTTACTTCTGTAGAATTTTTGTAAAAAAACATCAAAAAGAAATGGTGGAGTAATTCCTTTTGTAACAGGAGCTGAGGGAACGCATTCAACCTTATTTCTTGCGACGCCTTAAGAGTGAAGTATTTCGTGAAGACGATGGAGAAGTTGCCAAATTGTCGAAGAAGAGTGAACTGATCGTGTGGTTAAGATTGACAAATTGTCAGGTACAAGTTGCATTCTACAGCCTAGGCTCCTATTGCATGGTGTTGGTCCCAGGGTTCAACATGCTGATCCTAAAATTTTGACATTTGCAGCGACGGCTCTATGAAGCTTTTCTGAACAGTGAGATGGTTCTTTCTTCCTTCGACAACTCACCGCTGGCTGCATTGACGGTATCCTCTGACTATTAACCTTTGTCTTGTTCTATATTATGTGCTCTTATCTAACTTTCTCTGTGTATAAGTAATGGCTCATACAAAAATGATATTTATTCAGCATCCACTTATTATGCCTTGCTAATGTATAACACACCAAATGGCATGATGCATTCTCAGGCAAGTGATGACTGGTTGAAAATAAAGTTCCTCTTATCTGCTATTTCCATCTCCTTGATGGTTAAGAGATTAGATGCATTTCCTATTTCCTGACTGTAAGTTTATGATTCTTACTATGCAACTTATGACATTTTTAGCTAAAACTTAACCTGTTGGAGAATGGGCCCAGATATTTGGCTTATTTTTCCACACTTCCTCTTGTGTTTCGGTTCTTACTTACACGTGAAATGTAAGTTGTGGATGTAATCGCATCAACAAGATAACCAAGACAACAACTGGGAAAAATAAGTGCTTGCTTGTTTGTGCCTTTTAAAATGCAAAAACAACTTTTTGCCTCCTGCCACAATTAAATTTATTATCCAAATTTCCAAAAATTATGAAAAAATTGTATGGGGAATTCACGTGTCAAAATTTGTACACTTTGAAGGTTTTCGGGTGTTTGAGGCTAAGGAAAAATGAAAGTGAGTCCGCTGCAAGATTTAGATTTAGAAAAAAATAAAAGGGATACATGTAATGAAAGTCCTAAAACTTGTTACAAAAGTGCAATTTAGTTTTAAAACTTTCAAAAATTGCAATTGAGTTTTAAAACTTGTCATGAAGGTGCAATTAAGTCCTAAAACTTGTCAAATTGGTCCAATCAAGTTCTTTCATTGATTGCATTTTTTGAACATTTTAGGAATCAATTGCACTTTTGAGACAAGTTTTAGGACTTTATTGCACTTTTTGAAATTTTAGGACTTAATTGCACTTTTCTGACAAGTTGTAGGACTTCTAGTGCACTTCTCCCAAAAGTAAAAGTGTATCCAGGCAATGCCGTATTAAAATAATGGTAAGAGAGTGCCAAGACTCACTCTGGACCTGTGCTAAGATGTATGTTAGGCAAATTTATGTTAGGCAAATTGCTTTTTTTCTTTTCCAAAAACTCAAGTTGTTAGTAGACATGTAGACAGTATATATCATACATTTAATTTAACAGTCTATTATACTGTTTTGGTTTGTTTTGTTTTCAAAACAAAAGCTTATAGGTGTACACTTCCTTTGATCAGATTTTGAAGAAGATATGTGATCATCCACTCTTGTTAACAAAGAGAGCTGCTGAAGATGTTCTTGAAGGGATGGATTCAATGGTTAATCCTGAAGATGTTGCTATGGCAGAGAAATTGGCAATGCATATAGCTGATGTTGGTGAGAGAGATGAATTTCAGGAGACAAATGACATAATATCATGCAAAATATCTTTCACAATGTCATTATTGGTAGGTTCCTGCATATCTATATTTGATTGATGAAATTGAAAGAGACTACCATAAATACATTTTAATGCTCTTTTATAGGACAATTTAATTCCAGATGGCCACAATGTGCTTATCTTTTCTCAGACTCGCAAGATGCTCGATCTTATCCAGGTTTGACTTGGTTATGCTTGGGACTACTTTTGAGAAGTTGCAACAATGATTAGTCAAATTGTTTGGGGGAATGCAAAGTTTATCCTTTGCTGGCACATCTGATTATTCCATGTAGATTTTCAATCTCACAAGGATGAGTTTATGAAGATATGTGCCACTGGTTTTTTTAATCTTCACTTATTCAATGAAACTATGTTTTGATATCATGTGGTGGTCAATTTGCATACTGCCTTGAAGGCTTATTTTTTCCCTGCTTCCTTATTTTACATTTGGTGAAGTGTTGATATTGGTTTTGAAAAAAGAAATTTGTGACAATAAAAAATCTGTTGCCAAGAATTGGCTTGTTGGTTGTAAAGTCTATTGAGATCATATTGGAAAAACTATGTTCATTTGGAGCTTTTTTATGTGCAGTATGTAGTTTGACATCTTAATTTTCCACTTCTTCAATATTTAATATTGATATTGCATTTTTTATTTGAAAAATCTCCAAACACTTAGGGAGTATAAACTGTCGATTTGCTCAATTCAGGCTATTGATTTTTCTGAGTCCTTTTGCAATTAGGATTCCTTACTGTCCCGTGGCTATGATTATTTACGCATTGATGGTACCACAAAAGCTAGCGACAGGATCAAGATAGTAAATGTAAGTATTTTGCTAATTAATGTCTGGCTTGTAAATTCAGCATTCTTATGTACTATTCTCATCTCATTAACTTAGGATTTCCAAGAAGGCATTGGAGCACCTATATTTCTCTTGACATCTCAAGTTGGTGGTCTAGGCCTCACCCTCACAAAAGCAGACCGCGTGATTGTTGTTGACCCAGCATGGAATCCAAGGTACTACTGCTTATTCTATTGTCGGCCATGAATTCAACTACTTTTGAAAGTACATGAAAGAGGAATGAAGAAAAGAATAATTTTTTTTATTATATTGTAGGGTTATATTCAATGCCATTCCTTTATTATGGGACTATTAACTGTTCCACAACTTTTAAGTACAAATTTGTTTACTGTTTGAGTTCTAATGCATACTTGTCATAGGTAATATTATTATGGTAGATGATACAAGTTCTTACCCCACTTTAAGCTTCACACTGCTATGCTAGATAATATTTCATGTTACCAGTAACACTGAACTAATGATGCAAAGACACATGTAAGAAATATCATGTCAGTCTTGACTTGATCTTATTATCAATTGTTACACAAGTTAACTTGATGCCTCCTTAGTTGACTCATAAAACAATGTGATGGAGCTAAAAGCTACCATTTTAGTGATATAATATTATGTTGTTATTAGTGTAATCCCTGGTAGGAAAGGTACTTTCTTGATGTTATCCTTTCTTGTGTCAAAGAAAAGACTAAGAACCCCAGAAAGAGGCTGGCCCAACTTAAATGGGATATGATAGCTCCATTACTTAGCCGGAAAAATATGTGGCCATGAAATAGATTGGCTAAGCTAAGGAAAACGAAAAAAGAAATAAACAAGTTAGCCTCCCCAGACCATACAAGTGCTCGACGAGCCCATGTGATGGTTCTAGAACCGCTAAGCCTACGTTACACGCAATAGTACCTAAAATTACTAGCGAGAATATTTACTTCCATAATCTCATTTTAATTCTGACTCTATTTATTGGAAGAAAATATAGAAGAACCCTGATTTCAAATGAACAAATCTTCTACCCCTAGGCTTCTACATATTGCTTCAATTTAAATGCACTTGGAGAAACTCATGGCACAATAAAATTTTGTGCTTGCCTTGGCTGTTATTATTTTCTGCTGTCCTAATAATGTCAGCATTTACCACAAATTCTTTTGGTTCTTGGGCAAAAAAGGTGTATTTATTACTTGAAAGCTTTTTTTTTTTCGGGTGGGGGGGGGGGGGGTGGCTGCAATTTTTCCCATCCGTTTTCCCTCCCCTCTTTTCTCAAACATAGCTTAGATGTTATGCAGCTGTTTTCATATATGAATAAAGAAGCAGATCTTGAGCATATTTCTGTTAGTTTACATATGCATTTCTTATTGACAGTACGGACAACCAAAGTGTTGATCGCGCCTATCGAATTGGACAGATGAAGGATGTCCTCGTGTATAGGTTGATGACATGTGGAACTATTGAGGAGAAGATATACAGAAAGCAGGTTTTGTGTTGTTCGAATATACTATGGCTCAATTGGTGAAATGGAAATATATTTGTGGGGCTTGTATGCAATTTAAGATAAGAGAAATGACTTAGAACTGTTGTGGTAAACAATGTGACTATCTTGGAGCAGATGTTACTATGAAATGCTATGATCAGGAGCCTTAGGTGTTCCACTAGAATTCTTTGGCTTTCGTGTGTTGATGAGCACAAACACTGCATGCCTCAAAAGTACCGGATGTATCTGCTAGTCCATTTGTCACTGCATGTGTTGTCAAATAAACCAATTAAGACAAGATTTATTTTCTAGTTTTCTCATAAAAAGATAGTATCTTATATAATGCAATCATGTTTGTTTAATTATGAGTGAGTGGCTCACTATATTGTATAAGGAGTGTATTGCAGACATGCGATACTTTCTCATGGGCATGGACACATAGGACGGAATGTGCCATGATACCTGTCATTTTATCATTTCTCCATTCTGTTTGGTTCAGATATTCAAGGGAGGATTGTTCAAAACAGCAACTGAGCATAAAGAGCAAATTCGCTACTTTAGTGAGCGGGTACTTATTTATTTGGATTAGATCATCTCTGATACAACTCTTCAGATTGGGGTTGGGTTTTCTATGTCCTCAATTTCCCTTGATAAGCACCCAAAACCATGCTAATTTAAACTTGAGGGTCAGGGTTGTTTGGACTGATTTGTTTGGCTGTTGCAGGATCTGAAGGAGATTTTCAGCCTTCCGGCACAGGGGTTCGACATTTCTCCAACTCAGCAGCAGTTGTATGAGGAACATGATCACCAAGTCAAGATGTACTAGCTTTCATTCCCTGTGGTTTAGTGTCATCACTGGCCATAAGAGCTATTCTTGTTCTGTGACATGGCTTGCTTTCCTACACCTTCAAGATGTTTGGAACTTTAAAAGATGAAATATCATAAAGTGGCTTATATTTCTTTCTTGTCTTAGACATTTTTGTCATGCATATAGTTTGGTGGGGACTGGGTATTTGGCTTCTTATTCGCTAAGAATTTTGTGCTTATAGAACAGCTTCATCATAATTGAATCAGCTTGATTTTTTTTTTTCTATGGATCATTTTCTTGTATCAACTTCCTCAGGGATGAGTCTTTAAGGAGCCACATAGAGTTCCTCGAGACTTTGGGCATAGCTGGTGTTAGTCACCACAGCTTACTCTACTCAAAGACGGCACCAGTGCAAGTTGTAGATGAAGAAATGGAAGTGAGATGGTACTTTACCAAGTATTGTATACTTCAGCTATTTTCAATACTTGCATTCAATTCAGTTAAACAAATGGGTCAGAATGGTTTTCCTTTTATGTGAATTGTTTAATTTCTTTCTGATGCCTGCAAAAGCATATCAGGATAAAAGAGGAAAAAAAATTAGTGATATAGTAAAATTTCTTCCCTCATTACTCTGGATTGAGTACAGAAGTGTTTCTTTGTCTTTTGAGTTTAGGAGTTGAATCCAAATCTGTAAGGGTAAAATTGTTTTAGGCCGGGGAAAAGAATCAGTAGAAGCGATTGATGGTCATCTGGTGGCATAGTAGAAAAGTAAATGTAAACCGTGAAAAAGTGGACTTTTACCACTATTACTGAATCCTGTATTGTTTAATGTGAAGAACATCTACTATGACATCTGAAATCAATCTCACTGGCCTTCTCACTGTGGTTGCAGGACCAAGGGTACTGCTCTTGTAGGTAATTCATCATCAGGTGCTTCATTGGAACGTAATGTTGATGGGTATGTTGAGAATCATCATGCAATTTCTTGAAGCCAGTGCTTACAACATATGTTTGTCCCTACCTTTAAGTGTTGTTGTCAGTGCCAGATAGAGTTTTAGAGGCCCTGAGTGATTCTGTTAAGTCCCTCCTGCTAAGCATATTCATGGAGAAGCATGTTGTGACTGCATCCACTTGTCTTAGATTCAATTTAAAATGGGGATTCACATAGTAATAATAGTAGTTGATGACAGCAAAATATCACTTTGATTGATCCCTATCATATTTTGAGTAATTTATTGGAATTGAACTTTGAGACTAGCATTTATTATCTGTCGTTTTATCTGCTGATGGTGGAAATGAAATTATGACTTTGACAGGGCTGCATATGCTTTCAAACCGAAGGATGTCACATTGAACAAGAAAAACCATAGCCCAGGTAGTTCTGGTAAACAGACAGAATCGGATATCAAAGAACGTATCAATCGGTTGTCACGCATGCTTCTTGATAAGGTACATCATATTGGTCCGAGAAAAGTTTCCCATACAAGCTCATATGTTCCTTATGCAACAAAGGCTAGCCTTTCAGTTTTAGTATTTCCTTTTCCGTCCTTTTTGTGCCTTTTTGCATTTACTCATGAATATGGTAATTGTTTAGTGAAGTGAATAACTTGCAGATGAAGCAAATGTTAGGAGTTCCCTTAAAGGGGTTTAATATAGTCTCGCAGAGTTGACATAATAGTTAACATGCAAACATGTTTGTATGGATTAAATGCACAACACAAGTTTAATTTCCTATACACCAAGTGCAAATAATCTCATATATTAGCCGCCCATCCAAGCTTTGTCTCGTGTCTTATATGGCTTATAAGATCAATGAGTTATTTGTGAGTTTAGGATTTAACTATCCAATAGGATTTTCTTGTTATGAAAAGAGAATGTCACTTTAGAGGGATAAAAAAAAGCTTCGATGGACGTTTTAGACTATTGGGTATATACTTTTCCGTAGAAAAATTACAAACAGGGATTAAGGGCAAATACCTTTTCTTCTATTGTAATGAATGTGACCTTCTAAGTGGTCTTAACAAGTTGACAGTCCTTGCATAAGCATGCCGTTCTAGCAGAAGTTCAGATTTGTAGCTCGATAGTTTAAAATGCTGTGATGACCTTCTGAATAAATGCAGGTTACGATCTCAAGATTACCCGATAAGGGAGTGAGGATTGAGAGGCAACTCGCAGAATTGAATCTGGACCTTGAGAAGATCAGAAAGGCAGAAAGAACTGAAAAGGAAGTAATCAATTTAGATGATATAAGTGGGGATTTTCAGAAATTTCTGAATGTCTAGCTTTGAAAACGAAGTCAGATGTTGAACAGTAAAGTGAGGACAACAGAGTTAGTGTTACAAAGCGCTAGATATCATCAGCCGAATGGAAGGACTAGAACTTGCCATGGACAGTGGTCCATAAATCATGTATAATCGCAATTATTGACTTTTGTGATATCTATGTGAATCCACGAAATGAAGGACTGCAATTGATTCGGTCCATGATGATCCAGCACCAGTTACTCTAGTCCGAGTGCAAGTAGCCATAGGGTTCTGTGACATCTTATCACTGTGTTTTTATATTTTGGGCCGGGAGATCTGCAGAATCCGCAGTTTTTTGTATCTCCTGCTGTCTGTCCAGATATGTGGAGTTCTCTTTTCCTTATTATGTTATATGGCTGAAGTTACAGAAGTTGTCAAAGAAAAGCTCCAAATGAACGTAGTTAATTTCATTAGAAGTTTTGAACGTTCCAAGAGATTTCATTCCTCTAAATAAATGTCATCATGTCTCAAAGTTTAAAACATGTGTATGTATCTTATAATTTAATCTATAATGGGGAAATTGATCTTTTTATCATTGACTAATGTTCAGGAGCACTTGTTAAACAATAAAAGAAAGGAAAATTGTAATTTCTGAAAGATTGTCTTATTTGTTATGTGCACTTAGTGAATTGGGAATGAAATTTTTTCTGTATTAAGTAGAGTAAATGGGTATTGTGAAGAGCATTCGTTAATAAGGAATTTTTTTTAAAAATCGTGAAGTCAATAATTTATGTAATGATCTAGTGATCCAAAGTTATTAACATCTAGATTTATCTATGTATTCAAGTCAAAACTTAAATGCCTCACTTTTTGGATTTTCCATTATTACCTTCGCATCAAAGTATATGAAAATCAAGACTAGTCACTACTCTCTCTTCATCAAACGACCATCTAATTGATTTATATCAACTCAATTAAATGCCCACTCAAATTTTCTAAAAAAAATGATTATCAATTGGCGATTACCATGCTCATACCGTGGGTCTTAATACTAGTCTATATTTTTAATCCAAAAGTGGAGTTTGTCTCATTTTTGCTTTCCAAAGTTGCTCTTTGCAATAATAATACTCATTGATCAAGTAATCACCCTTTTTTTGCATTATTATCATTTTGTCTCACTTTCCTCAAGTGTCCATATTGCCTTTAACACTAAACAAGTTTTTAATCCATGCTTTTACCCATGGTTCTCATCTTCTTCTCATAATAATATCACTAAATAACTTTAAAAAAAGTGGAATTATCACAAAGTAGTTTTGCCTCGCTTCTAATATTTCAAATTAACCTTGCATTATCTTAGACCATTATTTAAAGTTACCACCAGGGACCAACAAAGAAAAAAAATAAGTAAGGGGCCGAAATCTTAATTATTTTGTAAAAATAGTCTAAACATTTGGACCAAAATGCAATTTTCCTAAATTTATACATCCATAGATTTGCATAAGAGGAAGAGAGGAAAAGAAAGTTTCATTTGCCGGCAAAATGGCGGCACTCAAGCTGAGTCGCGCCGTCACCCTTCTCACTCCCTCCGTCGCAGTCCCTCTCCGCCGCCTCTGCGCCGCCGTCCTCGACGGCGCGACCTCCGCCTCCGCCTCCGACGACCACCTCCCGACCCTCGAGCCCTCGAGCGACGCCGAGTCGATATCCCAAATCCTCCTTTACCACCACAACCCCTTTCACGCCATGGAGTCGTCGCTCCAGCTCCACGGCGTCGCCCTCTCCCCTCCCCTCCTCCACCAGACCCTCCTCCGCCTCCACCACAATTCCAAGATCGCCATCGCCCTCTTCAACTACGCCAAGTCCCTCCCCGACCCGCCTCTCACCTCGACGTCCTACGACCTCCTCATCGACATCCTCTCCAAGGTGCGGCAGTTCGACGCCGCTTGGCAGCTCATCGTCGAGATGGACCAGAACAACCTCAGCCCGACGACGACCACTTTCTTTATCCTCGTACGAAGGTTGATTGCGGCCGGGCTCACGCGCCAGGCCGTGCGTGCATTCGACGACATGGGTAGCTTCGTTGAGCGTAGACCAGGTAATAAGGATTACTATTACTTGCTCGACACGCTTTGTAAGTATGGGCACGTGAAAGTGGCTGTGGAGATTTTTAACAAGAGGAAGTCTTGTGGAGATTTTGACCCGGATGCCAAAATGTATACGATTTTGATTTATGGGTGGTGCAAGATTGGCAGGATAGACATGGCGGAGAGATTCTTGAATGATATGATAGGGCGTGGGGTCGAGCCTCATTTGGTAACGTACAATGTGTTGTTGAATGGGATTTGTAGGAGAGCGAGCTTGCATCCGGATGTGAGGTTCGAGAGGACGTTGAGAGCTGCCGATAAGGTGTTTGATGAAATGCGGGACAGAGGGATCGAGCCTGATGTGACTAGTTATTCCATTGTGTTGCACGTGTATAGTAGGGCGCATAAGCCGCAGTTACTGCTCGATAAGATGAAGATGATTAAGGAGAGAGGAATTAGCTTGAGTGTGGCGACATATACTTCTGTCGTTAAGTGTCTCTGTTCGTGTGGGAGGATCAATGATGCTGAGGAGTTGCTCGAGGAGATGGTGAGGAATGGGGTGAGCCCCTGTGCTGCAACGTATAATTGCTTCTTTAAGGAGTATAGGGGAAGGAAAGATGTTGACAATGCGCTAAAGTTGTATAGGAAGATGAGGGAGGATAATCTATGTGTTCCCACTATGCATACCTACAATATTCTCATAGCCATGTTTGTGAAGTTAGATAAGATGGGGATCGTGAAGGAAATTTGGGAGGATATGAAGAGAAATGGTATGGGGCCGGATCTAGATTCCTATACCTTATTGATTCATGACTTATGTGAGAAGCAGAAATGGAAACAAGCTTGTATGTTCTTTGTGGAGATGATCGAGAAGGGCTTTCTTCCTCAAAAGATTACCTTTGAGACACTTTACAGAGGCTTAATTCAATCTGACAAGTTGAGAACCTGGAGAAGATTGAAGAAGAAGCTTGATGAGGAATCCATAAAATTTGGAACCGAGTTTCAAAATTATCACCTCAAACCATATAGAAGATAAGACATGTCTTGTAAAAAAGGATTTTATTCTTTTGGGTTTATCATTCATTCTTGCTCAGTCATACGTGGAGCATAGAACTTAGTAGAATGGTTTCTTACACTGATTTTGGATGTGAAGTTGATGGTTGACCACACTGACTACACTTATATTTCCCAAGATAATGAAGTGTGCCAGCAAGTCGCAGTTGCAGTAGTAGTTTATGCTGATCTCGAGGGGACTGCAGAGTTGGCCCCACTCTAAGGAGGTCTCAGCAGTGGTGCTGCTTAGGATGAAGGTGATTCTGCTCCTGTGAAGGTGCATTTCGAGTTTTTCTTGGTCTATGTTCTCTGAAGTTGGTGCTTTCTTCGAGTTAGTAAGCTTGTTTTGGATTTCCGATCCTAAATGTGCTGAGTCAATGATACGATTTAGGGCTTACTCATTATGTTCATTGCTAATGAATTTTCATGTTCTGCTACAGTTCCTTGAGCATCAGAAAATAGATCCTGCCTGCACTGGTGGAGATGCATTGGAGTTTGGAATTCTGCTTAAATGTCAGCTGCTGCTTTCCAGTGTGTAATTTGATAAGTGAGGAACATTTAAAGGGATGACTTAAGAGAATTATGATTGCACCCCTTGCCTGGGTTTCAGAAGTAGACTAGGAATTGAGAACTGCATTTCAACTCTGAAGAGGCTTTCAGAACTTTATCACCTCCGGCTCGTTTGCATTCAGAGCACTATGTAAAAGAAGACAAGAGGACAGAACATCTTTTCCTGGTGGTATTGAAATCACGGTGCGATGGCTAACTCAGATGGAAGTACTTGGTAGTTGAAAGATTATCTGTGGGTGCATTTAGGACGAATCCTCCCAGTGAAATACTTTTTATCGCCTTCCCGAATTGTGTATATATGGACAAGAAAACATGCCAGTTGTGTCATTAAAGTATTCCTGCCTGAACGCTTCCTACTTATACAGACTGTCATGGAAGTTTTGTCCCACGATTGGTTTTCACAGCAGCTTGTAAAAGAACAAATTAGTAATGGCAGAAAAGAGAACCTTGAATTCTTGGACGTGGGGATGGGGACGGCAATTTGCTTCACAAATCCTGGTTCTCAAGTTCGTCATTTTTCCATCTCTCCTCCCCTTTGATTACCAAGTCAAAATTTCTAGGAGTATGAGTTCGACCCAACGGTTTGAATGAGTGCTCCCATGATATCATGAATTTGCATAAACAATTCTTTTCTTGATACTCAGACATCACATTTAGATTGAACTTCCGAGTTTTGACCCTATGTAAGATGTTAATAACTAGACTAATTGACTTCGCCTGTTATTTACGATAAATGTTGTACTAAAAACATGATTCTTTGATAATGACAATATTTAATTTTAACGAAACAGTTCAATTATATTCTCATTACGGCGGAATATTTTTTGAGTAGGTCAACTGGTGCTGGATTATCTGAGAAACTTCCCTCGCGGCCACCGTCACATTCATGTGAATTTACTTGCTCTTCAACATGGTTAAAATAAATATTTATATCCATACAATTAAAGTTCATCCATTTTCAGTTCCATCAATAAATGAACTCACCTTCTTGATTAAAACTCTTATTTGACAAACCATACTATATTCCTGATATAATTTTATCATAAAGATAATACTTAGTTTGATGATAATAAGTATTGTCCCAATAGCTTGTTGTTGTGAAAATTTTCACTTTACGAATTGTATGATCAGCTGTAGCAGAAGGTCTAGAGATATTTGCTTTTTCCTTTTTCTTGTGTTGAATTATGTTCTGAATGGATTCTAAAAAGATGTACAATCAAGCTGTATAAATAATATGACATATGTATCGGTCACATTCATGACGTCTTGTAGATAGTAATTAAGCATGAAAAATCGAATGAAGCCTTCCATCGTCGGCCTTGAACTTGAACTTTCGCAGTAGCCCTCAATTCGCCCCGAAGATGATCGTTGACTTTGTAGCGCTCCAAAGGGCCATGAACTAAACCAAACTCACCAATAACATTCCTGATTTTCCCACTATAAAACCGCAGCTCCGCTCATTTCCAATTTCATGATACTTTAACACCAAACAACTTATTTCTAAGCGCTCAAATCATTATAAAGAATGGATGAGCAGCTGCGACAAGCTGCCGAGTACGGAAACATAGATGAGCTTTATGTGCTAGTTGTTCCTGTGCTTTTTTTTTAGCAGACACGAGCAGCCTGGACGCCAGATGGATACTCCCGTACAAGAAATTAACGCAAAATGTGAGCGGATGGCACATGTAATTAGCTGGAGGGAGCATGCATTCTTAGGATTTTGTGGGACATCTATTTTATATCCTACATGTGGTCCGCTTGTACAATTTAAGACTAGAGAGAATGCACAACAAATCAACCTTTATGGTTTTTTGGATCGCTCCTTAATCATTAATCAAAGTATCACAGAAAAAAGAAGAAGACTCCACTTCATGTTGTGATGCACTGTGATGTGATTTTGCTGAAGTCGACAAAGCTACTAGAAGAATCTAATTTCTCCTGAGCTCGATAATGATGATGATGATAAAGTGTGAATGTAAAAATCAAGTTTCGACAGAATTACATAAATTATCCTCAGTAATATACAGTGATGACCGTTCACGTAATGAGACGTGATATTGTCTGCTACATGATTGCTCGAGGCTTACAATTAAATGCTTAGCTGTCTGGAAATTTAATCATGTGATCATGGTTAGGGAAGCTTCTCAACATGGCTAAGCTATATATAAAGAAACAAAAATCACTTCTAGACAAACGTTACTGTGATTGAACTCCGTCAAGAAATCTCTGATACAGACAACCTCCTCCAAACAAGGACTCACCTAACCAGCGGCTAGCCATTCTCCATCTTCTCCTCAGCGATGCTTTGTTCATAAATCCTATTTACATCTCAGATCGAGAAAACTCTTGCTAGAAACAAAGACTTGCCTAGATCTAAACCCAAGAATGGAGATAAACATATACATCTTCCAAACCACAATCTTAAACTTTTTGCCTTAGCTTGGATTAAACATTGAAAAAGAGACTAGGCAGCTAGAGTTTCATGCAGGGGAAGGGATTAAGCAAATCGATTTGGGCAGACATTTGCAAAATGTGAAGGATCTCCACAAACATAACATCTTCCAGTAACGGGGTCACCAGTCGCAGAAACAAAAGTCCCATTGGCGGCGTTGTTACCACCTCGTCCACCCCTTCCACGGCCACCCAAACTATTGGAATGAGCTCTGGAGTTACTCGCACCTCCATTTGCACCGTGTCTTCCTCCACCATTTTGGAGGCTATCCTCCCACCTACACATCAGACATTGGGAAGAAGTCCTCAGACTTAAAAAGTGATGGACAAAGGGAGGATTCTATGACAATAAGTAAACAAAAACAAAGTAAAGGACAGTGATGGGATCGATAAATCAAATAATGTGGTTCAACTGGAACTGAAGATGAAAGATGGATTGTCCAGATAGTAAGTAGATTCATACACAAAGAAATTGCATCCTTCTGACTGACATGAGTAAAATTTTCGTCCTTTGTTATTTGAGGTGTTAGCAGTTCGCAAAGGACATGATGATCCACAAGTATTACAAGAAATTGACAACCCTCCTGCATTCAGACGCACCAAATTAGCATTTATCAACTCAGCGGAAGTTCTAACTGGATGACACAATGTATGAATATAAATCATAGATGCAAAATTAGCAATCTGTATATCACAGCAACCCCCGTTGCAATGACTTAAACCTTTTAGTATAGGTAAAATTAGGAATTTATTTCAAGCTAAATTTCTAGAAGTTAGCACAGTGAAGTTAAAAATAGATTAGATAAACATAAATTACAATGAGAAATCTCATTAATATATCATAAAAAGGAACACCGTCATAGGAAAACTCTGTTCAATAAAACTACATGGTAAGATAATTCAAAACACAACCATTTAGACTGGAAAAATAAAATAAAGACCTGTTTCACCTTTCTTTTCTTTTTTCTTTTCTTTTGAACTTCGAGTTATAAGTCCTTACATCATGATAAAGATAAAACAGTGTTGGATGTTTTTAACCTGTTGTCATATTATTTGCAATCCTCTTGCTGGGTACACAAAAGTTGTAGACATATTGAGAAAATGAATCAGCACCCCTCCTAATCTTTGAACAAAAGAGAGAATTAGCTTGACTAGCATACCATCTTGTTGGTCTGCCCTATGAGACCGAGAATTTCGAGTGCCAGAAATGACTGAGGGACAATCAGTGGAAGAATGCCCCAATTGCCGGCAGTTGCTGCAAGCCTGCTGTCTACTGTTACTCCTTTGGGCAGAACTGGACAAAGGAGTGGGCCCTCCTCCTCTTGCTGCTGGATATATCATGTGAAATAAATTTTCAAGATCATGACAGTGGCTCATCATAGAGGTAATGGTAAAGCTAGCAATTCACTAATGCCATAACAGTATCATGATGTCCATGTCAGTTTTTCTTTATTCTTCCTTTTTCACGAAAGCAGAAAACCATAAAAATGATGAGATAACTAATCTTGAGGTAGGAAATTCCATGATTACACCAATTACGTGAAAAAATTTTACATTACTAGAATCGGAATTACATACTACAAGTGAAGCAGTGAAGAGAGAGATACTGACTATCTTTACAAATTAATGGCATCTTCAAAAAGTGACAATTTACTCAGTCAACAATTACCATTTTGAACCTACACATGCAGACAAATCATTAACAAATTTCTAGTTGATGTTAACAAAGAGATCCCTAATGCTAGATCAGAAACCAAGAAGTCAAAACAAAGATACTGATGATAATAATAAATTCTGTACCCATTAGTTCCCTCATTAATATCCTCTCTAAGGAAGTGCATCAGTGAGAAGAGTCTCTTAAGCAATTTAAGGGCATGCACTACTAGGAAGAGCAAAATAATAGAACTTGTTTTCTACTACTCTTGTTAATGTTAGTGTACTAGGTGTCTCTTAAAACCAAAAAACCAATCATATTTTTCTAAGAACCACAAAAACTTAAGCGAACTTCTTATAAAAGTAAAGTCACGTAAGAAGAAAAAAAAAATTATAAATTAAAAGATGAAAAGTACAGTTAAGACAGATGAATATAAATTACACTACCCAAAAAAAGAGAAAAAGGCAAGCCTTACAAAAGTAAGCCAGAAAAACATAAAAGAAAGGATTACAATTAATGCACACACAAAATATTGAAAAATAAATTGAAGTTATTAGATAATTCAATTAATGTTCATGAATTTTTTAAATAAATCATCCACTTCCAAAAATACACACATGCACACAGGCACATGTGGTCATGTAAGGCCGTGGGCGGCATGGCATGCTATAGCAAGGATATTTTCCAGCAAAGTCTAACTTCTGCGAAATTTTTCTACCAACCTGACATACGAGAACCTGTTCCGCATATTTCTGTCAACTGTTGAAGAGTGTCATCACATCCACCAATGCATCCTGATAGAATTTCGTAGTTATTTGTTATTGAGCCAAATAGAAAACTCAAAATGAATTATCCTTGAGTGTGTAAAAGGAGACAGCATGCAATTATACTCCTGTTATAATTGAACTACTCCATTTGAACGTGATCCAGCTACAGAAACAAGTGCAGGGAACAAAAGGTTGAGGGATGGCATTGACATTTATAACATAAATAGTTGCAATCTTATAGCTAAAGTAAGCCAACTAGATGATTTGACAAGGGAAATGCCTTTGAAGATGATTGGCATACATAAACAAGCAGCATAGCAATGGAAAGAGAACCAACCAATGAAATTCACAGAAGCATTCGCATATGTAAGTAAGATAGCTAGTAGACAATGCTATGTGACTGATGAAATGGTCAGGCTTCAAAAGACCAATAACTGCCACCACAGGCCTTACTATTAGTGGCAAAGATTTTTCTATAAAAACATGAGCTCTTTAAAAACTTAAAATAGAGAGCTTCCAGTAAGATGAAAAAATAAAACACAAGCTGTAATATTTTAAACATAGCCACAAGTTAGTTCAAAGTTAGTAACAGCATTCACTAACTTTGCAGGACAAAAGCACATACCTAGGTGGTCGACACTGTAGTTTGGAGGAATTTCCAATCGCCGAAACTTAAACTGAATCATGTAGACAGGACCTGCAGAATTTTTTAAATGAAAAATAACATTTTGTAGTTAGTAAAAAGGAAATGCGAAATGATATATTACTGATGAAAAATGCAAAGCAATCACCAAAACCAAGAAGAAGATTCTCATGCAAACAATTGAGAATTAACAACCAAGATATAATGAAAGTTCTAATAAACATAGATATCTGGCCTTCCTCGGCATTTGTAACAATATCCAGGAGTAAACATAAGTAGTCGATAAAAAAGGTCCTTTTCAGTAGTAATAATCAGGGCACTTAAAGCAGCTGCTGCTACAAAAGAGGGAAAACTCTGTTCTAGCAATGTTTCTCCATTCAATGTACTAAATAGATAGAGGAGTCCATAAGGTTTGCTCTTTCTTTTTGCCATAGCTAGAGTTGAACATAGTATTCAAAAAAGCAAAAACAATGCACATGGAAACATCCTGTTTTCCATGACAACCAGGTTAGGCAGTTTCTTCTACTGTATGAGGAAACAATAATCAGATAATAGGAAGATGACCACACCACATATACATCCTTTACTCCAAAAATCTCAAGTTTAAACTAGACTTGAGGTATTTCAAACAACAATTTCCAGTTACCACTCCTTAAGCCAAATGCATTAGATTTACAAAAAACCTGGACTGCAAGAATTGCAAATATTGGCTGTCACAACTGCTTCTGATACTGACCCGGGAAGCCATACAACATTCCTACACTGAATTTGCACAGCAAAAGTTGGATCAAGAGCAATATGATCATACAAATATAACCTCAGAATAAAGAGTGTAATAATCTTAGTTTCAATATCCTTCACATAAGTTAATTACTGGAATATCCTAATTGTTTATACAATGATTCTTCTGTTTTCTTTTGGTTTCTAGCTTGACAATGGCATCAAAAGGTTATAGGGTCATCTTAAATTATTTAAAGGATTCTTGAGTTGGTAAAACAATAGGGTATTACAGTGCTATTCTCAACTGCTAGGAGTTTCTGAAAAACCCTGTAGATGAATGAAGCAGATAGAACTTGTGTCCATCTACCGAGATTTAGATGTTTAGATATGAACCCAACAGATTGCCTGGGTAGAATGAATTCATGGAATCCTTGTAGTAATACAAAGAATAGATCATGAACTCTATTTTCCTAATATCCTCTATAGCCTTGTAAACAGTGTGTGAGTAATATCCCTGTAACTAAATTTAGCAGTGACTGTGCGAGGAGTCAAACCACCCCATATATAGGCATTATGTAATAATTACTTAAATTAATAGTATGGTGAAGATAGACAACCTGTGGAAAACCGAGGCAGCCAACCATAAAATTGCCATCCTGTTCAAATTTAAAGAGTTAACTGAAATTATCTTTGAAAATAAAAGAACAAACTGTGAGTAGTACAGACATAACTAAAATTCATTACTGAAGATAATAGCATGATCCACACAGTGCCTAACCCTATTGGATCTGTTGGAACCACCCAGTCTTTAAAATCTTCTCAAAACATAGCCAATGTTTCAAATCACTGCAAATATGGCCTCATCATTTATGGTTTTCCTTCCATTTGCATTCCAGAAAAACCCTAAAATAATTTTGATCGAGATACCCTTTGCAAAAAACTCAAGAAAGGTGCATTTTGTTCATTAGAATTAGAAAGTGTCCAACTTTTATTTTAAAATGGAGAGTATGCCAATATCCATGTACAAAAGGCAAATTGCTCTTCAATTGAAGCCAAGAGGCACTTTCTACATTTGAAAACTAGTTTCATCCTTTCAAGATAAGTGGAAGGAAGCCATTAAAATGTAACCTGGAGGGGATACTTGCAACAATTTCAAAGGTTCGGTGTATCTATATAAGTTAACCTTGAGTACTGGTGTGCTTGGTTTCATTTTTCTCTTTTCACTTTCTGTTAATGACTTTCTTGTAAGGTTTATAATTGTGTTTTCTTTAAAAAAGAGAATCTAAAACCAAACAATAATACACATACTGAAACAAAATTCTCCATCTTGGCAGGATAGCCTATATGTCTATAAGGCACACAGAGAAGTACTTCAAAAAATAACCCTGATTTCCCTGCAACATGAATATTCCATTACAAGGGAAAAATTTTCAACTTGCAAAATGCCAATCATCTTGGATAATAATATACCAATGAAACCAAGTTAAAATCAACTATCGGGTCACCAAAGTGATGAATCTCATTACCAGTGCTTAAAATATATTTTAACATAACATGTGAGGAGATACTGCAAGAATGAGTCTATTCCAACACTCTCCAAGCACTACTTGGATGCACACATAGTGCACGCACACGCTTGTCATGCAATCATATAGTCCATATACACAGAACAGAACATCATGCACCATTTCTTCGTCTTGTAACTCAAGGACTCCATAAGTGAAAACAAATTTCTCGGGTATAAGGTAAAATGAAGTAATTTTTTTTTTAAATTAAATGTCATTGAATCAAAGAATTAGAAGCTGTAAATGGTAAATCATGGCAGACAAACACTAGAAGTGCCGCAACTTTCGTATGGCGCTCACTTTGGTGCCAAAACTTTTTGTTTGCTCACTTAAGTGCCACAAGTTTGAAAAAACGTTCACTTGAGTATCACTTCCAATTTTCCTGCCAGCTTTCCCTCGCCGGCCTTAGAGAAACAAAAAAGCAAAAAAAAATTCAAAAAAATCAAAAAAATTAATAAAAAAATATTAAAATATTGTCCACCGACGGCTAGATCAGCTTTTCCGGCGGGCAAATTGGAAGTAGCACTCAAGTGAATGTTTTTTTAAACTTGTGGCACTTAAGTGAGGGAAAAAAAATTTTAGCACCAAAGTGAGCACCGTACGAAAATTGTAGCACTCCTAGTGTTCTTTGCCAATAAATCACTATCACTGTGATTTCTAAATCTGCATCACTCTGTATGACCAACATTTGAGCAATGGCCCATAGAAGATGGCCTCAATTAGAATAAAAACGTATTTCGAACAAGCCAGACTAAATCCATGTCACAAAACATACAGATATTGAAAACAAAGTAAGCATTTTTCAGGAAGATAATTTGGGTGCAACGTGAAACTGAAGTGATTGGGAAATCCAATGACACAACCAAATGAACAAGAGAAAAATGCAATTATGCTCTCAATGTATAATCCATTACCCGATTACGCTTGAGCACCATATTTGATTGATGACAGAGTCCACATAACCGAACAAATTCTCCCACCACATGCTGCTCATCTCTGGCTGTTCTAGCGGCTCTGCAGCATCAAGGATAGATGCATAGTAACAGCAGTACAAATGCATTGGGAATCTGTAAGTCGAGAATTTACCTCTCAAAAAACACAGCCATGGCTTCCATCAGTTTTTGTTTATTTGACCTTGCCTGCAAGAATTCACACCATAGCCTCTATATCATCATTTTCTTGTTCTTCATCCCTATCATTATCGACAACTCTGCCTAGAAAGTGCATTTGAAACTCAAAAAAAATTTGCTACAGCACATAGCAATCACCTTAGTATGCTTCACTTGAGGGAAGTGGATATTCATATTCAACTGACTTTGCTGTCATGCATTCTACATTTTCTTCTTCTACTAGAGACAAGAAAATTCAAAATCCACCAAGTACCAGGGGACTTAGGTGGGTTTGGCTTGGCTTTGCAAATGAGCCTTGGAGAAATGCAAATGCCTTTGATCTAAAGCTCCTTGAGGAAATGCATATATCTTTTTGTAAAAATCCTTTGTAAATCTACTCTGGCCTAAATAGTGTTTGGAAATTTTATTTTTTTTGGAAAGGGCTTTTGGTTTAATTTTGCTTTCTTTATTAAAAAAATCACACCCTTTGCCGTGAAGGGCTAAGGCCGCTGGTGAGCCAACTCTGGCATTAGCAGCCGTTGCCCAAGGTCGTGCAACCCCTAGCAAGGGTCACGTAACCCTAGGCGTCAGGACCCAAGCAGCCGACTGGGGTCGCACGACCCCAGGCGACTAGGCTTGAGGTCACGTGACCCAGGCAACCTCACACAACCTTGCTGGGCCAATCTAGCCTCAATGGTCCTCGCTTAAAGAAGATGGACAGTAACAACAAGGGGCAAAACTGGAAAATTAAATATTTGGTAATGATAGCTTTGGAAGGAAAAATCCAGTTTCAACATTCGGCCAAATGATGAAAGCCCGCTACTAGCATCAGGCTTTCAGCTTTCCTAAGGCCAGCATTTGGCCGAAAACAAAACTTGCCAAACACCCCCAACATTTCCTCAAGGGGCTTTGGAGGCCAAAAGCCCCTTGGGAAAGCTTAACCAAAGACACATTATTGAAGACATTTAAAGACTTGAATATCCAAGTACGTCAACACTTGGACATTCAAAGTCTTGCATGTCTCTAGGAAGTCATCTCACTTTATTTGCTCAATATTTAAGACAGACTTCTGCTACTCTTTAATTTAGAATGCATCCAGTGTTGGAAAGTTTGGAGCAGAACTAGTCAGTCTCAGTTATCAGCTTCCATTTGTCAAACGATTTTTTCTTAAACAATTGATTTTAAATGAACATAAAACTGTTCTCTGACTTTGGTTTCACAAGAGGATCCCACACATTATAAAATCATTAGCACGTATTGTTGTCGATCATTAACTTGTTGCAACAAGCAGCAGAAAGGAGTAACTACCGTACATCTAGAAAGCAAGCTTTCATCTGCTGCAAGCATGTTTCCAGAACTTCAGCTTTCGTCTTGGCACCCTCACTAACTGCCCTCATGTCAAATTCCATCATTGACCTGAGGTTAGGCTTCCAAAGCTTGTATCTGAGCAAAAAATGGTAGCACTCTCACAATATGGTGAATCTTCCTCAGCAAAACCTAAAGGGCTAGAAGAACAATCTAACTAAGATGTTGTGATGGCGTGTTACTCATATTTTCATCCAACTAATGGTGTCTCCTATGCAGTGGTCGAGAGTACCAAGCTACTTCTACTTCCAGGGAATACAAAGTTCCAAGGAAGCAATTGGCAAGTCTTTAAAAACAAAAGCGAATGAAAGTTGAAGTGTGTAAAAAGTAATTTGACCGGTGTCAAAAGTTGTCAACAAGGAAAAAGAAGATAGAAACTCAACTAGATATAAAGTAAACTTAAGAAAGAAAATGAATATAAGGATGTTGAGACAAGCAAAACAAGTAGGAACACTTTATTCATTTAAGGTGAAATGAAGGCAAATTACTTACCCCATATCATCATATCCCATGACTAGGGCCTCACCCTGTTCATATATTCACCAATTAGCAAAGATAAAAACATGAAAGACAAACTCACTTTGTGCTTGCTTGATCTGAATAAAACAAAGCTAGAGTTCTTTCCATAATAGAATTACTTGAGCCATTTGGAGATAAAACCTAAAAAAGTTAACATTGCTCCAAGAATATAATGTTTATTGACCTAAAACATTCAAATAAGGAAGAATGGTGTGACTACATTCCATATGCGAGTCTGTACATGCTTGAATGCCGTGCTTGAGAAATTAAACCAATATGCCACATGCCAATCGAGCCCAATAAGTTTCTTATGATTACAAAGCCAGCTAAATATGGGAACAAGTGTTGTTTCTGGGCTTGTCTGAAGCAAGAGTTAAAATTTAGAGAAACGGTGCTAGAAAAGAAGGAAATGCTACATTGCTATAAAGTGATGATAAAAGGTAATGAGGTAGATGCAAAAAGTTTACCAGGTTAGTTGGTGAGAAGCGCATATTCTGGTCTTTGGTCGCATAGAACCGATCAAGTAGCTTCTTTATGTGATCATGCATCGTGGCATCTGTGCCAATGCCAGCCTGAAGAGACAAAGTCAATGAGAGCTAATTATCAAATCACAAGAGATGCTATTACAATATACATCTACTGCAGTAGAAACCTATGACCAACAATTATACATATCAGAAAATTGACTGAAAAATAAAAATAGTAACAATTCTTTTCACCTTGTCCATGCAGTTCAGTAAGTCAGCTTCACTTAAAAGTGGTGGGGGCCTGGTAACTCCTGAATCCAGTGTTAAAGTCGTTGGGATGAACTGTAATATAGATGGCAAAAGTATGAGCATACATCTATGTCTTGAACTTCCAAGCAAATTATTGCAGAAAACTGAAATGTTGACAAATATGATTCAGAATAAAATTCCTCAAAACATTCCCAAGAAATGTCTTTGTGTTTCACTTCTTACTCTATGTTTCTCTGCATCCCTTGGTATGTACTTTGTTAAGTTCATTTCTTTGCTCAGGCACTTTATGTTGGTTCTTACATAATAACTGGTCAAATCACACCCATCTCACTTTTATAGATGATTCTCATATTTCACATTAGTGCATTTAATGAATTCAAATAAAAGAAAAAGAACTGCAACTGTAAACTGTCAAGAATTAGAAAACCAAGAGTAACCACTGATGGCAACCAATATCCCACCTAGTAGACGAGTTCTTGTAAAAAGTTAAGAAGAAAAAACTTCCAATCAGTAATACAACATGTTCACAACTTGCCTAGACATAGACAGAAACCTGATAAATGAGCATACTATAGGCAAGGATAGCCAATAAAAGGGTGATATGTGGTGGTTGGGCCTCACAGCTAACAATTGAGCCTAGCATTTAATATCAATCAACTATGGTATTGTCAGAAGTGAAATTTCTTATCTAGGTCAAATCCTACTATTCTAATCTTGTCTCTACTCAGATGCAAATGCAACAGAATATGATTTTCCCATGAAAATTTATTTGAAAGTCGAAAGACAGGGCTCCTTGAAGGTTATCTTTTTCTTTTGGGGGAGCAAGCAGCCTCAGGACCTATTCTCACTTTGCATAATCTTTAAAAGAAAGGAAAAACATAGGTAAATAGATCCCTTTATGCCGGAGTGAAGAAGAGGGTGTGTATCACCTACCGTTACCTTGCAGCTAGACCAGACAAATTTGGACTATGGTTTTAGGAGTAAAGTAGGTGACTGCAGGCAAGGTGCAGCACGAACTTTGGGCTTGGAGAGGGCCATTGTTCTTGCGTTGGAAAGAAGAAAGTTACTATGATAATTACTCTTTTTTTTGGCCCATTAGGAGAAAAAAGGACAGGGCACTTCAAGGAGTTCAATCCTCTTCAGATTGTATCAGGCTTAATACACTGTTGATCACATGTGTAAAAAGTCTTACTCGAAGTTGGTAAGTCTTGAATAATGAACAAAATTTCATTAATAAGGCACCACGGGTGTTGCCCCCGTACGGGACAGTTTCATAGGGAAATCCAGGCATACACAAAAATTTGTGCACAAAAGACTTCTTATAGCACTTCCAACAAACCAGAAGTATGAAGTAGTGCACATCAGACGGGCAAGATGAGCCTCTTGCACCAAGCTCACCCATGTGATCAACAGGTGGATCAAGCCTGATAGCATAATGGTCAATTATGTCTCTAACTAATGTTATTTTCAATTCTGGGACTGAAGGTGAATCTAATAATTCCAAGACAGCAGCTTTCATTAGGAGGGACTCGCACTTGCCTTCAGAGTGACAAGGAACCAAATTATTTTAGAAGCAAAGTTAGTTTTCCTTGTCAATATCAGATGAAAGTGAAACTTTGCCATAGGGTAAACTCGTAGTGTGTACATATCTCCTTTGAATTTTTTTTTCTCATCCTTCTGAAAGATGATAAAGCATCAAGAAGTGGGCTATATTAAATGGTCCAGGGCCATGGTATTCTAGATTTGATAAATGCGTGATGAACTAACAATGAAGGACTGATTCTAAGAGATGATGAGAGCTATTCCAGATGTTCTATTACAGTGGGGAAACAATACAAAGGGAGGCAGGTTAATAATGAGGATGGATCATTGTAAATGGAGGAATATAATTCAATAAGATGCAAGTTTCAAACCTGCTGTCCAGGTACATAAGTTGGGATCACCGAACCTCCCCATGATTCAAACCGGTAGACATCCAAGTAATTTTTCTGGCCAACAAAACCATTTAGATTCACCACAATATCATAATCAACAACAAGATTCTACAAGAACCAGAACTAATGTGATGTAATTTTTACTCCAAACAGAGAACAGTCTCATTCTCAGAAAGACAGGTCGTGACATTCAAACATAACTGAATCAAATAGATGCCAGTGAAATATTTCATTGAGTTAAAACCCAATGGTCTGTTAAGAGACACTGACAGAAACAACATTGACCAATTCCCAAAAAGGAATCATTCTTTCTAGAGGCAGCATGCAAGCCCATGGTATTTCCAAGAGTACTTACATGCCTCACCTCTAGCACGTTCAACTTGGGTGACCCACTGCATGAGACTCCCCCCATGCAAGGGGGTCAAGGAACGGTTCTATCATATGCAACCTTTCCCTTGCACTACTGCAAGAATGTTTCCACGACTCAACCCCATGACCTTCTCAGTCACAAGTAGCAACCTCTCTTGTCTATAAAACGAACGCATGCTCAGATAACTCAGGAAATTAACCCAGAGAAACTCATTTCAATTTGCATGAGCAGCCTTCCAGTCACTTAAGGGTCATAACAGAAAGTCAATCTAACAAAGGCTAATCCAATAGTTCTGACTTCATTGTAATGCCTTATGAACATACGAAAACGTTATATACAAATAATCTCCACCTAATTTAAATTTTCCACTTTGCTTAAGCAAGAATTAATCCAGCACCCACAGAAAAGTGAAGCAATACTGTGAAAAAGAGTATCACTGCATTGGGCTTTATTTTTGACCTGACAAAATAATTTATGCAGACCTTCATATTATTGGGAAAAGAAGGGACCACTAAAGTAGCAACTCCTTCATTATTATACCAAAAAACTAGAGAGGCAGCCAGTGTACCTCATAAACCTACACTGCTTGATCCAGTATCATCAAAATCCTTGTACAAAGCAAACTCTAGATAATCAAAATTCAAAACCAAAATGACCAGACCATGTATAATTTACCAGGGAAAGAGAACAAGAAAGTGTAGAAGAGTCAGAGCACCAGTAAATGGAAAAGCCATTTAAACATGTCAGTTGTCACCAACCAAACAATAAATTGAAATGATTGCCTATATATCGGCATTTTTTTTCTAAAAATGATGAATCGTTTAAAATTCAATTATCAGGAACATAAATTATTTCCTTCCTCAAAAAAATGAATGGCAAGCTCAAAAGTCACAACAGAACTCACAGCAATAATCACGCGCCCTGTTGCAGCAAACTGCTCACCAGCAATATCAATTTCAACAGTGGTCTCTGCCCCTACGGCTGGCTGTGAAACACATGCCAAGAAATGGCGAACGACCAACTCATACAGTCTCTGCAATAAAAACAAAACATGTAGGAATTAAGTGCGGTGTGCATGGGTATTTGTTGCATTTTCTCTCTCTCTTTTTTTTTTGGTTTGGGTGGGTGGGGGGGGAGAAGGGATGGAGGAGATGGAGGCCATGTCAAAATTAAAGTCTACCAAAGCAAGATTAATATATGAAAGGGAAACGGGAAAAATTCTTTAGATTCTGTTAAGAGATCATGAGAACTCACTTACATGATGATCCTGACTCCAATTGGTCTCCCCACCGGAAAATTTTGTGGGATGAATTGGTGGATGGGCCTTATCATCATGGCCACCATTGCTGGGGTTTCTCCAGAGTCCTGAACTGGGGTCCAACAAACGCTGTGCATACGATCCCCATACAGGATGCCCTTGTTGCTCTTGCGCAATAGCCTGCATGTCAACAAATACTCAGACCAAGAAACAGAATTCAAAGGGAGGATAAAAGCCAAAAAGAGTTGGAAAAACAATGCATGGCCACTTAGCAAAATGCAAAAGAGAATATCCTAGATGAATGCAACAAGAGCCGAAGTCTCAGCTATTGAATAGTAAAGCCTGAAGTAAGGACCTTCTAACAAGGCTAAGCAAGTTAAAAAAAGCTCATAATCTGCTGACTTCATCACTTACATGAGATTGGAAACAGAGAAGGTCTTAATAATTGGAGAGCTGAATTCAAAATAGCCTGGACTACCTAGAATATCAATCTTACATATGAACTTGACAGACAAACAAATTACCAGCCCTTGCACACATTCAACACTGCATAGCAATACATAAACTCATTCTCCATAAATGGGAGGGAGCGCTTTACTCACATGAATGAGGTGGTAAAATATGTCATCTTAATGCACGTATCAAAATCTTTATTAGCAATTCATAGAGGCAGGTCAATTCTTCTGCTTATCCGATCATAAGAAAAGATGGCAATTAACCACCAAATCTCCTTTAGGATTTGACAGCCACATTATTATAAAACCGTACTCTTAACTTACTCATCAGCAGACAATCAATTAAAAAGCAGCAAAAGATGCACCAACCTCAATTCAGATTATTTGGTTTTGCTATAATGAAAATACTTAAAAAGAAGAATTCCCTTACCACCTTTAAATCTGCCACTACTTATTTTTAGTTAGCTTTGAAATCAGTATATCTGATTGGCAATGTACTCAAGAGGCGATAGAAGTTGTCTGTGGGCTTTCATTTCCTGAGTACTATTTTTTAGTTCTTTCTGACCTAATGCTATGTATGCATCACAATACCAAGATAGATGCAGCAACAAATTATTTCTGTCCATTTTGGTTTTGCCCCAACATTCTCCATTCATAACTCCATTCATGGACTGCAGAACATCTGTATTTTAGTCAAAATTTTTATCGAAAAGATATACTTGCAATTCCACCTTCATAATGAGAGAGATACTCACATGCAAATCAGTCCTGGCAGAGAAGTTGTCAGTTTCAGTACGAGGATAACTTATAAATCCTGCTTGATAGAGCTCTTCCGCAACCTAAAACAGCAGGAAAAGAGGAAGTCATTGGATACAAGTTAGTGATAGGAAACGATTAGCATTTCTCAACTTGAAACCATATTATAACATAATGTAAAACCTCAAAAGTAAGCAAGAGATCAGGAAGACAGAACATTTGACATCGTTTTTTTTCCCCTTCTATAACAAAGAAGCTCACTTAAGGTTAGGTAAACCCCGGCAAGTGAAGTACCCCACTAACTTCTCAATTACAAATCAATGGTTATCAAAGTAAGCTCAGTGAGCTTCTTGTTCTTCATTTAAAGTATGGTATAAGAATAGTAGGCACAATAATATGCAAAGACCCCAAACTTTTTAATAGCTGAACCACTGCATCTTAAGAAGATAAAATCAAAAGGACTAATATCATCAACAAGAGTAAACAGAACTAGATTTGATATAAACTAGTCATGAAAACCAAACAATTGTAAAAAAATGTAAGTGAGCTTCCTAATCTCACTCTAAAGAACGATAAGAGTAAGAGAACGCACAAAAAGGTATGAGGACCTGAAACTTTGCTAAATAGAAAAGTGCGAACAAACTGTTTATCAGAAGAGAATAGCTATCCTTCATTAAGAAGAGTATACATTGTCAATAAAAGTAACTCAGTTGCTCAGATTGGAAGAGCAAAGAAGCCCTCGTACTAAAAAAAAAAAATTGGAAGAGTTATAACAACCAAATTGACAGCATTACTTTGAAACAACTAGTACTATTTCAGCCATACGTTAACCAGAGTATGCGTACTGCCACGATCATTTACGAAAGGAAATACTCATTGATAGTGGCCATTCTAATTCACCATCTACTGAAAAGCACTGTCCTAATCAGTGTACAGCTGGATGTGATCCTACAGATAGATAGATAGTTTCCAGGGTCCAACCACTCACCTTCATGGTGTGCTCAGAGCTCATCCGGAAGTATCTAGAAGCACGTTTTTCCAGCTCAATGGTACTCAAAGGATGTGGAGGATACTTGAATTTCTCCTGCTGCCTAACCCTTGTGACCTGTATGACCAAGGTAGTAATTTAGAATACTCCCATCAAACCAGTAGTCAATCCAACCACAATAATCAGCATAACATACAGTTGCAGATGGCTCCTCAACACACATCTCATAAATTATAACTGCACATGTGTAATCAAAGAGATGTCCACGCCTGAAAAAGTAAGAAAGACTCCCATTTCAATAAGAACCAAAAACATATAAAAAAATAATAATACGCAACAAGAAAGCCAAAGCTTACGCCCAGTTGAACGTTGCAATGCCCTCTTCAGATTTGTGAGAACAGTTAATTGTCCAAAACTCCTCAGGTTCATGAGATTGTATCTCCCAAAATCGTTCAACCACAAAGCCAAGTGTAGGGAACTGCACTGATGAAGAACAAGATAACTATAGGATATGTGACAGTGTCTGACTTGATAATCATAAGGAATGTACTCCTAAGTCACCGTACTTGACATGGACCGTAACTTAGGACTAGGTTCCGGTCATCTGCAGCAGAGTCAATGACAAATGCATCTCTTAGCAGCATAGTCTGGAACCTTGTGAAGGATGCACCTATCCTGAGGTCTATTTCCTGCACAAAGCTCCAATCAGTTCCCTATCCCACAATGAGCAAGCTATCAAAGAAAGGAGGCACCTTATGCAAAGAGGTAATCTAGTTTCACATGCAGCAAAAAAATATAATGAGAAAGTATTTGGATGCAGCCATTTTCTGAACAGACTTCACAGCACTTATGACAGTAGAACTTCACCAGAAATGGAAAAGCACTCACTTGCCTTGCGTCCACAGCATCAGCAAACCACTGATTGGGTTCGATAAGATTCTGCACAGAGTCATGTATTTCCCTGGTATTACAAAAATAGGACATCAAAACTGAGAACCTACAACCCAATAAAAAAAAAAAAACACAATAATTTTAATCTGACCGGACCTTTCAATCAAAGCAGAGAACCGAGCCCTTTTTATGGTCAGATTACGGTTTGCCACAGTGCATATGTTGATGACTTCAAATGCTATGTTTTCACCTTCCCTGTCACAATCAAGCCATAACACGAGCCACTGGCACCTTCTAGCTTCCTCTTCCAATGTCCTCTTTATATCCAACTTGTCCTGTAATTTCCATAAGAAGTAAACAGAAACATACAATCCACAGGCTATTCCCCAACTCTAATCGGAAAAATAGACGAACTTATGGCCTGAATGACGCCCTTGAATATTTGTAAACGGCAACATCACTTCATCCACATAAACCCCATCACAAATGTTCGCGATAAGAAAAAAATCAGTTCCTTTAGGCGGTCTTTCATGCGTTGGTCGAACGAAAAGGCAGGGCATCGTCGTGTTCCTTACCTGAGGGACGAACTTGCGGACGGGAGCGGCGTAGAGGTCGGCGGGATCGCAGGAGTGCCACTTGCGGAACCGATCCTCGAAATCGAGCTCCATGAGGTGGCCGGTGACGGAGGTGACCAGCATGCGGCAGTGCTGCCCCCGGATGCTGTAGTCGAACTCGAAGATCTTGTTGTACCGCGACCGCCCTTCCCGGACCCGCATCCCCTGGCCCCTCGACAGCAGGGTGGCAACCGACTTCGCCACCGACGGCTTCTCCGCCACGTTGAGGACGGTGATGGCCCGTCCGCCGCCGGACATCGGTGGTGGTAGCGGCGGCCGGAGGCGGAGGGGATGAAGGGGAGTCGGTCTTGTGGGATTCTGAAATGCGAGGGGTTGGATTGAGACTGAGAGGGGTTTTGCGCGTCGCGAGGAGGAGGGTTCCCGCCTTTCTGACACCAGGAGGATGGTTTCTTTTGAAATATAATGATTTTTTTAATTTATTATACACAATCAAATTTATTAAAACATTTTTTAAAATTTTCAATGATTTTTAAAAAAGTTAATGCCGCAAAAAAACCTCAACATAATACACTTGCAACAAGTTTATCTCAAACTAATTTTTTTATCATGGAAAATCTTAAATTAGCATACCTATAGTAAATTTATCATAAATAATTGTTTGACAATGAAAAGCACCATATTGATGCATTAATAATAAATTTATTATCTATTAATTTTCGTTAAATTAGGTTAATATCACAACAATTAACAAACTAGTATATTTGTGTTAAAATTCTAAATTAATATATTCATCAACTATCAAGTCTCATCAAATTCAACAATTTGTTGGTATAATTTAATTATCAGAGAATATTTTTTTTGCGATATGCTAGCTTGGGGTATCAGATGGCATAGACGTACCAATTTTTGGTTTTTCGTAATATTCCCTTTTTAAAATTACAAAATTCACTTTCCCAAATCTTTCAAAGTGTTTTTATAAATCTCTTGATTCCAAGGCACGTGCAAGAACTAATTTTTTCCTTAAATAAATATTTACCATGTTGAATTACCAAACAAGCTGCGTGCCATTAGTTCGCTTTATGTTCAATTAATCGATCATTTTAATAAAGGATTGGCCTGAAAAACCACCTACTTAATAAGGCAGTTGATGACGAAATTCAAATGGGCAATACCCGAGAACCAAACAAACTAGGCTAGACTCAATCGATGGGGAATTGAGCCGAGTGCCCGATTGAAAATGTCATGTACAAAGTGTCCAAGACATAGAAACTTATGCTTCGTTTTTCCATGAAAGTAATCGGGCCTGAAGTGGATGGCATGTGGCCGAAAAGAGAATTGCCTTTGATCTGTGTTGGCCGAAACGTGCTTTGTGGGCTTGGCAAAGAGCAGACCAACAAAAGTCCATATAAAGATCACACCTTGGAAAGTAAAGAAAGCGTGGGAAATGGGATGGCTTTTCTTATTAAAAGTTTGATTTTTGTTAGGAGCTTCTGGGCCGTGGTGAAGTCAAAATTTGCACCTATTTGCATCAATTCAGTGATTAGCTGGTTACTTTATTTGACCCTACTCGTGTTACCTTTCCGTTTACTCTCAACCGTTCAACTTACCTAGAAAATTTGCCACTGTACGAACATTGTCTCGATCCATGCGGCGATGATTACAATTCCTTTTCTTGCACACACGAATCTAGTCAAACTTGATTGGCATCTATAAGGATAATTATGCAGTACGAAATAGCTATCATTCGCACGTTCAGCGGAGAAAATTCATTTGTTTCAGGTCAAATAGAAGAACCCAAAATTCACCACCATGTTCAATTAACTATTAATATATCCAAATTAAATAACTACCCTCTATTCCAATAAATAGAACATTTTTTTGGGAAAAAAAAAGAATTTCTTCATCACCAATTTTTTTGCAATAAAAAAAAAGAATCAATCACCTTTTGGCAAGCGAAGGCTTTAAATGTTCACCTTCATCTTCATCCCTGTTTCCCTCAATCTTCTGCCCTAAGTTCCCAACGTGCACCTGTCAAAGTGAAAAAAACAAAGGGAAAATATCTCGGGCCAAACAGGAAAGGGCAGCAAACATAAATATCAACTTGGATTCTTCGCATTGCGCAATCAATCAATCAATCAGTCATTATCCACTAATTCAAAAAATAAGCATCTGACTTATTCAAATTATTACTAATTCAACATGAAAATTCCAAATTTCTTTTACAATCCCGGCAAACACTCCATGTATATACACTGTATAACATGATTAATATCATGATAAATTCAAATTGATACACCACATAAAATTAACATATTTATAATAAATTAAAAAAATCTTAAACTATTACATTTGTGATAATTTGACACTCCAATTGTTTCTATTAAATTAGATTAAAATTACAAAAATCATAAAAATCAATATATTTGTGACAAATAAAGGATAAAACCTGAAATCGGTATATCCATATAATTGTTATATGTCATCTAATTTAGTAATTTATCTGTAAAATTTAATGAAATTTAATAGAGTGTAAAATTTGTCACAAATACACTAGTTCGAGATTTTTAGTGACTAAAAAATTAATTTAGAGTAAATCTGCACTAAAATTATTAATTTGGAGATTTTTGTAATACGAATCCGTACGATATGCCTTAATAATTTGATATAAAAATAGCACAATACGTTAGCAAAATTATTTTACGATATTATAACGACACATGCCCCCGTGGGCGCCACAACAACCAACAGGAGGGACTTAATATTCCACTGACCTCGCTGAATCATTGGACGTTCGATGCCGAGCGAGAATAATGTGACTGACAGATTGACAGGGCCCCTTTTCCCTCGGACCTTTTTGCCCTCGCCTTCATACAAGATTCTCCTCTCTCCTAATTTTTCCTACTTATTAATCACTCATGTTACCAGAAAAAAAAAACAAACGAAGGAAAATCCCAAACTAATGTATATGTGATGATGTGATCAATTTCCAAAAATTTCGAACAATTACATTCGTAATAAATTTATACCTATTAGATTAATAATGAAAAATTCAAAATTTACATATTTACGACAAACGAAGTGTTTCACACTTGATATACCTTTTAATTGTTATGTTTCATTCAACTTAATTATTTGACTATAAATTTACTAACGGATGATAAACTTATTATATCTGTATTGATTTGAGATTTTTCGTAATAAAAATTAGCTTGAAGCAAATTCATTGTATGTTGCAATAAAAAAATTTATCATTTATGATATATTCAAAGATATTTAACGAAAATTAAAAAGTAAAAATAACCCATTCTTTCATAGAATTGGGCGGTAACATATTAATCCTTGTCTATTCGAATTAATGTCAATTTACACCGAATTCTAAACTGGTGGGCGGCGTTATAATTATTGCTAGTAACGACCCTTCGCCATGACCAAGTGTTACCGTCTCCCCACGGGGACAAAATGGACATTTGGCACCAGCCTGGCTTCAAACTTCTGGGTCTTCTTGTCCGTAAGTTGCTGGCGCAACGTAAAAGAGACGGTGCTTACTCCAAAGCCGTCCAAGGAAATTAAATATGGAGACTTTCCAAACACACTGTTGATTGCTCTCAGTTTTCGTCCACCATTTTCACACCCATTATCGAGAAGGAGAAGAGAGAGAGTCGGGCTAGCTACATCAGTGGCGATGACTTGACCCGACTCGTCTCGTAGTCTTCGTCATATCTCCGCACATGCGCTCGTGCGCTGCCACTGCTCATTTGAAGAAGGTCTTGCCGATGGGATTCCCCTCTTCCGGTCCTCCTCCTCCTCCTCCTCCTCCTGCTCGTTCTGCAGCGTGCTTGACTCGACAGATTCGGCGAGCCACGCTGAAATTTGATGTGGGTTTCCCCGTTTTCGTACTTGGAATAAGTTCCTGAGGTCGAGGATTGTTGTCCATTTCGCAGCTCTGTTTGTGTGGGTCTGTGTGGCTGTTGTTAGCATCATTTCTGTCGATTAATTCGCGAGTTCGAAAGTGGGTGGGAATGGGTTTGTCGGGTTCTTGCGTGTAGAGATAGATTCGTAGCTGAATTAGTGATTTTTTTTGGGTGCTCTGGATTGGTCGATTTGATTGGTCATGGTGTCTGATGATTATAATCTGAGCTCGTTTCAAGCTCTTCCCGATGATGTCCTGGCCATCGTCTCTCAGTCGCTGTCGCCGAGGGATTTGTGTAATCTCGGCCTGTGTTGCCGGAGCTTATGTGCTCTGGCACAGTCCGAGAAGGTTTGGCTTAGTCAGTGTGATGCGCTGGGAGTTGTCCCCCACAGAGATTTGATTGAATGGAGGAAGGGGGTGTCATCGTATAAGGCGCTCTGCCGCTTTCTCTTTGGCGTCCAGCCGCTGATTGGAATTTGGGTTCACCAGAATCCCGAGCTTGGTAATGTGGCTTATGTCATGCCGGGTTTTGTTTCGGTTGTTGGGTGCCGGATAATACCACAAGAGTTGGGGCCGTTGGGGATTGAAGATGGCCCTATATTGTGGGCGCCGGTTTTTGAAATCATCGGGGATTTTGAGGGTTCTGCTTCATTTTTCCTGCATGGAAGGGAGAAGGGAATAGACTATGTTTATCCCGGATCTCTCAAATGTATAGATAGGAATTGCAATGTGTTGCTGCTTGAGGTGGAACCGATGTTGCAGCAGAATGGGGGTACATTGGCACACAGTAAGAACTTTGTTCAGTACTCGGATTCAAGCAAGATCTGTAGGTCAGACAGTGCATTGTTGAGGTCACAGAGGGTATTAGGACAGAATGAGACGAAGGTGCCATTCAGCAAGCTCAACTTCAGTGACAGAAGAAAGTTGCTCGAAGTTGTATCCAACCAGGTGCGTCAAAAGGTGCCTGACTCAGCCAGTGGGCCTCTCTTTGCCCGTCTGAGGGATGATGATGAGAACTTTCGGAAGGACATGCTGCTCCTGAATGAGAGGAGATCCTTAATAATTCATATGCAATCTTGTACGTTTGGTGAAGGGCACAGTGATTTGTGTCTAGAAATACCTTCTGATCTGACTCAGTTGGGGTTGAGTGAAATCAGGAGAGATCTCGACCGATCAAGCAGTGCTATCAATTCATTCAGTAGCAACAATGCTCTTGGGCAATGTGCCAAAAAGAAAACATTTGGTGGGTATTTTAGGTATGGCATAAAGCAGATCCTCGGGAAATCTATCTCGTTTAATGGCGGCCATGCAGTACAGAGAAATAGCTCTTCAAGTAGTGAGAGTAAGCATGCGCAGCTTCCTGAGTTTCTGAGATCCGGTGATATGATTGGATTATCTTTGAATGCATCCACTGTCAAGTTATCATCATATCGAGCATGGCCAAATATGCATGATAGTCGTTTTGCCCTTTACAAATTACCACTGAAGCTCCCAAAACCTGATCAGGAATATGCTGGTTTGTGGGGTGGGACATTTGGGTGGCCTCCAGGGAAGCCTACAGAAGATAAACCTGGGAAGGCTTTATTCCTTCTCATGCTCTCTTACGAGGAATCCCAGGGTCAGCGCTCTCTCATCGCAACCAAGATATTAGAAGGCACCCACTATGTTCTTCATCCAAACGGTTCGGCAATGTTTATTGCCAATATAGATCAGCCATCACCAGATCCATTTCCTTGGAGTAGTGATGCCAACTCCTTCCCTGTGATTACAGATCATGCTTATGTTGGGGAGGGCATTGCAAATGGTTATGGTTTTAGATATCCCGGTGCAAAGCCGGGTTCACTCTATGTATTGCATAATGGTCTAATTGCCTTCATTTGGAAGGAGTCAAGGGTTGTCTTGACCTTGCAGAGACTTAACTTACAAGACCTTTTAAAGAAGGGTGAACGCGTGCCTGCTCTACCTGCAGTCGCCAACTTCACATATTTGACCAAGTCATACTCAAATGTGTTTGCTGGCTTCTCAAACCCTTCAAATTGCTTGTCATCACCAAGGTATGAATCGCTCCTATCTATAGTTTGATGGAATCCTGTTCTGGTTTATTTTGAGTTTTGAGCTCTCTATTGGGTTTTAATAAATCTTCACTTTTAAATTTATGATTGACTGCCTCTATAATTATCACTGAGATTGCCTAGAGTTGTTCTTGGAGAATTGATGTGTGGGCTGTCCTGTCTCACTTCTGATCACTTGAGGTTCAGCCACATTGATGATATGATTCTGACAACCCTACTCTTTCTTAAAGGAACTTCATTCAACATGAAACTAATTTAAGCATCGTTATCATCATGCAGTGCACGTCTTGCTCATTCTCTCGTGGCTAGGATTGGATATTCTTTAATACATCATCTATACTATCATATCCCCTGTGTTTCACAAGCATGACAATTTATGGAGTTGAATGGATGATATTAATGGTTTTGGATAAATAAGCAACTAAAGATGTGCTTACTCTTCTTTGTGACAGGCAAAAGCAGACTTAGGACACTTGCGCACATTTGGATTGGATTAGGGAAGTTTTAGCTGGTTGTCGTGCCAATGCAAGTTTGAATTGATAGGTAAATTTTTAGATCTCCTTGGATGGGGATGATTCTTTTTGTATCAAAGGCAAGACAGCCTCTGTCATTGCAATCGCCAATATAGTGCCTCCTTCGGTGCCGCTTTAGTAGTGTGGGCTCCTCTTGTTGAGGTCCTTGAAAGAGTCAGGTCTTTTATTTTCACTGTTATGATAGATATTACTATATATTGTAAAGATAAACACAAGCATCTAGCTGTTTTCAGTTTACATTGTGGAAAAGGTCGACCATATTTGCGGATGACAAATAAAGCTTCTCAGGAATCTGGTTGAAAGACCAGAAAGAGAAAATGGACTAGCTTCTATGGCCGATACCGCACAAAAGCTAATTCTCATTCATTCTTGGGACTTCCTGAGAATATATTGCTGTCCTCTCAGTTTAATTTGATTAGCGTCATGACAAAACCTACTGAAACACATGGTTATTGGGTGAAAATGATCACGTTGTCTGAAGCAACTGAAACATGACAGTTTGTAGAAATTTTGACAGTCGCATGACAATGAGAAGATGAGCTTGTACGGATGTTGCGAACCCAGAAGTTTAATTTCTAATCCAACTAGTTGATGAGGATGAGGCCTGGGGATGTTAAGCTCTAGTTACATAAGATTTGGACGCTACAGTTACTAAAAACTCAAAAAGGCATTGAGTTGAATAGTAGTCTATGGTTTGTGTTTAGATTAGCTCACAAACGGTTCAGATCCTGCAATTTTAGGAAGACCAACGAAGCTAATTCTAAAGCTCAGCTAGCACACCATTACACACAAACCACAACACAGACCACCAATACTGCAAACGAAAGAGTTTGGAGGGAATCATTTTTCCGAATTTCCACAGTCAAAGAGTTCCAACACAAAGCATTTGTATTAAGAATCTCACATTTTATAACAGTCGAAAATTGCCTTCTTATTCATCTATTTCGTCTGAGATTCCTCTTTTTATAATTGATGATGCTAAGAAAATGCGGGAGAAATGAGCATCGGATCAAATTAAATGGATGGCTAATGATTACAGCAACCTTAAAGTAAGAAAAGAGGGAATTTCATCTGGAAAAACGTACCCATTTGCTCGGAATCATGTCCTTCAACTCAGATTTCAAAGAAGGCTGCGCCATTAGGACCATGACACATTCTTTACTCTGCTTTTTGGACCAGGAGACCATGAGCGGTACCTTTTAAGTCAAGCCGTCTCTTTAGGGATCTAGATTTATTTCTCTGGACATGGACTCATAGCGTATAGGGAAAATTTCAATACCGGTAAGAAGTGCCCTCATTTTTTAAATAAGGATCTTTCAAATAAATAAGGGTATGAAATAACCATATCGGTTTTAAATAACAGTCTAATTTTTCCGATCACCGGCAAGTTATATATTCCTATCAATCAAGGATGTTTTCGTTAAAAAAAAATAATTTTAATTTATTATTTATTATTTTGTCTTTCTTTTTCTTTTTCGTTTCGTGGGGATTGCAACCCTTGCCCAAATATGGCAAGGGCCAGTGTCGCCTATGACTGGTGAGGGCAGCCCTCTCCAATTGCTTGCAAAGCTACCCTCACCCAACCCTCTTCGAGCATTGCTGGTGGCCAACCATCTCTTGAGAGTAGCTACCAGACCAGCCACTGGCGAAGCAGAGAGAACAAACGAAAAAAAGGAAAAAAGAAGTAAGAAATTCAAATAAAGATAAAAAGACAAAAATAACCTTGATCAATTGGAAATATAGGCCTTTCTCTGAAATTGATATAGCCACTTTAAGACCTTATTTGAAATAAATTCACTTCAGCCCCTTACTTGAGAAAATGAGAATATTTTGGGTCTTTATTTGACATAAAATCCACTTTAGTCCCTTATCAAGAGTTCTTATCTGAAATTTTCCTAATAAATATGCCTTAAGCATGAGTTAGGTTCGGATTCAACTCTTCCAGAGAAGGGCGAACATTATTTTTGTGTTTGGCTAAGCAAGAACAATGTGTCATTGGTCACGTTGGTTGACAACTACATTTCGAATTCAGCCATGATGAAGCCGGAACAATCCTCTCAAGCTCATCTTCGAGTTGTCCACTTTTACTCCCTTCAGACAATTCTGTGTTTCTGAAAGATTTACCTCGACTCCGTTCAAACTTTGCAATGGAGTTTATACAAACCTGAACTGCATCTAAGAATGATTGACTCTCGACTACGGATGGAAAATCATCTTCAATACAAACACGTATGTGCCAGGAAAAGAGAATAATTCAATTGAGCAGAATGCATAGACCCTGTTTTAATTTGCTTTCTGCCAAATAGCAATTGTGCCAATGTTTCCGTTACATCAAAAGGCCCCTATACCACGTCATGGGCAGTTCAAAGAGAAACTACATGCTGAATTGACAAACATCATCAGCAGAAAGAATCACTCACTCGTCCAATTAAATAATGAGTTTAATAACCAATACAATTGGCCTATATCATGTAAACATCTTCTGGAGAAAAATAAAATCATTATACAAACATCTGCACTGTAATTAGTTTCCTTTCACGTGGCGATCAAAATCATAAATATAGTTCTGATTTGACAATTCTTGGAAACCGAATAGGGGGCAGAGGAGAAAACTAAAAGACATGAGAAATCCAGCAGTACCAAGAGTCAAAAGAATGTATGCTAATTGCATGGCAAAAAAATTCCGTATTTTCCATTATAAGACAAACTGAGATTTACATAAATCAGAAAATCCAATCATATTGCTGCATGATAGCATAGAAACTATGAAGAGCAGGCAACTGGAAGAGTCAATAGGCACACCAGGAATCACCAGATGGTAATGTTGTTTCAAGCTTAGTTCAAGCAGGCAGCGGTTCCTCCATAACTGTTTCAAAGAAAAGATGTGCATCAATACTTACCATCACCGCTGAGAAAAAAGACAAATCAAGCATGTCAGCAGGAGGGTGAGGGAGAGAGGGAGAGAGGGAGAGAGGGAGAGAGGGAGAGAGAGAGAGAGGGAGAGAGAGAGAGACCCTTTCTTTTTGAGGCAATTTCGGCATCATCTATGGCAGCATTGGCAGCCACAGGTGCTTTCTTTGGCACCTCTGGAAGGTCAATTGTCTCTTCAGCTACCTCAGGAGCTGGAGCTGTTGTAGGAACTTCAGGCATATCTTGGACAGCAATCTACAGTAAAAAAGAGTTTCCTCTTTCATCAGTGAAATCACATTTTCTTCTAATGTAATCGCCAAATGAAAAATCCAATAGTTCATAGCATATATTTGGAATGCCTAATCAGATCTAAATTTAGAACAGAGACATAGCAAAGTGGAGCGATTCATAACATAACTAATTAGAAGAATGAGTTTTTGTAAATCCAAGCAACCAATTCATCCAACTGAAAAATTAAAGGTAAAAAATTTTCTCCCCCAAAAAGAAATCCTAATAATCAAAAGAAAAGCTAAAACTCTCTTCATAGTAAATGTACATCTTGCCTGATAAGTTATTTCATTGGATTTATCTAAACTGAAGTGATAAAAAGTTTTCTACACGAGAGAACACAAAAAGAACCATCACAATTTCATAGAACTTCAATTTTTGGTCAAAGAACAGGAGAACAAAGAAACATTTCATGCATCATATTCTTTTCCCAAGAATTTCATACATTACATAACATAACAACAGGCAAAAACTAATGAAAATGTATGTCTTATTCAAGTACTTCATATTCTGCTCTAAGTGATACCTGCAAAGGAAATTTCGAATGTGGCATTCTCTAAGGTAGTTGTCAAAATGACATCAGAAAATAAAAACCACGTTCTCCCTCACAAGACAGATAAACTAAAATGCTTACTTGAAATAGGACAGTCAGACTAGAAGCAGGATTACTTGGAAACCAAAGATGCCTCTAGTGGGAACCAAACGTACCTGTGATTCCAAAGTCTCAAATTCTGCAAGAATCTCCTCTTCATCTTCTGCTGATAATTTCTCTCCCAATATTGCATTAATTTCCTACATGTTAAAAAGAGAAGATAAAATTTTATTAGTAATGCATCGCAAGTTCCATTTTCTGTTTGGGAAAAAGACTTCTAAGGTAGAAAAAAGCACCAGAAAATATATTGATGAAAAGAGGTTTGTTCAATGCTGCCATTATCTGACATGTTTGCAATACATTGCAAGACACGGCTAAACTCAGGTAAATGTATAAAAGTATATAAGAATGGTACCAAAGCATGGCAAAGCCAATATCTAGCCAAAAAAAAAAAAGAAGCATACGCCTATGGACACCAAAGGAAAGACATCTCTTAAAGTTAACCATCTCTAGTGGTGGAGCAAATAGCAATCTCTAAAGCTCATCGTGAGGTCCACCAGCCCTAGCCCTTGCGAAAGCCAACATACCACCAAAGACCTAGTCACTACATTAGCCAGTGCACTTCATGCTACACGTACCTCTAAATACTCTTTCATGCCATCTCATATAACTTAATGTACGTTAGAGTGGACATGTATAAGAACTCCTATACAAAGGAAGCAATTAGAAATTGGCTTTTCTCTGACCGAGAGAATTAAAAAAGATGGAAAACTTGCTCAGCTCGGTTTCAGACACGACTGAACTTACATTATTTGGTTTCTGTCATGACAATTAAAGTATGGTAAACATGTGAAGAGAGACTATTTTTCAGAAAAAATCTCTTCAGCTGTTATGGTTCTGGTATGGGTTTATAGAAAACTATGATGACGTCCATGGGAAAGCAAAAAGAGAGACAAAAATTGAGATTGGCTCACATCTTGATAAGCTTTTGCTTCGGCAGAGTCATCCATTAGCTTTTGCACATCATCTAAGTTGATTTCGCTTTGAATTGCTTTGATTGCTTCAGTCCCTGACCTTAGGCTCTCAAAGACAGCCCTCTGCTTGCTTGCGAGTTCAATATCAGCCAACTGCACATGCAACTCGTTATAAATGGCAAGAATAGTGATCATTACAAAGTTGACAGCATGTAAGAGGCCACAACCTGGACAGATTAGAAGAAAATGAAGCAAACCTTTTGCTGAAGAAGCAATGCATAGTAGTAGAGATTTACCTGTTGCTCAACATTAAGAACCCATGCATCCACTTGTTTCAATAAATCTTCCTGTGTCCTTTTCTTCTTCAGTGCTAACAATGCCCTGTCTTTCCTCTTTTCTTTGATCAGATCCCGAGCAGCTTGCTTTTCAGCTTCAATAACAGCCTCAAGCTGGAAACAGCATGACAGCAAAAGGAGTTGACAAATCACCATTGCCACGGTGAATGATCTCACTTACTTACTTTGTAGCACCAATAATTCCGATTTCACAATACTGGAAGCAACACAAATCTTTCTAATCCTAATCCAAAATGGATACTAACTACCAAGCACCCATAACACAATTTGATGACATTATTTAAGTTACTGCTTAATTGGACCAAACCGAGTCCAATGTGCATTGCAGAGAAAATTGTGCAGCAAAAATGAACGCAGGACGGAAACAGAACATTGAACTGGCATGCACAATCCTCATTGGAACTAATGATTGAGACCCAAAATTAAAATCAGGTAAGCTTCAGCCGCAACCCAAAGAGAAACGAAATCAATCCCATTCACCTCAATTCAGAAACTACAGAACCCTAAACCGCTGCTCAATTCGGCAATTGATCGAAAGAAAAAGAACCAGAATTGCAAATTCAAATGCAAGAACCAGCGAAACAGGAAACAAAAAACCAGAACAAACGAGGAAATCAATCAGGGGGCACCCCAAAAGCTCAAAAACGAAAAAGGGAGAGAAGGGAACCTGTTGCTGATACAGGCCGAGCTTGCGCCTCTGGGTCTTGAGAGATAGAATAGCCTTATCGACGTCGGTGACTTTGGGCTTCTTCACGAACAAATTCCCCATAAAATCAAATCGAACTCACGCGACCAATGCTTATCGATGAAGTCGAAAATTGTTCCCGCGGATCGACTGTACAAGGGGAAAACGATGAGCGAGGGGGCTTTCGACTTCGATCAACACACTGATCGGGGAACCCTAGGAATACGGAGAATTTCGCATTCCGGTGATTTAAAAGAGGGATCTTTTCCGTTGTCGGATTTGCGAAGAAGAGGAACAAACGGAACTGTACGATTGATCCGTCGAACGTGCTAAGGATGTCTTTCTGTTCTTCGCTCGTTCGTCGGAGACGACTAAGGAATCCGAATGACAAGAGTCCGCGGGTCTAGCCCGATAAACCAACCCGACCCGAGTTTAAACATGAGATAATTACAAAAGTGTTCCGGAAAAAAATAAAAACTTTTGCGTAATCTACAATATCATCTCCAAAGTTTTCGATTTGGATTATAAACTTTAGCTTAATCTACAATATCATCTCCAAAGTTTTCAATTTGGATTATAAACTTTAGCTTGATATACAATATCGTCTTTAAATTTTTAATTTCTTCAATATTTATTAATAAATGTTCAATTTATTTCCTAAATTGTTGTATTCCTAAATTCAATTTAGACCATGCATTTAGACCTATGTGCATAGATCCGGGATTTACAAGGGTGGCTTGTGTTCGAGGCGTCCTCACAATATATTAATGATATCAAAATCAAATGGAATTGCCAGAACCTCACCGAAAAGGTTTGGGTTTAAGTTAAAATTCAATAGAGACAGGTGCTTGAATTTGGATTCAGGTACAGCTAGAGCCATGGGTTGGACCAAAAGAAACCACATTGTCGGATCTTTGATTTTCATATTTCAACATGTCTCTGCTGTGGTGTGTTTTAGCAGAACATATTCTATGATTCCACAATGACTGATGGTCCACTCACAGATATGCGCATGCTGGCTTTCACCATATCTCTTGCTGACCAAGAATAAATCAAAATCATTCCAGCAACAATGTAACCCCCCAACAACATTATGCCGAGAAGCAACTTTGTCGGTTAGCTCATTTCTAAGTCAGAGTACAGATAAGACACGAGATCAAGTACCATCCAGGATGCTGTCCACAGCATCCCTAATGCGGAAAGCCAACTCTCATTTGCAGCACTGATTAAAGTGCTGGTGCTTCTAATTTCGAGTAAAGCTTCACTAGGGGCGTCGATGTGCAAGATACGAGCATCGCTTGATCCATCTGTAGCACTGTCTTCTTGTAGAGATCCGCCAATACCCATCTCTGACAAACGAGCCAGAAGCCTTTGCAAATCTAGAGTCCCCCAAAGAAACAGGGGCTCACTTTTTGAGCAGGATAGCTTGTTGCTAGGTAGAATCAGCCTTTTGGCATCACTCATGACAAGGTTTCCTTTCAATCTCGTGATGCTCAAATTTTGGTCTTTCAAGTTTTTCCAACGTAATTGAGAGATCAAGTCTGCTGTGATTTCTAATTCTGAATCTTCCTTCAGGGTAGGCAGCTTTAATGTCTCATTCACAGAGTAGTGAAGGACTGAGTATGAGTCGGTGACTGGTGATATTATCTGCTGCCTAAAATCTTCAGGTAACTATCTTCAACAGAAAGTGCAAGAACAGGGAAGTCATCAGTCTGAAGTACCATCATCGGAAAGAGAATGTATGAAGCTTTAGGAGATATTACCACAGCAATCTTTGGTTGCAATACGTGGATTAAAGGTTGAACCTTCTTCAACCTACAAGTGAGGCCGATGCATGAGATAAAGTAAGCAAGCCTAATATTTTAATAGTTAATGGACATGCATGAATGCAAAGCAATTCAACCGGTGGAGTAGTTCAGTCTCATGAAGAAAAGATGATATAGCTAATGCATGGTCCTTACACTATTCCCGAAAGAAATGAACACCGAAGGACCTTCATCTTCATCTCCTTCGGATCAAAAGGCAAGAGAGCTATATCACTATCCATGCCCTCCTGCAAATTGAACAAAAGGTTCTGCTTGTACAATGATTCTATTTACTGAAAAATAGGAAAGAGAGAAGCACTTTTTGTTGTTAGACAAGTGAGAGAATATATTAGCACCTCCCAGATGAGTAATGATTTTTCATCCCCATGCCAGCGTCTGAGCAAATGAACAGCTGGGCCAAGTCGCAAACTCCAGTGAGGACAAAATACAATGCATGGCTCCTGCCAACGAAGTCTGCACACATTCTAAAAGCTATCAGATGATACAGTTAGGTGACAAGTTGCACAGTCAAAAGAAAAGGTTACCGTACACTAGCTTGGGTGAGTAAATTGCAGGATACACTTGCAGCCTTTCTCCATTCAAAAGCTCGACATGTGCAAATAATGGCTCACCAGAGAACAACTGTGAAGGACATAAAATCAACAAAAAATCTGCTTTTAGTAGGGATGTAAAGATCAGTTAGAGACTTCCTACATATATAAATCATATGCCCTCGTTAACATACCTTTTCTTGCCTTTGTTTGCACACCCACTCAGGTATTATGTTGGTATATGCCAATAACTCTTCTGCCGTCGACGAGATAACAAATATGGGAACCTATTGAGAGAACAAATGGTATTACAAGGACTTTTTTTTAGTTATAAGACAAAGAACTCTGAAGAACCACCTTTCCAAAAATAATGATTGCCTTTTTCATTCTTTCACTTGCAGCAGTGAGAGTGACCAAAACACTAGTTTGCAAAAAATAAAATTGTGAGACTAAACCTGCATGATCATTGACCAAAGCCGATGATTTTTATCCAGTAAGACAAAAGGAGGATTATGCTTGTTGCTCTCTGTGCTGAAGCACAATATCAAATTGCTGTTTGAAAGTGCAAAAGGAGTTCCCACATCTTTACATTGTAAAACCCATCACACAAGCGAGACAAGTAAACTGAATATACAATCTGCAGAATCAGCAACTCCCGTAAAATTATATTGGTTTACAGGTAAAATGTGGCGACAGTCAATCGAACTAACCAACACACCATCAAGTCCTAACCAGATGAAGACATGCTCAGGGAATCCAATGCAGACAAAGTGCCAACTATAGAGTGATTATAGTTTGTTCAGGATTTTAGCAGAGGGTTTAAACATGGCATACTTTTTGAAGGTGCAACTAAAAGGAAACAACATAAGCCTGTAGTTCGGTCTTGGCAATTTTCATCATCTTCCCCCCCTCTTCTTGCATAGGAACACAAATTATTCGGGCTTTTTGATCACCATTATTAAGTTCATTCCAAGTGAAATTCGAACTTTAGGCTTGAAGCATTAGCTTTATCTGATATCCACTGAAGTAAGAGAAGACTGATGTTACAGTATGAATTTTAAATGCAAACCAATGGAATACCTCACAATGTGATGATTCCATGCAAATAGATATCTGCTCCAAGAGTTGTAGGATGATTCCAAGTCGTCCTATAGGAATGAGTACTGAACCACCGGCTTTGACAGCATCAATTGCACAGGAGCATATAAAGTTCAATTTGTCCATTTCCTCTGAGCTCTCATCAGCATGAAGTAAGAGCTCCTCCAAATTACTGGTTTCATCACAGCAAACTCATAGCTTAATTTCATAGATGCCAAGTGTCAAAATCTACCATATTAGAGAAAATGAAGAGCTGGAAGAATTAAATGGTACTACACTATACAACCATGCATTTGGCCATAGAATTCACAACCCAAGAGGAGATATACTCAATATAACAGGTTACCTCGAAGTTGAAGAATCCTCAGGGGCAGGGTAATTACTCCCCTTGTTGGCAGTTTCTGGGATATCCAGAGATGAAAAATCTGAATATATTAGCACATTGCATGATCGAAGAGCGTTATAATTAAATGCTAAAGCATGACCAGGAACAAATTCAGAGCTTGAGACAAATCCTATCGTTCCATCCGGATATCTTATTGTCCAATTACAGGCTCCTATTTCCAACCCGGAGCTGATTGGTTTGATATTTATTGTGCCATTGTAGCATGCCACTTCCGCATATTTGAGTCTTTGAACCTTCTTAACACAATCCTCTATGTCAGCTGCACTGAGAGGCACTCTTCATCACTATCTCTTAAAAGGTTATCAAACAAACAAAAATGCAGTTTCTAGGAAGAAAAGTAAGACGTAATTTGCAACAAGTGTGATCACAACTCGAAGATGCAAGGATACCAATACTTCATAATCTTCAACAACAGAAGCTTCTGACCACAAGATATCAGCCTTTGCGCATTTAATTTAGAGATGCATGACCTATCAAGAAAGTCATCTAACAAGAAAAGGAATTTCAAGCCTTGGCTGCAGGATGGAACTCCCAACATCAAATATAATCCACATCTTGGGAGATTATAGCATCTCATAAAGGCACACCAAGCAGATTGCCTGTTAAAAAGTTTGGGCTCTATCCTGACTAAGGGATGGGCTGATTAAAGGAACCAGCATCCTGAGTTTTGCAAATAATTGCACTGAGGATCTAAGCCAAGATAAATTATCAAGCCACATCTCATATGCAATTTAGCTATAAAACAGAACTACTACACAAAGGCTTTTCCTTACCTATACAATGGCATCCATCCACCAAGCTCAATCCCATCAGTGCCCAATACTATCTCCTTCAATGCAGAAGGAAGTGATTCCAGCTCCTCCCACTTCATCCAGTGAGGACTACTGAATTCTTCAGATCCATAAAACTGCCTGAATTCCTCATGCATTGAAACAAGGTCCTCCATCATAAGTTTCCCAAGTTTCGCTGTTGCCTCAGTTACATATACCTAAGGCAGAAGCACGAATGTTTAAGTAAGTCACAATTTTTTAATGCACAAGCCCAAAACCAAGCGATAATTAAACTAACACTCAACCATATACGTAAAATTTACTCCAAATTCAATCAATGAGATGAAGATTACCTTTGCCGAGAAGCCCTTTGCTCGAGTAAGAAACGGCAACCCAAGCATCCCAGCAGGGCTCGATATCAACACTACATCAATGAACGAGAGATTCCACAAGTGCAGGTTCGCCACAGTTTTGTACCATGGTTCGGAACGAATCAAAGCCTTTGCATTCATGGGTTTCTCAGTATTCTCCCTCTCTCCATTCCCAGATTCACAGCCACCGGATTCATCAACTGAGCGTTCCAAATCTTCTTCATCTTGCACAGCAGAAAATCCGGGAGGTATAGGGGCGAAAACAGCGAGAGCAGACAGGTCTAGGGGACAATCAATCAAGATCCTAAACCCACAGACACTCAGCATGTGACATGGAGGGAAGTAAAACCCTTTACCTCTGCTCAAGCACGTCTGCATAAGAGGGTATGTTCCAAATTCAATTCAACTAAAAAGTGAACACCAGATACGTCGACTGACAAAAGAAGGTGCATAAGAACACCAGTTAAAGAGAGACTTACCAACTTCATGAAGCCAAACCAAGGTGGAGACTTTTACAGATAAATTACAGAAAAGATTCAATTAGAATGAGGAAATTTCACACGGACTCGGCGCTCTTGTCCTGGGACGGAGATGAAAGAAGGAGAGTGGAGGGTTTCGGGGTTTTGGGTTTACACTCTTCGGACTTTAAGGAAAATGAGCAGAAACCGGGGAGCTCTCAACAACGCAACGAGAACTTTTTATCTATTTTCAAATGATGCAAAAGTTGAGCCCAAATGCCAAAATTTGATGCGGAAAGATATTTAAATGTAAAAAGTTATAAAAAGTATAATTAAGGGTTAATTCCGATGAAAGTTGTTAGAAATTCGACGTGACTTATTTTAATAATATAAATCGCTTATGTGGCTCATTAGAAGTTGAATAAGAAAAACGACGTCATTTTGTGCTAACATAATATTTAAATAATAATATTAAATAACTTAAAATTTTATTATTATAAAATTGATTAATTTTAAAAAAAAGGAGGAGGAAGGGAGGATTGGGTGAGGGCTGTGCAGCCTTCGCCGTCGCTGCCCCACCATCGCTGGGAAGGCCTAGCAACGATAGGTAAGGGTTGGCCGAGGTCGGGGGCCCTAGCCAATGGCCGGCGACCCAGGCCCTCACCCAATGGGCCAAGGGCCGTTGCCCGCCCAATTAGGCTTCCTTAGCTAGGTGATCGACGACCCTTGGCCCGGTTGGGCAAGCGCGGCGACCCTTGTCAAATTTGGGGGAGGGTTGCGACCCTCATCCCAGATCTAGATGAGGGCCCATAAGCCCTAGTTGCAGGTCAGCCGGGGTCGCCGGCCACTGGCTAGGGCCGAATGACCTTGGCCGACCCTTTCCCCACCGTCGCTCGAACCCTCTCCTTCCTTTTTTTTTTTTATAATTAAATCGAATTTTAATTTTTTTCTAGTATGACTTGGACAATTTTTTTTCTTAAAATTGCCACGTGGATATTTTATTTTGAAAAAAAACTTGCTCCATTAGCAAATAAAATCTTCAGAAAATGACACATGACAGTTTTGTTGGTTTTTTTCGCCGTTAGTATTTAACTGATTATTTTTCTCCGATTTTGGTATTTAAATGTATATTTCCAAACTTTTGGTACTTAAGGGTGCGATTGGTAACATTTCTTTTTTTGTAAAATTAATTATGTATGACTTTAATCTAAATTTAAAGTGCCATGATTCTTACTCTAATGACATATGACATGCAATTCAAATGGCCTTTAATTTAAATTTAACATGCATGATTCTTACTCTAATGACATATGACGTGCAATTCAAATGGCCTAACTCTATTGACATAAGTTAATTGAAAGCTATTGTAACATATATGTAATCATGACCTTAAATATGTATGTGTTATGTGATGTAAGATGAATGATGTAACAATGCTATATGCATATGCATGATCTTTTTTTCATTTTTTTTATTTTATTAAAATCAAAATCCGAAACTAAACTAAGTCTTATTAGAAAATTTCATCTAAAAAAATATTATATAAATCTAAGATGCAACTTAGCTACCACACTATCATGCAATCAAACTACCATGCGATGCAATGTGAATTTTTTTTGTATTTTTATTAATGGTAAAATTTACTAATATAAAAACCAATACAAACAACGAACACAACTATATAAACATATAACTCATCGCGATCAAAGATGGAAGGTTATGATAATCAAAAATCTAATATGTTGTCTCTTGGCTCAGTATTTTTGATTATTATGACGCTCAACACGAAAATATACCTAACTAATCACAATAAGAACCAAATAATTGTAAAAATAAATAAGAAAACGAAAAATTAATTTTGATTAAAGAAAACTACCTGATTCAGAAGAGAATTATTTTGGAGAATGCGACTAATAAGGAACAATGCCAAGGTCCCAATGATGAGTTCTCAAATAGCATGAGGATTCATCTAATTCAAGTCATTACTTTCATGACGGCGGTGGCTTACGATGAGCAATGATGATGGATGTTCACCGACGATGGACTCCGGCGTGAAGAATTATGGTGATCCTTAGCAAGATTGAAGAAACTTGCAAATAACTCAGATTGGATCCAAGAATTCTATTGACTTCGTTGGATCCCATGAGCAAGAAAACAAATATGCAAGATATTTGCTGAGTACCAAGATCCCCACTCTCACTTTTCTCTTGATGTTTTTGCCACTCTTTTTTTAGCTTCCCGTTCCCTTTTCTTTTCTTTGACCCCCTCTCTCACTTTTCTCTCCCTTTTCTGTGTTTTTTGTGTCCCCTTCAATGTGTGTGGCCCCCTTTTTATAGGTAAAATGACTATGTTATTTAAGGAAATATAATAAATTTGTAAGTTGCATATTTAGCTATTGTATCCCACGTGCAATATTTTTTTCAATATTTCATCCGACACCTTCCTTGAATATTGAAAGAATAATGCGAATATTTTCGTGAACATTCTCATATTCCAACTCGTCCCCCTTTAATGGGCCTAGTCCAAATTCTCTTTCACTGTGGGCTTAGTTCAACTTGTTAAATTAAAGTTTAGAACTATAAATTGAAGCCCATCTGCCACATGTCCAATGCAAATGCAATAATAAATGCTCCTAAAACTATATGCTATACAATTTAATCCCAATAATTTTTGTTTAGGGGTTAAAATTAATCTCTAAATTTTTGTGCATTAAATTACGAATGATCAATCAAAATTTAGGTGTCAATAGTAACTTTGGATCCTTGAATGTTCAAGGGTTTCCTCCCCACAAAGCAAGAGTCCGAAGACTTTGACAGAGGGTCATCTCGCCTGGCTAAGATTATATTATCTTTAACTATCGATATTCTCACGCTTTCAGTCTCTTTATTTTCCCTCTGTATTTTTGTCTTCCTTGGGGGAGGGAATATATTTTACGTTCAAGAATGCCAAAGTTTGCAAGAGGAGGGATGGAATACCCTCTTGGTTTTTTAAGTTTAGGATACCGAGATTTGCAAGAGACTCAAATGAAACAATTTAATGACTTACTTAGGTGAATGGATTAATAATAAAGTAAATAAATTATTCTTTGAAATCTATAGAATCATCAAGGAAGAATATTTTTTTTGTACTTTATATCGAGAAAAGAAGATTTGATCTATTGGGTGGGGAGAATTTTTTTTTTTAACAGCTTGTGAAATGGATTGATTAATCATTCAGTGTCAACGGCTTGACATTATTATACTACGATCTAAATTCTATTTAAGAAGATTGAGTTGCATTGGAGGGCATGATTAGTATGAGCCAAAATCACTTTACGTAATCCAAGTTGATTTGCCATCTTATATGAGACCTTTAAAAGGTAAGGCCAGCAGTAATTCTGGATGAAAGATATGGTCTATTTTTTCATTTTAAGCTCCCAAACGTAGTATCATAAGAGTCAATGATGAGGATGATTATATTTCTGTCCTCTAGAAACTAAAAAAATAAAAATAAAATAATAATAACAATTTGGTTTTGGTCAAACTGCTGAGAAGATTTGTGTAGATATTATGCTAGAAGCTGTCTTATTAAGAGGAAACGTAGAAGCGAAGTATCTTTCTGCAGCAAATTTTTCAAGTTCTCTCAATGAATATTTTGTCATATATATGGTGACAGTATGAACTTCTCACTCAAAAACACTGGGAATATTACCTTCATATCTAAATTTGTGAGTAAGTAATTTGAACTCAATAATCTATACAATGCATAAGAGATGATCGACATGATGAGCGTACGCAAGAGAGAGACAGATTTTTGGGCTGTAGAGATGATGGCAAGTGATGACTGATCCTCTCTGATATCTGACTGCGTCATGAGGCATGGTTGCTCACGGTTCCAGGTCAATCGGGGTGCCTGTTACACCGGAGTATTCGCCTGAGATGGATCCATTAATTTCAATATACGAGCGGTCTAAAACACAAATCATTTTTAGAGGAGACTGAACCAAAACTCTGTTTTCCAACAGAATTTATAAGCTTCAGGTCTTTAGGTTCTTTGTCTGTAAACCTATGAGTGATATGTCGATATTATGGCTTCGGCTTGAAGCTTCCATTTGCTTTAAACCCTTTCTTTGCCACACAGGAAAGTACGAAAGACGCTGAAGTGATTGGAGTGGTGGAGAGATCGGGCCAGGGAGGCTTGCAAGTTTACAGAGTTTGAGTACAAAGTGGACAGCACCAAGGGAAGGATGAAAAGGATCTTTGTGGCTGCGTTTGTGACCTCATGGAAGCTCTATCTCTTAAAAATTGCTCACTCAGACAAGCTGGAGAGCCTGCTAGAACCCCAAACATGGATGATGTTGGAGGAAGTTCTCCATTCTATTGATGCTGTTCCTGGCCCGAACAAAGATGGTGGCCACCTTGCGCCAAAGTGGTTGTTCTTATGCATGTACATGTGTCTTGCTTTCACATGGGCAGTCCTCAACACATTCGTGCTTGAAGTAATTGCCTTCATTGAAATAATCTCAATGTGGTGGTGGTATATTAAAAAACTTGAGCATTTTCCATCAGAAACTTAATGTATAGATAGTCTGTGTGAACCAAAACACGTGACCTATGAGATTATTTCAATTGCTAATCAAAGCTTTGTTTCCTGTTCCTTCAGTTAATCGGTGGAATTGTCATAGTTATAACGCTTCTGCAGGTAGCACTGACTACACAGTCTGCATCTTTTGTGTTCAGCCGTTTTGAAATGGCTGAAACAACTGGGATATTGAGCAAACCTTATGCGGTGATTGTAGCTTTTCTTGTCAGTCAGTATTCACTTTACGGGTACGATGCAGCTGCACATCTAACTGAAGAAACTAAAGGCGCTGGCAAGAACCATCCCATTGCCACTTTTACCAGTATAGGGATCATTTCAGTGTTTGGATGGGCCTATATATTTGCCCTTAATTTTAGCATTCAGCAGAGGAACTCTTCATATCTAATTATTAAGTTAAAATATTTCTTCGTTGGAAGTAATGAAGTAGCAAGTTGAATGAGGAAAAAATTGCAGATTGAACACACAATTTTACCCCTCATGGATTTCTAAGTTATTCCAACATAAAATCAGGGAATTGAGAAGACTTTTTGTTGTTGAGCCACGTCTCACATCACCACGGACCTCCATTCCACTACCTTCTACCAATATTGAAGTCAGTACGTAGTATGTCTAAATTTGTACAAAGAGCAGGCGGAAGAATGCACATGTACTTTTTTTCCGTCTTCTGAACTTTGTTATTAAATCTATCCTTTGAGTTGCTTTCGGAACTGTTTCTGCTGTATTGTGCTATGTTTTCCTTGCTGATACTTTCAGGACTTTGCCCATCTATATGATCCGACCAATGATACTGGCAGGTGTGTTCATTTAAGCTCAAATAATCTATGATGCATTCCACGAGAGATATCACAGTGCGTCTGGTGTAATCATCTTGCTATTCATTATGTGGGGTTCATTCTTTTAGGTGGGCTTTCCACCACTACCAGTTCAGCAAGAATGGTCGGTACCTATTCCTCTTTTCTTTCGTTATGCTTAGTTTTGGGTACTCTGTCTATCGATACATAACCTATTCATTACGGCTCTCTTCAGGTAAATGAATTCTCAAGAGACAAGGGCGTCCCATTTCATCGGTATGGCGAAAAGTGCATCCAAAGCACAAAGTCCCATCTAATGCAGTGGGGCTTTGTGCAGCCATCTGCGTTCTACTTGGAATTCCAATATTGAAAGTGAATGTAGTCTTCACTCCCATAACTTCCAAATGCACGATAGGATGGGTCGGAGGATATGCAGTTCCGATATTTGTGAGGATGGTCATGGAAGAGAAGAATTTCAAGTCTGGGCCGTTTTACTTGGGCAAGGCAAGTAGACCGACCTGTTTAATATTGTTTCTGTGGATGTGTTATACCTGCTCAGTGTTTCTTCTGCCGACTCTGTATCCCATTACTTGGGACACATTCAACTATGCACCAGTTGATTGTTTAGGTACGATAACGCTTTGGTGGGTGTTTGATGCCCGGAGATGGTTTTAAGGGACCCGCTAGGAACATCAATGCACAGAACGGAAAGGTATGATTCGATGCTCTGTATCCAATGTTTCGCTATAGTCAATTGTTTGCCCCTAGAATGATTTGAAAAAAAAAAAAAATTCCATCGTGTTCTGCCTCAGGCAGATATCATGAGCATTCTAACTTGTTACTTTCTTAGTACAAGACATAACCACTTAGCATTCCAAAAAAGCATGAAAGCTCGAATTTGTTCATAGCGCAGAACTAGATTTCCTGTCTTCACATCACTCAGCAGTCCATCATGCATCTTTGGTCAACTGGCGAGAGAGTTTGAGAGTTGATGTGACTGCAGAATATCATCCCCGGTGCATCATATGAAGTTTTATGATCAGCATGTTAATCCGTACATAAAAGATTGTTGTCTGCCAAGGCTCGACATACTTATACCCCACATCAGTTCCCGGTACCATGGGACCCCACATCAGTCCCCAGTACCATAGGAAATCTTGCTCTTCACATTAGGATCGCAACATATTTTTATCCAACCCTACTCAGCATATCTAATCTAAGTCCCCACCAAAACCATTGACACCCAACCCCTTTTCTCTGTCTACACTGAGCCACAGCCTGCTGTCACGCCTCTCTCTCTCTCTCTCTCTCTCTGCATGTGCGACTGCGCCTTGTGCTCTGTTGCCCTCAATCTCAGTGGCTCCTCCATGACCACTGAGATCTCAGCCTCGCCACCGAGTCCTGTGGCCACGGAGGTGTCTATCCTCTAGATCTTGATGCGGTGACTCCTCCTTGGCCATGGAGGCAGAGCTTCCAGATCCAAAGGAGACGGCCCCTTATCGGCCCTGGGGATAAATCTGTGATTTCCATGCTCTCCACTCTTTTAACCACAGACTAAAGCTCGAATTCTTAGTCACTACATCAGCAGACACCTCTTTTCCTTCAACTAGCTTCATTGCATATGCTTCAAACTCATCGAGTCTGTCTCGAAGAAAATCCAGGTTGTTTGGGTCACTCTCCCTCCTGATTTTGTCCAGCCACTCCTTTGCTTCCTCCACCCTTGCCCAAAGATAAGCTCTCCATTCTTCTAACCACAGACTAAAGCTTGAATTCTTTGCCACAACATCAGCAGACACCTCTAATCCTTCAACCTTCTTCATTGCATAAGTTTTGAACTCATTGAGTCTATCCCAAAGAGAAGCCAGGTTTGCTGGGTCGCTCTCCCTCCTGATTTTATCCAGCCACTCCTTTGCTTCCTCCACCCTTGCCCAAAAGCAAGTGTCTTGGGTCAAGCTTGCATACCTGGTCCTCCTATTGCCCAGTTTCTCGGTAACAACTCTCTCGGTCCACCACTGGTCAAAAATTTTGTACCTCCTCGCTCTTCCTTTGCTTATGTAGTGGCCTTTCTTAAGGTGCATCCCTGACCGATAGTACTCCGCGATGTCCAATGGCTCCACAAGAAGCATGTAGAACCGCGATGCGTCTACCCATTTTGACCTTTTGTGCAAATCGTGAGGGAGCTCTTTCCTATCCAACATGAGTATGACATCATCCCAAAAGGTGGCGAGCTTGAACCGGTTCATGTTTATCTTGGACTCTCGCTTTGAGGCCCCTCTCTGTTTGAAAGAATCATAGTATCCACTTTGCTCGTTGGACTTATCACAACAGGCTTTATACCACTCTATCTCTGCCCTATAAGGAGTGATTTTAGATAGCCTAATGGCTAAATTGGCGGCGTTTAGGTTCGGGTGGCGCCCCATGTGCCTCGCCATCTTCAAGCAATCTCTTGCCATTGGTGCAATCAATACCTGCAAAGTAGAGGATCAAAGAACTTCTAAACTCAGAGGAATTGCACCTAGGAAAAAAAAGCCTACATTGATACGTTTACAGATCATGATCCCTAATCGATCTAAGTTGCCATATTCCGACCTGTTGAGATGTCCCCAAGGAGTTCAAAGCCATCGAAAGACTTGCTTCATAGCTTGATTCAGAGAGATCTCCTTCCATGAAGCTTCTCTTCAAAGAGTGATGAGTCAGTCTTTCAACGTATTGCCCGTACTTAAGGTGCTCCTCGATGATGCAATTTGGAGAGCTTGACCTTAGCATCACACGCATCATCTCGTTCACCGATACAGCCTTGTCCAAACAAATTGCGCCTTCGTCTGAACAGAATAAGTAATTCCCAAATGGCCAAAACGACCTCCCTCTAGAGCCTTCCCCTACCTGTGCCAGGTGCTCTATGCTAGTCGCAACAAAAGAAAATAACCGGGCTTTGTCTTCTTCAATTAATTGGAGGTTAGCGAAATTCATAGAGTTTGGTGACATCATAGATGTGTACCAGAATCTCATGAGGGCCTTCCATTGGGAAGTCTGAACAAGTGATTGGTCGAGAGATAACCTCGGCATTACATCGTGCATGGACATGACATTGCAAAAGCTGCCGCCCCATCTTTCGCGGAGGATGACTTGGGAAAGCGACTCATTGCCGAGGAAAAGAGAGCCAAAACCAATACATAGGACTGAGAGGGGTGAGAAGATGGATTTGAGGTAGGAGAGGAGCCAAAGAGCTGTGAGGGAGGCAATTGATCCTCCTATGGAGTGGCCTGTGATCACTATTGACTTCGTTTTATGTAACAAGCTTTCAATCTGCATTCATATTCAAGAATTCCTCAAATCTGGTAAACGCTTCCTTAAAAAAATCTCGTTTACAATGTTAAAAAATCAACCTTCGCCGGATTATGTCAAATTATAAGAGTTACACCAACAGATCTAGTAGGAAATCATTGGTTGTACTGCAATTGCTAAGGGTGTGAATGATAATCATTATATTCTAGAAATCAATTTCTGGTTAGAAATAGATGATATTTTTGTTTTCTAGATGAGTTTCTAAGAAAAATATGTGTTTGATAAAGATACACATTTACATTCTTTTTAATAGAAATTTGTTTGATACTAATACAAAATTTCTCCCTCCTAGATGGGCGGATGACGAGTGGCTGGCTAGTAGTGAGGGTAAGTAATAAGAAGAGTTTTTATTTTTTATTTTTGTTCTATAATATAAAAGTAAAGAGAATTTACTTCTCATTTATATTCCAATTAGACTAAAAATTTGTTCTAGAAATTAAAAAATTAAATTAAATTATCAAATGGATTTCTATTTCAAACCTGTTCTCGAGAACAGAAAAATGATTTTGACTATAAATAAAATGATTATCATATGCCCAACATATAGATTTATTAAGCATGTTAGAACAACATTATCATGTACAGAAAATGAGATAAGTGTGCAAACATGTTATAACACGTGTATCAAATATATTTATATGTACAAGCTTTTCTATTTAGATAATCTATCAGAAGAGTATCATTCATGATTAGGAGTAGGGGTGAGCGGTATCAAATTTCATAGAGTTCTATTTGAAATTTGAAACTTGGAACTTATTCATCGGAATGGGCTCTTTATTTTTTAGAATCTGAAACTTATGTTCTATACCTTAAAATCCGGAACCTACCTTATTACAGGTTCCAACGTCTACTAGATTCAACTTGTATCAATAATTGAACGGTTGAAGTAAATTATCACATTTAATAATCATTACTTGTTGTTACAATTCACTGACCATAACTTATATATAGATAAATGAAAAATATTAAAAATTAACAAAGTAAAAATTTAGTCATAAAATGAAAGCTTAGATTAGTGATTCTAAATTATAAACTTATCATCGGACGCCATGGAATACCATGGGATTACACGAAGACATAGGTTGAGAAAAACACAAAAACTTATTCCAAATTCTAGATTATAGGTTTCAGGTTTCACCAACCTAGAATCCGAAACATATCCATATTTAAATTTTTGTAATTTGGAACATATCTTGTAAATCTTGCAACCAGGATTTGGACAGATTCCCACTAATCCAATTATCAGGTTCCGGGTTCTATGTTAAAACCATGCTCACCTTTAACTAGTAGATTTGGCTCATGAACAGTTCGGTTTGACATAACTCCAAACCGAAATTATCGGTCCACAATATTTTGAATTTCGGACGCAGAGGTTATAATGGACCATGCTTGATCAACACGGATAGGCCCGAAAGACAATATCGGGGCCCGAGCAAGCACTTCTTTTCTTGATCTTGGCCCAGCCCTTTTCGGAAAGTCCATAGCTTGATAAAATTTAGGGATAATGCCACGAAAAACCCTAAACTTTACCCCCTGTGACACATTTACCCTAATTTTTTTTTGTAACACAAAAAACCCAAATTTTGCCATGTGTGACACATTTACCCTAAACTTTTTTTTTGTGCCACCAAAAACCCTAAACTATACCACTTGTGACAATTTTACCCTGAACTATATTACTTATGACAAATTTACCCCAAAATTTTTTAAGCTGAAGGACATTTTTGTCATTTTCTATTTTTTTTTTTTTTTTATTGAAGAGGAAGCTGGCGAGGCCATCCTTGCCGGCGCCGGAGTCCGATGAGGGTCGCCTGGGCAGCCCTCGCCGGCGTTGGGCGAGGGCGGCCTAGGCCTGGGCGACCCTTGTTGGCGTCGAGCGAGGGCTGCCTAGTCCTGGGCGACCCTCGCCGGAGTCGGGCGAGGGCCGCCCTCGCCGGATCTGGCCTGGGCGGCCCTTGTCCTTGCCTGGGTCGCCCTCGCCCAACGTGGCTTGGGCGGCCCTCGTCGGGTGAGGGCGAGGGCCGCCCAAGCCAGATCGGGTGAGGGCGACCCTCGCCAGTGTTGGGCGAGGGCCACCCGAGCTGGATCTAGCCTGGACGGCCCTCGCCCGACGCCGGCGAGGGTCGCCTAGGCCTGCATGGCCCTCACCCGATGCCGGGGAGGGCTGCCCAGGCGACCCTCACCGGACTCTAGCGCTGGCAAGGACCCTCGTCGGCTTCCTCTTCAATAAAAAAAGGAAAAAAGAGAAAATGACGAAAATACTCTTCAGCTTAAAAAAATTTGGGGTAAATTTGTCATAAGTAATATAGTTCAGGGTAAATTGTCACAAGTGGCATAGTTTAGGGTTTTTGGTAGCACAAAAAAAAGTTTAGGGTAAATGTGTCACACAAGGCAAAGTTTGGGGTAAATGTGTCATACATGGTAAAGTTTGGGATTTTTTGTGTCACAAAATTTTTTTATGGTAAATGTGTCACGGGGGGTAAAGTTTAGGGTTTTTCGTGGTATTATCCCTAAAATTTAATATCTAATCTTCATCGGCCTAGCAAAAGTCTTAACGCACCCCCGGCAACTCTATGGAAGAGACTTTTCAAGAACAGTGAACGACGCTCATATCAGGAAACAGCTAACCTGGCTCTGAAAATCGGGGCGTGAATGAAAACTATGGAAGAGGTGAAGCACTCCGGAGTGGACGACGACTGGCTTTTCCCCGTCGTAACTGCGTTTCAACAGGTCGAACAGCCCGTTGTCAGCTGCATCGAGTGGCGCCAGCATACTGTGATCAGGATCCAAACCGAGCACTGGCATCTCTTGGGTGCCCGAGAATGCCACGTACCCCACGCCCCCAACTTGCTTCACCACGAAAGCCCCACGCCCCATCGCGTTCGTGATGCTGCATAGCCTCCACGCCTCCTTCAGCAGCGGCGTCGATGCCAGGAAAGTCCCCACCATCTCGCTCATCTCAAACCTTTCCAAAACAACAGAGAGCACATAACGAAAAAGGAACAAAAAGGAAAGCCAGAATAGAGCATGAGAAGGGAGGAGGCTGCTACGGTGAGGCTTTGGCGTCCATGGTTTCCTCTTTAGCTTGCCGAACAGGAACTGAGATGAATACAGACCACGGAATTATGGTTTGAAAATGTTGACGATATCAGAGGTGATGGGCCTTATATAGAAGTTGAGATGAAGACGTACGAACTGGAGTGTCAAAACTTGGCACAGAGGATACTTAAGTGTCAAAAGTTACAAAATATACACTTAAGTGCCAAAATCAGAGTAAAATAGATCAGTTAAGTACCAACGGCGAAAAATTCCGGCTAAACTGCCATGTGTCCATGTTCCAATGACTTCATTTCAAAATAAAAAATTCACATAATAATTTTGACCAAAAAAAATTGCCAACTTAGACTAAATTTTCTTAAATAGATTTTATTAAAAAAAAAAGGGGGGGAAGGGGATCCGTGCAGCCCTCGTTGCCGCCGCCGTCACCGCCTCATCTTCGTTGGGAAGGGCCGGCGATGGTGGGCAAGGGCCAGTAGGGGTTGTTGGGCCTTGGCCAGTGGCCGGCAACCCCAGTCAGCCTGCGGCCAGCCCTCGCCCACCGTTGCCGGCCCTTCTTGACGATGGTGGGGCGACGATGGCGGTGGCGACGAGGGCTGTGCAGCCCTCGTCGGATCCCCCTCCCCACCCTTTTTTTTTTTTTTAATTAATCAATTTTATAATAATAATATATTTTTTAAATTATATTAAATTATTTAATTAATAATTAAAAAATTCACGTCGGCGCAAAACGACATTGTTTTGGTTGATTTTTCGTTGACTTAGTCTCCGGCGAGTCACGTAACCACATATGATTTCCGATAGGGTTCCGACGACTTGACATTGAAGTGATCAATTTGTTTTGAAAAATGGCATTTAAGTGTATATTTTGTAACTTTTGACACTTAAATATTCTTTTGTACCAAGTTTTGACACTTGGGTTGTACTTATGCCGCAAGATGGAGGACGTGAAAATAGTTCAGTGCGGCTGGGGTGGGGGCTCTATTCGGATGGATCGACCTTTTTTGCCAATACATCTGAAGAAACAAACTCGCTGTGCATGATGGAGATTACGACTTGAAGGTTTTCGAGCCGGACGATGAGCTGGCATGGTTAGCGAAGCTATATTTATGCAACTCTAGTTTTAAGGGATTTGGAAACGGTGTCTGGCCAAATGCAAATAGCGTGCGATTGCATTTATAAAATCCTCTATAGACCTTTTTGGGTTTTAAAGTGTTTGGCCAAATACTAATAACGTACAATTCCATTTTTAAAGACCTCTAAAGTCTTTAACTCAAAATACATCCAAAAAAGTTGTATTTCTATAATGCAACTGTAATTTTTTTCTTTTGATTTTACTTTTGCTCAACTTTTATAATTAAGGAAATGTCCTTGAAAATCTTAATTTTGCCTATGAGGGCACCTACAAGTTGCCGATGAGTCATCGCTAGTATCGCTTAAGGTCGCACAACGAAGTAGTGCAAGCACTTGGGGTCGTGCAACCCTAAGGCCTTGCTAAGATTGGGCCATCCCAACCAAGCTGGTCAACGGCTTAATTTCGTTGATAAATAGTTCAAGAGCTTTTTTTATTTTTAATTGAACAAATAGCAAAAGTTATTTATAAAATATAGTTCTTATTAAATGGTATATAAGTTAAAGTTGATTTTCAATATGTTTTTGCAATATATTCAATCAAGTGCTACTTATATTTCAAAAACCCCTTTAATTCAAGGGCATTAGCATTTTCTCAAAGCGATTCCCTCGAAGCCCAATGGCCGAAAACCCTTCTTTTGAACTTTGCTTTTACCTTTCTCCGGCATTCTAGTCAAAAATTAGACTTGTCCCTTCGCATGCTCGCGTCGCGTCGAGACTTGGACCCTCCTAAGGATTGGACGTTGATTTCCGGAGATCACGAAGACGGAGACCGTCGCGTCTAGCTTTACAAGGACAGTCACAGTTCTCCCCTCTAATTTTTCCACAGATGAGGAAGATTTTTGTGGATTCGTAGAGCTCCTTTTCCATCACATGCGTTTTGTCCAAGTATGAAAACATTTTTCTCTCCCATAAATATTTATACAGTTTCTTTGCATCACGTTAGTTATCGATAATTTCACTTCATTATATAATACTTCGTATATAGTAAATTATTTATTACACATTCAACAAAAAAAAAAAGGAGGACATTCTTTGTTGCCAAGCACATAAGCAAATCCGATACGCAACTGTTCCTTATTTGCCATGTCTATAAGTTATGTTGTCCTCGTTTGATATCATCGTGGTTTTGAAGGATTATGACTGCAAATGAATTGAGTGGAAATTCATGCACTTAACACACGTAAATTCCACGAAATTTCTACCACCTAACTACCCCCCTTCCTTTTTGAAGAGAAAATTTCCCGTGTCCATCGTGGACCGGGGTTTAATATGACCGTGGCTTGCCTTCTTTTGGGTCAGTCAATGGATACCTTGGAAGCAGATGAAGTGATGGCCAGGTGTCCCATAATGCACGATTGGCGGAGACAAGGGGGGACCTAGCAATTTCTTAAACCTGAGGAAGAAAAATAGTTGGTCAATAGTAAATCCAATATTTATTAATTATAAATAGCACGAAGCTTCAGGATAAAAATGGTCACTTGGAGATAGTGCAGTCCAGTGTTAGAATGTGTATTGAGTTTGAGCACATTAAACGACTCTATCCAAATCAAATCATGTATTCGGATACATGAAAATTTAGAGGCAATTCTTAAAGATTTATGAAATTATCTCATTGTTGTAGATGTAGTCAAAGAATGGAAAGTGATAGCGGTTCGGACTTTTCGTTGGACGAAGTTCGGCCAAGGAAAGTTGGACCCATGCGGATTGAATTCCACTGGGACTTCCCTATCATGTGGAACATGTGACTATATAAATATATTTTTTCAAGGATTTCTAAGGATGTATTTGATTTAGCATTTTAAAAATTCAATGGTCCCAAAACTTGAAAACTTGAGGTTTTTGACAATCATTACCAATGGGCTTTGGGGTGAAAGCTACTCTCGAGAAGGTTGAAAATTCAAGACAAGTTCCCACACCTTCTTGTGCTTTCAGCATTTTCGAAAGGGAAAGTTCCAATAAAGGATCTAAAGTGTCCAATGGATCTTATTTCAAATAAAAATTTGAAGTGCCATCACTTTTTCATATAAAGACTTAAAATGGTTATGTTTGTTTTAAATAAAGGCATAACTTTCTAGCAGTCAAGGGTATTTTCATCATTTAGTTTTTTTTTCTCTCGTTTTTTCTGGCTCTTCTTCTCTAGAGCTAGTCAGCCATTAGCGATGCCACAAAAGGTTGAGTGAGGGTCGTCCTTGCTAGCCACAGGTGAGGGACGGCCTTGCCTTGGGGGAGGCCACCTCTCGCGACTATTTGCGAGGTTGACCCTTGTAGGCCCTTCCCAATAGCCAGTGAGAATCACCAAGCTCTCATCGGCCCTTCCCAGTAACTAGTGGAAAATAAAAAAAAGAAAAGAGGAAAAGAAAAGAAAATTTGGATGAAAATGCTCTTGACCAGTTAGAAAATTTAGCCGACTAGTGAATGGTGAGGTCAAGCTCTTATTTGAAATAACCATGTTAATTTAAGCCCTTATTTGAAATAATCATGGCCACTTTTAGGTCTTTATTTGAAATAAGATCCACTTCGAATTCTTATTTTAGAAAATGACGGCACTTTGGAGACTTTTTTTGGAATTTTCCATTTTCGGAATAATGAAGCCATTAGTTAATCAAATTTTTTCAGTTTCCCTTTTTGCCCAAAAAAAACTTACTTAAAAGGGGTCAATTCCAAAAAAAAATCCCAAACTTTAGGTTCAGTCCCAAATATACCCTGAACTTTTTTTTGTCTCAAGAGAAACCCCAAACTTTAGGTTCAGTCCCAAATCTGCCTCGAACTTTTCTTTGTCTTAGAAAAAACCTCAAACTCTTAATCTATTCCCAAATTTATCTCAATTTTTTTTGTCAAAAAGAAAATCATCAAATTTTACTCTAATCCTAAATTTTCCCTCGTTAGCATCTATCCAAAAACCATATTAGTAATCCCTAATTTTTTATGTCCTAAAATGGTTTTATTTTGAAAATAATTTTCTATAACATCTTGTTTATGTGTATTTATTATCTATGTGGAAATGCCATGTTAAGTTGGGACTAGATCATGGGGTATATTTGAGAACAAATAAAAAATTAGTGATTTTTTTAGTACAAACGGAGGGTAAAACCCCAAATTAGTATACCCGTTAATTACGACGTGTTATTTAATTTAGAAATTTGACAGTAAAATTTAATGGAAAATAATATATGGTAATTTGTTTTGGTGGTCAAAAAAATAATTTTTGGGTAAATTTGTTATATGTGTACCAATTTGAGATTTTTTTAGACAAAACAAAATTCGGGGTAGATTTGGGGGAAAATTAAAGTTTAGGGTTTTTTTTTGAGACAAAAGAAAAGTTTGGAACAAATTTGGGACTAAACCTAAAGTTTGGGGTTTTTCTTGAGACAAAAAAAAGTTCGGAGTATATTTGGAACTGGAGCTAAAATTTGGGGTTTTTTTTGGAATTGACCCTACTTAAAAGTTCAATCTTGCCCCTTTTAAAAGATAAAACCCTCAATTCCGCCTTGCCTTTTCTCTCGACTGCTCGCTGCGCTAGTTCTCTCACTTAAGTGCTCCGTTCTTTCAGTGTGCTGACTCAACCAGACTAGATTATCCCTCGATTCCCCCAAATCAATCGGTTGAAGAAAACGAGTTTTTGAGTGTTGGAGGTAGGACCTCTGCTTGCCCTTGGGGGCTGCTGGTGTTGGGAAGATGTTGCAGCGACGAAATCCTGTCTCTGTTCTCTGTTCGCCGCTAATTGTGCTCAGAATCTTCTTCCCACTGGTTAGTCTCCTCTCGCTCTACGTGTCGTTCATTTACACGAACAGAAAGAACAAACCCTAATCGCGGCAATGCCCGTCGAGCATTGATTCCTTCTTTCGCCTCGACTATTGGGCATATGCACTCAGTTTGCTGCTTCATTTACCGTCACGATTAATTTTTTAGTTAGACTTCAATGGGCTTAGATCTTTTATCGTTTCATCTGTGAAAATGTTTAAGCTGAAATTAAACAAAGTCTTATCTCTTTTATCCCGCTCTGGTTCTATGCCTATATTTTTTCCTCAGAACTAAAGGGTCATGTTCAGGTCAGCTTAGATGAGAGTCATTTCCAGTGCTTATTATGATCATGTTCAACTGAAGGGTGATGAGAGTTTCTAAAGGACTCGATTACCTTGTCCAGAGGATGTTCACTAGATGAGTAGTAGACTGATTGACTTGACATATCTTATTCTTACTTGATGATGCAAGCCATAGAATGAAGTGCTGCTACAGATACCACATTAAAGATTTGCCCCTGCTAACCTACAGAGATGAAAGGTGTTGAATTATTTGATTACTTTGGGAATCGAATAGATATCTCACTCTCAAGTGGTCACACTAGATTTATGTTGTTTCACATCGTCCTTGAATGCAGTCCATCATTTGTTAAGGCTCTTATTAACTTCTGTTGTTGCTACTACCTAATACCACTTTCCCATTACAGAAGCCTCACGGCATATCCTTCCTTCTGTAAGTGCATTGTTCGGAAGACAAATCTTTATAAAAGAGGCTTGAAGACTCAAGCAGAGGCCACTGAAGACCTGGAAAACCAAGAAGCCTACGAAAGGGAGCCCTACAATTCCCTTCTACAGCAGCAGAAGAGCAAGGACAATTATGAAGTCAAGTACTCTGTCATATCCAACTTGAAAACTCCTTCAAGGCGAGTGAAACGAGATCGATGAAGACGGCTCGTCTTGAATCGTACGAGAAGGCGGCTTAGTTGTGGTTGCCTTAATCTACACCTGATAGTGGACCAGCGTGGGTGGTACGGAGAAAAAGGGAACATGGAGGATTTCTTGGCTGCTCAAGGAGAGGAAGTGAAAAAAGGCACTATAGATACCTTGAATTTGACTTTAGTGGTTCTAGGTAGAACCATAAATTGAGAATGCTTCCCTTTAGAAAAATGTACAGCAGTATTTTTGAGAGTAGATTTTGATTCCAATTTATATATAGTGGATCCCAATGATGTAAATGAGGAGGGTAATGCTATAAATGATAATGCAGCTTCTAACATTACATGTTTAAGTGACCAAATAGTCATAAGTTTAGGAAGTATGTAAGGATTGTTAGGGAAATCCCTTATAATGTTTTGAAGATGACAAAATCAATCAAAGGCTACTAACGTATGCTTCTGAGTCTACTAGTGGCGGAAGGAAAATCATAAGGTGTCTCTGAATCTGTCCGTACCAGACGGAAGATCTGAAGAGACACAGTTTCTAAGTCTGTTCGTACTAGACGGAAGACTCGAATAGACGTAGTTTCTGAGTCTGACTGTGCCAGACGTAGAACCTCAATCCGGCAGATCTAGAACGTATCTTCAGGACCAGATGGAAACCAAGATCACCAACGTCATGATTTTCACTTATCATAATTATATTGATCAACAAGATCAATCATCAAGACAGTTTCCAAAAAATGATGAAACACTTATGGAAGCCTGGATTCTGATTGTATGGGTGAACATAATTCAAGGAGATCCAATCTACCTTCAACAATAAAAAAGACTTAACCTCTTAATATCTTTTTGAGCAAGAGCTAAAGTAGCTCCTAATAATACTGTTATTATACCTATTAAAGATATGAAATGCCCGCTGCTACCATCGTAGTGGCATGTATAAGAGCCGAAATGGGAGTAGGGCCTTCCATGACATCAGGTAACCATTACCTTATGAAGTTTGTCCAAGAAAAGAAATGGAAGACTAATCTCTCAAGAAAAGAGCCAACGATCGAGTGTGGCTTGGAGAGTATATAAGGGGAGGATGCGATCAAAAGATATAGAGATGATAAATATATTCCAAGGCTAATTCAATTCTTCATTAGTTGTCTGAAATAGAGCGAAATTGAGTGATCCTAGTGCATTATCAAGAAGAGTGACTTTGTAAGACATATCATCACCAAATGCTAACACTCAAGAGTGTGTAATCACCTTTGATCACATAGTGAAATCCAGCCTATTGGCTGATCGCCTGGAGAGTGGACGTATGCTTGATCTAAGTTGAACCACTATAATATTCGTGTGCAATTTCTCTTATCGCTTAAGCTCTTATTGATTATTGTTATAATTTATTGGGCACGTGCTTGGTGCTGTGTTAATACTAGCTATTTCAAGGATGTTTGTAATTTTTGAAATTAATGATTTTTTTTTATCAAGGCATATGTTACCACATTTATTATATTGAAAATACACTTTTTCATTAAGAAAGAGTCCACTTTGATGTGAATTTTTTCATTTGAATTTTTTAAAAAAAATAAATTTTATTTTTTTTATTTTATAAATTTGTTAATACATATCTTTAACATTGTGGTCAACATTTAAATTATAAAATTTACAAACATCATTTTTCCAATTTTGAACAAATTAAAAATATTAAATTAATCACCTAGTGAACTTTCTAAATATGTTTCTAGCAAATGGTCTTTCTCTCAAAGCCTTTAGGCTATAGTCTTTTGCATTTTTTAAAAGTCTCTTAGAAAAGCTGAACCATTTATTTCATGAAAAATATAACATTTTAGGAAAATGCATTCTAAGAAATCATTTTCAATGAAAATGGTTGGTTTTCCTTTATTTGATGATACATGATCGAAAAAGTTTTATATTTTTGGATCTCATTTGGAAAATGATTTCAATCTCATGACTTGCAAAAAAAAAGTTCAATTTTGAATAATTTTATTTCATTTTTTCTTTTCTTTATTATTATTTTTTTAATTTTCTTCCTCCACCAGGTCATTGGGCCTCAATGACGGTGGTGATGGCTAGCAAAGCTTGAGATTGCTAGGACTTGATGAGCTCCACCTTGTTTAGGGGTGAGCAACCTGAAACTTGAAAACCACACTGGTGAGAATCTATAGATTCTAGGTTCTAAGGTATGCTGAGTAGGTTCTAAGTTTCAAAATTTGGGGAACTTATTTTAATGAATAGGTTTTAGGTTTTAAGTTGGTAGAACCTGAAACTTGGAATCTAGAACTTAGAATCTAGAATCTAGAATAAGTTTTTGTGTTTTTCTTAATCTATATTTTTACACGATGTTGAGATATTCTATGGCTTTTGATAACAAGTATATAATTTGGAACCACTAGTTTGAGTTTTTATTTTATGACTGTGAATTTTATTTTCGTAGACCATAAGATTAGTGAAAACTCTAATTGCTTATTTGATGTAGTTATGTTCGGACAATTGTTTTTTTAAAGATAATAATTTTATGTAATACAAGAGCAATTAGTGCATTGAAAATTGTAAAATTTCCTTCAATATTATTTGATAAGTACATATAGACACTCATTCTTAGACAATTGATAATAAAATCCTTATTTATTTTTATTGTTGCGTTTATTTTCGTTTTACTTAATTAAAGATAAAAAAATGGTTACAACCTAGAATTGACATTAGAACTTGTAACATGGTAGCTTCTGGGTTTCAGGTTTCGACAAGTAGGTTCCAAGTTCCAAATAATGAGGAACATGTACTTGATAGGAGGTTTCAAGTTCCAGGCGTAACTTGTAAAAAACTTGTAACTGCTCACCCTAACCTCACTTGAGGTTGGCTTGATAATCGAAAGAGGGAGGAAGAACAAAAACGAAAAAGAAAGAAAAGAAAAAGGAAAGAAAAAAAGGAAAAAAAGGAAAAAAGAAAAGATAAAATATTAAAAAATTTAAGGTGAGAATTTCCGAAAAGTGTTTTCACTTTCTTAAATTAGGGAATTCAATTTCCTAATTTTACACACAAATGTTTTATTTTTATTGGAAAATGTTTTCAGATGATTAATTATTTTGAGTGAACCAAATGGATGAAAGTACATAAAACACTTTTTCGTAAACAAACGCGCTCTAAGTGTGCCTTGCATAAATTCTGCAAGGGACGGCGTGAGTGCTCCAAAGGAAGTGCTGTTACTGTGCAAAGGTGACTTCATCGTGAGTTTTGTGGTGCCATGCTTAATCGCATCAAGAAGTCTCGCTAATTGCATCATGGGGATCCGTTAGTGTTTTATAGTCTATTAAATCTAGTGATAATATTTGTTAATTTTTTTTTATGAGATTGAAAGATTATTTTGTAAGGAATTGTAAGGCTAAAATATTGTGAGTTATTAAATGTAATTAGGGACTGAAAAATATTAAGAATATTATAGTGATTCAAGTATAGTCATAACCTCCATTATATCATTTGATTTATAGTGAATTTCTTTATTACTATCCCCGTGGATGTAGGTCATATTGACCACATCATGTATATCTAGTATTTGATTCTATTTTCAGTAATAACATATAAAATAAACTTCTTAGTCATTTTCAAATGGAGGCATGAATAAATTGTATTGATTTGCAGTCGAAGTGGTGGCTAGGAAACAGACTGCTTAGCAAGAGTGCGCAAAATGGATCTCCTGAACCGAGAACTTGCTAGACTGGATCGAATCATTTGGTTTGTTCTGGTTCTCGAGAGTGTTGGTCTGATTCCATGTTTATAAAAGTGGAACTAGTGTTCAGGTAATCCAATTTTTAGTCCCAGGGAGAATCGGATTGGATCGATTGCATCTACTTTTTTTCTTTATTTCTTCAAAAAAAAGTAACTAGCTTTCTTTTTTTTTAGATTTCTTCGTAACATATAACATTAAATGTGTAAAAAAAGTGATTGATTTCAATGGACTAAATTGAAATCAGACCAAACTAGAAATTGATTACCCTTATTGATTAGACATTTTCAAATGGAGGCATGAATACATTGCAATCTATTAATCATTATTTGGCTTGGGTTTCACTAAGTTAATTTGCGGCCTAATTTCATTAAAACCTCAAATTTTAGATAATGTGTTAATCTTATCCTCAAGTTATTTTTTGTCCGTAAAAGATGATCTAACTTTCACTTTGCTTACAAATCTGTCATCCGGTATTTGTCCGTGCAATTATTTTGTTAGGATCTAATGTGTCAATTCCACGTCATTTTATTCTTCCAATTATTTATATTCATTTTTCTTCCTTTCCTTCTTCTCTTTTCACTTCTACGATGACTGGCCACCATCAATCCAATCATGAGCTAGGAAGCATTGACACTTTTCGGGGGATTCCTATCATGTTGGACACTTCGACACGTGTTCGATACTCTTCAATATTCAGTCAACACATGTCGGAAAATCCGACACTTGACCAACTTTTCCGACACTCTTCAATACTCGAGTCAAGAATTTTGACACTCAATTCCGACATGTACATAGCCAATTTTAAAAAATTTCAATAAATAATGGCTCAAAATGTAAATATGTAAAAAATAAAAAATAAAAAAATAAAGGGGGAAAGAAGAAAAATCTAGTCTTTTCTTCTCTTCCGACTCTCACTTCCCGTGACATACAATTCACCCCCAAGTTTTTTCTCTTTTTTTTCAATATGCTCTGACACATGAGTCCATAATGTTGATTGCTTGTTTTTCTCTCCAAATTCTATAGATTATTGGAATTGAGTTGAATTTGTCAAATTGAAATAATGAATGATATTAACAAATGGTGGATTAATGTTTTTAGTGTAAATTCATTCTAGGATCTTTTTTTATTATCAATTTATTTGTGAATTTGAATCAAATTAATTGATTGAAATAATTATAAAATCGATAGTTTATCATATATGTATAAATATATATATAAATATACATTTAATATATAACGTGTCTCAATGCATTAAAATTCTCTATTTTTTGAGAAATAATGTGTCGATGTGTTGTGTCGTGTCGCATGTTGCGGGTTAGCATCGGTGCTACTTAGGCCATGAGATCAAATTAACCTAGTTCGGTGGCCTTGGGGATGCTGACGCTGCCGCCAACAGGGATGTTGCGGAGGGCACCGCCTGCGGCCCCGTAGCCAGGAAAGCGCTATTCCAAAAGCGGCACGACTAAGAGAGGTTGTTGTAGTAGCAGAACTTGGAACTGCTGGAATCGCAACAAGGGCATTTCCGCAGTTCTTGCTTTGGTAATTGACCCCTCGCCGCTGGTCGAAACAGTGATGATGAGTCTTGGTGCATTTCCTCGCCTACATTTGAGTAAGACTTACCAAAAAGAAGTTCAAGTTCTGAGAGTTTTGAGGACTGAAAATGATCGAAATCAGGGGAATGTTACCTTCATATCTAAATTGGTGAGTAAGTAATTTGAACTCAATAGTCTATACAATGCATAAGAGATGATCGACATGATGAGAGAGAGAGAGAGAGATTTTTGGGCTGTAGAAATGCAAGTGATGACTGATCCTCTCTGATATCTTCTGCCTCACGAGGCATGGTTGCTCACAGTCCCAGGTCAATTTGGCTGCCTGTTACACCAGAGTATTCGCCTGAGATGGATCCATTAATTTCAATATATGAGCGGGTCTAAAACCCAAATCATTTTCAGAGGAAAACTGAACCAAAACCGCGTCTTCCAACAGATTTTACATGCTTCAGGTCTCTAGGCTCTTCGTCTGTAAACCCATGAGCGATATGTCGATATAGTGGCTTTGGCTTGAAGCTTCCATTTGCTTTGAACTCTTTCTTTTCCATACAAGAAAGTACGAAACACGCTGAAGGGATTGGAGTGGTGGAGAGATCGGGCCACGGAGGCTTGCAAATTTTCGAGTTTGAGTACGAAGTGGACAGCACCGGGGGAGGGACGAAAAGGACCTTTTCCGTTGCATTTGTGACCTCATAGAAGCTCTATCTCTTTGAAATCGCTCACTCGGACAAGCCAGAGAGCCCACTTGACACCCGAACATGGATGATGTTGGAGGAAGTTCTCCATTCTATTGATGCTGCTCCTGGCACATGAACATTTTAGTAAGACTTACCAAAAAAAAAGTTCAAGTTACTGGGTGAGGGCTTGGCTGTCACCAGCCCTTGCCAGGGGCTGGGCAAGGCTCGACCTCACCCGATCTAGTGAGGTCGGGCCTCGCCCTTGGCTGGCGAGGGTGAGCTGATCCGGCTAGGGGCGAAGGTGGGCCTCGCCCATGGTTGGCAAGGCCACCCTAGGCGTACTAGAGGCCGGCGAGGTCATCACCCAGCCGGTGGCTGGTTGAGGAAGGAGAGAATTGGAAAAAAAAAAAAAACGAAAAAAAAAAAGAAAGGAAAGAAAAGAAAAGAAAAGAAAATATATAATTCAAAAAGTATTAAAATATTATTAAAAGTTGTTCACGTCAGCATTGGTCATGCCACGTCAACCGTCCGGTGTCCACGTCGCAAAATCCGGCCAAAATTAGCCGAAGGACCGAATTAGCACGGGTTAAAAGTTTTAGGACTAAATTGGCACCAATTCAAAGGTTTAGTACTAAATTGGTACCAATAAAATGTTTAGAATTAAATTGGCACAAATTCAAAAGGTTTAGGATTAAATTGACACCAATAAAAGGTTTAGGACTAAATTAGCATAAATGTAAAAGGTTTAGGACTTTTTTGACACTTTTCTCGATGTCTTTATATTCTTTGTTTCTTCGCCCATTGGAGACAACTAAGGAATCCGAATGACCAGGGTCCACAGGTCCAGCTCGATAAACCAACGCAACTCGAGTTTAAGGATTGGAATCCAAACCCGATCTTACAAGCGAATCCAAGGCCACTGGCAAACCCGTCAAAAACAAAACTTGACTCGGCCAAACATGATATTAAAATTTCTGATGAATTTAAATAAATATAACAAAAAACTTTCGACTGATTTAAATTGATAAATTTACCCCAAATTGATTTTTTGTACACTTATGATAAATTTATTCTTCGTTAGTTTTTATTAAATTTTACAATCAAATTGTTGAGTTGAATGATGCGATAGTTGATAAATGTGTCGGTTTGGGTTTTGCCTTTTATTTGTTACATGTATACCAATTTATGATATTTGGTGATATTAATTCAATTTAACAGAAAACTAATTGAAAATTTCTTGCCAATGTACTAGTTTGGTGTTTTTTATGGTAAAAAAAAATTAATTTTAGATAAATATGTCACATGTGCACCAATTTAGGGTTTTTTGTGATTAAGAAATTACTTTGAAGTAAATTTCCTACAAATGTACTACTTTGATTCGTGATATTAACCTGATAAATTATAAAGTTCACATTCGAGAGAGGAGCCTCTGTTTTTGATTTGATAAGAACAACCTTATATCTTTCATATTACAAAATGAGAATATTTATGCAGTAGTTAATTAAATTCAAGCGTTGGGAGATTTCCATATGAATCGCATGTGTCCCAAAAGAGCACCATGCACTTAAGCTCCAGGGCATTGGATGCGTGCAATGATTACTCCTGATTTATCGGGGCGGCTCGTCGAGATGTTCTCCTATCGATGATTAGTAGTTACTGATTAGGCAACGCTTTTTACCGCACCCAGTACGCGATTTCGCCGCGCTCGTTCTCAAATATCTGCCTGGTGATGCTCATTTAGTTTCATCTTCCCAAGTTAGCTTGATCTCAGAGGCTCCTAATAATATTTGTTTGCAAATTTAACACCTTTTCACGCTTGAGATCTTGGTTGAAAGGTCAAAAAATATGCAGGTGGTCTCATTACTCTTAGCAAAAAAGACTATCTGAGCATATGAACGTGAAAGAAGGAATCTGTTTCGGGTTTAAAATAGACTCTTCTAGTCATTATATCTTATAAGAAAAGCGAACCCAGAAGATACAGAAAGTTATGCTGGTTAAACTCCGAACTGCAAAGCTCTCTTTCATAGCTGAAATGTTGCGAAATTTGAACCTTAATGAGATTCTTTGCACTTCTATTTCAAGAGAAGGTAGTGACCTGACTGAGGAAGATTAACAAGAACACTTTAGAGAGGGGAAAGTGCTGCATACAAACCATTTTCTCGAAACTTAGATGCTGTTCTGTTTTCCAACAGAACTTATAGGAAGTTAGGAACAGAGTCCTCCGAACTACTGAATGCTACATTTTCCTCAACATCAGTTTCATTTATGCTAAACCAACAGACACTCAGCATGTGACATGGGGGAAAGTAAAACCCTTTACCTCTGCTTAAGCCACATCTCAATCTCATCACGATACTCTATTCCTCTACCTTTGATCAATGTTGAAGTAAGTAATATAGTATGTCTAAAAATTGTACAAAGAGAAGGCTGAAGAATGCTCAGTCATTTACTTTCCTCTCTTCTGAGAATCTTTATCACATCTATCCCTCTGTTTTGCTTTTGATTTCCATGCTGAATCTCCTATTTTCATTGAACATGACATGAAAGTGAAGAGACTTTTAGTTTTTATTTCAAACCAGTTCTAGAGGGAACCGGAAATTGAACCTTTGAAGACCGATTCCCAAATATTTTACCAGGAAGCGAGTCGGTCCCCATGTGACCCAGCTTGGTACCAGGAAGCGAATTGGTCTCCATGTGAACCAGCTTGTAATCGGTTGGGTAAGGCCAGTTCGATCTGGTTTCATTGCTCTCCATTCTTTTAACCGCAGAATAAAGCTAGAATTCTCAGCCAGAACATCAGCAGACACCTCTTTATCTTCAATCAGCTTAATTGCATATGCTTCGAACTCATGGAGTCTGTCCCGAAGAAAAGCCAGGTTTGTTGGGTCGCTTTCACTCCTAATGTTGTCCAGCCACTCCTTTGCTTCCTCCACCCTTGCCCAAAAGCAAGTGTCTTGGGTCAAGCTTGCATTTGTGGTCCGCCTATTATTGCCCAGTTTCTCAGTAACAACTCTCTCGGTCCACCAGTGATCGAAAATTTTGTACCTCTCTCTCTCTTCCATTGCTTATGTAGTGGCCTTTCTTCAGGTGCATCCCCGATCGATAATACTCCGCGATGTCCAATGGCTCCACGAGGAGCTTGTAGAGCTGCGACTCCTCAATTACCCAATCTGAACTTCTGTGAAAGTTGAGTGGGAGCTCGTTCCTGTCCATCATGCAAACAACATTGTTCCAAAAGGCAGCAAGCTTGATCCGGTTCAAGTCTATATGGGACTCTCTCTTTGAGGCCCCCCTCTGCTTGAAAGAAACATAGTATCCCCTTTGCTCGTTAGGCTTATCACAACAAGCTTTATACCACTCTATCTCTGCCCTGTAAGGAGTGACTTTGGATAGCCTAACAGCTAAATTGGCAGCATTTAGGTTCGGCGGGCGCCCCATTCGCCTCACCATCTTCAAGCAATCTTTTGCCATTGATGCAATCAATACCTGCAAAAAAGGGGATAAAAAAACTTTTAAACTAGAGGAATTCCACCTGAAAATAAAAGCCTAGATTGATACATTTACAGGTCATGATCCCTTGTCGATCAGCGTCATGTTCCTACCTGTCGATAAGTCCCTGAGGAGTTCAAAGCCATCAAAGGCTTGCTTCATAGCTTGACTCAGAGAGATCTCTTTCCATGAAGCTTCTATTCAAAGACCGACCGGACAGTCTCTCAACATATTGCCCATACTTAAGGTGCTCCTCAATGATACAATTTGGAGAGCTTGTCCTTAGCATCAAGTGCATCATCAGGTTCACAGATATAGCGTTGTCCAAACAAATCGGCGGGCGCCCCATTCGCAGCATTTAGGTTCGGCGGGCGCCCCATTCGCCTCACCATCTTCAAGCAATCTTTTGCCATTGATGCAATCAATACCTGCAAAAAAGGGGATAAAAAAACTTTTAAACAAGAGGAATTCCACCTGAAAATAAAAGCCTAGATTGATACATTTACAGGTCGCGATCAGCGTCATGTTCCTACCTGTCGATAAGTCCCTGAGGAGTTCAAAGCCATCAAAAGGCTTGCTTCATAGCTTGACTCAGAGAGATCTCTTTCCATGAAGCTTCTATTCAAAGACCGACCGGACAGTCTCTCAACATATTGCCCATACTTAAGGTGCTCCTCAATGATACAATTTGGAGAGCTTGTCCTTAGCATCAAGTGCATCATCAGGTTCACAGATATAGCGTTGTCCAAACAAATCGGCGGGCGCCCCATTCGCAGCATTTAGGTTCGGCGGGCGCCCCATTCGCCTCACCATCTTCAAGCAATCTTTTGGCATTGATGCAATCAATACCTGCAAAAAAGGGGATAAAAAAACTTTTAAACTAGAGGAATTCCACCTGAAAATAAAAGCCTAGATTGATACATTTACAGGTCGCGATCAGCGTCATGTTCCTACCTGTCGATAAGTCCCTGAGGAGTTCAAAGCCATCAAAAGGCTTGCTTCATAGCTTGACTCAGAGAGATCTCTTTCCATGAAGCTTCTATTCAAAGACCGACCGGACAGTCTCTCAACATATTGCCCATACTTAAGGTGCTCCTCAATGATACAATTTGGAGAGCTTGTCCTTAGCATCAAGTGCATCATCAGGTTCACGGATATAGCGTTGTCCAAACAAATCGTGCCCTCATCTGAACAAAACAAGTAATTCCCGAGCGGCCAAAACAATCTCCCTCCCGAGCCTTCCCCTGCCTTCACCAGACGCTCCATGTTGGCCGCAGCGAAGGAAAATAACGAGGCTTTGTCTTCTTCTATTAATTGGAGGTTAGTGATATTCATAGAGCTCGGTGACATCATACACATGTGCCAGAATCTTAATAGGAAGCGCCAGATGCTAGTCTGAACAAGTGATTGGTCGAGAAATAGCCTTGGCATTACATCATGTGTCCACACAACGTTGTAGAAGCTGCCGCCCCATCCTTCGCAGAGGATGGCTCGGGAAAGCGACTCATTGCCGAGGAAAGGAGAGCCGAAACCAATGCATAGGACTGAGGGTGGTGAGAAGATGGATTTGAGGTCGGAGAGGAGCCAAAGAGCTGAGAGGCAGGCGACTGATCCTCCTATGGAATGGCCCGTGATCACTATTGACTTGGTTTCGGCCAGCAAGCTATGAATCTGCATGCACAATTGAGATTTCCTGAAATCTAGTTAGACACTGCGTGGAAAAATCTTGATTACAACGCTTCTAAAGCTTCGCTGAAAAATCATCTTATGCCGTAGAAGAGTTATAATGATAGATTTGATAGAAAATCATTTGGTCGTAAATTTTCAACATACGGAAATGTTTATTAAGCAAGTGAAAACAACACTAGCATGTTCAGCAAGTGATGATAAGTGTGCAAATATGTGTTTTTAACACGTGAAGAGAATGTATTTATATGTATCGCTCTTGTATTTAGATAATCTTGTGAGAAGAGTACCCTCCATGACCAGGAGATCTGTCCCATGAAGTCATGAATGAACTATTCGGTTCGGCTGACTGCAAACCCGAATCATGATCGGATCCATGGTAATTCGAAATTCGGACCCAGAGGTTACCATGGACCAAACGGGCGGACAGACCCGCTGCCCATGCTTGATCAATGTGGATTGGCCCAAAGGACAAAATCTCGGGGCCTGAAGAGCTTGACCAGCCCACTTCGGCCAGTCCATGACTTAATAAAATTTGATATTTTTAATCGTCACCAACCTTGCGAAAGTTTTAAAGCTCCCCCGGCAGATCCATGAATAACGTTTACTTCTGGAAATTGCTAAGCTGGGTTTGAAAATCAGGGCGCGCATGGTATCGAACCGTGGACAAAAACTTTCAGGCTCGGCAGTGTCGCAAGGAAGAAAGCTCAGAAATTAAAAAAAAAAAAAAGGCTAACCAATGGCGACAGCACCTTCGCGAAAGTTTTCAAGCACCTCCGGCAACTCACTGTGAAATGTAACTTTTCGAAAAGAGTCGATAACGCTAGCGACAAGCAATAGAAATTGCTAACCTGGGTTTGAAAGTCAAGGCAAGCTTGATAACGAAGAAAGAGGTGAAGCACTCCGGAGTGGACCATGATCGGCTCCTCGCCATCGTAATGGCATTTCAACGGCGCGAACAGCCCTTGGCCTGCCACATCCAGCGGCACTAGCACGCCGCAGTTCACATCCCAACCGAGCGCCGGCATCTCTTGGACGCCTGAGAACGCCACATACGCCACGCCCCCGACTTGCTCCGCCACGAAGGCACCGACCTGCATCGCGTTCGCAGTGCCGCACAGCCTCCACGCCTCGTTCGGCAGTGGGGTCGAAGTCAGGAAAGTCGCCAACATCTCGCTGGTCTCGAACCTTTCCAGGACAAACAAAGGGAAAAGGAAAAGAGAAACGGAAAACAGAGCAAAGAAGTTAAGGTGAGAAACGAAGTAGTAGCTGGAAACATGGGAACGCCAGGAAAATCAGGTGAGCAGGAGAAGGGAGGGAGGAGTAGGCTGTTACGATGAAGCTTCGGTGTCCATGGTCTCCTCTTTTTGCCCGTTTTGCCCGGGAAGTGAAATGAATATCAACCCTGAATTTATGATTTGAAGCCAGGCCGGCGAGTTGGATCTTTGCTGACGACTGGACGCTGATTTCCAGAGGCAAACTAACCGATGAAAGACAAGAAGATAGAGATATGGAGAGCGAATGGAGGAGACCGTGGCGTTTGCGTTGGGGACTCTTCATGCAGTTAGAACTTATCGTCCTATCTGTCTTTTCTTTCCCATTTCTTTTTTAAATATGACTAAGGACGCAATAATGGGCCTTTAAAACACTCTGTCAAACACAATAGTCTGATTATATTGGTCCTTCGTGCTCCATTTTTTAATTAGATTTTCTTATTTGTTTTCTTGCGGGTCTCGTGATCCCCTCCCTTAGACTTCTTCCTTCCCTCTAAGAGAAGGAGATGTTCAGGGAAAATGTCAATATTAAGTGGTTAGTGTAACGTAACTTTTAATTTAAATCCTATTATAGATTAATACGTATTTGCTTAGTTGGAATAAAAAAGAAAATTTGAACTTTTTCTTTTCTTTTTTTTTCTCCGCCCACTCCGTGGCTCTTCAATTCTGCATTTCCATGTCCGCCGGGCACCGAACAAGCAGTCATCGCTCGACCGCCATCATACTATATTATGCTCATGGTATAGTATGAACAGTTTTTTGAAATTGTCAATAAAATGGAATGGTCTGACTAGACCCGAAAGATCTTTCTCATGGCTCCAGATCTGGAAGTTCGACCGGCTCTATCGAATGGTTGCGATGAACATATGATGCAGAGGGTTGTTGGGAGCGACGGAGTGAAGAAGGCAATGCTAATGAGGAAGATGGTGATGATGGTAGAGTGGAGCTATTGGTGAATAGAGAGAGACTCTGTGTTGGTGTTTTTGTTTGTAAGGACCCCAAGCTCCATTTTTGCTGGTTTTTGTTTCTGAGCAAAGGCTCGAAAGCAACTCAAGCTTCATTTACCCGACCACACTCGTTTTTGTTTTTGGTTTATGAGACGAACCTCCAGCGCCATAACTGCAGATCCGTAGATGAACGGGCAGCTAGTTCCTCCAAATTCGAAGATGGAGCTCTTCGTCGGGAAGACGGAGCCTGGCGGCGGCGAGTTTGGCAACACTTGAGCCTCGCCAGATTGGTGAGCCGCAAGCTTGGCTTGCTTGTGGTTGGTTGCCAGCCGTCACGTGGCCAGCGACCATCTTAAAAAAAAAAAAAATTTAAAAAAAAATTAGAAAGAAAGAAGTGGGGACTAGTAAGGGGTATAAGATACGAGAGTGAGTATGAAAAATATTTTCTCCAACTTGAAATATAGAAAATATTTTTTCCAATTTTAGAAGATTTATTTTTCTTTTCATGAAAAATATTTTTCCCAATCACATACATTTTCCATAAAACAAACATAAAAAAATCTAAAAATTATTTTTTATGAAATGATCAGAGCCTAGGAGATTTCTCTCTCATGTGACCACTTAGAGCAATAGAGGAAGGGGAATGGAAACTTCCCACGCTTGTGTAGACAGAGGCAATTGAGTCAATCCTCACGACCCACGACAGCATCCTCTCGACCCGCCTGAGTGGAGGCTCTTGCGCCACATGTCTTACTCGACAACATCACGAGTGAGTGTTGGTAGAGAGTGGAGCATACCAGCGAGGCATGAGGGGGTTGTGCACCATGCATATGATGAGCTGCGGCGAAGGAGGAGGAGGGAGCTAGAAAGAGTGAGAGCGGTGGCCTCGAGGCATACTCTCAGCAATCTGAAACACTTACTTATAAAAACAAAACCCTTCTCTCTCTACACAAGGAGTGAATTAAATTCGCAAAAGCAGCTTTGCTCACAAAGCAAATCTTCTGGGGCATTTCATTACCTTTTGTCTCGCTTCTCCCCATATTTATTTTTCCGAAAAATCCATTGGGCCACTGTGCTAAATTTCCTCTCAAAGTGCGTGAATTAGACTTTTAAAGGTTGAGCAGTCGGATCAGTAGCCGTACAGACAGAGTTGGTCAAGGAGAGGAGAGCTTCGTTGACGTCCTACTAGTGGCGGGTTCACGAGTCCCTGACTACAATATGTAAGCACGAGGACATTTCCTTTTTATTCTCCTTTTCTCTGTCTTCGGAGAGAGAATGGAGAGAAGGAAGTAGATTAAGCAGAGTGGACATGGGCACCCACAAGGAAAGAAAAAAAAATTCAATAAAAGAATATAATTAAAAAAAGGTGTATGAAACAAAAAGTGAAACTCTTCTTCTTTTTTCTTGGTCTTATTTTACATCTATTCTAACTGTCACTCTCAATTTTTTTCCTATTTCCTTATAAAGTGCGGAAATCAAAATATATATCTAAAACTAAATCGTCTTTATTCCTAACACTATCTCTCCATTCTAAAGAGAAAGGTGGTCATTGAGATTGCCTCAATGGTCAATTCTATTTTAGAAAAGCAATTGAGGGATGCTTATCCTTAAAAATGGTGGGACATAAAGAGGATAACGTTGTTGGAAAAAAACGTCAGTACATATTTGATCGTGAGTTGTCAATACGGGAGACGACCTGGCATGGTTTGCCAAATTACATTTCCACAACTCCAGTTTTAGAAAATAAATTTCCATTGAAGCACTAAATGGTCCAAGAGAGTTACTTCTGCTTGTCCCTTTGTCTCGCTGCTCTTGCAACTCTATCCCTTCCTTTCTCTTTGAAGAGGGACCACAGGTATGAAGGAAAGTTTGCAAACAGCAACGCTAGTCGTAGTCAAATTGATATCGTAAATTAAAGTAGTAACTGATGTCTTAAATGATTATTGGAATAAAATATGGCTTGTTTATCTAAATGTCAACTTCCAATATGATACATCACTTAAGCACGGGAAACATTATCTAAAAAAATTCTAAACCTATTGTACTTTGATCAATTCAATCCCAAACCTCTTGACAATTTGCCTATTTAGTCAATCTCAACAAATTTGGCTAGAAATCACTAACGTAAACACTAATCATTCTGAGGGTGTCAATGGGTTGGATCGGGTCGGGTCTTGATGTTACCCGACTCGACCCGATCTGACCCGAAAGGCATAAAACACAAAGAAGGAAAACGGATTGGGTCGGGTCGGGTTTCGGACCAACAAGTCAAATCTAATTATACACATGCCATCAAATCAAAACTCAAAGCATTTTCCATCATTCAACATTTAAAGCACAATAAAACATGAAAGTCTAGCGTACATAATAAACATAAACAACTAAGTGGACAAAGCACATTATTTAATTGCCTCCTTTTCATTTTCATTGCAATTTTCTTTTCATGTTTCAAAGGGCAAATGGGTAGGGTTTCGTGATAAAAGCCGGTGGCTGCTGCCTGCTAATCACCCGGATCCGCCGAAAACGAAAATCTAGAAAGCGAGCAAAACCTGAGTAGGCTCCATATGCAGGAGAAAACGGGCAACAGGGGCATGCCCCCATCAGTCACTGTTTCCCATCTGGAGAGATGATAATTTGCATGCGGACAAAGCCCTATGGACAAACCCACGAGAGGCCGAAAACAATGCGAAACCCCGAACGCCAGTTAAGGGAATCCGAATCCGAATCCGAATCCGAAAGAGAAATGGCAGCGGATCCCGGCGAATCAGACCAGACATCCATCTCTCCCCAGACCTGTGAACGAGAAGAGACCGTTCGCTCTTCGCTAGAGGCCAACGCGGCCAGTTGGTAAGGCCCTTACCGTAAGGGAACACCGGAAAGCTCCCTCCCACGCAAGCATCGAGCCCACGTCCTCTGCTGTGCCTCCCCCGCACGGGCCTCACAGGTAGTGCTTGTCCACGCACGTGGCTGGAGCCGGAGCGAACTGGTCGGTCGTGAGCTCCGACCCAACGTTTCCCTAAAAATGGGACAACTATTGTTCGGACAAACCAACCTGGTTCAACAAAGGGGCTGCCATGGACAACAGTTGAAGGACGGGCCTCCGCCAACGGTCGACGGCCTTCTCAAGCTCTCTGGATATCTGGTTCTCTACCTTTCAATTCTCGGTCTCTCTAATGTTTTTTCCCCATTCTCTCTTCTGTCGGTTTTTTCTCTCTCGGATCCAAGAGCTTTGGCGAAGGTGGAGAAAATGCGTCAGCGGTTCGTCGGCCGCGTTCGAGGCGCGGTGGCCGCAGGGCTTCTCTCTCGCTCTCTCTTTTTCTGACTGTCTGTCCCTTTCTCTCCGCCCTCTCCCTCATATCCCTTTCTCTCTACCCTCTCCACGTTCGAGAGAAGGTTTGGGTGAGAGTTTGTTTATTTGTTCATGGGCTGAACAATGTTCTGGACCTAACCCGATCCAAAAGATAGCTGTTTACTTATTTTATAATTGTGACCCGAATATTATTAAAATTCGAAATATGTATCATATTTGTTTTGTGTTTGGGTCGTGTTTGAGTCGGGTCGAGTCAAGTTTTTGGACACCCCTACCTCGACATGAGTTTCATTTATGCTATATAGAGGGTTTCTTTTGAAAAGAAGTTGATGCTTTTCCAAGATCATTTAATGATCTTGTCTTTGTGAATTTCTAACAGACGATTGGTTCCCTTTGTTTTTAGGATGTGCACCTTGCCAGCCATTGCTTCATGATGTCGCGCTTGGCTTGAAGCCATAGGCCTCAATGCTGGCATCGGCACTCAGGTAGATTCCTTATTCTGTTTGCTTCTTTTTCTGTTTCCTGTTGCATTTCTACTTCCAAGTATTTACCAAAGCTCGGTACAGTGAATTGATCCAACGACTGGTTTCAGAAGGCAAATGCAGGATCACAAACCCTTCAGAGAATCATATTATTGTGCTGTGAAACAAATAAAGATGGCGGCTACCTTTTGCCGAAGTGGACTCTTCACGTTTTCTTATAAGTAGGAATATTTCATTGTTGGAAGTAAGAAGCAGCAAGTCGTATGAGGAAAAATTTTGCAGTTGCAGAAGGCAGAACACTCAATTACCTGCCAACATAAAATCAGGAGGTCCGCTTTTCTGTTGTCAAGCCACATCTCATCTCAACACGAAGTCACGAACCTCCATTTCGCTACCTTTTACCAATACTGAAGTAATATAGTATGTCTAAAGTTGTACAAATGGCAGGCTGAAGGATGCTCATAGGCATTTATTTTCCTCTTCTGAAAATCTTTATAACATCTATCCCTTTTCTTTGATTTTGATTTCCATACTGAATCTCCTATTTTATTGAACATGACATGAAAGTTAAGAGAATTTTAGTTTTTACTTCAAACCAGTTCTACATGGAATCGGAAATCGAACCTTTGAAGACTGATTCCCAAATATTTTACCAGGAAGCGAATCAGTCCCTATGAGACCTAGCTTGGTACAGCGAAGTGAATCGATCTCTGTGTGAACCAGCTTGGAATCAATCATGTGAGGCCAGTTCGATTTGGTTTTAGCGCTCTCCATTCTTCTAACCAAGAACTAAAGCTCGAATTCTTAGCTAGAACATCAATAGACACCTCTTTTCCTTCAACCAGCTTCATTGCATATGCTTCGAACTTATCGAGTTTGTCTTGAAAAAAAGCTAGGTTGTTTGGGTCGCTCTCCCTCTTGATTTTGTCCAGCCACTCCTTTGCTTCCTCCACCCTTGCCCAAAAGCGAGTGTCTTGGGTCAAGCTTGCATATTTAGTCCTCCTATTATGGCCCAGTTTCTCCATAACAACTCTCTCGTTCCACCACTGATCAAAAATTTCGTACCTCCTTTCTCTTCCATTGCTTATATAGTGGCCTTTCGTCAAGTGTATCCCCAACCGATAATACTGCGCGATTTCCAATGGCTCCACGAGGAGCTTGTAGAGCTGCGACTCCTCAATTACCCATTCTGAACTTCTGTGAAAGTTGAGTGGGAGCTCATTCCTATCCAACATGCGTATGACATCATCCCAAAAGGCCGCGAGCTTGAACCGGTTCATGTTTATACGGTACTCTCTCTTTTTGGCCCCCCTCTGCTTGAAAGAATCATAGTATCCTTGTTGCTCGTCAGAGTTATCGCAACAAGCTTTATACCACTCTATCTCCACCCTGTAAGGAGCAATTTTGGATAGCCTAATGGCTAAATTGGCGGCATTTTGGTTCAGTGTGCACCCCATTTGCCTCACCATCTTCAAGCAACCTTTTGCCATTGATGCAATCGATACCTGCAAAGTAGATGAATCATAGAACTTATAAACTTAGAGGAGTTGAAATCGGGAATAAAAAGCCTAGATTACAAATCATGATCCCTTGTCGATCTAAGGTGCCGTGTTCCTACCTCTTGAGATGTCCCTGAGGAGTTCAAAGCCATTGAAAGGCTTGCTTCATAGCTTGATTCAGAAATATCTCCTTCCATGAAGCTTCTCTTTATAGACTGACAAGTCAATCCTTCGACATACCACCCATAATTAATGTGCTCCTCAATGAAACAATTTGGAGATCCTGTCCTTAGCATCAAATGCATCATCTTGTTGACAGATACAGCATTGTCCAAACAAATTGTGCCCTCGTTTGAACAAAACAAGTAATTTCCAGACGGCCAAAACAACTTCCATCCAGAGCCTTCCACCGCCTGCGCCAGGTGCTCCATGTTGGCCGCAGCAAAGGAAAATAACCAGGCTTTGTCTTCTTCAGTTAATTTATGGCTAGCGAAATTCATGGAGTTTGGTGACATCATAGAAGTGTACCAAAATCTTATGAGGGCCTGCCACAGGGGGGTTGGAACACGTGATTGGTCGAGAAATAACCTTGGTATTATATCGTGCGTCGACACGATGTTGCAGAAGCTGCCACACCATCTTTCACGGAGGATGGCCTTGGAAAGTGACTCATTGCCGAGGAAAGGAGAGCCGAAACCAATGCATAAGACTGAGACAGATGGAAAAACGGATTTGAGCTTGGAGAGGAGCCAAAGAGCTATAAGGAAGGCAATTGAACCTCCTTTGGAGTGGCCTGTGATCACTATTGACTTCGAATTATCCAACAAGCTATGAATCTGCATACACATTCAAGAATTCCTGAAATCTGGTTAAAAGCATCCTAAGAAATTCTCGATTACAATGCTGAAAAATCAACCTACGCCAGATTATGTCAGATTAGAAGAGTTACATGAACACATCGGATAGGAAATCATTTGTTGCACTGCAATTGCTAAACATACCGAACTGTTCATTAAGCAAGTTAAAACAACACTAACATGTTTGGCAAATGATAATTTGCCAAACAACACTCATCGACTTTTTCAAAAAAAAAGTCGATGATGATATGAAAAGATAATTTTGTATTTCTAATAAATATGGAAAAAAATGTAAAACCTAGGAAGGAGAGGAAAAAAATAGGAATTATTAATCTTAAAATTTAGTTAGACGGTAATAAAGATTAAATTTTCATGAGTGATCTGATCAATCGTGAGATACCTCTCTCTCTTTTTTTTCTTTCTTTTACTTTATCTATTTTCATTTTTTTTTAATTTAGCAAAGATACTATCATGAATATCAAAAAGAAAAGTTGTAACGGATGAACTAACCTGGGTTTGAAGATCAGGACGCGAATGATAATGAAGGAAGCGGTGGAGCACTCCAGAGTGGACCATGACCGGCTCTTCACCTTCGTAACGGCGTGTCAGTGGCGCGAACAGCCCGTGGCCTGCCGCATCCAGCGGCGCCAGCATGGTGCAGTTCGGATCCCAACCGAGCATCAGCAGCTCTTGGATGCCCGAGAATGCCACGTACCCCACGCCCCCAACTTGCTCCGCCACGAAGGCACCACACCCCGTCGCGTTCGCGGTGCTGCACAGCCTCCACGCCTCCTTCAGCAGCGGCGTCGAAGCCAGGAAAGTCCCCACCATCTCGCTTGTCTCGAACCTTTCCGGGAAAACAAAGAGAAAAGAGAAGAAAATAAGAAGAGAAAGCAAAACCTAAGGGAATAAGGGAGGGGGGAGAAGGGAGGATTTCGTTACGGTGAAGCTTCGGCTTCCATGACGATGAATATCGATTTGGGCAAGAGCTACAAGCCGGAAAGTATATGAACTCTCTACGCACCGATCCATTCAGGGCACACTCGTGGGTCTTTTATTTCATGATTTGCCTGTGGTCAATTACTATTTTGCCCTCCGCTGTCCGCTGTTCTGCATCTCACGGTGTCTTGCATTACGCTCTCTGTGCGCTGAGCCTGTGGTCAAATTACAGATGCTGCCTCCTCTTATCTGCCAAACACGCTTCTGATTTGATGTGAGTAACGGATCAACCCCAGATTGGTATACCGATTAATTTGCTAGGCTAATAACATGAATAACCCTAGATTAGTATACTTATAATAAATTTACCGTCAAAAATCCCAATTTATCCCAAACTGATACACGTGACAAATTTACCCTCCATTAGTTTTTGTTAAATTTTACTATCAAATTATTGAGTTGGATGACATGTAATAATTGATTGTCATATTAGTTTTGGATTTTACTATTCATTTGTCATAATTGTACTAGATTGTTACAATTCAATTCAATTTAACGGATGATATATTTGTTACAAATATATCGATATGGTCTTTTTATCATTCAAAAACTTAGTTTTGGATAAATTTATCAATTTGTAGTTTTTTGTGATTATTTGAGATAAATTTATTACATGTGTACCGGTTTGAGATTTCTAGCAAAAAAATTAGTTTGTAACGAATTTATTATAAATATATTAATTTGAGATTTTTCACAACATTAACCTTATTTTTTTTGTAATATGATTTTTTAATACTCCAGGCACCATCTATGAAAGCAATAACTTGAATCCTTTTAATGCATGGAATTATGGCATTCTGCTTTGACCTTGAATTTGTCTGCCCAGTATTGGAAGCTAGTGAGAGTGTAAGCTTGAACTTTCATGCCATAACACTAGCATTAATATGAAGCCTTCAGAAATTTCGCAGCAACTCCCTGTCGATTGACCGGAGGCAATAAATTTCGCACCCCGATACTTTATAGGATGAGGTCTTCGTTTTCTTTCGAGTCAGGGTCCCATTTATTTTAGTTTTGTTTTTGGAATGTTTTAATCTCGTCAATTTCTTTAAAGTGAGAGTGGGTTTGCATTCAAGTTTTTAAAGATCCATCTAGCTAGAATGACTTTTAAATTTTTATTTTTAATTTGCTCTTGATATGGTATTCGAATTCTGACATGAATATTAATTTCGTGCACCCCAAACCTATAAGATCTTTTAGAATTTTGGGAATCTATTCAACATCCGAAAACTAAAAAGAGTGCTTTTTTTATTTATTTATTGAAGTAACAAATCGAATAGAAAAAGAATCATAACGATTGTCGTGTAGCATTTTCTACGCGTCAGTCGGTCGGCCTCACTTTTTGTTCTTTTCCCCGACGTGGCTGACATTTACTTTTGCGAAGGCTGTCATGCCTTGAGAAAATTACGTGATTACGTAGCGCCTTACGTGATCGGATTGTGAGGCGCTGACGTAGCGCCTTACGTGATCGGATTGTGTGGCGCTGACGTATGGTGCCAAGTCGCCACTTTTGGGCTCTTCATGAACTGTCTATGAGGAATCAACTTTACATATTAGAATAACTCATCGATGTCGAGGCTAATGTAGTGTTTTTTTTTTTCTCTTTTTTCCATAAAATTATCGGATTTCCTTCGTTCTCTTAGGCGATGCCCTTTGGCTAGGGCCAAACATTGAAGATATTTTGTAATAAAATAAAATCCTTGACATGAGACTGGTCATCGCCTATGCAGGCCTCGCTCTTGCCTAGGCAAGGCCAACCCTCGCTCAGGTGAGGCACAATGAAGCCGCTCCGACTTGTGTGAGGGTTAGTTTGGCTTGACCTCACCAAATTTGGCTAGGGAGGTCTCGCTTGGCTGCGCCTAGACGGCTAGTGCTCGCCCCTAGCTAGGCAAGGCTGACTCTCACTTGTGGCTGGTGAGGTTGGTGAGTGCGACCTCGTCGGCGACATGGCTATGGCACGGTGGCTGGCGATGGCCATCAGAAAGAGAAGAGGAAGAGGAAGAGGAAGAGAAAAAAAAATTCAAAAAATTATTTAAAATTTCAATAAATTCAAAAAAAAATTAGAATATTATTGAAAATGTCTATATCAACAATTTCTTTTCTAGATTAGTCGGATGGATTGACTTGGTATCAATATAAAAAATGTTTAAGATTCAATTGGTCAAATTGAAAAATTTAAGACTAAATAAGTGCCAATACAATAAGTAGGGATGAGCATGATTTTAGAGTAGAACCTAGAACGTAAGAACCGCATTGGCGGGAATTTGTAGGTTTCAAGTTTCAAGGTATGTATGATAGGTCTTAGGTGAACCTGTACCCAATGGTAGGTTTTAGGTTTTATGTTTTTGGTTGATGGAACTTGGAATCTGTAACTCGTAACTTAGAATCTAGAACCTAGTACAAGTTTTTGTGTTTTTCTTACTCTATGTCTTCACACGATTGTAAAATATTCCATGATGTTTGATGATAATTCAATTATCATAATTGTATAATCTGGAATTACTAATCTAAACTTTCATTTAATAATTGGAAATTTAATTTCTATAGACTATGAGACCAATGGAAACTCTAATTGTTTCTTAAGATAATGATTCTATATAATACAAGAGCAATCAATGCATTAAAACCATAAAATTTCCTTAATACTATTCGACATGTGTATATGGACAATTGTTCTTAGGCAATCAATAATAAAATCCTTGTTCATTTTTATTATTGAATTTATTTTCATTTTGCTTAATTAAAGATGAAAAAAAAAATTATTAGAACCTATAACTGACTTTGGAACATGTAATAAGGTAGGTTCCGGGTTTCGATAGGTAGATTTTAGATTCCACAAAATGAGGAACTTATATCCGATGGTATGTTCTAAATTCCAGGCAGAACATATAAGAAATTTGGAACCATTTACCCTTAAGAATGGGCAAAATAGGAAAAAGAAAACCAGAAAAATGAGAAAATCAATCCGGACCATCAAAATGTAAAAAAACGAAAGGGAAGAGAAGAGAGACTGTTGCTGACATAGACCGAGCTTGCGCCTCGCGAGCCTTGAGATAGAGAATGGCCTTATCGACATCGGTGGCCTTGAGTCCTTAACAAACAAATTCCCCATAAATTAAAACCGAACTTTCGTGGTCAATGCTCATCGATGAAGTCAAAAGTTGTTTCCGCGTACAAGTACAGGGGAAAATGATGGAGCGAGGGGCTTTCCCCGTCGATCAAAACACTGGTCGGGGAACCCTAGGGATACGGGAGATTTTCGCGTCCGTCATTCGAAAGAGGGATATTTTCCGTTTGTCGGATTTGCTAAAAAGAGGAACGGAACTGTCCGATTGATCCGTCAAACGTGCTAAGAATGTTTTCTCTACTTCGTTCGTCCGTTCGTCAGAGACGACCAAGGGGAATCCGAGTGACCAGGGTCCGCGGATCTAGCCCAATAAATCAACCCGACTCGAGTTTAAAGATTGAAATCCAAATCCGATCATACAAGCGAATCTGAAACCTCTGCCAACCCGTCAAAAACAAAACTTGACCCGGCTGAGCATGATACTTAAATTGCTGATGAATTATAAAGTTTAGATTTTTGAGAGGGTCGCTTTGATAAGAATAACTTCATATCTTTTAAATTATAAAATGAGAGTATTTACGTAGTTAGTGGATTAGATTGGAGCGTTGGGAGATTTCCATATCAATCATATATGTCCCAAAAGAGTACCGTGCACATAGCTCCGGGGCATTGGACGTGCGCAACGATTTCTCCTGATTTATGAGGGCGGCTCATGTTAGAGACGTTCCAACAACATACTGACGATATTAGAACAATAAAATAGAATTCAGGCACGGTTTGAACCTTATGAAAAAGGTTTGGGTTCAAGTTAAAACTTGATCGAGACTGGTACTCGTGTTTGGATTCAGGCACGGTTTGAGCCGTGGGACGAACTGGGACGAACCGAAGGAAATCAAGTTGTCAGATCTTTGATTTTCATATTTGAACCTGTCTGCCATGATGTGTGTTTAGCCAAAAAATTCCATGGTTCAACATGACTTATGGTCCCCTCACAGATATGTGTATGCTGGCTTTCAGCGTATCTCTTGCAGGCCAAGGTTAAATCAAAACGTTCCAGCAACAATGTGACCCCCCAACAACATTATGCAGAAAAGCAACTTCTTCGGTTAGTGCATTTGTAAGTCAGAGTATAGATAAGACTCGAGATCAACTACCAACAGCATCCCTAATGCAGAAAGCCAACTCCTCATTTGCAGCACTGATTAAAGTGCTGGTGCTTCTAATTTTGAGAAAAGCTTCACTAGGAGCGTCAAAGCGCAAGATACAAGCATTGCTTGATCCATCTGTAGCACTGTCTTCTTGTAGAGATCCACCAATACCCATCTCCGATAAACGAGCCAGGAACCTTTGAAAATGTAGAGCCCCTCAAAGCAATGGGGGCTCACTTTTTGAGCAGGATAGCTAGTCGCTAGGTACAATCCGCCTTCTGGCATCACTTATGACGAGGTTTCCTTTCAATTTTGTGATGCTCAGGTTTTGGTCTTTCAAGTTTTTCGAACGTAATTGAGAGATCAAGTCTGCTGCGATTTCTAGTTCTGAATCTTCCTTCAGGGTAGGCAGCTTTAATGTCTCGTTCACAGAGTAGTGAAGGACTGAGTATGAGTCTGCTGGTGACATGATCTGATGACTAAAATCTTCAGGTAACTATCTTCAACAGAAAGTGCAAGAATAGAGAAGCCGTCAGTCTGAAGTACCATCGTCAGAAAGAGAATGTATGGAAGATGTTGCAAGACATGGAATAAAGGTTGAACCTTCTTCAACCTACAAGTGAGGCCGATCCATGAGATAAAAATGTGCAAGCAGAATACTTCGACAGTTAAGGACATGCATGAATGCAAAGCAATTGGTCCGGTGGAGCAGTTCAGTCTCATGAAGAAAAGGCAATATAGCCAATGCATGGTCCTTACACTATTCCTAAAAGAAATGAACATCGAAGGACCTTCATCTTCATCTCCTTTGGATCAAAAGGCAAGAGAGCTATATCACTATCCATGCCCTCCTGCAAATGGAACAAAAGGTTCTGCTTGAATGGCTCTATTCGCTGAAAAATAGGAAAGAGATAAGCACTTTTTGTTGTTAGACGAGTGAGGATATCTCAGCACCTCCCAGATGAGTAATTATTTTTCATCCCCATGCCAGCGTCTGAGCAAATGAACAGCTGGGCCAAGTCGCAAACTCCCGTGAGGACAAAATACAATGCATGGCACCTGCCAATGGAGCCTGCACACATTCTAACAGCTATCAGAGGATACACTTACGGGGTCAATTCCAAATAAAACCGCAAAACTTCAGATCTAGTCTCAAATCTACTCCGAACTTTTTTGTCTTAAAAAAAACCATAAACTTTAGGTTCAGTTTCAAATCTGCTTCGAACTTTTCTTTAATTTCAGAAAAAATCCTAAACTTTAATGTCAATTCCAAATCTGCCATGAATTTTGTTTTGTCTAAAAAAAAAGGTCAATACTATAAAAACCCCAAATTAGTACATATGTGACAATTTTACCCAAAATTAATTTTTTGACCAACAAAACAAATTTACCATCAATTAGTTTACGTTAAATTTTACTATCAAATTGTTGAGTTAGATAACACGTGGCAATTGACCGGTATATCAATTTGTGATTTTACCCTCCATTTGTACTAAAAAAAATCACCAATTTTGGATATGTTTTCAAATATGTCCCATGGTCTAGTCTCAATTTAACATTGTATTTTCACATAGATAATAAATACACATCGGCAAGATGTCATAGAAAATTCAAAATAAAACCGTTTTAGGATATAAAAAATTAGGGATTACTAACATGGCTTTGGGACAAAGGTTAAGACTAGAGTAAAAATTGATGATTTTCTTTTTGACAAAAAAATTGGAATAGATTTGGGATTTGGTTTAAAGTTTAGGGTTTTTTCCGAGACAAAAAAAAAAGTTTGTAGCACATTTGGGACTAAACCTAAAGTTTTGAGTTTTTTCTGAAATAAAGAAAAGTTTATGATAGATTTGGGACTAAATCTAAAATTTAGAGTTTTTTAAGAGATAAAAAAAGTTTGGAGTAAATTTAGAATTAAGTTTAAAGTTTGAGATTTTTTTGGGGGAATTTGCCGTACAATTAGGTGACAAATTGCACAGTGAAAAGAAAAGGTTGCCGTACAATAGCTTAGATGAGTAAATTGCATGATACACTTGCAGCCTTTCTCCATTGAAAAGCTTGACATGTGCAAATAATGGCTCGCCTGAGAACAACTTTGAAGGACATAAAATCAACAAAAAATCTGCTTTTAGTACCGGTGTAAACCTATAGTTGGAGACTTCCTACATATATAAATCATACGCCCCAAGTTACATACCTTTTCTTGCCTTTGTTTGCACACCCACTCAGGTATTATGTTGGTAAATGCCAATAACTCTTCTGCTACTGACGAGATAACAAATATGGGAACCTATGGAGAGAAGAAATGGCATTACAAGGACTTTCTTTTATTATAAGACAAAGAACTCTGAAGAACCACTCTTCCAAAAATATTGATTGCCTTTTTCATTTTGGAGTATGTCGTTCAGAAGTACATTGGATGTAGACTTCGCTCATAGTAGTGAGAGTGACTCTAGTTCGCAAAAGCAATCGCAAAAGATAAACTCCTGAGACTAAAACTGCACAATCACCTAGGAGATAACACTACCGGGTTGACCACAGCCAATAATTTTTATCCAGCAAAACTATAGGAGGATTATGTTTGTTGCTCTCTTTGGTTCTGAAGCACAAGATCCCATTGCTGTTTGAAAATGCAAAAGGAGTTCCCACATCTTTACATTGTAAAACCCATCACACAAGCAAGACAAGCAGATTGAACATACAATCTGCAGAATCAGCTACTCTCATCGAGTTAGCTTGGTTTACAGTTAAAATGTGGTGACTGCCAATCTAACTAACAAATACGCCATCAAATCCTAACCAGATGAAGACATGCTTAGGGCATCCAATGGGGACAAAGTGCCAATTATAGATTGATTATAGCTTGTTCAGGGTTTCAGCAGAAGGATTAAACATAGCATACTAATTGATCACCTGACTTTTTCGAAGGTGCAACTAAAGGAAACAACATAAGCATATAGTTCGGTCTAGGTGATTTTCATCATCCCCCCCCCCCCGCGTCCTTTTCCAAAAATAAAAAAAATTGGTATGGTATGGGTGATTTTCTTGTGTAGGAACACCAATCGTTCAAGCTTTTGATCACCATCATTAAGTTCATTTCAAGTGAAATTCGAACTTTATGCTTGAAGCATCAGCTTTTTCTGATATGCACTGAAGTAAGAGAAGACTGATGTTACAGTATGAATTTTGAATGCAATGAATACCTCACAATGCGATGATTCCATGCAAATAGATATCTGCTCCAAGAGTTGTAGGAAGATTCCAAGTCATCCTATAGAAATGAGTGATGAACCACTGGCTTTAACAGCATCAACTGCACAGGCGCATATAAAGTTCAATTTGTCCATTTCCTCTGAGCTCTCACCAGCATGAAGTAAGACCTCCTCCAAATCACTGGTTTCATCAAAGTAAACTCACAGCTTAATTTCATAGATGCTGATGTCAAAATCTACCATATTAGAAAAAATGAAGAGCTGGAAGAATCAAATGGCCCTATACTATACAATGATGCATTTGGCCAGAGTATTCACAACCCAGGAGGAGATATACTCAATAAAATAGGTTACCTCAAAGTTGAAGAATCCTCAGGAGCAGCGTAATTACCCCCCTTGTTGGCAGTTTCCAGGATATCCAGAGATGAAAAATCTGAATAAATTAGCACCTCACATGATCGAAGAGCGTTATACTTAAACTCCAAAGCATGACTTGGAACAAATTCAGAGCTCGAGACAAATCCTATTTTCCATCCGGATATCTTATTGTCCAATTACAGGCTTCTATTTCCAACCCAAAGCTGATTGGTTTGATACTTATTGTGCCATTGTAGCATGCCACTTCCGCATAATTGAGTCTTTGAACAACCTTAACACAATCCTCTATGTCAGCAGCACTGAGAGGCACTCTTCATCACTATCTCTAAAAAGGTAAACCAAAATGCAGTCTCTAGGAAGAAAAGTAAGAGGTAATATGCAACCAGCGTGATCACAACTCGGAAGATGCAAGAATAGCAATACTTCATAATCTTCAATGGCTGAAGCTTCTGACCACAAGATGTGAGCCTTGGCACATTTAATTTAGAGATGCATGGCCTATCAAGAATGTCATCCAACAAGAAAAGGCATTTTAAACTTTAGCTGCAGGACAGCACTCCCAACATCCAAATATATCTGCATCTCGGGAGATTGTAGCACCTTATAAAGGCACACCAAGCCGATTTCCATTAAAAAGTTTGGGCTTAATCCTGACTAAGGGAGAGGGTAAGTAGAAGAACCGGTATCCTGAGTTTCGCAAATAGTTATAACGAGGATCTAAGCCATGATAAACTATCAAGCCACATCTTGTAAGCGATTTAGCTATAGAACAGAACTACTACATGAAAGCTGCTCCTTACCTATACAATGGCATCCATACACCAAGTTCAATCCAATCAGTGCCCAATACTATCTCCTCCAATGCAGAAGAAAGTGATTCCAGCTCCTCCCACTTCATCTAGTGAGGACTACTGAAATTCTTCAATTCCATAAAACTAGGGGTGTCAAAAAGGCCTGCACCGACCCGACCCGACCCTAAACTTAGGGTATTTTTGGGTCGGGTCAAAATATTATATGAGTATGGAGCTGGTATCATTAGAGCCAGGTCGAAATGGGACGGGTTGGGTCGGGTCGGGTCGGCGTGGGCCTTTTTGACACCCCTACCGCTCAGTGGCCAGGGCAAGGGCACCAAGTGTGTCCACGATCAGGTTCACCCATAGGAGCTGGACCGCGGTTAGGGGGACATTGCCAGAGGAGACAGCAGCCACGATGTTGATCACGAGGGCCGCGACATTCACCGGGAGCTGGAACTGGATGAACTTCTGGATGTTATTGTAGACGCATCGACCCCACCGCAGCACCGTTATTACGGAGGCAAAGTTGTCGTCGAGGATGACAATGTCTGAGCTCTCTTTGGCGACCTCGGTGCCTTGGATGGGCATCGAGAGCCCGATGTCGGCTTCCTTGAGGGCCAGAGCATCATTCGTGCCATCCCCTGTGACAGCAACCACATGCCCTTTCAGCTTCAAGCACTGAACCATGAGAAGCTTATCGAAAGGCAAGGATCTCGCCATGACCCGGATTTCCTCGACTCTTTGAAGCCTTTCCTCAGGCGTGTAGCTGCGGAACTCAGCTCCTTCCACAATGGCTCCATTGAAGGCATCGTCCCCGAGCCTGAGAATCCCACACTCCGCGGCAATGGCCTTAGCAGTGAAGATGTTGTCTTCCGTTATCATCTTGATGTTCACTCCCGTGTCCAGACAAGCTTGGACCGCGCAGATTGTGTTTACAAATTTATCTTATCTCTAGTAAGCCCTGCAGATTGTGTTTTGAACTATCTTTGCATTATCTTATCTCTAGTAAGCCCCGCAGATTGTGTTTACAAATTTATATAAGAGGGAGAGGCTTAACTATAGGGAATTAAAACCAAACTTGTAAAGGGTCATGCTCTGGCCTAGCATGACCCCCGACCCGACCCGACCCGACCCGACCCGATTTTTTTTTTTTTTTTTTTTTTTTTTTTTTTTTTTTTTTTAATGCGCGTTTCGGTCGGGTCGGGTCGGGTCAGAACATGACCCTTTACGATTGGGGTCGGGTCGGGTAACATCAAGACCCAACCCGACCCAACCCATTGACACCCCTACATAAAATTGCCTGAACTCCTCATGCTTTGAAACAAGGTCCTCCATCATAAGTTCCCCAAGTTTCGCTGTCGCCTCAGTTACATATGCCTAAGGTAAAAGCGCCAATCTTTTAAGGCATAAGCCCAAGACCAAGCGATAATTAAACTGACACTTAACCATATACGTAAAAATTACCTCAATTTCAATTGATGAGACGAAGATTATATTTGCCGAGAAGCCCTTTGCTTGCGTAAGAAACGGCAACCCAAGCATCCCAGTGGAGCTCGAGATCAATCAATGAACGAGAGGTTCCACAAGTGCAGGTTCGCCACGGTTTTGTACCACGGTTCGGAACGAATCCAAGCTTTTGCATTCATGGGTTTCTCAGTATTCTCCCTCTCTTCATTCCCAGATTCACAGCCACCGGATTCATCTACTGAATGTTTCAAATCTTCATCTTCCACAGCAGAAAATCCGGGAGGTATAGGGGCGACAGCAGACAGGTCTAGGGGACAATCAATCAAGATCCTAAACCCACAGACACTCAGCATGTGACATGGGGGGGAGTAAATCTCTTTGCCCTGCTCAAGCATGTCTGCATTAGAGCGTATATATGAAATCCAAATTAAACTGAATGGGAGCGCCAGATGGGTCGATCGATGAAAGAGTGTTACAATACCAGTTAAAGAGAGACTCACCAACTTCATGAAGCCAGACCAAGGTGAAGAATTTAACGGGCCATTCACCCAAAATTTTTATTTAGAATGAGGAGATTTAACACAAACTTGGCGCTCTTGTCCCCGGGCGGAGCTCAAACGAAGGAGAGTAGAGGGTTTTTGGCTTTTGGCTTGTCACTCTTCAGACGGCTGAAGGAAAAAGAACAAGGACAGGCAAGCTCTCGAAGTCAACGACACTCCGACACTCACACTCAATTCCCACTGTCATCGACTCTTACAATCGGGTCCTCGCAAAAAAAAAAAAAAATTCACTTTTGTTTCGCAAAGATGAATGATCTAAAAGAACTAAGAACGAACGGTGTTGTAACCGAGACCTAAGAACTGTACGGCGAAATCAGAGGAGGCCGACCCCAAAGAAAATCGAGGCAAAAGGGGAGCAGTATCTCGAGAGCGAAGTTGGAACGGCGGACGGCGACCGGACGGCGAGACGCAAGACCCATGGGGTTGGTTGCGCGAGAGAGGGAGGATTGAGAGCGCAATAGAGGGAGAGACGGAGAGCAATAGAGACGGAACTCGAGCGCGGCACCTTAGGGCGGTGGACGGCAGCTGGCTGGCCGGTGGTGGGCCAGTGGCCGGCGGCAGGCTGCGCGAGAGGGAGGACTGGTCCAAGAGCGCGAGCGCGAAGGCGGGAGATGAGATCGAGAGGGGGGTGGGGAAAGAGAGAAGGAATGAGAATTAAAAACCTTATTTAGAAATTAGGGTTTGCTTTGCTTATAAAAAACAAAGAAAAGAAATCTGGGCCGTAAAAAAAAAAAACTAAACACAAAAGGCGAAAAAATTGGAAAAAAAAGTTGAGAGAAAAAAAATCTAATTTGGTAAATTTGTTAGTTCAAATATATTTGTAAAATTGAAATGATTTTCGAATGAGATCTAAATACCAACAAAATATTTTCAATCGATATCATCAAATGAATAAAGAAAAATTAATAATTTTACTAAAATATTTCTTTAAAAGTATTTTCCTTTAATTTAAAGTTTTTTTTCCAAATAAAGACATCCTCTAGTTCATTGTCTATGCAATGAAGTTATTTCTTTATTAACACACTTAATTGTATTCACGTGAGAATCACTAATATTACATAAAATTTATTTAAATAATTTTAAAAAGTGGAAAATTCAAACCTCCACAAGTACTTCAATACAGCCCCCAGAGGACAATCATCAAAGAAAATATGAGGGAAACCTTATTACTTTATTGGTAAAATTACTAAAATCGCAATGAGTAATGAATCTATTCGAAAAACTTTTGTTTCATGTGAGTGATTTGAGGAGGAAAAATTTCGAATTGATGGTTCGAATGACTTCATCATAACTTTGATTTTCATCGATTAAAAACCCCCTATCGTTTGTCAATTTTGAAATTGTATCGTTCTTTTTTCTTTTCCATCTTGTTGGCTAATAACTCCCTTGGTTATTAGATTAATTGGCAAGTGATGGTTAATATTAAAGTAAAGCGTAATTAATCATTTGGATCCATGAATAGTTATTATGAAGTTATCCATTTTCTTTTATTTAGGAAGAACAAGTTACCTCAACGAATGTGATTCATATAACTAAAGTCTTAAAGAAGAACCTAAATTTATCGACAGAAGAGCAATTTATCTTTAAACTTTTAAATTTTTTTTCACAAAAAACTAAAAAAAAAAAAAAATTGAAACTTGCCTAGAAGTCGGTAACCTTGTCAGCCATTGTTGCCGCACCGCTGGCAATGGGGCGGCGTCCTATGTCCTCCAATTCCATCGCCGTCGAGCGTGTCGATGGCAACAGAATTGGAGCTGGAGAGGTGCTCGAACTCCAAGGAGGTGCTTCACTCTTCTCAAAACTTCTTCTTGAATTAAGGTACTCGTACGAATGTACGATGCGCGATGTATTAAGGATATCGGACTTGCAAAAATTGAGGTCGCTCTTTTGTTGGGATCGAAGGTGGATCGAGCAGCAGCGATCCTGCTGTTTGAGGAGCCATACAGAGATGAGGGGGGGGCACAAAGTGGGAGTGGTGGTGAGTCCAGTTCGTCTCGCAAGCCTTGGCAAATTTGGTAGTCCTCAGTTTGTTGTGGACAAGCTCGGACGAGCTGAAAAGCGCGAAGTAGGTGCTTTTGCCTGATTGCTTGCTTCGTTCTAAATGTGTATGGCTTAAAGTATGGCGTCCGAAGAGTCTTTTGTTTGATTTTCGTCTTATGGAGAGTTGACTAGTGTTTGAGCACTTCATCCGACAAGTTTAACTTGTGTTTCAGGTGGCAAATCTCCCCTTTGATATAAATCTGATAACGTGTTCCAGAAAGCAAACGGGATCACTCTCTCCGCTCTTAGGCAAAGTAAAAGGTGAGCTACTCTTTATAAACAGCCTATGTGAATAATGGCTAGGAGACTTTATATCATTCCTCTTAAGTTTCTACAAAACTACAAGAATTTCTTATGCCGAGGTGTTCTCCTATCGATGATTAGTAGTTACTGATTAGGCAATGCTTTTTAGCACACCCAGTCTTATTCTCAATTATCTGCCTGGTGATGCTCATTTAGTTTCATCTTCCCAAGTTAGCTTGATCTCAGGGGCTCCTAAGAATATTTGTTTGCACATTTAGCACCTTTTCACGCTTGAGATCTTGTTTGAAAGGTCAAAAAATATGCAGGTGGTCTCATTACTCTAAGCAAAAAAGACTGTTTATCTGAGCATATGAATGTGAAAGAAGGAATCTGTTTTGGGTTTAAAATAGACTCTTTTAGTCATAATATCTTACAAGAATACAATTTCGAAAAGCGAACCCAGAAGATACAGAAAGTTATGCTGGTTAAACTCCGAACTGCAAAGCTCTCTTTCATAGCTGAAATGTTGCGAAATTTGAACCTTAATGAGATTCTTTGCACTTCTATTTCAAGAGAAGGTAGCGAACTGACTGAGGAAGACTAACAAGAACAATTTAGAGAGGGGAAAGTGCTGCATGTGAAACCATTTTCTCGAAACTTAGATGCTGTTCTGTTTTCCAACAGAACTTATAGGAAGTTAGGAACAGAGTCCTCCGAACTACTAAATGCTACATTTTCCTCGACATGAGTTTCATTTATGCTATATAGAGGGTTTCTTTTGAAAAGAAGTTGATGCTTTTCCAAGATCATCTAATGATCTTATCTTTGTGAACTTCTAACAGACGATTGGTTCCCTTTGTTTTTAGGATGTGCACCTCGCCGGCCCCAAATGGGGTCCATTTGCTTCATGACGTCGTGCTTGGCTTGAAGCCATAGGCGTCAATGCTGGCATCGGCACTCAGGTAGATTCCTTACTCTCTTTGCTTCTTTCTCTTTTGGGGGTGCAAAAGAATCGGGACCCGCCTGGACCGCTTGGACCCGGACCCAAACTGGACCGGCCTGGAACCAGTGGTTCCTAAAGGGACCAGTCCGGTTCCCAGTTCCAATAAATCGGAACCGGTGAGTATCGGTCCGGTTCCCGGTTCCATGGGCGGATTTGCCTGCCCGCCCACTTGGACCCGACCGATATAATAATAATAATATATATTAATTTTTATTATAAAAAATTTTTTTTTTTGAAAAAAAATTAAAATTTTGAAGCCCCATTTTATAATTCTTATTTGTCGCGACCTCACCTCGGGTGCACCACCTAAGGTCTGGCTAATGGATTACTAAGCTTAAACTTAGTTCGGGCTCTCCCAAGCCCATACCAATTCACGACTTAGGGTTTTAAGTTTTTTAACATGCCAATGATTTTTACTTAGGAGTCGCCACTAATATATTTTTGGTGGGTCGATTAGAAACCAAGTAAAGTAACGGGAAAATTACTTCAATCCTATGAACCAGAGACCATGGGATCGGGGACTTGATTACGTTAGATTTCTCTAACGCCCTTTCGGTACCTTTTCTCTTTTATTGAAAAAATGTTTTGCAGGCAGTTTGGATTGATTTTAATTTAATCCCTGCATGTGATCATGGGAGTGCGCAATCATAATTTAACACTCAATAAAGCAAAACAATAAATAAATTGCAAGCACGGGGAAAATATACTTACCCCAAACAACGAAAGCATATGCAATGTTAGTATTTTAAAAAAATCACATCAATGATCCTAGATATGATTTCTAATTAACATGCAATCTTTCAATGATGCCTAAAAACTAAGTGCAATGCATGTGATGACGTGCAAAAGTGTCTAACTATAATAACGTGCAACCTAATATGCAAATTATATGTCACGTGACATTAATTATTTAATTTAATCTAAAGTTAGAAAATACTTAATGCAACTATCCTAGCATGTCACGTATTCAAATGGCTCTAAACATACAATGACTAGATGACACATGGAAGATGACCTAATTCTACATGACATGAACATGATAATTTTTATTTTTTATTTTTTATTTTTTATGATCAAAATTCGAAATTAACCTATATTAAACATGCAAACTATCCTAAAAGAAAACATTCTAACAAGAATCACATCCAACTAAACTATTTTTTTTGGGTTTTCTTTTATAAGCAAAATCAATTCGAGCAAAGGCATCAAAAACAGCATGGCAACAAATCAAGCAAGATATTATCCATGTCCATTTAATTTTGGAAACAAATAAAATCGACGAATCATATCTCGAGCATGAGATTGGATTGGCCAATATTTCAGAAAATCACGAATCGTATCTCGGGCGTGAGATCGGATCGACGATTTTTTCGTGCGATTGCGAGTCATATTTCGGGCATGAAATCGAACTGACAATCATACGCACGTTGTGAAATAAGGAAAATTTCCTAGTTCACGAGGGGTTAGGAGATTTTTTGAACATGGCAATATTGATTAAATATTCAACTAAGCTTGCAATCCCACCAACTAGGCAATAAAATATGAGAAAATTGTATTAATCAGGATTCTCACCTAGCTTTTGATATCGCCCAAATAAAATTTCCAAATCGGGACTCGTCAGACGTGGGGACTGGCGAGGTGATTCGATTGGGTGCGTCACGGCTATGGGGCTCGCGAGAAGACAGAATTGCTGCGCCCACCGAACACACTTTCTCCTAATCACCGTGGACTTTATCACCTGGGGTCTTCTCGTTCGTGAATGGTCCAAGTGCAATCCTCCAGAACATTTTCACCGCTTCACTCATGAATCTCACCTGCACACAAAAATATATTTCTTTTTTTCTTCTATCCTCTAATGGTCACAACGTCCGGGGATCTTTGGCACAGCTACACACAATCGGAATTCTTCTAGCGACTGATTCGGTAAAGTTGAGCTCGCAGAGGATCTCGGTCACCGATGGCCTGAAGGAACTGCTTGGTCAAGCGAGGCAGCGACGTCGATAATGACGATGGGGCTTGCCAAGGTAGAGCCGCAGCAAGTTTGGAGTTAGTCGTGGCTTGGTGATGCTCTCCAACGGGCGCCACTGCACGGCTCACGGCCAAAGCTAGTTCACGGGCTGCTGGCTCACGGTGGATGGAGTCCCACGGTGAGTTACGGACGGCAGTGTCTCGACTTGGCTTCCGGATGGACTCACGGATGACCAGCAAAGGGGTTGTTTGCCGGTATGGCTCGGCTCAAGAATCAACAAGTGGATCTCACGAGACAAATCCTGCAAAACAGAAACTCGATGTTGCTGGTTTGGTGGCCGCTAGTAGTGGCACTTGCGACCAGGATCGTCGTTTGAAGATTCCCGGAGTCGCCTTGCAAGGGAGGGATTCGGCCGCACACTCCTCTCTTTCTCTCACTTTTCTCTCGCTGTGCCCTCCTCTCTCATGTATATGTTTTTTTTTGTGTGTCCCTTCAGTGTGTGTGGCCCTTTTTATAGGTAAGAGGACTATGTTATTTAAGGAAAAATGATAAATTTGCACGTTGCCTATTTAGCTCTTGTATCCCACGTGCAATATTTTTTCAATATTTCATCCGACACCTTCCCTGAATATGAAAGAATAATGCGAATATTCTCGGGAACATTCTCATATTCCCGGGAATATTCTCATATTCCAACTCGTCACCTCTTAACGGGCCTAGCCAAATTCTCTTTCACCATGGGCTTAGTCTAACTTGTTAAATTAAAACTTAGAACCATCAATTGAAGCCCATCTGCCACAATGCAATAATAAATGCTCCTAAAACTATATGATGTGCAGTTTAATCCTAATATTTTTTTGTTTAGGAGTTAAAACTAATCCCTAATTTTTTGTGCATTAAACTACGAATGATCAATCAAAATTTATGTGTCAACATTATTGTTCTATTTGAGGTAACCTATTAAGAGAGGTAAAGAAAAAAGTGCGAGAACATTTGCGAAATCTCTAAGTAGATCATCTTTTCAATAGTGTCTAGTGAAGCTTCTTTTCTTCGCCCGCTTGTGAGACCGGTTCCATGGATCCACCTGAGAACTGGACCGTCTGGCGGTCCGGCGGTCCGGTTCTCGAGTGGATTCATGGAACCAACGGGCGGTTTCTGAATCCAATTTTTTGGAATTGGTCCTTAGTGGGCGGTTTGTGGTTCTAGGGTGGGAACCGCCCACCCGGACCATGCACACCCCTATTCTCTTTCTTGTTGCATTTCTACTTCCAAGTATCTAGCAAAGCTTGGTGCAGTAAATTGATCCAACGAGTGGTTTCAGAAGGCAAAGGCAGGATCACAAACCCTTCAAACCATCATATTATTGTGCTCTGAAACAAATAAAGGTGGCGGCTGCCTTGTGCCGAAGTGGACTCTTCACGTCTTCTTATAAGTAGGAATATTTCATTGTTGGAAGTAAGAAGCAGCAAGTCGAATGAGGAAAATTTTTGCAGTTGCAGAAGACAGAACACTCGATTACCTGCCAACATAAAATCAGGAGGTCCGCTTTTCCGTTGTCAAGCCACATCTCATCTCATCACGAACCTCCATTCCACTAACTTTTACCAATACTGAAGCAATATAGTATGTCTAAAGTTGTCCAAATAGCAGGCTGAAGAATGCTCATAGGCATTTACTTTCCTCTCTTCTGAAAATCTTTATAACATCAATCCATATGTTTTGATTTTGATTTCCATGCTGAATCTCCTATTTTTATTGAACATGACATTAAAGTAAAGAGAATTTTAGCTTTTACTTCAAACCAGTTCTACATGGAACCGGAAATTGAAACTTTGAAGACCAATTCCCAAATTTTTACTGGGAGGCAAATCGGTCCCCATGCGACCCAGCTTGGTACCAGGAAGTGAATGTCTTTGTGTGAACCAGCTTGGAATTAGTTAAGTGAGGCCAGTTCGATATGGTTTCAATGCTCTCCATTCTTCTAACCACGAACTAAAGCTTGAATTCTTAGCCAAAACATCAATAGATACCTCCTTTCCTTCAACTAGCTTTATTGCATATGCTTCAAACCCATTGAGTTTGTCCCAAAGAAAAGCCAGGTTGTTTGGGTTGCTTTCACTCTTGATTTTGTCCAGCCACTCCTTTGCTTCCTCCACCCTTGCCCAAAAGCAAGTGTCTCGGGTCAAGCTTGGACACCTGGTTCTCCTAGTATTGCCCAATTTCTCGGTAACAACTCTCTCGGTCCACCACTGATCGAAAATTTCGTACCTCCTCTCTCTTCCATTACTTATATAGTGCCCTTTCTTTAGGTGCATCCCCAATCGATAATACTCTGCGATGTCCAATGGCTCCACAAGGAGCTTATAGAGCTGCGACTCCTCGATTATCCATTCTAAACTTTTGTGAAAGTTGAGTGGGAGCTCGTTCCTATCCAACATGCATATGACATCATCCCAAAAGGCCGCAAGCTTGAACCGGTTCATGTTTACCTTGGGCTCTCTCTTTGAGGCCCCTCTTTGCTTGAAAGAATCATAGTATCCTCTTTGCTCATCAGAGTTATCGCAACAAGCTTTATACCGCTCTATCTCTGCCCTATAAGGAGTAATTTTGGATAGCCTAATGGCTAAATTGGCAACATGGAGGTTCTGTGTGCGCCCCATTCGCCTCACCATAGTCAAGCAATCTTTGGCCATTGGTAAAATGGATACCTGAGAAGTAGATGAATCATATAACTTTTAAACATGAGGAATAACACCCAAGAGTACAAAGCCTAGATGGATTCATTTACAGAATTCGATCACTCAACGACCTAAGGTGCTGTCTTTGTACCTGTTGATAAGTCCCTAAGGAGTTCAAAGCCATTGAAAGACTTGCTTCATAGCTTGATTCGGAGAGATCTCCTTCCATGAAACTTCTCTTCAAAGACTGATGAGTCAGTCTCTCAACATACCACCCATACTTAAGGTGCTCCTTAATGATACAATTTGGAGAGCCTGTTCTTAGCATCAAATGCATCATCTTGTTCACCGATACAACGTTGTCCAAACAAATTGCGCCCTCATTTGAACAAAACAAGTAATTCCCAGACGGCCAAAACGACCTCCCTCCCGAGCCTTCCCTTGCTTGTATTAGGCGCTCCATGTCGGTCACAATGAAGGAAAATAACCAGGCTTCGTCTTCTTCAGTTAATTGGCGACTACTGAAATTCATAGAGTTCGGTGACATCATGGACGTGTACCAGAATCTTATGAGGGCCTGCCACTGGGGAGTCAGAACAAGTAATTGGTTAAGAGATAACCTTGGTATTATATCATGTGTCGACACGACGTTGCAGAAGTTGCCGCTCCATCTTTCGCGGATGATGGCTCGGGAAAGCGACTCGTTGCCGAGGAACGGAGAACCGAAACTGATGCATAGGACCGAATGGGGTGGGAAGATGGATTTGAGGTAGGAGAGGAGCCAAAGAGCTGTGAGGAAGGCAATTGATCCTCCTATGGAGTGGCCTGTGATCACTATTAACTTGGTGTTTTCCAACAAGCTGTCAATCTGTATGCATATTCAAGATTTCATGAAATCTAGTTAAACAATTCCTAAAAAAAATCTCGATTACAATGCTTCTAAAACTTCACTTAAATTCAAGCTTACACGAATAGATCCCATAGAAATTATTGTTCGTGCTACAGTTGCTAGACCTACGGTCTTAAGCAAGTTTAAACAACACAAAAATGTTGATCAAATGATGATATGTGTGCAGAACATATTTGCATATAATTTATATGCATGGCGTATGTATTAAGATAATCCACGAACAGTACCATTCATGACCAGAAGACTTCTCATCAATGGTCCAATTTGATTTGGGTGGACCATACTTTATTTTGACTCCAAACCAAAATCATTGGCCTACTGGATATCGAAAATCGGACCCAGAGGCTATTGTGGACCGTTAGACCTGCCCGCGCTTGATCAACGTGGATAGGCCGAAGGACAATTGACAAAGCCTCCCGAATGTTCAGCGAAAATTAAATTATTTTATAAAATATTTTTCTGAAAATTATTACTTAAAAATGAATGCATTTTTTATTGATCAATTATTTTAAGTAATATAAGTGATCATTATTAAAAAAAAAATTTTAAATCATTTAATTTTTGATAAACAAATGAAGCCTAAGCAATCAATTCTCTTCTTAAGCTTGCCCTGCCCACTCGGATAGTCTAAGCCTTAAATAATTTAAGCAATAAATACATTGAAAGTATTAAAACTTATTAAATTAGTGTAATTAAATCCTTTTATAGTTATGTCCTTTGGCCAATCAAAATTGCTGATTTGTTTTTTTAATTATGTTCTCTACCCTACATGATAATGACGTGGCTAAAATGACGTCATTTTGGTTCAAATATATTTTTTAATACAACACTTTTATTTAAGTTATGTTAAAAATAAGCAAACTTAAAATTTGTATAAACAAATCAGATTGTAATCAAAATGACGTCGTTTTAGCTTTGTGTTTCAAGTTTTACTATTGCATAGGCAATGAGACGTTTTATTAGTAAAAATCAATGAATTTCGGATTAATAGTGTGTTGACGTAGAGAATTACAAATAGATACTTGTGTAAGTTTTTACACGTTAGTTACAAATTAATGACTTCTTAGACTTGTTACGTGTGACAAGTCTTCTATGCTACATTCTACTTAGGAGAGAATTACAAAAAAAAATTATAAACTTATTGCGATTGTGCCAATTCAATTTTAAATATTTTTTTGTGTGGAAATTGAGTTCTAAATATTTTGTATTTGTACAAATTTAATCCATCCGACTAATTTTGATTGGTGTTGACTCAGACGCTAGCCATCCTAAGTAGCTACTTATTGTGGTTGGTGCTAACGTGGATAATTTTTAATAATATATAATTATTATTATTATTTTTTCTTTATTTCCTTTCTTCCTCTAGCTAGCCATGGGACCTCAATTGGCCGAATGAATAGAATTGGCACAAATACACAAAGTTTCAATTGACAAAAAAATAAAATTTAAGACTGAATTGGTACAATTGCAATAAATTTATAATTTTTTTTATGATTTCCCATTCTAATTGGATTTCAATTTTGCTATATTGGTGAAACTTACATGCGTTAATCATGTTAGGCCTAAGAAAATGTAAGAGACTTGTGCAAGCTGCATCTTCTAATTGTAAAAATTCAACAGAATGTAATGAACATTTAGATTAATGAAAGCAAAGGCATACAGGTTCTCTAGCAGACTATCAGAGGCACGAAGATTCGAAAATGTCAGGCAGAGCCTTATTAAAAATGAACAGAACTTAAATCTATGAAACAGAAAATTCCTCCACTCAACCAGCCTCATTGGTCCTTGAGATTAACCGAGAGGATGTTACAATTTAATTTCCCGGAAAACTTTTTTAGTTTGCAGAAAAGCACACGTTCCAAAGCATATTCCAAATGATTACATGGATGATAATGAATTAGTTTATTATAGAGACACATATATTCTTGAAAAATAAACTCTCCATTTAGAAAGAAAGACAGTTCAGAAATAAATTAAAACACTTTTTGTTATCTTGACTCTCATGTTTCAAGAAAAGTGTAAATTCGCGCATGATAATTATTCTATTTCTGTTTCAAGTCTATTTTTTCATTTCTTACTTTTTTTTTAAATAGAAATTTATCTGGTAATGCAATTTTATTTTATTTTATCTCCAGAACAATTTTTAAGCTCAAAAATATATTTGAAATAGAAATAAGAAGTGAAAACATTCTACTTTTTTTTTGGAACATAAATGAAAAATAAAAAATTTTCTCATCGCTTGTCCTTGTTATTAGTCGACCGCCTGTTTGCCACCATCTGCCATTGCCGCCCACTATTTGTTGCAAGTGGCTAGCTATTTTCCCTCGCCATTCACCATCGGCCACTAGGAAAAAATTTTGTGTCGTTATCAAATGAATTTTTATTTTGGGAATATAAATTTTGTATCGTAATTAAACAAATTTTTATTCCGAGAATAGAAATTTTGTATCATTATCAAACGCATATTTTTGCTCAGAAACTCATCTAGAAATAGAAATTGAAAAATCTATTTTTGTTTCAAAAATAAATTTTTAGTCAGTATGATTATCATTCGCATTTGCATTTTGAAAGTGCAAAGCTTAAAAGTTGCTGACAAAAAATTAGATAAGAAAATCTCTGTATGGAATCGTGTACTATCTTGTACTTTTCCGAGCTTAAGAAATTTTTTAGTGCGCTCGAATTGACTTATGACTCTGACCAGGATCATTGTTGTTGGCAGTAACCAGGCAGTGCGCTAGGAGAACGGCACGCTGCTTCCTAAAAGTAACGGGGCAATTTGGGCGAGTCATTTTGTTTTGTGTACAATGGGCAACCGGACCATATAGCCGCTTTTAGAAGATCATATGTTCTGCACCTATGTAGTATCTAAAGAAACAGATCCGATGATATTCGAGAAAAAGAAATTTATGGAGATGTAGTTTCCGGTGAGTATGAGGATTTTGAGGCCGCGGAGGCAGGTGGGGAAAGCAGGGAAGTCACCGGAAAAGGCATTGCGGTTTCATTAGAGAAGGTTGAGGTCGACGAGGAGGGAGAGGTCGGGGACATTGCTGGATATGGAGTTATCCTTGAGGTTGAGGATGCAAAGCCGGACGAGCCGGTTCGGGGACTTTCTGTCCAACGTGCTGGTCAAGGTCAAGGACTCAAGGATGAGCTTGCAGGCCGGCCCTCTATGGAGAGGGCCTTCATTTTTGATGTGGAGAGAGAAGAAGACCCGCCAATTTGGGTTATTTTCAGAGAAGCATAAGTTTGTGCTTTCTTCTTCTCTTTTTGGACAGGATTTGTCAAACAAGAAGACGGGAAAAGCGAATGAATTGATGGGAGGAGGGGTAATAAAGTAGTAAGGGCCAATTCCCCAAAAAACCCCAAATTTTAGATGTAATTCTAATTTTGCTCCAAATTTTTATTTATTTTAGAAAAAACTTCAAATTTTAGGCTTAGTCCCAAATTTGTCCCGAATTTTTTTTATCTTAGAAAAAAATCCCAAACTTTAGGTTTAATCCCAAATTTACCTCAAATTTTTTATTGAAAAGAAAATCATTAATTTTTGCTCTAGTCCTAATTTGCCATCATTAGTCCTCTGTTCAAAAGTCGTGATTAGTTGTTTTTATTTTTTATTTATATCTAGAACGATTGTATTTTAAAGATAATTTTCCATGTCGTCTTGTCAATGTGTATTTATTATCAATGTGAAATGTTGGTAAGTTGAAATTGGACTATTAGGTAAATTTGTTAATAGATTAAAAGTTGATAATTTTTTTTTTGATAAAATAAAATTCGGGGTAGATTTGGGATTGAATCAAAAGTTTAAGATTTTATCTACAATAAAAAATTTCTGATAAATTTGGGACTGGATTTAAGATTTGCGAATTTGTTTAAGACAAAAAAAATTGGGACGGAAATAGGACTAGATCTGAAATTTGGAAATTTTAGGGAATTGGGCCTCGAAGGGCGTCTACTCACGTTAGCAAAGTACCCGTTTGAAAAAATAGATGGGGTAGGCCAGGCCCTCCTCGTCAATGTCCCCTTCACTCTCCGGTCGCCACGTGTCCCGCCCATGGGTGCTTTCTTCATCGCTGTAGAGTGAGATCAACGGAGAGGGACAGAGAGAGAGAGAGAGGACCGGCCTCGGTCGGTCGGTTTTCTGATGCCACGATTTTCCTGATACTATGATATTCCAAGGAGACGAGAAGTTATCTGGTTTCCTTGGGGGATACATCAGGTGCAGGTGCCTGTGCCGTCAACTTCTCATTTCCCAATTAAATATGATATCTTGATGTTGTGTTACTAAAATTTGATTAATCTTTTAATTGGCGTTTTTTGCAAAAATAATTAGCGATAAGAGTCGTTATCACTACTCATTAGGCAATAAAAGATGCTAACCTTGGTCTGGAAATCCGGGCGCGAATGAAGACGGAGGAAGAGGTGAAGCATTCCGGAGTGGACCATGACCGGCACTTCACCTTCGTAACGGCGTTTCAGCGGCGCGAACAGCTCATGGCCTGCCGCATCCAGCGGCGCCAGCATGCTGCAGTTCGGATCCCAACCGGGCACTGGCAGCTCTTGGACTCCCGAGAATGCCACGTACCCCACGCCCCCGACTTGCTCTGCCGTGAAGCCACCGCACCTGATCGCGTTCGCGGTGCTGCACAGCCTCCACGTCTCCTTCAGCAGCGGCGTCGAAGCCAGGAAAGTTCCCACCATCTCGCTCGTCTCAAACCTTTCCGAAACAACAGAAAGTTCAAAAAGAAAAAGAAGAAGAAAGAAAACGAAGCAAGAATTTCAGGAGGAGAAGGGAGGAGGCGGTTACGGTGAAGCTTCGGCGTCCATGGTTTCCTCTTTGCTCCTCGGATGGGAACCGAAATGAATATGGAGTCCCGCAATTATCGTTCGACTCAGTGCGGTTTGAAAGCAGTGACGACCGCCTTCATATACATGGCTGGAAGAGGACCCGGAAACGTAGGACGAAATAGAGAGATGACAGAGGACGTGACGGAGACCGCTAGCGTTTGCGCGGGGGCTCTGTTCGTGGAGATCAACGTCTTTTTCCTCTTTTTCTTTTTTATTTATTTTTAAACATGATTAAGGACGCAATTATTTGTCCGAAAAACGTGTTTCCACGCATTTGACTGTTGAGTCGGGGGACGTTTTCGGTACAGGAGACAAGCTAGCATGGTAGCCAAATTACATAAATGCAAATCCTGTTTTTGAAATCCCTCTTCTTTTGCCAAATTACATTTCGGGGACGTCCCCCGAGAGTTGCTTTTACTCGTACCTATCATTGGCCATTTTTGTAACTGTATCTAGCGCCCTATCTCCCTCAGTTTTTTGGCACGTCTATCTTAGAAAATAATATATTTTTTTAATGAGAAATGGTAGTCGCAGGGAAATTGATTTTACACAATTGGCGTACCAACTAAAGGTGTTTGATAACATTTCTGTTTAGAAATAGTTTTTCTATTTTTATTTCCTAGATAAGTTTTAGAGCAGAAGAACACGTTTGATAACTACAAATTTTTTTTATTATCCAAATAGAAAACGAACAAAAAGGCTTTTGGAGCGACCCTAAAAATTTCTATTCCTAGCCTTTTTTTCATTTAATTATAAAAATGTTAGTAGAGACTAAACAATTCATGTTTAAATAAAATTAGACTTTTGTATGGATTTAATTAATCAAGATATTTTAAGATAGCCTCAGAAAATTCAATATAATGGTTAGTCAAAGATGGATTGCTCAAATGGTAGTAGAGAGTCCCATTGATTTATAGCTCACAATGTGATAAAGTTGGCAATAAATCTTTGAGCATTACAATAAATATGTGTATAGATCTTTTTTTTGGGGGGGGGGGTTTAGCCGCCTGAAGAAGAGTAAACATTGCTTGATAGAAGGGGCAATGACGGAATAATGGAGGATGGAGGCAATCTTTGGTGTGCTAATTTGCACAAAATCATCAAACCTTCAAGTAAAAGATATTGGAAATTCAAGAAGCACAAGTTTATTCGATTGCTATAAACACAAAACAAATGGTAATGCAAAAGGCTTGTTTAGAGCAATCTAATTTTCTATTAAAAGAGAAATACAAATGATCTTAAAGGATGTTTGATGGAGTTGTGGAGTCTAATAGAGAAAGACACTTCCCATTAAGTCATCCATCTTAAGATATTAAAACAGATGATAGAATTTTTTATTACTGCTAATGGTATATATGTAATTTTGTATGCCTTAGACTCCTACTATAAAAATGGCAATTTTTTTTTTATAGTTGTAACATTGAAGCTTATAACCTTGAGCTTGTAATGTTGATATTAATAGTGAAGAGATTGTCTAGTACGGTACTATGGTTTTTCCCTTCATGATTTTGGAAAGGTTTTCCATGTAAAAAGTTCTTGCTTGCCTTTTTTTTCTTTTGTACTATTTTTTTTTGTATATTTGCGTCCTTAACAACTGGTATCAAAATCTGGTTTTTGCGAAATAATAGGAGCGAATATGGACAAAGGAAAGGTGAAGATCGATTGGTTCGATGGCAAGGACTTTGGTTTCTAGAAGATGCATATTGAGCATATATTGTATTAGAAGAACTTGCATCAGCCTTTGTCTGGAGGAAAATTGAAATCTATGAAGCAAGCAAAGTGGGAATTGTTAGATCGACAAGCTCTAGGTTTGATTCATTTCACATTGGCGCAGAACGTTGCTTTCAAAATTGCCAATGAGGTGACAATGGTGGATTTGATGGCGGCGTTGTTTGACATGCACGAGAAGCCTTCTGCATCAAACAAAGTATATTTGATGCGTTGTCTTTTCAATTTGAAGATGGATGGGGATGTTTCTATGACTAATCACATTAACGAATTTAACGTGATCACGACTCAATTGAGTTTGGTAGATATCAAATTTGATGATGAGGTAAGGGTTTTAATTTTATCATCTTCTCTACTTGAAAGTTGGAGTGTAACTGTGATTGCAGTGAGCAGTTCGTCTGGTAAGAAAAATTTGAAGTTTCAAGCAATTCAAGATTTGATTTTCAGCAAGGATATTCGTAGAAGAGAATTGGGTGAATTTTCGAGTTCTACCTTAAATATTGAAGGCAAAGGGAGAAGCAATCAATGAGGGTGAAAGGGGTATCATGGTAGATCAAAGTTTAGAGGGAGAAGCAAATCAAGACCTCGCAGTGAAATAATTTGCTGGAATTGCGAAAAGAAGAGACATTTGAAACGAGATTGTAGAGTTCCAAAGAAGAAAATTCAATATCGAGACCAAAATCAAGAGGAAGAGAAATTCGTGAACATAACTTTTGAAGAAACACAAAATATTGATGCCTTAATTTTGAGCATTGACAGTCCAATTGAGTCATTGATTCTTGACTTAGGTGTGTTGTTTCACTCTACTTTATGTAAAGAATTAATGCACAATTCTGTTACTGAAAAATTTGGAAAGGTTTATCTTGCTAATGATGAACCTTTGGATATTATGAAAATTGTGATGTGTATGTAAAATCTATTAATGGATATCAATGGAAGTTACATGATGTTAGATATGTTACAAGACTTAAGAAAAATCTAATTTCTATAAGTTAGCTAGACATCACAGGATATAGGACTATTTTTGGGGATAGCTCTTGGAAAATTGTTAAATGTGTTCTGGTTGTAACATGTGGAACAAAGTCAGGAATGCTCTACGTGATTGAAATCAGTAGAGAAATCGTAGCAATTGCTGAACCGAAACTGATTCTAAATTATGGCACCGTAGGCTTGGACACATGAGCGAAAAGATATTAGCATCTAAGGGAAGATTGCCTAATTTGAAGTAAATAGATATTGGTCTATGTGAAGATTGTATTATGGGTAAGCATCAACATGTTAGTTTTTCGAAGATTGGAAAAGAACCAAAGAAAGGAAAATTAGAGTTGGTGCATATAGATGTGTGGGGACCGGTTCTTGTGCATTCTCTTGAAGGCTCGTGCTATAATGTCACGTTTATTGATGACTCCACCAGAAAAGTATGAGTTTATTTCTACTAAAAATAAATTTGACGTGTTTACTACTTTCAAAAGATGGAAAGCTGAAGTGGAATTAATGTCTAAAGTCCGATAATGGCGATGAATATGATAGTAAAGAATTCAAGCAATTTTGTGCAGAGAATGGAATCTGAATGACAAGAACTATTCCTAGTAAACCATAGCAAAATGGAGTTGTTGAGAGGATGAATAGAATTGTGAAGAGCGTGCAAGAAGTATGAGATTGCATGCATGATTACCTAAGACATTTTGAGCAGATGCAATTAATATGATAGCATATCTAATTAACAAAAGACCTTCGGTTCCACTTGATTTTAAGTTACCAGAAGAAGAATGTAATGGAAAGAAGATAAGTCTCTTGCATCTGAAAGTTTTTGGTTGTGTTTCCTATGTCCACGTAGATTCTAAAAATAGAGATAAACTTGATGCAAAAGCTAAAAAAATATTTTTTTCATTGGATATGGTTTTGTGGCTATCGGTTCTAGGATGAACAAAATATAAAAATAATAAGAACTGCTGATGTTACGTTTAATGAGAACATGTTGTACAAGGACAAATCCATGGTAGAATCTAGTGTGAAGAAAAATTTGGTGGAGAATATAGAGATTGAATTGGAATAGGTTTCTAAGAGTGTTCTAATTGAAATTCCTAAAACTATTGCTGAACAAGAATCACGTACACATGAACCCACTTTGAGAAGATCTAGTAGAACACCTAAACCTATACAAAGATATTCTCTGTCATTGCATTATTTGCTTTAAACTGACACTAGTGAACCAAAAATTTTTCCGGAAGCAGTGCAGGTTAAAGCTTATGTTAAGTGAGAGTTAGCAATGCAAGATGAGTTGAATTCACTCGAGAAAAATAAAACTTGGGTGTTAATTCAATTACCAAATGGGAAGAAGGGCATTGCGAAACAAGTGGGTGTATCAAAGCAAAGAAGAACTTGATGGCAACAAGAGGTATAAAGCAAGGTTAATAGTAAAAGGGTTTTAGCAAAATGAATGAATTGACTATACATATATTTTTTTCTCCAGTTGTGAAATTGATTACTATTAGATTAGTGTTGAGTATTGTTGCTGTAGATTACATTTGGAGCAGTTATTTCTTAAAACTGCATTCCTCCATGGTAACTTGGAGGAGGATATTTACATGTTACAACCAGAAGATTTCAGATTCTTGGAAAGAAAATTATGTTTGCAAATTGAAGAAAAGTCTGTATGGCTTGAAATAGGCTTCTCGACAGTGGTACAAAAAATTTGACACATTTATGTGTGGTAACGAGTTCACTAAAATGACATAGATCACTATTGTTATTTTAAAAAATTTAATGACTGTTATATTATTTTGCTATTGTATGTGGATGATATGCTCATTGTAGGATCTAGTATGAGAGAGATCAACATACTAAAGCAACAATTGTCAAAAGATTTTGAGATGAAGGACTTGGGTATAGTGAATCCGATTCTTGAGATGAGGATTATGCAGGATATATCTAAAGGAATTCTAAAGTTATCTTAAGAAAAGCACATTGACAAAGTGTTGGACAAATTCAGACTTCAGAATGCAAACCCTAGAAGTACTTTTTTAGGAAGTCACTTTAAGCTCTCAAAGGAGTAGTTACCAAAGACAAATGAAGAGTAGGAGTATATGGCTAAGGTGCCTTATGCGTTAGCTGTTGGCAGTTTAATATACGCAATGGTGTGTACTAGACCAGACATAGCTCTTGTAGTGGGAATTGTGAGCAGATACATGAAAAATTTAGGAATAAAATATTGGGAAGCTATAAATTAGTTATTAAGATAGCTAAGAGGCACTTCAGTTATTTCATTATTTTTTATGAAAAATAGTGCAACTTTACAAATCTTTGTTGATGCAGATCTTGGTGGTGACTTGGATAATAGGAAGAGCACATCATGTTATGTTTTTACCTTAGGTAGCACTGCGATTAGTTGGATGTCTAGACTTTAGATTTGTATATCTCTCTCAACCATTGAAGGAGAATATGTGGCTATATTTGAAGCCGGTAAGGAGATCATTTGGTTAAAAACATTTCTGAAAGAGATAGGCAAAGATCAAGATAACGGTATTCTTTTTAGTGATAGTCAAAGTACTATTTGTCTCGCAAAAAATCCGGTATTTCACTAAGGACAAAACACATTGAGTTAAAATATCATCAAATTTGTTAGTTGATAAATAACGGGACACTGTTATTAAATAAGATTCTTGATGCAGAAAATCCAACAGATACTGAGAAACTAAGGTTATGCATTGGCTCAGTTGGCCTCCATGGTAAGTGATGAGGGGGGTGCCGCACTAGGACAATTTGGGTTAAAAAGATGAAAACTATAAAATATTATTACTATTTTTTGAAGATCAGCCTCCAAATGAAATATTGATGGAGTTGTGGAGTTTGATAGAGAAAAATATTATTGTTGGTAGGTACTTCCTAGTAGGTCACCCATCCTGAAGAGAAAAAAATTATTGTGGGTTGACACTTCCCAATAGGTCATCCATCCTAGGATGTTAAAGTAGATTTTTATTACTACTAATGGAATACATGTAGTTTCCATTTTAATTATGTATGCTCTAGACTCATGCTACACATATGACAATTTCTTTTATAGTTGTAATGCTGAAGCTTGTAACTTTGACCTTGTAACGTTGATACTGATAGTGAAAGATTGCCTAGTGTGGCACCGTGGTTTTTCCCTTCTTGATTTTGGAAAGGTTTTCCATGTAAAAAGTTCTTGCTTGCCTTTTGTTTTCTTCTGTACTATTTTTTTTCGTATATTCGCATCCCCAACAATGTCTCCAATAGAATCTTAAGGGAAGAAGACTAGAGTCGCCACACTTTTGCGAATTAGCATTGTCTCTAAAAGAAAACGGCATTCAAAAATCCATATAGTAAAGACCAATGTTATAGTATGAAATTTATATGCGAACCAATATAATACCTCACCATGTGATGAATCTAGGCAAAGATGCATTTGCTCCAAGAGTTGCAAGATGATTCCAAGTCGTCCTATAGGAATGACTACTCAACCAACAACTTTAACACCAAAAATGGGAATTCGTTGCAAGATGCTTTAGGTATTTGTATCATAATATGCAAATTTAGGGTTGTTAGTGACACCAACATTTTTTGGGTGTTTGTGTCATAATAGACATAATTTGAAGCTTTTTTTTTATTATAGTATTAACCCTTTTTTTTAACACTATCCAAAGTATAAAATGTTGGCATAGGTGATTAGAACATTAAATGATGCGCATTGTTTTAAGGAAAAAGCTACAAAAAAAAACTTCAAGTTATGCTTATAGTAACACATTTATCCTGAATTTTTTTGACATCAAAATTCTCAAATTATACATGCTGTGATAGATTTACCTTAAAATTTTTCTTGTAATTTAATAAACCCCAAATTTGTACTTATGTAATATATTTACCCTCCATCAAGCTTTCTTAGATGATTTTTTAGTCAAAATAATATTATTTTTATTTTACTCAAGTTACGTGCACATCATATCAATATTATTTTCTTTCTAGAGTATGTGAAGATAGATAATTTATTTGAAAGAAAAGGTCGCAATATATCTGATTTTGACTTGGAAGACGTTGCCAAATCACATTTCTGCAACTCCAGTATTGAATTCCCTCGTCTTGAAGCACTATGCTCAGGAGAGTGGCTTTTGCTTGTTACCTTTTCTCTGGCCGCTCTTGCAGCTTGCAGCTCTCTCCTCCTCTCTCTTCAAAGAGGGACCATAGTTTAAAAAAAGAAGAAGTTCGCAACGAGCAAAGCTAGTCGTAGTAAAATTGATTTCGCAAATTAACGTAGTAACCGATTTGTTAAATGATTATCGGCATAAAATAAAACTTGTTTATCTAAATGTCAACTTCCAATTTGTTTATCTAAAGTTCTAAACCTATTATACTTTGACCAATTCGGTCTTAAACACTTCAATTTTGCTAATTGAATTATAAATATTTTGATGATTTGCCAATTGAATCAATCTGATCAATTTTGTTTGGAAATTATTAATGTGGATGCCGGAAGTCCTATATGACGTGTCCTATATGACATGGACATTTATATAAACGAGTAATGTTTTATTATTTTCGTTTGTGAACTTTTAAGTTCATTTACACTAATATGTTGTTTATATAAAATAATATACATGATATGATACGAATATATTCAACTTTATTACTACAATCATTAAATAGTGAATAAAAATATAACATAATTCTTATATTTCATATATTATTTTATTCAATTCTATCTTGATTAAAAATTCAAATAATCAAACATAACCTAAAGGCTGATGATTGAATTAGCCAAAATGTAATAGGCTTAGGACTTTTAAGACAATATTCCCATTAAGCATGCAATGCTTTGTTTATTTAGTTGAGATCAATCGACTCTGCTCAAATACATTCTTTCAATTATTATATAAATTTAATTTTTGATTGAGTGATTTTGACCTATTATAAAATTTTGGACCTCGAAATTGTTAAAATAAATTCCTATCAATTTTGACCATATCTTACAAGCTAATTTGACCCACAGAAAGCTCCTCATCCCTTTCCAAAAGATTAAAATTTTCAAATCGCATCGCAAGTTCCAGACAATTGATTAGCCAAAAGAAGATTCACCCCGTGGAAGTCGGAAATGCGGGGCAGCCACAGACGAAATAGTTGACGATTCGACAGCGCTAGTCTATGAAGGACTTTGGGAAACTCATGGAGGACAATCGTTGCTTTCAGATTGTCATTGGATTCCTTAGCCCTCGATGCAATTGTGAAAACCAACCCCATTCGATATCATATGAGATGCACCTCAGTCCTGGTTAAGTCAAAGCCTAGCCACACTCATTCGGCATAGGAAGTGGCCAGTTCTTTGTATGGGGCAATTGCACCGAGATTGGTGCTATAGTTAGTCACAAGAGAACCACTAGTTGGAATGAGTGGGAAAAATGATACGAATGGTCCATAAATTTTGATAAAAGTGTAATATAGTTCATAAATTTTTAATTCAATTAGTATGGTCCTTGAATTGTAGCTCAATGTGTAATGCGGTTATTGAACTTTTAATTTGTTCAATGTCATCCTTAAACTTTTGATACATATTCGATTTAACTCTTGAACGATATGGAAATGTTTAATATTGTCTTTGAACTTGAATTAATGAAAAGACGATATTGAACATTTTTATATAGTTTGAGGACTAAGTTGAATATATACAAAAAATCTAGGGACCATAATGAAAAAGTTAAAAATTCAAGGACCGTATTGCATAATAAATTATAGTTTAGAGACCATATTGAACATTAGGCTTGAGAAAAAATTCCAAACCCTTCTCTTCGTCTCATTTTTAGATATTTGCAGTTTGTAGGTTTGAATTCTCATGCACCAACGCTAGTATTAATATTAAATCTTTAGAAATTTCGCAAGAATATATCTCCTTATTAAAGATGCGAATGGGAACCATTCTATTTTAAAAATTCATTTCTAGCAAGATTTCATGGACAAGTTTCTCAGCAAAAATATGTGTTTGATAATAACACAAAATTTATATTCTTAGAATAGAAATTTATTTGATAATGACATAAGATATCTCCCTCTTGAGCAGTGGCGATGGACGGTGATGGTGAATGGAGGAAAAAACTAGCGATGGCGGATGGTGGTTGGTGACCTTCAACCAACGGATGACAATCGGCTATTGGCGGGCGAAGGTGAGTGGGCGGTTGGCTAGTAGTAAGGTCGAGCGATGAAAACAATTTTTATTTCTCATTTCTATTTAAAAAATAAAAAAGTAGAAATTTTTTACTTTTCGTATATGTTCCAAAACTATTTCTGGATTAAATATTTATTCTACAAAAAGAAAAATGAAATTGCGTTACTAAATGGATTTTTATTCTAAACCTATTCTTGAAAATAGAAAAATAATTCTAGTTAAAAATAAAATGGTTATTACGTGCACCCTTACTTTTGATTTATGTTCCAAATCTATTTTTAGAGTAAAATTTTGTTTCAGAAATAAATAAATAAAATTGCGTTACCAAATAGATTTTTGTTCCAAATATGTTTCTAGGAATAGAAAAATCGAAAAACGGAAAAACAGGATGGTTATCATGTGCACTTTTAGAATATTGTGAAATTGTTTTAACATCCTAAAATTAAAAGAGTACTTTTTATTTCAGTGAAGTCGAATAATTAACAGTTTTTTTTTACTTAATCTCATGACTCATGTCTTAACTAATTAATAGGTTTGGAAGAGAAATAGTGATCCCCATCTTTCCACCAACACTGAGGACACTTACCTGACAACATATGTTGCGGTAAATGCACTCCAGCAGCAGCAGATAGTTCTGCTTCAGCATTAACTGATCTGCCAACATTAATGACACTAGGATATTTTATAGACTCTAAAGTTCACCTAATATTGATTTAGTCGTCAGTCAATAGAAAGAAATGCCTAGACAAGTATGCCCAAGCAATTAGAGGAAATTCTAAGGTAGCCCCTATTTTCCACAACTAGGTAAGACGTTGAGAATATTTGGATTTCCCTCTCAGTGACACACGTTACGTTCAGTTATGACAGTCTTTCTCTTTCCATAAATAGTTATACAGTTTCTTTGCATTATGTATTCTTATCAATAATTTCACTTGATCATTATGTAATAATTCAAAAACTTCAAAATTATGAATCGAAAGTAATTTAATTATTATGCATTCAGCAAATAAAAAAGTAGAACACTCTTTAGTACCAAACCCATAAGCGAATATGATGTGCAATTATTGCTTATCAACTATATATCTATAGACCACGATGTACTGCCCATTCGATACAATCGTTGTCTCAAAGAGTTGTGACTTTAAAAGACTTGGGAAGAAATTCATTCACTTAAACAAGTGGGATGATTAATTCGAGTTCTATTACATACTCTAGATCGTGTGAATCGCTAATGTTGAAGCTTTTCATTATGCGTGTCCACGTGATCAATAGTCTAGGTGGGTTGACATGGTACGTGATCGATGCGAGGCTACGCTGACTCGGTGAAAACGTTGTTTGAAACATGGAAATGTCGGAGATTTCCAGAGGTCAGCAGGAAAAGAGACGCGGTTGATACGACGAAATTCGGCGTCCATGATTCCCACTTTTGCCCGTCGAATGGTAAGCGAAATGAACATCGTGTCGGGGGAATGGGGCCCGAGTCGGAGACCCACCAAGACTTGGATTTCCTCGAGATGGGACGAGGACTCGGAAACAAAAGAGAGCAGAGAGAGAGAGAGAGAGAGAGAGAGAGAGAGATTCTTGAAAAGGAGGTGTGTTGGGGAATTTGTCAATGCATGAGAGAGAGAGAGAGAGAGAGATGGCCTTTGAGTTAGCGCGGTCACTCTCTTCGTATAGATCGACGTAATCTGCCGTACGCCATCTTTTTTCATTTTTTTCGTTATGATTAAGACCTCAATAATTTATATGATGAAAAACTGGCAACACATTTGATTTTGACTTGAGGGACGTTTTCCAAACGGAAGAGGAGCCGCAATAATTCTCTCCGTTCACATTTTTTAGAAAGTTATTTTTCAAGAAAACTTAATTATTTTTCAATGTTCAGATAAAACTTAAAAATGAAGTGAAAATATTTTCCATTATTCGCCATGATCGGCAATCGGCCACAAGCGAGCCTCGAGCTTGCCTTGTTGGCAAGCTTTCCTAATCGGCTCATCAACGAGGTGAGCTCGAGGTTCGAGCTCAAGGCGGTGAGGCCCATTAGTGATGCCTGAGCCTCGTGGCCTATGGTGATGTTCGAGTGTTGCCGATTTGCGAGGTTCGAGCCTTTTCGCCATCTAGCGATACCCGGGTGTTGTCAATTTGGCGAGGCCAAAGTCTCGCCGCCATCTAGCAACACCAAATTGGTGAGCTGTGAGCTTGGCTCGCCTATGGTAAGTCGTTGGCTAGCAACCGGCCAGAAAAAGAAAAAGAAAAAAAAGAACGAAAGAAAAAAAAAAAAAAAAAAAAAAAAAAAAATCAATTTTATTAAAAAATAAAAAAATTTGAATTTTTTTAAAAAATAAAAAAAAAAATGTAATTTAAAAAATAGAAAGAAAGAAGTGAGGACTGATAAGGAGTGTGAGATAAGAGAGAGTGATGGTCCGTTCGTTTCACAGAAAATAACTTCTTGAAAAATATTTTTTTGGATTTTCTAACATTTATTTAACAGAAAATACATTGATTGGGCAAAATATTTTCCATGAAGGGAAAAAAGTCCTCTAAAATTGGGGAACATGTTTTCTACTTTTCAAGTTGGGGAAAACATTTTTCACACTCACTCTCTTTTATCTTATACCCTGATCACTTCTTTCTTTCCTTTTTTTTAAATCGATTTTTTTACTCTTTAAAAAATTTGATTTTCTATCATTTTTTTCTTTTTCTTTTTTACTCTTTCTTTTTGCTCTTCTTCTTGTTTGGCCGTGACTAGCCACAAGTGAGCCGACTTCATCGATCCGGCAAGGCTCGAGCCTTGCTGTTGCAGATCAGTGATGCTCGAGCCTCATTAGAGGCCGCGAGGCTCAGGCCTCACCAAATCTATGATGCTCGAGCATCACAAGCATCACTTGAGCCATGAGGCTTGGGCCTCGCCAAATCGTCAACGCTCAGGCATTGCCAGATGGCGATGAGGCGGGCGTTGCCGATCTATAGCAGCTAGGGTCAAGCCTTGCCAGATTGACGAGTCGTGAGCTCACCGGCGAGCTTGGCTTGCTTGTGGCCAGTCACCGGCTGTCGCGTGGCCCTAGAGAGGCCCGAGTCTCGTGGCCTCTAGCGACACTTGGGCATGGTCGATCTATGGCAACGAGGGTCGAGCCTTGCCAAATCGGCGAGTTGCGAGCTCAACTCGCCTGTGGCCAGTCGCCGGCCATTGCGTGGGCGCGATCGGCGAGGGAACGAAAAAAAAAAAAGAAAAAAAAAAAATAGGAAAGAAAAGAAGAAAATAATAATAAAAATAATTAAAAATTCGAATTTTTAAATAAAATAATAATAAAAGAAAAAATAAAATAAGAGTAAAAACAGAAAATCATCAAAAATAATTATATAAAGAAAAATCAAATAAGATACCGAACAACGAAAAATATTTTCTACTTCAATTTCAAATTTCAACTGAACATCAGAAAAGATTGTTGAGTGTAGAAAATCATTCCAGGAAAATGACTTTTTGGAAAACATTTTCCAAAAATGTTATATTTTCTATAAAACGAATAGAGCCCGAGTGTAGAAAATGTTTTCTCTAACTTGAAAAGTAGAAAACATTTTCCTTCACTTTAGAAGACTTTTTTTTTTTTTCATGAAAAATATTTTTTCGAATGAATTATATTTTCTGTGAAATGAATGTCGGAAAATCTAGAAAACGTTTTCTTGGAAGTTATTTTCCATAAAACGAACGGAGCGTTAGGTTCCTTTTCTTTTGAAGCCCTCGAGTTGGTTTTGCTTGTCATTTCTCTGGCCTCTCTTGGAGCTCTATCTAGGCCCTATCTCTCCTCTTTTTTATGAGTGAATCATTGAAAATAAGTTTTGTAATGAGAAATGTTAGTCATAGTGAAATTGATCTTACAAAGTTGGCATATTGGCCAATTTGTTAAATCGATTGGATTATTTTAATGTCAACTTGCTACTTGCTGCATCGGTCACTTCTCGCCTTGTTTAGGTCACCTGGCATGTCACTTCCAGCCTATGGCTAAGGTTTAAGGCAAAAACCTGGCACTTCGCAGCTCCAATGATGTGATATAGGAATGTTGCATTTCGTGGATCCATAAAATCTCCTCTCAGTTATATTGTTGGATACGGGAGGGAGTCTGCTTTGCCCACATGCGTCCTATTAGTTACAGTGTTTGGTCATCAAACGTAAATTCCACGAAAATTTCTAAGACCTAACTAGTCCTTCTTTTGAACAAAAAATTCCCCCGTGTCCATCGTGGACCTGAGTTTATTACGATCGTGGCTTGCCTTGGGGTCAGTCAATGGATAATTTGGAAGCAAATGAGGTGATTGCCGAGTAATGGCCAGTTGTGGGTTGAAACAGTGATGATGAGTCTCGGTGCATTTCCTCGCCTATTTTTTTTTTATTGAGACTTACCAAAAGGAAGTGCTCAAGTTCCGAGAGTTTCGAGGACTGAAAAATGGTTGGAATCGGGGGTTTTGAGGCCAAAACGATTCGATTTTGCGGTGAATCTGTGAGTTAGAGCTCAAAGGGCATGTGCGAAACTGAATCTTGTCGCGATGTTCCCTTGGATGAACTATTTGGAGATGTTTGATGGATCATTAAGCTTGTACTTAGCTTGTACTCTCCTAAACCTATAACAATCACAACTTTCGAGTTTTAATTAACACGCAAAAACAATTTATTTAGAAATCCCCATTAATTTATTTTTGATGGGTCGATTAGAAACCCAAGTAAAGTGCTCGGATGATACTTTATTTCCATGAACCAGAGATTTAATGGACTGGAGAACTTTATTAGGTTAGATTACTCTAAGGTTCCTTTGGTACATTTTCTCTTTTACTTCAAGAATTTTTTGCAGGCGACTCAGATTAATTTTAATCTAAACACCAACATGTGAGGGATGATCATGCGGGTGTGTAATTGTTAATATAATACTCAATAACCAAAAGCAATAAATAAAATGCAAGAAAACAAAGTGGAAATTCAAATGCTTTGACTGAATTGATTCTCTAAGTATAACTAAAGCACAAAAATACCATAACTAGACTAACCACGATTCTACTAACTAGTTAGCTACTCTAGTTAATCCTCTTTTGTTTATGAAAAATACTTATATGGAATTCTAACTTAGATTAAACATGCATGATTTCTTATTCTAATGACATGAGGCATGCAATTTAAATGACCTAATTCTAATGATGGACAAGAATTAAAGCAATTACATGCATTCTAAATTAAATGACCCTAAATATGCAATCACTAAATGCTTCATTTTCCTCAATATACGTTTTATTTATTCTATTCGGTGGTTTTCTTTCCAGAAGAAGTTGATGCTTTTCCAAGAACTTTTAACGGATGATCGATGCCCTTTATATTTAGGTTATGCAACTTAGGGGTGAGCATGGTCTGGGTTGGGCTGGTCCACCCCCTGACCCTAGGAACAACTTGCACCGTGTTGATCCTCAATTTTTGGGACTGAGGACCAACCTTATTGAGCCTAAGACCGAGAACCGGACCAACCCAATGGGTTCGGTCCGGTTTTAGGGTTAACTCGGGATTAACCGTTAATTTTTTTTCATTTTTTTGTATTTCTGAAAAATTAAACAAATTATTTCAAATTACATATTTATCGATATTATGATTTTAACTAAACTATAAATAATAATACATATTCAACAAATTTAAAATAAGGTAACAATAAAAATTTCACACTTGCTAAAAGCAAGAAATCATAAAAACAATTAAGATTGCTTACAGATCCGCAAGACGAGTGTTGCTTGCGAGCGAAAAGAATTTCTAATTAGGGATTTATTTCCTTATGATTTACTTAGAACAAGCAAGGTTAGCGAATAGAGGTGAGTGGCACAAGCGTCAAGCGACAAGTGAGGTGAGCATGGCAAGCGGGGTGAGTGTTGAGTGATGAGCGACCAAAAGTGAGTGATGTGAGTGTCAAGTGGCAAGCGAGACAAGATTGCTCACGAATGAAATTGTTTCTTTCGATTTTACTTGGCAAATTGAATACTAAGAGGATAAAGTAGAAAGAAGGGAGCAAGAGTACTGGAGGAAGACGCCATTTGAATTAGGGTTTACTCTTTAGAATAAATAAAAATATATTATACATAATATAATATATAAGGTCAGGGTTGGACCAACCCGAATCTCCTAAGATGGAGGACCAACCCGCATAGTATTGGTCCAGGAATCTCAGGACCAACGTCTGACCCAGTCCCCTTGGGAACTGGACCAGGACCGGCAATGTTGGGTCGGTCTAGGGTCAACCCTAGACTGATGCTTACCCCTAGTGCAATTCGCTGGCCCCAAATAGGTCCATTTCCTTCATGATGTCGAGCTTGGCTTGAAGCCATAGGCATCACTGCCGACATTGGCGCTCGAGTAGACTCTTTATTCTATTCGCTTCTTGTTCTGTTTCTTGTTGCATTTCCTCTTCCAAGTATCATATTATTGTGCACCGGGACAAATAAAGATGGCGACCACCTTGCGCCCAAGCAAAATCTTCAAGTCTTCTTATTAGGTAGAAATATTTCATTGGTGGAAGTAGGGGTTTGCTTGGTAATCATACTATTTTTCTATTTTTCTGTTCTTTACTTTCCCAAACAAAAAAAGAACAGAAATCGTTTGGTAACGTCAACTAATTTTCCTATTTCTCAAAATATAAAAGTTGTCAGGAAATAGATTTGGAATAAAAATAAGAAGTAAAGAAAATCTCCTTCTTTGTTCCCAGGAATAGAAATGGAAAAAATTATTTCTAAACAAAAATTATTTCCAAAAACAGAAATGTTACTAAACCTATCGTAAGAAGTAGCAAGTTGAATGTGGAAACCTTTTGCAATTGCAGAAGATGGAACAATGCTGGCCTCAATGCTGGCATTCTCACTCAGGCAGATTCCTTATTTTATTTTTTTGCATCTCGTTCTCTTTCCTATTTCATTTTTACTTCCAATTATCTAGCAAAGCTTTGTGCAGTGAATTGATCCAACGAATGTTTCCAGAAGGCATATGCAGGATCACAAACCCTTCAAAGCATCATATTATTGTGTACTGGCACAAATGAAGATGGCGGCTACCTTGTGCCGAAGTGGACTCTTCACGTCTTCTTATTAAGTAGAAATATTTCATTGTTGGAAGTAAGAAGCAGCAAGTTGAATGAGGAAAAAGTTTGTAGCTGCAGAAGGCAGAGCACTCAACTACCTCCCAACACAAAATCAGGAAGTACACTTTTGTTGTCAAGCCTCACCTCAATCTCATCACGATACTTTATTCCACTACCTTTGACCAATGTTGAAGTAAGTAATGTAGCATGTCTAAAAATTGTACATAGAACAGGCTGAAGAGTGCTCATAGGCATTTGTTTTGCTTTTGATTTCCATCTATCCCTTTGTTTTGCTTTTGATTTCCACGCTGAATCTCCTATTTTTATTGAATATGATATGAAAGTTAAGAAGATTTTAGTTTTATTATTTCAAACCGGTTCTACATGGAATCGGGAATCAAACCTTTGAAGACCAATTCCCAAATATTTTATCAGGAAGCAAATAGGTCCCTATCTGACCTAGCTTGGTATAGGAAGCGAATCGGTCTTTGTGTGAACCAACTTGGAATCAGTCAGGTAAGGCTAGTTCGATTTTGTTTCAATGTCGTCCATTCTTCTAACCACGAACTATATCTTGAATTCTTAGCCAGAACATCAACAGACACCTCTTTTCCTTCAATCAGTTTTGTTGCATATGCTTCAAACTCATCGAGTCTATCCCGAAGAAAAGCCAAGCTGTTTGGGTCACTCTCACTCCTGATTTTGTGCAGCCACTCCTTTGCTTCCTCCACCTTTACTCAAAAGTTTCTTGGGTCAAGCTTGCATACCCCATCCTCCTATAGCTTAGTTTCTCAATAAAAACTCTTTCGGCCTGCCATTGATAAAAAATTTCATGCCTCCTCTCTCTTCCATTGCTTATGTGGTGGCCTTTCTTCTGTTGCATCCCCGACTGATAATACTTTGCGATGTCCAATGGCTCCACGAGGAGCTTATAGAGTTGTGACTCCTCGATTACCTATTTGAGAGTTGAGTAGGAGCTTGTTCCTGTCCAACATGTGTATGACACCATCCCAAAAGGCCTCAAGCTTGATATGGTTCATGTTTATCTTGGACTCTGTCTTTGAGGCCCCCTTCTACTTGGAATAATCATAGTATCCTCTTTGCTTGTTGAACTCATCTCCACCCTATAAGGAGTGATTTTGGATAGCTTAATGGTTAAATTGGCGGCGTTTAGGTTTGGCGCACGCCCCATTCACCTTGCCTTAGTCAAGCAATCTTTCACCGTCGGTGCAATGGATACCTGCAAAGTAGATGAATCATTGGACTTTTTTAAACTTCAGAGGGATAACACTAGGGAATAAAAAGCCTACATCAATATATTTACAGAATTTGATCACTCAACGACCTATGGTGTCGTGTTTGTACCTTTCGATAAGTCCCTGAGGAGTTCAAAGCCATCGAAAGACTTGCTTCATAGCTTGATTCAGAGAGATCTCCTTCCGTGAAGCTTCTCTTCAAAGATTGACGAGTCAATCTTTCAACATACCACCCATACTTAAGGTGCTTCTCAAAAATACAATCTGGACAGCATGTCCTTAGCATCAAATGCATATCTTGTTGATAGATACAGGGTTGTCCAAACAAATCATGCCCTCATCTGAACAAAACAAGTAATTCCTAGACGGCCAAAATGACCTCCCTTCAGAGCCTTCCCCTGCTTGCACCAGGGGCTCCATGTTGGCTATAGTGAAAGAAAAGACCGACATATTGGATTATGCTATTGGCGGTGTTTTTATGCAAGATGGACACCTGGTGGCATTTGAGTCTTGGAAGTTGAATGATATTGAACGGCAATATACGGTTCAAGAGAAGGAGATGATTGTGGTGGTCCACGACCTTCGTACATGAAGGCATTATCTCCTGGGATCCAAGTTCTTGTGAGGATGAACAATGTGGCAACGACCTACTTTCAGACCTAAAAGAAGTCAAATCCAAGGCAAGCTCGATGGCAAGATTTTCTATCGGAGTTCAACTATGTGTTGGAATACAAGCCAAGGGAAGGCTAACTTCATGGCCGACGTACTTAGTTGGAAGATGGAGCTGGCAAGCACTATGAGTCAACGGAGTTGCCCATGGATCAACAATATCAATGAGGGGCTCAAGTACTATCAAAATGCTCAAGACCTCATTGGGTATACATGGGAGGGCAAGACCCGACAGTTCTAGTGTGAGGACGACCTCCTTTACACAAAATGACAGCGATTGTATGTGCCACTCCATGGTAAGTTGAGGAAAGAGGTGTTGCGCGAGTGCCACGATTCCTAGTGGGTGGGTCATCTGAGAATCTACCGCACCATGGCTCTCATTGAAGACCAATACTACTGGCCTTAGGTGGGAGATGATGTTGAAGCGCATGTGAAAAGCTATTTTGTGTGCCAACAAGACAAGCTTGAGCAATAGTCATTGCCGGGGTTCCTAGAGCCACTTCCCATCCCAACTTGTCCATGGGAGAGTGTCTCCATGGACTTCACCGTGAACCTGCCAAAGTCCAAAAGGTGTCAGACATTCATGATCGTGGTGGACCATGTGACATTTGTGCATGCGACAAAGGATTGTTTAGTCGAGAAAGCAACCAAGCTATTTCTCAAGCACATTGTCAAGTATTGGGGAATCCCACAAATGATTGCGAGTGATCGCGATCCTTGATTCACGGGGTGCTTCTAAACCAAGCTCTTCAAGCTGCTGGGGTCGAAGTTGAACTTCTCCATGAGCCTGCATCCCCAAATTGACGGTCAGACGAAAAGGGTAAATGCACTCTAAGAGACTTATCTTCAACACTTTGTGATTACAATGTAGGCAAATTGGGCGAAGTTGATCAATATAATCTAGTTCTCGTAAAACTTGCAACGTGATGAGTCCATTGGCTAGATTTCGTTTGAGATTGCAATTGAGCAACAACTGCAAACTTCGAGTATGGTTGCCATGGCTATCGACGGAATAGCCTACCCACATGCAAGTCACCAAGGACTAGCTGGAATAGGCGGACTTGGCGCAGCACGTCTACACAAGGCCTTCAAGCGTATGAAGAAGTGGGTCGACAAGAAGCGACAACATGTGGAGTTTTAAGTCAGGGACTTAGTGTTAGCCAAACAACACACGGTCATTTGATACAAAGACATGCACAAAGGCTTGATCCATTACTACGAGGGGACATTCTGAGTGCTGCAATAAGTTGGGAAGGTTGCAAAAAGGTTGGAATTGCCACCAAAATTAGAGATACACCTGGTTTTTCATGTGAGTATGCTTAAGCCTTTCCATGTAGAGGAAGAAGATCTGGATCAAGGTGAATCGCAACGGGCACCACTTGAGGAAAAAACCTTGTATGATCGAGATGTCAAATGCATAATGGTGAATTGAGTCATGTGCAAATGGTATTGTGCGCTAAAGCAAGAGTATTTGGTCCGATGGAAGGGTCTTCCGAAGAGTGAAGCTAACTGGGAACCTGCCAATGCTCTTTGGTAGTTTAAGAAATAGACCAATGCCTTCCATGTTGAAGACGTGATGAGGACATCATCTGAGTAGGTGGGGGAGAATGTTACGGTCCCAAGAAATGAACAATCCAAGAGGGTTTTGAATGAAGGCCATGATCAATCCTTGGAATGAGTAACCCTCAATCGGTATCCCTAAGTTCTAGGGTTTTCTCAAGAGTTAGAGAATACTTATAGGGTGGGTGATACAGTAAATATATGATTATGTAATAAATGCAGGTAGTTGGTAGTTGAAGAGATGTAATTTCCACCGTTATATCAAGGAGAGATTTACGGATACGATTTACCTTGTACTTATATATAGGGTCTTTTCTCCCTCTTTGTATCATTTCATTCACAAGTAAAATATAAATTCAGAACTTCTCTATCTAGAGTTATTTTCTCTAAAGATCTTTGTGAGTCGAGTGTGAGTAAAGTTGTTTGGGAGAAATCCTAAAGCTGCATAAGTTAGGGAATACTAGATTGATCGGCCTGTGACACAAAATAGTAGCTTTTGGTCGTACCTTTCTCAGGCTGCTCTTGTAACTCTATCTAGCGCCCTCTCTCCCTCGATTTTTTTTGGGTAGGTGGATCTTAGAAAATTAAGTAATTTTTTTTTCTAACGAGAGATGCTAGTCCATAATGAAAATGATTTTACAAAGTTGGCATATTGGCCAATGCGTTAAATCGATTCGTTTATTTGAATATCAACTCGCGACTTGCTCCATCGATCAGTTCTTGCCGTGCTTAGGCCACCCAGCATGTCACTTTCAGCTGATGGCCAAGGTTTAATGCAAAAACTTAGCCCTTCATAGGTCCCATGACATGACATAGGAAATGTTGCATTTTGGGAATCCCTAAAAACCTCCCCTCGGTTAAATTGTATAATACGGGAGGGAGTCTTATTTGTCCACATGGGCCCAATTAATTACAGTATATGATCGGGTCACACGTAACTAAATTCCACGAAATTTCTAAAACCTAATTACCCCGCCTTATGAACAAAAGACTCCCCCGCGTCCACCTTGGACCTGGGCTTTTGACCGAGGCTTACCTCAGGGTCAGTCAATAGAAGTTAGGGTCAGTCGATAGATAACTTCAAAAAAATGAAATGATTGCCCAAGCGTACCAAATTATGAACGATTGGCTGAGAAAGGGGGAGTAGTAATTTCTAAACCCGAGGAAGAAAGTATATCGTAGGACATAAGACTTCTTAGACATTTTTCAAATGGAGGCATGAATATATTGCACTCCTTTAATCATTATTTGGCTAAGGTTCCACTAATAAGTTCTTTTATTTTTTTAGAAGGTTTCACTAAGTTAATACGCTGACTGATTTCGTTATAAAAACACTTTAAATTTTAGATCATATCTCAATTTTACTTTTAACTTATTTATTATTTCGTAAAAAAATCACTAAGTTAATACGTGGCCTAATTTCGTTGTATTCGTATGTGTTTGGATTGATCTGCTCTCGAGATGGCGGTAAGGAAATATACTTCTCAACTTATTTTCAAATGAAGGCATGAATCTTATTTTTTTTGGGTAATTTAATCGTTAGAACATGACGTGTCAACTCCTCGTTGTCTTATTCTTCCGGGTTTTTAGTTTTTGGCTTTTGGCTTGTCACCCTTCAGACGAGAAGAGAAAAGAACGGGGACCGGCAAGCCCTCAAGGTCAACGATACTCCCAACACTCAATTCCTACCTTTATCGACTCTTACAATCGGGTCCTCGCGAAAAAAAATACCACATTTGTTTGAATGATTTAAAAATATAAGAACGAAACCGAGACCTAAGAACGAGAAATATGAGCTGTATGGCGAAGTCAGAAGAGTCGGACCCGCAAAGAAAATCGAGGAAACACGGGAGCAGTTTCTCACGAAGTTAGGGGCGGTGGACGGCGATTGGACGGCGAGACGCAAGACCCATGGTGTTGGTTGCGCGGGAGAGGGAGGATTAAGAGCGAGAGAGAGACAGAGAGCACTAGAGACGGAACTCGAGCGCGGCACTTTGGGGCAGTGGACGGAAGCCGGCCGGCGAGGCCACGGTGGCGGGCCGGCGGTATGCCGGTAGCCGGCGGCAAGCTTGCGCGAGAGAGGGAGGACTGGACCGAGAGCGCGAGCGTGAGGGCAGGAGATGAGATCGAGAGAGGAGCGAAAGAGAGAGAAGGAATGAGAATTAAAAACCTTATTTTAGAAATAAGGGTTTGCTTTGCTTCAAAATACAAAAAAAAAAAAAAAAAAAAAAAAAAGAAAAGAGATCTGGGCAGTTAACAAAAAAAAAACAAATGGCGAAAAAATTGAAAAAAAAAAAGTTGAGAGAAAAACAAAAATCTAATTTGGTAAATTGTTAGTTCTTATGTTATTCATAAAATTGAAATATTTTCCAAATGAGATCCGAACATCAAAAAATATTTTCCATCTCATATCGCCAAACAAAGAAAATTAATAATTTTCCTAAAAAATAATTTCTCCGAAAGCATTTTTCTTTATTTTAAATTTTTTTCTCTAAACAAAGACATCCTCGAGTTTATTGTCTATGTCATGAAATCATTTCTTTATTAGCACACTTAATTGTATTCATGTAAGAATCTCTAATATCATATAAAATTTATTTAAATAATGTTAAAAAATGGAAACTGCAAACCTGCAGAAGTACTTCGATACGGCCACAACAGGACAATCATCCGTGAAAACACGATGGAAACCTCAATACATTATGGTAAAATTACTAAAATCGCAGTGAGTAATGAATCTATTTGAAGAACTTTTGTTTAATGTGAGCAATTTGAGAAGGAAAAATTTCGAATCGGTCATTCGAATGACTTCATTACAATTTTGATTTTTCATCAAGTAAAAAAGCCCTTATTTTTTGTCAATTTTGAAATTGTACTGTTTTTTTTCTTTTCAGTCTTGTTGGCTAATAACTTGTTCACACTTGGTCATTAGATTAATTGGCAAGTGAGGGTTAATAATAAAGTAAAGCGCGATTAACCATTTGAGACTGATGAATTGCTATTATGAAATTATCCATTTTCTTGCATCAACAGGTGTGATTAATATAGCTAAAATCAATTTTTCTAATCCCTTTTTTTGGTCAAACTAAAATTTTATTCATTTCTGGAATAATACATGAAAGAAACAACGCAATACAATGTGAAATCAAAATAAATCTCAAACAATTTCAAAACAAAACAAACTCTAGATAAACGATGAATTGGAGATGGAGAGGTCACAGACTTTGAGGATTCACTCTTCTCAAACCTTCTTCTTGGATCAAGGTAAGCACTTGTATGTTTAATGTACAATGTATCATGGACATCAGACTTGTAAAAATGCTATGACTGTCCGAGTATCGTTTTAGTGAAATTGAGGTTGATCTTTTGATGGAATTGAAGGTGGATAAAGCAAGGGCGACTGTGCTGTAGGAGGAGCCAATCAAGGGGAGCAACTATCTGGGAGTGGTGGTGAGTCCAGTTCGTTTTGCAAGCATGGGTGAATTTGGGAGTTCTCAACTTCTCAGTTTGTTGTGGACAAGCTCATACAAGCCGAAAAGCCCAAAGTAGGTGCTTTTGTTTAACTGCTTGCTTCGTTCTAAATGTGGTATGTCCGAAGCCTCTTGTGTTTTCATGTGATGGGCTAATATGGTAGATAATTTGGTTTATGGTGGAATTGTTGTAGATATTATGCTTGGAGCTGTCTTATTAAGAGGAAACATCAAAGTGAAATAGAATTTTTTAAGTTTGCTACATAATTATTTTGTCGTATACATGGTCATAGTATCAGTTTCCTACTCAAAAGGCTGGAAATATTAGCTTCATATCTAGATCTAGATGGATCAACTCATTTGTGAGTAAATAGTTCGAACTCAATGGTCTATACAGTGCATAAGAGATGAACGACATGATGAGCGATAAAGGGACAATTCTGGCCTGCAGAGATAATGGCGAATGATACATGCTCCTCTTCAATACACTAAAAGTTCCATCTAATGCACTGTGGCTTTGCGCAGCCATCTGCGTTCTACTTGGAATTCCAATATTGAAAGGGAATGTAGTCTTCACTGCCATAACTTCCAAATGCACAATAGGATGGGTCGGAGGATATGCAGTTGCGATATTTGCGAGGATGGTCATGGAAGAGAAGAATTTCAAGCCTGGGCCATTTTACTTGGGCAAGGCAAGTAGACCGATTTGTTTGATAGCGCCTCTGTGGATGTGTTATACCTGCTCAGTGTTTCTTCTGCCAACTCTATCCCATTACTTGGGACACATTCAACCACGCACCAGTCGATTGTTTGGGTATGATAATGCTTTGGGGGATGTTTGATGCCCGGAGATGGTTTAAGGGACCTGCTAGGAGCATCAATGCACAGAACGGAAAGGTATGATGCGATGCTCTTGTATCCAACGTTTCAGTATAGTCGATTGGTTGCCCTCAGAATGTTTTGAAAAAAATTCTAATAGTGTTCTGCCTCAGGCAGATGCCATGAGCATTCAAACTTGATACCTTCTTAGTGCTAGACATAACCACTTTGTTAACATTCCAAAAAAGCATGAAAGCTTGAATTTGTTCAAAGCGCAGAACTAGATTGCCTGTCTTCGCATCACTCATCAGTCCCTCATGCATCTTTGGTCGATTGGTGAGAAAATTTGTGAGTTGATGTAACTGCATAATATCGTCCCAGGTGCATCATATCAAGGTTTATCATCAGCATATTAATCTGTGCATAAAAGATTGTTGTCCACCAGGGCTCGACATATTAATAACCCACCTCAGTTCCCAGCACCATCGGAAATCTTGCTCTGTTGTAATATAACACTAGAACGATGAATTAATTCCCAGTCGAGTGGTGTACAATGTCAAAGAAACATATACAGCAGCCAAATTCAATACTCGTTGGACATGAGAAGCTAGGGAACTAATTCCGACACAAACAGAGAAATGAGAACTTCGTTGCTGGTTGTGTATATTTAAGGGTGCTGATCCTCTATCGCAGATGCTAGTTTTGTCTCCGGCAAGTCTCATTTGTTGTCTTCACATTAGGATAGCAACATATGTCATCCAACCCTCTACTCCTCATCATATCTAATCCAAGTCCCCACCCAAAACAATGACACCCAACCCCTTCTCTCTTTGCGACCAAAAAAAAAAAAAAAACCTCTCTTTTCTCTCTCTTCTGAGCCACAGCCTGCCGTCACGCCTCCCTCCGCACGCGCGTGTGCCATCTCTCTCTCTCTGTGCACGCACGGGCGTGCCTTGTGCTCTGTTGCCATTGACCTCAGCGGCTCCTCCATGACCACTAAGGTCTCAGCCTTGCCACTAAGTCCTGTGGCCATGGAGGTGTCGATCCTCTAGACCTCAAGGCAGTGGCTCCTCCATAGCCACGGAGGCCGAGCTTCCTGATCCGAAGGAGATGGCCTCTTATCGTCCCGGGTGGGAGCCTGATGCCACGCCAATTGCACATCCCTCTATCCCTGTTGATGTCCAATTGATGCCATTAAGGGGATAAATCTGTGATTTCGTTGCTCTCCATTCTTTTAACCATAGAATAAAGCTCAAATTATTAGCCACAACATCAACAAACATTGCTTTATCTTGAACGAGCTTCATTGCATATGCTTCAAACCCATAGAGTCTATCCCAAAGAAAAGTGAATTTGTTTGGGTCACTCTCCCTCCTAATGTTGTCCAGCCACTCCTTTGCTTCGTCCACCCTTGCCCAAAAGAAAGTGTCTTGGGTCAATCTTGCATTCGTGGTCCTCCTATTATTGCCTAGATTCTCAATAACAACCCTCTCGGTCCACCACTGATCGCAAATTTCGTACCTCCTCCTTCTTCCATTGCTTATGTAGTGGCCTTTCTTAAGATGCATCCCCGACCGATAATACTCCGCGATGTCCAATGGCTCCACAAGAAGCATGTAGAACTGCTACTCCTCGATTAACCACTCTATACTTTTGTGAAAGTTGAGTGGGAGCTCGTTCTTGTCCATCATGCACACGACATCATCCCAAAAGGCAGCAAGCATGATCTGGTTCAAGGCTATATGGGACTCTCTCTTTGAGCCCCCCTTTGCTTGAAAGAATCATAGTGGCCTCTTTGCTTGTTGGAGTCATTGCAACAAGCTTTATATCACTCTATCTCCACCCTGTATGGAGAAGCAATTTTGGATAGCCTCATGGCTAAATTGGCAGCGTTTAGGTTCGGCACACGCCCCACTAACCTTGCAATCATCAAGTAATCTTTTGCCATTGGTGCAATTAATACCTATGAAGCAGGGCATCAAAGCACTTTTAAACTCGGGAATTGCACCTGGGAGTAAAAAGCCTAGATTGATACATTTACATCACTTGATGATCTAAGGTGCCATGTTCCTACCTGTCGAGATGTCCTTAAAGAGTTCAAAGCCATCAAGAGACTTGCTTCATAGCTTGATTCAAAGAGATCTCATTCTTGTTGAGAAAACTCCTAATTTTGATGTTAACAAATCACTTTATGCAGTCAAGAAATCATACATTTCTTAAGGAAGAAAAGTCACAGGGTGGTGTATTCTTCTAAATTTGCTTACATCAGAAGGAAAACAGAAGATGTCTCTGAGTCTGCCCGTACCAAACGAAAGACGCCAAGAGACGCAGTTTCTGAGTCTGTCTGTACCAAACGGAAGACACGAAGAGACGTAGACTCTAAGTCTATGAGTATCAGACAGAGAACTCAAGCAGACTCAGAACAGTGGTCTGATAGACTCAGAATAAAATTACAGGACCAAATCACCAACGGTCATGTATTTCATTTACCATATTTATATTGATTATGTTGTATCGAACTGATTGGTAGAAACAGACAACTTCTAAAGAAGGATAGAACACTTATGGAAGCCCGGATTCTGATTGTATGGGTAAACAGAATCCAAAAGGATCCGATGAAAAAGACTTTCCTTATGAAATATGTCCAAGAAAGGAAATGAAAGACTAATCTCTCAAGAAAAGAGTTAACGGTCAAGTGTGGCTTGAAGAGTATATAAGGAGAGGATAAAACCAAGAAGATAATAGGATTAACATATTCCAAAGCTTGATTCTGTTCTTCATTAGTTGTCTAAAAAAGTGCGTAATTGAGTATTCTAGTGCATTACCAAGAAGAGTGACTTTGTGAGATATATCATTACCAAGTGCTAACACTCAAGAGTGTGTAATCACTTTTGATCACATAGTGAAATCCAACCTATTGGCTAATCACCTGGAGAGTGGACATAGGCTTGTGAAAAGCCGAACCACTATAACCGTGTTTGCAATCTTCTCTACTCTCTATTTAATTTCTGTTTGTAAATTGCAAAAACTTGATATTACTTACACGTAAAATTCCTCTACACCTATTCACCCCCCTCTAGGTGTTAATATTAGCTATATCACTTCTGTGAAGCTTCTTTTCAAAGATTGATGAGTCAATCTTTCAACATACCGCCCATACTTAAAGTGCTCCTCAATGATAAACTTTGGAGAGCTTGTCCTTAGCATCAAATGCATCGTCTTGTTGATCAATACAGCGTTATCCAAACAAATCATGCCCTCATCTGAACAAAACAAGTAATTCCCAAATGGCCAAAACGACCTCCCTCCTGAGCCTTCCCCTGTGTGTGCCAGAGGCTCCATGTTGGCCGCAGTGAAGGAAAATGACCAGGCTTTGTCTTCTTCAGTTAATTGGAGGTTAGCGAAATTCATAGAGTTCGGTGACATCATAGACATGTACAAAAATATTATGAGGACCTGCTATTGGGGAGTCAGAACAAGTGATTGGTCGAGAGATAACCTTGGCACGATCTCGTGCGTCGACACGATGTTGCACAAGCTGCCGCCCCATCTTTCGGGGAGGATGACTCGGGAAAGCGACTCATTGCCAAGGAAAGGAGAGCCGAAACCGATGCATAGAACCGAGATGGGTGGGAAGATGGATTTGAGGAAGGAAAGGAGCCAAAGAGCTGAGAGGAAGGCCACTGATCCTCCTATGAAGTGGCCCGTGATCACTATTGACTTGGTTTCAGCCAGCAAGCTACGAATCTGCATCCATATTCAGGATTTCTTAAAATTAGCTAAACGCTTGTTAACTCCAAACCACTAGCATCGGTTTACAGTCTTTCAAAATTCGGATCCAGAGGTTTACAGAATTTCGAAATACTGGCGCCCGAACATCTCAAGAACGGCGAAAATCGCTAACCTGGGTCTGAAAATCAGGGCGCGCGTGATAATGAAGGAAGAGGTGAAGCACTCCATAGTGGACCATGACCGGCTCCTCGCCGTTGTAACGGCACTTCGGCAGCGCGAACAGCCCGTGGCCTGCCACATCCAGCGGCGCCAGCACGCCGCAGTCCGGATCCCAACCGACCAACGGCATCTCTTGGACGCCCGGGAATGCCACGTACCCCACGCCCCCGACTTGCTCCGCCACGAAGGTACCGCACTCCATCGCGTTCGCGGTGCTGCACAGCCTCCACGCCTCCTTCAGCAGCGGGGTCGAAGCCAGGAAAGCCCCCAACATCTCGCTCGTCTCAAACCTTTCCAAGACAGCAAAGAAAAAGGCAAAAAAGTTAAAGCGAGAAACGTAGTAGCTGGAAACATGGAGACGCCGGAAATCGAGGCAAGCAGGAGAAGGGAGGAGTAGGCTGTTACGATGAAGCTTCGTGTCCATGGTTTCCTCTTTTGCCTGCGGAATGAAGTGAAATGGAATATCAACCCTGCACTTTTGATCGTCCGAGACTCTGAACGAATGATGGTATCGGGCCTTGGGAAAAGGAGGTGTGTCGGTGAATTTCTTAATGCATGACAGATATAGAGAGAGAGAGAGAGAGAGAGAGAGAGAGAGAGAGACATGATCGTTGGGTTAGGGCTGGGGCTCTCTTCCTCTTCGTATAGTTTGACGTTACCTGCCACGGGCTGTCTTTTTCCTTCTTCTTTTTTTCTTTTAAATGATTAAGGACGCAATAATTTGTCCGAAAGAAACGTTTTGCGACGCATTTGAATGTGACTCGAGGGACAATTTCGATACGGGACACGAACTGTCATGGTGGCCTAGTTACTTCACTGCAACTCCAGCTTTGAAAATCCCTTTTCTTTTGAAGCACTATGGTCCAAGAGAGTTTGCTTTTGCTTGTACCTTTCTGTGGCCGCTCCCGTAACTCCATCTAAGCGCCGTCTCTCCGTCTCTTTCTTATGCGCGGATCATTGAAAACGAGCTTTGTAATAAAAAATGCTAGTCATAGTGAAATTGATTTTACAAAATTGACATCGTGACTGATGTGTTGTGTTGATTGGTTTATTGGATTATCAACTTGCAACTTGCTACATCAGTCACTTCTCGCCATGCTTAGGTCACCCGGCATGTCACTTCCAGCCGTTGGGCAAGGTTCAAGGCAAAAAATTGGCACTTCGTAGCTCCAATGACATGATACAGGAGCGTTGCATTTTTAGGATCCCTAAAAATCTCCTCTTAAATTGTTGGATAGGGGAGGGAGTCTTATTTGACCACATGGGCCCCATTAATTACAGTATCTGATCATCACACGTAAATTCCACGAAATTTCTAAGACCTAAGTTGGGGTCAGTCAATGGACACCTCGGAAGCAAATGAGATTACTGCCAAGTAATGACTGTTGTGGGTTGAAACAGTGATAATGGGTCTTGGTTGCATTTCCTCCCCTAATTTTTTAGTGAGACTTTCCAAAAAAGAAGCATTCAAGTTCCGTAAGTTTTGAGGGCTGAAAAATGGTCGGAATCTGGGGTTTTAAGACCAAAATGATTCGATTTTGCCGGTGAATCTGTGAGTTAGGGCTCAAAGGGTGCATGCGACGTTCCCTCGGGTGAACTGCCCAACGGGGTTACTAAGAATTATGAAGCTTGCACTAAGCTTGGGAAAAGTTTCAGGTTTTAATTAACATGTGAAATTAATTTATTTAGGAGTCCTCATTAATCTATTTGTGATAGGTCGATTAGAAATTCAAATAAAATGCTGGGAGGATACTTTACTTCTATGAACCAAAGACTCAATGGACTTGAGGACTTGAGGACTTGATTAGGCTATACCACTCTAATGTTATTTTAATACATTTTCTCTATAATTTCAAATTATTTTGCAGACAACTTAGATTACTTTTAATCTAACTACTAACACGTGACGGATAATTATGCATGTGTGCAATCATTAAAGTAACACTCAATAATGAAAAGAAATAAATAAAATGCAAGAGAATAAAGTGGAAATTCAAATACTTCGAATGAATTGATTCTCTAAGCAAAGCACAAAAATGCCATACCTAACTAATTAGCTACTCTAATTAATACTCTTTTGTTTATGAAAGCTACTTGTATGGAATTCTAACTTAGATTAAACATGCATGATTTATTATTCTAATGACATGAGGCATGAAATTTAAATGACTTAATTCTAATGACGGCCAAGAATTAAAGCAATTTTATTTTAATATCACATGCATTCTAAATTAAATCACCCTAAATATGCAACCACTAAATGCTTCATTTTCCTCAAGTTTTATTTAGGGAAAATTCCTAAAGTACTTTCATTTTCTCAAATAAGGCTTGAAGTGAATATTATTTCAAATAAAAGTTCGAAGTGCATTCATCTTATTAAATAAAAGTATGAAGTGTACATTATTTCAAGTAAGGGTATGAAGTAGTTATATTAGTTTCGAATAAAAGCTTGAATTCACCAACTATGAAGGGCTAATTTGTCTTTTTTAATTTTTTAATTTTTTAATTTTTTTCAATTTTTTAATTTTTTTAATTTTTCTTTATTTTTCATAAAAAAACAAACTAAATAAAACTAAAACTTAAAAAAAGGGTAAAACACATCAGGCGTCCACTTTTGGTGGCCACCCCATCTCCGATGAGGCGACGGCAATGGCTGGCAAGGTCGCCGGTGCATAGACGAGGGCCGGCGATCCCGCCGACTAGAGGCAAGGGCCAGTTGCTAGAGACGGAAGAGGTACGGGAGCGCATTCGGTCAGCACTCCCAAATGGAGTCCACTCAGGATGCCGCCTCGGTCACCACTAACGGAGTGGCGAGCGCCAATTCCCCGCCGCTGTTCCACAGCAAGACCTATGACATGGTCGATGATCCCTCCACCGACCCCATCGTCTCTTGGAGCCGCGGCAACAACAGCTTCGTTGTCTGGAATGAAACCCGAGTTCTCCCGCGACCTCTTGCCCAAGTACTTCAAGCCCAACAACTTCTCCAGCTTCATCCACCGTCTCAACACTTACGTGCGTCCCTTCCCCCCTCACTTTCCTCTTTTGCACCCCACAATCCTGTAGAATCGCATCTCATGCGGTGCATAGATAGCTGCTTTGCTAATGGGCTTCTGCTTAGCTAAGGTGGGTATGATGTCGATCGTCTTTTGCACAGTGACTGAGTGTTGGGTCGGCTGAATTTTACTGACTGAATTTCGCATCTCATGGGTTCGATACCGCAGGGTGAATGTTCCCTGCTGGCCCCCAGACTTGGGCAGCGAGGTTGGGGACCCTGGTGGAGGGCCGGTGACCCTCGCCCAAGTCTGGGAGAGGGCCAACGACCCCAGAAGATTGGTTCCCTTTGTTTCTAGGCTGCACACCTCGCTGGCCCCAAAGGGGGTCCATTTGCTTCATGACGTCGCGCTTGGCTTGAAGCCATAGGCCTCAGTACTGGCATCGGCGCTCAGGTAGATTCCTTATTTTGTTTGCTTCTTGTTCTCTTTCCTGTTGCATTTTTACTTCCGAGTATCTAGCAGAGTTTGGTGTAGTGAACTGATCCAACAAGTGGTTTCGGAAGGCATATGCAGGATCACAAACCCTTCAAAGCATCGTATTATTGTGCTCTGGCACAAATAAAGATAGCGGCGACCCTGCGCCGAAGTGGACTCTTCACGTCTTCTTTATAAGTAGAAATATTTCATTGTTGGAAGTAAGAAGCAGCAAGTCGAATCAGGAAACATTTTGGAGCTGCAGAAGACAGAACTCTCAATTGCCTCCCAACATAAAATCAGGAGGTACACTTTTTGTTGTCAAGCCACGTCTCAATCTCATCACGATACTCTATTCTTCTACCTTTGATCAATGTTGAAGTAAGTAATATAGTACGTCTAAAAATTGTACAAAGACCAGGCTGAAGAATGCTCATAGGCATTTACTTACCTCTCTTCTGAAAATCTTTATTACATCTATCCCTCTGTTTTGCTTTTGATTTCCATGCTGAATCTCCTATTTTATTGAACATGACATGAAAGTGAAGAGACTTCTAGTTTTTATTTCAAACCGGTTCTACATGGAACCAAAAATCAAACCTTTCAAGACCGATTCCCAAATATTTTACTGAGAAACGAATTGGTCCCCATGTGACCTGGCTTGGTAACAGGAAGTGAATCGGTCTCCGTGTGAACAAGCTTGGAATTGGTCGGGTAAGGCCAGTTCGATTTGGTTTCATTGCTCTCCATTCTTTCAACCACAGACTAAAGCTTGAATTCTTAGCCGGAACATCAGCAGACACCGCTTTATCTCCAACCAGCTTAATTGCATACGTTTCGAACTCATGGAGTCTATCCCAAAGAAAAGCCAAGTTTGTTGGGTCGCTTTCACTCTTAATGTTGTCCAGCCACTCCTTTGCTTCCTCCACCCTTGCCCAAAAGCAAGTGTCTTGGGTCAAGCTTGTGTACCTGGTCCTCCCATTATTGCCCAGTTTCTCAGTGACAATTGATATTAAAATATGTCTCGAGTTTAAATTTATTAAACAACTTAATTCAAAGTTTAAAGATAAATCTTAAAGATTACGGAAATTATTTTGATGTTGAAGTTTTGATCAAAAAGAAAAAGATATTGACTTGTACTCTTTATAGGACGAAGTTTGTGGTTAAAATTTCTCCTTAGAGTAATTAGAGTCGGCCAAGGAAAGATAGAAAAGGACAGTCAAACTTGTGTGGATTGAATTCCACTGGAACTTCTCGGTCAATTGGATCTATGCTTATACAAATATATTTTTGGAGAGGTTTATTATAAGTTTTGAAACTTGTCATAAAAATATAATTAATTGTTAAAATTTATAAAAAATATAACTAAATATTAAAATTAAAAATTCTTTCGTTAACTTCATTTAATTTAGCCAATGAAAAATACTGATATATCCTATTTTATTACTTTTTTTTAAGACGGGTGGTAATGATGTAGTGCACAAAGACCATCGTGTCAGAAAAAAATTATTAAAAAATAAAAAAATTCAAACAAAATAAAAGTTAAAGAGAAAATGAAAAACACAAATCACCCTCGGCTTGGCCAAGCGCTCGCCGCCAGTAACCGCTGCCACAGCCGTCGTCGGGAAGGGCTCGCGGAGGTCGCCCGGGCCTTCCGAAGCCCAACGACCCTTGCTGGCCCCTGGTGAGATTACCTCAAACGTGAGGTTGCGTGCCTCAATCGCGGGTGGCAACCTCCTTGGGCTCGTTTTGTCGTCGCCCTGGCACGAAATGGATCTACAAAGGTAATGGGCGATAAAGATGTCTTCTTGAAGCTTGAAAAACTGGAACCGGAAATAGGGGTCTCGGCTGAGACTGCCGGAGATGATTCTGACGGATGCCCAAAGCGGCAGAGGGGTTGTCGAGGTCGTTGTGCGGCGTCAGAGGTCTGGGTGGGGATGGGCGAGGGCCGGAGAACTGTGGCCCAGCGAGTACGGGCGAAGGAAAACGATGAATATTGTCGCTTACACAGGTTGTCAATGGCGGCGGTGAAAGGAAGAAGAAAAACAGAGAGATGTCAACCAAACTGATATGTAAAAAACATGACACATATCTCCGCTGGCGTGTATGTGTCGCTCACACACGTTTTTCTTTTCCGCTGGTGCGGGTCGCTCTGTGGTGATTCTCCGTGAGCTTCGCGCTTTGCTATGGTTCTGTTGCTGTTTGTGTTTACAGCATGACGAAATGTGCGGTACTGTGGCTTGCGATTCATATTGTAGATCTTTGATCCTTTTAGAGTCATTGGCTTGTTGGGTGTGCAGTTGAGCAAGTTTGCTGTGAGCCACGCTGCGTTGCTTGCCAACATTGCGCTCTATCGGGCGACTAACGAGCTAAAAGCCAGTTGTTCAATCGGTTTTATTGCATAATGTGGGGCATTATAGTTTGAGAGTGTCGCGTAAGTTTTTGTAGGTGGGGCTTCATTGCTCTGGTTCTGTCTTCGTGCATTTCTGTGCAAATCAAGGGTATATTGTTGCGTCCCCATTCCTTGTAATGTTTGAAATAAGGTTGTAGATGGGCCAACCTGTCTTCTCGGTCTCAACTTGTAGATTACTTGAGGACGGATAGAGTTGGAGTTGGGTTGTAGTAGCTTGAACATTTTATTGAGTTGAACTCGAACTTGAAAATACTTGATCCGACTGGCTCTTGGACTCAATCAAGTTGTTGAATGTTTCTCTGCCTTAATTGAATGGATACGTTTATGGTATCTGCTGTACTATAGTATTTGGCTTCAAGCTTAACTGGAGCTTAGAATACAATTAACCAGCAAAAATTGAGTCTGTCTCAATTTGAGCTCAAGGTTATCCAAAACTTAATCAAACCGGAATTGGTTCGGTTCGGTTCGGTTTTGGTTCAGTTAATCGAAAAATAACCATTAACTTTTCAATTCGATTCGGTTAACCGAACCGAACCGGAATTCTTAATTAAAAGTGAACAATCTCTCTTCATCATCATCTCTTCTTCATTTAGGTCCCAATAAGTAAAGCAAAAATAGAGAAATCAAAAAATCCATCCCGAACCTAACCTCATTTTCGGTTCGGGACGGTTTCAGTTCGATTCAATATTATCCCTTATCGGTTCGGTTTTTCAAAAAAATCGAACCAAACCGAACCGTTTACACCATTACCTACGCCTTTTTTTGGTTATTTGTCAAGGTTAAGACTATTTCTAGTTCAATCATTTGCTGCGAATAGGTAGTACCTGAGTCTGTGCAAGCGAGGTGAAATCTTGCCAAATGTTACAGACTCTTTTCAAATTGCAAATTTATGGATCATGGACATAGAATGGTAAGATTTAGCAAAATTGTTAGAATCTTTGTTTCCTTTTGGATTGATCCTTATGAAAATTGCATCCTAGATACTTTTCCTTGGTTTTTTTTTTGTGTGTGATAAAGCATTTTGAAAAAAGATTAAGGGTGTGTTTGTTATACGAAAAATTTAAGATTCAGAAAATATTTTTTTTAAAATGATCTCTTGTATTGCTTATAAAAATAAACGAATGAAAAATATTTTCATCATCCATGAAATAAATGCACCCAACGTTTTGCATGGGCCAATTGTTATGCCATTTAATAGCTTCTCAAGTTTAGGTTGGCTTCATAAATTTTTAAAACTTACTCTGAGGTTCATTACGCCATCGGGTAAGGGTGAGCATATTTGACTGTCCAAATCAGGATTGGACCATACCAGACCAACTGGTTTGGTTCGGTTCCCAAAGTCATCGGTTCAGTTCCTGGTTATATTGTTATGGAATCTACGATTTTCAGTTTGGTACTTGGCTCCGGAAGGTAACCGGACCAGACTTGAGTTAGACTAATTGTTTTTTTTTTTTAATATGTTTTTTAATTTCTTAAAAAAAAGTAATAAATTCTCAAATAGATTATTTTATTTCTTAAATACACGCGTGTGCATGCACACACATATATAAACTTAAATACAAGTGGAGTTTGACTTTTTAGCATGTGGTAACGTATGCAATTGATTTTATTGAGACTGCCCAAGAATCATATTGGATTGATCGATCTAAAACATGGCCACTCTTTAGTGGGAAAAAAACGAAGAAGCCAATTCCGTAGGATTGGACTAGAACCGACGGTCTGGTCCGATTTCCGGTTTTAAGGCCAAATGGTCCGGTCCTCGATTCTCGATTTCACTTTGGAACCGAACTAGACTGGGAACTGATCGCTCCTACCATCGGGTGAATTTCCCTTGTTTGAGATATTCACTGTTGAGATGAATGTTGTCGATGGGAATATAACAAAAAGACAGCAAAAAGAATAGGTCTCACTCAGAATAAAACATAATCACCTTTCTTCTTCTACTAGATGTCTTATGTATCTCATAAGGGAAAGTTTAGCTATTGCTTACTAATACTTACAAACCTAGTCAGTGAAGGAGCAGGGTTTGCTCCAAATTGAGTCATCTTGAGGTCCCCTCAGTATCTCTTCGGCATATTGTGTCGTTGCATACACAATTCACGAATGAAGATGGCGGCTACCTTGCGCCAAAGTGTACTCTTCGCCTCTTCTTAAAATAGGTCCAAAAAGTCTTAAAGTTTTTGTACTTTGACCAATTTAGTATCCAACATTTTAATTTTACCAATTGATATTAAACATCTTTTACGTTTTGTCAATTGAGTCTATCCAGCCAATTCCAATCAGAAATCGCTAACATGGATGTCAATAGTGCTAGCTGGCGTTGACATTGATAATTTTTTCTTTTTTTTTTATTTTCCTTTTTTTCTACTAAGTCTGGGTCACTAGGTGAGGGCCACGACCCTTGCCCTTGGCTGGCAAGGGTCAACTAGCTTGCACTTGTGACCGGCGAGGGTTGGCAAGCTTTTGCCAAATTATTAAAATTATCTATATTAATGCTAGTTGTACCACATAACTCAACCGGCATCCATGTTAGTAATTTTTAGTTAAAATTACCTGAATAGACTCAATTTGAAAAATTTAGTACTTAATTGACAAAATTTAAAGCTTTAGATTGGTCAAAATGTAATGAGTTTAAGATTTTTTAGATAATTTTTCCTATTAAGTAGGAATATTTAATTGTTGGAAGCATGAAGCAGCAAGTTAAATGAGGAAACATTTTGCAGCTGCAGAGGACAAAACACTCTATTACCTCCCAATATAAAATCAGGAGGTACACTTTTTGTTGTTAAGTCAGATCTCAATCTCATCAGGAAACTCTATTCCCTTGCCTTTTACCAATATTCCAGTAAGTAACGTAGTATGTCTAAATTTGTACAAAGAGCAGGTTCAAGAATGCTCATATGCATTTCTTTTTCCTCTCCTCCGAAAATCTTTATCACATCTATCCCTTCGAGTCGCTTTTGATTTCCATGCTTTGTTTAAAAAGCCACAACGGAAAAATCTGAGGATGAGAAGCTGAACCATCTATTTTTATTGAATATGACATGAACGAAGGTTCGGTTTTACTGGGAACTGAAAACCAAACCTATCCAAACCAGTTCCTAAATATTTTACTAGAAGTGAATTGGTCCCCATGGGAATCAGCTTGAAGGAGTCGAGTAAGGCTAGTTCGATTCGGTTTCAATGCTCTCCATTCTTCCAACCATGAACTAAAGCTCGAATTCTTAGCCAGAACATCAGCAGACACATCTCTTACTGTAATAAGTTTCATTGCATATGCTCCAAACTCATTGAGTTTATCCCAAAGAAACACCAGGTTGTGTGGGTCACTCTCACTCCTGATTTTGTGCAGCCACTCCCTTGCTTCCTCCACCCTTGCCCAAAAGCAAGTGTCTTGGGTCAAGCTTGCATGAGTGGTCATCCTATTATTGCTCAGTTTTTCGCTTACAACTCTCTCGGTCCACCACTGATCGAAAATTTCGTACCTCCTCTCTTCCATTGCTTATGTAGTGGCCTTTCTTCTGGTGCATCCCCAACCGATAATACTCTGCGATGTCCAAGGGCTCCACGAGGAGCTTATAGAGTTGCGACTCCTTGATTACCTATTCTAAACTTAAGTAAAAATTGAGTGGGAGCTCGTTCTTGTCCATCATATGTACGACGTCATTACAAAAGGCTGCGAGCATGAACCGATTCATGTTTATCTTGGACTCTCTCTTTAAAGCCCGTTCTCCTTGAAAGAATCATAGTATCCTCTTTGCTCGTCGGAGTTATGGCAGCAAGCTTTATACCACTCTATCTCCACCTTGTAAGGAGCAATTTTGGATAGCCTAATGGCTAAATTGGCAGCATTTAGGTTAGGAGTGCACCCCATTCACCTCGCCATCTTTAAGCAATCTTTTGCCATTGGTGCAATCAATACCTGAAAAAACGGGGATCAAAGAACTTTTAAACTGGAGGAATTCCACCTAAAAATAAAAGTCTACATTCATATAATTACAGATCTCGATAAATCAAATATCCCAAGCATTGTGCTCCTACCTGTCGATGAGTCCCTAAGGACTTCAAAGCCATTGAAAGACTTGCTTCATATCTTGATTCGGAGAGATTTCCTTCCATGAAGCTTCTTCAAAGACAGACGAGTCAGTCTTTCAACATACCACCCATACTTAAGGTGCTCCTCAATGATACAATTTGGAGAGCCTGTCCTTAGCATCAAATACATCATCTTGTTTACCGATACTGGGTTATCCAAACAAATCGCGCCCTTGTTTGAACAAACAAGTAATTCCCAAATAGCCAAAACGACCTCTCTCCTGAGCCTTCCCCAGCTTGCGCCAAGTGCTCCATGTAAGCCATTGCGAGGGAAAATAGCCAGGCCTTGTTTGCTTCAGTTAATTGGAGGTTAGCGAACTTTATAGAGCTCGGCGACATCATAGACATCTACCAGAAACTTAACAAGAAGTGCCATTGGGGAGTCGGAATAAGTGATTGGTTGAGAGATAGCCTTGGCACTATATGATGTGTTGACACGATGTTGCAGAAGCTGCTGCCCCATCTTTTGTGGCGGATGGCTCGGGAAAATGACCCATTGCCAAGGAAAGGAGAGCCGAAGGCGATGCATAGGACCGAGAGGGGTGAGAAGATGGATTTGAGGTAGAAGAGAAGCCAAAGAGCTATGAGGAAGGCAATTGAACCTCTTATGGAGTGGCCTGTGATCACTATTGACTTGGTTTTATCCAACAAGTTACGAATCTGCATGCATAATTAAGATTTCTTGAAGTTTCGTTAAACACTTTGTGAAATAATTTCAATTATAAACTTTCTTAAAAACTTGATTGAAAAATCAAGTTCACCGGATCATGGCAAATTAGAAGAGTTGCACGAATAGATCTAATGCAAATTACAAGTCACACTTCAATTGCTAAACATAACCAACTGTTTATTAATCAAAGTCAAACAACATTAACATGCTCAGCAATTGATGATATGTATGGCGTATGTATCAAGATAACTTATGAGAAGAGTACTATTCATACTAAGGATGTTAAAACTGAACCAAAACCAAAATTTCATGCATTTTCAGTTCGGATGATAAAAAAATAAATATTTTTTTATTCCGATTCGGATAGTTTCACAAAATAGAATTGAAAATTATCCATCTTCTTAATATTACAATTTGCACAATATCTCCCCTTTTTCACTAAACCTTTTCTTAATCTTACAAAAAAGAAAATAGAAAAACTGGCTCGGATTTTCGGTTCAAGCAAGAAACCTAAATTGGACCAAATCGTTCACATCCCTAATTCATACACACTAGACTGCATCTGGAACGATTTAATTTGATCTATGTGGACCACATTTTATATTAAACTCCATGAAATCGTCCATCTACCGGACCTAGAAATTGGGACCCAAAGGTTATCATGGACCCGGTAAATAGGCCCAAAGGACAAAATGGCGGGCCTGAGCAAGCAATTGTCTTCCCAAGCTTCCCTTGCCCACCTTGGCCCTTCCAAGCCTTAAATAATTTGATATTTTAATAACTATGGTCCGCCCATTAGTATTTAGAGATAATGTAAATGGTCCTAGGACTTTGCCCCATAGTGCAATGTAATTTTTAAACTTTTAATTTGTTCAATATGGTCTCTAAGTTTTAGCCCAATGTGCAATATTATCTATGAACTTTTAATTTGTTCCATGTAGTTCCTGAACTTTTAATAAATGTTCAAATTAGTCCTTGAATTATAGATAACATCTAGTGATATCCTTCTACTAATTTCAGTTTAGGGATAACAATCAACATTTTAAACACTAAATAGGATTTTGTACAAAGCCATCATTAATATTTGAGTATTAAATCTTGATTGATACAGAGATGGATATCTTGCCTATTTTAAACACTAGATAACATTTTGCACAAAAAGTTATAATATCACACGGGGAAGGAGACATTTTATCAGTGTGATAGGGAAAACAGCATGTTAACATAGGCACTACATAATTTGTTCTATAGAAATGTTCATATTATGATAATGATATAGATTATTTGTATAAGTTTCTACTAGTTAGTTACAAACAAATCATTTCTTAAACTTCTTATGCATGACACGTCTTCAAAGCTATTTGATAACATCCTTCTTGGATTTTAATTTTGCTATACTATCGATATACACACTTGTTATCCATGTCATGCAGATCTGTCTAGTAGATCTAATTAAGGATTAACACCATAAAGAACCCTAAACTAATACACTTATAACAAATTTATTATAAACTAATTTTTTGACTATCAAATATTCCAAACTAGCAAATTTTTTGACAAATTTACCTCAAACCGGTACACTAGACCCTCTATTAGTTTCCATTAAATTTTATTAGTAAATTACTGAGTTGAATGACACGTAACAATTGACTAATGTACCATTTTAGGATTTTACTTTCTATTTGTTACAAGTGTATCAATTTTGTGATTCTTTGTGATATTAATCCAATTTCAAGGGTGTAAATGTACCGATTTGGGGTTTTTGGCAATCAAAAAATTAGTTTGGAATAAATTTATCATAAGTGTACTAGTTTGAAATTTTTTGTGGTCATTTGGGATATCATATGTGTATCAGCTTGGGGTTTTTTGCAGTATTAACCATTTAATGAATTAATGAGAAAATGTAAGAGATTATCTCATGTGAGACTGAAAGTTGCATCCATACAGAATCAACAAAATGGGATGACCATTTAGATTAATGGAAGCAAAAGTGGAAAGGTTCTTTGGCAGACAATCAAAGGCACAAAGATTCAAACATTGTCAAGCAGAACATTAACACGAGGAAGGAGATAGGTTTTGAATTGTAACTTTTTTTTTTTTTTTTTGGTTCCAATGCTAAAAGAACAATAGTCCATTTATTCAAGTAACAATCTTAAGCATACACTCTCATATTCAGCCCGCATTCAAAAATTTTCTCATAAAATTCTCTCAACAAACTTAAATCTAAGACGACAAAAATTAGTGTTTCAAAGGGTGGAATAGTGAAATCTCCCTTGTATCACAAGATCAAGGGCAAGGATTTGATTGAACCTTGAATTTGGAGGTGGGACGAGTAAAAAAATTTCCATAGAAAATCGGGTAGTTGACACTCTTCAAAAAATAAAATGGAGTCAAACAAATAATAAAATACGTGAGTACAAAATAAAATAATAATAAAATAGAGAGCTGCTTGTCAAAAGCACAACCTTTATAAATTCATGGCTTTTAAAATATGCAAAATATTAAAATTTTGTATATCAGGGTTAAAAATCAATTTTCCATGACCCAGTTCGCAAGGTTCATTACGTTTCCTGTCAAGTGCATTCTTAAAATAATTTCTTTTCAATTTGCAAGTGACAGCTCACAAGCCCCACATAAGGTATCATGAGTTTATGGACGTGTAATCTACCTTACTTACTAGTTTAAGTTTGGAGGCCCTATAAGACAGATTAGCCGAATGCACGACGAGAATTGATTAGCATCAATCGAAACTTACAAAGTTGACCAAGCTATATTATTCAAGGTTCTATCAGCTTGATAACATGATATATAGTAGACCCTATGAAGAAAGGCATTGGAAGTCAAAGTGTAATGAAGTGCAAAGATTGAGAAATTATAAAAAAAATCCTAAATTTATTACAATGTATCAATTCAATCCTAAATCCTTTTTATTTTGCCAATTCAGTCCCAAAATTTTTGCATTTATACTAATTTAGTTTATCTAGTTAATTTTGATCAGCCGACATTGACATAATCACTAGTAAAGTAGCGAGTGACGGGTTGTTTAACTTTTCAAAAGGAGTGAATTCTAATGTTAGCAAGAAGAAATTGCTAACCTGGCTCTCAAACTCAGGGCGCGAACGACAACGAAGGAAGAGGTGAAGCATTCCAGAATGGACCATGACTGCCTCTTCGCCATCACGACGGCACTTAAAGGGAAGGGGCCGCATCAAGCGTCAACAGGGTGCCATAGTTCGGATCCAAGTTGGGCACCAGCAGCTCTTGGATGCCCGAAAATGCCACATACCCCACGGCTCCTACTTGCTCCGCCACAAAGGCCCCATGCCCGGTTGCGTTCACGGCGCCACACAGCCTCCATGCCTCCTTCAGCAGCGGCGTGGAAGTCAGGAAAGTCCCCACCATCTCGCTCGTCTCAAACCTTTCCCAAAATAAAAGAAAGATGTAAAACGAAGCAAAACGAAGGAAAATTGAGCAGGAGAAGAGAGGAGGTTACAACGATGAAGCTCCGGCGTTCATGATTTCCTCTGTTGCTCGTCGAGTGGGGAAGCGAAATGAATAATCGAACTGTAAATTTATCGTGTGAACAAGTGAGGTTCGGGGTCGAATGTTCGCATCTTTTTCCTTGGAAAAGATTGACGATGGCTTCGTGTAAGAACGCGGGAAGTGTGCCACGAGGCCGAGGAGGAGAGAAATAGAGAACGTCCAAGGGAATGCATAGCGGGCGGACGTGGCTCTCCTGGATTTCACCTGGATTTCATAAAAATTACACATTCGATTGATATTTTTACCCTTGTTTAGTGCTGTATTTTCACGGAGAGTAGAGACGTACAAGGAAAACATTGGCGGGTGGACGTGGCTCCCATTGGATTTCATATAAATAAGATATTGGATTGATATTTTTACCGTTGTCTAAGGGCTGTATTTTCATGGATCAGTCTGACAACTTTAGTGTGAACTGGGAAGTGTAAGGCTTGATGGAAAATTCCCAAAAATTTCTAGACCTATTATAATTATGTCAATTCAATTCTAAATTATTTTTTATTAATTTAATCTTAAATATTTTGCAATTATATCAATTCAGTCCATCTAGCTAATTTTGGCTGGCCAGCACTGATGTGGCACAACCAACCAAAGGCGAAGGCTAGTTGTCCAACTGAGGTGACCTCACTAACTAGTGGCGAGGCTCACCTCTTTGTTGTTGGGTGAGGTCTCGCCTTGCCAACAGCTAGGCGAGCTCACCATCTCCCAGCAATGGCAAAGAGCTTACCTAGCCACTGGCAAACGTGGCCATGGCCTCGACCACAGCCCCTAGGCCTCACCCACATTTGGATGAGGCTAGATGAGGGCTGAGACGCTTGCCAGCCCCTATTGGGAAAGAAAGCAAAAGAAGGAAGAAGAGAAAATAAAAAGATAAGGAGAAATAAAAAATTTCAAAAAAATTATTCATGTCAACATGAGATGGTTGCCACTAATGTGTAGCTGGTGTCCACGTTAGCACTGCCTAGTCAAATTTGGCCGAATAAACTTAATTAGCATAATTACAAAAAGATTTGGATTCAATTGGTAAAAAAATAAGTTTATGAATGAACATGCACAATTGCAATAGATTTAAGTACTTTTTGGTAATTTTTCCCATTGTGGACTGTCTATGATGGTCATCTTCCTCTTTTCTTTTTATGATTAAAAACGCAATAATTGATCGAACAAACGTCTACCACAAATTCCTATGACTTAGCGGAGATTGGAATTTTTTTGAGAGCATAAATGCGATGAAGCGCGAATCAATCGTGTTACGTTTTTACACGGAATTTTGCCCCAGTTTTGAAATCCCTTTCTCTTGAAGCACTATGCTCAATAGTTTGGGAAATTTTACCAAAAAAGAAAAATTTAAATCTACTAAACTTTTGTCAATACGGTCCTAAACTTTATTAATCGTGCTAATTGATTCATAAACCTTCTTGCATTTTGCCAATTAAGTCCATCCAGTTAATTTTTATCAAAAATTATTAGCGATTATAATTCTTATACCTAATTTTGACAATCTATCAATATACTCATTTTGCCCAGTTTTGGCTAGTTAATGTTGACTTGAATGCTTATTGTCTTATGTGGGATGGTTAAAGCTAAAGTGTGATATTTTTGAACTTTTTTTAAAATTTTAAAATTTTGTATTTTCTTTTCTATATTAAGGGCCAATGGGGCCAATGTTCACTGGCCTTGGGGACCCGTATGGGCCATTAAACAAGGGTTGTTGCCTTCACCTAGTGCTTGTGAGGATCGTGGAGAGTGCTTCACCCTCGTGTATGGCTGGCGACCGAAGGCCCTAACACTTCCACAAGTCATTTGAGGAAGAAGAATAGTAAATAAAAAATAAAAATAAAAGAAAGAAAAAATTAAAATATTTAAAAAAAAAATAAAATTCAGAAAAAAATTTTTTTTTAAAATTATCCACATTAACACCTTCCATACCATTTAAGATGCGTTGGCATTCATGTCATTGATTTCTAGGTAAAATTAGTCAAAGAGTAAATTGACAAATTGTCAAAAAATTTAGAATTTAGTTGGCCAATTTGACAAGTTCATAACTAAATTGACTATTGTATTATAGACTTAGGACTTTTTAAACAATTATCCCTCATAAAATAAGTTATCACCGATAGAGATAACATATTTTAAATGAAAAAATTATCCAACAAAATAAAAAGGTTTCATGCATACGACATACTGAAATTTTCTCTTTTAAATGAAAATTGAACCCCAACTAAAAGTCATTGACTTCTAATCGTTTCAATATTACACTTACGTCAAAGAGTTTATAAAGATATGCCAAATTACTAAATTAAGATGGAAGGAACCTATTTTGTGATAAGAAAATTAGTCAAACTCTTTTATATGCACTAAAGTAACTTTCAATATAAATGTAGATGGGTAATTTTAGGGAAAAATATCAAATAAGAGTCTGACCTTGGGCTCTTTTTTCAAAAAATTAAAGTTGATCTTCTCTCAAATAAGAGTCCAACATAGCCAAGTTTGTCTCAAATAAGAGCCTAAGCTTCCATGTGCATGTCATATGTCACTCTTCAGGCTATGATCGGGGGCATTTTCATCCAAGCGCATTTTTTTTCTTTTTTCCTTCCTTTGCTCTTTCATCTTCTTCTTGATTGTTCTGAAACTAGGAAAAAAATACCTTGTATGAGCTGGGATAAGATAACTCGGAGCCAAAAAGGTGGTGGCTTCAACCTCATTAAATGTAAATCTCGGAATCTCAAGACAAAGTCCAAAACCTTAATTCCCAATTCTGACAGATCCCCTATTGGTATCCCCAGAAAACAAAACAATTGACAGACACATATATCAGGCGGCAATCCAACGCCCGTAACCACCAAACATAAGTCATATAACAACGCTAAACAAAAGGGCAAATATGTTTTGTTTTGTTTTTGGTGTTTGGGGATTCCTAGAGCTGAGGAAATTGGCCGAAGAAGAAGAAGAAGAGACAGGGCAGTTGAGACGGAGAGGCCAAAGACAAGGAAGACATGGAGAAGAGAGTCATCACTTTGCTTGGGTCACGCCCTCTCCCAGACAAATTCATCTATGCTTCATGACCTCATCCATAACCAGCAGTAGAATGGAAATGCCACGAAGAACATGAACCGAAAAAAAGAAAAAGCAAAGAAAAAAAATGCTCTTGGAAGAAAATGCTCCAAACATGACATGAAAAGTGACATGACATGTGAGAGACACGTGTGAGTTACGGCCATTATTTAATATTAAATCAACTATTTCAAGTTCTTATTCGATACAAGGTTTCTTTTAGATTATTTTTTGATAAAATGGCTTCACTTCAAGCCATAATTTAAAATTTTCTTTGATTTTATTGCAAGGAAGTAATATTTATAGATATATGAGGAACTCACAGCTTTGCAGCAAATGTGGCACCGTATTTGAATTCGTATTTGTGGCTGGGGACCTACGGCATAATAGAATTGGCCTAATCTTGAATACATCTACTTGTACGTACGTACGTAAATGCCGAGCTCAGTGAGCTCATGCTATTGCTGGCTAGGCAGTAATTGTTGGTGTTGGCCTCTTCCTTGTGCGTCCATCTCCTTTACTTCGTTCCTAGGAGCCGTGTCCATGCGTTCCGTGGGAAAGCGTTTCTTCGATTCTAAAGGACAGAAGAAAAAGAAATTCTTTGGTATGGTAGATAAAGATATTTGGTACTCTTTTAGGCCAATGAAATGAAAAATAAAATATATATCAGGAAAGTCAGCTTTGAAATAGGAGAGACGAAAAATATGTAAGTTGTTATAAAAGCAATGATAAATAAAAGACTAGTTTTTATTTTCTGAAAAAATAAGTTTAATTTAAAGAGAAACCATAAAAAGAAAAATAATTAAGTCAAAGGAATCCATGCAAATATGGAGACTATTAACTCAATAATTGAAATTAGTCATTTATGAGGTAGAAATAGTTTCACCCTAACTATTTATTCTAGATTTTTCTTTTTGAGAATAGAATCACAATAGTTCGACTGTAATAAAGAGTCATTAAAACTCTTAGATTTCTTCTTGATTTAGATATTGAGAGATTTTCATCTTAACTTCTCAATGGTCCGAATGGGTATTATAAATAGGGAGGGGAGTGGCTGCCATGTAATACATATCTCACATCTACTTTGTAAGCATGTCGAAACAGCCTTACCCACCATGTTACAACGGCGGATGCACCTACCCAGAATGTTGTGCTGCACGTAAGCCTAACTCAATTTTGCGGTTCCCTTTCTTCATAATATGAGCAATTTCAAATGGTTTGGGATTCAAGCATCAATGGTAAGTCATTCCCACGATGGTATACAATGACATCATTATGCTTTTGGGATTTGCAGAGACGATTAGTAAATCCAGTTGGCCGGAGTTGGTGGGAGTAGATGGGAAGAATGCAAAGGAAATAATCGAGAATGAGAATCGGCGGGCGACCGGTGTGATACTACCGCAGGGAACCGCTCATTCTCTCGATGTTTGTTGTAACCGTGTTTTCATTTGGGTCGACGACAAGGGCAATACCGTTGAAGTGCCCATGCTCGGATGAGAGCAAGCAAATGCTGTTACTGAATCCACCAAATCTCTGATGTTCTAAAGTAGCTCATCAACCTATTTGTATCTAACAATAATGAGCAAATAACAATTTCCTATAAATTAAATATTTTGTATTCATATGACCTTTTCTTTGCTGTTGCTCGATTTATTTGGAGAAGAGTTAATTCTAATATATCCTGATGCATAAAAAATCTAATTACATAAATAGTGCTATTAATCCTCCTCATTTCGAAGATTATAATCATCCACTTTCTCGTCATCATTTAAATAAACGGTGGACAAAAGAGCTCGTGTAAAGTTTGTTTGCCCTGATGACGTATATCCTACTTTTTATTTAGAGAATACTTTTAATTTTTAGAGACACGATTACGCGACACCGTCATACCGAATGGGAGAAGTGGAATTCTGAAGAATTGATCTAAAAGAATGCTTTTAATTACATTTCTGCCTCAAAAGAAAGTAAACAAAACAATTAAAATATATAAATATTAAAAAAAAAAAAACAGTGAGAAAACTCGCTAGAGGATATAAAAAAAATAAAAATAAAAGTCGGTAAGAGATTATCCACTTTACATAGCAGACGAGTGGATGCTTGGCTTCTCTTACCATCCCGACTGACTCCCTCAGTGACTATGTCGCCGTGTGCACCATTTCTCCTCCGCTCCGACGGCGATGGCTCTTCAAACTTGCTTGGCCCTCTCGGATCATCACTCTCTCTTCCAGCTCCGACCCTTCTTCCTATTCCCTCCTCTCAAGTCCAATTCCTCATTTTCGATAACCCCGCCTCGCGTTCCGACTCAGAATCACAGTCCTCGCGCCCAAGTTTCGGTCTTTCCTCACGAGGGCGACCGGTTCCTGCTGCCATCACTTCGTTTGAGCAAGAGGGAGGCGAGCCTCTCGATTCTTGCGATCTTGCTAAATGGGTGTGGCTCGAGCGCGTCGGTGGCGACGTTGCCTCGAGAAGTGGAGCTGGAGAGGTACACCGACTCTAAGGAGGGCTTCACTCTCCTCAAACCTTCTTCTTGGGTCAAGGTACACTTTTTATGTACAATGTACGATGTACTAAGAATGCCGGACGTGCAAGAATGCTGTGACTGTCCATGTAATTGTTTGAGTGCTAGTGGGGTTGATCTTTTTGTCGAAATTGAAGGTGGATAAAGCGGGAGCGACGGTACTGTTTGAGGAGCCGACCAAGGGGAGCAACAATGTGGGAGTGGTGGTGAGTCCAGTTCGTCTTGCAAGCCTTGGCGAATTTGGGAATCCTCAGTTTGTTGCGGACAAGCTCATACAAGCCGAAAAGCGCAAAGTAGGTGCTTGTTCAATTGCTTGCTGAGTTCTAAATGTTCTAATGTCTTAACAGTATGGTGTCCGAAGCCTCTTATGTTTCCTGGTGATCGATTATTTGGTAGATAATTGGTTCTTGGTAGAATTGCTGAGAACAATTGTGTCTTGGAGCTGTCTTATTAGGGGAAACATTGAAACGAGGTATATTTCTGCAGTAGATTTTTTTAAGTGTGCTCAAGAATTATTTTGAGAGAGAGGGAGAGGATTGATCCACAGGTTAACTTGGCTTCATGGCGCACCAAATATTGATCTGCCATGGATCCATTAATTTCAATGTTTTATGGATCTAAAACCCAAATCATTTAGGAGGAAATCTGAACCAAAACTCTGATTCAGCTGCATTCAGTGTTCTACTATCAGACGTGTTGTTATAATCATAGTTATCTCACTTAATCATATAAGGCATTCAACTGTGTTTCCATGACTTTCTTTCCTATATCATATTTTATGATGATGATTTAAATTGTCAAAATTGTCTTGATTCAGGTCTTTAGGCTCTTTGGCTGTAGACCTATAAGTGATATGTTGACAAGTTTTGGCTTTGGCTTGGTGCTAGCATTTGCTTTAAACCGTTTTTGTCCAAACAGGAAAGTACGAAAGATGCTGAAGTGATCGGAGTGGCAGAGAGATCAGGCCAGGGAGGCTTGCAAATTTATGAGTTAGAGTACAAATTGGACAGCACCAGGGGAGGGATGAAAAGGATCTTTTCAGCTGTGTTTGTGACCTCAAAGAAACTCTATCTCTTAAATATAGCTCACTCAGACAAGCCAGAGAGCCCACTTGACCCCAAACAAGGATGATGTTGGAGAAAGTTCTCCATTCTTTTGATGCTGTTCCAGGCACATGAACATCACAGTCCATCACAACGGGACTATCTGCTCTATTGCTTGAACAAGGTTACTGAAGCCTGAGGTATGCTCTATTGAATTGATTTTGTTAGATCAGTGATGATCTAACGGAATGAGAAAACTCAAGTGGTTTGTGCTTGGAAACTGTGGCAGAGGGATTGAACTTATGGCCCCTTTGATCCAAATAAAATATTGCAGAATCTGGAATATGTTTGCTTAAAATATATATCTGATCACATTCTTCTGTGTTATTCCTCGTGCATGTATCTGCAACATATAATACTTACTATGATCATCCGGCACCTTTATGCACAACTCGAAATGCTACTGGACCGCAAAACTTCAACAGTTGAACTGATTGTCTCAGTAGGGCACTTCAGAATTCTTTTTCGGGCATTTTTGTCTTATGGAGAGGAGGAAACAACATATATCTGAGCACCTTATCTCACAATTTAAACTTGTGTTTCAGGTGGCGAAGCTCTCCTCTTAGATGACTCTGGCAACACGTTCCAGGAAGCAAAGGGTATCATTCTTTGTGTTCTTGAAACGAAGGGCAAGATTCTTTTTTGTAAACAGCCTCTGTGAATGATGACTAAGAGGCGAAATTCTTTATCATTCTTGCATTTCTACATATCTACAAGAATTTCTTATGCCGAGTTGTTCTCCTATCGATGATTAGTGATTACTGTTAGGCAATGCTTTTTACCACACCGAGTGTGGCGTTTTCACTGCGCCATTGTCAATTATCTGCCTGGTGATGCTCGTTTAACTTCATCTTCCCGTGTAAGCTCATTCTCGGGGGCTCCTAACGATATTTGAGTTTCCGTTTCGCGAGAAACCATAATTCTTGAGAAAGGCTAATGCGCTCGGACACGAACAAAAGCCGATCCAAACTTAAATTCTCAGTGCATTGTGGCTACTTTGTCACTTTTCTAAAGAATGAAAACAAACGGAAAGGAGGTGCTCTGAGATTTATCTTCTATGCAAGAGCAACTTCCCCTTCCTGGTGTTATCCAATTCACATTGAGAAGCAAGGATTCTTCTCAAGACCGCCGAAATGGAAAGCGAGAAATGAGATTTTTCTCAATCATCTTCATTTTTTTTTTTCAAATGCTGAAAAGTCAAAGGAGATGTGTTGCACGTGACATGGAGCCCAGGATTGCAGCCGCGGATTCTTCATCTCCCTACTGGCATTTACCCATGTTGATTGCTCCTGCATTGCGTTCATGTAATATCAGAGATTAACCTCAGGATTAAATTCAGTGTCCCGTGGACAGTTTGCATATAACTGCAATGATAGACGAGTTCGAAAGTTCAGATATCCCGTGTTATAAGGGAAAATAAAAAGCAAAAGCTTAGGAGAGTTTTGTTCAATGTGAAGGTTTCCTATCTCCTCTTACGTCTAAGGAAAGCGAGAGAGAAAATTGGGTAATGTTAGTTTGACCAGATAGCCCGTAAACTATATAATATAATAAAAGGGATCACCGTTGCCTACGGTTTGAATAGAGTTTTTAAAAAAAAAAATGATGCAAGAGAAGGTCAAATATATGAAAAGAATCACAATATTTTGTGCCTAAGGAGAGAGCAGTTTTAGGTTTCATCCAAATTCCACCTGCCTATTCGTTGTAATATATTTTCTAATTTTTGAAATCTGGAACCTGTCCTACATGCCCATGAACTTGAAACCTACTCTCTTACATATTATTGGTCTACCCATATTTCACATGTACTCTTAATTAAACGATTGAAATGAATTATCACCTCTAATAATTATCATAACTCATATTAAGCATATGATTGAAATATTAACAAAATAAAAGTTTAGTTATGAATATAACTAGAAATGAAAGTTCAAATAAGTAGTTTCATATTACACACTTATCATTTGATGCCATGGAATACCGTAGAATTATTCAAAAACATACAAGAAGAAAAAAGCAAAGACTTGTTTTAGATTTTAGATTCTTGATTGAGACCTAGGATCGAACTAGTTCTCATCAATCTGATTCTTAAATTCTCAATTATATCTTAGAATCATACTCACCCTTAATATGCAATATCTTGCTTCCAATGTATGTATGATACTATTAGAATATTCAGGATCGACTTTTCACCAATCCTCCCATTCAATGAAAAGATATCAAAATCTTTTGTGCCCGTGGGCGGTCTCACTTTTGGTGTATGTATGATACTATGAGTATTTTGACAACGTCAACCTTTCCCCAGATTCTCCGAATTAATGAAAAGATATCACAATCTTTTGTCCCTATGTGCATGTGATCTGTCACTTTTAGTGTATGTACGATACGATTAGAATATTCACAACGTCAACCTTCCCCCAAATCCTCCCACTTGATGTGATTATTTCCTGTTTTTATGATGCTGTCATCGTTGAACAATTCAATGATCTTTTCTCCTACCACGTTGTTAGAAATGATTAGGGACTTTTCAAGAATAATTGCTTGATAATTTTAATGATTATTGACCCTCAAGATTATATTACACGTAACCGAACATATCTCAAGGTATTATCTTAAAATAGTTATATAATAAAACCTATAGATAGAGTAATTCATTTTTTATTAATATATACATTGAAATATATATATATAATTTTCATTACTCTCTCATGCGTATTATTATTTCTCAAATCACATATCCATTACCTTTTTATTCTAATGACATTTATCATTCTCCGACATAGTATTCAATTGCCATAAAAACAAAATATATTTTCTTCCATTTCAACTTGTCCTATTCAAGGAGAGGACACTATAGTCATATGAAAAAAAAAAAGTAAAAATAAGAGCATGGAATATATAGTTTCATACAAGTTCGGTAGCTTTCACTTCATTTTTGTTTTGCATGTTTAGATGTGAAGTCTGAACATAGAAAATACAATGTAGCTGAATTCGATTTAATTCGATGGTCAAGGTCAAGAACAATTTGGCTTCGTGTATCCAATCTGAACTAGAATATCAGACCAGAAAGGGAAAAGAAATAGAAGACTATGCAAGCATGCTTATAATGAAGCTCTTCACATCGGCTCTGTTTCCGATCAACCTCCAGCTTTATATACACAAGCAACATGTATGACTAACAGCCTTCAATTGTAAAAGCTTGGATTTCTCTTTTCGGTTGAATAATGTGAGCTTGAATTAGTTTGAACCCCTGACTCTCAGTCTTAGATATGATGCAACCAACTAGCCGCAAGTCAAATATTGGAAAAAGATCAAATATAATATAACTCCACCCTTCTCTTTGATTTCGATTTTGGAATTGTACACGTTGGTAAATTCACCACTAGAACATGATGATGGTCCCTGTCTATATATTCTGGAGAATCTGCATGAGTCTATGCTTCCCCCCTCTCTCTGTCCTCTCGGTCTCTCTGCAAGTTTGGTTTATGACAATATGAAGGTCATCTTGAACACAAGAACAGAGTGACAAATCTTTTGATCCGACATGGGGATCAACAACGAAGAAGGAGAGGGCAACACCCAATTAGCAGATATGGATACCTGAGAGAAGCGGTTGAATGAACTGCGGCCACAAGCAACATCTCAGAAGAGAGATGGCATACCTTCAGAATTTATCATATCTCCCCTCTCTTTTTCCACGCTTTAATTTGTATAAAAAGTCGCTTTTCTCAAAAAATATACACGATTTATTCTTATATTTATGTTTTGGTGGCAGACTCTATTTAAGACTCTTGCAATATAATTTTCGACGATGGCACTCTTCTCTAGGATCACTCCTCTGTATGGATCAAGCCTTTTGGATGCAGGATATTATTTTGAGAGACCTCCCCTGCTGTTTTCCTTACTGAAAAGTCAAAAGGAGATGTGTAGCACGTAACACGGGGTCCAGGATTGCAGCTGCCGATTCTTCATATCTCTCTCTCTCTCTCTCTCTCTCTCTCTCTCTCTCTCTCTCTGTGGGACTGTCAGCTTTCGTTGCCGAGACGTGAAGATCCCGCCATTACAAACTAAACTTTTCCCTGCTATACCCACCCGCCCATATGGATTGCTACTTGCATTATCTTGCGCTTATCTAATCGTGTAAATTCAATTCGCTTTTGCGCATTCTTCTTCTTTTGTGTAAAAACATAAAAAGAATAACCTTGTGTGTGTGTATATATATATATTTCTATCTCAGATTGGCCCACAATCAGTGTTTCATGGACAGTTTTCATATGTAATCACGAAAGTAGACAAGTTGAAAGCGTGATCATCACATGTCATAAAGAAAAAAAGGGGAATTTTAACATGTTGTCGATGAACGAGAATAAGTCGAAGGAAAGGGAGAGAGGAGATTCCATAATATTTGGTTTGACCAAAGGTGGCCTGTGCTGTAATTGCATAACGAATCGGGTCCCTATTACAGCGAACATAACATTTTGTCCACATGTGGTGTCTCCCAGTGCCGGTGTCCAGTATAATACCATAGAATATTCACTTGGTCAACCTTTCGCCGATCCTCCCAACTAATATGATTATTTCCTGCTTTTCTGATGCTGTCATCGTTGAAAAATTCCATGTTCCCATCTCCTTCCACGTATCCGTTTCTTCCTATCCTGTTGACATTTATGGTTCCCCAACACCGTGTTCAATAGTCCAAAGAAAAACAAAATCCATTTTTATCTTCTCATTTCAACTTGTACTCCTCGAGGAGAGGACAGGATATTTATTTGGAAATAAAAGGTAAATATACGAGGAAGAAAAACATCGTTTTTAAACGGGTAAATCCATGATCAAGAACTTATTTCATCTGAGTTCATTAGCTTTCATTTCATTGCGTTTTGTTTTGCCTCTTAAGATGTGAAGTGTGAACATAACAAAAACAGCGTAGCTGAATTCGACTTAATTTGATGGTCAAGAATATCGGCTTCGAGTGCCCAGTCTGAACTAGACTATTTCAAACCAGAAAGGGAAGAGAAAAAGAAAAGTATGCGAGCATGCTTGTAATGAACCTCTTCACATTGGCTCTGTTTCCAATCAACTACAGCCTTTCATACACAAACGACAGGTATGAGTAATAATCTTCAGTCGTAAAAGCTTGGATATTTCTTTTTGGTTGAATAATGTGAGCTTGGATTATTTTGATGCCTCATTCTCAGTCTTATATTTGATGCAACCAACCAGCCGCAAGTCAAAACACTAGGAAAATGATTAAATATATTATCACGCCACCCTTTTCTTTAATTTCGATTTTGAAATCATTACTAGAACATGATGGTCCATGTCTATATATTCTGGAGAATATGCACGAGTCAATGATTCCCTCTATCTCCTCTTGGTATCTCTGCAAATTTGCTGTATGACAATTTAAAGATCATCTCGAACACAAGAACACGGTGACAAATCTTTTGATCCAACATGGGGCTTAACAACCAAGAAGCAGAGGGCAACACCCAATTTGCAGAGATGGATACTGGAGAGAAGCGGTTGAATGAACTGGGCTACAAGCAAGAACTCAGAAGAGAGATGGTAACTTCAAATTTTAGCATATTTCCCCTCTCTTTTTCCACGCTCTAATTGTATAAAAAGTTGCTTTTCTCACAAAAAAAAAATTGTTTTCATATATTTTTTGGTGGCAGACTCTATTCAAGACTCTTGCAATATCATTTTCCACAATGACACTTTTCACTGGGATCACTCCTCTGTATGGATCAAGCCTTTTGTATGCGGGACCTGCAAGCTTGGTTTGGGGATGGGTTGTGGTTTCGTTCTTCACTTGGTTTGTTGGGATTGCAATGGCTGAAATCTGCTCTTCTTTTCCGGTTTGTTCCTCGTCCTTTGTTTTTGTCTCCTTATAATTATTTATGTCATCTTTGTTTTCCAGATTTAGTATAATCTTTGAAGTGTTCGGTGATAACTTAGGATTGTTTGTTTGCGCGTTTAGTACCCTTTTGAAACTTGAGAAGTTGTTTGAAAGGTCAAAAAGTTATGCGTGGGTGTCATCACTCTTAACAAAAAAAGATTGTTTATCTGAGCATCATGATTTACCTCCAGTAAAAGAAGGAATCTGTTTTGGGTCTAAAATAGACTCCTCCAGTCATAACATCTTACATGAATTTATGAACAAACAGAAGGGATACAGGAAGTTATGCTGATGTAATTCCGAACTGCAAGGCTCTTCTCTTAGCTGAGATGACTGGTAAATTTGAACCTTAAGGAGATTCTTTGTACTTCTGTTTCAAGAGAAGCTAGCAGAACTGACCCAAGAAGACTGACAAAAAACCTTCCTGAAATGAAAATGGTGCATGTAAAACCATTTTGTCGAAAATTAGTTGCTTTTCTGTTTTCCAACGGAATTTAAAGAAAAGTCAGAAACAAAGTCCTCCGAAGTACTAAATGCTTCATTTTCCTCAGATATAAGTTTTACATATGCTATTTGGAGGGTTTCTTTTGAAAAGAAGTTCATGCTTTTCCAGGACATCTAATGATCTTATCGTTGTAAACATTTAACAGACAACCGGTTCCCTTTATTTTTGGGCTGCCCATCTTGCCGGCCCCAAGTGGGGTCCATTTGCTTCCTGGTGTTGCGCTTGGCTTGAAGCCATTGGCCTCATTGCTGGCATTGGTACCCAGGTAGACTCTGTATTCTGTTTGCTTCATGTTCTGTTTCTTGTTGCATTACTTCTTCAAAGTATCTATCGAAGCTTGGTGCAGTGAATTGATCCCACAAATGCTTTTGAAAGGCATATGCAGGATCACAAACCCTTCAGAGCATCATATTACTGTGCACTGGCACAAACAAAGATGGTGGCTACCTCGCACCGAAGTGGCTGTTCTTATGCATGTACATAGGTCTTACTTTGATTTGGGCGTTCCTCAACACGTTCGCACTTGAAGTAATTGCCTTCATCGACATAATCTCAATATGGTGGCAGGTATATTCTAAAACTCGAGTATTTTCTATCAGAGACTTAATATATGAATAGTCTGTGTGGACCAAAATAAGTGACCTATGAGATGATTTCAGTTACTGATCGAAGCTCTGTTTCCTTTTCCTTCAGTTAATTGGCGGGGTTGTCATAGTTATAATGCTTCCGCTGGTAGCATTGACTACACAGTCTGCATCTTTTGTGTTCAGCCATTTCGAAATGGCCGAATCAACTGGGATATCAAGCAAACCTTATGCAGTAATTCTAGCTTTTCTCGTCAGTCAGTATTCACTTTACGGGTATGATGCAGCTGCGCATCTAACTGAAGAAACTAAAGGCGCTGACAAGAATGGTCCCATTGCGATTCTTACCAGTATAGGGATCATTTCAGTGTTTGGATGGGCCTATATATTGGCTCTTACTTTTAGCATTCAGGTAAGGAACTCTTCATATTTACTTATTAAAGTAAAAATGTTTTATTGGAAGTAATGAAGCAGCAAGTTGAATGGGGAAAAATTTTTGCAGCTTCAGAAGACAGACACTATTTTACCTCTCATGGGTTTAGCAGTTACTCCAACATTAAATCCGGAAATTGAGTGGACTTTTTGTTGTTAAGCCACATCTCACATCACCACGGAACTCCATTCCACTACTTTTTGCCAATATTGAAGTCAGTAACGTAGTATGTCTAAATTTGTACAAAGAGCAGGCTGAAGAATGTACATGTGCTTTTTCCCCCTCTTCTGGACTTTGTTATTACATCGATCGCTTTGAGTTGCTTTTGATACTGTTTCTGCTGCATTATACTATCTTATGCATGCCGAAACTTTCAGGACTTCAACTATTTATATGATACGAGCAATGAGACGGCAGGTGTGTTTGTTCCAGCTCAAATACTCTATGATGCATTCCATGGGAGGTATCACAGTGCTACTGGCGCAATTATCTTGCTATTCATTATCTGGGGTTCATTCTTTTTCGGTGGGCTTTCCATCACTACCAGTGCGGCAAGAGTGGTCAGTATCTATTCCTCTTTTCCTTTGTTATGCTTCACCATCTGGAAAGTTTCGGGTACTCTGTCCACCGATACATAACCCGTGCACCACGGTTCTCTTCAGGTATATGCGTTGTCAAGAGACAAGGGCATCCCATTTTCAACGATATGGCGAAAAATACATCCGAAGCACAAAGTCCCATCTAATGCAGTGTGGCTCTGTGCGGCCATCTGCGTTCTACTTGGAATTCCAATATTGAAAGTGAATGTAGTCTTCACTGCCATAACTTCCATATGCACGATAGGATGGGTCGGAGGATATGCAGTCCCGATATTCGCGAGGATGGTCATGGAAGAGAAGAATTTCAAACCTGGGCCATTTTACTTGGGAAAGGCAAGTAGACTGATCTGTTTGATAGCGTTTCTGTGGATATGTTATACCTGCTCGGTGTTTCTTCTGCCAACTCAGTATCCCATCACTTGGGACACATTCAACTATGCGCCGGTTGCTTTAGGTGCGGGTCTAGGTATGATAATGCTTTGGTGGGTGTTTGATGCCCGTAGATGGTTTAAGGGACCTGTTAGGAACATCGATGCACAGAACGGAAAGGTATAATGTAATGCTCTTGTATCTGATGTTTCGGTATAGTCAATTGGTTGCCCTTAGAATGATTTGAAAACAGACCCATCATGTTCTGCCTCAGGCATACGTCATGAGCATTCGTACTTGATTACTTCTTAGTGCAAGGCATAACCACTTTGTTAACATTCCAAAAATGTATGAAAGCTCAAATTTGTTCAAAGCATAACTAGATCTCCTGTGTTAACATCACTGAGCTGTCCCTCATGCATCTTTGGTCGATCAGTGAGAAAGTTTGAGAGGTGATGTAACTGCAGAATATAATTCCCAGTGCATCACATCAAGTTTTATCATCAGCAAGATAATATGTACATGAAAGATTGTTGTCTGCCAGGGCTTGACATACTTATAACCCACCTCAGTCCCCAGAACCATAGGAAATCTTGCTCTATTGTAAGTTAACACTAGATCGACAAATTAATCCCCGGTCAAGTGGTGTAAAATGTCAAGGAAACATATGCAAAAGCCAAATTCAATCCTCGTGGCACACGAGAAGCTATGGAACTAAATCTGACACAGACTGAGAAATGAGAAGTTGCTTGCTGGGTGTGTAAATTCGAGGGTTCTGGTCCTCTTTCTCAGATGCAAATTTTCTGTCTCCTGCACACGTCCCATTTGTTGTCTTCACGTTAAGATCGCAACATATGTTGCTATGGAACTAAATCTGACACAGACTGAGAAATGAGAAGTTGCTTGCTGGGTGTGTAAATTCGAGGGTGCTGGTCCTCCTTCTCAGATGCAAATTTTCTGTCTCGTGCACACGTCCCATTTGTTGTCTTCACGTTAAGATCGCAACATATGTTCCTCCATATGTTCCTCCAACTCTACTCCTCAGCATATCTAATCCACAACACCTGTCTCCTGAGCCACGGCCTTCCGTCACGCCTCTGCTCTCTCTCTCTCTCTCTCTCTCTCCCTCTCCGTGCGCGCACATGCATCCGTTGCCGGCGATCATGTGGCTCCTCCATGACCACCAAGATCTCAGCCTCGCCACCAAGTCCTGTCGCCATGGAGGTGTCGATCCTCCAGAATTCAAGCGGTGGCGGTGGCGATGGCTCCTCCATGTCCAAGGATGCCGAGCTTCCAAATCCAAAGGGGACAGCGCTTATTGTTGGGAACGCGCAGCAAAAGTCCGATACCTTCACCTGGGGAGATCTTCAAGGGAAAGCCCAAGCCCGAATTCATCAATATATCTAGTTGGACCCATCTTTACTTAAAAGCTTAATCTAGTGAGTTATGTGCCAACTATGATATATTAACTACTCCACACCACATCAATTCTCTGATGTGGAACTACTTCTCTAACACAACTCACACGTGTATCTTAACAATCTCCCCCTCACGTGTGAGCTCCCCCTTAACTCAAATATCCTTGTAGCCCAATATCATCCTTACGAGCCTGCGTTGTTACACCACAACACCCACTTGGGCCATCCTCACGGGCCCACAATCTCCCCCTCATGTGTGAGCTCTAGTATTAGGTCTACTCCCCTTTAAATCATATATCATTCTAACACAACATCATCCTTATGGGCCCGTGTTGTTACACCACAGTGGGCCATCCTCACGGGCCCACATTGTTACACCACAACGTCAACCGTAACTATTGGTTTTGATACCAGTCGTTGGGAGCGCGTAGCAGAAGTCTGATACCTTCGCCTGGGGAGATTTCCAAGAGGGAAGCCCAAGTCCGAGCCCATCAATATATTCAGTTGGACCCACCTTTACTCAAAAGTTTAAGCTAGTGAGTTATGAGCCAATTAGAATATATTAACTACTTCACATCACATCAATTCTCCGATGTGTGACTACTTTTCTAACACAACTCACACGTATATCTTAACACTTATTGCCCCAAGAGAGCTAAATGACATGTCGATTATACATTCCTCTATACCCATTGACATGTCCCAATCTCATGTGCCTTAGATCTCGACTAATAAAAGGGTTAATACCACGAAAAATCACAAACTATTACATATATGACAAATTTATCTCAAATTAATTTTTGAAAGCCAAAAACCCCAAGCTAGTATATATGTGACAAATATATCATCCATTAAATTGGATTAATACCAAAACTAGTATAATTGTAACAAACGGAGAGTAAAGTCTCAAACTATATATGAGTTCTCACTTGTTATCCAATTCAGCAAAATGATATTTTAAATAAATTTATCACAATCATACTAGTTTGGGCTAAATTTGTCAAAGATATATCAATTTGGGGTTTTTTATGGTCAAAAATTAGTTTGGAGTAAATTTGTCACAGATGTATCAGTTTAAGGTTTTTTATGGTGGTAACCCTAAATTAAAAGTCAGTGGCACATGTCATCATCCTAAACAAGAGACATCGATTGGGACCCATTAAGGCGATAGATTTGCAATTTCGTTGCTTCCCATTCTTTTAACCATAGACTAAAGCTCGAATTCTTAGCCACAACATCAATAGACACCTCTTTTCCTTCAACCAACTTCTTTGCATATGTTTCAAACTCATGGAGTCTATCCCGAAGAAAAGCGAATTTGTTTGGGTCACTCTCCCTCCTAATGTTGTCTAGCCACTCCTTGCTTCCTCCACCCTTGCCCAAAAGCAAGTGTCTTGGGTCAAGCTTGCATGCCTGGTCCTCCTATTGCCTAGTTTCTCGGTAACAACCCTCTCGGTCCACCACTGATCAAAAATTACGTACCTCCTCGCTCTTCCATTGCTTATGTAGTGGCCTTTCTTAAGTTGCATCCCTGACCGATAATACTCCGCGATGTCCAATGGCTCCACAAGAAGCATGTAGAACTGTGCCGCATTTACCCACTTTACCCTTTTGTGCAAATCGTGTGGGAGCCTTTTACTGTCCAACATCTCTATGACCTCGTCCCAAAAGACTGCAAGCTTGAACCGATTCATGTTTATCTTAGACTCTCTCTTTGAGACTCCCCTCTGCTTGAAAGAATCATAATATCCTCTTTGCTCGTCAGACTTATCGCAACAAGCTTTATACCACTCTATCTCCGCCCTATAAGGAGTTATTTTGGATAGCCTAATAGCTAAATTGGCGGCATTCAAGTTCGGTGCGCGTCCTATTCGCCTTGCCATAGTCAAGCAATCTTTGGCCATTGGTGCAATGGATACCTGCAAAGTAGATGAATCACAAAACTTTTAAACATAAGGAATAGCACCCGAGAATAAAAAGCCTAGATCGATACATTTATAGAATTCAATCACTCAAGGACCTAAAGCGCCATGTTCATACCTGTCGAGAAGTCCACAAGGAGTTCAAGGCCATCGAAAGACTTGCTTCATAGCTTGATTCAGAGAGATCCCCTTCAGTGAAGCTTCTCTTCAAAGACCGTCGAGTCAGTCTTTCAACATACCACCCATACTTAAGGTGCTCCGCAATGATTAAATTTGGAGAGCCTGTCCTTAGCATCAAATGCATCATCTTGTTAACAGATATAGCATTGTCTAAACAAATCGCGCCCTCATCTGAACAAAATAAGTAATTCCCAGATGGCCAAAATGACCTCCCTCCGGAGCCTTCCCTTGCCTGCGCCAAGTGCTCCATGTTGGCCATAGCGAAAGAAAATAACCAGGCTTTGTTTTCTTCAGTTAATTGGAGGTTAGCAAAATTCATACAGGTCGGTGACATCATAGACGTGTACCAGAGTGTTATGAGAGCCTGCCCCTGGAGAGTCGAAACAAGTGATTGGTCCAGAGATAATCTCGGCATTATATCGTGCGTTGACACAATGTTGCAAAAGCTGCCGGCCCATCTTTCGCGAAGGATGGCTTGGGAAAGCGACTCGTTGCCGAGGAAAGGAGAGCCAAAACCAATGCATAGGACCGAGTGGGGTGGGAAGATGGATTTGAGGTAGGAGAGAAGCCAGAGAGCTATAAGGAATGCGACTGATCCTCCTATAGAGTGGCCTGCGATCACGATGGACTTGTTTTCAGCCAGCAAGCTATCAATCTGCACGCATATATAAGATTTCCTGAAATCTAGTTAAACGCTTTATGAAAAAATCTCGATTACAACGCTTCAAAAGCTTCACTGAAATATCAACTCACACCGGATCATGTCAGATTAGATTAGTTACACGAATAGATGGGATAGGAAATTATTAGTCGTACTGCAATTGCTAAACATACGAAATTGTTTATTAAACAAGTTGACAAATGATAATAAGTGTGGAAATACGCGTAACACATGTATAGAATGTATCCATGTGTATGGCATACATTGGGAGCATGTAGCAAAGACACAACCCGAGCTCGTCAAAGGACAAAATCTTGAGGCTTGGTATAGGATAGGTCAAAGCGGACAATATCTCAAGTGAGTTAAATATGATATCAAAGTGAGACCCCCAAGTAGGTGTATGGTTCACAGACAAATCATGCTAAAGCTAGTGGACCTATAATGACTTGATCTAATGAGGGCGAGGAGTGGTTACTAGGGCTAGAGAGGACCGAGACAAGAAGCAACTCTTGAAGGCTTCTAGGATAGCGAAGGGGGCCAAGAATGAACCACACTGTACACTAAATAGAGAGAGGAGTGGTTCTGGAATACATAGGGATGTTTTTTTTACATAAAAGTAAGTTTTGTTTTGAAATTTCAAAATTAAGTGAACCTAAATTAGAGCACTACCAGGATGAGTGACCTCCTGGAAAAGTGACTGCTTGTACATTAAATGACAAAACTATGAGACTCAAAATGGGATAGGGAAAAGCGGGCAAGACCTTGAATGAGTTAACCTAGGGATGTCATATGTAATATTGTATACATTAACTAAAATTCAACCATGAGACTTAGTATGGGACGGGGCAAAGTGGACAATATTTTGAATGAGTTAATATAGGGATGTCACATGTAATATTGTAAACATCAACTAGAGATCAACAAATAAAATAGATCAACAGAAAATGAGCACTGCTATTGAGCACATTTGTTGCCTAGAATATATATAGAAATAATTGTCTAAAAAGTCCTAAATTTATTGTATGGAGACTAATTCAATTCTAAACATTTCAATTGTGCCAATTTAGTCATAAATCTTTCAATTATACAAATTTTGTCATGGATTTTAGGTGATTTGTCAATAGTCTTAAGCCTTTTGACGATTTATCAATATAGTTATCCCGACCAAATATTCAAATAAATAGGCTTAGGACTAAATTGACACAAAAAATATTTTGAATTAAATTGGTACAATTGAATTATTTATAATTGAATTGACTGATATAAAAGACTTTTTAGATAATTATCCCTCATTTATATACAAATAAACGCTAAGGTAACGATGATTAAAGTATGACATATTGCGTTTTCTTTATTTGTCCATTTGCTAATCTGTGGAAAATTCGGCAATGGGATGGCATCCACCAACCTTTTATTTTATTTTATCAAACTCGTCGTCCGATGGATCAACGACAGATAAAGTAGTTGCGCACTAATTGAGCACTAAGCTTTAAAGTAGCCACTAAAACCAAGCAAAAGTTAGTGGGTGGATTGAATGTATGAATCCCTAAATCAAATCGAATCGTTAAATCATATGAATCTTACGTGAAAGTAAAGTAAAGTAAGAAGAGCCCATTCGCCCTACAATGACTCAAAAACAAAGCCCGAAAGAAGTGGGGGTGGGGTAACTTCCTAGCTATTTCTCGCAATGCTTCATTGCTTCATTCAGCCGTAGTACTGAAGTGATGTCTATGACTCTCCAAACACTAATGAACCCATTAAGTAAAGTTGCCTAGTTGTGTTTCATGGACCTAACAAGGTGGGCGAATCATCATTAAAACAATTTGATATTATGTATGCCTTCAATATAGTCTAGCAACCAAAGCCACAACACGAATATTTGAGAATTATATGACGCTGATTGTTATCAATCCCCTATTTTAAACACGGAATAGGATTTTGTACATAAATTTCCACCATTACACATGGAAGGAGACATTTTGCCAAGAGGATCAATTAATTTAGAAAGACGGTACGTTGACGTGGGAATTACAAATTAAGTTCAGACAACATGTTCTTATAATGATTAAAAAATTGATTACTTGTATAAGTTTCTATGTTCTAGTTATGAATTAGTCACTTCTTAGACTTCTTATGCATGACATGTCTTCTAATGTTATTTAACAATTGACAGGTTTGGATTTTAATTTTGCTAGATTAGTGATACACGCCTCCATCAATCATGTTAGATAGATCTGTTTGGTGGATTTTATCAATCAACTGAGAAAGATGGAAGAGACTATCTTGCGTAAGACTGCAAGCTGCACCTTCTAGTCATAATAAGTCAATAAAACGTGAGGAACTTTAAGGTTAATTGCGAGCAAAAGCACAAAAGTTATTTGGCAGGCAGTCAGTGGCACGTACATCCAAACATGTCAAGCAGGACATCATCACAAGTAAGACAGAATTCAATCTATGATATTGAAAAATTTTTCCATGTAATCGATTACTTGAGGCCTGGGGTTAACCGAGAATTTTTTTTTTTTTAATTTGCGGGAAAATTACAAGTCAAAATGCATTTTTGAAATGATTTACATGGAAATAGACATACAACTGATGATGTATTCAGAGTATAATTCCTGAAAACAGACTTCTAATTTAGAGAGAAAGAGAACCCGGGAATAAACCGAAACCTTATTTGCTGTCTTGACTCTGTCTCAACTAAAAGTCAGTCTACAACCAATGGTCTAAAGTTATAAAAGGCGCGTGGATATGTACAGAAAGGAGATGAGAAAGGGTCCTTTCCCTTCAGTCCCATCCCTGTCTGGAATCTATCACCTTAAATCGCTAGAAATCTCTATTCAATCAATCGTCGGCTATGGGAGGAAAATCTTATAATCACCCGAGTTAACATGAATGGATCAATTATAGCATTTACTTGTGCGGTTTTCGCGTTGCACGTGAAGTCGGCAAAATTTGATGATACAATTGCGCTCTGTCCATAAGCCTCGTTCCAGGAAAGTGTCTTCCCTTCTTAGTCTTTGTCTCTTTTTATTTTTATTTATTTATTTGGGGGGGTCAACCCTTCTGTCTTAGTCAATCACCAACTTAAGACACATTTAAAAGCAAGAGGTGAGTGCCAAGTGTACCATTAAAAACGATTTGCTGAGACAAGGGGACCTAGTAATATGTACAACCGGACCGGTCCACTTATAATATATAAACCCAAGGAAGAAGATAAGTCTATTACATAGTGAACGGCAAATTAATCATAAATAGCACTAAGAGATAGAACAGGTAATTCTTGGGGATAGTACTATATAAAATAGTAAGATTCACCGTCTAGCGAATCGCCTGATATTGGCCATTATATTAGCATGCGTTTGCATTGATTTGTCCTCGGGAAGGTCGCGAGGAAGTAAAACTTAAGTCATTTTTAAATGGATGCATTGCATTGCATTCTTGGAACGATAGTAGCTTACAAACAATGACGAAAAATTACAAGTTATGAAATTGTTCATGTTCCTATAAGTTAAAGTAGAATTGCCATACATGGGGATAATTCATGAGGAACTCTAGGAAGAATTCAATTTTTGAAAACGATTAGTGAGTATCAATTCCGTCATTTACAATGGATTGAATTATGTTACGATACTATAGGTTAATAGCTAAGTTCATGTTCGGTGATGATGATACAAGTCAAGTTAGGTAAATGATATCATATCTGATATTTGGTTGCTATCCAAGACAGGATAAGGTTGGACAAAAGAAGGATATAACCTAGATTAAAGGATCTCGTGTGTGGAGGTGAGATAAATGTGTATAAGGTTTTTCATGTCTATGATATATGCAGGCCATCATGCTAGGACCACCACCGCAACAACCAATCATCGTCACCTACCAACCACAGCACAGTGTTTGATACCATACCTCCAAGCACCGTTGATCGGAATCATCCCCCAACTAGAGTTTCGCAATAAACATCTCCACTTTTGCTCAAATTGGGCGTAATGGCGGAGCATTCATTCATCTCCCCTTCTCACTCGAAACTTGGGCATTAGAAATTGTTGACACAGACGCAATTATCTTACGTGGCACGTGATGAAAAAATCTTACATAATTTTAAATTATTTATTCTTTTTTTTCTTTTTCTCTAATCTTTTCTTTCTTTCTTTCTTTCTTTCTTTCTTTCCTTCTTACAACTACACCTGTCAAACCCATTTATGACCCATTTAAATATTAAATTGATCATATTAAATGGGTTATACTAAAAAAAAGCATGATTCATTTATGATCCATTTAATGGGTTATACATCCATTTTGATAGGTGTATCCATAATGGGTTTAAAAATTCTTGAATAAGTTTAAAATATTTAAAAAAGATTATAAGAATAAATTTTCCTAAGTTTAGTTAGATAGATAAATGTTTTAACAATATGGGTCGGGTTGGGTATGGGTTGGGTATGGGTCAAAAATTTTATACTTATCTTAAATGGGTTATAAACGGGTTAATGGGTGATTTGGGTCGGACCATTTATGACCCGACCAAAACCCAACCCAACCCACCCGTTTAACAGGTCTACTTACAACTATGGGCTAACCAGGTCGGCATTGTCGGTCGAGGCTTAGGACGTTTTTTTCTCGAGAAAGTAATGGCAAATACTGTAGAAACACCCTTGGCAGTGATGTAAAAATTAACTTTCAGAGAAGAGTCAATAACACATAGGATGGGCAAAAGAAATTGCCAACCTGGGATCGAAAGTCAAGGCGCGCGTGATAGCGAAGAAAGAGGTTAAGCACTCCGGAGTGGACCATGATCGGCTCCTCACCATCGTAACGGCATTTCAACGGCGCGAACGGCCCTTGGCCTGCCACATCCAGCGGCACTAGCACGCCGCAGTTCACATCCCAACCGAGCGCCGGCATCTCTTGGACGCCTGAGAACGCCACATACGCCACGCCCCCAACTTGCTCCGCCTTGAAGGCACCGACCTCCATCGCGTTCGCGGTGCTGCACAGCCTCCACGCCTCCTCCAGCAGTGGGGTCGAAGTCAGGAAAGTCGCCAACATCTCGCTGGTCTCGAACCTTTCCAGGACAAACAAAGGGAAAAGGAAAAGAGAAACGAAAAACAGAGCAAAGAAGTTAAGGTCAGAAACGAAGAAGTAGCTGGAAACATGGGAACGCCAGGAAAATCGAGGTGAGCAGGAGAAGGGAGGAGTAGGCTGTTACGATGAAGCTTCGGTGTCCATGGTCTCCTCTTTTTGCCCGTTTTGCCCGGGAAGTGAAATGAATATCAACCCTGAATTTATGATTTGAAGCCAGGCCGGCGAGTTGGATCTTTGCTGACGACTGGACGCTGATTTCCAGAAACAAACTAGCCGATAAAAGACAAGAAGATAAGAGATATGGAGAGCGAACGGAGGAGACCGTGGCGTTTGCGTCGGGGACTCTTGTGCGGGTAGAACTTATCGAGAAAATATTGGGTACCCAAGTGATAGCCACGTCAGCTTCCTACTAGTCCATTAAAAGAACGACACGTGTCAATTTGGGACCCACTTTTCAGACACCCTATTCTCCTCTCTCTCTCCAATTAATGTTCACTTTTCTTTTCTCCTCTTTCCTTTTTCTTTTGTTTTCTTCTTCTTCCTCACTTGTCCTCTCGGTCGACCCTTCCTCCGCCGCAACGAAGCTCGTGAGGTGGGTCTGCAACAAGACCGGCGACCCAGCTACTGCATCACCGCCCTCTCCTCTAAACCCCGCACCCCTCCCGGCTACTGCTCCCCACCTTCTTCTCTTTTGCAGCTTCTTCTTCGGTCTTCCGAGTTGCCGCCGCTGCTGAGTCGCTACCTCACCGGCAGCCACCGCAGCTCCGCCACCACCCCTGCTTGCCGCCAAACCGCCAGACTGCCGTGCCTCCACCTGCTAGCCGTCCGTCAAGCCCTGACAGCCGCGGCTGTCTGCTTCTTCTCCTCTTCCCTCTGTCTTGGTCGGAGCCGACCGCCACTTCGTCCACCGTCCAGTCGCCGGCCACCGTTCTTCCCTCTCTCTCTCTCTCTCGGTTCTGGCGCAGTCGAACCAGCGGCCGCACCCCTCCCGACTACTGCTCCCCACCTTCTTCTCTTCTGCAGCTTCTTCTTCGGTCTTCCCTTTGGCCGGAAAACCGAGTTGCCGCCGCTGCTGAGTCGCTACCTCACCAGCCGCCACCGCAGCTCCGCCACCACCCTGCTTGCCGCCAAACCGCCAGACTGCCGTGCCTCCACCTGCTAGCCGCCACACCGCCTGGGGACCGCCGTCCGTCAAGCCCTGACAGCCGCGGCTGTCTGCTTCTTCTCCTCTTCCCTCTGTCTTGGTCAGAGCCGACCGCCACTTCGTCCACCGTCCAGTCGCCGGCCACCGTTCTTCCCTCTCTTTCTCTCTCTCGGTTCTGGCGCAGTCGAACCAGCGACCGTCGCTGCTATCCCAACCTCCGGCCGCCGCCCCTACCGCCGTCTGCGGAGAAGAACAAAAGGGAAACAAAGAAAAAGATAAAAAAAAAAGTGAACATTAATTGAAGAGAGAGAGGAGAATAGGGTGTCTGAAAAGTGGGTCCCAAATTGACACGTGTCGTTCGTTTAATGGACTAGTAGGAAGCTGATGTGGCTATCACTTGGGTACCCAATATTTTCTCGAACTTATCGCCCTATCTGTCCTTTCCCATTTCTTTTTTAAATATGACTAAGGACGCAATAATGGGCCTTTGAAACACTGTCAACACAATAGTCTGATTATATTGGTCTTTTTTTTCTTTTTCTTTTTTTGTGACCCAAGAAACCCTGTACGGCCGGCAACCTTTCGTGCTCCATCTTTTAAGTATATTTTATTTCTTTAATTGTGGGTCTCGTGATCCCCTCCCTTGACTTCTTTGGGGGAAATTTCAATATTAGGTGGTTAGTGTAACGTAACTTCTAATCAATATTAAGTTCGACTGGCTCTATCGATGGTTGCGATGAACAGACGATGCAGAGGGTTGTTGGGAGTGACGGAGTGAAGAAGGTAATGCTAATGAAAAAGTTGGTGATGATGGTAGAGTGGAGCTATTGGTGAACAGAGAGAGACTCTGTGTGGGTGTTTTTGTTTGTAAGGACCCCAAGCTCCATTTTTGCTGGTTTTTGTTTCTGAGCAAAGGCTTGAAAGCACCTCAAGCTTCATTTACCCGACCACACTTGTTTTTGTTTTTGGTTTATGAGACCAACCTCCAGCGCCATAACTTTAGAAAGTTGTTTTTTATGAAATGAACAGAGCTTAGGAGATTTCTCTCATGTGACCACTCAGAGCAATAGAGGGAGAGAAATGGAAACTTCCCACGCTTGTGTAGACAGAGGCAATTGAGTCAATCCTCATGAGCCACGACAGCGTCTTCTCGAGCTGCCTGAGTGGAGGCTCTTCCGCCACATGTCTTACTCGACAACATCACGATTGAAGGGATCGTGTTCGCAGAGAGTGGAGCATACTTGCGAGGCATGAGGGGCTATGCCTCAAGGACACCGCGGCCTCGAGGCATACTCTCCACAATCTGACACACTTACATAAAAAAAATAAAAATAAAAACCCTTCTCTCTACACAAGGAGTGAATTATATTCGCAAATCGTCTGGGCATTTCATTGCCTCGTCTCGCTTCTCCCCATTTATTTTTCCGAAAAATCCATTGGGCCACTGTGCTAAATTTCCTCGCAAAGTGGGTGAATTAGACTTAAGGTTGAGCCAGTCGGATGGGTGGCCGTACAGACAGAGTTGTTCAAGGAGGAGAGCTTCGTTGACGTCCTAGTGGCGGGTTGACGAGTCCCTGACTACAATATGTAAGCACGAGGACATTTCCTTTTTATTCTCCTTTTCTCTGCCTTCGGAGAGAGAATGGAGAGAAGGAAGTAGATTAAGGAGAGTGGACATGGGACCCACAAGGAAAGAAACAAAAAATCAATAAAAGAATATAATTAAAAAAAGTGTATGAAACAGAAAGTGAAACTCTTCTTCTTTTTTTCCGGTCTCATCTTATATCTATTCTAACTCTCACTCTTAATTATTTTTCCATTTCCTTACGAAAATTAAAACACATATCTAAAATTAAATCGTCTCTACTCCTAACCCCATCTCTCCATTCTAAAGAGAAACGTGGTCATTGGGATTGCCTCAGGTCAATTCTTCTTTAGAAAAGCAATTGAGGGATGCTTATCCTCGGACATACAAGGATAACGTTGTCGGAAAAAAACGTCAGTACATATTTGACCGTGAGCTGTCAATACGGGAGACGACCTGGCATGGTTAACCGAATTACATTTCCACAACTCCAGTTTTAGAAAATCAATTTCTATTGAAGCACTATATGGTCCAAGAGAGTTACTTCTGCTTGTCCCTTTGTCTCGCTGCTCTTGCAACTCTATCCCTTCCTTTCTCTTTGAAGAGGGACCACAGGTAAGAAGGAAAGTTTGCAAACAGCAACGCTAGTCGTAGTCAAATTGATATCGTAAATTAAAGTAGTAACTGATGTCTTAAATGATTATTGGAATAAAATATGACTTGTTTATCTAAATGTCAACTTCCAATATGTTACATCACTTAAGCATGGGAAACATCATCTAAAAAAATTCTAAACCTTTTGTATTTTGATCCATTCAGTCTCAAACCTCTTGACAATTTATGAATTCAATCAATCCAACCAAATTTGGTTAGAAATCACTAACGTGAATACTGGTCATCTTATGTGATATCGTCAATACTAAAGTGAACAATTTTTACAATTCTTTTAAAAATTTGATTTTTTATTTTTTTTATTTTTTTATTTTTTCTGCCTGGCATCATTACAAAGGCCCTAGGCAAGGCCATTGTGTTCTCGCTAGCTACAAGGAAGGTGGTCCTCACCTAGATCTAGCAAGAGCCTTTGCGCCTTCATCCATGACCAGTGAGGCATTCGCTAGCACAAAAAAATAAAAAGGAAAAAATATATATAATCTATTTTTTGAAATATAAAAATTATCCACGTCAGCATCAATGTTACCACAAAAAACAATTGACATCCATGCACAAGATTTTTTAGAAAAAATTGATGGGATTGACTCAATTTGTAAATTATCGGAAGGTTTAAGATTCGGTTGACAAAATTAAAATATTTAGAATTTGAGTTGATCAAAGTGGAATAGGTGTAGATTTTTATGGACGATGTTCCACTTAAGCCTGGAATGCTTCATATATTTCGTTGAGATCAATAGACTCTGCTCAAGTACATCCTTCCAATTAGTATATAAATTTAATTTTCAATTGAAGTTTGGACCTCCAAACTTTTGAAATAAATCCCTATCAATTTTGACCCTATCTTACATGCTAATCTTGATCCATAGGAAGCTTGTCATCCCTTTCCAAAAACATTAAAAATTGTCACACCTCGCCGCCCGCGTGCCACGCAAGTTCCGGACAATTGATTGGGCCAAAAGGAAAATTCCACAATGTACAATTCGGAAGTGCGGGGGTGGCTGGAGACCAAATACTCGACGACTCCACAGTACTGGTCTTCTACGTAAGTCAACGGCTAGTCTCTGAAGGAACTTGCGAAACGCATGGGGGGAAGTTTCGTTGCTTTTAGGTTGTACTTGGATTCACTGAACATTTCCAAGGGCTTCGATATGATGTAAGTGTTGTGCGGAAAAACACCATAACTACATGAGAAAAGAAAACAAGAATAATCAACAACACGGAGATTTACGTGGTTCGGCGAAAATCCGCCTACATCCACGGGAGAGAGAGACAATTTCTTATTGAGCGTATTTCAAAGTACAAGGTACAATGCTGATATATATAGATCATCAGATCCCCACTTTCCTAATCCAAATAGGAAAAGAATTCCACCCTAAAGATATTACCTAATTTGAAACTTACTAATAATATCTTCAGTAATTATCCCATATATATTAGAGATATCTTGATATATCCCAGTTACATTGAATCGAGACTATTTCCCATGAATACCTCTTATAAATAGGTTCAAATCTAGGAAATATATTAGGAAACAAATAGTCTGCAATCTTTAAGCCTTTCTAGATTTCCCGATCGACTTTTAATTGGAATTTCCAATCGATCGAATTTGTGGAATTCAAGACAATATCAACAAATCTCCACATTTGGCTTGAATAAACCACAAGCCTCCACTTGAACCAAGAAAACGGATATATCTCTCCCTCCACCGTACCTTCGCAAAGGTACGCCCGCACCTGGATCGGTGCGGCCTCCATCAACTTCAATAATGAGTGAGAGAAATCTCCACCTTTGGCTTGAATAAACCACAAGCCTCTACTTGAACCAAGAAAACGGATATATTTCTCCCTCCACCGTACATTCACAAAGGTACGCCCGCACCTGGATCGGTGTGGCCTCCATCAACTTCAATGATGAGTGAGAGAAATCAAGTCCCGCAGGGACTTGAACTTCTTTGTGCTAGCATCCGTGGACACAGATGCTCCACCTTGCACTGTGGTTCCTATAAGTCGATATAGGTTCCCGTGCCTCTGTCCCTTAAGAACAATCAGAACTCCCTTAATCACCTTCAAGACTCCACCTTGAGCCGTGTACTTGCATCCATTGGATTCAAGTGCTCCCAATGAGATCAAATTCTTCCTTAGACCTAGAACATGACGCACGTCCGCGAGGTTCTAATCATGCCATCAAACATCTAGATTTTCACGGTTCCCCGACTCCCACACGCTTGCATGAAGTATCATTCCCCATGAGAACTGAACCACCATCATATGCCTTGTACTCATCGAAGGCTTCTCGATGAGGACACATATGATAAGTGCATCCGGAGTCTAAGATCCACGAATCTTCAAAGGTATCCTTCCCCGATGATATGGACAAGACGTCCCCATCATTGGTCTCAATCTTGTCATTTACACTTGCCTCATCCGAGCTCTTCTTCTTTTTTTCGTTCTTATTTGGACGAGAATCTCTTGGTATGCCCTTCCTGATTACACCCGTAGCATCTTCCTTTGAACTTTCCCTTGGATTTTGATTGACCCCTACTGCTCGATCCTCGATCCATTGATCTTCCTCTTCCTTGATTGCTTTTCACCTTTGCAAAGAGTCCCACTCCCGAAGATTTTGAGCTACTTGCCCTTTTTCGGGTGTCATTTGAAATTAGGGCAGTAATCACATCTCCGATCTCTGGAGTTTCCTTGCCATAAAGGAGCATAGTCACCAAGTGATCAAACGAATCTGGCAATGATGCCAGTAGTAGAAGCACTATGTCTTCATCGTCGAACTTTACCTCCAAGCTTGTAAGTTCATTAATCATCTGATTGAACACATTGAGGTGTTCCAACAGATCTCCCCCTTCACTCATCTGAAGTGAATACAATCTCTTCTTCAAGAACAACTTGTTCGTAAGAGATTTCGTCATGTAAATGCTTTCGAGTTTGAGCCATACCTTCGGAGCGGTTCGATTTCGCTACTTATTGAAGGGCCTCATCCGATAGGTTCAATCGGATTGCGGCGCACGCCCTCTCCTCCATGTCGGCCCAATCATCATCGGTGATGGTGTCCGAATTTGTTCGATCTTTCCGAAGAACCTTTGATAAACCTTGTTGAATCAACAGATCCTTCATCATTCTCCGCCATAGTGTAAAATTATTCTTCCCGGTGAATCGTTCAATATCAAATCGAACGGTTGAACATTTTCCAACCATCTAGTTAGAAGTCGCAATACAGGAACAGAGAACCTGGATTGCTCTGATACCAATTGTTGTGCGGAAGAACACCCTAACTAGATGAGAAAAGAAACAAGAATAATAAAAAACACAGAGATTTACGTGGTTCGGCGAAAATATGCCTACATCCACGGAGAGAGAGACGATTTCTTATTGAGCGTATTTCCAAGTACAAGGTACAATAGATATATATAGATCATCAGATCCCCATTATCCTAATCCAAATAGGAAAAGAATTCCACCCTAAAGATATTACCTAATTTGAAACTTACTAACAATATCTTCAGTAATTATCCCTTATATATTATCCCAGTTACATTGAATCGACACTATTTCCCATTAATATCTCTTATAGATAGGTTCAAATCTAGGAAATATATTAGGAAACAAATAGTCTGCAATCTTCAAGCCTTCCTAGATTTCCCGATCGACTTTTAATTGGAATTTCCAATCGATCGAATTTGTGGAATTCAAGACAATATCAACAGTAAGCAGTAAAGATGAGCAGAGCCCTAGGCTTGGATTCACATGCATTTTGGTGCAATTGTGAAAGGCCTATTCCATTCAAGATGCACCCAAACCTGATGAAGCATGGGAGCCTAACCCCACTCATCTAGCAAAGAAACTGGCCACTTCTTTTCATGGATCAATTGCGCCAGGACTAACGCTACTGTTAATTTTTAGAGAACCATAGGTTGGGATGAGCAAGAAAAATGACACAAATGATCCATGAAATATAACCTAATGTACAATATAGTATTTGAACTTTTAATTTATTCAATGTACTCTTTGAACTTGTCGCGGCCTAAATTTTTTCGAAAATAATAAATATATATAGGTTTAGGGGTATTGTCAATTTCGGGCCGACGGGCCTCAATTAACTCGGGCTCTCCCAAGCTCATACCCCGCGCGACGTTGAGATATTCATAAAAACTTCAAACAAGGAGTCGCCACTAGTCTATTGAGGTCGACTAGGAACCGAGCGGGACATGGGAGCGTATCTCACTTTTACGCAACCAGAGAATCGAGGGTCGGGGACTTGATTACGTTAGTCATGCGACTAACGCCCTTTCGGTACCTAACTTGATTGTGCATAAGTGAGATCTCGACAATGCATTCGAGGAAACTAAGATATGTCTTAACCGTTCTAAAATAAAGGAATAGTATCCAAAATATCATTGCAAAACAAGGTGCAGGAATAACCTAATATCGTAAGCTAGAGAAAACCTATGGTAAAGCCCTAAAGGCTTGTTCAATTTTGGATGTTTTCTTCTTTTTAAGGGTTTTCTAATTTTTTCTGATTTTCCTGATTTTTCTGATTTTTTGAATTTTTTATTTTTTTTAAATATTTTTTAAATATTTTCGAATTTTCCAAAATTAAACAAAAACAAGTTTTCAGATTTTTTATATTTTCTGAATTTTCTGAAAATTTAAGAAAAAATATTTATTACTGCTTTTTTGGAATTTTCTAATCTTTTTTTTTTTTTTTTTAATTTTTTTGGAATTTTTAAATATTCGAAAAAAGGAAAATAAAAATAAAATTAACTTCTAAAACCTTCCTGAAATAAAATAAAAAGTTTTTTAATTTTTTATGATTTTTTGAAAAAATTTAAGATTTTTTTTATAAAGATTTTAAAGATTTTTTGATTTTCTGAGTTTTTAGATTTTTAAAAAATTAAAAAAAAGTGATTCGGACCGGGTCGGGAAACCCGGCCCTACTAAACCGACCTGGCCCCTATCGGGCCGGGCCGGAGCAACGACCGGGCTGGCCGAACGGCCCGGTCGAAATATCTAAAGAAATGGCCCATAAAGAAAAAAATGAAGACAGCCCACTTTTAATTAAAAAATTCGGCCCATTTTCCTTCAACTCACACTAGCAATTAGCCCAAACTTCAGATTAGGCCCGCTTCGAAATTCAGCCCAGTCCCTGCCATTTTTCTTTTTCTTTTCTTTTCCCCTTTTTTTTTATTTTCTGGTCTTCGTCTTCTTCCTCGTTTCCCTTCTGCAGAACCCACGTCCGCGACTCCTCCACCGCGCCGTCGCTACCGAGGGTTCTCACCAGCCCAAATGAAATCACCATGACATCGCCGGGCGTCGGTCGTTCCGTCCGACCGACGCCAAAAGCCGCCGGCCACCGCCAAAAGCCGCCGGCCACCGCCAGCGACGACTTCCGGTAGCCCTCAACGCTCGCCTCTCACCGGAAACCAAAGACACCTCCTTTCGACTCAAAAAAGCAGGGAAATCTCATGAACCTTGCCATAATGCTAAGAGAAACACGATAACAAGCAATATATAGTAAAAAAAAATCTACGAAAACAGGTCGTCGAGGACGGATTAAACCATGAAGCTTTCTAGGTTTCGTTTGGGCATTTCAGTGAACAGGTTACGTGCGTTACTGCAATGGGAGTTTCCGGCTCAACCGAGTTCAGAATGCGCTCTGGGGCCTTTGGACACAACATCAGGGGAAGGCAGGAATAAAACGGAAGGGCGACAAAGGCCGAGGCTCGTGCGAACTAGTCGGCACAAGCTCCGGTCCGCCACTTCGTCAAAGGCATAACAGAATGCGAGAGGGAGAAGCCTACCTGGTTCTGTGCAATGCTGGGATGGCGGACAATCGACGAGCTGGCCTCCGGCGAACGGTTGTTCCGCTTCCTTTCCTTGTGCGAGCGGGCCGGCTACTTTCTCTCCTCGAGTCTGGTTTTCGTCTCTCCTTTCCTGCTTCTGACTTGTTGCCTTCAAAAAAACAGAACCACAGCTCCTGCGTTTTTTCTTCAGCCCCTCTTTCCAGCTTTCAAAACCCCAGAGCAATAGCCAGCTTCCTCTTCGTTGTTCTCCCCAGCCAGCCGTCCATGCTCGCCGAAAATCGTCCCCTCTCCTCACCTTCAGACCAGCCTCCGTTCCTTCTGTTTCCCTTCTTTTCGTTTTTTTTTTTCTTTCTGGTTTTGGTTCTCTGGTTTTTTTTTCGTCCGAGGAACCCTCCAAAATCTCCCTCTCTCGTCTCTGTGCGTGTCTGTCTCCTCTTCAGATCTGCTGCTCCTCCTCCAGCTTTGTTCGATCTTTCAGATCTGGATTAAAACCCATAACCTCAACTCCTTCTCGCCGGCGCTTTCTTCTCCTTGTTGCTGTTGTTCTTGCTAGCGCTTCTGCTGTCTTGCTCTCTCCGTTACAGGTCTTCACAGGGGCAGCAGGATCGTCCGTATAGTTAGAGACGAGAACGATGGTGCCGGCGAGCGCGGGCCGAGCGGAGAGGAAGAGGGGGCGTCCTAGTCGGCCTTGGGAGACTTGGCCGCCCGCTGCAGCTTCACCGCCTTGAATATGGTGGCCTTCTCGGCTGCTGTCTCCTTCTCAGATCTGCTGGGTTTTTTTTGCTAACCAGAAAATCGTCGTCGCCGTGGGGGTCGCGCCCTAGCGGTGTCGTTACCGTCTGCCGGCTCCTCCTTTTCTTCCTCTCCTCTATGTGTGTTCGTGCGTCGCCGTTTTTCGTCTTCAACCCAGAAAATCGAAAAAGAACCCCCCGGACCTCAACCCACGGCTTCCTACTTCGTTATTTACCCTTAAAAAAACCTAGAAAGACCGACCTACATTCCCCTTTTTGACCAGCCAAAGCCAGAACCACAGCTCGCCTCCCTTCTGCTCGTCGATCCTCCTGCTCCTGCATAACCGAATTCCCTACTGCCCTCTCTCCGCGTGACAGTGCAGCAAGCAAGGGACGATTCCCTTGCTGGCGTCACGTGACTAACGTCAGCCAAGGGGCGACGTCCAGAGAGACGGCGTCGTTGAGTCGAGCTTGCTGCTGCGTGCGTGTGTGCGTTGTGTGCGTTCGTGTGTGGGGAAGAAGAGAAAAAGAGAGGTGAGTGGGCTGGGCCGAGGATGAAGGGGAAAAGAAGCTGGGCCAAAGCTAAAAGGGAAAAAAGGGTTGAAAAAGAAAAAGAAGAAAAACGAAAAATGGGCTGGGCTGATCGATTGAAAAAAAAAATTTTTTTTTTTGTTGCAAATTTCTATATATTTATACATGCAAGAAATAAATGGGCAATTAAAACAAAATAGACCAAAAAATCGGGTGTCAATAAAATGTAACCCAATGTTCAACATTATCCTTGAACTTTTAATTTATTCAATATAATTCATGGAGTTTTAGTACATATTCAATTTAATTCCTGAACTATATAAAATAATTCAAAGTTGCCTCTGAAGTTGAATTAATGGAAGGATAACATTAAACAATTTTCATAAAATGCAAAAACTAAGTTGAACATATACTGAAGGTCCAAGGACAACATTGGACAAGTTAAACCTTCACTTTCACGACTCTTAAAGATGTCCATGCTCGATTCAAGAAAAAAAGAACTTGAATTAATGACTTGTTGAACAAGTTTATACAACTAGTGGAAACAAACGATGGTCCCTATTAAGGATGTCAATGCTCAATTCACCCAAAAAATGTTTTTGACTTTCATGGCCTGTCATCAGAGCCAAATGCTACAAGCAAAACACAATTATGAAACCTGGATTCGTTTTGAAGCTTGGGGAGCAAAAATGGAGAGGAGGCTTTACAAAGCAATAGTGAAGAGCTGCAACTTCTTTGCTTAGTTTGCTCAAAGATGATCGACCGGTTCTTGATAGTTGTTGTTAGAATATGTCTCAAGTTTAAACCTGTGAACGAAAACCCGACCCAAATAAAATATGCGGAAAAATAAGGAAATTATATCCATGTTGAAGTTGCAAGTAAAATAAAGATTGTCTCCATATTGAAATCAAAATCAAGAATGGAAGTCTTGGATTTTGATTGGGTGCAAGTTTGTTTGAAATATATGGAAATCTATTTTTGTATTGAAGTCGACATTAGCAAAATAGGAAAGTCCACATTGGGCTTGTTGATCGAATTATCCAAGTTTCCTATTCCAAGTTAAAGTTGGCTACTGGACAGACCAAGGATGTTATATGGTATATTCTCCTATGTTGGTTAGAGGAAATTGAAGCCCTATTTTTTGTGTGCATGGTTGCTCTATTGTGAGTGACGTCTATAGGCACTGAAGTTCTTGGCAGTGGGTTTGTGCCAAAAAGCTTATTCATGAATTATATCCAAGAAAGATTAGTATTTATAATCGTGAAATCTTGTGATAAGATTTATGAATGTCTTTGTGAGATTAAGAGATTATTTCACGAAAAATTGTAGAGCTACACACCATGTGGGTTATTAGGTAAAATTGGGTTTTGAGAAACACTATAAGTGTTTGAATGACTCGAGTGTGGTCCGTATATTGCTTGATTTATAATGGAATTTGTTGCTACTCTCTTTGTGAACGTATAAATCTAGTGTCCGATTTATTTCTTATTCTGTCTATTTTATTATTCAATTGCTCACTTTCCACAATTATTGGTATTAGAGCTAGGCTTGGCTGAGTTGAAGTAAATCAATGACTATAGAAGAAAGAAAAGTGAGAATTAATAGATTTGATTAGAAGAATTGTAGTTTCTGGAAGATGCAAATTAAATATCATCTCTATTAGATGAAACTACACTTACCCCTATTTGGGAAAAAACCAGAGATAATGAAGCGAACTGATTGGGAATTGCTGAATAGACGAGCCATGGGTGCTATTCGGCTAACGTTGGCTCATAACGTCTTGTTTAACATTGTGAAGGCGAAGACCACTGTGAATTTGATGGAAAGCCCTTTAACATATGTATGGTAAGCCCTCTGCAATCAACAAGGCCTATTTGATGCAATGATTGTTTAATTTGAATATGAGTGAAGGTGCATCAATTGCAAATCATATCAATAAATTCAATGTGATTGTTAGTCAATTGAGTTCAATTGAAATTACCTTTGAATATGAGGTACATGCTTTGATTCCATTATCCTCATTGCCTAATAAAAATACTACTGTTACAGTTATTGGTCATTCCTCTAGCTCAACGAGTTTGACGTTTGATGGGATTCGAGATTTATTTAAGTGAGGACATTCGTAGAAGAGAATCTAACAAACCTGTGTTTACTGCTTTAGTAGGTAAAAACAAAGAAAGAATTAGTATACGTGTTAGTAGGAACATGAATAGGCACAATCAATCTAGGATCGGTGGTGCTATCTGCTAGAGCTATGGCAAAATGGGGCATCTTAGAAGGAATTGCCTTAAGTTAAAGAACAAGATGGACAAGGAAATTATAGTTGATTTTGTAGATAATGTTCCAGTTGTAGTTAATGGTAATTCAAATAGTGCTAATTTTGTTTTGTCTCTCACTAATTATTCAACGTTTAATGGATGGATTATGGATTTTGGTTGTTCATTTCATGCTATACCAAATAGAAATTGATTTACTATTTATCAAAACACATGTGGTAGTAAAGTATAGCTAAGGAACAATGTTGAATGTGATGCTGTGGGTGTTGATAACATTATAATCATAATACATTATGGTACTATAAGATCATTGATTGGAGTGAAGCACGTTCTAGAGTTGAAGAAAAACTTGATTTCTTTGAGTGCTTTAGATTCAGTTGGGTGTCAATATATTCCAGAATATTAAATATTGAAAATAATTCAATGTGCCTTGTTAATAATGAAAGAAGTCAAGCATAATGGCCTCTATGAGTTTCAAGATGAGACAGTGACAAATTTTGCCGCGAAGATGTCATATGCATCTAGTTAAGAGTTTGAATTGAGGCATATGTGTTTGAGGCACATTAGCAAGAGAAGCTTGAAGGTTGTAAGTGAAAGAAATTTGCTATATGCTTATGTTGCTAACAAACTAAATATATGCAAATGTTGTGATTTGATCAACGGCGGAAATTGTAGTTTAATTCTACTGTCAAAGACACCATGGAATTTGCAAAGTTAATTCACTTGAATGTTCGCAATTGTCGTAGAAGAAAAATGTCAAATATATATTAATAGTTTTTTATGATTATTCGATAAAGACGTAGGTGTATGTGCTTAGGCACGAGTTTGATGTTATTGTTAAGATCATGCAACTAAGAAATTTGATCGAAAAGGAAACTAATAAGATGACCAAGCATGTGTATTAATAATAGGAGTCTTGCTCAAAGCTGTTAAATGAATTTTACATGAAAGAATGCATAGTGAAATATCGCACTATTACTAATGAACCATAACATATTACAGAATTGATGAGTAGCACATTACTAGAGAAGACCTATAAAATGATTTCTAGTGCTGATTGTTAGATCACATTTTGACTAATAAGATGACAAACCTATAAAATGATTTCTAGTGCTGGAAAGAATGCATAGTGAAATATCGCACTATTACTAATGAACCATAACATATTACAGGCCTATAAAATGATTTCTAGTACTGGTATGGCTAGGAGGTTCTTGGCAGATGCGCTTAGTACAGCAAACTACCTGATAACTAGATCCTTATCGACTACGATTAGATATTGGACTCCCGAAGAAGTGTGGTTAGGTAATGTTGCTGATAATTCTGTTATTAGAATATTTGGTTGCCCATTTTATGTTCGAGCGAGTGATGATAAACTCGATGGAAGGGCAAAAGAGTGCATATTCCTAGGCTATGCACAAGGTGAGCAAGGTTATCGATTGTGATATCCGAAATTAAATTCACCTATTATCAGTAGAGAAATTACGTTTGATAAGTCTCCACTACTTCTGGTTAGGAGTGATTATAGTAGTGTTCATATGGATTTGAACAGTGTTCAACTTGAGGTGAAATTACAACTAGAAACCCCTAAGGTAGTAAGTATTAGTGGAGTAATCAACATAAGCCTCGTTTGGTTCGCTTTTGGGGAAGTAACTTTGAGAAATGCAAATAAATTTGCGCAAATAAGGTTTTCCGAAATGCTATCATGTTTGGCAAATTATAACTCTAAAATGCATTGCAAAATAGTTTTGGCTTAAATGCCATTTGGCAATACCACATTTGCAGAGGGCTTTTTATTTTTTTCTAAAAAATTCAATCCAGTAGAGCTCCATCGTTGGCTAACTATCAGTTGCTAGGTCTAGCTGCTAGCCAGCCTCGCCTGAGGTCAGACAACCTCAAGCACGGTAGCTTGAGGGCACATGACCCAAGCATGGCGGTCTTATCTGGCCATCGAGCAACCTCCCCTGGGCTACGCAACCCAAGCACCGCCTTGGGTTGAGCAACCTAGGCGTGACAACGAAATCTAGTCGTGCGACCCAAACCCAGGCGTGATGGCCAAATTTAGCTACTAAGCAACCTCGCCTGGTTGGCACGACCCAAACGTTGCTACCTGAGGCCGCGCGACTAAGGTGACACCCCGGGTCGCGCAACCTTGGGCAATGATCACCTAAGGTCATGCGACCTAAGGCATTGCCGCCCAAAATCGCATGACATCAAGCAAACCAAGCAAAGAAGTTGCATCTCCTTCAATTGTTGCTTTGTAAAGTCTCCTCTCCGTTTTTGCTCCCCAAGCTCCATAACGAATCCAAGCTTCATAATTATGTTTTGCTTGTAGCATTTGGCTTTTATAACAGGCCGTAAAAAGTCAACTTCTTTTTTTCTTAATCAAGCATTGAGATCCTTAACTAGGACTATCGTTTGTTCTCACTCATTCGGCAAAGGAAGTGGCCACTTCTTTGTATGGACCAATTGCGCCAAGATTGGCGCTATTGTTAATTTTAAGAGAACCACTAGTTTGAATGAGTAAAGAAGATAGATATAAATGGTCCATGAATTTTGGCTTGATATGCAATGAGCTCCTTGAATTTTTAATTTATTTAATGTGTGTTATAAACTATAATCCAATGTGTAATATGGTTCTTGAACTTTTAATTTATGCAATGTGATCCCTAAATTTTTTGTACATATTTGATTTAGTCCCTGAACTATATGAAGATATCCAATTTTGCCCCTAAACTTGAATTAATAAAAGGACTATTGAATATTTGCATATAATTCAGGAATTAAGTTGAACATTGCCGCGACCTTATCTTGGGTGAACTATCTAAGATTTGGCTAATATTTTACTAAGCCTAAACTTAGCTTGGGATCTCTCAAGCCTCCAAGCTCATACCAATTCACAACTTAGGCTTAGGTTTTTAACATGCAAATGATTTTTACCTAAGAGTCACTACTAATCGGTTTATGGTGGGATGATTAAATATCCAAGTAAAGTATTGGGAGATAAACCTTACTTATCTTTTAATGAGTTCGGGGAGTTGATTACACTAAATTACTCTAACTCCCTTTCGGTACATTTTTCTTTTCTTTTTAAAAATATTTTGTAGGTAGTTTGAATTGATTTTACCCTATCTCTAACATGTAAGGTTGTCACATGAGTGCACAAGCATTTTTGAACACTCAACAAAGCAAGGCAACAACCAAATTGCAAGCATATGGAGGGAATACTTACATTGATGAATCGCAAACATTTACATGGTTAGTTAGAAAATCACATTTATCAACCTGAATATGATTTTTAATTAACGCATAATCCCACTCAAATCTCATTTTGGGTTTCTCTTATTTAAATGAAAAACTAAGCTATATGTCATGCAAATGAACTAAATGGCCTAATTCTAATGACAGACAATTTTTAATTAAACGGACCTTCATCGGAATTGGCTCAGATCACGGATGAGGGAGGTGGCTCGCATGTGAGGCTCGGCAAGATTGGGTGCTTGGCTTGGTGATCGGCGGCTTGGCGTGATAGGAGGGTGCTTCTTGGCGGGAGTCGCAAGTCGTCGCTAGTTTTAGCTTTGGATTAGTGATCGAAGACAAGCTTCTCAAGACCTGCGAAACAGAAGAGGACGATGCTCCGCTGGGTTTCTCGGTGCTGCTCTTGGGTCACGGTGTTGCGGGGGGCAACTATTTGATTAGTCAAACCCAGGTGCCCTGAGAAGAAGGAAGACCAATGGCAACAATGGTCTGGATTAGTGCAATTTGAACAGGGATGTCGCCTAGCGTGAGCAACGGCTTCAATAGGAATCTCGTTCGGATGTGATGGGGTATTGAGCCGCAACCATCGCCGGGCTTGCTGCGAAGGCACCGGGAGGCGTGGCGAGGGACTGCAACGGCTGGACGTTGCCGGAATACTTGTGATATTTGGTTGCAAGTTGCCGTGAGTGTTGGTTCGCCGACGCAAGTAGTTGGACTTGAGGTGGCTGGTTGCTCGTCGGTAAGGATTGGGAAGAGGCTGCTCCGCCTGTCGAGTGGTGGGCAGCAACGTCCTTGGGGTCGGTGTCAAGCACGCAGGGGCAGATTAGAACAACTCGTCCTTGGGAAGTTGCAGCACATCACGAGGCTGCTGACGTTGCATATAGTGGCAATTAGGGATGCCAAGAACTGAATTGAAAACCAACTGAAACAAAAAAAACAAAACTAAACCGAATGTAACCTAACTGAAATTTCGTGCATTTTCAATTTAGTTAACTGAAAATAACCGTTAACTTTTCTGGTTTGATTCGGTTAATCGAGCCGAACCAAAACTCTTATTAAAAATTGGGAACCGAAAAACCGATAAGTAAGGCAAAAACCAAACAATTGAAAAATCGAAAGCAAAAATGGGAAAACCAAAAAAATGAACTATATCAAACCGGGTTTTTGATTTGATTCAGTTTTTAGTTCGAGATAGATTTGGTTCAATTTAGGATCACATATTATCGGTTCGGTTCAATTTTTCTGAAAAATTAAATTGAACCGAACCATTTACACTGTTACTAGCAGTAAATAGCCTCCATGCCATCGTCATGCCGGGAGGCTATGGTGTTGCAGGAAAACACCATCACCGTTGAAGGCTGCCAAAAACTTGCTGATGTCACCCGCATTTGTTAGTGAGCTGATTTGTGATGGCAAGAGGTGGATATACGTGAAGAGGTGTTAATGGTTCGATTTTCTTGAAAAATCAAACCGAATCAATAAAGAAATCTATCAAACCCAATCGAAATCTGACCCAAACCAAAATTCTAGTTCAATTCAATTCGGTTTTTCAATTTTCGCTTTATTTTTTTCTTTCGTTTCCTTTTGGTCATCAAGGCAAATAAGAGAACAAGCTGAAGCAATCTAAACAAGGGAATCAACTCTTCGAACAGAGGAAAGGAGGGGAAAACAACACTGTTTTTTCTTTTTCTTTTTTCATTTCTTGATGATCATCACCTCGTATCTCGTGAACTCATCCGATTCCCATGAAACCAAAAATGATCCAACGACCTATCCCACTTCGATTGTTGTCCAATCGAACAAACACGATAAAAAAATCACATCAAATAAATTAAAATATTTAGAGACCACATCAAATAAATTTAAAGGTTCATGAATCATTTTACACATTGGGTTATAGTTTAAACACCACATCAAATAAATTAAAAGGTTCAAGGACCACATTACATATTAAGTCAAAATTCAGAAATCATTTTGTGTTGTTTGAAAATATCGGTACTGTGCAAATAATTTTATAGCAAGCGTTAGAGCTCTCTGAAGCAATGACAGCTCGTCCTCCTACAGATTTAAAAAACGAAAATCAGATGCACGATGAATCTGATGAAGTAAATGGGGGTTCCTGAGAAAGAGAAGACCAACAAACCATCAATGGTGAAGACGTGCCCATGTTGGCTGCTTTCATGAGTATCCTCCTCAATGGGCTTTTTTTGGTGAGATCACGAATACAGCTTGAAAATGGGCTATTTGTTTTTATTCCTTTCTTTTCGGCTTTTGGAGTGGCATGGATCAGGCCTCTCTCTCTTCCTTGAGCGACCCAAATGGCTTCTCAATATTATTAATTAAAACGATCACTTCTATCGCATTACAGAAATAAACTAGTGAAAGAAATTGTTATGGATTATAATAATATTCTCCTTTGATCGATTTGTTATAAGTGATGTGGATGATAATTATTAAAATTTTATGCTTTTCAAATCGATAAATTTCAATGAGACAAATATCAATCTTTTTCACTTTTTCAATAAATAAGCCTCGCTTTTGCTTTCTTGTCAAATCTTTTAATCTCAACCCCGAACTCTTCAGATGGAGAAACTATTTTACATGACCAATGTAGCACAGAAAGCCAATTGACAATCACAACCTCTATTTGTCAATCTCGGCACTAATCATGTCACGCCCCCAAGTAAATCAAGCTCGCATGCCGTAGTTGAAAGTGATGAAATTTTTACCCCAAGAATCGAACAATTTGCTATTTGCTATTCTCGCCGAAAATAGACCCATTCGAACACTGAGAGATGGGACCATGTCCTGTCCAATTCCGATTTCAATCCGAATCACCGTCGTCCCATCGGAGCACGTCTAGTCCAAGTCGTAAGACAGCAACACGGCAATAAAGAAGAGTCGAGGTCAAGCACCGTTCGAGAGTTTCGACCGTCCTTTCCCTCCCTTTCGCTGCCCATTTCTGCCTGGACAGGAAAGGCCGCGATTAGCGTACTGCTCCCCCACCATCTTCGGCCTTTCGACACGCCCGACACGCCACGTGCTGCAATTTCACGTTTCTCCTTCTCTGCCCGTTAGATCTCCCTCGCGGCCCTAGAGGCATTAAATGACCTTTGTTTTTCTTTTTAATGACCGTTATTTAGCCGCGGGAAAAGTCAAAAATAAAATATAAATATAAATATAAGGAAGAAACCGGGCCCCAGACAGGCCTCACGAGAAGTCGCCCACGACAACGTGCTTCACATCAGACGAGGGATGTTTGGTGCTTTCCGTCTCGTTAGTCTTCCCCCGACTTTGACTTTTAGATGTAGGGATTGCTTTCAGTAACATTTTTGCTGCTTTCCAGGATAATTTCTCTTCAAAAATAATTTTTTCCATTTGCTCTCCAGGAGATCCATGAATGCAATGGGAGGTTCAGAGATCAACCCGCGTCACCTAAGGCCAATGACACCATCTGAGGCGATCACGAGGCTACAAGGATCGCAAAATCAAGGACCTAAATGTGACACAAAGAAAGGTGGAAAATGAGAAAAAAAAAACATTTTCTTGTATTATGACTTATTTACAAATACATTGATCAATTTATAATGTACGAATGAAAGAATAAAAAGGAAATTAATATCCATAAGTCACTATTGTACTAATCAAGGATTGACTAAATCAATTACAATAAGAATCAACTCCAAGATCTTCAACCTTATCTCCAACACTCCTCCTCAAACGGGTGGCTTATATATGTCAAGGATACCTAGCTCGCTCAATAGGTATTTGTATTGTCTCTAGCATAAGGATTTAGTGAAAATATCTACAAGTTGTTCCACTGTTCCAATTCCTTTTGTCACGAGGATTCCTTCTTTGATTTTGTCCCGAATAAAATGACAATCAATTTCTATGTGTTTTGTTCTTTCATGAAAAATCGGATTTGTTGTTAATTTAAGTGCGACATCATTATCACAGAACAACTCACTCAGTCCACTAACTTGTATTCCTAGGTCTAAGAGCAGTCCTTGTATCCAGACTAATTCACAAGTAACTTTCACTATTGCCCGATATTCTGATTCGGCTGATGATAATGTCATGGTAGACTGCTTCTTTGTCTTCCATGAAATTAATGATTTTCCCAATTTTACACAAAAACCAGTGATGGATCTCCTATTCATCAGGCAAGTAGCATAATCCGTGTCACAAAAATGTTGTCATCTTCATATTACAATCACAAGATAAAAATATACAAAGTCTTGGACATTCTTTCAAATATTTCACAACCTTCAAGGCTACATCCATATGTGACTGTTTTGGCATGTGTATGAACTAGTTGAGTATTTACACTATGTCAGGATTGTTGCTTTGATACCATGACACAAAGGAAAGTGGAAAATGGGAGAAAAGTTGTTCTTGTATTATGATTTGTTTACAAGTACATTGATCAATTTATAATGTAAGAATGACAAAATAAAAAGGAAATCAATATACATAAATCACTATTTTCCTATTTATTGTACTAATCAAGGATTGACTAAATCAATTACAATCGAATTTGCTCTAGGATCTTCAATCTTATCTCTAACTAAATGGGATAGAGATTGCAGTCGGCAGGGTGTCGTGGGACAATGACTAGGAGGCAATAGGGGGTGCAACAACAATTGGCAATGGCACGATAAGGTCAGGCAATGTCGACGGCAATTTGATAGGTGACGGCTAAAGGTGATGGTAAGGTTAGGTTGATGAAAATGGTGCAAAGGTGGAGGGAAAGAGTGAAGAATTTATGTTATATCAATGCTATATTCGAATGTTCATCAAATGCAAATCACATCATTATGCTATCCGATCTCTATTTTGTCCAACAAAAAAGTTCGGGAAACCAAAAGCAACCTAAATTTTAGTGTTTTCATGTTAGAATAATCACCTTACATAACGGTAAATTATTAGTTATAAGTGCCAATAAGTTATGACTATGAAAGGTGGGCCCAGGAGCGACGATGGGCCCATGAGCGACAAGCGTTGTTTGTGAAATGGACTAGCGCAATGTTGAGGTGGCTACCACAGCGACACCCAATTTTTTCTCTACTCTTACAACTTTAACTCTCCCTCTTTGAACTGGGAGCATAGGAAGACGAACAATGCTAGTCCTACTAAAATTAATTTCACAAATTAACATAGTAACTAGTGTGTTAAATGATTATCGGAATAAATTTGACTCATTGATCTAAATGTCAATTTGCAATTTTGATGCATCACTTAAGTGAGGGAAAAATTGTCTAAAAGTTATAAATCTATTGGACTTTGACTAATTCAGTTTTAAATCTTTCAATTTTACTAATGGAGTTCTAAATTTTTTAACAATTTACCAATTGAGACAATTCGGTTAATTTTGGCTAAAAATTGTTGACGTGAACTCCAATCGTCTTATATTGCATTGTTGGTACTAACGTTGACAATTTTTGAAATTTTTTTAAGAATTGATTTTTTTATTTTTCTTTTCTACACTAGCAAGAGTCACTAGCTGGCCGTAAAGGCCTTGCCTAGTTGGGTAAGGGCCATTGTTGATAGTACCACAAAGACCTCAAGTGAGGCTATCATTGCCTCGCTACCTGCAAATGAGGACCTTCCTGGCCCTTCTAGCCATGGGCTAGGGCTTTTGCGGCCCCTCTAGTCGTGGGCTAAGCAACCCTCACCCAGATCTGGCAATCAGCAAGGTCGTGATGGTCCTAAGCAAGACCTTCGCAGTCTCGCCAATTGCGGGCAAGGCCTTTGCGACTAGCGAGGTTGCTGTTGACTCTCGTGAGCACTAAAAAAAAAGCAAATAAAAAAAAGAGAAGAAAATTGCAAAATAAAAGATTACCAAAATTATCTACATCAATGCTAACGACCCGACAAAGGACAACCTACATATACGTCAACAATTTATGACCAAAATTGGTTGAATGAACTCGATTAATAAATTGTCAATATATTTAGGATTCAATTGATAAAATTTAAAAAGTTAAGAATTGAGTTAGCCAAATTGCAAAAATTTTAAAGATCTTTTGGACAATGTTCCCCTTAAGCATGCGGTGCTTCATATATTTGGCTGATATTGATCAACTCCTCTCAAATACATCCTTCCAATTACAACATAAATTTAATTTTGGATTGAAGTAATTTTGACCGTGTTAAAAAGTTTGGACTCGAAACTTTTAACAAAAGTTCCTATCAATTTTGACCCAATCTTACATGCTGATCTGATCCATAGAAAGCTCGTCATCCCTTTCCAAAAAGATTAAAAATTTCCAATCTCACCGCCTGCTTGCCACGCAAGTTCCATACGATTGATTGGGCCAAAAACAGAAAATTTCAAATGGGCAATCAAAGTAGGGGTGATTAGGTCCAAGGGTGGGTAGGGTCCAAATGAGAACCCTGTACTAAACCCTATTATAACCGGTTCCCCTTTTTTAGACCATGTACCCTATTCTATTTTTATTGGACCGTGTTTTGGACTTAACACTGTTTTTCCAATTCGAAAACAGGGTCTGTTTTCATTGGAACCTATTTTGCAACCGTTTGATATCATATACAATTTTGAATTTTACATTAATTCGCGAAAAAATAATAACTTAATCCTCATAACATTATAAGAAAAAGAAAAAATCCTAACACTACATAAACATTAGCAACAAATATGGATGTAATATTAGTCTTATTCCCACAAATACTTCTGATATGATCTAATGTGCCTACTCATGTGTATGTGACGGAGTTTTTATTATTAAAATGACATTTTTCTTGAGTTGAACTGAGAATACTTTAATTAGTGCTACAATAGTTAATATCACTTGTCTCATGACTATAGAAATAGTTGAAGGTGAGACCATTAAAAAAGAAAAACAATGCATGAGAACAGTTTTTTTTTAACAATTCTTTGAAGACAATTCTCTCTTAACTTGATTTAGATAGAGATTTTCTTTTTTTAACAATTCTTTGAAGACAAAAAAACTTAAATGCACTATACAGAGAGACAATTTTATTTTATTTTTTAATAGGGTAAAAACCGATTCCAAAATCGGTCTGGTTTCGAGTGGGTCTTTGCTTGGACTCGGTTCCTAGACCGGTTTCAACCAGTTCTCAAAAATTGGAACTAGTTCTCGGGCCAATTTAACTGGGAACCGGTTCCCGACCTTATTTTTCGGGTGATCCGGTTTGGATTCCGAGTAAACCCGGTTCGATTGCACACCCTTAAATTGGAGACCAGAGAGTCGACAACTTCACGGTAGATGTCTTCTACGTCAATCAACGACTAGTCTACGTAGGGACATCGTGGAACACATGGGGTATCGTTGCTTTCAGGTTGTCCTTGGATTCATGTGCGTTCAAATGGTTTCGATATGCTATAAGCGATTAGATGAGCAGCTGCATAGGCTTGGATTCACATGCATTTCGATTGCAATTGTGAAAAGCCCATTCCAATCCATTCGAGATGCACCTCGGTCCATATAAAGCTAAGTTTGGTTCAACTTTTTTAATGAGCTTTCAGTCTCCAAAATCTTTGAAAAATGCTAGAGTGTTTGGTAAATGGGGCTTTTGACTAGATGCTAGCATTGGGAAAGCTGAAAGTTCACAATGCTAGTCCCTCTCTGCATTACTAACTTTGAACTCTGCATTACCAACTTTGAACTGGCATTACCAACTTTGAGCTTTAATGCTAAAACTTATTTTTTCTTTTAAAACTATCATTACAAATTCTTTAGTTTTTCAATTTTATCCCTCGAGCATTCCAAAACTAGCCTCACCTTTATTAGAGTTGGTAAGGAATTTGATATATTTTTTAAAAAAGGAAAATTAAACCTAAAAATCCCTTTGCAAAAATAAATTTTCCAAACACTCTTTATGCCAAAAGAACTTTACAAATTGTTTTTTACCAAATTCAATTTGCATTTCTTCAAAGTCCTTTAAACCAAAGACATTTGTATTTTCCCAAAACCAATTTCTAAAACTAAACTAAATGCAACGCCTAACCCCAGTTGTCCAGCAAAAGAAGTGGTCACTTCTTTGTATGGACCAATTATGCCGAGACTCGTTATAGTTAATTTTTAGAGGACCGCGGCTCAAAATGAGTGGGGAAAATAATTCAAATGATCATTAAAATTTGGCCCAATGTATAATGTGGTTCCGAAACTTTTGATTTGTTCAATGTAGATCCTGAATTATAGTCCAATGTGCAATGTGATTCTAGAACTTTTAATTTATTCAATATGGATCCTAAACGTAGTACAGTCCTTGAACTTTTAGTTTATTCAATATGACGTCGGAATTTTTTGCACATATGCAATTGAATTCCTAAACTATATGAAGACGTCAAATGTTGCCTCTAAAATTGAATTAATATAAGAACAACATTGAACATTTTTATATAATTCGAGGGCTAAGTTGAATATATACCAAAAGTCTATAGACCACATTGAACAAGTTAAATGTTTATGGATTATATTGTATATTAAGCTACACTTTAGAGACCAATAAAATTAAAAGTTTAATGATCATATTACACATCGTTTAGCGGTTAAAACGATCACTTGTATCACATTACAAAAATTAAAACTAGTAGAAGATATTCTTGTAATCGATAAGAATTTAGATATAAATTGTTATCGATTATAATAAAATTCTCATTTGATTGATTTGTTTGAGTAGTGAAGACAATAATTTTTAGAAATATCGATCCTTTTTCTCTTTTTCAATAAATAAGCCCCGCTTTTACTTTTGCGTTGAATCTTTTGATCTCACCCTTGAACCCCTAAGATGGAGAAACTGTTTCACTGTTTTTACACATCTATTACATGAACGGTGTAAAATCACAAGCCAATCAACAATCACAATGTTCATCCATCAATCTCGATAATGATCGCACATGCCCTTCAATAAATCAAGCTCACACGCCGTGGTTCGAAAGCGACGCCCTCATCACTCTAAGAATCGCACAATTCCCAATTTGCTATTCTCACGAAAATAGACCCATTCATGCACCGAAGACGGGACCTCCGTGTCCGGTCCAATTCCGGTTTCAATCCGAACCGCCGTCGTCCCATCGGAGCAACGTCTAGTCCAAGTCGTAAGACAGCAAATGCGGCAATAAATGAGAGTCGAGATCAATCACCGTTTGGAGAGTTTCGACCGTCCCTTCCCCCCCATTCGCTCCCCATTTTTGCCCAGACAGGATAGGCCGCAATTAGCGTACTATTCCCCACCATATACGGCCTTTGCACACGTGCCTGATGTACTGTTCCGCCCCCCCACACGCCACGTGCCGCAATTTCACGTCTCTTTTTCCCTGACCGTTGGGTCCCCATCGCGGCCTGAGCTGAATTAATGACCGTTTTTTGCCCTTTTTAATGACCGATATTTACATGCGGTAAAAGTCAAAGATAAATAAAATAAAGGGATAATACCACGAAAAACTCTGAACTTTATCCTATATGACACATTTACCATGAATTTTTTTTTGTGACACAAAAAATCCTAAATTTTGCTCAGTGTGACACATTTATCTTAAACTTTTTTTTTGTCTTCTGGCCCTTAAACTACGTCATGCTTGAATAATTTTACCCTAAACTATGACAAATTTACCCCAAATTTTTTTGAGCTGAAGGGCATTTTCGTCATTTTCTATTTTTTTTTATTGAATGGAGGAAGCCGGTGAGGCCATCCTCGCCGGCATCGGAGTTAGGCGAGGGTCACCTGGGTGACCCTCGCCAGCGTCGGGCGAGGGCCGCGCAGGCCTGGGCGACCCTCGTCGGTGTCGGGCAGGTGAGGGCGAGGGCCGCCCAAGCCGGATCCCGCTCGGGCGGCCCTCGCCCGACGAGGCGAGGGTCGCCCTCCCCGATTTGGCACAGGCGGCCCTCGCCCTACACCGGCGAGGGCCGCCCTTGCGGGATCTTGGGCGGCCCTCGCCCTCGCTCGATGCCGGTGAGGGCGGCCCTCGCCGGATTTGGGGAGGGCGGCCCTCGCCTGAGTCGGCAAGGACCACCCTCTCCAAATCCGGCGAGGGCCGCCCTTGCTGGATCTGGACGCCGGCGCTCCTCCAGTGGCTTCTCCAGCAAAAAAAAAAAAAAAAAAGAAAGAAAAGGGAAAAAACATAAAAAAAAAATAAAAAGTAAATGTATCACGCAGGACAAAGTTTGGGGTTTTTGGTGTCGCAAAAAAAAAAAGGGTAAATGTGTCACACGGGCAAAATTTAGAGTTTTTTGTGTCACAAAAAAAATAAAAAAAAAGTTTAGGTAAATGTGTCACAATGAGCAAAGTTTAGGATTTTTGTGGCATTCTCCCTAAAATAAATAAAAATAGAAGAAAGAAAATTAGCTCGAGGAGAGTTGGTGAGCTGGGGCCCCCGAGGCCCTAGACAGGTCTCACAAGAAGTCACCCCTGATAATGCGTTTCACATTAGACGAGCGATGTTTGGCATTTTCCGTCTCATTAGTCTTCCCCTAACTTTGACTTTTAGCTGTAAGGATTGCGTCTAGTAACATTTCCATTGTTCTCAGAACAATTTTCCTTAAAAATAGCATTTTCCCATTTATATTCCTCAATATAAAGAAGTAATTTTTTCTTTATATTTATTATTTATGTTCCAAATCTATTTTTCACTCACTTTTTTATTCTAGAAATTAAAGAAAATTAACTAATGGTACCAAACATGTTGTTATTCTTTTTTATGGTTAAGAGAGCAAAAGAATTGAAAAAATATATAACAAAAAGATGGTTACTAAACAAGTTCTATATAGTCGCATCAACCCTAAAAGTGTTTGGACTTTTAATGTTTAATTTAGTTCAATTTTTGCTGCCCCTAAATGCGAGACTGTCGAAACTTTCACGACATTCAGTTATTGACATGTAAGCTTGCGGACAAGTTCTGTCATAAATTTTACAACATATGGAGTGTGATATAATATATATAAAAAAAAAGCATAAATAAACATGCGTCCGTACATTATTGCATTGTTCTTTGCCACGATACTTCGTTATCGTCCTTCATCGCATATAAAAGAGGAAGGGAGTCCCACTTTAATGCGCAAGCCCACCGAACCCCTATGCTTTGGTAAATTATCCAGCACGTTTGAGGATGGGAAAATTCATTTTAAGACGAGTCGATTATCTGCTTTCCATTTTTTTTTAAGGATAATACCATAAATGATTCTTGAAATTTCATCTAATTTGTAATGTTGTCATTGGATTTTTTTTAATTTGTATAATGCTATCCCTAAACTTTAGCTTAATACATAACGTCATCTCCAAACTTTTAATTTATTTAATGTGACTTATGAACTTTGATCCAATATTTAATACGATCCATAAATTTTTAAACATTTTCATATATTCTAAAGATTACATTGGACATTGATATTTTTAAACATTTTCGTATATTCTAAAAATTACATTGGACATTTATCAATAATTCATAAGTCACATTGAATAGTAATTATTACGGTAATGAACAGTATCACTGAGCTACTGAAACGGCTAGTTATTAAAGTAGGGACCATTTTTGTCATTTTCTTATGGATAACATGGATTAGACAGGCTTATCGGAGTACGTCTTAGTCACAGTGTGGGAGATGAAGGAGATTATCACACTAATCACCATCTTGTAATCACAACCATTGATTTTAATTTTTAATTTTTAATTTTTTGATGGAGAAGGGCGTGAAATCCGCGCCAAAAAAAATCACACGACCAAGAGTCCGGGACGGATTCGATGCGCACGTGAGCGCGGGCACAGACGACAATTTCCGGGCAACTTAGGCAGGCAGGCGGAATTCAATGCCGGTGTTGTTGGGCTCAACTGCTTCCATCTTCTCACCTGTCTTTTCAATTCCTTTTTTTTTTTTTACTTTTATTTATTTATCTTTTTTAACCTTCCCTTCTTCATTGTCCACCTCCTCGTCTTCTTCATCTTCCATCTTTCTCTCTCTCGCTCAGAGTCTGAGCGAGAGAGAGAAAGAGAGAGGGAGAGTAATGAAGATGACTGATACGGACAAAGGGAGATGAATGGCAGTGTGAATGGCAATGTTATAGGAAGATTGCCCACGCGACGTCACCATCACTCCAAGCAGTATTAGTACCACCACCCATTAATACTTCCCGACCCTCCTCCCCTCCTCTCCAGAACTCGCGAGCTAGCGCAGCGCCTCCTCCTTCTCTGTCCCCACCTGAATTCTTCTTCTTCATCTTTTCCATCCACTGTTGGCCAGCAATTCGATTCAGCCGCTCGCTCGCTCTGTTTCTCTTCTTCTTCTTGGTGGACGGAGAAGGAACAATGGAGGTGGATTCGGCCAGCGTCGGCAGTGGCGAGGTCAGCGCTCCCGTACGGCGCGTGCTTCTCATCTCCGCCGGCGCCAGTCACTCCATCGCGGTTCTCTGTAAGCTTTCGCGAACTCCACACTTGGCGCTTCCCCTATGGTTTTGTGTTTTGCTGTACCACGAAATGTGCGTTAACGTGGCTCGCTATCGGTGTCGTAGGGTCCTTGATTCTTTAGATTCCTTGGCTTGTCGGTGTGCAATTGAGCGAGTTTGCCGCCGTCTGTCTCGCTTACTAACATTGCGCTCTATTGTTACACTAACGAGCTAAAAGCTGTTTTTTTAAATCTTTTCTGGTCTTTTGCATAATGTGGGGCATTATAGTGGAGAGTGTCGTGCAAGTTGTCTTATATCTTCTGATATTGGGTGTTTTGGTCCCTCTCCTTTTGGCGGTTCATAGTTCTCGTTCTGTCTCCAGGCGTTTTCTGTGCATTTTAAGGGAATATAAGTGCGTCCCTGTTCCTTTTAATGTTTGAAATACGGGTGCAAATGAGTCGACCTATCTTCTCGTTCTCAAATTGTAGTTTACTTGAGGACAGATCGATCCATCTTGAGTTCAAGTTGAGTGCTAGTTGCTGGAACAATTTATTCAGTCGAGCTTGAACTTGAAAATACTTAATCCATGGAGCTCTCAGGTTCAATCAAGTTGTTGAAGTTTCTTGTCTTAATTATATGATACGTTTATGATATTTATTGTACTTATAGTACTGCACTTTGAGTTTAACTCAAGCTTACAATAAAATTTAGTAGCAAACTGAGTCATATAGATCCAAGATTATCCAAAACTTGATCAAGTTGAGCTCATTCGATCTTGAGGCTCGATCTTGGGAAATAAAGCTCAATCTTGAGAAATCAAGCTCGAGTGGAGCATCAAACTGCACATAGTTGATTATTAAACCTGTTGATTCAATTCGATTCAACTTGATTAGACCCCTAGTTTGAAAGGTAATCAAGGTGTGAGCTTTTGTCATTGTAATTAGCACATACCAACAGATATAAACCTATGCCAGCCTGTTGATAAGAATTTCCAGACAGCTTGCTTGACAGTGTAGATCTGGAAATTTGAGATTATTTTTACTGGTACTCTTGCCAACGTGTATTGTTACCTTCCCATCATAGGATGGTAAGTTGTGGACGAAAACCTTTGACTGAAATTTGCTGATTGTCAGCCAATGACTTGGTTTGCAACTGACTTACTTTTGGTCGGACCTAATTGAGTTTTTAGGGCTGGGAGTCGAATCCACTTTCATTTGGGTATTCCTTGTGGTTGAGATTCTGCGTGTTTCTAGTTCAATCATTGTTCTGGCGCAGTAGTGCTTGAGTCTGTACAAGTGAGGAGAGCTTTTCATTAATAGAAATATTACTAATTGGTATAGACTCTTTCCAAATTCGAAATTCATGGATCATGAACATTAGTATGTTGAGAAAATAGAATGGTAAGTATCGGCAAAACTGATAGAATCTTTGTCGACTTTTGGGTTGACTTTGTGATATTTGCATTCTAGGTACTTCCTCTTGGTGTTTTTGTGATAAAGAACTTTGAGAAAAGAAGTAAACGTTTTGCGTGGCCCAATTGTTTTGCTGAGCTATAACTTCTTAAATTTAGGCTGACATCATACACTTTTAAAACTTACTCTGTGTTGTCTGCAGCTGGAAATGTTGTTTGCTCATGGGGACGAGGAGAGGATGGCCAACTAGGCCATGGGGATGCTGAAGACCGTCCATCACCTACACATTTGAGTGCATTAGATGGTCAAGAAGTAGTTTCTGTTATATGTGGAGCTGATCACACTGCTGCATATTCTGAGTCACTTAGGGGGGTGTATAGCTGGGGATGGTCTGTCCAAATCTTTTAATTTGAAAGTATAAAAGTTGTCTTTTCAATCATTCTGCTGAATAGTAGTGTCGATTTCTTACCTTGGGCAATTGTTTGGACTTGAATAGATGGTTTTACTTTCAGATTGGCTTTAACATTTGTTTGGCCACTGCGTGAATATCTGGTTGAAATAACTACTATTGAGAGGAATTTTCTCCATGAGGTGATAACAAAGACAGGAAAAAAAAAGGGTCTAACACAAAATTAAATTAAACACCTTTTTATTCTGCAAAATGTCTTATTTATCCTAATGGAAAGGTCAGTAATTGCATAAGCAACATTAATACTTTGGAATCTAGTCAGTTGGAGGAGAATCAAGCTTCTTGTTGATTGTGCAGGGGTGACTTTGGGAGGTTGGGTCATGGCAACTCTAGTGATGTCTTTACGCCTCAACCAATCAAAGCTTTACAGGGTTTGAGAATAAAGCAAATTGCTTGTGGGGACAGCCATTGTTTGGCTGTGACTATGGAAGGAGAAGTCCAAAGGTTTATTATCTCCTCTTATTTGTTGAAGTTAATGCCATGTTTATCAGTGACTCAGTAATTGTTGAAGGTGTCTAAGATTTAAACCAATCCTGCACTTCTTTTGATCCCCACAGTTGTAGGTGTGGATAACCTGGATGTTTAAATGCTTACCATCTTCAGATTCTTTTTGCTTGACTTGTGTTTTCATTGTATTGTGGCTGTATTTCAGTTTGACATGTCTCACTGTGGATAGTCACATGCTAAATTCCTTAATTGCATGATTACTTGATGGAAACATCTTGTAATAATCTGAATCTGATGAGCTCACGTAATTCTTTTTTCCTTTGAGAAGATATTGTTTGGTCTCTCTCTCTCTCTCTCTCTCTCTCTCTCTCTCTGTGAAAGTGTGGGGGCACACATGTTACTTTTCTGAGGGGGGAGGAACAGCATGGAACTTCTGGGCCACGTGACTTAGTGATCTTTAAATTGGTGGCTTGCTGCATTCTAATGTGATGTGGATTTAACAAACTAAAATTTGAGGGGACTGAACTGAATAAGAAAAGAAATTGGGGTGCTAATGAGAATATACACAAAGAGCTCATGTATGACGGATAAAATCTAACGTATCTGAAAGTTACTCCCACATGGGGGTTTATTCCTTCTAAGTTCCTACAAAAGTTAAATTCTGTCTTCAGTTCTGTATGTTCGACTGAATGCCTATATCTTCTGCCAGGCTAGCAGAAGTGTTCTAGAAATGGCTGACCCATTTTATGCAGTCTTGTACATCTCCAAGTTCTGATGATGTACATACAAGTTGCTAGTCATATGACGTCTGTTCATTTTGGACCTCCCAAAACCAGTGCTTTAGTGCTTGCTCACTGTAATGACATTACCATCAACACTAACCCTTCCACAGCTTCAGAGTAGGGCTATCAATTTTCAACACCACCCATTTGCTTAACACGTAGTAAGTGTGTTTTGGTTGAGCTTCATTGTGTTCATGTCATGAACAGATCAACCTGTTTATACACGAACAGTAAACGTGCCATTCACAACCCTGTTTATGACATGAATGTGTTACTTGCTCAACTCAACATGTTTAGCTATTTTATTAAGACTCATTAATATGCTTTCAAACACATTTTTACATGTTTAAATAAGAGGTTATATCATTAACTGTTCGACATGTTAACATGTCGATCATATAGCCTGTTAACTGAATTTCATGTTTAGTTTCAAAAATATTTAGCGCTTGCTGAATGTGGCCATGTTTGGATTAGACTTCAATTTGACATGTTACGATTTGTGACACAAACAAACGAATTGCCAACCCTACTTTAGAGCTTATCATAACCATCTCAGTAAAAGGTGCTTCATCAATCTAAAGTATGATTTTCCTACAGCTTTTGGGTGTTTTATAGGAAATTATCCATTGTGTTTCCTCCATGTTGATATAGTTCCCTGATAGAACGCTTTAGGTTAAAAGTCACCAATGTAAAACCAGACAAACGCCTTATACTTTTCCTTACAAATTCTTTGCTTGATTGAAGCTGGGGGAGGAATCAAAATGGTCAACTTGGTCTTGGCACTGCTGAGGATTCTCTTCTGCCACAGAAGATACGTGCATTTCAGGTACTGGCAACTTATTTCTTGGGAATAATGTCGGGAAAATGTTTGTTGCTCACTGCTTAGACGAGCCATCTTTCACCAACATCCTTTCAAGAAAGATTTCTGTGTTTCCTACTGCCAGAAATTACGCTCAATCTTTCTTCCAAGGCTGCATCAATGTTTTGACTATTTGTGGCCTTTACAGTGAGCCTCCATTTGTGTTCCCGTGCAAATTGATGACACAGAGGAACATTTTATGGTGTACTTTGTAGAACGATAAGGGATTTACTGAAATAGCTTATTTGCTTTGCGATGGTGATGCAACTTCTAGGGGATCCCCATTAAAATGGTTGCAGCCGGAGCTGAACATACTGCTGCAGTGACAGAAGCTGGAGAACTTTATGGATGGGGTTGGGGCCGCTATGGTAACCTGGGCCTAGGTGACAGAAATGATCGCTTATTTCCTGAGAGAGTTTCTTCTATACACGTAAGTTAAGATTTTGGTAGTTTAAATAATTTTAGTCATCCCATGCTGTTTATCCTATGATGCTAACTTGTCCTTTAGGAGATCTATGCATGAAGAGTTACACAAATACTTGGAAGTTTTTCTCTGCTCATTGATAAGAATTTGAAGTGAGAAAAGGACTAGGCAGTTTGACTTCTTTTAACAGTCATTGCCACCGTGCTCATAAAATTTACGTTATATACTGCTTGACAGGCTACAATGTTTAATGTGAAGGCAAGCCACTGCTAGGCTATATAATTAACACTTCTAGTAGTCAAATTGCGGGGGAATTTATTTTTTGGAAAAAGAATAAACAGACATAGGAAGCAGTTTATGTGATTACCTAATAAATAACCACGAGAGTAATGGTTGTGATTCTGCAGCTCTGAGTCTCTGAGACACATCTTCTTTGTATATTATTAATTGCCTCTTGGTGATTGTGCCAGCTTTCTTCGTCTTTTAAACTTCATGTGTGCTAGCTTTATCTGGAACTGATTTTTTCACCAGCAATTAGTTTTGTCTTTAGGTGACATATTGATTTGTGGGGCAATGTTTTTGTAGATTGAGTGATAATTTTCTCAGAAAAGAACTTTTAGCCAAAATAAGCAGCATTTTGTTAACCCAATATAAATTATAGGGTAATAATCGTTTTCAACTTTATGAAATTCCATGCTATGTGGCATGGCATACAGACCACAATCGTTTCCTGACATGGAGAGAATATTTTGTCATGCTAGTCTGTTGCTTGCTTCTGATGTGTATGAAAAACAATGCTCCATTTGACTTTCGAAGGAAAAACTTTTTAATTTGCTTTAGTAAACTTATCTTAATGTTCTTATAACTGTTGGTTGTATAATTTCACTGTATGGTATCAAGGACTATTGTTCTAATTTTCTTACAAAATTCAATCAGTTGAACGGAGAAATGATGGTTATGGTTGCCTGCGGATGGCGACATTCAATATCAGTATCTGCTTCTGGTGCCTTATACACCTTTGGATGGAGCAAATATGGTCAACTTGGACATGGGAATTTTGAAGATCATCTTGTTCCTCACAAGCTGGAGGCTTTGCATGGAAGTTTTGTTTCTCAGGTGATGCATCCTTCAATTGCAGCTGTCCTTCTGTCTCTCTTCCAATGCCTATTGGCCTACTAAAGATTATTGATGAAAGGTCTTCAGAGAATAAATGAAATGCCTGACTTTTAGAAAGTGCTTCTGAATGGATCCATGGGAGTAATCTTCTGATCACCTAATTTTGATTTGGACAGTGTATAAATAATACTCAAACTTCTCTTACAACGTGTAGTTCACAGCTGATGAAGATGTGTGCTTGTGTAGGTCTAATCAGCATTTCATTATCACCTTTTCTGAATTCTTTCTTCCTCTAGTTTAGGCTTTTTATTTGTGCTATTACTTTTAATGCCTTGTTTGGCAAATGTTAAGATAGGCTTTTCTGAATGTATCTGGTAAGCCAAACATGTTATCTCTGTTTAAATGTCTCAACTTCTATTTTCCAGGTATCTGGTGGCTGGAGGCACACTATGGCACTCACTTCTGATGGAAAATTGTATGGCTGGGGTTGGAACAAGGTTGGTTATTGACTTCCTTGTCACCATCACTTGGTTTGACTTCTCCTTGCTAATCAGTTCAATCAGCAATTGCCCAGTCTTTTTTGCCCTGGGATGTTATGAAACCTTTTAGTTCAACTGAGTTCCGCTCTATCACCATATATGGATATATTTTCTTCATTTAATGGACATTTACTGAATGCTTGGGCGTTCTTTTTTCAGCATGTGCAGTCTGGATCTGCCATTGCCTATGGTATTGGTTTTGTTAGAGTGGGAGTTGAAGTTCTTTTGGATAAATTTCCCTAATTGACCCTCAGGTTTTAGCAAAATTGGAGGGAGACCCCACATGTTTTACAAAATTACATTGATACCCTCTATCACAGTTTGTTGGATTCATTAAATAAATGACACACGATTATGTGACTTCAATATGCACTTTTTTTTATCAGATAATAGCTAAATAGTTGAGTTGATGTCCTTTTATGATATAACTTTAATGTGGATTGTAGCCTTCCGAGTTAACTTTTTTAGATTAACTAGATTAGAGAGATATACAAATAAAAATCAGTTCATCTTATGATTTTGATTTGTGCAAAGCATGGGTTCTCATCCTGCAACTTTGCCTAAACCTAAGGGATGTTGGAGTAATATTGCTACTTTTTTAGGTTTCATTTCTGATTTTCCCCTCTATATTTCTTCAAGTTTTGCGTAATTATTTTCTAAAGCTAAAGCTTTAGTCGTGATACTGCAGATTACCTGACACTCTCTCCTCTTGTATATGCAGTTTGGACAGGTTGGAGTGGGTGATAACGTTGATCATTGTGCTCCTGTGCAAGTCAAATTCCCTAATGAGCAGGCATATCCTTATTTGCATTTATTGGGATATCTGATAAGATAGCTCATGGCATTTATTTTCAGTTTCATGGGTTTTTCTTCCTTGCACGCATGAGTGTGCAACTTATCATCCTTGTTGTCTTTTCCTACTTCTTGTGCTAATATGTTCTTTGTTCTTTTCCTTTGAGACAGAAAGTGGCTCAGGTTTCATGTGGATGGAGGCACACCCTAGCAGTTACTGAACCAGGAAATGTTTTCTCCTGGGGTAGAGGAACTAATGGACAGCTTGGGCACGGGGAATCTGTTGATAGGTAAAATTGTCTACATGCATTTTTTGGTTATTGCTGCTTATGCTTGTGGCATCATTTAAGAGCAATGAACTCTGTACTCTGTAGGTTGCTAAATACAGTCACCATATGCTTGGATGTAATTTCATTGCTTCCTGATAGAACTCTGTTTATTTACAAACTATGGGAAAAGTGGTGCGAGCATGCACCTTCCTTATAGCATCTATCAAGGAACTGATATTTGAATATGAAGAATCTTTAATCTGGGCTTAGGAAAAGATCTTGAGATATTATATTTTGTCAACCCTTACCTGGATATTTATTCTTTTGGCAATGAATTGACTGAATCAAGTCTTGAGTTCTTTTACCATGCCTAAGAAGTGAAGATATCTGGTACTAGATGGACATGGTGACTCTCAAGTGTGCCGTCTGTTTATGTGGGTTTTTTCTTCAGGTAGAATAAATGGTTGATACTATTGGAAGGATGCCTCTCTGGATAATAGGTCTCATAATTAGTATCCCTGTGATCGGTTTAATAGGTATATTCTTTTATGATTCATACTCTGAGTTGGGTTCATCTCTGTAATAATCTAACAGTCAAATGCATTGAGTTGGAGACATGAAAGCTTAAGAAAAAATAAATAACTTTCCTTGATTTTGGAAAAAGAAAAAAAACTTAATTTCTTCTTTTTGTCAGCTAACGTTTTTGAAAATTTCATTGATCAATCTGGATCATAGTCACTTTGCTGAAGAATATATAATGGTGGTAATAGTGAAGATACATGGCTGTGTTAGGGAGATGATGATTATCTGAAAGAATGGAAAAGGAAAATGCAAAACATTTTTGTACCTGGTGATAGTGAGCGTGGTCTACATTACTTCATGTTTGTAGGATTGATGAAGTTGTTCCTGAATCTTTGCTTACTGATGATAATTACTTGAAACGTGTAGGAACATGCCAAAGATGATAGAGGCTTTGAGTGTTGATGGATCTAGTGGACAGCAAATTCAGTCCTCAAACCTTGATCTCTCATCAGGTGCTTAATGATCTTGATTTTCCCTGCCTTCTACCATATGTTTACTCACTATTCAGCCAATAATTTGCACCGTTTTTCTTGGAAATTTTACACAGGAAAAACATGGGTCTCCCCAGCAGAGAGATATGCCCTTGTTCCTGATGAAACAGTAAGTTGCTGGCTCTTAAAATTCTGACAATTGTTGCTGATGTGAACATGTGAAGCCACAGATCTAGCGATGTTCCTGACCATGACTTCTCCACTGTTGTGTCTGATAAGACACAGACTAATTCTACTTGTTATATTAAAAATTGCAATCGGTTTACACACCCATAAAAGAAAGAAAATGCAGTTAAAGCTAAATAATGTAATTGACAAAGCTATTACATTCAGCATAACAAGGTTCTAGTCTAGCTTGTAATGAGACAGATTAGATCATTGATTTGCTTTTCCTATTTCTAGGTTCAGTGGCAGGACATCAGAAGTGACGTGAGTGTTCCTGAGACTGATGTCAAGCGGATGCGAATGTGATCACTTGAAAGATGCTTCACGACAGCCAATCCTTTTGACGCTCTAATACTGGCTGACACGGTTGTGCCATCTGCGAAGTTTGGTTTCAACTTCTCGATTGCATAGTTTTTTGTGTAAATGATCTCTCTTCACAGTGACTTGTGCCGTCGGTCTTTATGCTTCTATTTTGATAGTTGAACCCTCATATTAGAACTTAATGCCATTGTGAATAGTTTGGTTGGGGCACCACTTTTATGGCTATGTAGGCTTGTAAGGGTTGAGGGAAAGCTTAAATCTTATTGCTGAACTGCTTCCCGTAATTGCTTCTGTTTATTCGTACTGGAAAGGAGCATTTGACATCCCTGGACAGGTTGTGATCCTGCCATGACTAGATATGGAATAAAAGTAGTACATTTCCGGTGTCGGCACAATCTCTGGTGGTTAGGGTTTATCTGTCTGCTCATGTCAATGGCCGGATGGTGAGTACAGGAGCTTTACATGGGCTTTTGTCTAGAAGGCCCTGAAGCAACTCAACTTACGTTCCAGCATCAGTCTTTTGTCCGAAGGCAAATACTTTTTAAGCTGTGAGAGAGAGCTAAAACATAGTATCGATGATTGGTAGAGCTTCATGCAGCCTCTCATTGAGGATGGACATTGCATTGACCATCGGTAATGTTAAAATACTGACACCAGGTTTCACCTCATAAATGTCCAGCAGATGGTAATGCACGATGCTTCTCATTTTGTGACTTGGGAATGGAGTTCTCTACTGGTTCGCCTTACTGAAATGTGGTAAATATGCTTCGTAATTTTTTCAGTAAATCAATGTGAAACGTGTCCCTGAAAAATGTGGAACGTTATAAATTACTTTATGATAAACAGGTTATCCTAGTGCACATTAAAATCGTGCTGAGTCGAATGAAGAAATCAAAGGTAAAGAAATGAGGATATGAGCTGCCTCTGTTGAAAGATGTCATTTTGTCCAAATGAGGAAATGCCGAATTGGTCTGCTTGAAGTGCCGGCGCCGGTGCCCACCACACCATGGTTGAAGGAATTGTCCCCCCAAGCCTGCCATCACCTTGTGTTGGTGTTGGTTGTGTCTGGATGTGTGGTGGCCTATGTATGGACGAGTGTGGTGAGAAGAGAAACAGAAAAGTCGGCTCAGATTGTCAAAAAATAAAATAAAAAATAAAAAAAGCTTTACATTCGTGTTTTAGAGGTCACCTCAGAAAAACCTATGATAACAAGAAGAGGGCTGATGGCACTTTTTAAAAGGTAGAATGACAATTTTGAAAAAAAAAGTAAATAATCGATTCTGATTTTGGAATAAAAGTACCATGTAATATGTACATCGGGGACTTTATTTAGATAAAAAAGAGAAAAAGAAAAATGTGAAAGTTAAGTTTTAACTTTAAGGACCAAGTTCATGATAAAGAAATCAGAATTTCCCATTTGTTTTATCTTGAAGTCTTATCATTCTCGTTCAGCCACTATGATGTCTTCTTTAACACGCATGGGTCGCAAAATTCAGTATATACAAAATAAGAAAATGATTTCATAATAAAAGAATTAAGTGATAAGATGGCTAAGAAACAAGATCAATTAAATTAAATCCAATGATAAAAAGGAAAATAGAAATTTTTTTCGTTAATACGAATAACTGAAAAATGCTATCATATTAGAAATACCAATATGAGCTATGTCCCATCACATATCAATTTCTTTACACCTCCAAACGTAAATTGAAAGCTTGAAGACTTTTCATTCTCGTTTTGCCACTTGGCATTTTTTTCTCTTAACATGCACACATTGCAATTGGCATAGAAAATTAGACAAGATTTACATGAACACCTGTGAGAATTTTGATTCTATACCGAAAAAAAAAAGTATTGGGAATCCGACTAGTAGAAATAAAATCGCATAAATCAAATGGTAAAAAAAAAAATAAAAGTAATTTCACTAATCTAATTTTATAACCTCTTGATAAAAAAATTGAAATTTAAAATGACTTTGTCATAAATTACTATCTTTGCCTATAATTTATCCACTTCTATATTATACTAAATGAAGACTTTAAAGTTTCTAAAGTATTCATTGAGATGGCCGTGGGTTCCTTAACTTCATTTTGAGCAAACATTAATCTTGCTCATAGTTCCAATTAAATATACGTGGAGTAGAAAAAGAAAAGAAAACATACTTTCATTAATGAGACTCTTTAGTTTCACGATGGTTTTACATGCTCAACAATGCCAAAACATGCAAATAACAAGAGAGGGAAAAATGAGATTTTTTTTTTAAAATTATGGTTATTAGTATGCCTATCTCAATTTATTTCAAACTAATTATTAGGTTATAAAAAATTTTAAATTGATATATTCATGATAAATTTACGCTAAACTAATTTATGAGTGCCCCAAAATCCCAATCGGTACATTTTGTGACATGTTTACCCTTTAATAACTTCTTTCAAATTTTATTATGAAATTATTGAGTTGGATAACATATAAATAATTCAATTGACATAACAAGTTTACATGGCAATCTATATAAATTTATCATAGGTATTACCGGTTTTGGGTTTAAATTAATTTGGATTAGATTTGTCAATTTGGAATTTTCAATGATCCAAGAATTAATTTAAGATACAAATGTATCATTTTGGCCTTTTTCATAATATTAATCCAAAAATTTAAGGATAAAAGCATAAGGTAGAAAGGAGAGAAAGGGACAGGAAGGGACAATTTACCAAAACTCCAAAAAAGAAAGAAGAGTCAATAGAGGTCAGATCCTCACGCGCATAAAATCACTACCTTTTTTTCATTTATCTTGGGATTTTTTTTCAATTCATGTCCCCCCTCTCCCTTCCTCCTTCTCCATTCTCTCCGATTCCTGCTCATCATCACCATCTCCTTCATCATCCATCGTCATCAGATCTCAGCTTCCGCCCGAGCTTTCCCCCCGACTCCACGACGGATCACCGGACGACGCCCTCCTCCGTTCCCGTCGATTTCGTCCCTCTGATCTCCCGGTAAGGGAGATCCCCCCGATCGATCCCCACCCGACCGCCCATCAACCAAAGCCCCGATCGATCGCCCCGACGATGAACGACTTGGACGGCCTCCTGACCGCCGATTTCGGCTTCAAGCCACAGGGCAAATCGGCTCCCATGAAACCCTCCTCGGCCGCCGCTGGCCCCGGCCCAGCCGCCGCCGCCTCCGCCTCCTTCGACTTCGATCTCGGATCCCGATCCGCTCGCGTCTCCAATTCCGATCACACCTTCGGCTCCAAGCCGAATGCCAAGTCCCAAACCCTAGACGACTTCGGAGACCTCTTCGGCGGCAATGCGAGGAGCACGGGCAAATCGGAGAGCCGCGGTGGGTCGGGTTTCGATTTCGACTCGATGTTCAATTCGAGCGCCAAATCGCCGGGGTCGCCGTGTATGACAAGCCCGTCTACGACGACGATATATTTGAAGGTGTTCCGGGGATAAAGAGCTCTTCCGGGGTGAAATATGAGGATGTCTTCAGGTCCATTTCCGATTCCCCCCGCGGAGGAAAGGGAATGACGATAGTGGGTTCGACGATCTTTTAGGTGGATTTGGAAAGAAGGAAGGCGAGTCAAAGAGTAAGGGGTATGATAGGAGCGTCCCAGCTTTTGATGATTTAATTCCTGGGTTCGGAGGAAGTGCTCCTCCTGCTAAAAACAGGTATATGCTAAGTCCCTTGGTCTCTATTTCCTGATTACATTGTGGACTCAAGTGTTTTTTTTTTTTACTGCTGTAGAGGTTTAGTATTTGTCAGCATTATTCCTAATTGAGCGTATTTTGATTGACCAGCTAGAGCTAGCTTTGGTTGATCAAAATAGTGTTGATCATTGCTTGATTTTACTAGTTTATCTGTTTTTTAATCTCTTGCAGCATTGTCTGCTGTTTGCACTTGAGGTTTTCATTTATGATCTCAGTGGATTTGTTATCGATCTTAGGGTATGCATTGAAGTGACATGGCCAAATAGAATTTGGTATTTATCTGGCAAAGCCCTGCGGATTCCCTGTGTGAATCTGAAGAAAATTGTTGTAACCTCTACCCTGTAGCTATCAGGATTTTGGGACGATCTATTGGTATTTTGTTTCTTTTGAAAGTTGGGTTCCCACTTTTATGCTGTGCTTGATATGAAAAGAAGCGGGAGGAAAGAGGATTGAAAAGAAGGGCAAGTAAGGCCATTGAAAATGGGGATTGAGAATTAACTTTCTTTTGCTTTTTTTCAGGAGGAATGATAGAGAAGAAATAGTAGACTGATTACTTTTATAACCTTCATTATTAGATATGTACCATATCGAGCAGGTTACCGGTGTACACATCTCGTACCTTCCTATAAATATTTTCTTTGAAATTTGAGAGATTGGATTAATGGGCTTTTGACCTACCTTTCCTCCTTTATTTCCAAAAGTGGAAAATGACTTCCAAAGTCTTATAATCCTCCCACAAATTCCTCCCATGCACTGTCCACACCCTTTCCAAACACAGCATTTTGAGGAATTTGCCACTTGTTTTTCCAATATATTGTTATATGAATACTTTAGGTGATACATTGAGAAGGAAAATATGTATATAAGAAGAATGAATTGACTTATCTTTTAATCAGACTGTTCGTGCGATATGCATGGTTAATGTTTTATTTTTTCTCATTAAACATGTTTAACAAGTGCCCCAAGGACACTCATTAACAAGTCCAGATAAATATTGTCCAGAGTCTGCTTGAACTTCTACTGTCTACTCTGATTTTTCTTTCCTCTCCCAAAATTTGCTCATTTGATCACCTATTCTTTCCTTTTCTCTTTCAACCACACAATTAGTATTTCTTTATTTCCTAGTGTGATTAACAGTAGGAACACGGCATTTTCGTGGCAATGATCAAGCATCTTTGGTTGACATGCTTTATTGCATTCGGCACAAAATGGTCTATCTAGTCTTCTCACTGGAAATGGAAAGTTTGATCTCTATGTAGAAAAGTGCAGTGTTTAACATAGAATCTATCTTTTCTTCCTTTCTTTTTTCTTCTTAGAGCAATATTCTTGTGGAGAAATCGGGATTTGTGAAGGGGAAAACTTATTTTCTTCTCATTTTTTTATAAAAGATGTTGGGAGACTGTGATTGCTACTTTCATAACTTTATCTGACTAAGTGGAGTCAGTATTTAAATGATCTTATACCATTGTTATCTATTTTGTATGGAAGTTTTCTGTAGTTTTAGGTATTCCCTATATTTTTTTAGCATCTTCTTTCATGTCTTTTAAGGTTTTCTTCTACTCTTTGATAGTTGTTTCTTGATCCCATAATCGCATCTTCACACTTGATTAACTAAACGTCATTTCATGTGTCCATACCATTGCAAACAAGCTCTTCTAATCTTTAACCTATTTCTTGGAATACATTCATTTCGGTACTTCTTCCATCACACTGTAAATAATACAGTGAAGCAAGTGGACTTATGGTTGAGGTAAACAAGGTAAACCTTGGTGTCAATTATAGTTACTCAATTGTGATGTGGAGTTCCCAAGTTCTTTAGATGGAATCAGACTCATTGGATTGCAAGAATTAGTTAGCTTCATTAATGACCCTCTGCATCAACTTTATGCAGTAGTGTGGCTTTTGAGTGATTCCACTAGTTGCTGATCTCGCTTGTCAAGGAGAATGCATTTTTGCTTATGAAACTGCCCTGTGCATGCTCTAGCATGGCTGGGGGCCTCTGGGTCGGTGTTGGACACCGACATGCGTTTGACACATGACCAATATGTGGGTAACAATCCGACATGCTCTGGACACACCAGTGACACAAAAGTCCAGCAACCTGACATGCACAGGGTCAATTTTATACATTTTCTATAAATTAGGGGTCAAAATGTATATCTATCAAAACATATATACTTAAGTCATATACCCAGCCACCCCAAAATTTGGCTCTTTTTTTATTATTTATTTATTTATGGGTTTGAATCAAATTAATTTGATTGAAATAATCATAATAATGATAATTGATCATGTACATTTAATATATAAGGTGGCCCAATTTGTCGGAATTCTCTACTTTTTGAGAAATGACGTGTCGGCGTGTCGTGTCTTGTTGCATGTTGGTGCTGCTATGCCTACTGAAAAATTTGTAGGCTTAGTTGTCTCAGTATGGGTCCTTGTGATGAGAAATTGCATCTAACTCCATAGACTATATGGTGCGGAGTTTTACCAGAGCAAGTGTTTACTTGGCTGTTCCACTTTCTATTAAGTCTAACAGTATCACTGAAACAGTTGACCCCCTCAGATTTTAAAGTTTGGGGCAAGCTAACTTTTATAATTTTTTTTTTGTAGCTTTTGGATAATGTGGAGTCTTGACAAACCATCTAGTCATGGTGACAAACTTACAGACTTCATCAGATCGGATAAAATCCCATGAGAATGTACTATGCATTGGTGGAGGATCAAAGATTCGCAATCTATGTGTTTTGTTTGAGAAAATTGTATAAAATTGAATAAAAATGCTATTCATAGTATGAACATGGAAATTCTATGACAAAACAGTAGTAAGCAGTAAAACACACAGCAAATGTTGCCAAAGTTTTGCCAAAGATTTGCATACCCCATACCTTGTTATTGGAAAAACTAGGAGACAACATATGCTGCTCTTTTGGTGATTTGCTTTTAATTGGCTTTACCAGCCATATATGATAAACTCCTAGATATGCTGACATCAGGAAAATTTTCAGTTTAATGAATCACCCTGGAAGACACTATTAGTTCTAGAGGAGAACTGGTAGTATAGTTTATCACATTCAAAGGGATTTTGATTCTGATTCAGCTGCCTAATTACGACTGCAGCCAATGGATTACACAAAATGTTTGCATATTCTAACTATGTAGATCCATGGACAAAATTGCAACTAGGACCTACCCTTTGGAAGTTAAAAAAGAAAAGGGAAAAAGAAAGGGGGGGTGTTGTTTCTACTTTGGAGCAAACAGGCTATTAATTTAGTTTTCTCAGATTGTAAGTAAAATTTGAATATGTGACATGATGAGATCAATAAGTATATTGAAAATTAACATGGTAGTGACTGGGATCTTTCTAAATCTAAACGTAATAAATTTAAGGGTCATTTCAAGAGCGGTGGCCAAATCATGAAGTTAAGGGTTATCTGGTAGCAGTTTAATAGGTTATTTGGTGTATTTAATCTTTTGAAAGGGGATTGGCCATTTTCTGTTTTACTTGTTTTTCCACAATTGAGGTTGGGATGGAATGATGGGTCTTGTGATATAGAAGGGATTGTGCTTATCTGTAGCCACTGCAATGCAAGATTATGTTTGTTGTTTCTCTGTAAGGTTTTAAATGCCACAAGGAGTTGCATAGCCATGGTCAGCCAGGCATCCTATAATTTGATTTTATAGCATAACTAATAGCATAACTAATCAAGTCAACTCTTCTCTCTCTCTCTCTCTCCCCCCCCCTTCCCCCCTCACTGCACTCTGAAAGAATATGATCTGGGATCACTATTATGCTGGAAGTTTTACTTTTCCTCATTTTCCATTTCACAAATATATAAGATATTCCTCAGTACACGCACCAACTTCTCTTTTTCCTGCAGGCCAATGCCGGAGCCTACTTGGTCTTCTGAGCCAACACATCACACGAGCAAAATGACAGAAGATCCATTTGTATCATTGGGATCAACCTCACCCCATGTGACCTCATCTTCTGGCCTTTCCACTGACCCATTGGAAGAATTTAGTAAGTTTGGGAAATCTGAGAGCATGAAAACTGATGCTCCATCTGTATCCAGTGGGGGAGTATATGATGACATGGATCCGTTTGATGGCTTGGGAAAATCTGTGCCGGCATTTTCATCTGAAAGAACCAATAGCGGCAAGGATAGAAGTCCTTTGAGGAGAGAGCGCAGCTCTAAGAGTCCAGATAATTATGCGGAAGAGTCTTTGCCTGTTGATGATGATCTTAAATCTGATCAAACTTTTTTCGATATTCCTCCTGCTTCTCGAGGAAATCCCATGTCTACTGGTCAAACTGCTTCTGATCCTCCCTATGCACAGGCCAATCCCAATGATGCCAGTAGTCCAGTAGACATGTCCCCAAGATATGAGGAAAATGTCTCACCCTCTGAAGAGGTATGGCTCACAGTATCAGAAATTCCTCTTTTTACACAACCTACAAGTGTGCCACCGCCGTCTAGACCTCCTCCTCCAAGACCAGCACGAGTCTCAAGAGCAGGAAGTTCTTTTGGATCAGCAAATGCGAAGAAAACTGTTAATGAGTTTTCTTCATTCCCAAATTCCACTCAAAATTTTGAGGATATTAAGTCAGTTCCTCCTACTTTTAGGAGTTCAGTTTCATCTACAATCGATGAATTAGAAGATTTTGCAATGGGCAGGAGTAGAAATAATGTTGATGATCATTCTAATGGCTTTTATAATGAGGAGATGGGTATGAACTCTGATGCTGCTGCATCTGCAGCAGCCATGAAAGAAGCCATGGACAGGGCAGAGGCTAAGTTTAGGCATGCAAAGGAGGTAAGGGAAAGAGAGAGTAGTAAGACTGCTAGAAGTAGAGATGCAGTGCATCTCGAGAAGGATGAGGATTTTTTGGATGCTCATGAGAGAGCTCTCCGGGAAAAGCAAGAGAAGTTAGATCGTGAGAGGCTGCAGAGGGACAAGGAAGAGGAAGAGAGGGAGCAAAGGAGACTTGAGAAAGAGAGAGAAAGAGAAGAAAAAGAGAGGGAACAAAGGAGACTTGAAAAGGAAAGGGAGAGAAGGGAGATTGAGAGGGAAAAGGCCAGGCAAGCCGTGGAAAGGGCTACTAGGGAGGCACGTGAGAGAGCAGCTGCTGAGGCACGTGAGAGAGCAGTTATGGAGGCTCGCCTGAAAGCTGAAAGGGCTGCTGTTGAGAAAGTGAATGCTGAAGCTCGAGGGCGTGCGGAAAGGACAGCAGTGCTGAGAGTACAAGCTGAAGCCCGTGAAAGAGCAGCTGCAGACGCAAGGGAAAGAGCTGAGAAGGCTGCTGCAGAAGCAAGGGATAGGGAAGCACGGGGGAGGGCTACTGAAGCACGGATGAAAGCAGAACGAGCTGCCGTGGAGAGAGCTGCCGCAGAGGCTCGAGAGAGGGCTGCTGCAGAGGCTCGAGAGAGGGCTGCTGCCGAGGCTCGAGAAAAGGCTGCTAGGGCCAACCAACAAAAGAATGATAATGATCTCGAATCCTTTTTCAGCATGGGTCGAGCAAGCAGTGCTCCACGGCCCAGGGCCAATTCTGCAGTGAGTAATTGAACTTAGAGCTGAGTTGCTGCATTTTTTGACCTTGCAATGGCTGTAAAAATGATTTCTTAATTGTAACTGTTGATGACTCAGGATCCTTTCTTTGAAACACAGTCACAAAGCAGAAAGGGGCCTGATGTGGCCAAGACATCTGAATCTACATCATCAAGCATGAGAAAAGCTTCATCAACTACAAATATTGTTGATGATCTTTCTTCAATTTTTGGAGGTAGCATACATGAACTTTGCAGAGAGATAAAAGCTTTCTCCCATGCTTTTTGTTTTGATTGTTTACTGAACTGTTACTCCTTTGTTAATTACAAGGAGGAGTAGCATCATCTGGGGAGTTCCAGGAAGTTGAAGGAGAAAGTGAAGAAAGACGTAGAGCTCGGTTGGAGCGCCTCCAGAGGGCTCAAGAACGAGCGGTATATGCTTGCTGAGGGCACATTTTGTTAATTTCTCATGAATGATGGATGCTGAAACTTTAGCCTTATTTGAACTGGTTTGATTACTGAGGACCTCTCGCTTAGATTTATGTCTTGTCTATCCTATTTAGGCAAAAGCTCTGGCAGAGAAGAACCAGCGGGATCTTCAGGTTCAAAGGGACCAGGCCGAGAGACATGTAAGAAGCTGTTGTGATTTCCTTATGTTTAAGTTTCTTTTTATGTCTGTGCTACTTTTGAGTATTGAGCTTGTGGCTTAGATGCAGAAAGACATATTCAAGGCTTGATGGCTTTACTTATATTGCTAAAGTTTGTTGCTGGCACCTAACTTATCAAGATTCTGCAAGTGTAATGACTATTGGGTATGCCTGTCATAAAGATTGGCTAATCCTTGAATTTCTATGTTGCAGTCTTTAAATGATTATGAAAATTAGGTTCAGGCTTTAAACTCCCCTAAGAACGGCTGAAAATGACTGTCTGTTAATGCTGTACCATAAACTCGCTTATGCCATCAGTGAATCTTTTACCAATTTGCAATTTTCTCTGTCATCAATCTCTTGCTTTTGCCATCTTTGAGACTGATTAAACATAGATATGACATTTGAAACCCAAAATTTTTCTCCTTAGCAATTGATGTTTAATCCCTTGTATGAAAAATTCTGGAAATGATTCTGCAGTGCCCTAATAGATAGGAGCCAGGTAAAAACGAAGATATAAGAAGCATCTCATTCTGAACTGTGCTGTGCAGGAGCTGTTGGTACACCGATTTAGTCTCTGTCTGAGGAGACCATAACATAGATTACTATAATTTGCATGCCTTTGTTGGATTTTGTCATTTGAGGTTGAATTTGGCAACGGTTCTATCTAGGTTTTGCTTTGTTTGGGTTCTTCTATTTGACATAAATTTTTAAAGGATTGTCTGCAATTGGATTAGGAATATTTCTCCTTGAAATCCAAAATCTCTTTTTTTTTACTTGGGGAAAATTAAACAACAAATGGGTTCTTATGAATATTTTTTTTAATCTGATGAATAACAAAGGCTCAGTGTGCACCTTCCATGGCTTGAAGAATGCACTCACTGACAAGGTCTTTGCCCCCTATGCTTTTGTCCGACAGTGTCCCACACGGTTTAGAAGACAAAGCACATGATAGAGTAGATTTGAATGCAGATGCCAGAATAAATCTGAAGCTTGTTTTGATTATTGAATTGATGCTTTTTGTTGATTATCACTGTATATGGGTTGCATATTTCCTATTAGCTCTTTAATTACAATGATTCTTGGTCAAAATTACAGATTAGTGAATTTCTCTCTTTAATAGTGGTTTGGATGATTTTCAGAGAATTGCTGAAACTTTGGATGTGGAGATCAAGCGATGGGCTGCTGGCAAAGAGGGGAACCTACGGGCTTTGCTTTCAACTTTGCAATATGTATGTCTTAAATACTTGTTTCCCTTTTTAAACTTATGATGGTTTTTGCAGTTTATTAAACGAAAACTTTGGTTTGGAACTTGATTAGTCAGTTTGATGGATATTATTTGCTTTCAGTGATGGATATTTAGGTCATTGATTTGTATTTTGCAGTGGCTAATATCTCTTTTTTCTGATTTGTGGTAGGTCCTCTGGCCTGAATGTGGTTGGCAGCCTGTGTCTTTGACGGATTTGATAACTGCTGCAGCAGTGAAGAAGGTATACAGGAAAGCAACCTTGTGTATTCATCCTGATAAAGTGCAGCAGAAAGGTGCTAATCTTCAACAGAAATATGTTGCTGAAAAAGTGTTTGACCTCCTTAAGGTATTTGGGATATCGAATTTTGCTAATTGGTCATTTCTCTGCTGGTCTTGTGCATGCTGTCACCCTAAACTTTCAGGACATATTTGTAAATGCGGGTTGTCTCAGTGCCACCATGTAGCTAGTAATTTGTTGAAAGGTGGAGGAACCTGTCATGAGTCAAGCAAAGAATTCTTGCCTGAGGGATAACTTTTACTGATATTGTTGTTTTAATAATGCTGCAGGAAGCTTGGAACAAATTCAATTCTGAGGAGCTCTTTTGAAATCCTGGAGTTATCTTGCCCCTTCACTGCTGCTTTGTCGGCAACCATGTCATATTTTTGGTGGAATGCTAGTCTGCTCCATACAGAAGAATGGTAGCACGTCTTCTTGATGAAATGTACTGTGCACATGTGCAGACATAGAGCATAGATACACAATCCATTTGATTTCTCCCAAGGGTTGCAGAACATCGCCGCTCGCCGCAATTGAGTCTCTCTTGAGGTAAAAGAAGTTGAAAGCTATTGTGTTATCGGTCGGAATGTTGTGCCTTTGTAGAATAGCATGTGTTGATTCCATTTATGGAAAACTCTTGCTAGATTCACTTCTCACCGAGAATGAGAAGACTGTCTTCTTTTTGGTAATTTTTTTCCCTCTTGGGTTGTGATATAGCTCCATTTATTGAGTGTATAACCTCATCTGTATTGATCTGTATGATTTCTCAGCACATCTCTATATAGAAGAAAGTCTTTATTTTAGCGGACAGTCTAGTTGGATGATGAACATAACACCTCCGGCAGTGTATATATAAGTGTCATTGCGGTATCATTTCAAAATGACGGTGATATGTTTCTTGGGTGTCGCATGTAAGCTAACAGTCTGTTTCTTCCGATAAGATCACTTGTTTCATCATTGTGCGAGGTCTAAGGTTTCCCTTTCAAAAAAAATAAAGGATAGTGGAGATGCTGCCGACCTCTTATTTAAATGATCGTGTTCTCGTTACATAGATAAGCAACTAGCCTTTGGCAGATGGTTTAGTAATTTTACTGGGTATGTTGAAGGGTTTTCCCTTAAAATTAACAAATCTGTGAATTTATGCATCTACAAGGACATCTATGTCTATAAATGCATGTGTTGTGATGTCTGTTATATATGTAAATTTATCAATGTGCTGGCAATACTGTTTTGAAGAGCTTGGGAAAAACTTGAAATTTGTGACTGATGAAACAAATGAAGCATTGGCAGAGAATAAGTAAATTCCTTTTAAAAATGGAAGCGATACTAAGATGGGCATTACAAATGGGCGACGCCAGACAAGTTAACATGATCCACGGGTGAATGAATTTCTTTTCAACGACATTAATTCGTGTTGTCGCACTGTCTCACTGTCTCAAGTCATCTGGGGATCCTTTTACGTGATTAACTCTCGAAAAATAGCGGTAGATCTTGTCTCCTGCTTCCATGATTTTCTTGATCTCCATTTTGGAGAATTTGAATTGAGAGCAGAAAGAAGAAAGTGAAAAGAACTTATGGAACGGCTGCTTGTGCTGTACATTCTAGTGTCATCCACTTTAACACTATTGTCTCAGGTAATTCAAACAAAGTACTCTAAAGGACACTATTTTGTTTGCAAGGTTTGCAAGGAAGAACAATGTCTTAGTGGACCAGATGCTCATGATATCTCCACCACTACATGATTTTTAACGTTACTGGCCACAAGTCATGATGGAAAAAAGGAATAGACATGAAGCAGCACCTTTGGTGGTTCTGATGGAGCATCCAAAATTTCCATCATTTGAGTGGGTACTCTCCCTAAAAATCGTTTCTACTTATAGCCCTGTTGAGCGTCATCTTCCACGTTGGCTGCTTCCTGCTTAAAGCACAGAAACAGTGCTCGGCATATTTTTTGCCTGACATTTTAAAGTCCGACCCCTTCAATTTTTTCTGCGATTTTGAGCGACCGTTCATATTCAATTATTTGGACCCCGCGTTTTGATTCTGCCTTTTTAGCTGTCAGCTTTTGTATTCTCAACTCAAATGAGACATTCGTGGACTCAGGACTGAGGTTCAAATGTTCATGCATGACAATTTTTTTTTATAAAAAATTCGGGTTCTCATGAAAATCTGTTTAATGAGCAGCATCTTTTGAGGACTCGATGTCTTTTCCGACAAGTGAAGGTCGCTGTCTGTCTCTCTGGTAGGGAAAGGATTTACTGGGAATAAGGAGGGTACGTTCAGGATCTGAAAGGCCAATTCTATGCCGAATTGTACGATGGAGAGAGGACGTTAAAAAAGTTGCATGAAGGTTTGATATGTGGTCATGAAAGGTGGCGAACCTACTTTGACTTTGATAGGATTGAAGTTACCCGATACGGATGTTGTTTAAATGCCATTTTTCTCGGGTTAATTAAAAAAAAAAATTCCCAAATTTTAGATCCAGGTTTTAACCTATGACTTTTTTTATTTCAATAAAAATCTCAAACTTTAGGTTTGGTTAAATATCCCGAACTTTTTTTTATTTCAAAAAAAAAACCCAAACTTTAATTTTAGTCTCAAATCTATCCCGAATTTTATTTTGTCTAAAAAAATTTAAAATTGGTACACATATGACAAATTTACCCAAAATTATTTTTTTGACTACCAAAACAAATTACCATATATTATTTTCCGTTAAATTTTACTGTCAAATTTCTAAATTAAATAACACGTTGTAATTAACGGGTATAATAATTTGGGGTTTTACCCTCCGTTTGTACTAAAAAAATCACCAATTTTTGATTTGTTCTCAAATATACCCCATGATCTAGTCCCAACTTAACATGACATTTCCACATAGATAATAAATACACATAAACAAGATGTCATAGAAAATTATTTTCAAAATAAAACCATTTTAGGACATAAAAAATTAGGGATTACTAATACGGTTTTTGGACAGAGGCTAACGAGGGCAAATTTAGGATTAGAGTAAAATTTGCTGATTTTTTTTTGACAAAAAAAATTGGGATATATTTGGGAATAGACTAAGAGTTTGGGGTTTTTTCTGAAACAAAAGAAAAGTTTGGGGCAGATTTGGGACTAAATCTAAAGTTTGGGGTTTTTTCCGAGATAAAAAAAAGTTCGGGGTAGATTTGGGACTGAACCTAAAGTTTGGGGTTTTTCTTGAGACAAAAAAAAGTTCAGGGTATATTTGAGATTAAACCTAAAGTTTGGGGTTTTTTTGGAATTGACCCCATTTTTCTCCGAGATCTTGTTTTTCTCTTCTTCTGTTTTTTTTTCTCCATGTTCGGTCTTTATTTTCCCCGTCTGGTGACTATTTCAAAAGTTTAAACCAATAAAAGCATATGTGCACTTATATGTCAAGCATATACCCCTACATGAATGGAAGTAACTTACAAAAATGAAGTCATTCCGGGGAGTTTTATCTAAGCAGAGCTGTCCATTTGACATGTGCACCGTAATTAGAAATGTAATAAAACCTCGAAGAATTGTAATGAGCGAGAGTGATATTAGAAGTTTATTAGATGTAATGCCAAATCATTTGTTGGGGGTAACATTAGAGTGTAAAGCAGGATTATGCATACAATTGGAAGGAGGAGGAGGAGGATCGATCAGACAGGAGAAGGAAGAAATTGATAGCTTACAATGTTCCAAAGCTTGTTTCACTAATCAGGAAATTTTGACTTAGCAAACATGAACATCCCCACTTTTAGCAGCACTTGTTTTCAGTATTATTGTTGCTGTAAACAAATGTTTGTTCTTTGGAGATCAAAATCACACAAGCAAAAGAAAGTTTCAGGTCACATGCGAGATTGCTTTGCTGTTTGCTAGAACATGCTAGGAGGATGGTTTGGGTGATCATAGATATCAAGGGTGTCGTAGACTGTCGGTAGGAAATGTTATCATAAAGCGATATCGATGGGTGTTTTCTCACCCTCGTTACAGCAAGATTTTTATACTAACGAGCAAATTGAGAAGAAAAGAGAATTTATGTTGAGATTCCACACAATTACATACAAGTTCCTTCCTTCTCTTCCAAACAGGAACTGTTTAAGAAAGCAAACTAGACCAAGACAAAGATGCAAACCACACTAGCACCACCCACTTAAGGAATTGTGCACAATGAAACTTGAAACTTCAATGATATTATTTTTTTCTTCTTTAATGGCCGATCAACTATGTCCGTGCATTTTTTTAGTAACTCGTCTTGAATGGCCGATAACTCTTAAGGTCGAGCATAACTCCTGCAATCGAACCCGCAGCTGCCATGATCGATATCACAAGACAGGCCATGCTCAACACTTGGAGGCATACCCATCTGGTACTCCATTTGGGAATTTGTTTCTGTTTAATATACATCTCGACGGGAAAATAGACCGTTAGAGGCCAAAATCCCAAGGCACCAAGGATCCCCACGACATCGTTGAAGAATGGGAGTAGCATCGATATCACGGTGGTTAAGGTCACGAAAATCGTCCTCCAAACAAGCCTAAAGAGGTTCATCTTGTATTGGCCCAAGCCTGGTACCGGGATCTTTATCTCTTTGGCGATGAACTCACTATCAGGCCATCTCTGAGCGGCCTGTTTCTCGATGAAGGCAAAAATTGGCTGGCAGTAAACTTGGTATGCTCCAACAAGATGGATCACAATAGCAGCATTGGCAATATCAAGAAGCCAGAATGGGTTGTCGAAACCAAAGCCGGTCAGAAGATTTCCTGGAGCGGCGTCACCAAAAGCAGCATAGCCCATACAGCCACAGAGCATATAGAAAGTCGTTGTCACCACTGTGCTCAGAAAAGTGGCCTTCTTCATGGTCTTTGCTTCTGATGGTGGGGATCTGATGGTGTCCTGCCAAAGATACAAATTTTCTTGAGCTCACGGCACTCGTGACTTAAGTTTTTGGATTAGCCATCGCATATATTTGCTTGAATATTTTAGTTAACAGGAAAAAGAAAGGTACTTTCATTGTGTTTTATCCACTTTTAAGCATTTCCTTATTTTTTGAACGAATGGAATTACATTTAAGTACCTGAATTTCGATAAGAATGACAGAAAACGAGTATGCAAAGGCAATATCTCCAAGAGCTTGGCAACTCCTCCATATCTTCTGGGTTTCAGTCACAGCTCCAATGCTTATTCCAGTAAGACTACCCTTGAAACTTCCATTAACTGCTCATCAAGAAAAGAAATTGATGGAATCAACTTCCATTTTAAGATATTTTATGATATTATCTCTTGAAATTTCTTGGCCATCTGTCAGGAGAGAAGAAGAAATCTGTACCTGCAACTTGGGCAATTCCTAGGCCAAGACCAATTGAAGAGTAAGTGAAGGACATGACAGCAGCTACAATAGAAAGCCACCATATTTGATCGAAATCCGGAATCTGGGACAGCAGAATCTCTGCGACGCCGAAAATGATCATGTAAGGAGTGCTCGACACGTGGCACAGATTCTCCCCATTACTCTCGTGGAAGCAATTCGAACGTTTTATCGCCCTTCAATTAGCAAGAGGGATCATATATAAAATTGAATCAGCCAAGTTATATAAGAAACAGTAGAATTGTAAGTTCGTTGTGATCTGCTAAATAAATTCGTGAGAGTTTGCAAACAAAGAGTTGTGCTCACATCATGCTGATAGATGCGGCAATGGTATAGCCGATGGTGATTCCGAATAGGTTGAAATATTGAATAAAACCACATGCTTTTACCTTTGCTCCACCTGAGATTAAAACGTTGAATATGTTAATATGAGTTACTATTGAAACCTAATTAAAAGATTTTGCTATACATGAGGTGGTGGGAAATTTAAGCAAAGTGCAAGAATCTATATTAATTCATACCGAGAATCGAGCGAACAGAGTCCATATAAGTGTAGTTACGCTTGCCAGAGACGGGGTCGCTGGTGCGGTAACAATCAGAGAGGAGACAAGAGGTGTAGTAGCTCACAAAGGAGAATAAGAACATCACAGCAGGGCCAGCAATCCAACCTAGCTGAGCAATGGCCCATGCCAGCGAAAGCACTCCCGATCCTATCACAGCTGTTATTATGTGCGCACTCGCCGTCCATAAGGTCCCTGATTAGTCAACCGATAAATCGAATCAACTCTTTACATTTTGAAGGTTTTCACTCTCTCAAGTTGGTTTTCTGAGTAACTTGTGAAGAATAACAATTGGATAAAGTATATTGAGCTGTTATTGCTAGTACAGACAATATATATCACGCATGACTAATGAATTAAACTTATAGTGACCAAGTAGAAATGACTCATAAAATATTGTAAGAAGATAAGGTTGATTACCGGTGCGTTTGAGGCGGCCGTCGTCATCAAAGGAGTCGAAGCCTTTGGAGACACTCTGAGGAAGCATTTCTATGGAGAAGTCACAAACTTGGTGGTGGTGGTGATGGTTTCGGTTGTTCTTGGTGGCAGCGTTCTCACCCATCTTTGATGTCCCAAAAGAACAACAAGAAAAGAAGGAAATAGCAATTGTTAGCGAGTCGTGCGTGTGGCAACTAAATTCTGTCTTACCAAATGAAAGGAACTTCAAATTTATTCATCCATCAGAGGCCATGTAGTTTCAATCTGGGTGGCATCTAGTTCTACTGGAAAGTTTAATTAAACTAACCAAATCAAAATCACTGGAGAATGTGTTTCTAGTCCCAGGTTGCTTTGTGTTTTGTGCACCCACCTAAAAACCAAAGGGCTCAGAACACACTCTGAGAGAGAGAGAGGTTAGAACTTAGAATGGAGGGAGAGGAGGGATTGAAGTGGGTATATTTATAATGTGCGGAGTTAGGATTCACGGAAGATACAGGAATAGTGTTAAGCTTAAGTTCAAGATATGATGGTGTGTACATTTTGCAGAAAGTTACTAAATGCTTTATATATATATACAGGAATAGTGTTAAGCTTAAGTTCAAGATATTTATAGCAACATCCGATTATGTAATTTTATCATGTATGTGATATTTATGAAATTCATTTGATCCAATCTATATATTGGATTCATATGAATCCAATACACATCATAATTTTTGTTATATTGATGATTGAATTCGTCCGTTAAAAAATTACATTGATAATATATATCCTTATTGACAATGAAAAAAATGATGTTAAATAGCTATTTAACTAATGGTATGCAAGTATGCCATAGAATTAGATTTTAGATGAATAGTTGTGTGAGTGAATATTCATCCACATGGGCCGCTCATTGAATAATGATGGGAAATAAAATTTACTAGAAATTCTTAATCTCTGCATTCCTTCATAAATTTAAGAAGAAAAACATGAGTTGCATTTTATTATAAAAAAGAACTTTGAAAATAAATGAAAAGACAGAAAAAAAGAAAAAAGAAAAGAAGCCCACGTGACTGGAGGGCCCAACAAGCACGTCAACGATCCACCCAAATCATATATGCCTTCTCTCTCTCTCTCTCTCTCTCTCTCTAACGCACATGAAGAAAATTTGTGCTTGTGCTCTAAATTTATTAGAGCTTATTTGCAAGTCATTGTCACCATAATATGATGGCTTTTAAAGAGAAAGAAAATATCCACGCATCAAGGAAAGAGCTGATTAAATATTATCGAGTACCATGTTCTGCATTAACACTCATCTTGGATGGAATGATTAGGAAGGAAAAAAAGTGAAATAAATAATTATGAGGACAAAGAAGGGAAAGGGTATGAGATCATTGAGTTCTATATAATATTATCTAGATTCTAGTAAGGTACGAGAAAAGGAAAAGAATGCATTGCGACGACGTAAATATACTTTTATGTACTTCTAAAGGATGCAAAATTGGAGAAGTGAGAAAGAAGAATAGATTTGTTTGTTTATATGAAAATCCCTATGAATCCCTCCAAGAATTAAAATGTACATATAAATTGATCTGGTCAATCTTTTGCAATCTTTCCTAATCCCTTCTAACTCTTTCTATCCATCTGTTTCTCTTCAACCAAACACGATTGTACTTTTTAGAACTATTTCTCTATCCTCCTGATCCCTCCTAACAAACTTAACTTGGGAGCATATTTTAAAGATCAAAGGACCACACTTGGGTCAATGTACAAAGTTATACAACAGTTTCACTAGTTCCTGCCTTTCTTGCTTTACTTACTAAGGATATTTAAAGCATATTTGGCCTATCTATGTTCACTATTGGATATTTAAAGCATGGTCTTAAGTATTGGTAAGTCTCTGAAACTCCATTTGGTCCATGTATTTCCCTCCTCCACATACTTTTGCAAGTTATAGCATTAACGAATATCATAGTAAACCAACCACTTCTCTTTGTAAATAATGATTACTTACAATAAATAAATAAATAAAACAAACCCAGACCAACTAATCTACAGTAAATAAAATCTAAAAATAGAGCCCTCTAAATTGGATATTAAATGCGCACATGCTTTGGTAGTTGTAGTGACAGTCATGCAGGCAATGCAGCATTCAAGCCATTAGAAGACAAAGCACACTTCGCAAATCTCCATTGCTCAACATAATGTATACTCAGTGCCATTAAGGACAAATGGAACACGATCATCGCTATCATGCAGTAAGAACAAACTAACAGTAGCACTAATTATATAAACGACTTACATAATTATTTGGCAGCCTTTCCCTCAATCAAAGGCAATCAAAGAGGAAGAAATGGAAATTATATACAAAGAGGGATTTATTCCTAACGGAAGAAAAACCAAAGATGGGTTGAGAAAACCAATCGCTGCACTCTCCATGGCAGAAACCTTCGAGCTTATATACAGGAGAAAAGAGCCAGCAAGTAGCGCGACTAAATCATAATTTAATTGCTGATAAAGTTCACTTTTGTATTGCACTCTCGCGTGTAAGAATCTCCTCCATTGTTGTTGAAAGGAATCGATGCTCGCCTCTCGTCCGTACCTTTGGTGAGTGTTTGCTATTGCTTTTGATTGGATGTTGAAAGCAATTGCAGACTATAATATACTTGCCGACCTTAGCGTCGTTTCCCTTTCCTTATGATTATTGTTTATCCCCTTAATTATTTATTTTCGAAACTTTGACCATTCCTTTGGTGGAGCACTTTGGTCCCCCCTACGAAGGCAGGCGGAAAGAGCGGAAAGAGCGTAAAGAGGGATTCTCAGCCTTCCAAGCATATGTTGTGCGTGTGAGAGAGAGAGAGAAGCATAGCAAGATGTAATGAGTAACCTAAGAGATTGTTATATTACTTAAAAGATTCAATATTAAATCGATATAACATCCTCCATTCCAAATTTGCTAGAGATGCTATTACAAACTCGTATGATTAGTAATAGCGTGACAAGAACTTTGTGCCACAAGAAACGTTAGGTCTCAAATTTATGTTGGAAATTTCCTATAATATGGGTTTACATTAATTAATTAATTTTCAATTTTAAATAATCGAGTTAATGAATATTCCAATATATGTTAAACCCTTAAGTGATCTTATTGAATTGATTTTTGACATCTATTAATAACTGGCCCAATTGAGCAACAAAGTATATGTAATTGTGTTTAATTGAAATCCATAATGGGAGGAGTCTAGTTAACACACTATTGATTAGAGTCTGCTAAGTCCCCTCTTTAGTATATAAAATGATAAGCTATACCTATTAGTTGCTTAATCCTATTAAAAGCTGATATATTTAAATAAGTTATAAAGAGGAAGATCTGGCATTTTAATAGAGTGCTAAATACAATTAGTCTGATCTATTTTCTTTGAATGAAGTTATGGCTCAAATATGTACATTTAGTTCTACCGTACGTATTAATTTCAGTGTTTTACATTCATATATGGATATTATTAGTCTTGATTAATTAGTTATTTATGAAGAGAATTTTTTCATGTGGTATCAGAGTAGGTTATATATGATTGTAGAACCCAATTTTTTTTTATACCGTTATGTTGTTTATTGTGTTTGTTCATTTTGGTTTTGAGCTTTTGTTAGTTTGTGATTTACAAGTTCTTATATGATTTCGGTCAATCAAAGTACTTTTTTTTTTGGGTCAAATCAAATCAAAGTACTTATTAAATAGGTAAAAATAATGCATTAGAATGGAAGAGATAAGCTATGATGATGATATGCTTGATTTCTTAGATGATCATTGTTCTGCAATTTCGGATCTATGATGGACCTCTCTGTGCATATGTCCAGAAACGAGCTAGTAAACAAGCTTTAAGTGTTTGATGTTTTCACAACATTCGAAGTCAACTTAAAAAGCTTTCCAACGAGCCATAGAACGCCTTGATCCGGTGTCGATTGCTATCTGGAGTCATCATCCAAAGTCAGTTCAGTAATCTATAATAATGTTCTATTTTGTGCTGATATGCATGTTGTCTGTCTATTGCTTTTGTCGATTTTTTTTCAATTTCTATGTTGAGATCTAGAGGTCGAATCCTTCATGAAAAATGTTCATATAGGTCTTAACTTCGACATATAGTTTTTTTGGATTTTTTGGAGCATGATTAGTGGATGAAAACCTTTTGCATAGATCAATCAATTTTGAAACTTTAAAGTTTTTGTTCTACGTGTTCTCACCATATATAATTTGTATAGCTTATTGAGTATTGAGTGAATTTGAAATTTGAAATTCTAGGGGTCCATAATTTTGAAAGTGAATTTTTTTTCTTCGATTGAATGATGTATGTTAGAAATTGGTAGATGGGTATCGTTATATATATGTTTTAGAACATCTTGATTGCATTAAACTAAGTTTGGCTCAAAATTGAGAAAATCAAAATTTCGACCATGGATTTTAGATATGAAACTTTGAAGCTTGAATGTGGACGATAGTTCGGTTTTTCTTCAATTAATTCATCTTGGAATTTGATTGGGTGCAAAATTGTCTTAAATACATATGAATTCACTTTCTTGATTTTGTTGGATTCACGGTCAAGAAAAGGGAAAGTCCAAGTCGGACTTGTTGACCAAATTATATGGTCTCCTACTCCAAGTTGTAGTCATTCTCTGCAAGTATTATTTTTGGCAACATATATATTATGCGGGTTAGGGGATATTTTTCTTTTTTATTGAAGCACCGCGGAGATTAAAGAAGACCTCCAATCGAGCCGCTAGCCCCACGCACACGGAATGACACATGGGGGTGTGTTTACGGTCCTTTGAGGCTCGTTTTGGTCCAATTTTTTTAATATGCCTAATTTTTAATTTATTATTTTTTGGTGTGGTTAATTTTAATTTTTGGCATATTTAACTATTTTTTGGTATTATTTATTGTTATCCATATTTAATTCCATAAAAAATAAATAATTTTGTGCCTATTTTTCCAATTTTTAATTTATGAAAATTTATTATAGTGTATGAGGGATGGGATGGCAATATTCACTTTTCCTAATTTAACATAGATTATCTATACCCTCTCGCTGTAGTTTAACTATGTGATCTTAGGTTCTTAATTATATAAATAGACACATAAAATTGTGGCAAAAATTATTTTTTGATAAATACAATATGATCTTGTGAAGCACATGTTGTAAAGTGTTTTATGTTGTTTGATGAATTTTTGGGCATTAATTAAATGAAACATTATTTACAAATTGTGAAAATTTGTAAATTGTTGAAGTTTCTTATTGATAAAAATCAGTATATACAATCACCCATCCAAAGGGGGTTATTGTGTATATTGATTTGAAAATTGCATGAAGATAAATTTCAAATTTAAAAGATTGGGATATATGACTCAAAAGATTTATCTACCTAAAGGGGATAAATTTTTTGAAAGCTATGTGTAATTCCCTTCTATATTGATAAATTAGAGATGATTGATGGGGATATGGGACTCAAAAGGTTTATCTGCTTAAAGGGGATAAATTTTGAGAGTTATGTACAATTCCCCTCTATGTTGAGATAATTGAGATATATAATTTAAAAGATTTATTTGTACAAAGGGGATAGATCATTGAAAATTAAATGTAATTCTCCTTATCGTCTATATATATTAATATCATGGAAATGTATAATTTAAATGATTTGTCTGTTCAAAGGAGATTGATCATTAACAATTATATGTAATTCTCCTTATTATTGTTTCATAAACTTCATGCTGTATAAAATAATAGTGCATTGTACACTATACCCAAATGAGAGTTTATAATGTGTTAATTATTTTGTTGCATTGTTCATTGCCCATAATTGATCTTATTGCATTATATGTGACAACATTGCAATTATGTTTTATTTTAAGAATGACAAGATCAACAATTCGTCTATACACTTGAGATCAAATATTATATTGTTAAGGCCTTGGTCAAAAAGGGAGATATTATGATTGAAAATATTAGAACAAAGTCCATGTTAGTTGATCATCTAACAAAAGATTTACGACCCATTTTGTTTAAAGATCATGTATAAGAATATGGGTGTTTTACACTCTTTTAATCTCTTTTATTAGTGGGAGCTATGTATGGTTTGTCTTTTTGGATATTGTAGCTATATGCAAACTGATAATATTTTCACGATTTTTATTAAATCATTTATTTTTTATGATCATCATTGTTGATTCTATTGTTATCCTTTCTCTTGTCAATTGATAAATGAAAGTATGTAACATTATTTTTAAAGAAATTTTAGTTTAAAGATGATTAGATGTCACTAATTATGAGATCTCATATTGAATTATGACATAGTTGTGCAATTTTATGTTGTTTAGAAATCACACTAAGGCAATTTCATGCTATTTAGAAATTGTGCTAATACAGTTTTATATCATTAAAAAATTGCATTGATGACTAATAAGAAATAATGTATATTTTTTGAAAGTCCCGTGTTGTGGTATTTTCTTAACACATTGATTACCATGGTCTTATACTAAGGTTATATAGGATTGGATTGATTTTGAGGTGCTGTTATTGGATTTTTTTTTTTAAATTGTGACTATATAAAACAAATTTTTAGTTATTAACCCGAGAGCATCATTTTCAAAATAAAATCGTTTTTAAAAATAAAAATAAGTTAATCAATGTAACCCAAGTAGGAGAATGTTGGAAATTTTCCTATAATATAGGCTTACATTAATTAATTAATTTTATATTTTAAATAATCGGGTTAATGGATATCTCAATATATGTTAAACCCTTAAGTGATTTTATTGAATTGGGTTTTGACATATATTAATAATATGCATAGTTGAGTAGTAAAGTGTAGTCAATTGTGTTTAATTAAAGTTCGTAATGGAAGGAGTCTAGTTAACACACTATTGATTAGAGTTTATTAAGTCTCATTTCTAGCTTATAAAATAGTAGGTTATATCTATCAGTCGCTTAATCACATTAAAAGTTGCTATATTAAAATAAGTCATGAAATTTAAAATTTAGCATTCCAATAGATCGCTGATTACAATTAATTTGATATATTTTCTTTGAGTGAATTTATGGCTCAAATGGGTACGTTTTAATTCCATTATACGTATCAATTTCGGTGTTTTACATTTATATATGGATTTGATTGTTCTTGATTATTTAGTTATTTATGTAGAGAATTTCTACAATTTATCCCTAAATTAGTATTACTTTCTTTAAGTAAGTGTATAAGGCCTTGATAACAGTGCCAATTTCGAATTGTACACGAAAATCTGCAATAGTTTGTTACACAATAATTAGAGTTATAAAAGGAATGATGATGTTAATACAGAGAGTTTCCAAAACACCCTCAAAACATTAGAGAAAAATTGTATCCTTTCCTTCTTGATGGTCATCCCGAAAAATCATATTGGCATAATTTTCTGACTAAACTATACATGAAAGACATGTTAAATACTATTTATGTTTTGTCTCCATAGAATGTGGCGTTTTTTTTTTTTTTTTTTTTTTTTTGGCCTTACTTGTAGTTTTTAATAGTGCCAAAACATCACTTTCCTCGGAGTTTCGAATCCTCTGTGTCCTTCAATCCTTGTCAAGCAAAGTGAGTAGCGGGGAATCCTTGTCAAGCAAAGTGAGTAGAGGGGAATGACTTCACTTAGGGTACCTAATTAACAATATCATGTTAGGTACATTTCATAACTAGGGACCCTCATAAACTGCCGACCACATGTCGCAAAGTGCTAATGACACTTTGATTCCGAAGAACGGGGATTGATAGGTCATTGGAGAATTAAAGTGCTCTTATATACTTGGTTTAGAGAATCTAGAAGTCCCTACTTTATTATTAGGATTAATCACGACATTTTTATAATTTCTGTGGCCATCAAGTGGTCGACCCAATAAGGAGTCCACTTGCCTCTCCACTTCGACCAACGGAGCCGCCAAGGGAGAGAGCTCCTACTTTATACATGGTTAAATCTTATAAATTTAGGGTGTCATTCCCTAAAAAATCATTAACTTAAAAGTCCAATCTTGATTCTACCCCAATTCTCTTTTTATCTCATAAAAAAATCCTTAACTTTCACTCTGACGTCCAAAAATCACCAATCTACTTGCACATCCTAAAATGGCCATTAATTGGCTTAAAATTATCGACATCAATCCCCGTTAGAAGTTCATTCAAAACCTGTGCTTTCCTCAACACCCTCACCTTGTAAGGAACAATAACTACCTCCTGATTTTTAAATGCGCGGCAGATTTAGGATTAGAGTGAAAGTTGAGAAATTTTCATAAGGCAAAAAAAAGTTCAAGATGAAATTGTGACTTAGTTAAGGATTTTTTAGGAAATTAGCCCCTAAATTTAAGGACCCTCTTTCAATTTAATCTTCTAACTCGTTTGATTTGTGCAATGTAATTTTTCTGATAGTCATCTCATAGCTTTTTCCATAAAAAATATAGTGTTCGTTATCAAATAGTGTATTGAAAGGTAGGCCTTGCTATAGAATTTTTCACATTTTTTTTCAACACACATGTTAATCATAATTTAATAAAATTTCATTCAGCAATACGAGAATATGGGTCCATTCCATATTCCGGATTAGCATCGTAATGGCTTGGCGGGCAAGGCATGATACTACACGGCTAGTTGGAGCAGCTCATATTTGCCCACGCGAGTGGCCGGCCCGCGAGCCCACCTCCTAAATTTGAAGACCTTAAACCAAAGCCATTAGTAGTTTAAAACGCCTATCTTCGATGAGATACAAATTAAATTATTCATTCAAATATTTTCGTTAAGGTGAGCATAATTTGGGTGGACAATTCTCATTCTGGAATTAAAAATTGTCCACTAAGAACCGATTCTGAAAAATTGAAAGCAGGAACCATCTATTAGTTCCATGGATCAACTTCGAAACTAGGCTGCCAATATGATCTAGTTTCCGGATGGGTCTATGGAATTGGTCTCAATCCTTACAAAATTGCATTTGTCAATTAACATCATAATGAACCTAGTTTCTTTGTGGGTAATTCTTCGCAATGGAATGATAAAGTCTTGCTTATCAAACATGAAATCACACTGTGATTTAAGGGTAAATGCTCCCATTTGGACATTTGTTTCCATCTCTTGCTTATCATTGACAATTCCTGGTTCCTTCGCACATCCTTAATTCTCACGCTCTTTGCTTAGTTTTATGTTAGTGTTCCTTGCCTGTGCTCTATTACGGCACAAACTCTTTCCTTCTGATTTTTAGTTTAGAGGGAGTTTTATTTATAACCTCCGCCCATGATTGGGCTGGGCAAGTGGGCCGACAATCATATTCCTTGACTCCTGATTCTAAGTGGTCCCCATGTAGAATCTGGCCTTGAATGCTTGAGCTAGAATTGTGCGTCCTAAGACTAAACTTGCCCAAAACCTTCGGCGTTACATTGCTAGAGAACCGGTTGTGGGCTTCAGAATTTACAAAAAGCCTAAAGATGGGGGAAAAGATTTATCATTTACCATGTTACTTTGCATGCATGCAACTAAACATAGAGATTTAATTCGAATGCACGAAGCAGAAAACATAAATGTCTGAGGCTGTCAACCCTGCTACCTTGCAGAACGCCTACACCAAATCAAATTCCTTTTATAACTGCTACCATGCATTGGACAGCTTTTTCAAGTTCGTGTCACAAGTCCTAGTTTTGGCTGGGCTATCTGAACTGACGTTAGAGGTCTGCTGGCAATGCCATGGTGAGTTCAAGTTCACATTCCAAAACCTCTTTCAAGGACAGGATTAAACCATCAGTCACTGGTGGATACCTGCGAAGACAATGCATTCAGGTAAGTAAACTCAGGGAAGGTAGTCTTTTATGCTAAACTATGTCTTAACATTTCTAAATATCTTTAAATGTTATACATTTACGAATTAAGAGTTTGCTGCCTGTCAGAGAACTCCATGCACAAGATATTAGTTCGACGGTCTATTGAGTGTATGGTAAGTGAAGTATCTCACGAGGTCCTATACCAGCAAAACATGTAAAGATGGCTGTGTGCTTTCCCATACATTTTTAGCCAAGAAATTTAACCCATGACAGTTCTATATACGATTGGTCCAAGTCAATAGAGAGTAAGTACTGAGCCGGTGCTTGCCCACTTCACATGTGAGGTGGATCCTATGTACGACTCATATGATCTACTAGTGCATGTGAGTTAGACCCACTTATACTAAATGTAGATAATATTTGCTCTTCATGTAATGTTTATGCCATTAAGTGATAGATAAAGTTTATGTCACAAATCTTTGTAAAGTTGTGATGAATAAAAACATTTGATGGAATACATGACACTGATCTAATTGCTCGGGCCATATAATTATTACATGAGAGCTGTATAATCATGCACAAAAGTGAAAGCAGATAACAATTCTTTTACCCATGACAGTAAGTGGATTGTTCATCAGTGAAGATTTGGAAAGAAAAATAAAGAACAAAAGTTGATGAAACAATAAGGAGTTTACATTTGAACAAATGGAAATGCCCATGAAAATTTCATGTAGACAGTTTGTGGACATTTAACATGAGACTTAAGGGACACTAGAGCAAGCCTCTAGAGGAGCCAGGCCGAGCTCACCACTAGGACGATCAAACAAATCAATTCGACACCAAATGAAACCAAAGCAAAGCTTGAACAAGTTTAGTTTTCTCAATGCAATATCGACATCTCGATACATCCTGATAGATGTCTTAAATCTACCGAAAGTTTATTTTTGGGTGCAATTTTTTGGTTTCTTAAGCTAGAAAACACAACCGCAGACAAAAAAAGAAGAAGCTATAAAACACGTGTGTCCAAAACGAAAGATAATGATGGAGGTTCAATATATGAAAATGGAACCATTTCATGTCATTCATCATATATGTATATATTTCGTTGAAAAGTGTCAACAAATGATGGATCGATGAATTGATCAAAAAAAGATATGATGGGTCTTTTACTGATTCTAAGATAGAAAATGTGAACTGATAAGAAAATTAAAAGTACTAAAATTAGAGGTAATTGCAGCCAATCATGAAAAAGGATGATAAAATGTAAAGATAGCCAAAAGATAAAATTGAACAATTGGCCTTTATCAATTGATGGTAGTCCCTACTAAAAAATATGAATGAAGCATTTACATTACCATCGACAGTTAACAATGGTCGCAAAAAGAAGGCAGGTATCATCCTACGTGACTCATCAAAATTAGCAACATGTCTACAAATGATTACTAAAAGACACACTACTCGGCAATCATGGCCTCATCATCCGCCCAATTCAGCCCCATATCAACGATTACTTCCACAGCTTGCAATTCCTCTTTCTGACATTTACAACGGCCCAAATTTCTCAGCCATTGCCATTCTTGGCTTTCAAAACTTAAGGCTCTACGATCTGATGATTGTACTCTTTTCGTAATCAGTTGATTATTATGACCATAATCGAGATTGTTGGCTTCATGAGTTGAATGCTTGTCTGGTCTTCGATTTATCGAATTTCATTTCAACTCCAGTCCTTTTGTCAGCTTGAACTACATCTCATTCATTAACTCTTGTTGCTCAAGAATTAGTAATTTTCTCTTGCATTACATATTGACAACTTCTTATGGCTTTTGTTGATTTCACATAGTTGCTGACCAAAAAGACTTGGCAAATTTTACCTCAACCATGTCTCGCTTGGTTTCATCTGGTCCGAGTCCATGTTCAGGGACTTGGGCAATTAGCGTCAACAGCACGAAATAAATTTTACAGTTTTATGCGAGAATTCTCATGTAACTAGCTCTCAAGTTGCACATATGCATCGATAGTCGTGAGAACTTTTGTTCAAATGATAAGCAAAATGCTACAGATTTGTCTTGAGGGTGGGCACTTGTAAAGGGATCAACAGGCACACTTTCACAATTCATATCTGTCACGGTCAAGATACATATCCGAAGTGAAAAGCAAGAATCTGGGACAAATAATGAAGATTTTCGGGCCAAGATTAAAGAAAGGATGATTTTGTGGGATGGAAACGAGAATCAAGGGAAGCTTAAAATCGAAGAGAATTAATAGCTGGATCCATTATCTTTATAGCTTGGTCAATTTGCATTATTAGTATTTCTTTTTATAATAAAATTCATTGGTTGTGCAAAATCTATAAATTGCACCTACAAGGAATTATTCATTCAGGAAATTAAATAAAATCAAAGCGTTTGAGATTCTGCTTAAATCTTTGGTGGAAATATTCCATCAACGTTTCAAAATTACACATCCACGTAGACGAAGAAACAGCATTAAGAGTTCTAATCCTAACAGCTTGGTAATTCCTAATAGCTTGGTATTAGAGCCGGAATCAATGGCGCAAGAGACCAACCCCCGAGACTTACAGCTGCAAGTGTTGGTAGCCTTGCAAGACATTCAACGGTGTCTCATGATGCTAGAAGGGAACTAGGGGCGCGGTAGAGGCCGGACCCAAGGCTTGATGCAGGGGTCCGTAAATCAGAACCCGCAGGACCAGGAGGAACATGAGTAGATCAAGGGCGAGCGGCCCTTCCTCACCGAAGGTATCATCCTATTATTCCTCGATTCGATGGAACCACCGATGCAATAGCCTGGGTAGGGGACTAGAACAAATATTTCGATATAATCAAACTCCCGAAGACGAGAAGTTCATCCTCGCATCCATACATCTATAAGCGGAAGCCCAATTATGGGTCGAATCACTACGGGCAAATGATTATCTACCATAAAAGGTTTACCCTACTTCGTTCGATGATTTCTTTGGGGAGTTGACAAAGTTAACACAAACCGGAACTCTGAAGGATTACCAAATCCAGTTCGAGCGGCTACTTGTGCGGTGCAGCGTACGGCTCTCTCCCGCAGAAGAAGTATGTTGTTTTGTAAGTGGCCTTAAAGAACCTGCAAAATTTGATGTGCGTGCTGCAGGCCCAAGGACTCTTTCGAACGCAATTAGCTTGGTTTGAATTTTCGACGAAAGGAGCAATGCTTTACGAAGGGCCACAACTACTGCCCAATTCCACTACGGCCCCAACACGGGACCAACTTAGGCCACACGGGATAAACGAGAAGTGAATAGCTTGGGAAAGCCGAGCCCCACCATATCCTCAGCTCCCATCAGGCGCTTAATACTAGCGGAGGCTCAATAACGGCAGAACTGTGTGTTACGCTCGCCATTTTTGCATAACACACAGTTCTGCCGTTCTTGAGCCTCCGCAAGTATTAAACGCTACCAAACATGGAGGCCGAAGATGGACTACTGCAAGTTGAACCCAAGGTCATGATTGCCAATAGGATCCACCGAGGCCGAAAAGAAGTTCGAATTCAATGGAAGGGATCAGACGAAGCTTACGCCACATGAGAGGACTATGACACAATCTCGGGCCAATTCCCGCACCTTTTTGTCCTTAAGGACAAGGACAATTTTGGCGGGGGAAGGGGGGCGGGGAAGATGTCAGAGTCAAGATATATATCCAAAGTGGAAAGCAAGAATTTGGGATAGAGAATGACAATTTTCGTGCCAAAACTAAAGAGAGGATGATTTCGTGGGATAGAAGCAAGAATCTAGGGAGGCTTATAATGGAAGAGAATTAATAACCGGATCAATTATCATTGTAACTGGGTCAATTTGCATTATTAGTATTTCTTTTTATAATAAAATTCTTTGGTTGTATGAAATCTATAAATTGTACCTCCTACGATGAATTATTCATTCAAGAAATTAAACAAATCAAAGCATTTGAGATTCCACTTGAATCCTTAGTGGAAACATTCCATGCACGTTTCAAAATTACGCATCCACATAGGCGAAAAAACCACATTAGGAATTCTAATCCTGACAGCTTGGTAATTCCTAATAGTATCCATACTTAAAACTAGAATCAAACAAGCTTTTATTCTTTTGTTCTAAATGAGAATTTTGTTCTTGTTGAGTTCATTTAAGGATTGCATAATCTTTTAACAGATGTACCACTCCTGCCGAACTCCCTATCTGACAATGTCTATTGCTTGAGTTGGTCGCATGTGAGGACCTTAGTTCTAAAAGAAGAGGCAATGACTGGCTTCCATTTCACCAAATAAGTAAAATAACATTAAAAGTTGTAGTAATTCCCTTTCATCGTTTCTGACTCCAACTAATCCTACACCTCTTGTCACAACCTAAATTTCCATACAAATTGAACGTTGAATGAAAATAATTTAGACTCAAATGATGTACATAATTATACCTCTAAGCTCAATAAATGAAATTTTATAGGCATAAGGTAGGAGATATCACACTTCTCGATTCATGAGTACAACAATTTAGTAACATTCAACAAGTAATATTACATAAATTGATCACTTGAGAGTTACAACATGTATTCTACATAATTCAAATACTTGCAGCACGATCCCAATCTAACATGTTAACCAATTCATCTTTTGTGAGCAAGTATCATAAAGTTATTAAGAAAGAGATTCCTGTGTGGCCTTCTTCAAAAGCAAAATGGTATAAAAAGACAAATACTAATGCACAAATCAGAGTAAGCAAAAAAATTCCATCAGATGCAGCATTTAGAAAGCAAAATGGTATAGAAAAGCACCGGCGCAAGGTGGTATAAAAAAAGACATACTTAAGTCCTGTATAAATCAGAGAAAGGAAAAAACCCCACCAGATGCAGCATTTAGAAAAGAAAAATGGTAATAAAAAGCATGGGTGCAAGATTTGTAGCAAGATGATTACAAGGCTTAATATGAGGATCAGCAATAGTGAATCATAATATGAAAAGGTACTTTCCCAAAATCGAAGCGCACCAAACAGTATGATTGTTGAGAACTCTAGCAAACGAATCAAGTTATTATGTAACAAATGACTTTCTAAGTAAGAGATTAATATTCAAAGTACAAAACGAAAATCTTGAACTTTTTTCCTATAAAAAAAGAAGAGAGTTGTTGAAAAATTACTGCTCATAAAGCCAATGACAAACGGGTTTAACAAATGTTTATGGATAATCTATCATAAGTGTATGCATGTTATTTAGAAGAAAATTTCAACTCCCAAAGAAGATTTGAGAAATAATAGGTGTGGTTCAAATCAGAGTAAGGAATCTAAATCCCATAAGTTACTGTGTAATAGTTTAGCGTAAGTACATGTTACGATCCAAGGAAGTGACATGTTCCAAACGGTTTCTGTACCAAGGTTACCAATCCATGAATGAGTATCCATGAATGAGCAAGTTAGGGTTATCTTAACTGTTCTAAAATACTCCCATGGGCGGACTAGGGGTTTCTCTAGCATTCTAGAATATTAATGTGAGTGAGTGATACGGTAATTATGTACTTTTGTAATGAATGCAAGTAGTTGGGTAGATGGGGAAATGTAATCTCTATCGTTGGATCAAGAGGAGATCTACGACTATGACTAACTTTGTACTTGTATACATACCGGCCTTGTACTTGTATATATAGAAGCCTCCTCCTCTCTTTCATATCCAATGAAATACTTTCCTCTCTAAAGAGTGCGAGTGATTAAAGCTAACTTGGGAATGTTAGAGCAGCATGAATAAGGGAACACTAGATTGATGACTAAGTTGGGAAGAAATTCCTTGGTTCTAAACCAATCGATCTATCACATATGCATATTCTCTAAAAGAAACTTCGAAATTTGAGAAATAGCAAGTCTGGTATAAATCGAAGTAAGAAATCTAAATCACTTGTGATGTTTATAAAAAGTTTGAGGAAAATTAAAATCGTTTTACTCTTTGATAGAAAACTTGTGGGAAAAATAATGAAATCTCACTGCTCATTATGACACTGACCAAAAATTCTAGAGATTTGCGGAATATAACTTAAATTTTCAAAAAAAGTATGAAACATAGTAAGTTTTGGATAAATCAATGTTTAGAAAAAAATTCAGAAATTGGTATTATTGTGTGGAAATTTTAAGTTCTTACGAGAGATTCACATCCAAGGAAGTGACATGTTCCAAACGGTTTATGTACCAAGGTTACCAATCCATGAATGAGCAAGCTAGGGTTATCTTAACTGTTCTAAAATACTCCCATGGGCGGACTAGGGTTTCTCTAGCATTCTAGAATATTCATGTGAGTGAGTGATACGGTAATTATGTACTTTTGTAATGAATGCAAGTAGTTGGATAGATGGGGAAATGTAATCTCTATCGTTGGATCAAGAGGAGATCTATGGCTACGACTAACTTTGTACTGTATACATACTAGCCTTGTACTTGTATATATAGAAACCTCATCCTCTCTTTCATATCCAATGAAATACTTTCCTCTCTAAAGAGTGCGAGTGATTAAAGCTAACTTGGGAATGTTAGAGCAGCATGAATAAGGGAACACTAGATCCATGACTAAGTTGGGAAGAAATTCCTTGGTTCCAGACCAATCGATCTGTCACATATGCATATTCTCTAAAAAAAACTTCGAAATTTGAGAAATAACAAATCTAGTATAAATCGAAGTAAGAAATGTAAATCACTTGCGATGTTTATAAAAAAGTTTGAGGAAAATTAAAATCGTTTTACTCTGATAAAAAACTCATGGGAAAAATAATGAAATCTCACTGCTCATTATGACACTGACCAAAAATTCTAGAGATTTGCGGAATATAACTTAAATTTTCAAAAAAAGTATGAAACATAGTAAGTTTTGGATAAATCAATGTCTAGAAAAAAATTCAGAAGTCGGTATTATTGTGTGGAAATTTTAAGTTCTTACGAGAGATTCACATCCAAACGACAGCATAATCAACATGCAACAACACTGATGATTAGCTGCATGGCGAAGGCAGATGCTGCTATACCCTCTCCAATGGAGCCGAATGTGGCTCCGTTGAGAGAGTAGAAAGCAAGGACAGATAGCAAAGAAACAAAACCCGGTCGAAGAAGAGGAGGAGGAGGAGGGAGAGAGATGATGACACTATCGTGTGAGGAGAAAGGTCGTCACGGATATGTAGCGTCTCATTTTGAATATGCCCCACATTGAATAGGGAAGTGAGTTACGGTGCAAGGTCTAAACAGTAAATTGGCAACAGCTTACCTTACAAAATAATTTGAAATTTTCCCTATAATTGAGAAATTAAACTAGCCCTAATCCTTGATATTCTTAATTATATTTATAATTAGTAAATAGCTAATAAAGTCTTATCGTAGTAATATAAGTTATTATATCACGAAAACATACTAATGTTTAAATTATATTTTGTGTATTTAAAATTAGCTTCAGCGTCCTTAAATTTACCATGTATTTATAAATGCAAAAAATTATGTTACAGCTCATAATTCAACTTTTGAATCTGTATATGTCCCTCAACAAAAATAAACTACAAATAAATATCTATAACCAGTCAATTTTGCATATGAGATGGGTCCCCTTTTTTTCACAAGGGACCCTAAAAGCGGCCCAGTAAATTAGAAACAAGCTTAAGTCCGAAGCAGAGGGTCGAGAGTGTAGAGTAAAAGCGAACTGATTCAACTCTAGAACAAATACAACAAAAATAACCCCCCTTATTTAAATTGCCAGAGTATATCTACTTTAAACGGACGACGATGATATTGTGTGAGTAGATGAATAGACTCAAAATATACCAAACAAAAAAACAATTTCATCGAGCGCACACCCTGATTCGGTTGTGTAATGTGGCTCCTCGCCAAATCCATACATCTTGAATTGGATTTGTGCTCAGTTCTTCAAATTCAGCAGAATGGCTAGCTAGACGCTCCTAGTAGACTAAGGAAGTTCCGAGATCTGCAAAAGTCAGTTGAATATAGGCATTACTTGGATATAATTCAAAACCATGATCGATCCGTGATCAGTGATAGGATCCTGTCCCGCTTCCTTCGCTAGGAAGTTTGTATTGTACGTTTGCCCCCACAGATGAGAGCTTGTATTATTCTTTGATCTAGAAGGCATGAAGCAAATTCTAAAAATTACATCACAACTCATACCAATTCTAAAAAAACCATTATTTTTTTCGAAACAAAGTTCTTCTGGGTCCTATTTATTAATATAAGTAATATAAAATGTAAATATAAGTAATACTTGTGTTGTGGTTCTATATCACTCTCCATGAAATAAATACACCCTAAAAATAATATTTTTCCTTCTGATTATGAGATTAATACTGTTATTTACGTCACTAATCTATGGATGGAAAAGGAATGCAGTGAATGAATAAGTAGTTATCAGCCCACGAATGAGCGGGTCAAGGGGGCCAACAATCATTTTCCTTCACTTCGTCTACTGTGTAAGAATCTGGCCTTGAACGCTTGAGCTAGAACTGCGCGTCCTAGGACTAAACTTGCCCGAAACCCTTGGCCTACATTGCTAGAACATGTGTTGCGGGCTTCAGAATATACATAGATCCTAGCGATGAGGAAAAAGATTTATTCATTTATAATGTTAGTTTGCTTGCATGCGACCATATATTTAGTTCAAATACATGAAGGAGACTCCATGAATGGTTGGATCTGCAAAATGTCAACTTTTTGACAAAACGCCTGCACCAAATCAACTACCCTTTTTCCAATTGCTAACATTCAGTGGACAACTTTTTCAAGTTCTCATCACAAGTCCTAGATTTGGTTGCACTATCTAGACTGATTCAGGGTCCGCTAACAATGGTATGGTGAGTTCAAGTTCACATTCCAAAACCTCTTTGAAGGCCAAGATTACACCATCGGTCAATGATTGATGGATACGCTTGAAGAAAATGCGTTCAGGTATGCAAACACAGGGAACGTAACCTTTTATGCTAAACTATGTGTAACTAGTTTCCAATATCTTTAAATGTTCTGCACTGACGAAATAAGAGTGTGCTGCCTGTAAGAGAACTCCATGCACAAGAAATTAGTTCAATGGTCTGTTGTTCGTCCATCACGTAATGCTGTTGAGTGCATAGTACATGAAGTATCTCACAAAATCCTTTACCAGGAAATGGTCATAATTTTGGGAGAGAGAGAGAGAGAGCCTACTTAGCGAGGAAAACGCTGAATGAGCACCACTGTTTGATATTGCTAGTATAAACACCTAGAGGGAGGTGAATAGGCGTAGAGGAATTTTATGTGCAAATAATATAAAGCTTTTGCAATCTACAACCATAAATTAAATAGAGAGAGTGGAGAAGATTGCAAACACAGTTATAGTAGTTCGGTTTTTGACAAGCATACGTCTACTCTCTAGGCGACTAGCTAATAGGTTGGATTTCACTATATGATCAAAGGTGATTACACATTCTTGAGTGTTCGCACTTGGTGATAATATATCTCACAAAGTCACTTTTCTTGGTAATACATTAGAATTACTCGATTTCACTTTTTTTCAGACAACTAATGAAGAATTGAATCAACTTTGAAATATATTAATCCTATCCTCTTCTTGTCACATCCTCCCCTTATATACTCTCTAAGCCACACTTGACCGTTGGCTATCACCTTGAGAGATTCGTCTTCCCTTTCCATTCTTGGACAGACTTCATAAGGAAAGTTTTCTTGATCGTTCAAGATAGATTGGATCCCCTTGAATTCTGTTCACCTATACAATCAAAATCCGGGCTTCCATAAGTATTCAATCCTTCTTTGGAAGTTGTCTAATGATTGATCTTGCTAATCGATTCGATATTACAAAATCAATATAAATATGGTCAATGAAAATCACGACCATTGGTGATCTTGCTTTCAGTCTGGTCCTGTAAGTTCGTTCTGGGTCTACTAGACCGAGGTTCTGCGTCTGCTTGTGTTCTTCATATGGTACACGTAGACTTAGAGATTATGCGTTTCCTCGTGTTCTTCATTTGGTACAAGTAGACTTAGAAACTTCTTCTGCTTCTCCGTTTGCTTCATCCAGACTCAAAAGAATACGTCACCCTGTGACTTTCCTTCCTTAGAAAATATATGAATTTATGTATATATAAAATGGTTTATTGTCATCAAAACTAAGAGTTTTCTCAATACTGTAAACCCAAGCAAGGGGGATAGACGATGTCTGTGTGCTTTGCAGCGTATGCAAAGATGGATGACGCGTGCTTTTCAATACAATGTTAGCCGAAGATTTCAAGCCATAACACTCCTTTATATATGATTAATCCAAGTCACTAGAGAGAAGTACTGAACTCGGTGCATGCTTAGCTCACATGTGAGGTACATCTTAACGAACGATCCATATGATCTAATGTTGCATGTGAGTTGGATCCAACTATAAAGAGTGTAAGCAATATCTATTTATGATCATCAAATGTTAGATATATTTTATCTCACAAACGTTTGGAAAATCGTAATAAATAAAAACATTTGATGGAATCCATGACGTTTATGCTAGTTGTTCACGCAATACAATTATCACATGAAACACTTTACGAAGCGGCATAATCACACAGCAAAGTAAAAAAGCAGATAAAAAATTCTTTTACCAAGGACAGTGAGTAGATTGACCATAAGTAAAAACATAAAAGAGACGAATAAAGATCAAAAGTTGGTCAAACAACAACGAGTCTACATTCAACAAATGGAGATCCCTATATAGATTTCATTTGGGACGGTGTATAGCCATTTAACATGAGACTTGAGTGGGGCTCGAGCAAGACTTTAGTTAGGGGAAAAGTACCAAAAAATCATAAATGTATTATATTGATACAAATTTAATTTTAAATTTTTATGCATTGGTGCCAATTGAGTCCACGGCCAATTTATGGTAGAAATTGTTGACATGGACATTAGTCATCCTATGTGGCATGACCGTCGCTGACGTAGACATTTTCATATAATTTTTATTATTTTTTCGAATTTTTTGTTTATTTTTTCCTTCTCTTTCCCTTTTTTCTTTTTTCCCTTTCTTTTTTTCTTCTTCTTTATTTTCCTCCTCTAGCCTCTAGCCAATGAAGGTTGCTTGCCATTGATGATGGCGAGGGCTAGGTGAAGCCGCCTCTCACTATCTCCGGTGAGGCGACCCTCGTTGAGCCCTTGCTAGAGGCCAATGAAGGTTGGTAAGCACTAAGAAGCCCTCATGGGCCTCACTAGGACAAGGTCCCTCACCATCTGAGCAAGGTCACCCTTGTCATAGGGTTGCCTCGCTAGCCTCTGGTGTTGGCGATTGGCCTTATCTAGGTGAGGGCTTCCCCATGCTTGCTAGTCCTCGCTGGATCTAGCGAGGGGCAACCTCACTCGGTCCTCAACTGTGGCCGATGAGGGCATCTCAACCCTCGCCGACAGCTAGTGACCTCTGTTGATCGAAGGCCAAAGGAGGAAAATAAGGAAAAAAGGAAAAAAAAGGAAAAAATTAATAAAAATTCTACAAATAATTAAAAATTACATAAAAATATCCACATCAGTACCGGTCGTGCCATGTAGGAGGACTAACATTCATGTCGGCAATTTCCGATATAAATTGACCGTATGGACTCAATTGGTACAAATGTGAAAAAGTTTAAGACTAAATTGGTATAATTAAAATGTTTAGGCTAAATTAGTGCAAATGCAATAAGTTTAGAACTTTTTTGGTACTTTCCCCCTCTAGACGGAGTAGGGTGAACTCACCACTAGGACAATTACACAAGTCTATTTGAGGGAAAAGTGGGGTCAATTCCAAAAAAAACCCTAAACTTTAGGTTTAGTCCCAAATATATCCCAAACTTTTTTTTGTCTCAAGAAAAACCCCAAACTTTAGGTTCAGTCCCAAATCTACCCTGAACTTTTCTTTGTCTCAGAAAAACCCCAAACTTTAGATTTAGTCCCAAATCTACCCCAAACTTTTCTTTTGTCTCAGAAAAAACCCCAAACTTTTAGTCTATTCCCAAATCTATCCCAATTTTTTTTGTCAAAAAGAAAATCATCAAATTTTACTCTAATCCTAAATTTGCCCTCATTAGCCTTTGTCCAAAAACCGTATTAGTAATCCCTAATTTTTTATGTCCTAAAATGGTTTTATTTTGAAAATAATTTTCTATGACATCTTGTTTATGTGTATTTATTATCTATGTGGAAATGCCATATTAAGTTGAGATTAGATCATGGGGTATATTTGAGAACAAATAAAAAATTAATGATTTTTTTAGTACAAACGGAGGGTAAAACCCCAAATTAGTATACCCGTTAATTATGACGTGTTATTTAATTTAGAAATTTGACAGTAAAATTTAACGGAAAATAATATATGGTAATTTGTTTTAGTGGTCAAAAAAATAATTTTGGCTAAATTTGTCATATGTGTACCAATTTGAGATTTTTTTAGACAAAATAAAATTCGGGGTAGATTTGGGACTAAAATTAAAGTTTAGGGTTTTTTTTGAGACAAAAGAAAAGTTCGGGGTAGATTTGGGACTAAACCTAAAGTTTGGGGTTTTTCTTGAGACAAAAAAAAGTTTGGGGTATATTTGGGACTGGAGTTAAAGTTTGGGGTTTTTTTTGGAATTGACCCGGGAAAAGTGTAATTTATAACTCGTTAACATGTACGAAGTTCGAGAAAAATAAGGTCTCGTGGTCTTCCCTAAAATCCATAAATCTGCAACTGAATGCACGTAAGTTCATGAAGCATTTTGGAGCACCTAGAGAAAAATAAATCTAAATAATTGGTTAAATCAAGACGCATATAAATCAATTTTGGTTTTTATGGAAAAACATGTAGAGGGTATATAGCTGTGTGAGTGAGGCCAAGGGATAAATTTGATAAAAGGGAATTGGTCAAGGATGCCGAAAAGGCATGGGACGAGCCAATCAATCTAATTGGGTTCAGATTTTTCCACATTCACATATTAATTATTTGAACGAATTCATAATCACACGTGGATTTACGTACTTATTTTGCATCCCTAATTCGTATGGAGTTTCCATCTTTATATATATATTTTTTAGTGTCGTCCACAGGTGAAAAAATTGCTCTCTCGAAACATTGTTATCCATACATATCTATTCCTTTTTTCCGCCAAAAATATATACATCTCTTTCGATTTGTGAAATCTTCATTCTTGATTGCTGATGTATTCACGACAATGACATGAGACCCTCGATTTATATATCACAATTTCTCCCAGTCATGTCAATCTTGTAGGGCCGGCATGCCCGTCATCTTACAAGTGGAGCCTAATCTAATGTATGAGGACGAGGCGATTTGCATAATCAAAATATTCAAAATTCTTTTCCTTTTAAAAGAAAAACATTTTGTGGTCATCCCTAATTTTATAAGCAATCAATAGTACATGCAAAATCTGCAAGTCTATACAAACAACGAAACCGGAATCATCAACAGATAGCCGTTCTACTAGATAACCTCATTACTTAAAAATATCTCTAACAACATTCTTCAACAGGGAATTCTATAATACCCATAAATATATTTCAACAGGGCTTGTAATTCCTTAGAAATCAGTGCGACTAGAAACTTCAATGACAATAATCAATCATTCCGTGCATTTTTTAAATTTCTCATCTTGAATGGTCGACAATTCTTATGGACGTCCTTAAGTCCTGCCATCGAACCCACAGTTGCCATGATCGATATCATAAGACAGGCCATGTTCAGCATTTGGAGGCATACCCATCTAGTGCTCCATTTGGGAATTTGTTTCTGTTTGATATACATCTCGATGGGAAAATAGACCGTTAAAGGCCAAAATCCCAAGGTGATGATCTCCACGAAATCGTTGAAAAGTGGGAATAGCATCGATATCACGGTGGTCAGGATCACGAAAACTGTCCTCCAAACAAGCCTAAAGAGGTTCATCTTGTATCGCCCCAAGCCCGGTACCGGGATCTCTCTCTCTTTGGCAATGAACTCATTGCCAGGCCATCTCTGAGCAGCCTGTTTCTCGACAAAGGCGAAAATTGGCTGGCTGTATACTTGGTATGCTGCAACGAGATTGATCACGATAGCAGCATTGGCGATATCAAGAAGCCAGAATGGCTTGTGGAATGCGAGGTCGGCCAGAAGATTTGTTTTAGTGGCGTCACCCAAAGCAGCATAGCCCATGCAGCCCCATAGCACGTAGATAGCCGTTAACACCGCGGAGCTCTGACAAGTTGCCTTCTTCATGGTCTTGGCTTCTGGTGGTGGGGATCTGATGGTGTCCTGCCAAAGATTACCAGGGAAAAAGGTAATCCCATTCTGTTCTATCCACCCTTAGCCATTTCCTTGGTTTTTGAAAAGATGGAATTACGTTTAAGTACCTGAATTTCAATAAGGATCTCAGAAAATGAGAACAACAAGGCGATATCTCCAAGAGCTTCGAAACTCATCCATATTTTTTGGGTTACATCTGCGTTGCTTATTCCTGTAAGACGACCCTTGAAACTTCCACAAGCTGCTCGTCATGAAAAAAATTGCTGGAATAAACTTCTTATCTAAGATACGGGTAGTATAATCACTTGAAATTTCTTGGCCTTCTGTTTTGAGAAAAGAAGAAACTAGTACCTGCAATTTTGGCAATTGCTAGACCGAGACCGATCAAAGAGTAAGTGAAGAACATGACAACAGACACAACAGAAACCCACCATACTCGATCAAAATCTGGAATCTGGGACAGCAGAATCTCTGTGATGCCAAATATGATCATGTACAGATTGCTCAAAATGCAGCATCGGTTCTCGTCGTTACTCTCGTGGAAGCCATTCATAAATCTTATCGCCCTTTTATTGGAAAGAGGGAACATATATAAAATTAAACTGGCCAGGTCATATTAGAAACAGTAGAATTGGACGTTCATTGAGATCTGCTATATAAATTTGTTAAGAGTTTGGAAAAATAGAACTGTACTCACATCATGCTGATAGATGCTTCAATGGTTATGTCGATGGCCGTTCCGAATAGGGTCAAATATTGAATAAAACCACATGCTTTTGCCTTTACTCCACCTGAGAACAAAACCATGAAAATGTCGATATTTTAAGTGTGAAAATTTGGTGAAACCACAGCCAACTTCTAAAAGTTTAAGTTGTTAGATGAATGTATAATTTATTATTTATTAATTCTAACACTTCCCCTCATACTTAATCTAATCTTTCTTTTTGCTTAATACTAAGAGTGGAAATTTAATTGGAGAGGTAAATGGAGTCTGAAAATATTTGAACTCAGGACTCCTTTCTCTGATGCCATGTGAGATTTCAGTGTGATTACAACCATTTGTTTTGAAGTTTAAGCTATTAGAAGAAAGCTTGATTTATCATTTCTAGCACTAAGAATGTAGAGTTATTATTATCACCTAATTATATGTTACATAACTCATTTTGCTATACATTTGTAGACATAAGTTAATGGGAAGTTTAGTCCAAGTGTGAGAGTCAAATAATGACAAGCAACAACATGGTAATAGAATTCCATACCAAGAATCGAGCGAACAGCATCTACGTAAGTGTAATTACGCTTGCCAGAGACTGGATCACCAGTGCGGTAACAATCAGAGAGGAGGCCAGAGGTGTAGTAGCACACAAAGGAGAACAAGAACATCGCAGGAGGGCCTACAATCCAACCTAGAGCAGCAATGTCCCCTGCAAGCGAAAGCACTATCGTTCCTAGCATCGCTGTTGTTATGCGCACATTTGTTGTCCATAAGGTCCCTGATCGGTCAGTCGATAAAATCCAATCAACTGTTTACATTTGGAAAATTTCTGCTGTCTCTTAAGTTAGTTTTTCAGTAATTTATGAAGGAATTCCACTTGGATAAAGCCTTTTAAGCTGTTATTCTGAGTGCAAAAAATTTATATTTCACACAGTTGATGTATATGATACTTGTGGCAAACAAATAGAAATGAGTTAGACAATATAAAATAAGAAGATAAGGTTGATTACCCGTTCGTCTGAGGTGGCCATCGTCGTCGAAGGAGTCGAAGCTGGAGACACTCTGAGGAAGCGTTTCAATGGAGATGTCGCTCATCTAAAATATCGCCAAAAGACAAACAGGAACAAAAAGAAATGAAAAGAGAAAAGAAGAAGAAGAGGAAGGGAATGGCAATTACTAGTAAGTTGTGTGGGTGGAAACTAAATTCTGTCTTAGCCAAATGGAAGGAACTGCAAATAGAATCATACATCGGGGGCCATGTTCTACTTGAAAGTCTAATTAACACTAGCCGAACCACAATTCGTGGTGTGTGTTTCTTTCTGTCTTGGTTTGGAGAGAGAGATGGATGTGGCAAAAACCTGAATATATGGAAGTGTAGTTTGAGAGAGAGAGAGAGAGTATTTTTTTGGGGGGAGAGGTCCGGACTTGGAATGGAGGGAAAGGAGGGATTGAAGAGTGTTTTTATAATGTGCGGAGTCAGGATTCATGGGAGATATTGGGAACAGGTCCCCAAGTATTGCAAGAAATTACGAAACCCTTTCCATAAATGAGATGAACGCGGCAACGTTGACCATGGGCTCATGTCAAACTATAGAAGACTTGCCGACCGTAGACTCATTTCCATATTGGTATTATTGCTGTTTTCTTTTTCCGGAAGGAATATGGAAAGAGCCTAAGAGGGCTTGCCCTATAAGGTAAAAAGAGTTTCAAGTCAGGACGAAACATCATCCATTACATATATCGCTAGAGATTCTAATTTTGATTTTTGGGAATGATCAAGAAAAACCAATCAAATATCATACCTTAAAAATAATATAAGGTCCCAATTATCCTGAATTTAGCATTATTAATTTTATAATAAGGTATAAGGCACTTAGAAAGTAAATCATTGCGGTGCGAATTATGTGCCTATATTTGATATTGGATGCGGATTTAAAGTGTATGCGAGAATCCATAATACTTCATTACCAAAAAAGAATTTCAAAAGAACGATGACATTAATAGAAAGAGTTTTCTGAACACCTCAAAATATCTGTTTACTCGGTCCGGCTTTGTGGGGGCCTAGCCAATGTGAAAAAGAAAATAATATAAAGCAGTCAAAGTCTAAAAGCAAAAAGAAAAGAAAAAAAGGCTGCTCGTTCGTGACGTGGCGAGGGAGAGAGGGAGAGTACCAAGAGCTCACGAAGAAAAAGTAGAAAAAGACTGCGGCTTCCGTCGACGATTTGGATGCGGATACCAAATGTTGTTGAAATTGACTCAAATTTCAGTATATTTTTCATGAAACTGAGTGCTAAAAGTTGATCGGATTCATTCATTGAAACTTTCTCCGAATTCTCCAATCGTGATTAGAATTTATTTGCTCCATATATGTTAATAATATTGAGTGTTTAATGTGTGACTAGAGAACAATTCATCATGTGTCTCAATATTCTTAGTAATTAATAGAAGATTTTTGGTGGTCTGTAATTTTTCCTGCACCACATAAAATCTTGATGATATTGTTGGCTTATCTCCTTAACATTTCGACATTATATATACATATTGTGAGGTTGTATTGCTAGAATATATTGCTAGTTGTTGTTAAGATTAAGTTGATTTTGGTCGGTTTAACTTTGGGGGAGAAATTGATCTTAGATTGGATTAGTTCTTAGTGAATTATTGCTTGATTGTCCCAAACAATATTAGAGAAAACTTATATCCTTTTGGACTCGATGTTCATCCCAAAACATTGTATCGGCACGGTTTTCTGACTGAGCTAAACATGAATTTCATGTCTACTGCTCTTCCTGTTTTGTCTCCAATGAACGTGGCGCTTCTTTTTTTGGGGCCCTATTTGTAGCTTTTAATGGCTGCAAAAGATCACCTTCCCTGTACTTTCGAAATCCTCGTGTCGCACGTGCATTTCATATTTAGGGATCACACTAAATTGCCTACCACACGGCACATAGTCAACGATGGGCCTCGACTTGGCTTGAGTAACTACACTCAAAGATGACCCAGGATTGATGGTTTATTGGAGCATCTATAAGGTCAAAAAATATCTAAATTTTTTTGAATATATCAATTCAATCCGAAATTTCTGATTAGTTTGATTTTACACATTTTGATAGCTTTTTAATATAGTTCACTTGGTAAATGCAGGCCGAAAAAAATTTGAAGTAGTGATATAGTCGACCATCTTACGTAACATAACTGATAATCGATGTCTTACGTTGCACAACTGATGATTGAGGTCACACATTAACCATCGTACAATGATGTTGTTTCAATTAAGAACATCTTGAAATTAGCAATGAGCAAAAGGAATGGCTTAGATTGGGTCAAACTGGTTAGTTCTAGTGTGCTTCTCGAGGGTATTATTCCGGTTTTCGGATCCAAAAAAATTGGAACAAGTGTTTTCGGTTCAGTTCCAAGTTGAATGCATGGAATTGTCCACTCAAATCACTTGGACCGGACCAATTTTTTTTATATATATTCTTGAAAATCTGTAAAAACTAACAAAAAAATCTCCTCAAACCTCAATACTCTCGCATGCACGACTCACTTGAGTTGCTCCCGTTCACAAATCTAAACAAACTGCCCTAATGGGTGCGTCTCTCTCTCTAGCTCGACTGTCCCGACTCGCCTCCCTCTCGCGGCCTCACTCTCCTGCTCGACTCTCGCCTTCCTCTTTGCTTTGCTTTTGGCTGCTCGACTCTCACTCCTTGTCTCGCATCGCATCGGAAGTAAATACTTTGTTTTTCACTGTTCTTTGAACACCATTTTGAATTTTTTTGCCCGAGGAAGAAGCTATTCGATTGTCCATGACACGAGTGTAGAAACTTGCATTGGTTGCAATAGAACAACACATCAAAAACAAAACAAAACAAAACATGGGACCGGTTCTTTTGGCCACCCGAGAATAGAATGGTTCAGTTCAGTTCCAGGTGGCTTCAATTTGATTACCAATACCAGAAAGTGGTAAGGGGTCCCTTTGGTCCGGTTTTTGATTCCTGGGTGGGAATCAGACCACTCTGGAACTGATAACCCCCACCTGAAACCCCCAAACAATGCTGCATTGCTTCCTTCTTGCCCCAAATTCCCTCGATCTCGCCCAAATCACCCCATGAACCCTTAGTGAGATCTTGCAGAAATTGCTCTCATAGTTTGCCCCAAATTCGATCCCTTCTTGCCATGTCTCTCAAGCCGAGACCCTCTTTCATCAAATCAAACGTAATTGACTCTCCCATTTCACCCGACGCCTTTGTCCTCGCAATCTCACATTCGACCATCCAAATCGCGAATGCCCGATGGGGAACAGAGGTAATTCATGAGCATGCTAAGTCCAACCGTGAATTCGATGAGACTCGAACTAGTCCGATGAAGAGTTCCTTTGGACTCTCGCTTAATGTGCCTTGTCTCTCGCTGATTGGCTTCAGAACGTGTAGGTCCATTTGACTTCAGAAGACCTCTTTGTGATCCATGCTTATAGGCTTTATTGAGTTCATTTGAGCACCTTCTATGATTTTGTAGGTCAGACACAGCTTCTGTGATTTAAATGGTCACTCATTCAAAAATCTTCAATGTTTGGCTTTATTGAGTTGAGTAATATGTTTAGTCTCTCTTAGATATCTGGATATTCTGGATAATTGCCGTAAGCCTATTACTGGAAGTGTACAGCTCCTTGCTGTTTCACCACGATGTAGATGTCGATGTTAAGGAAACCACAATGACTTGCAGCATTCACCTGCTCAGTGTCTTCACCTTTGAGGTATGAGTATGAGGTTTTTTGGTGCTGAGGGCACAAATTTCACACAATATAGATGTTAATTGACCTTCATTGTGTGGAGGAATTAGATGATCTGAATGCGACATGGGGCCGGTAGATTCTCTTTTCTCTTTTCTCTTATGCTATCCTCACTTTTTCACATGCAGATGGCAGAATTACAAAAAGAAACTGAAAAGGTAACGGGGAAAGAGGATAAATCATTATTGTAGTATTGTTCTGGGAGCTGTTCTATCTTCTCAGAATAAACCCAGTTTTCCTCGAAAGTACTCCCAAATATCACTAAAAATGCCTGTATCATCGTTTTTTTTTTTTTTATATATCCAGGATCTGGCCTGACACACCTTACGGGTGCTCACGGCCACCGCCGGCTTGGCAGGCCGTATGGAGACCGCCAACTATATTTGGAGGGAGACTAGCACAGGACCCCATTACTATTGCCTCTCACTTAAGACGCTAGCAATTGTGGGTTTCGAACGCTCAATCTTATCATGAGGGAGGGGTATCTCAACCAGCGCAGCTACCCACCGGTGGGTCCTGTGGTGTTGCTTTTTTTCACTAAAGTTCCCTTTTTCCGTTTCACCCAAACATTATGCACTTTGTCTAATTGTTGCTAACTATTTTTTCAATTATCAGACCAAAATTTTAATGCCACCAATGCCAATGTTAGGCCAAACTTGCATCCGATTCCTTTTATGTCTCAAGAGTTTTTGATATCGCGCAGAGGAATGCAGAGAAAGACCCTGCAACAGTTTTTTTTTATCATAAAATATGGCTTTCATTGCCAATCAAAGGATGGATAACAAGAGTTTCCGAAATCAACCAAAGAGGATGCGGAGGTGTGGACATCCATGTCGGTGGAAGGGAGCCCGTTCTATGGGTCTTTGCTCTCCAATCTATAGCACGGTTAGTGTCTCTGGGCTCGAAGAGGATGTTAACGTGTTGCAATTGGCCCAAGAGAGTTCTACAATCTTTTATAATGGGCCGTACAGCCCATGGAACTTCCATTTGGCCCGCCAAGCATTCTACTACTGATAGATTGTCTGAGGATAGTTCAACGTCCCGTACTTCTGCACGTTCCAGATCTGCTCGTGCACTTCTTAGATTTGCTCGTGCGGCTTGCGTTGTCTTCAGCCGAGACAAAGCCTCCTCACAACTTAGGGTTTCGACGATCAAGGTGGAGGGAGCATGAATTTCCTTGACGAAGCCATCCGTGATACAAATCTTAAATGCTCATTATATTAGCATTTTGGTTTTGTGAGTGAGATTTCCTTTTCGTTCTTTTTCACTTTTTGAGGACACACAACAATGCCAATAAACGCTTGGGTATGAAAAAACGATACCCGACCGTACTATTTAGGGCCGCTTTTCGATGTTTCATGCAATAATTTTGAATGCATAGGGTTGTAATTCTCATCGAGATGAGAAAATTAAGTGGTGGCATTCCCTCGGAGGAGGTTGGATGCGCCTCCTGTGCGGCCACAAGGGGTTGGCTTCGTCAGTGAGTGTGTTGCAAGCGCAAAGGGCTCCGCAAGCGTGTGCCCGACACGTGCTTGCCTTTGCAAAATTAATTTTTGCCCCTATCGGCGATTTTACGATTTTGTCCCCCACTTTTTGCCGATGTTACAATTTGGCCCCTTGACTAACCCGACTCAGTTGACTGACGGCTGATCGTTGACCGTTGACAAAAACAACCTGTTGAATTGCACTATAGATTATGTGTAATCTTTTTTGTTCTTTTGTTGTAAAAACAATTTTACATTCCGTAGGCACGCTTATATTCGTAAGGATGGATGAACAAAAGGCGAAACTTATAAGGCTAAAGGTGCGTTTGGTTTAGCATTTTGAAAGTTCATTGGGAAAATACAAGATAGTTTAGCATAAAGAGTTTTGAAGAAATGTAAAGACTGTTTTCTACTTTGAAAAGCGACTTTAAGAGGAATGTTATTTGGTACAAGACACATTTGATAAGCCCCTTTGGTGATTAATCTAAACTTTTTTAATTTTTATTTGTTTAAAATTAAAAAAAATGCTTGCAACTTTTTTAATTTATATTTGATAATAATGTTAAAGATGCAGTATAAACAGTATATTAAAATAAATTTTCTTTTGCTAAAAATTATCAAATGAAAAAAATTCATACTTTTTTTCTCAATTACAAGAAGAATACTTTCATTACAACAAACATGGTAACATATGCTTTAAGGAAAAAAAACTCATTATCCTTAAATTACAAACATGTTTAACTATTTCATAAGTTCATAGCCATTTTATAACGTAAACGTGCTATATCAAATGCTATATCATCATTTAAAGTATTAACATTCTCATGTACATCATCGGAATCCCTTGTATATAAATCGGGCTCCAAATCCACTCTAGCAAAATGTGTATCATTCGTGGCATTTCCTTGTATATAATTGAGCAAAGTTATTGTTGCTATCATAATTTACACTTACTCTGTGTATGGATAACATGGCAAACTCATTAGAATCTTCCACTTTTTTTCAACACGCGTAAGACCTCGTGAGTCACCAACTAAAGGAGCAATTTTCACTTACGGCCGATACTACATCATCATTTGAGGTTCAAGTCTCACTGCTTCCTCCCTTGCCTTAAGTCTCTAAAAGATCAATAAACATCAACACGAGCTACAGCAAATGCACTATAAATTACAGAATTCAAAGATCGAGAATCAAGTGGCTAAAACATTACTTTCAGTACGCAATTTCTATTAGTTTCTCACTATTTTTTTTTTCAGCTGGCAGCCTGAGAGCCATCTGCATCATCTGCTCAAATGAATAAATTTGCATCAAGGAACCAATATGGCCTTGAATGCTTGAGCTAGAACTGCGTGTCCTAGGACTAAACTTGCCTGAAGCTCTTGGTCCTACGATGCTAGAAAATGTGTCGTGGGCTTCAGAATAAACATAGAGCCTAGAGATGGGGAAAATATTTATTGATTTATAATTTTAGTTTGCATGCATGTGATCATATTGAGATTTAGTTTAAATAGATGGAGCAGACTCCATGAATGGTTTGGGGCTGTCAAACTGTTAACTGTTTGACAAAACGCCTGCACCAGATCAAATGCCCTTTTCTAATTGCCAGTATTCATTAGACAACTTTTTCAAGTTCTTGTCACAAGTCCTAGTTTTGGTTGCACTGGACTGATCCGGCGTCTGCTAACAATGGCATGGTGAGTTCAAGTTCACCTTCCGAAACCTCTTTGAAGGCCAGGATTAGACCATCAGTCAATGGTGAAGGATACCCACGAAGAAAGTGCGTTCAGGCGCACACAGGGAACGTAATATTTTATGCTAAACTTTGTCTAACTTGTTCCCAATATCTTTAAATGTTCCGCACTTAAGAAATAAGAGTTTGCTGCCTGTAAGAGAACTCCATGCACAAGAAATTAGTTCGATGGTCTGTTGTTCTTCCATCACGTAATGCTTTTGAGTGTATATGACGCAAAGTATCTCACGAATTCCTTTACCAGCAAAACATATAACAAATTCAAAGTGGCTTTTAGGAAATAGTCATATTTTTGGGAGAGCGAGAGAGAGACTAAGGAAAACGCTGAATGAGCACCATTATCAACCCAAGCAAGGGCGATGGATGACGTCTGTGTGCTTTGCAGCGTATGCAAAGATGGATGACGCGTGCTTTTCAATACAATGTTGGCCGAAGATTTCAAGCCATAACACTCCTATATACGATTGGTCCAAGTCACCTAGCTGACATGCAGATGGAACCTTAACGTACGATCCATATGATCTAATGTTGCATGTGAGTTGGGTCCACCTATAAAGAGTGTAAGCAATACCCCGTTTATGATCATCGCATGATAGATATAGTTTATATCACAAATGTTTGGAAAATTGCAATAAATAAAAACCTTTGATGGAATACATGACACTAATGCTAATTGCTTACGTGATATAATCGTCACATGGAACACTTTACTGAGCGGCATAATCACACACCAAAGTAAAAAAAAATAGATATAAAATTCTTTTTCAATTATAGTGAGTAGATTGATCAGCAGTGAAAACTTAAAAACAACGAATGAAGAACAAAAAGTTGATCAAACAATAACGAATCTATAGTTAACAATTGGTAGGCCCATCAAAATAAGTCATAAATTCATATATGACCCATTTAAAACATAAATGAGGCATACATTGATCACTTACATCTTGAAGAAACTATTTATATGGATTTAAAAATTGAAATCCTAAAACAAATGGGTCTTAAATGGGTTGGACTTTGAACTCATTTCCAACCCAAGGCTCACACTCTCTCTTTCCCTCTTTAGCCAGAAAAATATTTATATTTTTCTTTTTCTTTTTCTTTTTCTTTTTTCCTCCATCCTCCTTAATTGGTGGTCGGCACATTGACAACCGATGATTCGCCAAGCCTCACCTATTTGGTGAGACTTGGTGAGGCTTGAGCCTTGCTCTAGCGAGGCCGAAGAAGAAGCAAAAATAAAAAGAAAAGAGAAATAATTAAAAAATAAAAAAAATTACAAATAATTACAAATTCAATTTTTTCAAAATGAAAAAGAAAAAATATTAACAGGAGTCATGAATGAAAATTTAATTATATTTTTTATACAAGATAGCAGAAAGCATTTTCTAATTTACTTTCAGATTTCAAGCAAAAACCAAAAAATATTATAATTTTCATTAAAAAATACTTCTTGAAACATATTTTCCAAGAAACAAATGAAAACTTACATTAGATTTTTATTACATGAAACTATTTTAGTAATACCATTTTTTTAAGAAAAATCATAAGGAATAAGCTTTCTTAGATTTAGTTAAATGGGTCCGGTATGGGTTAGAAATGGGTGGGGTCGGGTATAGGTCAAAAATTTTATACTACCATAAATTAGTCATAAACGGGTTAAATTGGTCAATTTAGGTTAAGCAATTTATGATCGGACCCAAACTTAATACAATACCTGTTTGACAAGTCCAACAAATGGAGATGCCTATATGGATTTCATTTTGGATAGCGTATGGCCATTTAACATGAGACTTATGGGGCACTCCAGCGAGACTTTAGACCAGGCAAGCCGAGCTCACCACAAGGACGATCAGACAAATCTATTTGACATCAAAGGAAATCAAACCAACGCTTGACCAAGTTCAGTTATATATCAAAAGTACTACTATTGATTCAATATTGATGAGCCAATCAATCTAACAAGTTTCCGTTGTTTCCCATTCATGCATTTCCATACTTAGTTTGGAGTCTCCATCCTTCTATTTTAAAGAAGTACCGTCCAATAGGTAAAAATATCATTTTTTTTTTTTTAAACATTGTTATCCATAACATCGCTTCTATTTCCTCTTCCTGAAAATAAAACGACTCTTTCAAATTGTGAGATTTCATTTTATAACCCATGATCGCATGATAATAAAATCATACCTTCTTTGCTCATATCACAATTCCTCCACTCATGTTAACCTTGGAAGGCCGGCACATCTGGCACCATATAAGTGGAGCCTAACTAATGTACTTGGGCGTGACGACTTTAACCAAAATTTTCAAAATTTTCTTTTCTTTCAGAACAAAAGGACAATGTGTGTCCATCACTTTCATTAAAAGAAAAGTTTTCCTAAGCAATGGATAGAAGATACAGAGTTTGGAATTCCATACCAAACAATGAAACTAGAAACTTACATCATGTCATTTTTTCTTCTCAAATGACCGATCAACCAAAGTTACACATATTTTATTAGTAGCTCATCCTGAATGGCGAATTATCCTTCAAGTCGACCTTAAGCCCTGGGATCAAACTCACAGTTGCCATGATCGACATCACAAGACAGGCCATGCTCAGCATTTGCAGGGATACCCATTTAGTGCTCCATCTGGGAATCTGTTTCTTTCTAATATACATCTCGACAGGAAAATAGACCATTAGAGGCCAAAATCCCAAGCTGATGATATTCAGGATATCGTTGAAGACGAACGGGAATAGCATCGATATCACAGTGGTCAAAATCACGAAAACCGTCCTCCAAACAAGCCTAAAGGGCTTCATGTTGTATTGGCCCAAGCCCGGTACCGGGATCTTTACCTCTTTAGCGATGAGTTCACTACGAGGCCATCTCTGATCGACCTGTTTCTCGACGAAGGCGAATATCGGCTGGCTGCTAATTTGGTATGCTCCAACAAGACTGATCACCGTAGCAGCATTGGCAATATCAAGAAGCCAGAATGGCTTGTCGAAACCCAAGCTGATCAGAAAATTTTGTGGAGTGTCGTCACCGAAAACAGCATAGCCCATGCAGCCACATAGCATGTAGATAGAAGTCATCACCACGGTGCTCAGAGAAATAGCCTTCTTCATGGTCTTTACTTCTGATGGTGCAGATCCGATGGTATCCTGCCAAAGATAAAAGGAAAAACAAGGTATTTCCATTCTGTTCTATCCACTCTTAACCATTTCCTTCGTTTTTGAACCGATGGAATCATGGAATCATGTCTTAGTACCTGAGTTTCAATAAGGATCTCAGAAAATGAGTATGCTGAGGCGATATTTCCAAGAGCTTGGAAACAATTCCATATCTTTTGGGTATCAGTCGCATCTCCATCGCCTATTACTTTAAGACTACCCTTGAGACTTCCACTAGCTGCTCATCAAGGAAAAAAATTTGCTGGAACCAAGTTCTTATTTATGATATTGGAGATATAATCTCTTGAAATTTCTTATTGGCCATCTGTCTTTAGATAAAGGAAGAAACCTGTACCTGCAACTTGGGCAATTCCTAGGCCAAGACCAATTAAAGAGTAAACTCCGAACATGACAGCAGCCACAATAGAAAGCCACCATATTTGATTGAAATCCGGAATTTGAGACAGCAGAATCTCTGTGATGCCGAACGTTATCATGTACGGATTACTCAAAATGTTGCATGAGTACTCCCAGTCAGTCTCGTGGATGCAGTTCGCATATTTTTATCGCCCTTTTATTGGAAAGAGGGAACGTGTATAATATTGCATCAGCCAGGTTATATAAGAAACAGTAGAACTGGAACTTCATTGCGGTCTGCTAAATAAATTTGTCGAGAGTTTGGGAAAGTAGAATTGTACTCACATCATGCTGAGAGATGCTTTAACGATACAGCCAATGGCGTTTCTGAATAGGGTCATATATTGAAGAATACCACATGCTTTTGCCTTTGCTCCACCTGAGAATAGAACCTTGGAAATGTTAATATTCTAAGAATGTAGAGTCACTATTATCACCTAATTAAAAACTTACGCAACTCCATTTGCGAAAAATTTGTAGACATATGTTAATGGGAAATTCAATTAAAGTGCAGAAGTCAAATAATGAGAAGCAACAACATGGCGATGGAATTCCACACCGAGGATTGAGTCAACACAGTCCGTGTAAGTGGAGTTACGATCGCCGGTCCTGGAGTCGTTGGTGCAGTAACAATCGGAAAGGAGGCGAGAGGTGTAGTAGCCCACAAAGGAGAACAAGAGCATCACAGCAGGCCCTGCAATCCAACCCAGCTGAGCAATGTCCCATGCCCGCGAAAGCACTCCCGGTCCTACCATCACTGCTATTATGTTTGCACTCGCCGTCCATAAGGTCCCTGAGCGGTCGACCGACAAAGTCCAATCAACTCTTGACGATCGGAAAACTTTAATTGTCTCTTAAGTTAGTTATCCACTAATTTATCAAGACTAATTTATCAAGGAATTACACTTGAATTAAATCATATCAAACTCTTAGTCATAAAACAAAAAAATGTATATTTTGCAAGGCTGATGTATTAAACTTTTTAGTAAACAAGTATCAAAGAACTAGACAATATAGTATAAGAAAGATAAGGGTCATTACCGGTTCTTGGGTGGTCTTCATCGTCGGATTTTCTGGAGACACTTTGAGAAGGCATATCAATGGACATGTCACCAACTTTGTGGTCGTGCTGGTGGTGGTTATAATTGTTCTCGGAGGCAGCTTTTCCACTAATCTTTAGTGGTCCCAAAAAAAAGAAGTAAATAGCAATTTTCAGTAAGTTGTGCGTGTAAATATTAAATTATGTCTTGCCGAGTGAAAGGAACTTGAAAATTACATCCAACAGAGGCCATGTTGTTTCAATCTGGATTTTTTCCAGTTATACTGGAAAGTTAAATTAATACTAAAAGAATTAAAATCGGTGGAAAGTGGGTGTTTCTTTGATTTGCGCACCTGCCTGAAAACCAAGAGCTCAAAACAGAGAGAGATAGGTGCGGCAAAAGAGTGAAACAAGTAGTGAGAGTATAGTTGGGAGTAGACCCGTCAAATGGGTGTGTCGGGTCGGGTTTCGGTCGGGTCGAAAATGGTCCGACCCATATTGACCCATTTAACCCATTTTGACCCATATTCATGTAATGTAGATCTAGTGACCCATACCCGACCCATACCCGACCCGACATATATTGCTAAAAGCCATTATTATTGTAGAGAAACCTAAACTCATCCTAAGCTCTATGTTAAATAAATAAAACTTCAAATCAAATTAAAAAAATTAAAAAATAGTAAATAAAATAAAAATGTAAAAAACCTATAAATTGAAATATTTTAAAAGAATTTCACCAATTAAATATATTTTTGTAAAAAACCTATAAATTGAGATGGGGTGGAGGTGAGCGGCGGAGTGTCACGGTCACTGGTAGGTCACCACCACTCATCGAGCTTGAGGATGACTCAAAGAAGAAAAACATGTTTTACAGTTAGGTTAAAAATGGGTCACAATGGGTTGTAAATGACTCATACATTCTATAATTGGGTTAAAAATGGATTGAAAATGTGTCACACATTCTGACCCATTTTCGACCCATTAAGATAAAACATGATTCACAATATGGGCCCATGACCCATCTTGACGCTCCTAGGTCTACCTAATAACTCACTTGACCCATATTTAACTTTCACTTGACTCATATTTGATCTATATTTAACTTTCACTTAACCCATTTAACTAAAAATGAGTCATAATATGGGTTTATGACCCATTTTGACACCTCTAGTTGGGAGAGAGATGGTAGTACTTAGAATGGAGGGAGAGTAGGGATTGAAGGGTGCATACTTACCATGTACGTGTTGGAAATTAATTAAAACTGATTTTGTTAAAGGACACCGCCTCTTGATTCTTAAGCAGCAAGAAAAGAAGGATGCAGAAGCATCATGAGCTATCTAAGAAAGAAGAGTTGCAGCAGAAGAAAAGTTCAACTTGCTAAGAATTGTGTGCGCAATTTCCTCCACCGACTGAGAACTCATGGTCAAAAGCAAAAGGGGCTCATAATATATTATAAAATATGTTGAGAAGTGTCTGGACTTCTGGCTTTATCAAGCACAAGTTGTCAACTTTGATGAAGGAACGAGAACGGAAAGCCAACCTGTCTTCTTCTCATTGAGTCGGTGGAGTCCAGGCGGTGGAGTGCAGACGGTGGACTTGCCTATAAATATAGATGTAGTTCATTAGTCATTTGTATGCAGATAGAGTGAGTTTTAAAAGGCTAAGAAGAGAGAGAGAATAGGGAGGCTAGAATACTCAACAGAGAGAGCCATAGGGTGAGCCTCAGAGAGTTGCTCTGTGTGAGCAAGTTGTTCCTCAGTGATCGAGAGGAAAGGTTATAGTGTTAAGTTTGTATTAGTGGTGTGTATTTGTATAAAAGCCTACGCAAGGCCTTTGAAAATTATTGTCTCTCTTTTGTGTTATTCTCTCTCCACTAAATCCTCCAAAGCTATTTGTTATCCTTTTGGTTCCAACAATTGGTATCGGAGCTAGGGTTACATACCCAACAGTACGGACTTAGGATTCATAGAAGGTATGGAAATAGTGTTAAAAAGAAAATTTTCATTATGAAAACTCACATGAATCTAGTGCATATGATGATTTCTTTTATATTGATAGTTAATTTCGTCTGTCAAAGAGCATGTTTTCTTATTATTCTTTCTTGGCCGACGAGGGAAACAGTATGCTAAATTGCTATTTTCAGCGATGTATGGAAGTTCACACAAATATTGGAGTAAATGGATGTTCATCCACAAGGTGGCCACTCATTGGATAATATTTGCAAATAAAATAAAGTAGAAATTATTAATCTCCTCATTCCTTCAAAAATTTAAGAGGAGAACCATTGGTTGTATCACATTATAAAAAAGAAAAAAGAAAGAAATCTTTGAAAATAAATGAAAAAGAAAGAAAATGGAATAAGGAAAGAATCAAGTGACAGGAAGGCCCAACGAGTACGTCTACCTCTTCATTCCCACATTTCCCCTTTCAATCCACTATCTCTCACAAAAAACACTCCTCGTGTGAAATTTGGCATGTAGCTCTAAATTTACTAGAGCCTTTTTTTATTGGGTCGAATACTAGAGCTTATTTACTAAGTCATTTTATTATGACGGCTTCTAATGTAAAAGAAATAAATCCACGCATAAAGTAAGAGTTGATTGGGTATTATCAAGTACTGTATTATACATAAACACTCAGATTGGACGGAGTAATTGCAGAGGAAAAGATTAAATGATTATAAGTAGAAATAAAAGAAAGGACCAAGATAAAAAAAAAAAAATCATAATGACGTAAATATCCTTTATGGATTTCTAAGACCTAAGATAAAAGAACAAGTTAGCAGAAATAAAAATTATTTTATTTATTTATACACAAATCCCTCTCAAATGTAATAATTAACCAGACCTTTTCTTATTTCTCCTAATCCCTCTTACTCCTTTTCATCCGATCGTTTCCCTCCATCGAAACACGATTGTAATTTTAGAACCATTTCCCTTCTCTCATTATCCCTTCTGAACTTATATGTTGGAGAATATTTTAAAGACCAAAAGACCACGCATACAACTGTTTCACCGGTTTCCTCCTTTCTTGCTTCTCTCAGTAAGATATTTGCAGCTTATTTGAGCACATAAACGTTCACTTGTTATCATAAATGTGATCCAGAACAACAAATAAAAGGCACAGTGTCATGGCTTTGATCCCCTGATGGGAGTAGAAAGGAAATGCCAAGTGCATTTAAGGTTATCATAAAGAGCGGTTATATTACAGACGTATAAACGGCAAAACAGAACATCGCTCAAGAATTTTGAGCAAAGGTCTTCAAACACCAAATCTATCATCAATATCATGAATAAGAACAAATTAACAAGAGTGAGGACTAATTATATATACCATTCACCTTAATTATTTGCAACCTTTCCCGCAACCAAGGGCAATTAGAAAGGAAGAAAAACCAAAGATGGGTTGAGAAAACCAACAGCTGCACTCTTGACGGTATGAACCTTCAAGCGCATATATAGGAGACAACTAATGTGACAATCATCTCCGATTATATATAAACTCCCCTGGGTACTATTATTATTAATTTTTCCTTTGATTTTTTCAATTGTGAAATTTTGACAACTCTTGAAAAAGATATAATGTGAAACTTACGAATTTTTCAAATTAGTTAAAGAATCGGAATTAAACCGTCGCAAGTCATGACTCATCCATTGCATATATTGTTAGAGATACTAATATAAAATATTCATTCTGTTATAATTGTGATACTTTGACTACTCTTGATAAAGATGTAATGTGAAACTTACGAAATTTTCATATTGATTAAAGACTCGGTACTAAACCACGTCTCAAGTTAAGACACAACATCATTCATTGCATATATTTTTTATGTAATTTAATGCTCTAACTCAATAGATTTGCGTAGCATAATTCTTCTTACAGTCACTCTCGTTACTTTCACTGTCAAAACTATAGTGTGAATTACCGAAAGTGAATTGAAAAGCATGCCTTGCTATAAAAATTTTCCCTTTCATCCGACATGATTTAGTACATTTTCGTTCGGTGATACAAGACTAGCGGTCCATATTGCGTATCTAACATTGTACTAACTTCCCCGTCATGGCATGGTACTGCCCGGCCAGTTGGAGCAGATCATATGAAGGAATTACACTTGGATAAAGCATGTTAAACTGTTACTTCGAGTACAAAAAATGTATATTTTCGCATGGCTGATTTTTTTCAAACTTGTGGTAAGTAGTCATGAATTAGACATTAAAATAGAAGAAGATAAGGTTGATTACCGGTTCCTTTGAGGCGGCCATCGTCATTGAAGGAGTCGGAGCATTTGGAGACATTCTGAGGAAGGGTTTTAATGGAGGTGTCACCAACTTGGTGTGGTGGTGGTGGTTTCAGATTTTCCTCGTGGCAGCGTCCTCACCTCCTTTAATGTCCCGAAGAACAACCAAAAAAACAAAAACAGAGAGACGGAGACAGAGAAGGAAATAGCAATTGTTAGTAAGTTGTGTGGGTGGAAACTAAATTCTGTCTTAGCCAAATGAAAGACTTCAGGGACCATGTCCCTCTTGAAAGTTTAATTAGCACTAACCGAATCAAAATCCGTGGGAAGTGCCTGTATCTACCTGTCTGAGGTTGCCTTGTGTTCTCGCGCGCCACGGAGAGAGAGAGACACAGACAGAGACACAGACAGAGACAGAGACAGAGACAGAGACGGCTGTGGAATTGCAAGGAGTAACCAAACCTTTTCCATTTATGAGATGAACACGGCAACGTTGACCATGGGTCCATACTTGCCGACCTTCTTCATTTTCTTTTTGCTATTATATTCTTTTTCCCAGAAGGCAGGTGGAAACCGGAAAGAAGACCCTAAGAGGGCTTCTCAGTCTCCCAAACATATGTAGAGCGAGAGAGGGAGGGAGGGAGAAGCGTGCAAGACCTAACAACTTAAGAAATTGTCATATCAGTTGAAGAGTCAACACGCAACCGCGTCTCAAGACACAACGTCATCCATCGCATCGACTGCTAGAAATTCGAATTTTGATAATGGAAATTGTTCCATTGGATCATGAAACATAACATAAAATCTTGTGGTTAGTAAGGTAATGAGAACTCTGTACCTTGAAGAACCTAAGGTCCCAATCATCCGAAATTAGCATTACTAACTTTATAATAAGTTATTAGGCACTTAGAAAGTAAATCTTTTGCCGTGTGAATTATCTGTCCATATTTGATGTTGGATACGGATTTAGATCTGTATGCAAGAATCCATGATACTTCATTACCACAATAAGAATTTCAAAAGAACGATAACATTAATAAAAAGAGATTTCAAAATATCCTCAAGATATTAGAAAAAACTTATATCCTTTTGGACACAATGGTCACCCCAAAAATTTGCATTGGCATGGTTTTCTCGCTAAGCTAAACAATAATTGCGCGTAGCACTATTCCTGTTTTGTCTTGATAGAACGTGGTGTTTTATATTTTGGCGCTATTTGTAGTTTTCAATGGTTGCCAAAGATCACCTTCCCCGAAGTTTCGAAATATCCTTAAGATATTAGAAAAAACTTATATCCTTTTGGACACAACGGTCATCCCAAAAATTTGCATTGGCATGGTTTTCTCACTAAGCTAAACAATAATTGCGCGTAGTACTATTCCTGTTTTGTCTCGATAAACGTGGCGTTTTATATTTTGGCGCTATTTGTAGTTTTCGATGGTTGCCAAAGATCACTAAGCTAAACAATAATTTTCCTGACCTTGTAGTTTTCGAAATCCTTATGTCCTTCAATCCTTGTCGGTAATATCAGTTTGCGTACATTTAATACTCAGGGACCCCAATAAATTGCCTGCGACACGGGGCATAGGCAAAATGGACCTTGACTTGACTAAATTATAGTAAAAGATGACCCAGGTTTGATGGTTTATTGGAGCATCTACAAGGTCAGGAAAATTATTCAAAAATTTCTAAATTCATTACGTGGTTATCAATTCAGCCATGATTTTTTTTTTTCATTTGACTAATTTAATTTTAAATATTTTTATAATTTTTTAATATAATCGATCTGGCAAATTTAGATGGAGAAATTCTAGTGTGCAGGTATAGTAATCATAAAAAGGCAGATTTCACCAATCATGAGTGACTCCTCTGGTCATTGTAGATGCTCCTGTTTCCCCCGTCCTCCACTGGACCTTTGCACATTTAATGTTTCTAAAATAGACTACTTTTATGAGGTTTCATACCTCAACGAAGATAGTAAGATTTTAGAAATTCATTTCTCACTTATGAATTCATATTCTACATTTGCTAAGCTCTACCCTTTCTTTCTCATCCGCTCCAACAAACGAATATCTCCTCGAGAAGTTAAAGAATATGTTCAATCTTCCAAATTTGACTAGCGTCTTATTTCTACAACCTTACAAGAACATTTTGTTAGTGTAAATCAAAGCCATGAGTAGCTCACAAAACCTACATTTGACAATAAATTCTTGCGCAACTCCCCTTAGTTACATATTAGTGTGTTGTGCCTGTGCTCTCTTATGGGATAAGAGGCATCTTATGTTAGTGTTTCATCCGTTTAGGTTCCTGTAAAAATCTTTCAGTGAACAGTGCATTTCAATTTTATTATAGGGGATTCATGTTCTATTCTGAGCATGGACAGAGAATATCAAATGCAAATGCGAATTTTATTCCAAACTTGTATATACAATCCCAGGTTCTAACTCAAACTATGTCAAAATTTAATCAACAACATAGCTTGTTTAGGTGTGTAGCTAGAATTTAGTCAATAGCAATATTTCTGGATAGAGAACTCCATGTCGAAATTTAATCGACGACACTAAGTTGATGGAACAACATCAGAATCTAATTGATGATGCTGAACCGAATAGAGATACACACCGAAATCTAATCAACGACGGGAATCAAAAAGACTACAGCTAAAACACAATAAAGTAAAGATAAAAGTAAATATAATTGTTGTGATATTCAGGGGTTCTTGGTTGTGTAGCTTGTGGTATTTATAATGGAACTTAGTTGGTTGCTTTCCTTGAACAGCACTCTTGATTTTTCCTACGTTTTTCTTCTTTTATTGACCACCTTATTCATAGCCGACCACCTTTTGACTTGTCAACGACGCTTGCAATACTTGCCTATCAAGTAAATAATTGCTTTCACATTTTATTGCGTCTTACTCATAGCAATTATTGTTGCTTGGAATTTAATGCCAGTTTTACTTAAATTTCAAATCCAACCTATTATACTCATAGCATGACACGTGGCAATTAAGTATATTGCCATTGACTCAAGTATATCCGTCCAAATTCTTGTCGACACCCAGCTTCAAATCCTTTCAAGAATACTAGCGGTTCCATGTTCCTTCAAGTAAAACGGGGTGTATTGTTCCTTTTTTATGCCTTCATGAACAGCACGTGATAGCAAATATTTTTGGGTGTCAACAATTAGGAAATCATTTTTTTCCTCTTTGATATATGGAAGGAAAAAGAATGAAGCAAATGAATAAGAGCGTCTGTGCCAAACAGTATCTATTTCTATTCTTTTGTTCCCCAAAACAAGAAAAAAATATAAATCCATTTGGTAACATTTTTTGTTCCCGGAAATAAATTTGTTCACGAGAATAGATTTGGAACAAAATCAAGAAGGAAAAAAAGTTGATTTTTTGTTCCTAGAAACAATTCTAGAATCAAGCCTTTCCCTTTTCTTTTCTTCTATTCCTTTTCTTTTCTTCTTCCTCTAGCCGGTTGCTAGCCTCAACAATGGCCAACAATCAACCAGACGAGAGCCAGAGACCGCTGGAGCCTTGTCATGGTTGAGCAAGGCTTGGCCTCGCTGGGGGCTGGCTAGGGCTAAAGGAAGAGGAGGAAGAAGAAGAGAAAAGGAATAAAAAGAGAACATATAATAAAACTATTTTAAAATTAAAAGAAATTCTAAGTCACAAAAAAATCGATAGTTGTACCAAACGCATTTCTATTCCGGGAGTATAGATTTTGTGTAGTTACTAAACGCCTTCAAATGCTCAGAAACTCGTTTAGGGAACACAATAAAAAAAAACTATTTGTAAGTAGAAATTGTTCTCGGGAATAAAATGGTTACCAAACGTACCTAAGTAGCCTCAACTCATGAGTAAGCTGGGCCAGTCCTATATTAGAATCTGGCCTTGAGTGCTTGAGCTAGAACAGCGCGTCCTTGGACCAAACTTGCCCAAAAGCCTTAATCTCACATTGCTGGAAAATATGTTGCGGGCTTCATAATCACTAAAAGCCTAAAGATGGGGAAAAAGATATATCATATCTTGTTAATTTTGGTTGCGCTATCTAAACTGGCATTTGGGTTCTGCTAGCAATGGCATGGTGAGTTCAAGTTGACATTCCAAGACCTCTTTTTAGGCCTGGAATACCCCATCAGTCAATGGTGGATACCCATGAAGAAGATGCATTCGGGTATGAAAGGTCAGGGAACGTAATCTTTGATGCTAGCAATGGCATGGTGAGTTCGATGGTTTATTGTTCTTACATCACTTAATGCTATTGAGGGTAAAGTAAATAAAGTATCTAACGAGGTCCGTTCCCCGGAAAACATGGAAAGGTCCAACGTGGCCAATAGTCACATTGAGTTGGCTGCTGATGCATTTTTTTTTCTGGGAAGAACCCTTTCATAATAATGAAAAGCTTTTCAGTGTGCCAAGAATTATTTATCCACATCTGTAATCAATCTCCTCATCTCATGAAGGAAGATGGAAGTGAGAGGCGGCGTCCTTTACGACAGACTGATAAGGTGCACAAGGAGACATAAAGGGCTCACCACCAGCTTCTTCTAGCAGAACTAGTAGGTTACCTGAGGCTTTCAGAAAGTATCGAGGCACATGATACCTAAAGAAAGAGATTAAAATAAAACGAAAGCAATGCTTGAGAGGGATATATAATTCGAATCTATATAAACAGGAGAGAGTATGCAACTTTATGATGCCTAGCTACTTGCTAATCAAAAACTTTTGTGTTAACTTATCTCTGATGGACTATGAATTGTCTTGCAATGTGTTCCACTTGACAGAGCTGATGTGAAAGTTCCATACATATTTTATCACGTTCTGGATAGGGATTTTAATCCTCGCTATGCATGTAAACTATCCTATTATTTTGGCAATCTAAGGTTTCTGGATTCCTATTACTTTTGTACTCAACAATTTAGTTAATAGATTAGCTTTGAATCTTAGAGTTTGTTCCGTATAATGGTGGCTGAACGATACCTGTGTTATGTTGTGCTTTAATTGTGCTATGAAGTGCTCTACTAGTGTTTTTGCTACTAAAAATTTTAAATCAGCTTCCTAAAAGCAATTGCAAGTTTTCACAGTTGAGTATACTACATTTGTGAAGTTTGCTTGACAAAAAATTGGCAACATCCATTTTCACAGTTTTAGCTGTTGGCAAGAAGCTATACGAAATGCCCTCTCAATCTTTTTTTCCTGCTTCACATTTAATTATGATCTTATAGATAAAGTAAATGACAGGACTGCCGTAATATGAATATCTTTCTTTGTGCTCCCAATGCAAGGATAAAGATAAAGGTGAGATATGTGTTTAGACGTGCAATAAACTGAGAGTGGTGTTTTTTGTTTCCCATTCAGTTTATTAGGGAACTAGGGGCCTCAAGCATGGATAAATTTGAAGGGATGTCTCTTGTTTCCAAGGTGTCCAATGTTCAGCCTTCTGTTTCACTATTCTTCCATGCTTTCACTGAGTAAAATCCTGTCATTATATCTCCTATCCTCTCCTGGCAATGAGAGAATAATGCAAAAATCGAAATAATGTAACTTCATGACTAAAGTGGATGACTCTAACGTACAAACATTGGGATGGATTTCCTTTTGCTGTACGGAATGAAACCCTGTATCGGCCAAGACTTTGTCCATTCACCCAAGCTTCTCCCTTTGACGTGGTTGAAATATTTAATGCAAGTGGTTTGCTGCCCTCTTGATGGCCCAGATTAGGCTTTCTCAAACAATAGGATTGGGAGAGCGACTCACACACGGGAAAACAAAACAAACAGAAATTTCAGCACTGTGCAAGCTCAGGAGAACAGTCGTATCTTTGTCGATACAGATCAGATCGACCTGATTCCAAAGCCAAATGAACGAAGACTTCTGGATCTACAATTTCTTTGTTTTGGGTTTTCTGAAATAAGCACTGTAAGATGGTAGAATTTGGGTTGGAAATAACGAACAGAACAGGAAAATATAGAAACTTCATTGGTTGCTCTTCTAGGCCTCCAAGGAAGTTGAGGGAGCACCAATTCTTCTAGATCAATGACTGCAACTCTTCAAGGATGCAGATTTCGAAAGCTCTGACTCTTCAAGGACGGAGTGAAAACTCTTCTAGGTTTTCAAGGGTATGAACTCTACAAGGTTCACGATACTTGGTTCAAAAGCAAAGTTTTTCATTCATCAAAAGTCGTCTCTCTTCTACAAGAAATTGGATGGCTTATATCGTCAAAGAAATAAAGACAGAGCATTAAAACTAGGAGAAATAGTAAAGAGCATAGAAACTATAAACTAGTAAAAGCATCATGCGGGCTCCCAAGGTGTCTTTCAAGCTTCTGGGATGGACTCAAGATATCGATACGGCTTCTCAGTTTCATCAAGCTTGAATGCGGGCCGATCTTCTTGGTCGAGAGAGCTGGTCTTCAATGCGGGCTGAATCACCTCTGGTGCATCAATATAAGTCTGCAAAGCAGTATGATATGAGCTCATAATGATGAACAAACAACTTCATATGTTCTAAGCATTTTTTTTTTGTCACTTGTTTATTGAATAGACCTCAGTTTTCATGCCAACTGCAGATTTTTATTACAAAAACTTGCAGGATTGATAATCAAAGTTTGAATTAGTTTTCTCCTCCATCAATGATAGTACCTCATTTTTTTAAGTGAATGACAATTAATCAAGTTGCAGGAGAAAATGATAGCACAAGTTAATCCCTGCCCCATATTTTTGTTATAACAACATTTGACCTCTCTCATTCATGATTCATTAATTTTGCTCCTCTTGTTTGACACAGACATATATAGACCTGCAAGATATTATCCCATTTATTGGCATTACTTTTAACTTCATATAAGAAGGGAGCACGTGATTTACCTTGTACCAAGTAAGTGACTGGTTCACCGTTGTTACATAGCTCCACTCAACATGTGCCCAGATTTTGTTCACTGTATATTTCTAACTCCTGACCGAGTAGTCCCACCTTACATAAGCGATAATAAAATTATTAGCTATCGATTGTTACCTTTTACGTTGTAAGGAGTGATATATTATTGTCCTCTTTTACTCTGCTGTTGTATACTTGCTCATATAAAAGTATCCCCATGGATAGCGTGTGAAATTGTACGACTCATCGAGTGCGCCAGATCTCCAACTCGGCCAATCCAGCATATCTTCTCTCTGGGAATGCTCCCGAGTCCTTGGTGATGGATTATGTCAGTTGCCACGTAAATTTTGCAAAATTACTGGATCTGAAAAGTTTGAGCAAATACTCATTGGTAGTCCAACCATTACGCTGAATAAGGAAATGTTATTCATCTGATTGTCCAGCACAATTTTGGTCTCCATGGTGAATTTTTTGACATCGTGGCTTCCATTTCCCGCTCCTAAATCAGCAATAGGAAGCTTAGACGTTTTGTTAAGTGAATCTAGACTGCAGAATCCTTTTTGCTAACTATTTCAACTCTGTATTGAAATTTTCATCCATATCTTCTCGCAAATTAGGGACTTACATAAATCTGTCATTGGTCTCAATATGACTTCATATTTTGGTCGAATGGTCTCAATATGTCTTCTCTCAGCTGTTTACTGCTATTCAAACGTATGTCATAAGAGAGGCTGCAAATGAGTCTTTTCCCTGTAAGATCACTTACCCATGTACTCATTGTTAACAAAAGCATGTATAACATTGTTGATATTTGCGGAAACATGTGTTTGTGTGTGTGTGGAATATGGCTAGGAAATAAGGATTTTTTTTTTTGAGAGGATTATTCGGCAAAGGAAGCACAACGGAAAAATAAGAAAACTTCTATTATTTGGTGGGTAATACAAGGAAACTTCTATTATTTGGTGGGTAATGCAAGGAGAAGGGTCCCGTGGTGGACGAGTTGGTTCACGCTCTGACCCCTCTGCCGAAGGGTAGGAGTTCAAAACTCCTCGCCCCCATTGTGCGACTTAAGTGGGGTACCTAGGAGGTGGGCCACCAGCTAGTACCCCCCGGGTTTACGTCGCCGGCTGCCGGCTGTACGACGGTTCCCGGGCATCAAAAAAAAATACGGAGAAGGGGCTGAAGTTGTTGGTCTGTTGGGTGGTCTTAAGTGGATGTCCCCCTAGCCTATTTATAGGCATGCATCACCGACTTCCCATTAGGGGTGTGCATGGTCCGGGTGGGCGGTTCCCACCCTAGAACCGGGAACCGCCCACTAAGGACCGGTTCCAAAAAATTGGATCCGGGAACCGCCCGTTGGTTCCATGGATCCACCCGAGAACCGGACCGCCGGTCCGGTCCGGTTCCCGGGTGGATCTATGGAACCGGTCTTACAAGCGGGCGAAGAAAAGAAGCTCCACTGGACACGTATCAAAAAGATGGTCTATTTAGAGATTTCGCAAATGTTCTCGCGCTTTTTTCTTTACCTCTCTTGGTAGGTTGCCTCAAATAGAACAATAAAAATTATAAACATGGGGCTTCAAAATTTTAATTTTTTTCAACTAAAAAATTATTTTTTATAATAAAAATTAATATATATATTATTATTATAATACCGGTCCGGTCCGGATGGGTGGGCGGGCGGATCCGCCCATGGAACCGGGAACCGGACCGGTCCCTTTAGGAACCACCGGTTCCGGACCGGTCCGGTCCGGTTCCGGGCGGTCCGGGCGGTCCGGGCGGTTCCCGGTTCTTTTGCACACCCCTACTTCCCATGCAAAAATCTCTGGTCAAAAGTCAGATTTTTTTTCTGCTCTCATCTCTGCCATTTGCAGAGATAATTATCATGGATTCTTCTACAAAATTAGTAGACTCTAGCCACCTAAGTGATAGATAATTTGTAGGATTTTTCTAGACTTTCCTAGAAAATGTTTATACTAGATAATTCTAGAAATTGGATTAACATTTTAACACTCCTCCTTGATCCAATTTCGTGATACTCCAAGCATTCTTTGTAACGTCTCGAACTTGACTAGCGGTAGTGCTTTAGTAAATATGTCAACAACTTGATCCTCGTTCTTGCAATATTTGAGCTCAATCTCTCCATTGCTCTACACCTCTTGTATAAAGTGATATTTGATATTGATATGTTTGGTTCTTCCATGGAAGACTGAATTCTTCGATATGGTAATTGCAGACTTGTTGTTGCAAAGTATTAGAGTCAGTTCTATCTATGCTTCTCTAATGTCTTCTAGAATTCTTCGAAGCCATACTGCTTGACTGGTGTTCATAGCAGCTGCAACATATTCAACTTCTGCAGTAGAATGTACCACCGAGTCTTGTTTTTTGGATGTTCATGAGAATATTCCAGACCCCAATGTGAATGCGTAACCAATAGTGCTCCTTTTGTCATCAGTTGATCCAGCCTAGTCACTATCAGTATAGCCAATGAGCTTGGTGCTTGCTCTTGGCTAATACCAAATGCCGTAGTCTATTATTCCTCATAAGTACCTAAGAATTCTTTTGGCAACTCCAAGATGAATTTGACTAGAACTTTGCATGAACCGTGACAATAGACTTGTCACATACATAATGTCCGGTCCTGTCGTAGTGATATATAGTAGACTACCAATCAAACTTCTGTAGAGGGAAGCATCAACTTTTTCCGCTCCAGCTTCCTTTAGTAGTTTCTCATTTGTCACAAGTGGTGTCACAACTATTTTGCAATAGTTCATCTTGAATTTCTTTAGGAGGTTCTCGGTATATTTCTTCTGCGAGATAAAGACTCCTCCATTTTGGTCGATCTTGATGCCAAGGAAGTAGTGCATCAAGCCCAAGTCCGTCATCTCGAATGTCTTCATCATTTCTTCTTTGAATTCTTGAATCATCACTTCATTGTTCCCTATATATATGAGATCATCTACATACAAAGAGACTATGAGTGTGTTGGACTTACCTTGGGTCTTGATGTAGAGCGTTGGCTTGCTCATGCTCCTCTTGAATCCTTGCTTGGTGAAGTATTTGTCTATTCTGCCATACCATGCTCGTGGTGCTTGTTTTAATCCATAAAGAGTTTTTAAGCTTCAAAAACTTTTGTTCTTGCCCTTTGACAATAAAGCCTTGTGGTTGTTCCATATATATTTCTTCTTGAAGATATTCATTTAGAAATGTTGATTTCACATCTAATTGATAGATCCTCCATTCTTTTTGTGCTGCTAGGGCTATGAGTGCCCGAATAGTATCAAGGCGAGCAATAGGAGCGAAAGTTTCAGTATAGTCGATACCCGATTGTTGCAAGTATCCTTTCGCCACAAGCCTTACTTTATGCTTCTGGATAGATCCATCTGCATTAAGCTTCGTCTTGTAGACCCACTTGACACCAATGATCTCTTTGTCTTTAGGGCGATCGATGAGCTCCCAAGTTTTATTTTTCTCAATCATTTTGATCTCTTCTTCCATGGCTTTTATCCAAACTTCTTCTTTGGATGCTTGTTCATAGTTTTCTGGTTCTAAAGCAGCAAAGTTGCATCTGTCATAGATTTTTCTAAGGGTTTTTACCCTTAGTACCGAAGACTCTGAAGGAGATTCTTCTTGCATCACTCTTGGAGAGGTTGGTGGAGTTACGCCATGAGTGGTGAAATCTGGCACTTCTCCTTCTTGTGTTGTTGACTCCTCTTGAGCAGGTGGTGTGTCTAGTAAGGTGATATACTTTTTTTCGATCTTCTCATCTTTCCAATTCCAGGCAGCATTCTCATCAAACTTGACACCTCAACTAATCACGAGCTTCTTAGTTCTTAGGTTGTAAATCCGATAGCCTTTTGATTGATCACTGTAACTGAGGAATATTCCTTTTTCTATCTTCTCGTTGAGCTTACTCCTCCTTTGAGCAAGGATGTGGATGCAGCATATACAGTCGAACACCTTGAGATACTTTGCTAAAGGCTTCCGTCCGCTCCATGCTTCGACTAGAGTTTTATTTTGGACTACTTTAGTTGGACACCTATTTAAAATGTATACAGCCGTGTAGACTGTTTCTGCCCAAAACATGTTAGGAAGGCCTTTCTCCAGACCTTGTCATTTCCATGACGGTTCTATTCTTCCTTTCTGCTACTCCATTTTGTTTTGGGGTGTAGCCAATAGTTAGTTGATGATGAACTTCGGAATTTATTGAATTCTCTTGAGTTTTATTCAGTGCTTTTGTCGCTCCTAAGGACTTTGATTCTTCGGCCACTTTGATTCTCAACGTGGTTCTTAAATTTTCCAAAGATCGAGAAAACCTCCAATCTTTCTCAAAGAAAGTATACCCACGTCATTCTTGTGTAGTCGCCAATGAATAGGATGAAATACGTATTCTAACTGAGTGTAGGAGTTCTTATTGGGCCACACACATCCATATGGACTAGCTCTAATGGTTTCTTAGCTCTTCATGCACCTCTAGATGGGAAGGACTATCTTTGTTGTTTTCCATGGAGGTATCCTTCACAAACATCTGAAATTTCTGAAATAGCTGGAAAGTCTCTTATCATATTTTTCTAATAGAGTTTTTAGCCCAGCAAAGTTGAAGTGGCCAAATCTTCGATACCATAGTCATGAATCATCAAGTTGAGCTTTCATGGCTATATCTTTGATATATTTCCATCAAATAGGAAATTTCTTATTTTCCATCTTAACAGAGGCAATGATGTTTTTATATTTAGCATAGATAATGCAGGCATCTCCTCTAAAGTATAGAGAATACCCATTTTGAATCATCTAGCCCACGCTCAAGAGATTTTATGCTAGACTAGGAACTAAATATACATTATGAATATATATATTTTGGTACTTTATTTGTTTTCACGGCAATGGTGCATTTTCCTTTGATGTCCACTAATGCACCATCGCCCAATTTTACTTGGGAATTCACTAACTTATCAATATCAGCAAATATGGATTCGTCTCCTGTCATATTATTACTACACCCACTATCAACATACCATGTATCGTTTTTCTTATCATTTGCCGCTTGGCCCGTGTAGAATGTATTGTCTTCACTTTCCTTTTTTTCAACATAGCTGGCTCGATTATTTGTTTTCGATCAACAATCTTTTTCTACGTGGTCATGTCTTTTACAAAAGCGGCATTGTGGCTTATTTTTGAACCAACAATCCTTCTCCAAATGATTTGTTTTTTGGCAAATGCCACAAGGTGGATACTTTTCCCTTTGTGTAGTTTCTCCTCCCTTTTTATTTTTCCATGAACTCCTTCCACCATTTTTAGATTGATGAGACCGCACGTTTATTTTAGATTGAAAGGCACTTTCAATTGAATCTTCATCTTTTGCCATCAGTCTTTTCTCATGTGCTTCTAGAGAGCCAATTAATTCACTCATTGACAGAGTCGTCAAGTCCTTAGTTCCTTCTATAGTTGTCACAATGGGATTGTATTTTTTAATAAGTGACACCAATATTTTTTCTACAACCCTTTGATCAGTGATCTCATCTCCATAGGCTCTTGTTTGATTAACTAGTTCCTTTAATTTTCCACAATATTCTTGGACGGTCTCATAATTTTTCATTTTAGAATTCTCAAAATCTCTTCTTAAAGTTTGAAGCCGAATAGTACATACCTTTTATGATCCTTGAAATTCTTCTCGAAGTATCTCCCATGCTCCATTTGCAATCTTTGCTCCAATTATACTCGGAAATATCGTTTCCGAGAGTGCTAGTTGAATAAAATAAAGTGCCCTTGCATCCTTTTGCAGTTGATCCTTCAGAACACTCGCACCTTCTTGCGGAATCTCGTAACCCTTTTCCACAATGTCCCATAGGTCTTGGGCCATCAAGAAGGTAGTCATTTTGATACTCCAAAAATCATAATTATTCCCATCAAAAATAGGAATGGGAAATGAGGATGAGTTAGAGTTGGCCATAGTTTAGTTGTTGGAAATTTGGATGGGTAGTTTTAGAAATAGATGGTGAGGACAAACGCCCAATACCAATCAAAGACGTGGCTCTGATACCACTGTTGGTATTTGCAAAAGCGTGTGTTTGTGTGTGTGGAATATGGCTAGGACATAAGGATTTTTTTTTTTTTTGAGAGGGTTATTCAGCAAAGGAAGCACAAGGGAAAAATAAGAAAACTTCTATTATTTGGTGGGTAATACAAGGAGAAGGGGCTGAAGTTGTTGGTCTGTTGGGCGGTCTTAAGTGGACGTCCACCTAGCTATTTATAGGCATGCATCACCGACTTTCTATGCAAAAATCTCTGGTCAAAAGTCAGATTTTTTTGCTGCTCTCATCTCTGCCATTTGCAAAGATAATTATCATGGATTCTTCTACAAAATTAGTGGACTCTAGCCGCCCGTAATAGATAATTTGTAGGATTTTTCTAGACTTTCCTAGCTTATGTTTATACTAGATAATTCTAGAAATTGGATCAATATTTTAACAAATGTGTCCAAGAGACACGAGGTGAAGTACTGGTTCAGCACAAGTTGAGTTTGGCTGAAAACTGACATTTTAAAAAGTACGAAAATGGATGAGCTAAAACATATTATCTACAAAATATATGTTGCAATCACTTTTTGAGCGAGATGATTCTACCTGAATGTATATTAAAGGTAGATGGATTCATCTTTTGTTGTACTCATGTGTTCTAGCAATGTATCTGCTCTTAATGATGTATCCAAGTAGCTTGGAATCACATCAAGGAATTCTTCTCACTTATCTGCACATTCAAATGTTTGGCTGGATGTTATGACTCTTGTATTGCTCTCACTTGTTACCTGCGAATAAAAGGTGAACACTGCATCCTTAGTGATAACAAATGTTCGAAGCTTAATTTGATTTTGCATGCCTTACCCTATATACCAATGCAAGTGGTTATGACATGTAAGTACGCATTAGGACAATCTAAATTTGTGTGTGACTTACTTCTGCTGTGTTGAAAATCACATTTTCAGAGGCTTGAAAAATACTAATGGACTTCAGCAGCAATTCAAATGATTTATTGCCTAACTGTACAATAGCATTATTTTTTGAATCATTGTTTACAAGGAAAGCAACACATACTTCTGTTTCTTCCTGGAAAACATCAGCCTACTTCAAGAGAAAAACAGACCAGAAGTCCACAACCATAATTGTGCTTCTAGTTGCTCTTAGTAAATTGAATGTTGATGAAGAATAGTGATCACCTCTTGATACTGGTGTAAAGAAAAATTAGATTTGACTCCATCCGGCAAAGCACTAGAGGAATTCTTGATTGCCCCGTGCAACTCCTCAAGATGACCCCATTTTGGCTGCCTGAGGAGACCTGGATCAGTGAATTTATTAAAATGGTATCCGTGAAGTATGTCGAATCAGATCATCTGCTGCTCACTATATTTGTCAAGTGGAGCTTGATCATAATGCCCTGTTATGAAATATGCGGCAGCTGTTCTGCCAAGATTCCTTCTACCATGGTACTGCATCAGAAAAGCAGTACACGTATTATCTTTAGTTTAGCACAGTGCCAGACATACATCATGTAGGAACTTGACCACACACACACACAGAGGACATGCAGTGTCAAAACACAATCAGATGATAGGGTACTTTAGCATAAGGTGTACCATATGGTAATTGATATAACTTCCGTTCAGTTTTGCAATGAAGAGTGTGGCATGGAATGCAATGTCTTCAGCTGACCTTAGTATGGTTCGCCACCATAGACTTGACAGCTTCACAAAAAAGATAAATAAATAAAAGCTGGTCAAAACTATAAAATCAACTTTACTTTTCTCATCGGCTTGTACTATTTCTAAGACTTTTTGTCATTTTGTTGTTTCTCTTTGCTAAATCTGATCAATTATCTTCTGAAAATAATGTAAATTGCTGAGGGGAAGACATACAAGGATGTCCAGTCCTCTGTCCAAATAGCTGGCTTGTTCGATGGTTATTCACTGAAAGTGCACAATTTTTGGTTTAAACCTAATAAGGTTCACTTACCACTGGATCTGGGGCATCATTCTGCTTACACATCACCCAGAGCACTCCTGTCTCAAGTCCAACGGCCATATTTGCTGCCCATTGGACATACAAGGGTCCTTGCTCACCAAAAAGCCACTTGGATGTTCTGATATTGATTTTCTATCTGCATAACAAGGTGCTTTGAGTTTAATACATTGGACTCTCGCAAGTTTTTTAATAACGTAAGCAAAATTGCCTTTCGGGTTTTCTTCTTCCTGGGACAGTAGAATTATGCCTCCTTGGGAAGCATATAGACCCTCTGACTTCATCAAGTTGATGATCTTCATTGTGAAGTCTTGCATGTAGAACTACAACTCAAGATTCAGGACAGGAAAAATGTAAATGACAGCTTAGTTTTTCTTATCTAGAAAGTAACAGATTCTAGATTAATACTTGAATTACTCAACTCTCTCTCTCTCTCTCTCTCTCTCTCTCTCTCTCTCTCTCTCTCTCTCTCTCTCTCTCTCTCTCTCTCTCTCAGATTTTCACTTTGTGTTCACATACAACATGCAATAGTTGTTCTATTGATTTGGGTCATCATTTTACAATCACAGGACATCATAGAAGGTAACTATAAGCAGCACGTCCTAATTCTTGTTAAAATCAAATGTTTTACTTGATACTGCAGAACAGGCTAATCATCAACTGTTTTGGCCTAACAGGGGCCTTGTAAATCAATAAAATAGAAATCAAGTTGTTTTTAGAGTGGGCGGTGAATGCATGGATAGCTAGTCATTGACTAATGAATTGTTGTCTTCTAATGAGAGGTCTCCATCCTTGGTCAGAGTCACATGCACTAAAATGAAAGAAGGTGCTGTCATGCACAGCTCACATCTAAAATCTAGAAAATTGGAAGACAACCAACTGATATTTTCACCTAGAATAAGGAAAAACCGAAACTTCATAGTGTTATATTGACTTCACACTATAATCCTACAAAGTTGAAGTGAGGCACCGGGGATGTGAAATCTATAGAGAGATTCGAAGATTAAAAGTTTGCTGAACATACCATATAGAAACGAATAAAATGAAATTTGAAAAGGAGAAGACCAGTGTCCGACAAGTTAATATATAATTTTTTTTCCACTATTTTTGGGGAGTCAAAGATATAAGAAAAATGACCTACCTTGAAAGGTTCATTATTTGTTTGAAATGTGATTCCCGGAACATCACGTAACCAAAATGGGAAACCCATGCAACCCAGAAAACACCAGCTGTTTCGTTGATTATCGATAAATTTCTGCTGGAGAGGACTGTTTTTTGGTAAAATACAGCTTTTGTCTGATTAAGGTTTGCAATATCCAGAAATATGAACTGACATTTAACGAAACATGCCCGTAAGTCCACTCACTCTGAATGAAGGGTCCAATACTGAGGAAAGTATAAAGCCCCTGTGCTTGGATTTCCTTGATGAATCTCACCAGACCATTCCTTCCACAGAAGTCATTCTGTGCAACACAACAGAAAAAAAAAAAGCAGTTTAGAAAAATGGATCATGCATTTTGACAAAGTACGACTTACATTGTACCGGAACAGTGTAGTGTTCATGTGCTTCTAGTACCTGGCCTGGTTGGGTTTCATGCAAGTTCCAGAACACGTGGGTTTCGATCACATCAACTCCTCCTTCTTTGGCTTTAGCTATCAGATCGGGCCACATCTTGTTAAAAAATTGGGTGTGTGCGGAAGTATGATTTTGATATGGTTGATAGTTTGTGTTTTGATGTATGCAAGTGTATGATATAATTTGTATTTGATTAGGGATGGACAAGGGATGATATGGAATAGTTTCACTAGTTTATAGAAATGGTTTTACAATAGTTGGAGAAGATGTTGGTGGAGGAGCATATTGATATGGAGTTTAAGCTCATCTCCGGTGGAGGTCTAAGCCTTACACACTTACAAATGATGAACTACAAGCCTATTTATAGGCAATTACAACCGACATAGTGTTTTCTTCTTTTCCAAGATAGTTGACTTCAACTTTTTGACTAAAGCTTTCCTTCTTCCACTTCACTTCTTGTTGCCCACGTTCAGTTTCTTCTCCAGCCGCTATTATTGACTTTTATTCAAGGTTTCTCACTTGAATCTTCTCCGACCTGGTCTTTGCTTAATCCTCCGTGACTCTTCTAGCTTCAGCTAGCAACCGCCATTCTAAACACTTCTGGACAAGTGTATTTTGCTTCTTGATTAAGCTAGCTGGATATTTAACTTCAAGTCTTCCTCTTCAACTTGGTCACTCCTCGTTCTCTTCATGATTAAGCAAGAAGGTTCTAGATTTTGTTGAAAATGGATTATCAATTTCCAACACTCCCCCTTAATCCATTTTCGGGGTACTCCGGACCTTGTATCATAAAGCTTTGGACGTACCTTGAAATTCTTCATGTAGTTTGTCCCATGCCTTTTATTTTGTCTTCATTCCACGATCCCTTGCATTTTTATTTTTTGGAACACTTGCACCAACCTTGAATGTGCATGTCTTTTCTTCAATGATGTCCCGTATGTCTCGGGCCATCAAAATGCTCTTAGTTGTGGTTGTTAGCTCGGGCTCTAGCTTTGGCTCTCGTAGGCTCTGGCTCGCTCGCTCCGGCTCCGGCTTGGATTTTGGCTCCGGCTCCGCTCTGGCTCTGTTGGCTCTCGCTCGGGCTCTAGCCTTGGATTCTGGCTCTGGCTCCGGCTCTGGCTTTGTTGGCTCTCGCTCGGGCTCTGGCCTTGACTTTAGTTGAGGATGGTGAGGACAAACGCCCAAATCCATCCAAATGTGCCTAGCTCTGGCTTGATGTTTCCTTACGCCTAGCTCAATTACGAACCTGGGCGCATCTGGCTCTAATACCATGTTAAAAAATTGGGTGTGTGCGGAAGTATGATTTTGATATGGTTGATAGTTTGTATTTTGATGTATGCAAGTGTATGATATAATTTGTATTTGATTAGGGATGGACAAGGGATGAGATGGGATAGTTTCACTAGTTTATAGAAATGGTTTTACAATAGTTGGAGAAGATGTCGGTGGAGGAGCATATTGATATGGAGTTTAAGCTCATCTCCAGTGGAGGTCTAAGCCTCACACACTTACAAATGATGAACTACAAGCCTATTTATAGGCAATTACAACCGACATAGTGTTTTCTTCTTTTCCAAGATAGTTGACTTCAACTTTTTGACTAAAGCTTTCCTTCTTCCACTTCACTTCTTGTTGCCCACGTTCAGTTTCTTCTCCAGCCGCTATTATTGACTTTTATTCAAGGTTTCTCACTTAGAATCTTCTTCGACTTGGCTTTTGCTTAATCCTCCGTGAGTCTTCTAGTTTCAGCTAGCAACCGCCATTCTAAACACTTCTGGACAAGTGTATTTTGCTTCTTGATTAAGCTAGCTGGATATTTAACTTCAAGTCTTCCTCTTCAACTTGGTCACTCCTCGTTCTCTTCATGATTAAGCAAGAAGGTTCTAGATTTTGTTGAAAATGGATTACCAATTTCCAACACATCTGCGCCATGAGTGAATGCATTGTAAAGCTCACAGGACGAGTCTATCATATTGACTAAAACATTAGTCTGTCCAGTCCAGTGCTAAAGCACCGTTCATCTGGCGCTTCTTCTAATTATTGATGTGAAAGCGCTTCTTCTAATTATCAACGTGAAAGGGAAACGACAGTGCAATGCACACGTCTCTGTCATTACTCTCTGATAACAATCTGGGATTAAGTACTTCATCAAATGTTACTTTTTTCTGTCAATCACTTGGTTCACATGCCTTTTTTTCTGTTTCCGCAGTAGGTAGATTACATGTTCACCGTGCTTTCACTTTCTTCTTGAACAGGACAAGAGAATATTGGCAAGATGCCAACCAACCTTTGAAATCTAGGGTCTCTCAGAGGGACAGGTGTCAAAATTCTATGGCTAAGCTGGGCTGCAATATATGTCACCCGTGATTCATTCATTCACAACTAATTCTAGCTATTGCAAGGGACATTCTCTTTTTTCCTTCTTTCCCTCTGAGAGAATATATTTTGTTCTCATCTTATTAAAGATCACACCCTGATGAGTAAATACTATGTTTGATTGAAAAATGATGGATACTTTATTAATGAGTGAGGAAAAAAAAATCAATTGCATTGGCTGCATCATCTATTGGAAGTTCTCAACTCAAAAGAAGGGAATTAACTGAGACAGCAGAGTGAGAAAGCAACACTAATTAGTAATTATTTGCCGCTGCCATAACAGCTGTAAAATTATGTTGGCAGAATTTAAAGGAGATAAAGGTGTGAGCTGGTCAAAAGTTGGTTGATGTTGCTGTTCTGATAAATGCCATGGCAGGTCGAGTTCCAATAAAGAGTTGTTCTACCAATGATAGGATAGACAAGATCGACTGATTTCTTTCGAGTGTGGTTCGTCATTAGGAGTGGCAGAACTAAGGGCCAGTGGTGGCCCGCATCTCCAAAGTCCAGCATCCTTCATTATTATACAAGAACAGGTCGGTCCCAACCTCAACCCAAGATTCTCGGTCCGCTGTTGATAGTGAGTTAAGCAAGAATGAGAAAATCATTGAGTGGACCAAATACAAAAAATCAAATAAGAGCAACGAGACGTGGCGCCCTGGTGAAAAGGAATGCAGGACTACACAAGAATTTGTTTATGCATAGAAGACTCTTTCAGGAACATTCATGAGCATAGAGTTGCAGAGAGAGAGACCTGAGGAGTGCTTCTAGGATAGTGGACAAAACCAGAGAAATGGATCTTCCTCTGCCCATCAATAAGAAGTGATCTTCCATCATATGTCACCTCTCCTCCTCTCACCCCTTCCCTCCACAAGCTGGTCATCACCACCATTAGCCCAACCAAATGCACCGTCCACCCCACCAGCCTCTCTGACCGATACAAATGGATCGTGAGACTGTTGGAACAGAGGCCATCCCTATCGAGTCTTATAGGCTGTTTGACCGCCCGGAGTTGGATTATGATAGTATAGGAAGGTTGGATTAAAAAATCCTTCAAATATCCTCCGGACTGTAAAACATCATTTTCCATGTTTGATGCAATCCAAGATAGGATTCAAAATTTTTGAAAATCTCACTTGCTCACAGAAGTGATACTATCAAATCTAGAAAAGACATATGAAAATGCCAAGATTAAGGAAGAAAACACATCTAGAAATCTCTTTAACAAAGAACTTTCAAAACAATGAGATAAGTATACAAAAGGAGAAAATTAAAGTTTAAGTTTTCTGACAAAAATGAGGTGCTAGAAAACTTTTTACTCATAAAGCTATGGAAAAATGAATTGCAAAACCTTGTGATAGATACTAAAATAATTTGCCTGATGTTCTCAAAAGCAAATTTGAACTCTCGATGTTGTTTTAAAAATAGTAGATCTTCTACAAATTAGAGCGAGGAAGAGGATCGCCATGATTTGCAATATTTGGAAACGAGTTTTGACGAGAACTTTAAATCCCGTTGCTCTTTGGCAGAAAACTCTAATGATAGGAAAGGAGAAGACAAAAGTCTCGGGTTTTTTTTTTAAAACTGAGAGATATATTTCTTTGACGGCATAAGTATAGCGGGAGTACCAAAAGTTGGCACAAAGTTGGCACAAAGGGACACTTAAGTGCCAAAAGTTACAAAAAGGTACACTTAAGTGCCACTTTTTAAAAAAAATGGATCACTTAAGTGCCAAGTCGCCGGAACCCTGCCGGAAATTCTACGTGGCAATTTTTTATTAATTTTCTTGCCTACATGGCTCGCCGGAAACTGAATCGGCCAAAATCAGCCAAAACGACGTCGTTTTGGCTGACGTGGATTTAAAAATTATTAATTAAATAATATTAAATAATTAAAAATATATTATTATAAAATCGATTTTATTATAAAAAAAAAAGGGGAGGAGGGGATCGGCGAGGGCAGCCCTCGCTGCCGCCACCGTCGCCGCCCCACCTCGCCGGGAAGGGCCGGCGAGGGTGGGCGAGGGTCGACAGGGTCACCGGGCCCCGGCCACCGGCCGCGACCCCCGACCGGCTGCGGCGAGGGCCTGCACCTGGTCTGGGCGGCCGACGGCCCTTGGCCCAGCTGGGCGAGGGCCGGCGAGATCCGGCGAGGGTCGCCGGCCCTCGCCGCATGCCGGCCGGGGTCGTCGGCCAGTGGCCGGGGCCCGGCGACCTCGGCTGACCCTCGCCCACCCTCGCCGGTCCTTCCCGGCGAGGGTGGGGCGGCAACGGCGGCGACGGCGAGCCCTCGCCGATCCCCTCCTCCTGTTTTTTTTTTTAATAAAATTGATTTTAATTTTTTAAAAATCTGACGTGGACAATTTAAAAAAAAAAAATTGCCACGTGGATTTTTTGTTTTGAGAAAATGCTCCGTCGGCGAATGAAGTCGCCGGAAAATGTACACGTGGCAATTTGGCCGAATTTCTCGCCGTTGGCACTTAACGATCCCTTTTGCTCCGATTTTGGCACTTAAGTGTACCTTTTGTAACTTTTGGCACTTAAGTGTCCCTTTGTGCCAACTTTTGGCACTCCAGAGGTCCGCACCTCTTTCTTTGACAAAGATGTTTTAAAACTGGGAGATAACTATACAAAAGGAGAAACCAAAAAGTTTAAGTTTTTTGGAAAAAAGAAGATACTTGCAAACCTTCTCCTTATAAAGCTATTGAGAAATAGATTGGAAAAACTTGTAATAGAATCTAAATTTTTTTGCATAACGTTCTTTGAAAGCAAATTTAAACTCTCAATCACATTTGGAAAATAGCAGGTCTTGTACAAAACATAGTAAGGAAAAAATTGCCACAATTGGCAACATTTGGATATGTCTTCAAAAATAAAACTTGCACTCAAAGATAAAATACTATAAATCAAGAAATTAATATTTAGAAAGTCTCAGCATTCTTTAAAACAGAGAGATATTAGGATATCTCCTTAAAAGAAAATTTAAATTCCTAATGTTGTCTGAGAAATAGTGGGTCTTGTACAAAACAGAGCAAGGAAGAAAAATGCCAAGATTTGCACATTTGGAAAAGACATTTGAAAAAAAAAAAAGAACTTTAAATCCTGTGACTTGAAAACTGAAAACTTAAAATCCATAAGTTGCTATGTAGAAAAGAGAAAATAAAAGTCTCTCATTCTTTAAAATAAAGGAACATATTAGGAAATCTCTTTAACAAAGAACTTTCAAGACAATGAGATAAGTATACAAAAGAGAAAACAGAAGTTAAAGTTTTCTGACGAAAATGATATGCTAGAAAAAATTTTGCTCATAAAGCTATGGAAAAATAAATTGCAAAAACCTGTGATAGATACTAAAATAATTTGCATGATATTCTTTAAAAGCAAATTTGAACTCTCAATATTATTTTAAAAACACCCTCAAGACATTAGAGAAAAATTATATCCTTTCGGACTCGATGGTCATCCTGAAAAATTGTATTGGCATAATTTTCTGACTAGGCTAAACGTGAAACACATGTACAATACTCTTCGTGTTTTGTCTCCATAGATCGTGGGGTTTCATGTTTTGGCCCTATTTGTAATTTCCAGTAGTTCCAAAAAATGTCGCCGACCACGCGGGGCAAGTGGGCCGACGCTCATATTCCTTGACTCTTGAATCTGAGTCCTGGCCTTGAATGCATAAGCTAGAACTGTGCGCCCTAAGACTAAACTTGCCCAAAACCCTTGGTCTTACAAAGCTAGAAAACATGTTGTCGGCTTCAGGATCTACAAAGAGCCTAAAACGGGGAAACAGACTTATCATTTCTAATGTTAGTTAGCATGCATGCAACCATCTATTGAGATTCTGTTCAAATATATGGAGGAGACTCCATGAATGGTGGAGGCTGTCAAACTGTTAACTGTTCGACAAAACACCTACACCATATCAAGTTCCTCTTTGAACTGCTAGCATTCATTGGACAACTTATTCAAGTTCATATCACAAGTCCTAGTTTTGGTTGGGCAATCAAGACTGACGTTTGGGGTCTGCTGGCATTGGCATGGTGAGTTCAAGTTCACATTTCAAAATCTCTTCTCTAAGCCAGGAATAAACCATCAGTCACTGGTGGATACCCATGGAGAAGATGCATTCAGGTAAGTAAACTCAGGGAAGTAAACTCAGGGAAGGTAATCTTTTATGCTAAACTATGTCTAACTTGTTTCCAGTTCTGCATTTACAAATTGAGAGTTTGCTGCCTGTAAGAGAACTCCATGCATAAGATATTAGTTCGATGGTCTGTTGTTCTAAAATCACGTAATGCTGTTGAGGGTAAAGTAAGCAAAGTATCTCACGAGGTCCTTTACCTGGAAAACATGGAAAAGATCCAACAAGGCTTATACGAAATGGTCATTATTTTGGAGTAAAATAAGCTTTTGAACAATATCAAGCTTGCATTTCTTGCAAGTCATTTCCAGTTCATACATCTGTTTGTAATGTCGTATCCATTTCAATTCTAGACCATGAAATGTTTTTAGATGTTTGTTAAACAGTATAATTTTGCAGGGATGCTGAATTATGCCATATACAGTTCCTCTGAAACTTTAAAAATGAGTTAATCAATTATTTGTACAAACTTGGCCATTCTCCAGATGAAAGGTTGCTCATGATGCACAAAAATGATTTAAATAGGAAAAATCATTATGCTGCACAAAATTAGCGCAGAGAGCATCTCTTAGGTGCTCATGAAAGATCAACTTTTAATCTGTTGACGAAACTATCAACAATAGGAAGAATAAGCACAATCAAGTTCAGTACAAGGAGGTCTCTATAAATGCTGTAGTGCTCAAATTACTCATCAGTACTTTCTGTTACTATCTTTGATCGTCTAACAAATTCAACAGTTGAATGTTCCTCCTCATAACCTATGTGATGTATCTCTTCATATTGAGTTGGCTGCTGATGCATTTCTTTCCAGAAAGAACCCTTTCATAATTATGAAAAGCTTTTCAATATGCTAAGAATTATTTATCCCCATCTGTAGTCAATCTCGTCATCTCACGAAGGAAGATGGAAGTGTGAAGAGGTGTTGTTTAAGGTAGAGACTGATAAGGTGCATAAGGATACATGAAGGGGGTCACCACCAACTTCTTCTAGCAGAACTAGTAGGTTACCCAAGGCTTTCAGAAAGGATCGAGGCACATGATACCTAAAAGAAGAGAAAAATAAAATAAAATGAAATCCATGCTTGAGAGGAACATATAATTCAAATCTATATAAACAGGAGAGAATATGCAACTTTGTCGATGCCTAGCTACTTGCTAATCAAAACTTTTGCATTGACTTATCTCTGATGTACTCTGAATTACCTTGAGTTTGTGCTCCACTTGAAGGAGATGATGTGATAGTTGCATAAAGATTTTATCGGTTTCTGGATAAGGGATGTTAATCCTCTCTATACATGTATATTATTGTATTATTTTGGCGATCAAAGGTTTCTGGAATTTCTATTGTTCTGTACTCATCCATGTAGTCAATAGACTTGCTTTGACTTTTAGAGTTCGTTCCGTATAATAGTGGCTGAACAATAGTTGTGTTGTGTTGTGCTTTAGTTATGATATGAAGTTCTCTAACTTGTGTTTTTGTTACTAAAAATTTTAAATTGGCTTCCTGAAAGCAATTGTAAGTTGTTGCAGTTGTAAGGATGCTGCAATTGTGAAGAGTTTGCTTGACTCTCTAGAAAAGCTGCAACATCTCTTTTCACGGTTTTAGCTGATGGCAAGTAGCTATACCAAATGCCCTCTCAATCTTTTTTTCCTGCTTCACATTTGATTGTGATTAAAGTAAATGGCAGGACTGGTGTAATATGAATATGTTTTTTTGTGCAAGGATAAAGATGAAGGTGAGAAATGTGTCCAGACGTGCAATAGACTGAGAGTGGTGTATTTTGTTTTCCCATTCAGTTTATTAGTGAACAAAGGGCCTCAAGCATGGAAAAATTTGAAGGGATATTTCTTGATTCCAAGGTGCCTGATATTCAACCTACTGTTTCACTATTCTTCTATGCTTTCACTAGGTAAAATCCTTTCAGTTAATCTCCTTTTATCCTCTCCTGACAATAAGAGAATGTTGCAGAAATAAAAAGTATTGTAACTTCATGATTGAGTGGATAACTCTAACGTACAAAGTTTGTGATGGATTTCCCTTTGCTGTACGAAATGAAACCCAGTATCTGCCAATACTTTGTCCATTCACCCAAGCTTCTCCTTTAGACATGGTTGTAAGATTTAATGCAAGCGGTTCGCTGCCCTCTGGCGCATCAAAATAAGTCTGCAAAGCAGTATGATATGAGCTTATAATGATGAACAAACAATTTCATATGTTCTAAGCATTGTTTTCTGTCACTTGCTTATTGATTAGAACTCAGTTTTCATGCCAACTGCAGATTTTCATTACAAAAACTTACAGGATTAATAATCAAAGTTTGAATTATTTTTCCCCACCATCAACGATAGCACCTCATTTTCTTTTTATTGAAGGACAATATATCAAGCTGCAGGAGAAAATGACAGCGCAAGTTAATCCCTGCCCCATATTTTTGTGATAACAACATTTGACCTCTCTCATTGATGATTCATTAATATCGCTACCTCTTGTTTGACACAGACAAATATAGACCTTGAAGATATTATCCCAATTATTGTCATTACTTTGACCTTTATATAAGAAGAAATCACGTAATTTACCTTGTACCAAGTAAGTGGCTTGTTCACCGTTGTTACATTGCTCCACTCAACATTGCCCAGATTTTGTTCATTGTATATTTCTAACTCCTGACCAAGTAGTCCCACCTTACATAAGCGATAATAACATTATTAGCTATCAATTGTTACCTTTTACTTTGTAAGGGGCGATCTATTATTGTCCCTTTTACTCTGCTTTTGTATACTTGCTCATATAAGAGCTTACCTGGTATCCCCATGCATAGTGTGTGAAATTGTATGACTCGTCTTGAGTGCACCAGATCATTACCTCAGCTAATCCAGCATATCTTCTCTCTAGAAAAGCTCCTGAGTCCTTGGTGATGGATCATGTCAGTTGCCACGTGAATTTTGCAAAATTACTAGATCTGAAAAGTCTAAGCAAATACTCACTGGTAGTCCAACCATTACGCTGAGTAAGGAAATGTTATTCATCTGATTGTCTAACACAATTTTGGTCTCCATGGTGAAGTTTTTGACATCGTGGCTTCCATGGGCCGCTCCTAAATCAGCAATAGTAAGCTTAGACGTGAATCTAGAATGCAGAATTCTTTTTCCTAACTATACAGAAATTTTTAATCCTTATCTTCTTGCAAATTTTGGACCCACGTATATCTGTCATGTTCTCAATATGACTTTACATTTTGGCCAAATGGTCTCAGTATGTCTTGTCTCAGCTGTTTACTGCTATTCAAATGTATGTCATAAGACATGCTGCGAATGAGTCATTTCTCTGTAAGGTCACGCTCAAGTAACTCATTAAGCGGTTCTTGGAACTTACCCATGTACTCATTGTTGACAAAAGCATGTGTGACATGTCCAAGAGACTTGAGGTGAAGTACTGGTTCAGCACAGGTTGAGTTTGGCTGAAAACTGACATTTTAAGAAGTAAAATGGATGAGCTAATACAGTTTTTCTACAAGATAGATGTTGCAATCATTTTTTGAGCGAGATGATTCTACCTGAATGTATACCAAAGGTAGTCAGATTCATCTTTTGTTGTATTCATATGTTCTAGCAATGAATCTGCTCTTATTGATGTATCTAAGTAGCTTGGAATTACATCAAGGAATTCTTCCCACTTATCTGCACTTTCAAACGTCTGGCTGGATTTTATGATTCTTGTATTGCTCTCACTTGTTACCTGCGAATAAAAGGTGAGAGAAGAATGACTGTCTTTTCTGAAGTATGGAATTACATGATCATTGCTGCTACTCATGCATCAAATGTGGAACGATTTACTGTGGATCATGTTTGTTAAGCAGATCAATTTACTAGGGATCAATTTTGCTCCTGAGTGACTTTTCTGTTGGTCAAAACAGGTGTGTATTCAAGGATTAACCTTCTTGTTCTTCTCGTGCTTTAACAGTACACCAATGACAATCAATGGAATGATAGAAACAAAGGATTATCAGAAAATTCAATCACAAAGATATAAGAATTAAAGGTTGATGTGATATATTAGTACACTCCGTAGATTCCGTGGTAGCTTGATTTCTGTAAAGATGGCATATAAGTACTGCATGCTTAGTGACAACATATGTTCGAAGCTTAATTTGATTTTGCATGTCTTACCTAAAGACCAATGCAAGTGGTTTGTGACTTGTGAATATGCATTAGGGCGTCTGAATTTGGGTGTGACTTACCTTTGCTGTGTTGAAAATTGCTTTTTCACAGTCTTGAAGAATACTGATGGACTTCGGCAACAATTCAAATGATTTATTGCCAAACTGTACAGTAGCATTATTTTGTGAATCATTGTTTACAAGGAAAGCAACACATCCTCCTGTTTCTTCCCGGAAAACATAAGCCTACATCAAGAGAAATACAGACCACAAGTTTATGACCATAATTTTGCTTCTAGTTGCTCTTAATAAATTGGATGTTGATGAAGAATGGTGATCACCTGTTGGTACTGGCCTAAGGAAATATTAGATTTGACTCCCTCCAGCAAAGTACTAGAGGCATTCTTGATTGCCCCATGCAACTCCTTAAGATGACCCCATTTTGGCTGTCTGAAGAAACCTGGATCAATAAATTCATTAAATTGGTTTGTGTATGTATGAATTACGTTGAATCAGATCATCTGCTGCTCACCATATTCGTCGAGCGGAGCTTGATCATAATAACCTGTTATGAAATATGCGGCGGCTGTTCTGCCAAAATTTGTTCCACCATGGTACTGCATCATAAAAGCAGTACATGTATCATCTTGAGTTTAGCACAGCACAGCACCGAACATACATGCTGTAGGAACTTGACTACACACACACCAGACATGCAGTCTCAAAACAAAATCAGATGATAGAGTACTTTAGTATAATAGGTGTACCATATAGTAATTGATGTAACATCCATTCAGTTTTGCAATGAAGAGTGTGGCATGGAATGCAATGTCTTCAGCTGACCTTAAGTATGGTTCGCCACCATAGACTTGATAGCTTCACAAAAAAAAAAAAAAATAAAAGCTGGTAAAAAATATAAAACCAACATTACTTTTCTCTTCGACTTTGCAATATTTTTGAGACTTTTTGTCATTCTTTTGTTTCTCTTTGCTAAATTTGCTCAATGATCTTCTGAAAATAATGTAGATTGCTGAGGAGAAGACATACAAGGACGTCCAATCCTCTGTCCAAATAGCTGGCTTGTTCGGTGAGTTTGGCCCTGCAAAAGTTTCTCCGCATCTCATGCCATTGCAAGCATTTATCTGCGGGTCAAAGCGATAATTAGAGGCTGCATGAAAACGGATTCTTCCTCATTTAGAGTAGGAGAGACCAAGAACGGACAGATTACTTCCATGGAAACATAGAATCATAGTTGATGATCCATGGTTATTCACTGAAAGTGCACAATGTTCAGTTTAAACCTTCTTAAGGTTCACTTACCACTGGATCCGGAGCATCATTCTGCTTACACATTACCCAGGGCACTCCAGTCTCAAGTGCGACGGCCATATTTGCTGCCCATTGGACATACAAGGGTCCTTGCTCGCCAAAAGCCGCTTCAATGTTCTGATACTCATTTTCTATCTACATAACAAGGTGCTTTGAGTTTAATACATTGGATTCTTGCTAGTTTTTCAGTAATCTAAGCAAAACCGCCTTTCAGGTTTTTTTTTTTTCCCTACCTGGGACAGTATAATTGGGCCTCCTTGGGAAGCATATAGACCCTCTGATTTCATCAAGCTGACGATCTTTGTTGTGAAGTTTTGCATGTAGAACTACAACTCAAGATTCAGGACAAGAAAAATGTCAAAGACAGATTAGATTTTCTTATCTAGAAAGTAACAGATTCAAGATTAAAGATTAATACTTGGTTTACTCAACTTTACTCAATCTGGTACGAGTTCTTCTTTTTTTCGGTCGATTCTGGGACAAGTTGAGGGGTCAATGTTTCGGAAGTGTTTTTTTTTTAGGGGGAAGTTGAAGGCAAGAAAGAAGCACAGAGACCTTCGCTTTATCAATTCAGCTGCTTAAGCAAGTAGATTTTCACTTTTTGTTCCCATTCAACATGCAAATATTATTCTATTAATTTGGGTCATCTCTACAGTCGCGGGACAAGATACCTTGAAGTTCAAAAGGTAACTATATGCAGAACGTCCTAATTCTTGTTAAAATCAAATGTTGTACTTGACACTGCAGAACAGACTCATCATCAACTGTTTTGGCCTAACAGGGGCCTTGTAAATCAATAAAATAAAAATCAGAGTTGTTTTGAGTGTGGGTGCTCGGGTAGCTAGTCACTGGCTAATCAATTGTTGTCTTCCAATTAGAGGTCTCCATCCTTGGTCTGAGTCACATGCATTAAATTGAAAGAAGGTACTGCCGTGAACAGCTCGCACCTAAAATCTAGAAAATTGGAAGACGACCAACTGATATTTTCACCTAGAATAAGAAAATGCCGAAATTTCATGGTGTTATATTGACTTTGCTCCATAACCTGCAAATTTGAAGCGGGGCACCAAGGATGTGGCATCTATAGAGAGATTCAAAGATTAAAAGTTTGCTAAACATTCCATATAGAAACAAACAAAATGAAATTTGAAATGAAAAAGATCAATGTCTGACCAGTTAAAATATAATTTTTTTCCACTATTTTCGGGGGTCAAAGATATAAGAAAAATGACATACCTTGAAAGGTTCATTATTTGTTCGAAATGTGATTCCCGGAACATCATGTAACCAAAATGGGAGACCCCTACAACCCAGATAATATAAGTGACTTAATTGATTATCGATAAATTTCTACTGCAGATGACTGTTTTTTGGTATAAAAAAAATAGCTTTTGTCTGATTAAGGTTTGTAAATGGCCGGAAATATGAATTGACATATTACAAGACATACCCGTAAGTCCACTCACTCTCAACGTAGGGTCCAATTCTGAGGCAAGCATAAAGCCCCTGTGCTTGGACTTCCTTGATGAATCTCACCAGATCATACCTTCCACTGAAGTCATACTGCGCAAAACACACCAAGAAAAAGCAACCCGTTTAGAATGAATGAATGATGCATTTCGACAAATTACGGCTTATATCGCACCATAACGGTGTGGTGTAAATGTTCTTTTTAGTACCTGGCCTGGTCGGGGTTCATGCAAGTTCCAGAACACATAGGTTTGAATCACGTCAACTCCTCCTTCTTTGGCTTTAGCTATGAGGTCGGGCCACATCTGCACCATGGATGAATGCATTGTAATGTTAAATTGGGATTGACTGTGTCTATCATAGTAGACTACAACATTAATCTGTCCAGTCCAGTGCTATAGCACCGTTCATCTGGCGCTTCTTCCAATATCAACGCAAAAGAGAAACAATGATGCTATGCACGAGTCTCTTTCATTTCTCTCTCATGACAACCTGGGATTATGTACTTCTTCAAGTGTCACTTTTTTCTGTCAATCACTTGGTTCACATGCTTGCTTTTTGTTCTGTTTCCGCAGTAGGTAGATTACATGCTCACCGTGCTTTCATTTTCTCCCCGAACGAGACAAGCTGGCAAGAGAGACCAAAGGGGGCATCAAATGCCGACCAACCTTTGAAATTTAGGCCCTCTCAGAGGGACGGACAGGTGTCAAACTTTAATGGCTACGCTGAGCTGCAATATATGTCACCCGTGATTCATTCATTTTCAACTATTTCCAGCTGCTTCAAGGGACATTCTCTTTTTTCCTTCTTTCACTGTGGGAAAGAATATAGTTTGTCCTCATCTCATTACAGATCACATCCTGATGAGTAAATACTATGATTGAAATGATGGATACTTCACTAATGAGTGAGAAAAAAATCACTTGCATTGGATGCATTATCTATTGGAATTTCTCAACTCGAAAGAGAAGGGAATTAACTGAGAAAGCAGAGTGTAAAGCAGCACTAATTACTAATCATTTCCTGCTACCATAACAGCTGTAACACAAATTTGGCTGGATTTAAAGTAGATAGACGTGCAAACTGGTCAAAAGTTGGTTGATGTTGCTCTCTTGATAAACGCCATGGTAGGTCAAGTTCGAATAAAGAGTCGTTGCAAGATCAACCAATTTCTTTCGAGTGTGGTTTGTTGTGAGGATTGGTGGAACTAAGGGCCAGTGGTGGCCCATGTCTCCGACGTCCAACATCGTTCATTATTATACAAGAACGATTTAGCTAGATATGTCGGTCCCAACCTCAACCTAAGATTGTCGGTCCGCCATTAATATTGAGTTAAGCAAATGAGAAATACCATTGAGTGGACCTGATACGAACAACCAGATAAGAGCAACAAAACATGTGGCGCCCAGAGGAAAAGGAATGCAGAACTACACAAGAATTTGGTGGTGCACAGAATATTGTTTCAGCAACATTCATGAGTATGGAGTTGCACAGAGAGAGAGAGAGAGAGAGAGAGAGAGAGAGACCTGAGGAGTGCTTCTGGGATAGTGGATAGAACCAGAGAAAAGGATCTTCCTCTGCCCATCAATAAGGAGTGATCTTCCATCATATGTCACCTCTCCTCCTCTCACGCCTTCCCTCCACAAGCTGGTCATCACCACCATTAGCGCAACCAAATGTACCTTCCACCCCACCATCCTCTCTCTCTCTCTCTCTCTCTTTCTCTCTCTCGGACTGATACAAATGGTCCGTGAGACTCGGTTGGGAGATAGGCCAAACCTTTCGAGTCTTATGGTGTTTTATATGGGAAGTAGCTCTCCTTTTCGTCTTGGCGTCTTGCGGGCTTCACATGTGATAAAGAGGATGCTCAAGCCATACAAGAAGTGATTAGCGGTGGCGAATCCCGAAAATCCCAACAAGAACTTCCCAAAATTGGATTATTAGGATAAAGCTGACCCAATGCACCATCCCATCTTACTTTTTCACTATAATTAAGTCCCTTGTCGCTATTATAAGATTATTGATGACCATATAGGACTAAACTATGAATAAAACAGTAGTTTTAAACTTTGTTTACATTACTCTCTGTACCATCCCTTAAAATCCCTCATAAATCCTAGATTAACACTTGATAAACATTATCTGATATAATTCCAATTCTTTTCCAAAAATAGCACCCACTATACAAAAAAAAATTCTTCTTTATATCCATGTATAAATTTTCTCTATGTTGAAAATGTAGCATGAGATTCTTGCCTAGACAAGGATGGTCACCTAAAAAAGTCCTAAATTAATTGTACATATAGCAATTCAATTCTAAACATTTTTAGTTTTGCCAATTGAGTTATAAACCTTCTAATGGTTTATCAATATAGTCATTTCACTTATCTTTCAAAAAAAAAAATTCAAAAGAGAAGGAAAAAATTCAAAAAAAATTATTAAAAATACTGGAAATTTTAAAAAAATGCAAAAATCATCCGCATCACTATTGGTTCTACCACGACGGACGGTTGGGTATCCACATCAATGATTGCTGACCAAAATGGAACAAAGGACCACATTAACAAGTCTTCTAAGAATAAATTAGTTAAATAAAAAAGTTTAGAACTGAATCGGCATATCATATAATATATTTATGATCTTTTTGGTAATTTCTCTGCCTAGACGCATGGACATAAGTAGATGATTAACAAACATAAAGCATTTGTGACTATCAAGGTTTGGTGTCTGCTCCATGCAAAATTTCCCACGATGCTTGTTAGGATTATCTTGCACGGTTCGGTGGCTTGCCTCGAGTTCTAAGCTACGTAAAGCTCATGCGTGACAAAATTACCAATATCTTACACATGTCACATTGCTACGTCCTTTTCTTCCTTTTTTTCACGTAGACGTTAAGTCAATCCCCCACTTCGTTCACTCGCCTCGAATCGAGCCTTGAGAAATCTCTCAATCCAATCCACCAATGTCGATCCGATTCATTGGATTCATGGGCCTTATGAAGACTAGATGGTGATGCTCACGTTCTTTGTACATGAGTTGGGGAAAATGTGATCGGGATTTTGTGTTTCAAGAAGCTTAAAATCTGGATCTCTATTCTTAATTTCCTTGTGCAACTGGATCTTTTTCTTCTTTTTTGGTCGGAAGAAAATATCATTCACTTGGAAGAGTTTAGTGAATACAAGTCCCCAACTTCAGAAAAAAAGTAAATTAAAAAGAGCAAGAGGGGGATACAAGACCCAATTGCTAGACAATCTTCCAAAGTGTTGGGCCTTAGTAATCCGAGCAGCTACTAAGTCCATTTCCCTACTTCAATGGGCCATTGATCAGACTAAAAGGGTAGGTTTAGCATTATTTTTTTTTCCTTTTTTTTCCTTTGCCTATAAAATGGAAGATGTAGTTAATTTACTTCTCACTCATCATAACACTTACCGTTAAAAATTTCAAGTTAAATTGGCCAAATAAAAAAAAAAAATTGAATTTTTGAACCGTTCTCCCAGTGATAAATGAAGAATTGCGTGACAATTCCTTTGTCTTTTTTTGTGTGATAATTTAATTTTAGAATATAATGAGGAAATACTATTTTGCATCTATACTTTGAATAAACTTACCGTTAAAAAGTTTCATTCATCATAGCTTGTGTGACAATTGATGTATGAAGTGATAATACTAAAGATATCTAATGCCTAATTTAATTTTAGAATATAATGAGGAAATACTATTTTGCATCTATACTTTGAATTCTGCCTAGGTTTCACTTTCACCCACGTCTTGACTATTTAATTAGGGTGACACTAATTTAATTACGGAAGCGACAGCTAAGGAAGCATGGCGATGGCACCAACCCATCTCACATCTATTCATTTAAACGAACATTTGAAAATATACATATATACATACGGCAAAGAAAACTCAAAAAAAAAAAAAAAAAAAATAGACATTTAATCTTATTGGGTAATTTTTCTTACATCTCCCTGTTACAAAGCTCGGGTATTGTATCGTATATGCCTCCAGAATAAAGAGCCTTAAATACTAGAAGAGAAGCATTCATACCTAACAAGAATAAGTGAATATTCAAAATGGTAGTCATATTAGTTCCGTATTTTAATACATGACCAAAGAATCGAAAATATTTTTTAAGAGTCGGAGGGCCCATGGTGCATGATAAGTACCACCAAAACTTAATATCGCAGAGGAAATTAAGTGATGTGATCCAAATACAAAATATACAATGGCATCCATGACTTCCCCACCTGGACTTACCCCCAACCTGGAGTAGCTAGAGGGGAAGTAATATCAACCCTCATTCAAAATATGCTTTTCTAGTACTAAATGAGCTACTTCAAATAGGTTCGTTGTTACCAGCATGGGCTACATATATCAGACGTGCACTCTCCACCCACCAATCCACCAAGCGAAACCGGCAGTTTCTTGTTCAGGACTAGCTAAAGCTAGAGTTTTATTAAAGACCGTTTCCATGGGGTAGAACCTTCCTTAACGAATATAATAAGGTTTTCAGGAGGCTGGTCTGGAGCCGCCAAATTGCCTGTGGCGTATGCTCTTTTGAATCCAATCCAAGATTTTATTACAGTGATACTCTTTTTTCTTCTTTCTTTTAACTTTTTAGCTGGCAAGTTACTGGAAGCTTCAATGAGATCTTTAATACCGTCCTTTTATTCGAGAATTACAAAAAAAAAATTCTAGCAATGGATAAGGCTTATAGTGTGAACCCTGGATTCTGACGATTCTTAGATAACTACGAGAAATCCAATGACTCCCCCCACTTTGCATTCCTTTTTCATGCAAAGTCCCTTTTGATGTCATCTCAGTGTACGAAAGGTAATTTTTTCCAAAATAACGATGAGAAAGGTCCAGCAGGCTTTTGTAAAGGCCCAACTAAAGTTTGGACCTATTGGTAGTCTTTGGCCCTACCAAATTCTTCGCCTTCGGTGGTCAACGTCGGCACCGCCGAAGAACCTTCGTGGAAAGTGTGCGTGTGCAAATGCATGAAAAAGGCACTGACAACGGTTCATGTCACCAGGACTAGGACTAGGACTTGGACCCTCTTGTCTACAAAGACATGACCAGCTGTCTAGATTCCATGCGTTTGATCACATCCTTTACGACTTCTTTTTCCCAGAACTAGATTGTTCTTATTTTCTACCGTGATCAGCTCGCTTTTGAATTTGTTCATCCCCTTTGCCTTGTATAGATTCATGTGTTCGATTAGAGCTTTTATCTTGTGCTTGTGACGCCTCGCACGACGGCCGAGGAATTCATAACAAATGAAATGATATTTAATGATGGTATGTATGTGTATAGTGCGTCGTAAGACATGGGCTGCACAAAGTCAAAATTAACTCATATGGGAGGAAGATTCAAGTGCGTAAAGCTGGAGCTAAATTCAAAAGCTAAAGTCAAGATCATGTGAAATCAAAATAACTTGCAAATTTTGGTTCGCACAACAACAACAAAAAAAACCTACTTAATCAAGACTAAGCTTTGGATTTTGCACAAGATTTGTATTCGACAAATGTCTATTCTTCTATTATTAGACTTAGAATAGGGCCATGTCGTTTTGGAAACGATAATTGTCAATAAATAGGTTCTAGAGAGGAATCCAAAATGATCATAAGCTAAATGCATCGACATATAATGTTATATAGGTTCTCTTCTGGCCATAGCCTCTTGGAATTCACGAAAGCTTGTTGATAAAATCGTGTGATTCTATTGAAAAGCTAATACGATGCCACGCTAAAAAGGACAAAACAGATGGTCTTCTCTATTTTGGCGAAAGCAATAGCTAGGCAGCTTTAAAAAAATGCCTTAATAAATGATTCCCGACGAAAAAGTTTCGAGAACAAGATGGTCATACTTCCACGTCGGCATTGATATAACACAGTCCTCGTGAATCCAAGTTGCCAGATTTCACGGCCATTAACTCCGTGGCCACGAACGAAAGTCCAATTTGCAGAGGAAAATACACGAAGTGAAAGCTACTTTTTCCCCAGCGAGCAGAAACCCCCGAGTAGCTTCCAGTTCCACGTCCATCACGTACGTGCGTTTTTAAGTCATGCAAGACGTCACACATCTCCATCTTCACATATCTTTTAGTGCGGGGAGGTGGGCTATTATAATACTGGCATGGCGCCTGTCGTTTTTGGGTCGGGGATTGGCTAAAATCTTTCTTAATTGGCATGAAACGACAGCCTTTTGTCGACAACTTGCCGGTTGATTCGACCTATTATGGAAGATGGGACGGTAAGTGGGGTCTGATTGAAGTGGACATTTATGTTCTCTCTGGCCATCGGATTGAAGCCAACACTTTGACTCTAGCAAAGGGAGATGAAACGACCGGGCGTGAAGCACACCGAGTATTTTTCACGTTTTTCTTGCTATGCTGTCCTACTAGCTAGGGTTTGAAAAAGTTTTCAAGTTTTGAAATTTTCAATAATTATGACTGATTTACTTAAGTATGAGGGTTGAATTCTGATCCCAACTTTTCATGAATATGATTCGGGTACATTCACATTAAACATTTTCGTCATAGAATTTACTAATTTGATATATCATTACTTTGACGCTGCAATATTCCCAACTATGTTGATTTCTTGAACTCAGTGCGTAATGACAACTCGTTGATAATTAAAAAAAAAAAAAAAAAAAGACTCGCTACAAATGATTCATTACCTTCTATAGAGATCGTCATTTTAATTAACATGAAAGCTTCAAAGAAAGAGGCTCAATTCAATTTCAAATTAAACGAGTTGATCATGCATAATTTTCAAAGAAGATCCTTTGGGAAAATGTAAGGATGTGACTCGTGAATATTTAGTTGTTTGTATAATAAAATATACACATACCATATACGTGTACATATAGATATACATATATATGCTTGTTTTAACATAATCTACCTCATCATTGAACTTTCTATAGAATTTATAGATCATTTTTTATAATTATTTTGATTTTGATATCTTCAATCCACGTCCTTTGAAAAATCCTATATCTTAGTGTATTTATATATGAATGGCAATTTGAGGGAAAAACGTCGAAGTTTAGAGTTTATTGATTGGACTAAAGTGAGAGTTATGTCTATATTTAGGAATAAAAAATCATTACAGCCTTTTCTGTGGTTATAGTAATGAAGATGGTCGGACATTGGTTGTTTCAAGTCCCTGTCACAGCAGACAAGCCGTAAAGAAAAACTCATTTATTCCCTTTTAATTAAGTTAAATCATGATGTCTAAATTAAGTGATGGTGGTGACATTCTAATGAATTGTATGGTCCAAATGCGTTGGATTCGAGCGCGCATGCGCATGCGCATTAATTAATCAAACACCACAAAAGTTCTCAAAAGGAAAAGGCCAACATGATGTATTCTTTCTTGAAGCCATTCGGTCTTAGCATCATCCCATCTTTTCAATTTCAGTACCAATGCATGTCACATATGGTTAAAAACCTAATACTTGTTTTCTAACACCATTAATGGTGGATTGAATTTTTATATTTTTCAATGTGTTCAATTATATACGTTTTTTGGGAGGAGAAGAAAAGGAAAGAAGGATAAATGGGTTTGTCAAACTCAAACCATTGGCTCGTTCAATTGTGATGTTACTATCACATGAAATGATGCAATGAATCATTCCAAAAGGTACAATGTTTAAAACATTATGTTCCGAAAGGTGTGGTGCACCGAAAATGTACTATTTGTGACCTTTTGGGGACATTTGACATTTTAAGTTATTTTTAAAGAGCTACAAAATAGGCCAACGGAAGGTGGAAAAAAAATCCATGACCAATTCAACTTGTGACTTTCTTCTCCTCCTTCTCCACCCTACTATCTTTCCTGTATTGAATATGAATTCTAGTTCATAGTTTAAGAACGCCTGAAGGAAATAACCATCTTGAAGAAAGTTCCTTGCAAGTGCTTGTGTTGATGATCTCGATCTTTTGTCCAATCAATCAAGGAGTTTCAAGTGTTATTGATATGATAAAGCTTTTTCGGAAGAAAAATGAGGACGTTTATAACATATGATGAAAATGCTCTCGATTAAATAATTTCTAAGAGGGATGTTTTTGTGTTCACCTTTGATCACATATTCTTGGGGAAATTTTTTCCAAAAAGTCACAAACTTGTTGCACTTTTACTAATTCAATTTTAAACTTTTAATTTTGTCAATCGAATCATAAAAATCATAATATTTTACTAATTGAGTCCATCTGACTAACCATTGACATAGACACCGGCTAACCAACATGGCACGACTGATGTTGATGTGAACAAATGTTAATAATATTTTAATATTTTTCTCCTAAGAAATAAAAAAATCAAAAACATAATTAAATTTTGAAACAAATATTAAAATTTATCCATGTTAGTGCTCATCGTGCTATGTAGGATGGCTAACGTCCATATCAGCAATTTCCAATCAAAATTAACCACATAGATTATATTGGTAAAATGTAAAAAGGTTTAGGATTTAATCGATAAAATTGAAAGATTTAGAATTAAATTTTTAAAAATACAAAAATAGATTTAATATTTTTGAACAATTTTCCCTATATTTTTGTTGGGTGGGTTTCAAATTAGGCACATTGTCTATATTTTTCACCTTCATGTTAGTTAGCCACGATGATTCCCAAGACAATAAAAATCCGAATACAGTTTAAATGGTCCTTATCCGAGAGATTGAATCTCTAAATGGATGCCAATTTGAGTCACCCAAGGGAAGTGGTTGCATCCATACACTTTGAGGAACGCTTCCACTGCATCTTCCTGGTCTTGTCATAAAAAGGGGCCACTCATGATGGATGGTTGAGTCAACCGATTCAGAATCGATCTTAAAAAGCACCTCTAATTTCTTCCAAGGTCGAACTTACAAATCCATGCTCTACTTCTAATGTGCTCTCACCTTGCAAGAAGAAAAAGAATGCCTGTTAGGGTTTTGTGCTGGGGACTTAATTATATAATTTGTATAAGTAAAAGGAATTGATTAACATTGAAGTAGGGGAGCTCGATCAAAAAAGTAGCGAAAGCACAGAGATGGACAGTAGAAGTTTCCCATTTACATAGTGCAAAGCACCAACGGCACTTTTTATATTTGGGGTTAAGTATAGATTTAGCACTCTAAGGTTTAGCATTTGTGCAATTCAGCCCTTCTAACTATTAATTTTGCGAGGAAGTTGGAATTACAGTTGAAGAAGTCACTTCAGAAAATATATCATGTTACAATGAATGTCTGGACATTTTTCCCCACAACAACGTTCGGTTGAATATTGAATTTGTCAAGCTTGATTTCATGATTGTTCATTTTCTCCCCAAACAGAATCGGGAAGTTGATATAATAATTCGCCAACGTCATTTAATATTCGGCTTGCAAAATCAGTACGCATGCAGGCTCGAAGTTTATTAACGTAAAACAACAATTTCTGTGACTTGTCGTTGTCCCATCTCCAAACATCATACTGCCACTTCCTTATTATATAGTTAAACTTTTCAACTTGGGGCAGCATTTATGCCCACCTCTCTTTGATTCCTTGTTTTTTCCGTTGCTCCGAGTTCCGTCAAATTGAGAAATAACTCTCCACGTACTATTTTCTAAACTCAAATTGAGATTTTTTCTCTTGATCTGATTTGAGAGTATTTTACGATTTTTATCTAGTTTTTTTTTCTTTACTCATTGTTGACGCTCTTTTCTGCTCGCTGGGGATATCTTCCGCTTCTATCGTTAGAAATCAACCTGCTGCTTCAGATCCTCCAAACCCAGTAATTCCAACAAGATCGATAAGAAATACAGATACAGTGAGTTCAAATTGCACTAGAAGCGATTATACGACTTCTTCGAGTTTTAGAAGCTTTCCTCTCCTAATTTAGATTTAGATTTGAGAATTCCTTAAAGGCATTTTTGCACTCTTTCAATCTCTCTCAATCTAAATCTAAATCTAAATTAAATTTGAGAGCATGTTCAACCTATCTTTGATGTCATCATATGTAGTGTGCACCATCCACTTGGCAAGTTGTAGTTCTTGAAGAAGGAAATTATGGTATGTGATCATCATTTATAATGATGTGAAATTCAATGATCGCCCATCGTTCATTCTGTTTTGGTGTTGAGACAAATTTATTCTTGTGGGATTGAATGTATTTAAACTATGCTTTATTGTTCTATTTTGCTGTTTGGGATTTGTTTCATTTTAAACCTTTCATGTATTATTTTGAGATCTTGATAAATGAATGAAGTATTTACTCTGACCCAAAAAAAAAAATTGTGCAATATTTACAAGCAGATTTAAGCCAAACATTTCAGTCTTTGGCAACATAATCTCAAAAATTTTAGGTGTAGAGTTGAGCTTAGAAAATGCTCAAAGCTCAAAGTAGGTCTCCAAAATCTTTGGGTTTAGCTTTTTCGTAATGCAACTTCAAGATTTAATGAATTTTCATTATTTCAATATTGCCCTTGCTAATATATTGGTATTGGCATTTTACTCCAAAAGTCACTAGCGGGATGCCTACCATTTTCGCTAAGGGTCACTCGACATTGGCAACCTTGCCTGAGAAAGCTTGCCCAAGCAAGATTTGTCTCATCTTGGGTCCAGCGACCTAGGTGCCACCTTAGCTAGAGTCATGCAACCCCAATGAGCCTTGACAAATCTCGGAGCCTATGGTTGATGCTCAGTTTGAACACTAGATCTAGTTCGCCAAGGGTCGCATGGCACCAGCAAGTTTCAATAAGGGTCACTTGATGTTGACAAGCTTCATTTAGGCGAGATCCGTCTCACATTGGGTCAAGCGACCTTGCGCTGCCTTGGCTAGGGTTGTGCCACCACAACAAGCCTTGTTGAGGTTTCATGGCCTCTCGTTAACACTCACCTACCTCCAGCTTGTTGAGGGTTTGCTTGGGTGAGATTTGACTCCCCTTGGGTTGAGCAACCTCAGCAATACCTAGGTTGGGTCGTCGGGCTCCAACTTTTCCACATGGAACATTTTGTCAACATAGAATATCTTTTTATCAAGGTCACCACTAGGACGATTAAACAAATCTATGTGACAACAAAAAAATCAAACCCAAGTGTGAACATGTTTTGCCTTTCCAATTCAATATTGACATTGTTGAAAGACATGGTGGAGGTTCAGTATATAAAAATGCAACCTTTTTACGTCATTCGTATGTATAAAACAAATTTACAAGTATTATGTGAGAATTCTCTGGTATAACTAACTCTCTAGGCTGCAAACCTCGTCTCACGCATCGATAGTCATGAGAACTTTCATTAATATTATATGGCCAATGCTAAAGAGTGTCCTCAGAGGAAGCACCTATTAAGCCTTATTATATAGTACTTTAAATATGTACATTTTTCCATTTGGAGTGAGTAACCTTTTTTTTTGCAAAGTCTCTTGAGAAATGTTATTAAAAATTATCCAATCAATTTTAAACATATTGTGCAGGTGTCGATTTAGTTTTAAAATTTAAATATTTACCAACCTAGTCTTAAACCTTTGTGTGAAATTCAATATAGTTTTTATGGCCAATTTTACTGGGAAATTAATGATGTGGCGGTTCAGTTATTGCTAGCCATCCTACGTGGCACATCGCATCATCAATAATTCTTGGTGCAAATTAGTTAGAAACACTACATTAAATTTCGCGCAAAAATGTAAGACTAAATTGGTGAAATTGAAAAATTTATAATTGAATTGACATCCGTACAATAAATTTAAAACTGAACGAATAATTTTCCTCAAACTACTTAGTTAATTTAAGCAATACCTTTTGAGGTATTCTATGAACGTATGAATGGAGCGCAACAATCTCTTGCAACCGAAGATCCCAAGAAATTACACGCACGCGTGATTTACAACTCCGCAAACACGCATGAATTTCTAGGAAAAATGATGTCCTATGGTCCTCCCCCTCCCCGAAAAATGCACATATCACTGATGGAATGCACGAGAGGTCACGAGGCAATTATGGGTAAACTAGAGAGAATCGGGGCGAGATGATTGGCAAATTGAGGTGGCGTACCGATCGATTTTTGGTTTTCAGAAGAAAACATGTAGGTAAAATTAGAGCTTGGTTGACCGATTCCCGGGGACCAAATTTGATGAATGAAAAGGGTGGTTGGTCAAGGACGCCGAAGAGGCATTGGACTTAGCCAATCGGCCGTATTGGTATTGTCATATAATTCAATGAGAGCCAACCCATCAATCGATGGCGATGTTTCCACATTCACATGTTTATCATTTGGAAGAAAAATCGCAATTCACACATCTATTTACGTCCTTATCTCTCATCCATATTCCGCGTGGAATCTCCATCCCATATTGTTCAAGCAGCGAAATTTCACTTTCTTAAGGAACATTGTCATCCATGCATTTTTTTTTCCTGAAAAGTATGTCTAGTTCTTTTGAGTTGTGAGATGTTTACATGATAAATAAACATGAGAGGATCAATACCCTATATGGAATTTGTGATGGATAGAAAAATTGGAATTTATAATTCTATAAATCAAAATGATTCTCTTGTATTACATTGGAATATAATTTCTTGTATGCCTGAGAAACCCATGCCATGCCACCTCTCAATTGAAAAGTGATTCCCTTATAGAATATATTTGTGGAGATAGAGATAGTTACATGTAGTTGTCATCATCATGATATTTTTGACTAAATTGACGTTCTTAATTGATCGAAATATATTTATAAATTTATAAAATAAATAAAAAGAAGAAGATCAGATTGCACGTGGTATCTTAGCGGCCACCACAGTGGCAGATGAAGATTCGACGCAGACAAATTTTAATGGAAGCTATGATGATGATGCATACGATGTTACTCTATGTCTTTGGGGTTTGCGCCATTTTCCATGTTCCCATCTTCGTGGCCCCACGCGCAAGTTGGACAAGACAATCTGGTCGCATCCCACTTTTTTTCTTTCTTCTTTTTCCAAAGATCAATTTTTCTTTTTATTTTAATCCCGCCAAACACGACTAGCAAATAAATATAAACTCATATAAGCTTATGCACCGTCAAGTTTAAGATAATTTTGAATAAGTCCCACTTCTGAAATCTCTCAGCGAAGAAAGAAAAGGAATTTATTAAAATGATGTATTATGTTGGGTTGAAATTTATTTGATTTTGTTATAAAAAAATAATTCGGTTTTGTAGGACCATTTTAGCGACCATTTTTGACACAACAATTATTATAAGAAAATGAATAACTTTTAGGACTAAGATCTGTCCCCGCTCGATGTTGAATTTGTCCTCGGTATAGACAATTCTTGAATTTTGAAAGGTAGGGGCAAAGGCAAAGGAAGGAACTCTCTAAGCAGCTTCCTCGCCTCGGGGCTTGACCTTATCCATGCAATTTGCACGATATGTAGGTCATGGAACACGTCACGCCAGCCAATGGCCACAAAATCTTTTTCCTTTTTTTTGTTTCCCAGTGCTAGAAAAAATTATTATTAAAATATATAACCCCCAATTAACCCAAAAAAGAAGAGAAAAAGGAAAAGATATGAGTAGAAATTTCCACAATGGTCTGTTCGCATCGAGTCAAATGTGTCGGATCTACAGCCGTGCGGCAACAGTGACAATTCATTGACCATTCACACGAAAATGTAAAATTACCAAAATCTTCAATTTATATGAATAATTAAATAAAATGAATATGGCCCAGGGAACATTTGGGGGGTTTCTCTCTTTTTATAAATTTTAATTATGAAAATTTCCGGAAGACTGGTTGCTGGAAGTCTCTGTACCTAAGTAGACCAGGGGCACCAACCCAATCGAATTGATTAATGATAATTACGTGAAAAGTGGAGCTAATTGCATTTTGAACAAAGAAAAAAAAGAAGTCAAATTCCGCTGAATTCAAGCTAATTGGAAAGATCATGTGTTGTTTATAACAATTAAAGTGGTCATGGGAAATCTTGAGCTTCTTTGATAAGCCTGTTCTTGGAGCCTCCTTTTTTCTAAAACCCTTTTTTTAGCATTTTCTTTCATTCTTTTCGACGAGAAAACATACTTTAAATAGGTGAATATCATACATGGAAAACACTCACGCAAGTTAAAGTGTAGGCAAGTGCCGGATATGAAATTATTTCTGTTCGATGGTGTCGGGATTTGAGAATTGAATTCATGTTGACTCTGACCACATTCTCGATAGGGCTTTCTACCTTTAATCCATGCGCGAGATACTGATGATGATTATGCCTATCCGTGATATATTTGTCGAATAATATATCTATTCCTTTAGCTATTTTGGGCAATACCATTGAAGATAGACAAGACTAAAGTGGAAAAGATGATGTAGTCACACAACTAGCTAAGTTTAATCAAATTTATGCGATCCTCATATAGAGCTTCCACCGGATATCATCTACCCATGTTATTTATATAACCATCTTGAGATGGTCCAGAAAACAATCTCAAAATATTTTAAGCTTCTTATAATGCTTCTTGGTACGCACATATGCAGTGGAGGTAAACATCATAATGTTTCGAATCGGACATTTATAGATCACATACATTATAAGATGTTGAATTGAGTTAACCATCATTTCAACCAATCGAAATAATTCCATCACTTTCATTATTGAATAAAGTTGTATTGGAGTTGCACGATACAAATCATGTTGCATTAATTTAAGGTTTCGTGGTGTCAAAGAAGATATTCGCAGGCCAATCACGAGTTCGATGGATATATTCATTGCTATATACAGCTCCGGCTGAAACATCCTAACCAAGGTAGGAAATTGAAAATGCAAATTAAAAAAAGGGTAATAATAAAAGGAAAAAAAAAACATGGAGGCGGCAAAATGGTCAATGTGGGGTCCACATTGTCAATGTAGAGAGAGAGAAAGAGAGAGAGGAATTGGTTGGAGAGGAAAACAGTGTACGAGGACAATTGTCAAACCCGAGCAGAGCGCCAGGGATGACGTTCCTGGGTTTTGCCTGCGTAAGCGAACAGCGCTGACGTGGGCTTCCCCCACCCCCAAAAACGTCGGTAGCCGCAGGGTTTAACCCGTGACGCTCCTGTGTACATGATTGGTCCACGTCACCATAGAAAAAGCAATGAACACGGTGCCCACCCATCTTTATGAGTGATTAATTTCAAAGTGAGCCGAGTCCAACCTTCGAGCCAAAAGCTAGACTAGACGGTCGATTTCTAATTTGTGGAACCAGATTGGATCCGATGTTCCAATTTTCGGATGGATTATGAAACTGGTGTGATTTCTTTATTTCTTTCTTTCTTTTTTCCCTATCCCATGGCAAAGAATAGGACACTGGAATCACACAAAGGATTGGAAAGAACATTGTTTTGGAACTCTTGCAAGGACCGGAACACTTTTGCGCAGTGCAAGTGTGTCTATAAAGTTGTTTTTGTTCTCTTCTCCAGTATTTTGGCAATTAAAAAGACCTATCGATTTGGTTTGGGTGATTTTGGTGTTTTAATCCACCTCTAGACCAAGAACTAAACTAATTGTCACTTATTCCAAATCTTAGGAATTAGGATCCAATCAAAACCAAACAATTCAGTCCTATTTCCGTACTCACTGTTGCTCATCTCACATATGAGACGAGTTCCACGTGATATAATGGCAGCATATAAGTTGGACCTTCATACATCGGATGTAGACAATGGTCATTCTTCATTTAATGTTTATGCAATCTTGCTTGACAAACTTTGGAAAGTTGTGACAAATGAAAATATTTGATTGAATACATGGCACCAATGCTAATTATTTTCACCATGCAATAATTACACGAAAAACTTTAGTCAGCAGATGCATAGAATTTACATAGTAGATAAATATTATATTAACTTCATGCTGAATTTAAGCTTTAAAATAAGTTCAATTCATGGTCCCAATTGCAACCCGATAAAATAAGAAGACATTTTTACCTTCGTGACCCCACTAACCATGGGTGAGGCAACCCTTGCCTAGATCTAGTGAGGACCTAGCCCAAAGATCGTGACCCTCACATGGCCAAGATCAAAAGAAAAGAAAAGAAAATTTCAATTTTTAAAAAAATTGTAAAAATTGTCTACATTTATACTAGCCACACCACATAAGATGGTTAACATCTATGTTGATGATTTTTGATCAAAATTGACTAGAATAATTCTATTGGCTAATAGTCAGAAATTTTAAGATTAAATTAGCACAATTCAAAGATTTATAATTGAATTGACATTATTACAATGTGTTTATAATTTTTTTATACTTTCCCCATCAAATTGAGAAATAGTTTCCTAAATAATTAGAAGGATACATAACTTATCATGGAATCACTTTTTGTGTTTAAATTGGGTCGACACCATGCCTTTCTCCCAAAATCGACAGTGAAAAAGCTCTAAATCAAAATAGAAGACCCATTTTTTTTATTGAAAACAAGCTTTCGGCAGAAGCCATTTTACAATTTAGCAAATACTTGTAAATTATAATCCACAGAACTACTTGAATACAAATGCGTCGTGATTGATGGATCAATAAACAAAAATCATTTTGATATTTGATGGATGCTCTTAAAAACAACATTATATTGTATCGTCGTAGAACACTTTTAGGAGCATATATTTGACAGCCTTAACGATATAAGATGATCGGTTTCTAGTCTAATTTAATTGAACAAGTCACTCTTGTTTTCATGTTTCTATTAGGATATTTTATTGTCTAAAGCATGACACCTAGGCTTTCGATCATATCTTATAGCCTAATTGCAGGCTTTTATTTCTTTGGAATTAATAAGCTAAATTCATTAATTTTTTGAAAAAATAATATAACAAAAAAGTATAAGTAGTCAATCGATAGATCAAACCATCTGAATACTGATTCTGTCTTTAAGAATCAAAAATCGAACCCAACCAAACAGTTCGATTCGATCGGACACTTCTAGCCGATTCGAGCAATTCGCTTTGCACACCACTGATGCTGCCAAGGTTTCGCAGGAAGTGCAGAGAAAAAGGTGACAAGACCACATCATGGCAACCAGTCAATGATGTCCAAGGGGCAAGTTGAGCCGACTTTGAGAAATGGCCAATTTAGCTGATGTAAGCGATGACCTAACCATCCTCCGGGACACCCCTCTCACACGTGCCGGACTGGGCGTGCCACTCAACCCGGACACGTGTCGCACGTCAAAGGCTGCGGTCCTCTCTCTCTCTCTCTCTCTCTCCTTAGATACAGCCTTCAGCACTCCTCTCGTGCGGTCCATTCCCATGTGTGACATACGAGCCCGCCCCTACCCTCTCAATATATAAAGCACCTCTCGCCCCCCCTTTCCCTCTCGCTTCATTCATTCATTCGTTCAAAGGTTCGAGCTTTCGAGGTCTCCAGGTTTCGAAGCTTTCTGGGTCTTCGTTCTTTTCAACTCACAGCCGCAAGAAGGGAGGGTTACAGAGCTAGAGAGAAGGTGAATGAAGGCTGAGTTGAACTTACCAGCTGGGTTCAGGTTCCACCCAACGGACGACGAGCTGGTGAACCACTACTTGCTCCCGAAATGCGCTTCTCAGGCCATCGGCGTCCCCATCATCGCCGAGATTGATCTTTACAAGTTCGATCCATGGCAGCTTCCAGGTGCTTATAAAGTTCTGGGCTTTTCTTGTTCGAAAGTTGTGATTTTTTTTAATCTTTTTATGCATGCTCGTTGAGAGCTGGTTGTTTGGACGGTGCTTTTTTTTTTGTTTGTTTGTGGGTGAGTGATTCTTGATGTTGGGTCGGTGCTGTTATGAACAGTTAGTGGATCTTTATGCCAATCGAAAGCGTTTTCTCTGTTATGCTTTCCTCTGCTTTATTTGGGTTTTCTCTCATGTGCTGAGCAGTCACAGATATGAGATTCTGGTCCTTTATTTGTATCGGTATCGTTGCTGTTCGCTTGGATCGTGTTTAATTGATAAAATGTTAAAAAGAACGAAGGTGTTTTTTTTTTTTTTGTTTCTACAGATTTGGTTTTGTGAGATCTAGGCTAATAAAAGAGTGAAAAAGAGACGGAGAATGTGAATTCTGGCTGAACTAAACTCCTCTGAACCACTCATTCTCGTGCTTATCTGAGATGATTCCCATGTTGAATGGTTGATATGATTTTTTTTTTTTTTAAAAAACACTAAGTCATAAGAAAAATGTGAATTTTTCATCACTTTTGATTGGAGTCTGGACGATTTGTCCCCAGTCACTTGCCTAATTCCACTGCTGATATGTTTCCTGATTTTTTGTTTTTGTTTGCAGACATGGCTTTGTATGGTGAAAAGGAGTGGTACTTCTTTTCTCCGAGGGACCGGAAATATCCCAACGGTTCACGGCCGAACAGGGCCGCTGGTACCGGGTACTGGAAAGCTACCGGGGCCGACAAGCCGATCGGACGGCCCAAGCCGCTCGGCATCAAGAAGGCATTGGTGTTTTATGCTGGAAAAGCTCCCAAGGGAGTGAAAACCAATTGGATCATGCATGAGTACCGTCTGGCAAATGTTGACCGATCAGCCAGCAAGAAGAACAAGAACTCGAGGGTAATTGTTTCTTCCCCTGTGTTATTGCTAAGTTTTTGGTTGTAGATTGAAGGGAAAATTAATTTTTCGTGTGTAAGCTGTTTTAGGATAGAATTTGAGCGAATTTTAACAACTATCATCAGCCAAAAGACCGTAACAGCTGACGATGTACAGTGGTCTGGCAATGATTTCTTTCATTTAAAGGAAAAAAAGTTACCATAATTGAGACAGTAGATTTACGCAACTTAGCCAATTTTGGATTACAGAAAAGATTTTTCTGTGGATTGTGTTTGTGACCATTAAATAGATGACAGAAATTATTTCTCTGAATCTTGGTTAATAACAGCTTAAATATGCTATTTTTGCAGCTTGACGATTGGGTCTTATGTCGAATATACAACAAGAAAGGTCAGATAGAGAAGCATTACCCGTCGGACCAAAAGCCTGCGCTCTTCTCGGAAATGGAAGATAAGAAGCCAGAGCCGTGGATGCTCAACCAGAGTTCATACTTGCCGCTGTCGCAACTCGTGCAGCCACCAATGACCAACGATCTTCTACACATGGACACCTCGGAATCCGTTCCAAGGTTGCACACAGAATCAAGCTGCTCGGAGCATGCGGTGTCACCTGATTTCATGTGCGAGAAGGAGGTCCAGAGTGATCCTAGATGGAATGAGCTGGACAAGTCGTTCGAGTTCATCGATAGCTACTTCTTAGATGAACCCTTTGCTCCTCAAGTGCAGTATCAGCCAGTTCAGGTCTCGCCATTGCAGGACATTTTCATGAAACCATTTTGATCCCGCCCAAAAAAAAAAAAAAAAAAAAAAAAAAAGGGACAAAGTAAGGCCAGTTATATTAGGTTCTTGGATGCATCTCACCCCATTCTTGTTAGGTTAGTACTAGATTCTTGTTAGGTCAGCAGTCGAAACTTTTTATCATTGCAGTCTTCAAATTCAATGGGTTGGGTTGGCTATGATGGATGTGCTGGACTTCGACTAAAGGTGGCAACTATTCAAGAGGTGCAGATGGGTTTTGTTGCAGTAGCCATGATTCGTTGAACTTGGCTTGAACCTGTGGCCAATGTTCATCGGGTTTGTGGCTTGTCGTGGAGGCCTAGGCTCATGTTTGATCTTGTTCCTGTAGAGAACATTCTTCTATATGTCCTAGGATTGTATTAAATTCTTTCATATATCTCCTATTTTGGACTTGGTTCCAGTTCATTATAGCTGTCAGAAATCAGAATGGTATAAAGACTGTTCATTTGTTGAGGGACAGGGCTGGAGTTTGGCTTGGGTTTGGTGTAATTAACGTTCATGGGTTGGACAAAACTGATGTTATGTATATATACAAATGATTCAACGGTTTATCAAGTTTTGACCATTCATTTTGAGTTTTAAAGTTCATCAGGTGAAGAGGATAGAGATCAACATTTTTCCCCATGTGATTGGTGGTGGGTTGAGAGTGAAAAGTATGATATCCCGTGGATTGAGAAAGGCTCTGACTCGAAAATTTCTCAGTGGGTTGGCGTAGAATTTTGCACATGGGCTGCAGGATCACCATTATATCCCCATGATACTAGAAGTCAACTATAAGGAGAATGTGAAATCAACTTAACAAGAAAACATTGCAGCCAGAAATGCAGATTTTCCAATTTAATACATCTAGGCTTTTGTTTAATGGGGTCCTTAAAAATGGAGATCCTCAAGTAACATGACCCTAACATTGCAACAGCAACCCCAACTGCAGTTCTAATTTCGTCAGTGTGAAGTAGATGTCAAGGAAGACGATATCAATTTTAACTCCTATTTCTATCGAAGAACAATTTATCTTTCTTGTGGTGCAATATGCCTCTAGGCTTGAGTTTCACTCAACTGAAGGTAAATAAAATCTGGAATATTGGGTGAACATGGGTATACTTATTGAGCGTGGCTGTAATTGAGTTCACTTGGGGTATACCTGTAAGCAATTTTGCTGGACACATAACATCCAGTACAGTAAGACAACGAAACCGTTAGTCATGGCTTATTTACAAGTGACTTTGGCAATGAAAAGCTTCTTAGGCGAAGGCTTGGTTTGATGCATGGCGCTTCCACGATTCTGATCTGGAAGTACAGAGACACGATGAGGAGCTTTTTGTCAATTAGGCTGCAAATGTTCTGGACTTTGGAGGTCGACTGCAATCTACAGAATTCTGCCATCCCACCAGTTGCCTCTCATTGTCGTAGATCACCAACTTATCCTGCATCGATATGTCTGCAAAACCGACAAACAAGGGTGGATACAAAAATTAAACAAAAGAATTCTGCTTTGCCGCAATAGTGCAGTACATCTGAATGGACATGATCTCTGAGGACATTTTTGTTGTTGTCTAATCATATCTTCGATGATTTCCTTCCATTAAAATATTTCATGACAATGTCTCAGGTGCAAAACTAATTCCGTGATAAAAATGCACCATATGGAAGACCCTTACCGCCAATCAGATTCATATTTTGCAGCCCTTCTTGAGTTCCATTTAAAACTCCCATGCAAACATTTCCCTTGGACTGTCAAAACCACTGCAGTTAACAAAATATTTACATATCTAACTTGCCAGAGTGTTGATAGATGAAGGCATTCACTCACCGAAATAATCAAATATGATTCGGGGGGAACTTCAAATTGGTTTTTGGTTCTTCCACCGCTATTAAAACTGAGTGCAAAGGGTTTGAAGTACTTCCTGACCTCACGGATGTTTTTGAAAGGCTTCTTGCCTCTCCAGCAGAGTGGGAGAGTGCAGTCGTCTAATGCTTCGGTGAAGGGCTTTCCATCTAATTCTTTCTTCACCTGAAAGAAGAGAGAAGTTTTTTAAGGTATTATCTCTCAATTTTCCTGATGAAAGGTGTTACTTCTCGAACTTAATAGGCATTAGTACTCGCAAAAACTCGAGCACAACTGAAAATCCTGGAAAGATGGTGATATGTTTGAACATAAATAGTGACATGCTAAGTGTGATGTTGCACTGTGCCCCTGATTTTCACATACTAGTTCACAATTGCCTCTACTCACCGCTGAAGATAAGGCTTCATATGCTTGAGAACTGAAGTAAGTGTAAGAGCTCCCGCTATCAAGTACTAGCAACAGATCTTTCTGTCTAGTAGGTTTCCCAGCAAAAAGGAGGTCTGCGGTCCCAGGAGAATAGTGCTCTCTGAGATAGATATAACAAAGTTCCATTTTAGTAAATGAAGGATGAAAGATATTGAGATGGTGAAAAAGTGGAAGAACAGAGAATATACGAGTAATCACGAGACATAGGCGTCCACATGATGCGGGAGGAGTCATAAAGATCATCGCCGAAGAACAAATATCCACCTCCATGCGTACTCAAGCAGTGGCCTAGTATGTTCCGCACCAAACCTTGACTACTTAGCTGTGATACGATGCTGGACTTTCCCTTACCGAGCCCCAGCACTCCGTCTAAAAAAGGAATGGATGCACCAGGTTTCTGTTCCTGATCATATCCACATCTGCAGAGGAACTGTCACCACATGAGAAATAATTACGAAGGCAAAATTGATGTGAGCAGGCTCTGACAATATATAATTTCCATTCTGGCCAAAAGAAGTATGGTATCACAAAATGCTGAGTTGGTATAATCAGTAAGCCTGGCCAAACATAATTGGGTGAGCATGTGAAGTCACCTACCCAAGGGCGACACGAGGGCTAAGATCCCCGCCGCCATAGGACTTGAAAGAAAAGACATCCTTTACGAGTACACCAGAGGAAGAGCCACCATCTGCATACATAACCTTGTAGTCACATTGATCCGGGTCATCACATTTGTAGTCGCCTGAATGCAGTGATGCACAAATTGGGTCCGTGCAGATTACTCGATCGTTGCTGGGTTGATAAAGTGGATGTGGTGTCTGCAATAAGAAAATGATGGAAAGTTACCAGGAGTTATCACTCTGCATAACATCATGAGACCATTTGAAACAAGCATCCGAGCCAAGTTTTAGGATTATCAACCAGAATTCATAGGTTTGAGGAACACATCGATACAACACCTGAAAATGACTAAAATTTACCTCGGTGCATCGTACACAAGGGGCATCACATTGGAGCCATGTGAGGTCACTACCAGTGTCAGGATCAAGAAAGTAAGGCTTTGGTGGCTGCCCGATGTAGATGGTTGTGTTATATGACCTGAAATAGGCGGTTCATTTAATGTCACTCCTAGCAAATACACAAGCTTTTATAATCTTCAGATCTGATTATTGCATTAAGAGAGGAGCATTATACTTCAAGAGATTGAACGGCCAATTAGCAAAGAGTGACAGAAAAGGGACAGAAATGAATGACAGGCAAGGTGAGAAAAAAGTTTTAACAATGGAGAAACACCCGGTGATTGAGAAATTTAAGAAAAGCACTGCATCTTTATGACATATAGAAAGGAAATGTACGGAAACTAAGAAAACACAACTTTCCCCTGTGAAAGATACGCTTCCGAGCAATTTTCTCTTGGCATGAAAGATTTAGTTTGATGATCAACATATTGAAATTTCAGGAAGTTCTGAATGAGGTGATAGTACTATCTATGGTTGCCACTTTGGGAGACATAAGTCACCATGACATTGGATTGAATGAATCTTCAGGTCATCATACCAACGAAACAGCAATCCAACGCAGTAACCAGCCAAGTGTTGAACTTTTTTTCAACTTTTGAAGGAAAAAAGACCTTTTCATATCACCAAAGACGGTTAAATAGCGAGAGATACCCATGCTTTGTAAACATCAAAAACACAACGCAGAGTACAAAAAAATTCACTGAAGAAGCCAAAATGCAGGTCCATCACCTCTCTCTCTCTCTGTGACTGATAAATGAAACACTGAACTGAAGTGAAGACAGGTCAAGAAGTGTACCCAGTTGGGAAAACATCCCCGTCGAGCGGAAAGACAACGGACGAACCGACCCGGTTGAGAACTAGCGACGACGACGGCGACCCGAAAGTCAAGGGTGCTTTGCCTCTGGTCAGATCACCTCTGAAAGAAGAAGAGGAGGAGGGGGAAACGAACCAGCTCGACACAATCATCACCAACGCCACCAAACCCACTTTCTCTTTCCCCATTCTCTCCGTCTCTCTCGCTCTCTCTCTGTATTACTACTGAAGAATGAGTAAGAATGATATGTTCTTGGTGAACCTCAAACCCGTCGCTGTCCGATTATTCAGACCCAACGGCAGAAAGACCAGGTCGAGGGCAATTATAGGGCGGGTTTCTTGCATTATGGGATTGGCTAATGATTGGCAAGGATCTATGCTGATGTCTAGCTTGGGAGCCACGGTTGTTCAATTGGAATAGCTTGGGAGATGGGGGTCTGCAGATCCATCGGACGGGACGGAATTTTAACGACGTTCGTTTCATTGCCTTATGTTTGGTAATGGAAAAAATATAACCAAAAACTCTCAAATTACGTCACTATAAATAAATTTATCTGAACTTTTTTTATATTAAAAATTTCAAATTATGCAACTTATGATAAATTTATCTTAAATTTTTTATGACATTAAAAATATCAATTTATCTGAGGTTTTTTGTGATATTTTGTTATAATTTTGAAGGAGTTAGAAATGGTATTCCTTCTATTGGGTGAAAATCTCCCAGAGGTTCTTTACTTTAATTTCTGATTATTGCTTATTCCTTGCTTTGCCAAACTGGGGTCGTTAACCTCTTCTTCTGCTCCAGAGTGGATTCTGTCTTCTTGATTGAGGTACGATGACGATGAGGGAGATTTCATCTGTTTTCTTCCTTTTTCGTTTGATTTAATTTTGGCCATGGATGGGGAAGATGGCTCTTGAGGACGAAAGACACGTAAAGTAGGAATTTGGGAACTTCCAGGAACTTTCTCCAGGAAGGACAGCCATTTTATGGGGTTGGAAACAGGGGACGGCGAAATAAAGGTTCATTTTTTTATGAGCCGGTTAAAATTTAGCTTAGTGACGTGAGTAGCTCTACATAGGCAGAACTAATAACGAGAGATTTGGTGTAAAATCTGAACAGTTATTGCATATAAATGCGAAATTTCCAAATATTTGATGTTTCTAATTAACCAACCAGAGCGTGTGCTGTGGTTATCTTCCAAGATTTATTGGACCTTTAAAATAATGCGCACCTCGTTGTTTAGGTTGAGTAAGAACAACAAGAAATGAGACACCAACAATTTGTAGGAATAAAGGGGGTGAAGATATTGAAGTGTATAGAATTGAACAAATCAAAGAATGAACAAAGTGGTCAGTATTTATTAAAAAAAACAAGGAAGTATAGACAAGAGTTGATGCATTAAGAAGCGATGGCTAGTAAAAAACGAATAATGTATCTACTTCCTATATAGAACATCGGACCATTCTCTTGTTTATGACAAGTGTTGAGGTCTTTTCTAGCATTTCGATTTGAACTCAAGAATTGTTCGACTTTGGCATGAACGCCCATGATTGTTGAGCACATGGGGAAACGTGTTTCTTTAGTTCCAATGGATCCGACCCTTGGGGCAAGGATTCCTGTGCAAGAAGTTCGTGGGTGCAATCAATTGGCGAGAATATCCCCCAATCAATTTGGAGACAGGAGAGAAAGGGGCAAAAGGAAAGGGTGACAGGACCCTCATCACAACTTAGGACCGACTGAGGGAGCATCCAAACGAATTAGATGCGTAGATCCACTGCCTCTGCAGATCAGCAGACGAGGACCCAGACCATCCCAAGTCTCACCCAGTTCTACCTTGCATGTATGATAGTGATTTGAAATAGAAATCCATTTAGTAAAATAATTTTACTTTTTTTTTATTTTTTGAATAGATTTTTATTTGAGAAATAATTTTGGAATAAAAATCAGAAATAATTTTTTTACTTTTTCCATTTCCGGAATATAAATAAAAATTGTCTCTTTTTTCTATTTCTTATCTAAAGAAATCTCTCTGTAACCCTTAGCCATTCACTCTCCTCTGGTCATTGCCACCCGCCACCATTGCCGTCAGCTGCTGCAACCACCTGTGACCACGGTCACTATCCCCTCCCTCGGTTGGCTACCTGCCATTGCCGATTGCTGAACACTGCCGTTGTTGCTATCGCCCATTGCCCCTCCCCCGCCACTAGTCACCAACCACTACTACCCCCTCCCCCTACCGGTCGCCCACCATCGCCATCACCACTAGTCATTGGTCACCGCTGCCCCCTCGCCTTGTGTGGTCATTTGAGAATAAGAGATTTTGTGTTGTTATTAAAAAAATTTTTATTATGGGAATAAAATTTTTTGTTGTCATCAAATAAATTTCTATTCCAATAATATGAATTTTATGTCATTATCAAACGTATGTTTTGCTCAGAAACTTATTCAAAAATAGAAATAAGGAAATCTATTTATGTTTTATAAATCAATTTCTAGTTAGAAATTTTATTATTCGTGCCATTCTCCTTACTACTAAGGGCCCAACAAGCAAGCAAGATGAAAAGAGAGAAAAAGCACAAGAAAAGAAAACCTGCAGAGACAAAAAGGACCCTACACTCCACATTAACAAAAAAGAAATTCTGTAAATAAATAAAATTAAGGCGGTAGAACTTTACACAATTAAGACAGAATTATATGTTGGAAAGTGAAATCTGGTGCTTAAAAGAAAAAGGCCAAAATCACAAGAAGAAATCTTAAATTATATCAACTATGACACGTCTATCCAAACACTGAGTCTTAAATTCGTACCATGTATGGCACATCCACCTAATTTTGAGAATTTTAAAAATCTATCTATATAACGTCAGAAAGAAAAAAATAACGAAATGGCCTATTTTTATTTGTGATTTTTTTCCTAAAGAAAATAGCAAAGCAGGAAGAGTGAAAGGAGAGGGATTCTCCATGGGGCGTTGCTCTACCGTGCAAATTCCAACCCTCTCTCCTCCTCCTCCTCCTCCTCCTGCTTGTAACCGAGTTGCTGGGCGATCCCATCATCGCCTACCCACCACAGAGTTCGCTCCATGTGGGTGCGATTTCTTTCGTTTTCATCTCGCGGTTTCTTTTCAGTTGTTGGGTTTCCGAGTCCTGCTGGAAATCGCCCCTTTAGAGCGTTTATGTCTGTGTCAATCCTCGCTCTCTCTGATGCGAGTTTAGGCCCTCCTGGATTCTGGGTTCGATGTTTACGAGGGGGATTACTCGTCTGCTTGATCGAATCCTCGTGCCGCATGCGGGAGCATGGGGAATTGTGGGTGGAAATCCTTGTTTTGTTATGTAATTGGGCCATAGACGTCCGGTAAAGGAAGCTGATTTCCCCCTCTGCTGCATCAGCTTCTCTTGGTGTGGAGATTCTGTTTGTTTGGTATTGTCCGCTTCTTCTTCTTCTTCTTCTTCTTTTTTGTTCTTTTTGGTGTAGTGATCACGTGGTCTCGTTGCCAGTTCGCCTTACTCTTTTTAACCATCGGTCGGTCCTTCCCTTTTATTAAAATCCTCTGATCCATGTAGTAGTACGTTTTGTGACTCTAGATCTAGAATACATTTGTGCAAAAGGGATCTCTTTTGAATTGAGAATCAAACTTTGGCGCATCAAAAGCACATTTTTTCTTGGTAGGAACTAGGTACAGCAAATATGCGTGGATGGGATGGGGCTGGGAGAGATGTAATCTGGCTGTAGAATTATGGTGCAATTTCGAATGGAAGCCTTAGGAATCTAGTAAGGCATTCTGTGTGGCAATATATGGTGCATCCTGTTCCAGCATTTACAGTTTGCAATTCTTGCGACCCATTCCTCCAGAAAATATTTTCGTAATGTTGTTACTTCTGCTGATATCTTTTTCTCATTTCTCATGCGTATAGGCCATTGTCTTGGTTTGGAATGGAATCTGGAGTGGGATCAAATTTTTTTTTTTCTTGATCTGAATACACAGCTCCTAGCTTGTAGCATTAATTAAAGCCTTGGATTGTGCTGAAAGCTTTGAGCTCTTGCAGTTAGTGCTCTGGCATTTCTGATCTGCCTATCTTTCACTGGATAGGGAGTTCCATTTTCTTTATTGGCTTGCATACACGGGAAGTTCTCGTTGCACACCTGACTGAACTACGAGATTTAACTCCGGTAATCATATTAGTTGCAAGCATGGTCTAAAACATCAGAAGGGACCATTGTATCATAAGGTTCTGGTTAATGCATTATCTAGTGGTTGGTGATTTCGAAACATATGCCTCTAGACTGTTGGAACCTGGCATGTTTGGAAGGAAGTCGGCTGTCCAAAATAACCCAGCTGTGATGAAGAAAAGAAAAAAATTAACCTGGCATGTTTGGAAGGAAGTCAGCTGTCCAAAATAACCCAGCCGTGATGAAGAAAAGAAAAAATTCACCAGTCTAATACGATGCTGCGGTAATCTGGGAGGGATAGATGTTATCGCTAAACAGACAAGAACAAATCTGAAAAACTTTATTGTGCTGTGATAGATCACTCCAGCACTGGTTTCCATGACAAGTCATATTGCATTCCTTTAACAATGTTTAATTCAATGAGAATCAGGTAAAGGCATTGCAAAATTGGAGAGAGTAGCCTGCTTATCTTTCTATCTTATTATGGAAGACTTTGCTTTATATTTGTGTAGCTATTCTTTTAGGCTTTGAGCCAGTATTTGTGCAGCTAGTTCCTTTACTCGAATAATTTAATCCAATTCATCCAGCTTCATAGGCCATCAGTTTTGCTCCATAAATCCTCTTTTGTGGATTCAGTCAAAAATCTTGATATGCACCTAATTTCACGATTGGTTTACAGCTTCTCTACACTAGAGTTCTTTTTTCTATCGTAGATGTGCATTTGACCAGCAGATGTTTCCTAAAATTATTCTCTAAAACCGACAAATCAAAACTTGGACCTTAACCTTTTAAAAGATCCATCCCAATTAGGAAAAAGAAAAAGCAGTTAGGAATTCTTGAGTTTTATATGTTAAGTCAATAGCATTGGGAGATAAACTTATGCATGCTCCCACTTGTCTAAGATTAATATCTTAGCAAACCTGGTGAAATCATATGGAAGCTGCTACCTTCGCTGGTAGCACTATGTGGGTTGTGGTGTCGGCTGGGCCAATGGAGGAGTATTTAGGTTTACTGGGGTGTAGTATGAATAGGGATCAGGTTCTGCTGATCCTCAACATGGCAATACTCATTAAGCGTGGCTGTAATTGAGTTTGCTTGGGGTATACCTGTAAGCAATTTTGCTGTACGCATAACATCCAGTACAGTAAGACAAAGGAAAACATTAGTCATGGCTTATTTACAAGTGACTTGGCAATGATAAGCTTCTTAGGCGAAGGCATGGTTTGAAGCACACAGGCTTCCATGATTCTGATCTGGAAGTACAGAGACACGATGATGAGCTTCTTGTCAATTAGGCTGCAAATGCTCTGGACTTTGGAGGTCGACCGCAATCTACATAATTCTGCCATCCCATCAGTTGCCTCTCATTGTCGTAGATCACCAACTTATCCTGCATCGATATGTCTGCAAAACCGACAAGCAAGTGTGGATACAAAAATTAAACAAAAGAATTCTGCTTCGCCGCAATAGTGCAGTACATCTGAATGGACATGATCTCTGAGGACAGTTTTGTTGTTGTCTAATCATATCTACAATGATTTCCTTCCTTTAAAATATTCCATGACAATATCTCAGGTGCAACACTAATTCCGTGATAAAAATGAGCCATATGGAAGACTCTTACCTCCGATCAGATTCATATTTTGCAGCCCTGCTTGAGTTCCATTTAAAACTCCCATGCAAACATTTCCCATGGCCTGTCAAAACCATTGGAGTTAACAAAAAACGTACATCTCTTAACTTGCCAGAGTTTTGATAGATGAAGGCATTCACTCACCGATATAATCAAATATGATTCGGGGGGAACTTCAAATTGGTTTTTGGTTCTTCCACCGCTATTAAAGCTGAGTGCAAAGGGCTTGAAGTACTTCCTGACCTCGCGGATGTTTTTGAAAGGCTTCCTGCCTCTCCAGCAGAGTGGGAGCGTGGGGTCGTCTAATGCTTCGGTGAAGGGCTTTCCGAGTGATTTCTTCACCTGAAAGAAGAGAGAAGTTTTTTGAGGTGTTATCTCTCAAAATTTCTGATGAAAGGTGTTACTTCTCAAACTTAATAGGCGTTGCTACTTGAGAAAACTCAAGCACAACTGAAAATTCAGGAAAGAAGGTGATATGTTTGGACGTAAATAGTGACATGCTAAGTGTGATGTTGCATTGTGCCCCTGATTTTCACATACTAGTTCACAATTGCCTCTAACTCACCGCTGAAGATAAGGCTTCATATGCCTGAGAACTGAAGTAAGTATAAGAGCTCCCGCTATCAAGTACTAGCAACAGATCTTTCTGTCCAGTAGGTTTCCCAGCAAAAAGGAGTTCCGCGGTCCCAGGAGAGTAGTGCTTTCTGAGATAGATATAACGAAGTTCCATTTCAGTAAATGAAAGATGAGAGATATTGAGATGGTGAAAAAGTGGAAGAACAGAGAATATACGAGTAATCACGAGACATAGGCGTCCACATGACGCGGGAGGAGTCATAAAGATCATCACCGAAGAACAGATATCCACCACCACGCGTACTCAAGCAGTGGCCTAGTACGTTCCGCACCAAACCTTGACTACTTAGCTGTGACACGATGCTGGACCTTCCCTTACCGAGCCCGAGCACTCCGTCTAAGAAAGGATTGGACGGACCGGGTATCTGATCATATCCACATCTGCAGATGAACCATCACCACATGAGAAATGGTTACGAAGGCAAAATTGATCTGAGCAGGCTCTGACAATAATGAATAATTTCCAGTCTGGCAAAAGAAGTATGGTTTCATAAAATGCTGAGTTGGTAAAATCAGTAAGCCTGGCCAAACATAATTGGGCGAGCATGTGAAGTCACCTACCCAAGGGCGACACGTGGATTAAGAACCCCGCCGCCATAGGACTTGAAAGAAACGACATCCTTTACGAGTACACCAAGAGAAGAGCCACCATCCGCATACTGAACCTCGTAGTCACATTGCTCTGGGTGGTCACATCTGTAGTCGCCCGAATGCAGTGATGCACAAATTGGGTCCCTGCAGATTACTAGATCGCTGTTGGGTCGATAGAGCGGATGTGGCGTCTGCAATAAGAAAGTGATGGAAAGTTACTAGGAGTTATCGCCCTGCATAACATCATGAGACCATTTGAAACAAAAATCCAAGCAAAGTTTTAGGATTATCAACCAGAATTCATAGGTTTGAGAAGCACGTTGGCACAACACCTGAAAACGATTAAAATTTACCTCAGTGCATCGTACACAAGGGGCATCACATTGGAGCCATGTGAGGTCACTACCAGTGTCGGGATCAAGAAAGTAAGGCTTTGGTGGCTGCCCGATGTAGACGGTTGTGTTATACGACCTGAAATAGGCAGTTCATTTAATCGTCAGTCTTAGCAAATACTCAAGCTTTTATACTCTTCGGATCTGATTATTGCATGAAGAGAAGTACTTCAAGAGATCGAACAGCCAATTAGCAAGGTGTGACCGAAAAGGAACAGAAATGAATGACAGGCAAAGTGAGAATAAAAGTTAACCATGGAGAAACACCCGACTATGGAGAAAGTTAAGAAAAGCACAGCATCTCTCCGACATAGAAAGGAAATGTACGGAAACTGGGGAAAAAAAAATCAACTTTCCCTTACGAAAGAAGCAATTTTCTCTTGGCATGAAAGATTTAGTTTGATGATCGACATATTGAAATTTCAGGAATTCCTAAGTAGGGTGACAATAGTATCTATGGATATCACTTAGGAAGACATAAGTCAACATGACAGTGGATTGGATGAATCTTCAGGTCATCATACCAACGAAACAGCGATCCCACGCGGAGACTAGCCGAACTGTTGGAACTTTTTTTAACTTTTGGAGGAAAAAAGACCTTTTCGTATCACCAAAGACAGTTAGATGGTGAGATGACCCATGCTTTCTAAACATCAACAACACAACACAGAGCCACACAGGCATTGAAGTATTCATTGCAGAAGCCAAAATGCAGGTACATCACCTCTCTCTCTCTCTCTCTCTCTCTCTCTGATTGATAAACGAAGCACTGAACTGAACTGAAGACAGGTCAAGAAGTGTACCCAGTTGGGAAAACATTCCCGTGAAGTGGAAAGACAACGGATGCCCCGACCCGATTGAGAACAAGCGACGAGGACGGCGACCCGAAAGTCGAGGGTGCTTTGCCTCTGGTCAGATCACCTCTGAAAGAAGAAGAAGAGGAGGAGGCAGCGGAAACACACAAGCTGGACACGATTATCACCAATGCCACCAGACCCACTTTCTCTATCCCCATCCTCTCTGCCTCTCTCTGTGTGTGTTACAGCTGACGAATGAGCAAGAATGATATGTTCTTGGTGAAACTCAAACCCGTCGCTGTTCTTGTCCGATTGTTCAGACCCAGCGGCAGAAAGACCAGGTCGAGGGCAATTATAGGGCGGGTTTCTTGCATGATGGGAGCGAATGATTGGCAAGGATTTATGCTGATGTCTAGCTTGGGAACCACGGATGTTAAATTGGAATAGCTTGTGAGGTAGGGGTCTGCAGATCGGTCGGGAGGGGAGGGAATTTTAATGACGTTTCTTGTGATCCCTGTCGTTTGGTAATTTGCAGGAGTTAGAAATGGTATTCCTTCTAATGGGTGGAAATCTCCGAGAGGTTCTTTACTTTAATTTCTGGTTTATGCTTATTCCTTGCGTTGCCAAACTGGGGTCGTTAATCTCGTTATCTGCTCCAGAATGGATTCTGTCTTCCTGAGATTGAGGTACGATGATGATGATCAAAACGATCAAGGAAGATTCTCTCTTTTTTTCCCCTTTTTTTCGTCTGATTTAATTTTGGCCAGGAAGGGGGAAGATGGCTAATGTGGACAAAATACATGTAAAGTGGGACCATTTTATGGGGTTGATTGCACCAATGGCGTCAATTTGGGAACTTCTAGGAACTTTCTTCAAAAAGGACAACCATTTTATGGGGTTGGAAAAAGGGAAAAAGCAAAACTTATGGGGAAATAAAGGTTCATTTTTTATGAGCCTGTCAAAATTTACCTCGGTGATGTGAGTAGCTCTACATAAGCAGATCAGATCATAATAACAGGAGACTTGCTGTAAATTCTGGACAGCTATCGAATATAAATGCGAAATTTTCAAATATTTGATACTTCTAAATAACTTGTTAGAAGATGCGTTGTGCCAATCTTTCAAGATTTATCCGACCTTTAAAATAATGGGCACCTCGTTACTTAGATTGAGTAAGAACATCATAAAATGCTATACCAACAATTTGTCCAAATAAAGGGCATGAGATATTGAAGTGCATAGAATTGAACAAATCAAAGAAGGAACAAAACAGTTGGCATTTATAAAAGGAGAATAAGGACAACAACAGTTGATGCATTAAAAAGCAATTGTTAGTAAAAAGCGAATAATGTATCTACTTCCTCTATAGAATATCGGACAATTCTCTCATTTGTGACAAGTGACGATGTCGCTTCTAGCACTTCGATTTAACTTGAGAACTATTCGACTTTGTCATGAATGTCCACAATCACCAAGCACACAGGGGCTCAAGTTTCTTTAGTTCCAATGGATCCGGGCTTTGGGGCAAGGATTCCTGTGCAAGAAGTTCCTAAGTGCAATCAATTTGTGCGAATATCCCCATCAATTGGAGAAAGAAGAGAAAAGGGGCAAAAGGAAAGGGTGACAAGACCCACAACACAACATAGGACTGACTGAGGGAGCATCCAATGAGTTAGACACAAGATCCACTGCTGCTGCAAAACAGCAGAAGGAGACCCAGACCACCCCAAGTCTCACCCACTTCTCCTCGACCGGGACCCAGACAAGAAAACAAGATGAAAAGCGAGAAAAAGCACGAGAAAAGAGAACCCACTAAAACAAAAAGGACCCTACATTCGACATTAAAACAAAAAAAAAAAGAAATTTTGTAAATAGATAAAATTAAGACAGTAGTGAAAAAATTACAGAATCAACGCACAATTATGAGTTGGAAATGAAATCTGGTGCATGAAAGATAATGGGCCAAAGTCACAAAAAGAAAATTCTAAATTATGTCAATAATGACACGTCGATCCAAACATTAAAAGTCTTAAATTTGTATCATGTATGACAAATTCACCTTTTATTAAAATTCAGTCATTGAGAATCGTTAAAAATCTGTATAAAAACATCGGAAAGAAAAAAAATGCCGGCATGGCCAAGGTAAAAGCTCGGATGGATATGGATTTAGGATTTTTGTTTTTTGTGATTTTTTTTCCTAAAGAAAATAGGAAAAGAGAAGACTTGATATTTACTTTGGGCTGTGGGGCAGATAAAGCAGGAAGAGTGAAAGTAGAGGGATTCTGCCGGGGTGTTGCTCTACTGTGCAAATTCCAACCCCACCCTCCTCCTCCTCCTCCCTGCTTATAACCGGGTTGCTGATCGATCCCATCATCGCCCACCCACCACAGAGCTTGCTCCATAGAGACAGACACAGACAGAGAAGGTATGTTCGTCTTCTAGTTCCCCCCTCTCATCGCAGCAGAGCGCGCAGGCACGCGAGCTCCATTTGGGTCCGATGTCTTTCGTTTTCATCTTGCAGTTTCTTTTCGGTTGTTGGGTTTCCGAGTTCTGCTGGAAATCGTCCCTTCAGTTCGTTTATGTCTATGTCAGTCCTCGGTCTCTGGGATGCGAGTTTAGCCCCTCCTGGATTCTGGGTTTGATGTTTAAGGAAGGGGTTGGGGGGGGTTACTCTTGTCTGCTTGATCGAATCCTCGTGCCGTATGCGGGAGCATGGGGAATTGTGGGTGGAAATCCTTGTTTTGTTATGTAATTGGGCCATATTCGTACGGCAAAGGAAGCTGATTTCCCCCTCTGCTGCATCAGCTTTCTCTAGGCATGGAGATTCTGTCTGTTTGGTACTGTCCGCTTCTTCTTCTTCTTTTTTGTGTTCTTTTTAGTGTAGCGGTTACGTGGTCTCTTTGCCATCTTCGCCTAACTCTTTTTAACCTTTGGTTGGTCCTTCCCTTTTACTAAAATTCTCTGATTCATGGAGTAGTACGTTTTGTCACTCTAGATCTAGAATACATTTGTGCAAAAGGGAATTCTTTTGAATTGAGAATCAAACCTTGGTGCATAAAAAGCAAGTTTTTTCTTGGTAGGAACTAGGTACAGCAAATATGCGTGGATGGGATGGGACTGGGAGAGATGTAATCTGGCCGTAGAATTATAGTGCAATTTCGAATGGAAGCCTTAGGAATCTAGTAAGGCATTCTGTGTGGCAATATATGGTGCATCCTGTTCCAGCATTTACAGTTTCCAATTCTTGTGACCCATTCATCTAGAAAATATTTCCATAATGTTGTTACTTATTCTGACATCTTTTTCTCATTTCTTATGTGGGTAGGCCATTGTCTTGGTTCGGAATGGAATCTAGATTGGGATAAAATTTATTTTTCTTGATCTGAATACACAGCTCCTAGCTTGTAGCATTAATCAAAGCCTTGGATTGTGCTGAAAGCTTTGAGCTCTTGCAGTTAGTGCTCCGGCATTTCTGATCTGCCTATCTTTCACAGGATGGGGAGTTCCATTTTCTTTATTGGCTTGCATACACAGGAAGTTTTCATTGCACACCTGACTGAACTACGAGGTTTAACTCCAGTAATCATATTAGTTGCAAGCATGGTCTAAAACGTCAGAAGGAACTGATTTGCTTTATACCATGAGTAAAGATAATCTCCCACCGACTGCCCACATTGTTGAAGCTGACCGCTGCTCATCTAATGACAGTGATGATTCAGAGACTCCCTCCCGTCAAAGTTGGGAGAATGAAGGGGGCATGCCATTTTGTCGTGTGTGCCAGTGTGTTGAATCTGACCGAAGAGGAGATGCAGCATTAGGGTTTTTGGGTATTATTCCACCTTCTCCTGAAAAAAGTGATGGTGATATGAACACTCTCAATGTCCAGAGTGAACTTTCTCATGCAAAAAATGCAGGAAGCGATTCTAAATTTATTGAGGTTATTAGTCCTGAAGGGGAGCTTTTTGTTTGTGCTGCTGATTTGGAAATGGGCCACCATCAAGACTCATTGCTAGAGCTTGGGTGTTCTTGCAAAAACGATCTTGCACTAGTACATTATGCTTGTGCGCTGAAATGGTTTGTTAACCATAGATCTACGGTTTGTGAAATCTGCGGACAGGTTGCCAAAAACATAAGGATTGCTGACTTCAAAAAAGGTTGTTAATTCTTTGAAGGAATACGAAGTGTTAAGGGAAAGAACAGCTAGCGGGGAACCCAACCCTTTACCAATGCATGTGGATATTGGTGTTGATCCTGATGCTGTTGCTGCTATTCGTAGGCAACGTCTCAGTGAGATTTCACTGTGGTTTAGCCCACACCACAATAGCTTAATCAACAACAACCAGAGTAACATTGCTCCGCAAGTTGTTTCTGAGCAGCCTTCAACTATTGTCAATCAAGACAATGGCAATGGCCCTTCTGAAAATCCTGCAACAAAATGGGCTGTTGAAGGTACTGGGATTTTGCTTGCTACAGGATTACTAACTGTTACTCTTGCATGGCTTATAGCTCCACGAGTTGGAAAGGTAGGCTACTTGTCATGCTAGCTTAGAGCATCTTTTTGCCTGCTTACTTTTATGCTTAAACTGCCTTTGTATCATAAGGTTCTGGGTAATGCATTATCTAGTGCTTGGTGATTTCGAAACATATGCCTCTAGACTGTTGGAACCTGGCATGTTTGGAAGGAAGTCAGCTGTCCAAAATAACCCAGCTGTGAACTTCATCTAAAGAAAGAAGAAAAGAAAAAAATTAACAAATCTAATATGATGCTGCAGTAATCTGGGAGGGATAGATGTGATCGCTAAACAGACGAACAAATCTGAAAAAGTTTATTGTGCTGTGGTAGATCACTCCAGCACTGGTTTCCTTGACTTGTCATATTGCATTCCTTTAACAATGTTTAATTCAGTGAGAATCAGGTAAAAGCATTGCAAAATGGGAGAAAGTGGCCTGCTTATCTGTCTATCTTATTATGTAAGACTTTGCTTTCTATTTGTGTAGCTATTCTTTCAGGATTTGAGCCAATGTTTGTGCAGCTAGTTTGTTTACTTAAATAACATAATGCAATTCATCCAGCTCCATAGGCCATCAATTTTGCTCCATAAATCCTCTTTTGTGGATTCAGTTGAAAATCTCAAATATGCACCTAATTTCATGATTGGTTTACAACTTCTCTATACTCAAGTTCTTTTTTGTATCGCAGATGTGCATTTGACCAGCAGGTGTTTCCTAAAATTACTCTCTAAAACCAACAAATCAAAACTTGGACCTTAACTTTTTATAAGTTCCATCCCAATTAAAAAAAGAAAAAAAAGAAAAAACAGCTAGGAATTTTCGAGTTTTATACGTTAAGTCAATAGCACTGGGAGATAAATATACGCATGCTCCCACTTGTCTAAGATTAATATCTTAGCAAACCTGGTGAAATCATACAGGAGCTGCTACCTTCGCTGGTAGCACTATGTAGGTTGTGGTGTTGGCTAGGCCAATGGAGGAGTATTTAGGTTTACTGGGTTGTAGGAAATTTGGAAGGTAAATGGTGTTGGTTAGTCTATGCAATTACATTTGAGTGCAAGTACATTGTCATCTCTCTAAATGTAACATGCTTGATAGTACTATTGTTTGATGCAGGATTACTTCCATTTGACGCTTTTAAAGAATTCTGAGATATATGTCTCCTTGTTGGCATCGAATCTAGTTATTTTGTTGCAGTAAGCTTCCTTGTGACATGATTCTGTGAACTAACCGAACAGATTCAACTCCTATATGCAGAAAACTGCTAGAAGTGGTCTTCATATACTTCTGGGTGGCGTTTGTGCCTTGACAGTCGTGGTCTTCTTCCGCTTTGTAAGTGGCTCAGATTCTGTTATTCTTTGCATATTTATGCATGTTGATTGTGTTTGTCTGTGAGAAGGCAGAAGTACAGGTTCATTACTATTTTAACAGGGGTAGAACTGTATAAAAAACTTCTTTAGGTTTCCTGAAGATAACAAAGACAAAATTCACATTTGTTTGGCACTTGTAGTTCCTAAGTCTTGATTTAATGACTAGTAGTTATATATTAATGGAACCATAGAAATTTAAGTCAGTCATTAACAAGGATCTGTGAATTCACTTGGTTAGAATTATACTCCGCTTTCATGGTCTCCCACTATGCAATTATCTGCGCCAGTTGCCAAAGCGCTGCCTCACCCTCTGTCCATGTGTTCCACTCATGATTCTTTGTTTTGCTTTTCCTTTTGGTGGCTTGAATGAGCTGTTGTCTGAATCAAACATTAATAGAGTGTCAGTTCCCTGTGTTTGCTGAATGCTCAATAGCTATGGAGTTATTGGACTATCTTTAGTTAGTTTCTGGGGCCTGAATCTGTGATTGCCCTAGTGATGGTTTATATGTTTTTGTCCAATGAAACGTGATCAAGTCTGGGCAGTGTCCACGGTCCATGGCTCATGTCCATGGTCAATGCATATTCATAATGCTTTTGATAAAAAAAATTCCAATGGTCAATGTCTATGCACTTGTTATTGTTTAGCACTAATTGAATTTGAAAAGTACAATTCTCTATGGGTGAGCCTTAACTGGCATTTTATTTAACTGCAAAATTTTGTCTGAAGAAGTGCATCTATCATTGTCAGAACTGTCTAAGCTTTTGCGTCCTTGAATTTGTTATCGATTTATCGATTTGTTGATACCTTGCTTAATCCAAAACCGTTTGCTGATTCTAGGTTTTCTGCCTTCTCTTTTGAATGAATTCTGCAGTTTGTACTGACCAGAATCAAGTACGGACCAGCACGATACTGGGCCATCCTCTTTGTTTTCTGGTTCCTGGTATTTGGGATCTGGGCATCCAGGACGCACGGTGCACACACAACATAAAGTCGTTCAGAAATTGCAGCTACCTAGCAAATATAAATGTGCACACACAACGTGAAGTCGTTCAGAAGATACTGCCGCTGCCCAGCAAATGTAGATTTGCGGAACCTTGTAATTAGATATTGGAGCTCGAGATCATCTGTCTGTCTTCATTCTCTATTTGGAATGATCAGTTATATGAATGTATCGTCTTGTAGTCCAATATGAGCTATATTTCTTTGCGGTAGATCATTAGGCTGGTTGCCAGTATGCTGATAAGTCTTCTGTATCTGGATTGATGATACGGAGGGGAACGATTCATGAGCGGGAGCATCAATAACTGCTGATCCTTCGACCAAATATTTCTAAGCTATGAGTGGTCGCCCGAAACTATCTTGTAATCAGACTTTTGTGGGTCTTCCTGCGTTGCTTGCAGTAAGCGACATTAGTGTTTTTGGGGGCCTTCTCTTTTGTGGAGTTTGGGAGTTTTCGAAAGATAAAAGGTGATTTATTGTCATACTATGACGAGCCATTTGCTTTTTGTGGTCAATAATGCGGTGAGTTTACTGTTCTTTTTTTAACATTGTTGCGGTTGGGCAAAAGAGCAATGATTTTTAAAGTCGCTCTCAGATTCAGCCCTGTCCAGGCCCCACCCATTAATTATGTCTCCGCAACTTTTTAACGGCCATAGCCGGCCACGTTTGACCACGGGTATTATGATTAAAGATTCAAGATGGTGCTTCGTCTGGATGTGAAAGTTCCATAGCGAATTACTGCAACGGAGCAGTAAAATGGTAGTCATCATTCGTACCATTGACAAGAAGAGACTATTCCAACCAAAAGACTTGGTAATAATGCCACTTAACATTACCAGAACTCGTAATTTTTAGATGTTGATTTGAGCTAAAATATTTGCACTTTGAACATATAAATGGGAAGCGTGCCTTTGGCATGCGTGACGACCTTTCCATTTCCTCCCAATGAACCGAGTTTATTTCAGTAAAACGTGGAAAGAAAGTTTATTGAAGATTCGAGTATCATTATGATGAACAAAGATCATGAAGAGAAAGAAGCCTTCTGGTTTTTATCTAGAGAATAGTTCATTCACAGAGATATCTGTCCTTACAAACTTCAGCAGCTTCCAGCCACCAAACCCAAACAAGAAAAAACCGACCATGCCCCGTATGATTTCTTAAGAAAGAATAACCAAGCCTCTAAAGGTGCTGCAAGCACCGAAGTACTAATTATCCTGCAAATGTACAAGTAAAAGGTATAGGACATCCAAGTAACGGAGTGTAACAGCAGTATGCTCTCAACCACGGTAAAGGCAAAAGCTCTTAGGTGGCCACTGCAAATGTTTTGAGAAACAAGCCTTCGGATGAATCATCATGAACAGCTGAATATTAACAAGAAGACCGGCAGATATATTTCAACTCCTTAACAACACTACTCAAGTTAAGCAACTGTAAGTGCCGATATGTTGGCCAAGTAAAACAGGTCTCAGACATCCAAGGAAGGATTAAAGCAGCACTAGCTCTCAAGCCTGGCGAAGGCGAAAGCTCTTAGGCAGCCACTGCGAATGTTTTTTGAGAAACAAGCCTTCGAGTTTGTCATCATCGATGAAATACTCATCACCAACACGGCATTTACACGACTCATTATCCTCACCCCCACACAACGATAAAAATCATAACCACGTTACAAAATGAAATGAGAAATTCGACTACTACTAAACTGACAAAATTCAAGAGCTTATTCGAGCAATAGTCTCAGACATCCAAGGAAGGAAATGTAGCAGCACTAGCTCTCAAGCCTGGCGAAGGCGAAAGCTCTCAGGCGGCCACTGCGAATGTTTTTTGAGAAACAAGCCTTCGAGTTTGTCATCATCGATGAATTGATCACTCTTAACATTACATTCACATAACACATTACTCTGAAAAACCAACAACCCATAACAAAAAATCACACCCACACAAGAATGCGAAAATGAGATGCGCCACCTGCTGCGAAACTAACCAAATACAAAATCCTATCCAACTGTCAAACAATCAAAATCAAAGATCCACGGTAATGGTCTCAGACATCCAAGGAAGGAAATGTAGCAGCATTAACTCTCAAGCCCGGCAAAGGCGAAAGCTCTTAGGCGGCCACTGCGAATGTTTTCTGAGAAACAAGCCTTTGGACGTATCATCATCAACGCAAAAGGACACGTTACGATGCAATTTCATGCTGACCAAACCATTAGCCCTCAAGCTAATCCACACACGCACAAGCAAATCAATCGCGCATGCTGTACACAAGAATCAGGATTTAACGCCACAAAACATGAGGGGAAAAAAATGGAACTTGGGGTGAGATTTTCCATCCTAAAATGATCAGCAGCTGACTGAAGAACACGACTTGCTGACAAAGTGAAGCAGATGGACGAAGATCGATGTGAGGGACTCGTTCATCCCTAAAGCAATCGAAGGAATTCCCTGCTAGAGGGGCAGACGTATAGTCCCCGGAACGAAAGTGCCCACCGAACAAATTACTTCGAAACACCAACTACCGACGTGACAAAATCCCACCATATTTTCCGAAATCGAAAAAACACAAAAAGCATGCAGCTTGCTCAAGATACCCTCTTCAGGCAATGAAAAGACACTACAACGAGTATTAGAGAACACTACGATAAGTCCAAACCCAACACTATCATCTGAACTAATCCGTCCCGGCAGACGGCGTTCAGGAACTGCGGATTCCAAGAACATCGCCTCCGGAAGGAAGAAAGAGAGGGTGAAGGGGCAAACTGGAGGGAACCCACAACGTATACGGGAGCAGAAGGAGGCGCGGTGGGTCGACGAGCTGCAAAGAGGGTTGGATAGAGAAGGCTTTATAGAAGTAGAAGAAGCGAGCTTGCTAGGGTTTTTGGAGGCTGAGATGAAGTGAAATGGGAAAAGAAGTTGGGGGAGGAAGAGAAGTCTCTAGATGAATCTTGGACCTTCTTTTGGGCTGAGTTTTGCTCAGTTGTGGGCCTCTTCTCAGCTCCCCTACCTTATCTTCTCGAATCTTAGGAAGGGAAAATGATAATTATTCCTCAATTCGTGGCCGAGTTAAGGGCTATGACCTGACAATGAATAGAAGTTGAGATTTACTTCATCGACCTCTTCTCTCCTCTCATAGGAGTATTTCTACTTACAAGAGCCATTAGAGTGTGCAATCAGACCGAATTTACCTAAGAACCGGATCAGATCATCCGAAAAACTTATGCACGAAGTTGGGAAGCACCTGTCGAGCCTTTGATGTTCATGCCCTAGCTCTCAATTTGGCGATTCCACTCCCAATTCAGGTGATTGGCTCTCTCTTTTTTTGAAACCCTAATGTTCGTGAATTTTCAAGTGAGTGCAGGGTTGAGCTCTGGTGTCACATTGGAGTGTGATTCTATGGAGAATTGTGGTAGATTTGCTTATCACCATCTTCTCCGCCCCATCAGCATCATCCCCATCGTCATCGTTGTTAATCCCAAAATAGTTGTACAAAGCTTGCACTTTAATAAATTCTTATAAGAAAACCAAGCCATACGAAGGCTTTTGTTGTCGATGATGTCAAGTTTCGAGGATTTGCGGGACACAAGTGATGGGGGGCAGCGCGGACTCTTCAGTGGGGTCTGTGTTCTTCCCGTTGCAGCGTTGCAAGGGGCAGAGGAATGATCAAGTTTTTGGCATTGGGGAGGATTCTGTGGAAGTGGGTAGGACTGATGGATCTGAGAATGGGAGTGAGAAAGTTGATGCAAAAGGTGGGAATCCCATCGTGGGATCGTTTCTAAACAAATTGCAAAAAAGGTTGCAATCCCACTGTGTTCTCGTATTGGAAAAATAAGATCGGGTACAAAACAAAGTCAATGTAAACATGATAAGGTACAAGATCAAAAAAAGAAGAACTACTTATAACAGGATTGATTGAGTACATGGTCCAAAATTGGACTCTACCCATCTTGTACCCAATCACTTCTAAGGGCCGCTTGTGGTAGTCCCTTTAATGAGAGTGCTCAATTAGATTGCATTTTTTTATTTTTACATACCGATATTTACACGTCTTGTATCTCTCGTTGGGTAAGGAATATTTTTTTCTTCCCCCTAACTACAGGAGGCAAGCAAGCTCTTTTTCCTAAAACGGATCTTTCGCTTATTGCTTCGTTAAGCCTTTTAAGGATCTACTTTCTCTCCTTTTGAATCTTAGGAAGGGAAGAAATCATTTAATTATTTCTATATTACAATCTCTCCAGTCTCATTCTTACACTTTATGTGAGAATTTTAGGATGCTTCTTCTTTTAATAAAATGTTTGATTTCAGTGTTTGAAAAAATGTCAAAAGTTCATTTAATGTCGTCTTTTTAGGAAAGAATTTGGAATAGGAAAAGAAGGACAATTTTGACAAGTCTTTATTTTTCTCATCTGCGTACTACTAAAGTTGAATACATGGATGGGCGGATGAAAACTAGTCACTGTATACTTGAATGCACGCAGAAGCTTCTCAACACATGCTTTTTGCTAATCGTTTTATAATGTTAAGGTCGTGTTTAGCATTTCTTTCCGACAAAAAGATTCGTTGAGCGACTTATTAATAGATGGTTTGCCTCCAAAGAAAGCAATTGTGCATTCAATACGTTGCAAGTTGCAGACTTTCCGATTGCCGCTTAATAAAGATGCGTTTTTTCGGGCATTTTTGAGGGAAATCAACGGTACCCGTTTTTGGGATCTCGCAGACATATCAAAAAAATTAACAAGTCTCTCGAGATATGGCAAGGTCTACCTACACCATAAGCCATAGATTACGTAGAGATCTGCTAAAGACTCTGCTGCTAAAGACTATAATTTGTGATCTCGAAAGAAGTCAAAAGACAGGAGCCGACCGCGGAGCTAGGAAGTGGGTAGGCGGAGAGATCTGGCTGTAAAGCGTGAATGAGAGCAACATAATTTCCACAAAACCACAGTAGGGTGAAATGTCTTTAGGAAAAGACGGACAGACAGACAGACAGGCAGACAGTTTTCTTCGTCGTTGTTCGCGAGAAGCAAAATTTGGACGACGGTCAAAGTTCTTCTTTGGCTCTCGCCCCCCCCGAATCACTCCATTCCCTTTTGTCCAAGCAAAAGCCACGATGATGACCCGATGTCAAAAGACACACTCTTCCTCCTAAAAACGCATCTCCCGGACAAGGACAGAGACAGAGAGGCAGAGAGACAGCATCCATTTCCCCGTTTTGACAAGCAGACAGGGCCGAAAGATGCTTCCTTTGAAGCTCGTCCGCTCTCTCATCCTCGGCGAATCCATCAGCCTGTCCCGTTCCCAGAGCCGCCGCGAAAGCTCTCTCTCCAGTGGCGGCGGCGACGAGGAGGAGGAGGATGGGGACACCGACAGTGAGGCCGAAGAAAGAGCACCCGGATCAAGATCGAGGAGGAGGAGGAGGAGAGCAAGAACCGTGCCCAGATCAAGAACCCCGCTCCTCCTGTTCGTCCCCACCAGAGAGCTCATCACCGATACTTACACGCTGGCTCACATTGCCCGAGACATGGGCATGGACCTTTACCCCAACCCGTCGCTCTCCCACATCGTCTTCACCTTCCCGTCGCCGTCGCCTTCCCCGTCTCCGTCGCCGTCTTCCTCTTCCACCTCCCCATTGTCCTCGTTCCCGTCCTCGTGGTCGTCCACGTCCCTCACTCCCTCCGCATTCTTGTTCCCCAAGGACGCCGTCTCCCTCCCCTTCCCTTCCCTCTCCTCCGCCTCTCTCGCCGCCCTCCGCTCCTTCGTCTCCCTCTCCAAGGGCCTCTTCAAGCTCGTGTTCGTGAGACTGCCCCTTGCCGACGGCGAATCGGTGCACGATGGCGCGGTGAATTGGGACTGCTGCTCGGCTGCCCTGTTCTCGCGGGTCGGCGGCGAGAGGATCGACACGATGGATGGGTTTTCTAGGGCTCTGGCCGGCCATGGTTGGACCCTTTATAAGAGCCGGAAGAACCCGGATCCGGGCGGGACCAATGGCAGCCATAACACCAACAGTTCTGTGTATTTGTTCAGGAAGGTGGATTTGAACCGGGTCCGGATGCGGCGGGCGGGCGGGGGCCCGGATGATAGGAATCCCGGTGGGGATTGTAGAGTCAGAGAGTTGAGGTTGCCACCTCTGGATTTTGGGAACGCTCCGCTGAGGATTCTGCAGTATGTTCTTCTCATGACTGATGATATCTTCTATCTCGCGTAGAACAGGCAAGTTTCCTTCTTTATGACTGACCCCGGTTTTTATGATGTTCAAAACATGTTTTTTTTTATGTACTTGGCTGTAGAGGCAATGTTGATTAGTGAAGGTTAATGTCAGTGAGAATGTTTTCTTCTGTCCTTTTGTATGATTTCGTGAGGTTTCTGCAAAAATGCAAGATAAATAATTAGGTGTTAGCCCGTTTTTTGTAGTCTAGTGTAGGTAATTTGCGTGATGGCTTTCAAGGAAGCTAAGCTATTGCGTTTGATTGGAGGATTGGCAGCTGCATTGGCCCTTTTGAGCTTCTTGCAGTTTTTAGACTGGAAATGATTAACCATGAGAAACGGATTATTGTCCCGCTTTTTGGGTGGTTCATTTGTTAGATCCGCTTACCCCTCATGCAATTGGGATCAAATATTCTGTACTTGCTTCCCAGTCATGATCTTAGGTGAAATTACCAAATGTTAGCCTTATGAGATTGATTCGTGGAGGTGAGATGAAAGTTGGAGGGTGATTAGCCTACTTTTGACGTTTTTAATGTAGTTATTGCAGTGGTTGTGAAGCCACTGTTCCATGGGAATCATTCAAAACCGTGTAGAAGAATCAAGGATGCCTTTTTTCAGAAGTCAGTCTTTTTTGACCACTGGTTGTTGGATTGTACTGAAAGATATGTTGACATTTAATGCACATTAAAAGTGAATAGTCTGGGGTATTAGATGGAGATAAATTTCTTTAGATAATGAATTATGATGATATATGGAGGACTTCTTGGTGAACCTCCTGTGCCATGTATTTGGCTCTCTGAGCGAATCAGGCAGCCATGGTCGTTCCACAGCCTGCCGGACACTCGTTTAATTTTAGCATCACGGTCTTGTGGTAATTTAATCTACATGAAAAAGTACAAGGTCATTACATAAAAATTCTTTGGTTAAACTTCCAGATGTTCTATATCTATCTACTCTGCTTGGTTCACTGGTTGCTTTAGTTACAAGAAAGAGCTACTTTGCAGGTCCATGGCCGTCCTCAAATTCCTGTGTCTGGCAAACAAATTCTCCAGCAGAAGTCGGCCACACATAACTCGAGAAGTGAACGGCATGCATGGCCCATGGTGCAACTTATTTTGCCCGCCATCTTTTACATAGTTGAGGTGCTGTCTCTCGTAACACGAAGATGCCTTCCTTCGGCGTCTCCTCTCCTCTCCTATCCTCTCTTCCTCATACAAAATCTTGTCAATGTCTATGCCCGACAATATCTGCAAGAATGCATCGCAGTTTCGTGCGAGCATATTTACTCGGTGATCTCTACAACAGGGTGCTAGGCTCTCACTTGTGTACTTTTGATGGTGCAAGAAGCACTAAGCCTTTCTCTTTTGGATGCTGACCTTGCTGGCAAGGCGATTGTCAATTTTGATGATATCTTACCAAGGATAGAGGATAGAGCCATTTCAAAAGATTTTACGAACCTAACGCTACTTTCAGGCAATGCTGGACTGTGCTAACATAATCCCCCAGTTGTAAATACTGACGTTTCAAAGCTATAGCTTGTTCTTGTTCTGAAGTGAAAAAACTGTAAACTTCTTTCTCTCTCTCTCTCTCTCTCGGGTGCAATTTTCTGTTTGGCCTTTGATTCAATGTAAATTTTATTATACACGTTTACCATGAATTTATTTCCCTTTTGCTGCTAAAACGTTGATCATGATTAGGGATGCACATGCTATGTTTTGTACCGATTTGTATGCTTAGCGATGCTTGAACTACAAGACGAGCATTATGATCCACATAGCCTATGAATGTGGACAGTTACGTATGAAACATACAGACGCATGCAATTATGTGGGCCATCGATCATTTTGAAAGCGGTTTTATTATAAGATAGTTCAAATCTCGACCCCATTTGCTGGAAAACTTGAGCCGAAAGTAAAGCCTCATAAACTTCATTGCGAAAAGATGCGAATGGCACGAGCCATTTTACCAAGTCATGAAGTTAGCTGGGACACGATTCCTTACAGAAGGATGAATCTCGACCATTCAGTGAGTGCTTTGCTGGGCAACAAATTACAAACTTGAACGTGGAGACGAGTAGAGCAATCGCCATCATCCCAGGTCACGGTCCCACTTAGGAAAGGTAGCTCTGTACGTTACAAAAGTCTTTGGAAGAGCATTATTATCCTCACCTTTCCAAGGGCCAGGAATGAATGCTTCAGACTATAATTGAGTGTCTTCTTCGGTTCACGAGAGAAAAAGAAGAGAGAAGAAATGAGAGAGTGAGAGGGAGAGAGAGGGCGTCTATCTGTCTGAGCTTGTATTCGATTCCAGATGAATATTCAAGTTGCTTAGACTGTTGAGCGTGCGATTTGGGAGAAGATGGCCATCATGAAGTGCTCTTCCTTCGTTAATCTCTCCCAAGATTTCAGGTAAACCACTCTCGGCTTCCTTTCATTTCTAGGCATAGTCACTCACTCGATTGCTTCGAGCTTTTCAATGGGTCATGGATGCACAACTTCCTCCCTCCCTCCCTCCCTCCCTCTCTCTCTATAAACACACTTGGAATTGGTGTGGTTTTACTGCATCCATCAAATTTCTGTGGGACGACCGAACTGGGCAGCTACTGAACTTCTGGGCCATGGTTAGATTCCACCAGCATGAACAACAAGCGTGCAGGCTCTTGAGTCTTGACATTTGAGTGGACAGAGTCGATCCCGATATGGATAACATCTTGAAGAGTTCAGCGAAGTAGTGAGAGATCGCCACACCACTTTCTTCGATTGCTTTTCTTGAACACCACCAGTTCCTAGTCATCACCCACTGAGAGTTCCAAGAGGGTTGGAAGATGAAAACACCCAACGACTAAGCAATAAACCTTCAAGTGATGATCTGCAACTGGACGTTGGCGCTTACGGTTGAGATTGAAGCCCCAGTTCTTGATGACTTGATTGACTGAATGTTGCCTTAGCAAGCGATTCTAAAACATCAAAAGTCGCCCATAGGCCCCCCTTTTTTTTTTGGTTTTTCCACTTTGGTGATTAGATTATACCTACCATAAAATCAATAAATTGCATGTATAAAAATGTGTATATATATAGTATAATTCATATGAAGTGGGAGGTTCTCCACTAAATCCATGCAGGTGGCACTGAAGTTTAACTTCTAGAGTCAGGTCACTCATCAATAAATAAATACGAAAGAATCTCAGTGTCCCTTCCTCTTTTGTTGTGTTGCTCGAAAATTAGGCCGGGCTTCTTTTATTATGTCTAGGTACACATGTTTTTTCATTTTTCACTTTTTTATTTTTTAATTTTCTTGCTCGAACTTTTATAGACTGGCCCACAAAACTAATTTATTAGGCGATGTGACATGGTGCGAGTGACTTTACACGGGCAACTCATATTCACCGATCAATTAAAATCTGTCACGCCATTTAACTATTTCAATCTTGTAGACTATTTTTGTTTCACGAAAAAAAAAACATTTAAAAAAAATATTTTTCAGCAAATTATTTTAAAAAAATGTAATTATTTTTTTATCTTCAAGTGAAACTTGAAAATGAAGTTAAAAAATATATTTCGTTGTACGTTAGGGAAAATATTTTTCTTTATATACTCTTTTTTAATAATTTTATTATTATTTTTTGAAAAATCGATTTTTAATTATGTATTTATTTATTTTTTTCTGTGTTCCCTTCTTCCTTGGCTAGTTGCCGGCCACAGCAACGGCCGATGACCAGCCACAAGCGAGACTCGAGGCTTGCTTACCTTTGGCAAGCTCACTTGATCGGCTCATTGGGCAGCAGGCTCGGGCCTCGTAGATTGGCAAGGCTTGAGCCTTACCACCATTTGGCAATGATCAAGTGTCGCCGATTTGCAAGGTCCGAGCCTTGCCGTTGTTTAGTGTGCTCGAGCGTTGCTGATCTGGCGAGGCCCAAGCCTCGCTGTAGTCTGGCGACACTAGATCGGCAAGCTCGACTCACCTATGGCCAGTCACTGGCCATCGTCGTGGTCGGCAATTGGCCGAAAAAGAAAAAGAGTAAAAATAATGAAAAAAATTCAAATTTAAAAAATAAATAAAAAGAAAGAAGTGAGAACTAATAGGGGGTGTGAGTTAAGAAAGAGTGAGTATGGAAAATATTTTCCCCAACTTAAAAGTGAAAAAATATTTTCGCCCAATTTAAAAGACATATGTTTTCCCTAATAGATTTATTTTCTTTGAAATAAATGTCTAAAAATTCGAAAAACGTTTATTTTTTGTGAGATGATGGGAGCCTAATTGTATCAGGCATCTATGTGATCTTCCAACAGGTCTCTCGTGCAAGGAGAAAAAGCCAAAATGAACCGTTTAACCATTTGTCTCGTCTGTGTTTGTGATTCCTATGAAACAGTACACTTGGTGGAATCTGCCAAACAATCCGAACCTACGCATGCTGTCCAATGAATCGCGCCAACCCATCACCGATCTCCTTCACCCACTCTTCCCTCAGAATCTCCCGGTACTCACAATTCTCTCTCTCTCTTTGCCTCTAGTTTTCTTTCTGTTTCTTCGCATTGTAATCAGTGTGTCTTTCCCTCTGGAAGCTGTTCGGCGAGTGTCTTGTCGGTGACGATGGAGGAAGAGAAGGAGCAAGCGTTTGATGCCGGAAAAGCCGCGTTGCTGGTCAAGGAGCTGAGGAAGAGCTTCAACTCGGGCAAGACGAAAAGCTACGAATGGCGGGCTGCTCAGTTGCAGAGTATAAGTAAGATGATTGATGAGAGGGAGAAGGAGATCATCCGAGCTCTTCAGCTCGACCTCTCCAAGCCTGAGCTGGAAGCGTTCGTCTCTGAGGTCTTCTTCACATGTTTATACGGCATCATTTACTCTTTCTTTGCTTTGAGCTCTCTTATCTTTTGTCGTTTCTACATTGACAATTCAACCACTCTGTTTCATTCTCTTTATCTTTCTTTGTGGTTTCTTTCCACTTTGCTTTTACTATAAAGACTTTCGTCGTTCAAATTGCTACTCGTCCAGCAGAAATATTTTAATGTGATCAGTCAAATTAATAGTTCCATTCTTTTCTCCCTTGTATGAAACTTCATGATGAATAGTAGATTGCCGAAGTCTGAGTTGATAATGATATGAAGTTCATGTGAACAATTTACTGAATTTTCAACCACTTTCACGCATCGCTGTTCATAGATTAGTATGCCATATCCATAACACGATAAAGGGATGTTTTGGTTCTTTTTGTGTCAAATATCAACAGATTTCAAAGAACTTTTCTTGCAAGCATTCTGCTATTTAGTGTGCTTCACTCTTCTGCTATTCAGTGTGCTTCATTCTTCTGCTATTTAGTGTGCTTCACTCTTCTGCTATTCAGTGTGCTTCACTCTTCTGCTATTCAGTGTGCTTCACTCTTCTGCTATTTAGTGTGCTTCACTCTTTTATCACATACTAACTGTGCCTTGCCAAATACGAGATGTCATGCAGATCTCCATGACAAAATCATCATGTCAGAAGGCCCTCAAGGATTTGAAGCAATGGATGGCACCAGAAAAGGTGATCAACTAGCACGTACAATTATCTTAAGCAACAAGATGAGAACTGCTACTCTGGCCATTGTTGAATTGTTGAACTCATCGATACTTTTACTTTCAGGTCAGCACTTCGATAACAACATACCCATCATCGGCAGAAATAGTATCAGAACCATTTGGGGTCGTGTTGATCATATCCACGTGGAACTATCCATTCTGTAAGTGAGGAGGAAAAAAAGATAATCAGCCTTCAGATAACTTAGCACTCTAGCATCTCTCATCCTTAGAGCCATTCTTTTTATTTCATTGTTGTGCGAGAGATTTATCCTCATAAGTATGTTTTTCCTTTTTTCTCAGTCCATTTTCTTAGTTGTAAATCCCATGACGTAATATAAAGCATCAGCGTCTATCATTTATACTCTGATGCATGGTTGTTCATGTCTTGGGTTTCATGATCATGATATGGTAATGTTTTTTTTCATTTGAATGACCTAAGTTCTCTTTTGTTTAGTGTTATCCCTTGATCCAGTAATTGGTGCTATAGCAGCTGGTAATGCCATCGTCCTGAAGCCATCAGAGATTGCTCCTGCAACATCTTCACTGCTTTCTAGATTACTCAGCGAGTATGTGGATAGAAGCACAATACGAGTAGTTGAGGGAGCGGTTCCTGAAACATCTGCTCTGTTGGACCAGAAGTGGGATAAGATATTCTACACAGGTACTATATCGCGGACATACTTAGGTTATTTAGGTGTTGTGATTCGGCAATCACTGAATTATCCATTACATCTTTTGAAAACTTCATCTTATGTTTCTGCAAAATCTGAGTCAAGGTTTATTCATGAAACCTAATTCAAAATTTTTTTGAATGGTTTATCCAGGTAGCACAAGAGTAGGGTATATTGTCATGGCCGCCGCAGCAAAGCACCTTACTCCTGTAGTTCTGGAGCTTGGAGGAAAATGTCCTGCTATCGTCGATTCAAACATTAATTTAGAGGTAAAAAAGAATAGCATATTGCCTAACTTTGCTGCTTGAACCGATCTTCCAAGAACGTGATTTTGGAGCTCTCTTATAACGAAGGTTGCTGCAAGAAGAATATTAGCAGGGAAGTGGGCTTGCAACAACGGCCAAGCTTGCATAGCTATCGATTACATTGTGACAACAAAGTCATTTGCTCCGAAATTGGTAAGCTTGTCCTTTCTCAAACGAAGTAGCAAATCTCTATGTGTGCATTAAGGGCTTTTTGTTTTGATAAATGTGTGCCGACAGGTGGCTGCTCTACGAGTTGCGCTAGAGGAATTTTTTGGGAAGAACCCTTTGGAATCACAAGACATTTCCCGTATAGTGAACTTATATCATTTCAAACGTTTGGCTAAACTCCTCGACGAGGATGGAACCTCCGATAAGATTATGCTGGGAGGGCAAAGAGATGAGAACAAATTGTGAGACCTATATATATGCTCTGTTTCACACTTTAGCTGGTCCAAGGCCATAAAATGAACCAATTACATGGCAATTACTTACTTCCTGCTTTCTGCAGAAGAATAGCTCCAACTATCTTGCTTGATGTTCCTGAAGACTCTCTGATCATGCAAGAGGAAATATTCGGACCGCTACTGCCCATTCTCACTGTGCGTATTTCAGTACACCCTTTAGTTGGTTGTCATGGTGCTCCTCCGTGCATTTAGCAGACCACACACACACACACACACATGTGCAGCTTTAAGCTTTCATAATCATCTAGGTACCATCTGCAGGCATTCTTTCAAAAAGTGTGACCGAGATTCATCTTGCTGAGAAGCTTTTGTTTTTGTCTTTTTCGTTTCTTTGTTGTGCAAAAGGTTGACAACATAGAAGACAGTTTTCATATGATCAACTCAAAGCCAAAGCCTCTGGCGGCATATCTCTTCTCCGACAATGATGGTTTGCAGAAGCAATTTGTCCAGAACATATCTGCCGGGGGAATGCTCATCAATGACGCTGTCCTGCACGTAATCTTTCTCTGCCTTTGTCATCAACAGCATGAATGATCCCCTAAGTGGCATGATTTCATGCATTACTGCATCTAACAAGTTGCAATTCACCACACCGATTTTGAATTTCGATGGCTTTCATGTAATCTATCAGTGGCCACATCAAGATCGTGTCTTGGCCATTCTTGTCAATTAGTGAGATTAATTCCCTCAGAAAATGAAATTACCTTCTAAGGGAAGTTTGAAACTCGCATTTAGTGGCGGTGTATGTTTTATAGGGCCAATTTAGTCGAGTGACATATTGTATGGCATGATAAACTAGTCATTTCTTTTATACCCTCTTGCAGCTCACGGTTCCCACTCTACCCTTTGGTGGTGTTGGAGAGAGCGGGATGGGTGCGTACCATGGGAAATTTTCTTTCGATGCTTTCAGCCACAAGAAGGGAGTACTGTACAGAAGTTTCAAAGGAGATGCCTTGACAAGGTATCCCCGTACACGCCGGAGAAGCAAAGGTTGTTGAAGGCATTGATAAGCTTCAACATCATTGGCATCATTCTTGCGATCCTTGGATGGTCCAAAAAATGAAGTGCCTCGTACATTTGTGGCAATGGATGGTATGGCACATTATCAAGATTCAAAGTGAAGTGAACCACACAGAGAACATAGAAAGTCGAAATAATAATGTCGAATGACTCGGGACAAAGTGATTTTCAAACCCTGTTTCAGTGTACCCTTGTTGATTGTTGATCATACATAGCTTCACCTCAGAAATCAGAGTTGCTGGTAGCAACCCGTGGAGTGAAAAGTCAATAAAATAGAGTAGTTTTTAGACATATAAATCCAAAGTTGATTGATATTCGCGTCACACACGGCTAAACAGCCACTGTTTCTCCTTCATTCATCCATCCACATCTTAGAGGAGAGAACTTCGATTTCATCAGAAGCGATCATCATGTAATCTGAGAACTACACAACTTTTTGCCCCCAAAAAGAAGGTAATAATTATAGGACACTGCTTCTTCCGAGTGAAATCCAACCTAAAACATCCTAATTCCACAATAACACTTGATTGGTTTAAAAGAAACCCAGCAAATCCTTTAATCATTAAGACTACTACTACTTGTGCAAGAGGAACCTGAAGTGGGATAAGTGTTATTGCGCTGTTGCATAAGCTTCTTGATGATGAATTTGAGCTTGAGCTTCGTCCTTCTTCTTCCCCCACTCGTGAATCCTCAGGTGCAACTCTGCAGCTGCTATCAGGAAATGCACCGCTTGCATCGGGCTCAGGATGTTAAGAATCTCCTTGAGCGTCCTCAGTCTGAGATCGTCCGCCATATGCAGAATCTCCTCCAGCCCCTCCTCCTTTGCCGCCAGAGCGCTCTCCACCTCCTCCTCCATCGCAGGTGCGTTCTCCGCTGCGGCCTCCCCGCCGCCGGCGCGCGTCATCTCCGTGATGGCGTGGGAGAGCTCCACCATGGACGCATCGGCAACCGTCTCCTGCTGCTTGGCGAACTTCTCGGTGATGGCCTTCTCTTCACGGATCGTGCTCTTCTGGAGGTCATCGATGAGGGCCAGCTGGCGCGGGGAGAGGTCGGCGAGGTCGCCGGTGGTGAGGCCCCGGATGAGCTCGGCGAGGTGTGCCTCGAGCTGGAGGCCGGACTTGGAGTAGAGGAGGTGGAAGGCCATGCTGGGGCGCCACCCGCCGATCCAGAGGAAGGCGTCCTCGAGCGAGCTCCTCCACGTCGGCGAGAACATGGCGAGCACGTTCTGCTTGGCGCACAGCGACTTGGCCTTGTAGTAATGCTCGTAGTGGAGGATCACGCGGTCGATGAGGCGGCGGAGGGCTTGGTCATCCGCATCCCGGGCTGGGGAGGAGGCGGATACGAGGTCGTGGAGGTGCTGGTTCTGCTCGACGAGCCAGCAGTCGAAGAACTTGTGGAAGCTCTCGTGCTCGGGAGCGAAGCTGCCATTCCTCCGTGCGGGGTTGGCGGTGGAGGAGGTTGCAGCCGCCATTGGGAGTGGGATTGGAGCGTAGGGACGGAGTGGAAAAAGTCCTATAAATACAAGAGAGGTTGACAGATGGGTATCCGTTCGATGCACTGGAACCAGTCGCCAACGCTAAAACTGGCAAGCTGAGGCTCGCGTGAATGCAGCTGACAGCTATTCAAGAGGCAGTCCAGTTGGAATATTTTCTCTGAATTCCATACCCAGACTTCCATAAAGCTTTTTTGTTTTGATTCTTATATTATTTTATGTCGTGAGTAGACTTAGTTGTGAAGGATCTGTACGTTTGTCCACTTCAGCATGTGCAGCTGCATGCACGGATTCATGGCGGATAACGCCAGCTTTTGCCTTAAAAATACGATACGGTTTGAATTTGTAAATGGTGACGTCTGCCCATCAACTCTTTAGTGCTTCTTCTGCTTCTTTTGGGAAGGGTTCGAGTTTCTACTTTTGCGTCCTTCCATAACCTTTCGTGACTCTGTTATTATTAGAGAAATCAACCTTTAGATTTCGTTTTTGCAATACAAAGCTTCAAGGTGTTGCTGCTACATCCGAATTTGTACTTGTACCTTTGAGCATAATCTTGATTTAGTGCCGAGCGTTACTACATCAAAATCGATCTGAGATTTAACCTATTCAACGAGATTATAGTAAAAAGTTATCATCATCCAGTGTTTCCATGCAATATCATGATGATAATCGAACCGACATGTTTGTTGGGTGAGAGTGGTGCAGCCATGTGATGCGTATGGCAGTTTTCTGTGGCCACTTTTCGACTTTTTCGCTAATGGGACCGAACAGAACAAATGGATGAAGTCAGAAATCATCAAATGGCATGTCTTGTTAATAGCTCCTGGCCAACTCACGTCCTTGGCTCTACTTTAATATAGAAATAAATAAAGATCTGTTTCCTCTTGTTGTTTTTATTATGACCAAGAAAAAAAAAATTATCTGTTTTCCTCCTTTCCTTCCTGTGGGCTGGGTGCTTTGACATTCTCTCTCTTTTTTTCTCGTTTTGATTGGGTAATAAAAGTGCTGAATCTTGAAATTGTGGGCTGGTATTTGTACGTGGTTTCGGAATTTATAATTTAATAGTGACAAAAGTGGTCACATCGTCCCTTTCCCTGGAGATGGATGGTGTTCACATTGAACTCGACCAATGCCCACGTGCTAGAAGTGAATTCGCCAGAAAATTAACCCAAAAATAGAGAAAGGAAGAAGAAGAGGAGCAAACAAGCAGACGAGTGAAGAGGCTTCTCCATTTCGAAGATTCCCAAATACGACGCACGACAATGTCCCAACTTTACCTGTGTGAGAGTCGTTGCATCAGCAATAACAAAACAAAAGGCACATTCACAAAACGAGCAGAGCGCGGGTGAGCAGAGCGGCTGCAAGCAGCCTTTTCCTCGGAGGACCACCATGGACGACGATGACAACCGACGAGTGAATCTGGCGGGGGAGAGAGGGAAGAGAGACGATTGAAATGGGGGGAAAAATTAGGGTTAGAATTGGGGATTTTTTGGAAGGACTAAAGGCCCTTGGATGTTTTTCTTATTTTGTCTGTTAGTTCCTGAGTTGAGATAGGTCCTGCCCTTTGCTTTGTCGGCCCGTTCACGCCCACTCTATAAAAAAGGAAAAATAATGAACTTTCTGGAGTCGCATAAAATTTTTTTTAAAAATAAACTTTTTAAGTTATTAATTTTGGACGGACGAAATCTAAGAAAAGTGGTGGCTAGCCCCTTGGATCCCTTATAGTATGATGTATGGTACATAATAGCACCATAACCGGAAAGAGAAAAACATTGTTCGGCCGAATCAGATCATACTTTTTTCCGTTTGCATTGAACGTGTTTGCCCTAAGAAATCTAGCAAATGAAAGGGTTGCCAGATATCATTTCCATGGAAATAGTTGGAGACGGTCCACTCTTCTCGTTTCGAGAGTTTTATCACACGGTAGTTCAATACGTGAGATGGGTGGTCACTCCAGTATACTCTTTCGAGTGATTCAGAAGCTTCCTGTGTATGTGACGATTCGGTTAGCAATGGTAGAAACTAGACATGAGCAGACATGTGCAGCAAGACCGGCGAATTATAAAAGGAAGCGAGCTCAGTTGATAGATATTGTCATTGGCCTGTCAACCGGCTGATCACCATTGGCGACTCTTCCCAAGATTTAACTAGGATGAGTTCCACATGCCGATAGCCCGCCCGCTTTGTTCTTACATAGAACGGGAGAGATATTCATAGCTATTCCTACTCCCAAAGTCCAATTTTATTATCTAAGCAACACAGAAATAGAGAGGGAAAGGCAGAATGAATGTACATTAAAGAAAAATGTTCACGATTGATGGACATGCCCATCAATAATCGATGACATTTCTGGAAGAGCATGTTATTACTTCAGCAAAAAATTGGGGCAGATCCCTAAATATTGCGAGTGCTATGATGCCGAAATCCATTTCTCCATTTAAATCTATCACTGTGAATCCGCAGCAACTTCTAATTCATTTAGCAGCACGACCGTTGATTATGCCCTCCTGCTGATGTCAGAGCCAATGCCAATGAAGCCTCGAAGTCCCCAGAGGATGAGCCCATTAATGAAGTCAATAGTTCCCTTTCCTTCCTTGAGATGCAGTCTAGTTCTTCGCAGCATGCCACCGAGAGCAGGCATAATGCTAAAGCCAGGATCACTAGAGTAAACATAAGTGATCAGCTATTTCTTCACAACATTTGCAGTGCAAGCAGAAGGAAGAATGCAGTTGTCCACTAGGGATCTAAATTTCTTGCAATAAATTAGATCCCCAGTTCAATAAAAGAAAATGAGTGACTGACGATTTTTGTGAAAAGGGATAAAAGACCAAGTAAAAATCAAATAACCGTAGCAGAGCAAAGTTAAACAGAAGCGATCAGCTATTTCTTCACAACATTTGCAGTGCAAGCACAGCCCCCCCCGGGGTGTTTTCTCTCATGAAAGCAAGAATACTATCTAGCATTTGGGAAAGAATGCATAAAAATGGGCCAACCTTAGAAGCGCCTTTGTTTCTGTTGCGGAGGGTATCCAGCCATTCCCATTCCTGGGTCCTTCCTTCGAGACTGCTTTGAAAAGTAACCACTTGAATCAGATAAAACTTAACAAGCAACTCCAGAGCAACCATCTAAGATCAACTTGAGAAAATGAACCTGTGGCTGTTGGGCCTGGTTCGCAACGCCTCGCTGCATCGGGATGCCACTAGGATTCATTCCACTGCCCATGCCACTAGGATTCAGATTGTAACCAGCCATTCCTGGAGCTTGCATCCTTTGCATACCAACCATATGCATAGGACGAGGCATGGGCCTATTTGTCACAACATGAGCACCAGGCATATTTCCAGCAACAGCATTTCCAGATGATGCCTAGTGGACAAAATCAGAGTAAGAGGTCACTTGCGCAGTTCCATATCAACTGAACTGACATACACACATATACATATAGCAATTTGAAAATCACGAGAATTCTTTATCTTGCTTTTCCTTTACCATGAAGGAGAACATTGGATACAGCTGCTAATGGTTAAAACTCAAATAAATGTGGAACATTATTGCTTTGACCGAACAGCAGCATCTCTTAAAAATGCCAAAATCAAGTTTGCCATTCAACTAGGGAGAAAGACTCATGTAGTCATAAAAAATGCAAGACACTAACTCCACAGCGAGTCTGCCAAGAGGTATGAATTAGTGATGAACAGGGATGGCCCATGACCATTGGTGCCTGAAGGTCACTGGATCCAGAAAACACCAGCACTTCGTTTGAAATCCTTGGTAATCATTGTCAAACTATTACACCCTAAGAGAAACGGATCATATTGATCTCAGAAACAAACTATTACATCCTTGATATTTTGTTTTTTCTTCTTAAAAGGATGATAACACTAATCACTCCAATATTACAACAACAAATTTGCGATATTCTCAACTCTTTAATAATGCCAAACCACAAATGAGAACAGAGTAATTCCATTAAACTTATTCAGTTCTAAGAACAGTAATGCAGAAAAAAATTGTGTCAATCATAACAAAAAGAGGAGGAATTAAGCATTGAATGATTAGCTCTAACTACTTACGACTGAATAACCGGCAATAAATGATGACTGTAATATTGCTAAAGTAAGATGTTAAAAGAGCTCAATGAAGATGACAAAGAGGAGAACTACTAAGACAAACTAGTATCCATATAGACAGTTCATGGGAAGAAAACAAGAGAATTATGCAGAATGCTAGGTCAGCTAGTAAAATTAAGATTTTCATAGCCATACCGATTGTGAAGGTTGAAGACTAGTTGTCCCCTCAATATCTGTAGTCGTATCTACAGGACGAGTAGGATAATTCACTTTATCTCCAGGTGTGCTGGGTACAAGTGCACTGAGAAAGGACAAAAGCACAAGGTGCCTTGGTGAGGAAGTATAAGCACAATCATATTTCGTTAGTTAATAAGACGAAAGGCATTAGAAGAAAAAGAAGATCAAGGACCAGATATATGATGGCAAGGAAGAAAGCCTTACTTACGCCCAGGTAGAGGATCGATACGAAAATACCTGCAAGACAACCAATGTTAATCTTAGAAACTGATGAAGGAATATAAATTGCTGACTACAACACACTTTACATGGAGATCTTTGTTCTTTATAGAGATCTCTGTTTTTCTTTGTTTTGGCCATAATAGAGATCTTAGTTTTGTTCCTCTTAGGCAGAGGTTGAACAGAATGAATGAGGTACTACCACCACGTAACCATTCCTGTTCTTAATAGACATGTTTATGGAAGCTAAAGAATAGCTTTGGTTAAAGTATCAATAATAACCAGATTAAATCCCTTTGATTCTCGCACTGCACCATCTATAAAAACAAAAGCGAGAAGAAATAATATGATGAGAAAAGTCATACTCATGTTCCAAGGCTTGAGCTGCTGTTATACGCTTTTGAGGATCATACCTGCACATAGAAAAAGGCTAATTAGCAATAGGCAACATGCAAAGAAGAGTTATCCACTTTGACAATATTAACTCAACATACTATATTGAGACAGCAGCAAGTTAGTTAATTGCAGGCAGTGAATCATAGAAGACCAACATTAGTTAGCAAACCAAGCTAAGTTACAGGTAAATGGTTCTGTAAACTCCATGATACCCAATAAGTAAAGTGATTGCACCAATAAAAATCTCAAGAGTGTCCACCCCTCTTGACTGCTTGAGCGACCAGATGGTACTTGAGCACTTCCCATGCACACACATGCATGCAGGCAGGCAAGCACTTGTGCAATGTCTCATTTATACATATGCACACACACAAACATGCTGGTGTGCTCATGCAGACACACATTGTGGGCGCATATACACAGAGGCATAAAAAATCTGAACAAAGACAAGTTTGCAAATATCAAATGCAACTCCTGGGGGTGTGGCAGCCATTATTCAGACTTCTAGGTTTTCTCGACCTTTTTTCCGTGTTTGATATAGTATTATAGAGTAATTGCAAATAAAGTGAAATCTCTTGTGAAATTTACAACTCACAGATATGCAACCAGAGAAACAGATTCCAATCAAATTTGAAAGATGACATCAAACAACCAAGATGTAACGTCAAAAACTATATACCAATTCAATAAGTACAAAGATACATCATAAAATAGTAAAGAAATACCAAATTGCACGATTTCAAAAGTTCTGAATGGTAGCACATACTCTAGCATCTTTGACAGGAGGTCATATGCAGGGCTTTTGATAGAGAGACGTACAACACTACCAAGTGCATTGTCATCACTGTCAATAGCACAATATACCATGTCATTTCTTTGAAAAACAGGACTAACTCAATTTTGGATGCAGAAACAAATGGGAAAGGTACTTACTACTTGTGTCTCTGAATATGTTGCACATCTGATAGCCAATGAGGCAGATTCACAAGCATAGGCCATTTCTCTTGCGTCGGATGACCTGGGACAATCACATTAACCATTTATAGCACATGAACAGAATGAAGATGGTAGAAAAGAGAATACGCTGGCACATTACCCAAGACCTTGAAAATCTTGTCAAGTTGATCAAGCTGCAAAATAGAGTCTGAGTTAGAGTCAAGTACAATGATCAAATGCACCCAAAATCTATTGCCTCAAGAAAGAAAATTCAGCTACAGTGTTGCACACATTGACAACTTACTTGGAAAGGGTTAGGATTGGCTTTCACTTCTTGACCTTGAAACAATGGCTTCAATGTCAAAAGCTCAGCAAAAATGCATCCAACGGCCCACATATCTGGTGGCAGCATTAAGGAGGGGGCAAACATTTCCAGTCACATTAAGTAACATAAAACAATCGCACAGTCTACAATTATCTATTTTAGTTGAAGGACAAGAATCAAATAAGTATAACTGGCTGAAAATTACATAAATTGTTAAAAAGACAGGGCAGAGATCATTGGTTATCTAAGGCTAGTCTTAAGAACTAACAGAAGCCTTCATTAACATCAGTGTTGATAGTGGTGCAATTTTTCTGAAAGCACTTCATTTCTGAACCTAGAAGGTATGCCGCTTCCTTTGCCATTTCAAGTTTATTGCTCCATCAGTCAGTCAAGATGTACTTTCCTGATTTTCAGTGCATCAATCAGCATCAGAACTTTGCAAGCCCAGGCTTAAGTATAGTTTGTCATAGAAGGGGTTGAAGTTGAAAGGTTAAGAAAAGTATAAGTTTAAAGAAAGTAGAAATATCTGAATTATTAGGCTCACTAAGAGAGCCTGACCTACTATTGTGACAGTTTTCTTTTTCTGGTTATTGCTGCAGAATTTTATTAGAAGGTGCTCTTTCAAACTCTAAAAACTGCATCGCCACAGTCACCAACTCCAAATTCACTACCACATTATTTATTCTCCATAAAATTTTTACTTGTTCTGCCCCAGTTAATCAGCACAGCGAAATAACTCATCACACAGATCAATCAAATAAAATATACTATTTGAGACACAGGAAACCAAGTTTCTTTGTCAGTGTCAAAGCATACCAACAGCACTTGTATAGTGCTTTGCACCAAGCAGCAGTTCAGGTGCCCGATACCAGATAGTTACCACAACCTGAAAGGAACAAGGAGCTTATCTCAACCAAAGAAAGCATAACCTCATGAGAGAATAGGCCAGCAAGACACTAAAGTACCCACAAGACTGAAAGGTTATTTGATGAGAAAAGGGGAAAATGTCTTTAAATTTAGGTATGCAAAGACAAGAAATTCAATGAAATGATGAGAAGTCAGAAGAACCCAGGACACAAAGAAAGTACTAAACAGAATTACAAAGTAATCAATAATAAACCAATCCCCTGCAAAATGCATGACTGGAAACTATGTATAACTACTACCAACTTTTCCTCTATATAGACCCAACATACAGGTAAAATCTCATGAATCATTTTTATCTACACAAACAAGAGCAAGGGAACAAATATAGTTGATCCATCAAATGACTAACAGGATTGACTGCGTACATAATTGAGAAAACTTTGTTATTCATGCTTTGTCACATTTTGGCTGCATTTATACTCCAAAAGGTGGGGTGATTTTAATACATACTCAAATCATGATAGTTGCTGAAGGTGATAAGGGTTTTTATGTACATTATTATGTGATCCAAGAGAAGAACAGAAAACATGAAAAAAGAAAAGATAGCCTCAAACTCAACCATAAATGGACAGTTCTAACTTGATTAAGAGCCAGGGAGTAGACCAATTCAATGTTTTAACGTGATTAAGAGTCGTGTTGTAGACTAATTCGATGATTCTGTATCCCTTGTTTATGTAGACACCTAATGTCATTGTACCAGAAGTTCTGCAATTCATATATTCTCTAACAACCATTGCCCAGAAAGTGCATTGTCACTGAGATACAAAGAAACATGTATCATCTATTGATATCTTGTACCAAGTGATCACAGGCAAAACCAAAGGAGACATTCAAGATTTACACTTTTGACAAAGTAGTAGGCCGGGAAACCAATAGCAGGCATGTTATAAATTAATCTTACTTCCAAATCTTCATATAAACATAAATTTGGTAATTAGATATCCCTAGAACTGTTTACATGATGCATTTTCAAGATGCACCATTGAGAAAATGAGAAAATTAGAAACAGTGACATAACTTGTTAGCTTACCCTCCCTTTCTCAATGGAAGAATAAGCAACAACAGTTTCGTCCAGCATAAGGTACAAACTTAGGATAGTTCTTAAGCCAAGTCAACATATTAACAGGGGATGGGGTGGCTGTCTCTCTACCGGCTCATTACCAACCATGCCTTCCAAGTCAAAGGCGATATGAACAAGGAGGAAAAGAAAAAAGCAGAACAAGAATGGCCCCTTCTCTCGTTATTTGTTTAATGAGAGCAGAATAGACAAAGCACGATATTACAGCTCCTTAGAAGGTAGAGACTTCAAAACAGATAGCTGATTCTTTACTTGGTCACAGTCCGATTTGAGGTATTCCCAGTTTCTAAAACTATGCAGAATGAAGAAGGTACAAGAATTAAGAAGACATAACTAACCCCATTATCAGATAATGGCTTCAAAGGAGCTTGGTATATCCTGGCAAGTCCAAAGTCCGCAATTTTCACGACGCCTTGCTCCTCCGCATCACCCATGACCTTGGTCAAAGAGACATAATTAGGTGTCGTAGACGAACAGAATCAACTATACATTCTACAGTTGAATGATCCCGTAATGCAGTCGAAGAATAATAGAATCAATGACGAACATACCAGAATATTTGACGGCTTTAGATCTCGATGTATGATCCAATTACTAGAGCAAAGATCCATTCATGCAACTGTCAATATTCAGTATATGCCAAGAAAATACTGGTCGCACAAGCACTGTTCACATAAACTCACATACCTATGGAGATAATTCAGTCCATTAAGCAGCTGCCAAAGCAATGACTTAACTGTGTAGTGATTGATGGACTGGTTAACCTTGTCTCTGTGATGTCTGATAATTTCCTAACAAATCAACATCAACATATATAATCGTTCAACAAAAAGCTTGATATATCGAAGCCAAATCAATACTTTGAAGCATCAGATGCAAGCTATAGCATACAAAAGGGGACCATTACTTACATAAAGATCATGCTCAGCGTAATCAAAAGCCAGATACAACGACATATCCACAGGATTAATGTGAACGTTCACGAGCTTCACAACATTCTCGTGCGAAATTTCACGAAGCAACTGCGCCATTTAAATGGAAATTGCCATGAGTTACTGACAAGATCATCATGAATAAAGGCTAACCAAATGCAGCACCTTTGATTAACTATATTCACTTTCCAACTCCCCAAACATTCCAAGCAACAAATACCCCTGAATTTCAGCTAATTATTACTCCCGAATAATCTAAACCCGGGGGGGGGTAAAGATGCCTCAAACGGAAGCGAACAAAGGTGAAGAGGGTCGACCATGATTTCGCGGATGGCGGTGGGCGAGACGCCGTCGCCGTCTTTGGACTGCTTGAACTTCTTGATGGCGATGAACTTGCCGCGATTGGCGGAAGGAGCCCTGATTCGGGCGAGGAAAACGAGGCCGTACGTCCCCTCGCCGATCTTGCCGATCAGATCGTACTGTTGAAGCCACTCCGGCCTGCTGCTGCCGCCGCCGCCGCTGTTGCCCCTGCCGGCGGAGCCCAGATTGCCGTCTCCCATCCTCGCCACTGGAGATTTCTCCTGATACAGTGCGAGTGCTCTTCCGAAGAAGACCAAAAACTTCTAGAGAGAGAGAGAGAGAGAAATTAGGCGTTGGGAAGGCGGCGACTGGCGCTCTGCATCATCAATTTTGATTTTTGGAAGGAATCTGCCATGGAAATGTTTCAGCTCCAGCTGAATTCCTGAGCTTTTTTTGGGCTTTCTTGCAAGGTTTCACAGACCGGAAAAGGTGAAGACTTTGACTGATTTTCTTTGGATTTCCTAAACTAGCTTAAGAGAGCTCTATTAAAAGGCTTTAAGGATAATGATTTTATTGTTAAACTGCTAATTAACTAACTCAAAATCCTCAGATTCTTCTCAGGAGGATCAAAAATTTGATGCCCTCGTTTCCCTTTTGGATAGAAACTATAGGACAACATTAATCTTGCCTGTCCAATGAAATGTTGGATTTTTGGGAAGTTAATCCAAGTCCAAGCAAGATGACAGCTATTACCCTAATTAGCTATTAGGCTGTAATTAATTGTTGTTGTTGTAATAGCTACTCAGTTGGGGCAAGTTTATGATTTCTCTTGATCATGTGGTTTATTCATAAAAGAGATTGAGTTATGATAATTAATGAATGGTCTTATCAACACGCATTGATATTTTGATTCAATTTGAGATGTCTAGTTAAATTACTTGTCTAATGAGCATTCTTAATATTATACCTTACGGTATTCATGGCCATAATTCTTGTGCTTACTTTGACATGTTCTTGGAGTAAAATAAAAGCTATCAATAGTGATTGGCTTCCATAAAAAGATAGAAAAATGAATTAGGGCCATACAATGTATTACAGAGTATGATGATAAAGAAATAGGATTCTTAGTTTAGTTTTCGCCTTGGTGACATATTCATATAATGATAAATTATGAAAGAACAAAGTATTTATTTAGATAGATAAATCTGTGGAAATATATATTTTGATCTGACAAAGAATCAATGAAAAAAGGAAGAATCAAAGTTGGATATGAAGTTACTTAAAGTCCTTGCATTAATTCTTAAATATATGCTTCATGTGTTTTTTTTCATCATGGGTGCTTTACTTTTACTAATGAGTAAGTCATTGCAATAGGCATTTTTGCAAGTATCCCCGTTCTACCACTGATTCATAACTTGAAATTTTCTTTTAGCCTTTTGCTAATCAAGACTCTCTTATGAAGTGGGTGACAGAGATGGGGAAGGTTACATGATGAAAGCATTCGTGTTGGGTCGATAACTGACACTAGTAAATGAATATATAGAGAGTTAATGTATTAGATTCCCTACTAATCTTAGCAATAAATAATGAATACCCAAGTGATGCTCTTGTCGACATGTCTAATGCTATGGTTTGTTTATATTTTTTATCAAACGAATGACATCTTCTTCCGAAAATTTTAATTGAATTTTAGCATGTTACACATAAAATTCTCCTTTTTATACTAAAATAAGGTCAAAGAGGGTTTAGTTGTCCCATCATATTGAGGATTTCGAAAAAAGGACTAATCATATAATACGATGAACATAAAAATGGATAGCCAATACCTTTCAAGTTTCATGCACTTAAACCCATTAGATTTGAAATGCCTTATTAAATGACCAGTTGATCTACTTCCCCTTTCCATTTACTTAGGTGGAGTTGAATTTAATATGAATTTGATTGTTCCCAACCCGTACCTGTCGAGAAGGTTGAACCGAATTCGACACGGATCCGAGAACTATCCGCATCCGAAACCGACCCGACCCGACCCGATCCATTTGCAGCTTTCCACTTTCCGAATACACACGATTGAGCGCCGGCCACGTTCATCATCGTCTTCCTCTCTCCGCTTTCATCTTGTCCCGAAGAGTCTCTGCCATTTTTTTCTGGGCATCTGCTCGCGGAGGGTTGCGCTGCTGTCTTCCCCCTCTCGAATGGCACACGCCGCGCTCGCTTCTTCGGTGGCTCTTCTTCCTTTCCATCGTACGCGCTCATTCTCTTTGCATCCGCATTACCCTCTGCCTGCCTTTCTTACATCACTAGTTTGGTTGGAAAGGAAATGCTGAGTGGGAAAGACGACGGTTCTTGGGTAGCATCAGTATTTGTTCATTTGACGTATGATGATAAGCGAAATGTTGTTTCTGGGTGGTGCACGGACTATGGTAATTTTGTCTGCAACTCGCTTCTGCAGGGATATCTGGTGGGGGGAATAAATGGGCGAAGCTAATTCCTGGCTTTTCTCGAAAACCCGGGACCGGTTTGTCGTTTTCGAGAATTTCGGAAAGGAAAGGGTGTAGGTTTGTTGCTTCGGGTGCTACGGGGATTGATGGAGGTGTTGCGGAGGTATCGGAAGGTGAGAAGGCGCCAACTACGTACTCTTGGCCTGATAAGAAGGTTGGTTCTTTCTCCTTAATTTGTATTTAGCTATCTTTCCGGCATATTGACATTTGCGTTATTGCCTGCTCTTTGCTCTTTGATCCTAGAGTTCACGGAGTGGGAGAAAAAAGTGATCTTCGAATTTGGATATTCAGGTTCAGTTGAGTTCACAGTTGCAGCTCACTGTTGGTGCGGCCCTGCAAATCTTAACACATTGTCTTTGTTTGGCAAGTTGGATAGACTTTATACCTATGGAAAAGGGGCTGAGTGCAGAAAGTAAAGATGAAAGTAGAGCCAATTTATCCTCTTTAATTCGTAATGGGCAATTTTTTTGGTCTGTGCATTGTTGCCGGGTGAAAAAAGAAAGATAGAAAAATTATCTGCTCAGATAGCTTTTAGTGGAGCCAAAAACACCAAAAAATTTCATCTTGACATGAATTATAGATGGTGCAAAGACTTGGCGCCCTTAGACATTGCTACACTATTGAATTTTATAACTTGCGCAAATCAGCCACTGCTTTGTCGGATCTACACAGTGTGCATGGTATTTGGCATTATTCACATTGCGGCGTGCATGGTCTGTTGTCATTAGCAATGCCGGGCTGAAACACTAGTGTCAAATCCTCAGTTTGGGCGTGGGTTTCTGTGAATGGATCAGTCCAGTCAACAACCTCCAACCTGTTCCATGTGCTGATTGGGCTCTGCCTCCACGTCAGTCTAATTCTAGCTCAGTGTCTATGGTTGGGCTTTGCCGTCAATATAATTTATAACTTTGATCCATGTGGCTTGGGATTGAGGTTAATTATGCATTGTTAGAAGCAGAAGAAACGATAAACTTAGAAGAGTTTAGTTGAATCTAATCACTATGGTTTTTTTGGGTGGAGGTGTATGCTGTATTCTCTGTCATCACTCCTGAATATGTTTATTTTGCTCATTTTCCTTTGAAATTATAGTACATGGATGCCAGGTACTTCATTAAATTTTACAGAAGAAACCTTTTTTTTGCAGAGACCAAGGGTGTGTATATTAGGTGGTGGATTTGGGGGTTTATACACCGCTTTGAGACTGGAATCACTTGTCTGGCCTGACAGCAAGAAACCTCAGGTAATTATTTTGATCCTTCTATAGTTAGTACGTCTTCTGCGTTGATACATCCTTGTTGCTGGAATGGAATCGTAAGCAGAACTTGTATATTTGAACCTCTAGACTATACCAAACCGTCTTATAGAAGTCCGTATATTTTGTTGAAACCAGTAAGTTGTTATTTGATGCCATGTATAATGTTAAAATTACTCATTCAGCTTGAGCCATCTCATTAAATCGGATGGTTTTGATAATGCAATAGGTGCTTCTTGTTGACCAATCTGAGCGGTTTGTTTTCAAGCCAATGCTATATGAACTATTATCTGGAGGTATGACAATATAACACTGCAGAGCTTGTGATCGTTTTTTGCTGTTTATGATGATAGCTCCAGTGATATGTTTATTTGAAGGAGGGTGAGGGAGATTCTCTCTGAGGACTTATGTCTTGATGCAGAAGTAGAAGAATGGGAAATAGCTCCTCGATTTACTGATCTTCTTGCGAGCACTGGTGTTCAGTTTTTCCAAGATAGGGTAAAGCTCTTGCGTCCATTGGATCACCTGGGCATTAATGCTCCTCCAGGATCTGGTTCTGGAGGGACTGTGCAACTTGAAAGTGGCCTCCTTGTTGAATATGACTGGTATCATTTTCTCTTTGAATATCGTCTAGTATGTCTTTAATTTTTCATAGGAATTTAGTTTTGTCAGGCACCATGATATATATAGCCTTTACAAGGTTTGCACTTCATAACTTCAGACGTATGCTAGATTTTTTCTGTCAACTTTCCTGATTGCCTTGCAATCAGGAAACAGGTTTTATGTGGATGGTGTTGATCGCCTTTCCTTAGGTGTTGCTCTAGGATTGTCCCTTGCCTTTTTGAGCTAAATGAGCTTAAATATGCTGGGGGATAGGAGTAGATTAGTTCAAGCCTCCTTGGGATTTGTTAAAGTTGAACTTGGATCTGACATATCATCAGTTAATGGATAGGTCCCCATTTGGTTTTTACGTGTATATAGATACACTGATTCTCTCTTTTTGTCATGGGCAGTCAGGTTGGTTCTTGCTTTGGGGGCTGAAGCTAAGCTTGATGTGGTACCTGGTGCAGCTGAGTATGCATTGCCATTCTCAACTCTCGAAGATGCACTTGTAAGGCACCTTTTAGGGGTGTCTGTAATGTTATAAATTACATCATTGAGTTGATTGACTCTGATCTGGTACATTTATTATTCTCTTGTGTCTACATTCCCGTTGCAGAAGGTTGACAATAAATTAAAAGCTTTGGAGAGAAGGAACTTTGGGAAGGTGTCTGAAATTTGCGTAGCTGTTGTAGGGTGTGGCTACTCAGGAGTTGAATTAGCTGCCACTATATCGGAGCGATTACGGGAGAGGGGGATAGTGAAAGCAATAAATGTGGATACTACGATCTGTCCAACCGCCCCACCTGGCAACAGGGAAGCTGCAATGAAAGTAATCTCCGGGACATTTTATAGATATAATTTGTTGAAGTAATAATTTTACATATTCAATTTCCTCCATTTGGAAGAAAGAGGATGGATCACAATGTACAGCTTTGGATATTCGTTCCAGGTTCTTTCATCAAGGAAAGTCCAGCTGCTTCTGGGTTATTTTGTACGCAACATAAGGAAGTCAAGTGATGCTGAAGATTCTTTTTCTTTCGGTAAAAACTCTGAAGATCCTGAAATGCAGAAAGTGAATGGACCCACTATGGGCTGTGCGGCGGAAGATGATGTTGAGAAATTTATATTGGAACTTCAACCTGCTCAAAGGGGATTACAAAGTCAAATTCTGGAGGCGGATTTGGTCCTATGGACCGTGGGCTCTAAACCTTCACTTCCTGAACTAGAACCTTGGGATAAGCCCCATGAGCTTCCTTTGACTGCCCGTGGTCAAGCGGAAACTGATGAAACTCTCCGTGTCAAGGGTCACCCACGCATTTTTGCCCTTGGTGATACTTCTGCATTAAGAGATTCAGATGGAAAGATTCTTCCAGCCACCGCTCAGGTAAATGAGCAAGAAATTCAATTCATCCATTTAAGTATAATGTTATAATGAAACTGAATTATTTGCACCTTTCTTAGTTTTGCTATCTCCTCGCCAATTTTAGTCATTTCTTTCATGGCCTACCAGGTTGCTTTTCAGCAAGCGGACTTCACTGGTTGGAATCTGTGGGCAGCAATCAATGACCGTCCTCTTCTTCCTTTTAGGTCTTTCACTTCACTTGTGTATATTGTGCCAAATATTTTTTATGGATCAATATGCTTTATTCACAATGTGGTGCCCTTGCTTGTGATCAGCATGCATCTTGTAGCTTTATCTACCTTCCTTCCCCCAAATTATTATGGTTCTATAAATATGGGTGGAGGTAACAAGTTAACTTTAGTTGCACGTCGACATCCCCCAGTGACAAGGAGCACTTACTCTTACCCATCATAAACACCTTTAAGTGTATCCTTCTGTGGTACCACTACTAGTGTGACAATTTTTGGCATATACTGGTAGAAGCTTGGGATATGTGACTGGTGCATGATTCTGTCAATATAATTTTCAGATTTCAAAACTTGGGTGAGATGATGACACTTGGAAGAAACGATGCTGCGATTTCACCAAGTTTCATTGATGGATTAACTCTGGAAGGTCCAGTTGGTCATGCAGGTTGTTTTCTCTACCTCTGTCACCTGGTTCTTTGGAAAAAAAAATTGATGTTAATCCATATATTTCTGCATTTGCAGCAAGGAAATTTGCATATCTGATAAGATTGCCCACGGATGAGCATCGAATTAAAGTGGGAATGAGTTGGCTTGCTAAGTCCACCATAGATTCAGTTGCGTCACTTCAGAGCACCCTTGCGAGAGTTCTTTCAGGCTAGCAAAACCATTTCATCCAAGCTTGACCTTCTTCTTCTTTTTTAAATTAAACCATTGGCAGTTTTTACCTTGCTTGGTGGTCATTTCAGACGAAAACGAATTTGACAATGATAGCTCACCAGTTGTGCAGGTATAGAGCCTGGTAGTCAACTTCTAGATAACATGTTATTAGAAGTTCCTATGGAAGATGAATTGTCATAATGTTTAAGACTCTGAATCATGTGAAATATCATGTCTTATATTCATGATAATATTCATGTACTCTTTTGTTTGTTTGGATGGACTACAACTTGTTGATATTTTGTCTACCGCATAGAAACACATAGAAACGGATCATATGAGGGTGGAGAGGAATGAGGGGGCCAGCGAATCTACGAACTCTTGTTGCTCCAACCTGGTACTAGAATTGGCACGAGTGGTGCAAATTGATATAAAGTGAGGACTAAGATTCCTATTACTTGTATTGGTTCAAAACTTGCAGCAGTATGGTTAATAATGGTACTTTGGTTACAAAAGTACGCTGTGCAACGATCTACACAAAGAATGTTGATTGACAATACAAAAGGAGGTAGCCCTTGGCATTGCGCAAATGAATGAAGTTACTGCCGTGAGTCAGGCATTGGGGGTTGATGTATCGATGCTCAAGTTTCCCCCAACGATACAATTGAGCGAGCCAATAGACGGGTTGTGTTGCATGGCATGTCATACTAATGGTGAAGATAAAAGGAGATTGCCACCAAATTCTTTTTAGAGGGAATTGAGATTTGAAATATGAAAGTAGACATAGGTCAACAGTTACACGACATTACCATGATAATTGACAAGAGACACATGCTTACAATTTGCAAATGACTAAAGTCGAGGTGAGATGTTGGACCTACTAGATTATAATGTGAAATAATCGACGTAGAGCTGTTTGGCCGTGCTTCTTGTCCGGATGAAATTCAGTTCCATCCACACTTTGCTAGGTACAGATGGGGTCTTAGGGCAAAATGAAGTGGTATATAAACTGCTCACTTTCAATCGAAAATTCATTGAAGGGACTGGATGCGAATTACTGCTGTTTGCGAAAGCAAAGCAGGGAAAGTAAGAACAAATAAATTGCAGGATGTAGAGCTGCATGGATGGCAAGTTTCGGAGGATAAACTGTTCTTCCGTTTAGTTTTCGTGTTGCTCCTATGCAACTCCTTTTCATTTTATTTCCCACTTCCGATTTGATTTAGGGGAAAAACTGAATGCCAAGTTGCCAAACAAAGTCTAGCTAAAAGGTTTTTCGTAAGAAAATAAAATAAAAAAATCTAACTAAAATGGATCGCGAAACTCACAAATTATAATGTCTGGTAGAAGAAGTTGGGGCATGTTTAATCTTCTAGGCGGCCTGCCATGGGATTGCCGGGGCCAAGATGAGCTTACAACCTCTGCTACAACTCACTAACATCAAACAAGAGAATTGGCAGCTCTAAGCAATCTAGACATCCACACGCTTTAAAGGAATTGAAACTTTATATTTAAAAAAAAATCTGACTATACCGCTGTACTTGAGCTTCACGAGTATCGGTCCGGAGATGTCATGAGTACATTTACAATGATGGTCGTTTATTCACAAGGCAAAAAATCAAAGTAGACACCCTTCCTATCTCACTTCACTCATTTCATCTTCCTGCCTCTACTAGTTGAATGATCAAAATCTTAAACCATGATTCTTTCACCTTTGTTCAGCAGATATGAGGATTGGCGGGTGGTTTAAATGGTGCAGCTCATTTTCAGGACTTGGTAATCCTTCATCCATGTGATCGCACATCGGATCAGAATCGACAAAGAAGTCATCTACTGCTGCTAGAGAGTTTAATTGCCGAGCGAGAGATGAAATTGTTTTCTGGCACTCTGCAAACCGGCTAGCAGCGACTGATAGCTCTTGCTCCTGTTTTACATAACAAAACTAAATGAGAACTTTAGAAGAAAAATAAATTCAGACCAAGTCATGATCACTCATTTAGCATGAACAGAACATCGGTGAGCTGATCCCATCAGATGGTGGATGGAGTCAACAAGCGCAGTGTTGATCAAAGCTCCACAACCCACCAAAGAAAAATACTTCGCCTAGCATGAGCATTTTCTGGTTAAGTTAGTTTAGAAGCACCCCAGTGTAGCACTGTTTAGTGCTTTTTATGCTTGAAATTCACATGGTCTAGTTATTTAAAAAACCAATAGTTTTAGGAGGGCTTTGAAATTCTATATTAACCTCTGAATCTCTTCGAGTCTTACAGTGAAATTTGAGATTTGTTTTGATTGTTCCCCAATCATAAAGTTTGTACTAATAAAGTATAAGATGCTGATGCAGCACTTCTGTTTCTAACATAGCTATGTGATGTCAACATGAAGATCAAAACTGTGCTGCGTCACTGGACAATAGATCATGTCATCTTCCTTACGATGGCTGTAAATAAATAAGCATTCACCTCGGAGATTGAAGTCATATCTCATTAAAAAGCACCAAAATCAGATGTCCAGACCCAGGAAGTGAATGTACCAAGAGAAGCATCTCTCTTTTTTCACGCAGATAAAACTCACTCTACATGCATCTGTAATGTCACCACTCAAACCATAGTAGCAGGTTTGTCAGCAAACTTGATAAATTATGTAAAAGGAGCACTACCATCTTGATAATTTACTCATGTTATCACACCTTCAATTAGATATAGACTAACTTCCACAAGCCATAGAGAACTGACCTGCTTTACTTTTAGCTCTTCATCAGAGACAGCCACACGCTGAAGCTGGATCTCATGCTGCAGTTCAGCATCCCTTTTCATCTTTAGATTTTCATCCTCCAGCTTTTGACATTTTACCTCATTTTCAGCAGACAAAGCACGCTCTCTTTCAACCTCTTCTTGTAATAATTTGACATTAAGGAGCAAGTTTTTCATCTCCTGTTCAACATCCATCAGTCTTGACTCTGTCACTTCCATCCTCTCATGGGTAATCCTTGCTTCCTCCTCTGCAGCTTGCTTCGATTTTTGTGCTGCAGACAACATGGTGTCGAGTTCTACCAATCTCATCTCCACCTCATTGAGCTGACTCCATGACGTTTCAAGTTGCTTTTGACATTGATTTAGAGCCATCTCTAGCTTCCCCTTTTCTTCTTCCTTCTTCTCTAATTCCTCCTCCAGCTCTGCTGTTCTATTGATCATGGCTGCAAGCTCGGATTTGAGAGGGGCTTCATCAGATCTATTTTTATCCAGAGTGGGCTCCACTCCTTGGCTGCAGCCTCCAATTTCTGTGTCTGGTAAAGCTGCTAATCTTTCCATTTCCAAAAAATCATCCATTAAATCAAGTTCTCCTGAAGAGACCATGAGATTCTTTCCAAAAGATTTGTCTTTCTTAAAATGGTCGAGTTCAGTTATTAGAGCAGATGCCCATGACTCGGAGTGGCCCGGCTCACAATCATTTGGCTCCAAGCAACTCGCTTTCTGCACGTCGCTCTCAACTGCAAGCAGCCTATCCCCTACGTCTGATTGGCTATCGGTGAAGGACTCTACACAAACCGATGATGCAGAGAAAGACTTAAGATCGTTCATCAAAGTTGCTTTCCGAGATATGGCTTTGAGTCTGCGGCATTCGGCTTCAAGCCTAGCTACCTTCTTTATGCTCTCTAAATGCTGTTTGCTGGCTGTTTCTGCTGCTTGGGTGCTCAAATCACGCTCAAGAATCCTAATTTCTAGCTCCTCAGACAGAGAAAGGACTTTGGCTTTGAGGGCCACATTCTCTTTTTCAGCAGCAGCAAGCTTAGAGCCAAGATCAGAACTTATAACTGAAGAAGCTTCACTCTTGGCAGCTTGAAGTTGGGCATGGACATTGGAAAGCTCAGTCTCAAGCTCGGCCTTTGTTAATTCCCACTCACGAGTTTTTTTTACCACAGCTTCTTGGATCTTCTGCTCTTGCTCTTCCCTCACCTGTCTGAGCTGCCTCAGACATTCCTTAAGTGCTCCATCAAGATGACTGACTCGATCTTCCAGCGTTGAGTTCCTTTGGGTTGCAGCCTCCAGTTGTTTCTTCAACACCGAGACTTCATTTTCAGCCTTCTCCCATCCTACCATTGAATATCAGAAGTTAAAAACTTAGGATGAAGTACATAAGCGCAAAAATGGAAATCTGAATGGAATGTCAAATAGATTTAACGCAGGGACAGTTGGAGTAGATGTTATCCTCAAATCTGAAACTCCCTGTGAGTTCAGTTCCCTCTTGCTCTGATTGAAAGCTTCCAATCTTGTTACCCCAGATATGAGTGCTTAATTTCTGTGCAATTTGTGTAGTATATCAGGAATTTACTCCCTCCTATATTCTCAGATATCTTGTTACAATCCCCCTTATTGGATATTAAATGCAGACATCAAGAAACTAAATCATTATGCTGTGGTTATCGATGATGCTACAGTACTATAAGAAGACTTGGCAAGTATCTTTTTGGAGGAAAAGATGAATGTTATTGAGTTCTCTCTTTCTAAATCACATCCAGACTCTGCTAAAGACAAGTTCAGTTGTCCGTCCTAGACAGAAACAAGAAAAACTGGCGGAAAACTCGTTTCTTTCTTACAATAATGTCAAAAATGTGAATTAGCCAAACTAATTTTTCTCTTATATAGATGCGTGGTTTTTCATCAAAAGAAATGTCAGTTTTTGTGGTGCTACCTGATACAGCTTCTTCTGCGACTTTAGCATGCTGCTTCACTAGTTCTTCCTTGGCGCTAATATTCTGAAGTGCGGCAGATAATTTATCTGATAAAGTCCTTACACCCTCACCAACTTCCTCATCTGCAACCGCAACCTTAGATGTGACTTCTTGAGATTGACTGCTATGCATTGGATATGCCTGTAGAAACAAGCCAAGGAACCCCAATATTCATCCATCACCATACTATGTAAAAGCTAAATAAATCTTGCAGAACATATCAGGAATGAGACAGGAGTGTGGCAGGAGGGAAGAATTAGGGAGATCAAGATTTCCAAACTAAGTATAGCGAGTCATCTAATTATCGAGTATGATCTCCATGGCAAATTTCTTGTAAAATGTCTGAAATTCTTGATTATGTAGGTCAGTTTTGGACTCCTTCCCAGGAGTAATCTGCGCGCAGTAGCAGATTTTTTTTTTTTTTAATGAAAATGAACAACAATATGGCATAATTTTGGACCAAAATTTGAACTATCGTAATGAGGGCATGCTCACTAACCTGCAAAGGCAAGAACCAATCGATTCAGTCAAACAAAATAGACATTTTACGAACCTGTTCATCGGAAAATCGTCCAGAATGAGAGGACAACGAACCCGAGCTCTCTGTCTCTCCAGGACTCTTCTCCGATGACTTCCTTCGCCAGAGCCAAGTCCGGCGGTCCATCGTGGACTCTGCCACGGCTGGCAGATTTTAGACGCTGACCACCATGTGAGCAATTCTTATCACCCAACACTGGGCAAAATCAGAACTTCAAACAGCAATCCGAGTAAAACCCAGAAGAGGAAAAAGATCAGTGCTCTAACTGTTTCAACCGAAAAAGCTGTGGTTTTTTTTTCTGAGAATTCCAAGCTTTGCTTATAATGCACTTCCCCTACAACTTGAGCTTCGCGATCCACAAGTCCTTAAATCTGAAAAAATCGTCCAAAAGGCAGAACTTTTATTCGCTACGTGAAAAGGACAGGGAGAGAGTATAGAGACTCTGTACGAAGCGAAGCGGTTCAATCTGCAAGTAACGTGCTTGAATACAGTCCTAACCCAGAATAACTTGAAGCACAATGCTCGAGCAGCTCTTATGGTAGGCACCTAACGCATACATCCCCCAAAATTCACGCCATATCATAAGGGAAGGAGAGAGAGACAGAGACGGGGAGAGAGAGAGAGAGAGAGGGACCACAAAAGGAATGTGAAAGGACCAACATCCAATTTCCGAAAATATCCGTCGAAAATTCAACAAAAACTTAAAGGTTGGCAACGACCCACTTCTTCATCACGAATATAAGAAACGCCAAATGGCGAAAAGGCCGACAAAAATCCAATCTTTACACATGAAGCGAACGTGGTTGATTATTTCAGCTCTTAAAATTAAAAATAAAACTACCAAAAATACCAGCTCTGACAGGGGGAGCACGATCAAGATCAGCATTGGCACAATGATTGCTGTGGTTGGAATCCCAATGCAGACATGTCTCTGGCCTCAGATCTGAGGAATGTCAGGGGAAGTGGGAGAGAGAGAGAGAGAGAGATGAGAAGATGTGGGGGAGTCCTTGTTCTCCAATTGATTTTGTCGGACAGCAAAATCTGGTAGCTTTATGAGAAATTATTGAAGAAGGGTCTGATGAATGAGAAGACCCTTTTGATTGATCAATATAATAATCACTTTGTCATCGTCTTCAATGAGGTTTGTCCGTAAGTTTGCGGCTTTTCAAATGGAGGACGGGCTCTTCCCGCCCTTCCTTAGGTACTTCCCTTCCATTCCAAGATGCCTTTTGTGCTTTTGTCGTTGACATCACGGTGCAGCTAGCGAAATTGAAGGGGAAGATTGAGAATCGGGGTTGATCAGCAAGAACAGCATCTTCCTTTTGCGATTTTTTTGTTTTCATCGGAAAGTGAATAATATTGATAGTCAAGAGTTTTTAAGACAAAAAGTCCAAAGCACGGGCATCAAAACACAGCAAATCCCAAAGAAACCCATAGGGATAAATCAATCAAGAAAGAGGTAAAGTGTTTAGATGTTGGGTCTTAACTATTTAATCTGTTACTTGATTAGCGGCCTTGTCACAATGGGTTAAGGAAATGTCCTTATATTGAGCTATCTGGGTTCAGGCATCCGCAATAAGTACTTTTGTTATGCATGACACGTGAGCAACATTTTGTAGAGCTTTGAATAGAACTAAGTTGTTAGACTCCAAACATAGCTCTTCCACTCTTCTAGACCTAACGTATAATAGAGAGAATTGACCAGTGCAAGGACTTCCACTTGAATCACGGAAGAGTTTGGAATTTTTGTTTTTTTTGACAAATCCATCCAATGGAGCACTTGATGCATCATGAAGGACTCTCGCAGTCTCTCCTTTCGAGCTACTAGTAATGAAAGATCCATCAATGTTTATCTTGAAGGACCGCCTCTTCGATGGATGCCAACTCACAGGTAATTGAGTCCTATCTTTGTCAAAATTCGAACTTTGAGGGTCTTCCTTGCAGAAATTCTTTTTGGTGTTTTAACTCCTTAAAAATTTGAGCTTAAGACAAGACAAAATGGTGATGCGAAATAAATTTTATGTATTCATAACCTGCCGTGATTGTGGGAAAATCCCCTTTTTCAATCGCATTGAAGAAAGCCTAACCTTATGATACTCCCACAAAATTAGCAACCTTTTATGACAGTTTATAATTTATCAACTTTTCTTATTTTTAAGCTTTTTATTTATTTTTCTACCAACTCCGAAATTTACTTGCTCATGTATGAAGTTACCGATCTATATAATGGGACTTATTAACATCTTTTCAGCTCTCATTTGAATTGCCTATTTGACATAATCATCTTTTCTTATCTATTACCAATTATTATTTGTCTCTCTTACAAATGTCTTAAATTTATGAACTCTTTACATAAGAATTTTCCAATCTTTATTTGTGTGATTAATATAAAAAAAAAATTCCTATTAGGTCGTGAACTATTTTAACTATGAACTTGCCATGTCATGGTTGTGACATCTAATCAGTTCCTTATTGTTTAAGGTTGGAATTGAAGATAAAGTTCCTTTAGCATTCAAGGCCTCCTTTGCTGCTAAATCTACAGGTGACCTTGATGTCGCACAATTTGATGTTATTCTTGTATTCGCATGCTCTTGCTAATGTGTATTCTCTAGGATTAAGAATTTTTTTTTTGATCGGTCCTATTTTACGTCCCATCCTATTTCTACTTTAGTACTCATACTTTTGCTTTGCCTTCATACAAGACGTGAGAGTCGAAACCCACTTTTGAAACTACAGCATCTGCATCTCAACCCTCTCAAGTGAGAAGGATGGTCATTGGGGTAAACCCTAGTGGTTTCTAGAAATAAGAATTGATTTAGTCAAAAGTTGTAATAATTACGACATCTCTGGTAACTAATCCTATTGAAACAAGAACTGCATGCCATGCGCCCAAAAGGTTGAACCCTTTCATTATAACGAACCATCATTTGAGTCCTTTTGGATTTGGGAGTGTGGCTTCTTCACTTTTGGGTCTTGATGATTACGTCGAAGTTTGCTTTTCTTCATTTATTAATATCCTCCACTTTGAGGGTTTCAAGATGCATTTAGTATACATATCTGCGAATGAAAACTTTAGTTGAAAAAAGGAGGAGAGTATTAGGGCAACATTAGGGTTGTCGAAGAGAAGCCTTTTTTCTTGTAATGCCTACCGGAGATGGTGATTGCATGCATAACTGTGATTCACTCCCTAATACCGTTGTTGTAGCTAGCGATGGTGGCACTATTAAGGTATGAGTTCTATCCTCCATAAGATTCTCGAATTAGGGTAAAAAAGTATCGACTTGGCTAATTTTCTCATGACGAGAGAGTGTGCCGTGTACATAAATACAGCTCATGAAATACCAAACTAACAACATGAACTATACAATGCATGAGCTAAAATTTGGTTAGGTGATCTTTGTCACATGTGCATTGTGTTCATAAACCAACGGAGCATAAGACGTTGCTATCGATGTGAAAATGATACTTGCCGTTCCATTGAAGAGGACTTGGTTGGTCCCCCCATTTAGACTATGGTTGCTAAATCAACATTAGCCTAGCGTAGGATTTTTTTAGGAAAAAAGTGACCTCGGGGCATCATCTTTCTCCTATCTTGAAACTAAAGGGACAAAGGAATTTTCCTTTAGTAAAATGAGAGAGATGTGGAATGTATTGATGGTTTGCAAGGGGTGATTTTGACACGTCGTTGGACGATATTTGTCTGCTTTAACTTTCACAAGCTTCGCATGAAATAGTAAAGCACATAGTACTTGCTGAGTTCCTCTCTTCATTATTAAGTACAATTATACTACAGCCAAATGATGTAGTAGTCGTCCTTTTATGTAAATGAGTAATGGCGACAAAACATTAATGTAAAATTCCCTTATCTTATCCCTATCGATTAAACTAATTATTCATCTAATGCTTCTAGGTTGCCCGATCCTTGCCCTAACGTAAGATTCCACATCTATCACCGTGTTACCGTTGTTAGAATGGGTGAATTCTAAGCAAATTCGAAGTTCTAACGTGTTCATCGAGTGGAGTGTTGCGTTTGTTGAGTGTTTGGTCCTCCATCCTAATCTTGAACGGGAGGAAGGCAAAAGCACTTTGTCCTAAGCCAAAAGGAGGAGAAAGAGAGAGGACAATGGGAAACTGTTCTGTCTACATTCTGTCTCAAGCTTCCTTCATCTTTTCCTACCTGTTCCTTGTGTCAAAAAGCTCAAAACCCTGTCCTTTGAATTCTAAAGGGGCATCGTGGTCTAGGAGAGCAAGCAACGAGCTTTTACAAATCGTCAATGATTGGGACGTGCGGGCACCACCGACAGATCGCATCAGCCATCCTTCCAAAGATGGGCCCGCCGACCATAGGAAGGATCATTAGATGTGCTGAATTTAAGGAAAGTAACAAAGAAGACGTGACCCCTTGATTGCCTGGCTTTTCGTTTGGGGGTCACCTCCGACACGTGAAGTGAAATGAAATGAATTGTCCCCGTTCGAGCCACGTTCGATCTTTTTTTGCATCGGTCTGATCGCGGCCATCGTCTCTTGGGGCGAGGCCCAGCACAAGGCTTGGCATATTGCATTGGGGCCCGTTTGCATATTGCACAGGATGATCATCTCACAGCCATCGCATCGATATATAGAAGAAAGCGAATCCATCTTTCGTGGATAGTTTGTGAATCTTGGGATCACTCACTTCATCTAATTAAGATCACGTTTTGCCCTTTTATTTTTATATTTGGAGATCGATTGCTGTTGATTCACAAAAGGAAAATAGATCTCAAATGGGATTGTTATGCATAGTTTTTACGTGTCGCGATAGTTTGTATAAGAATTGCGATCAAATACTAGAGCTTTGTACGACAGGTTATGATTGAGGAGAGGGACCATAAACGTGCCCAAAAGAAACACCACCTATTAATGTAGATTTAGCAAGTGAAGCACTCGAGTTTTTGATCAACTTATCTTCAACAAGCTTGACATGTTTTTCCATTTTAGCTTTCAAATACCCAAAAGGTATTTAATGCCTGACTAGATTCTTTGGAATAGCACGCAAAATTGTTTGTCATTTTTTGATCATTTGATACCGAGTGAATGGTAATTTTCTTATATAGGCATGACAAATGCCCTTAGAGGCACTCGTCGAGCATTTATGCATGCTATCCGTAGAGGGGATTGGATGGAGCAAGTCTTTGGTCATGCCATCCTTTGGTGACCGATGTATGGTTAATTGGTTGGCCATTTTGTTTGAGTTTCATAACGAATCATGTGCATCTCTGTTGATACCTCCAAATTTTGAATAATTCAAAATCAAATGAGCACTTAGAAGATGAGCATATATCAAACCTGCTGCTCTCCAAAAGAGTGCTATCAATCTTAGAGAGCTGGTGGAAGGCTCAAGACAGAAGGAATTGACATATAATAAGAAGGATCTCATGTCATGGTTCTTGTTCAAGAAGGGGCATCCGCCCCATGTATAATTTGTCTAAATTCAGTCAATCGATCGCTTGGATGGAAACTTGCCCTTCTAGCGGCAATGATGTTCTGCATTATCGATGATTTTCTGCTCTGCTGAATGTTCCTGGAGGGAAACCGATCGAAACAATTTCGACCATTCGGTATAAGACTCTCTTGTTTTCGTCAAACGCAAGGGGGAAAATGCTGAGTGGCCTCATTGAATATTGCTAGTGTTAACCCGTGTGCTTTGTGGCTCTGCCCACTAGTTTTCCTCTTTTTCTGCATTTGAAATTCGGAATCTTTAGTCAACTGATTTGCTGGGTTAGTAGTGATGAATTGCAGTGCATCATGTATTTGACATAAATCTTTGTTAATAATAAAAACATTTCCTATTGATTAATTATTTCCAACGATACAAATGATCATTTCTGGAAATATAGTTTTCAAATTATTCATTTTTTATGAATTCAATAGAGCTAGGGTAATATAGAAATGAAAAGTATTGATATAATTAGGGTTAAGGACGGAGGCTATTCGAGTTTAGTTGAGTTTATGTCCAGTGCTCTTAATGAATGGTCATAATCAACTTTTCCGTTTGTAGATGAGCAAAACTAGAGGGGTGCAGTGATCTTGATCTATGAACTTACGCCAAAGTTTTCATATATTTTATATGAAGAATTATTGCAACACGAGTTTCACGTCTTGTACATTCAATCGAGTATGGCATGGATTCAAACAAAAGGTCAGTTAGGATTTAACTTTGATTCGGTTTAGACGAATTTAGGAATTTGAAATTTGATTTTTGTTGTAGAATTAGCCATTTCAAACCGTCTAAAGAGGGAAAAGATTTTCTCGGCGTTACCTTTTCTCCAGCAATAAAAAGTGAAACTTTATATTACTACAATTGACACCTTTTTCCAACCCTTAGTTTGACCAAAAAAGCTAGAAGAGAGGGGGAAACCAAAAAAAAACCAAAGTAGGGAAGGTGAAACTTTCAAAAGGGAAAATATGTGAAAAGGGAAAAATAAGCAATATCTCCAATTTTTTATGCAAATTATAAATAACTCCAAAAATAGAATGAGAAAATTTCTCAAGATTTGAAGAAATCGAATATTATAGACACCAAAAATATAATTTATCTGATTACTATCCAGAGAAGAGTGATAAATAGAAGATACCAAAACTTCAAATTCTGATTTTTTTTGAAAAAATTCTGATATTTAAGATTCAACTTGTCTTTTAATGGAGAAAAAGAAAAATTATGCGGCGTGAGAAGGACGCACCAGCCACGTAGATTGCCACCACTCTTTAATTTAATTTTATTTTTTTGTCACTTTTTTAGGCCAAAAGGTGAATTGCCACCACTCACTCCTTATTTAATGTAAGCCCCAGACCAGACCAGCATAATCCCCTGAAAATATTTTTTCGACCCCAAAAAAATAAAATAATCCACTGAAAAAAGAAGAAAAAAAGAAGAGACGAGGATTAAATGAATACAAAATAGCACATGAATCACAAAAATAGAATTATCGAAAAACGCAATAATAATAATGACGATAATACATAAGAATAGAAAAGACAAAAAGGAAATTCCCAATTTCGAGGGTGAATTTAACTGTCATTTGAATTGAACTCCCTCATTTCCCACCTCTGAATCAATCAAATAGAGAGAGAAGGAGGCAGGGGGAGGAAGACGAAGGGGACGACGCAGAAGAAGAAGGAGGAGCCGGAGGAGGAGGAGGAGGAGGAGGAGCAGGAGGATTCGAAGCCCTAGCTCGGGGCTTTGTCCGCGCTTTCCTCGCGCTGTCGTCTCTGTTTCCTCTCTCCTCTCTCTCTCTTTCGATTCCTCGGCTCGATTGATCGATCGGGAAGCGCCTGATTTCTAAAACCCTAGGCCTTTTCTTCTTTTCTTTCTTCTTTCTCGATTTGGGGTGGGAGGTGGGGGGAGGTCGATCGAGAGAGAGAGAGAGAGAGAGAGAGAGAGAGAGAGAGAGGATGAGTGGGCAAGTGGCAGCTTCTTCCGGTCCGCGGCGGACGAGCCTGCAGCAGAAGCGAGGCCCATCGGCTGCGGCTACCAAGAAGTCGTTCCAAACGGAGAATGGCAATGGCGCGGTGGCTAACAACGGCAACGCTTCGAAGCCCTCTTCGCCTCCTGCCCAATCGTGAGTATCTCTCCCCCGCTCGGAAATTAAAAAAGAGAGGCGATTTTCCTGCTTATTTAGAGAAAAGAAATAAACTTTGAAGTGTCGGTCTTGCCGTAACCATTGGTTTGCTCGTGCCGCTTTCATTATAGTATGTCCTTGGTGTGACGGTGACATGAGGAGTGTCATTACGTAAGCTTAAGCATTATCGAGACATCTTATATGATGATTGGCTCGATTCAGCAATAGCTGAGATTCTTGGAAGTCAAAGTGTGCCTGATTGTTTTCTCATTCTTGATTAAATTGCTTTAGTTCCGTTGGGGGAGAGAGGACCGTGAAGAAACTGAGGTTGTCTAAAGCCCTCACGATTCCTGAGGGCACTACCGTTTCTGATGCTTGTCGGCGTATGGCTGCTCGCCGGGTCGACGCTGTTCTGTTGACTGATGCCAATGCTTTGCTCTCTGGGATTGTTACTGACAAGGTTCAAATGATAAGATGGAAATTCTCAATGTTTTCTTAGTGCTCTCGCACAGTTTTTTTTTTTTTTTTTTTTTTTTTTTTTTGGGGATTAAAAAAAATGTATATTTTATGCATCTCTTGGTCAGGATATTGCCGCAAGAGTCATTGCAGAGGGGTTGCGACCAGAGCAAACTATAGTATCCAAGATAATGACAAGGAATCCCATATTTGTTACTTCTGATACTTTGGCCATTGAAGCCCTTCAGAAAATGGTCCAAGGTTGGTCTTTTGAACTCTTAAGTGTGGTTTTTATTTGTCATGATTTGTCATAATCGGTACATCTGATTTTGATGCTTACCAAGAAGAAGAATGTTCTCAGTAGATGGAGAATTAACTTGTACTCTGAATTTGAATCCTTTGCACTTTTATCCATGGTGATTTTTATTTAACAGCTAGATATTGATGATACCTGATCAAGGTTTAATCAAGAGAGGGATGTTAATGAACTGTAACACAATGATAGAAAGGGATAACAGTGACTTTTGATAAAGTTACCAGCAAACTTTTAGGGGAAATTGTTTTAAGTCTTAACTCTGCATCTGCACTCTGCATTATTGCACATTGTAGCATGCACATGGGTAATTTATTTCTAAGGCTATCAATGAAAGATAAATTGTAGAGGTTCTTCATTGTGATATGTCTTGGCTTTGTCATTTCATATTTTTCCTTTCCATGTCCACCTGAAATTTCAAGTTGACACAACTCATGTTGGAGATCTATGTCACCTATTTTGCTTAAAAGAAAAAAAAAGGTTCATGGCACCTAGTTTACCATTTTGCTATTTACTTATCTTGATGAAGTACTTTTTCCTTTTCCAATGAACAGGTAAATTTAGACACCTTCCAGTTGTGGAAAATGGTGAAGTCATTGCATTGTTAGATATCACGAAATGCCTCTACGATGCTATCTCTAGGATGGAAAAGGCTGCCGAGCAAGGGAGTGCAATTGCTGCTGCTGTGGAAGGAGTTGAACGCCAATGGGGAAGCAACTTTTCTGGTTGGCTGATTCTTCCTACTGAAAGAGAATATACCTTCTTGCCTGATTAGAAATGTATTTTGATGTGGTCGTTGGTGCCCTTCATTAGTAGAAATTTTTATATAGCCAAAATAGGAAAAAGGGGAAGAAGAAAGGGGGTTGGGGTAAAGTTAGTAGGTGAGAAAGATATTTTTAAAGTATGCATGTTCTCTGTTCTTTTTTGCCTTATTTATTTATCACCATTAGAGTGCTCCTGCTATGGTGACCTGATAAATGTTTAAGAACTACTTCAATAGTTAAAATTAAATATGGTGTTAAGGGTCCTTAATATATTTTCTCTTAATAAGGCATACATTATATATATATATATATATATATATATTATTTTTTTTTTTTTTTTTTCCAAATTTTTAGCGTAGGGTAAACCTGAATTTGATCTGTCCTTTTTATTTGCTGACATATCTGTAACTCTTATGTTTGTTCTATGGATTTATCTCAGCTCCGTATGCATTTATTGAAACACTGAGAGAGCGGATGTTCAAGCCATCCTTGTCAACTATCATCAGCGAGAACATAAAGTACCTCTGAATTGTGAACTTTTAATCTTTTATGCATGCCATCTTAATGGGCTTAGTTAAGTGGTTTTCTGGTACTAAGCACCTATCTCATCTATTTTTCAGGGTTGCCATTGTGTCTCCATCAGATCCAGTCTATGTTGCCGCCAAGAAGATGCGGGAGTTGCGGGTCAATTCAGTAATCATTATGTCAGGAAGCAAGATACAGGGGATACTTACGTACTATTCTTTCCTTGCCTCTGTCTCAGCCTCTTATTTTCTATTAGGATAGCTCCGGTTCTCACCATATGATCTAGTCTATTGCTTACAGCTGCCTTTTGCTTCAAATGCAGTTCAAAAGATATTCTTATGCGTGTGGTGGCTCAAAATCTTTCCCCTGAGTTGACTCTGGTTGAAAAGGTTAGTTTTCTGTTCTGAAACTGCAATCATGCTAATCTTGTTTTCCGAGTTAAGTACAGGAGTTTGGCATCTATTTTAAAGTAAATTTCAGCTGTCATTGTTTTTTGAAAGCAAGTTTCATTTGTCATTGTGGTTTCTGAATCAATTGTAGTAGTGTACAACAGTAAATTAAGTGAAGTCTGAATTGTTTATCAGCTCTCTTAAGGTCTTAGCAAGATGTTGATTGTTTGTCTGATGCTTGGCTGCCCATATGAGCACTGGGATTTTTCTATAACATTCAAGGGCACTTGCCTCTTTTTTTTCCATGGGCCACTGGATAGTCTGTTGATGCTCACTTTGTTGCTTTTTGTGCAATATTGAGATTATAATTGTTGATGTGCTGCTCATGGTTCTCCCTGCATACTGAGTCAAGTTTTATTTTGGCAGCTCTTGCTGTTGTGTGGGCTTTTACCTCAGTAAAATGATGCATTTTTTTCCTGATGGTTTGGAGTGTTTTAATGATTCTGTAGATTGTGAAGACTTAATCTCACGTTGCAATTTCCTTTGCATCTTGTCTGTCACAAACATGAGACTTTAAGTAATATCAATACCCCAAAAAATGTCAACTTGTTATTACTAATAAACAAGCTGCATTTTATGTTAAATTATTTTACGTGACATAGATATTGCTGGTGTAGTTTATGGAATCAATCTGATAATATCTGTCCTAGCATGATATGACTATAATCCAGACAGCAAAAGTGAATATTTTATTATGGTCTGTCTGTCCTTCTTTCCCCCTAATCTTTTTTACTCTTAAATTTTCTGGATGTGAGCTTATTTTCCTTTTGTTTGTTGACTGTTTAATTTGGTGGTACTTCCTTTTTACCAAATTTTACAGGTAATGACAGCAAATCCTGAATGTGTGATGCTAGAGACAACAATTCTTGATGCATTGCATATTATGCATGATGGAAAGTTCTTGCACCTTCCTGTCCTTGACAAAGGTGGGTAAAATTTCTCATGATTTTTCCAATGCAATTTGCACGAATAGTGAGTTAAATCTTTACCGCAGAGGGGTGCATTGCCGCTTGTGTGGATGTGCTTCAGATAACTCATGCAGCAATTTCCATGGTAAGTCTATTTTCTGAAGCTTCAATTGCATGTTAGAGAGTATTTTAAATATTATAGCCAAGTTGGTATGGTTATTATTTAATTTGACTTTAGGTGCAACCCAAAGCAAATATTGCTATTGTAGTGCCATAATTTTCAAACTTCATTAACTCACCATTGAGGCATAGTGACCCTTGCCACCACATTTAGGATTGAGATTCTCATCTACGTGCTAGTGGCCAGGGTCGTCCATGTTTTAGTATCCCAAGTTGGGATTTCAAAGAAAAACCAAGTCTACTGTCAACAAATTTTCAAGGCACAAGTGAATTGGAGTGATAGTCAAACCTTCAAACTAGATCAGTTATGTTGGCTTGTTTTGGTGTTGTTTTTGGTTCAAATTGCTTAGTCAACGTCAAGATGTTCTTATGCATTCAATCTGAAAGAAAGAAGATTTCAAGAGTTCCATATCTTTCCTTTCCCATAAAAATTACCTTGCCTATTGGTCTAAATAAAAGATCTCTTGAAGTATTATCCATGTTGCTTGACAGCAGGTCCTAAATGCTTTTTATATTCATGTGGTCTTTCTTTACCTATCAACTTAAGCTTTTGGGTTTGAATTTTTAACATGGTATTAGAGCTAGTGCTTTTACAAATGTGTGGTAAAAAAATTTCACATGATTGTGCGTAGTCAAAATTCCACATGCTGCACGTAATTCGGCTTGCACGTGAGAATGGGTGTTTTAGTATTGTCTAACGTCACTTGACAATGGGTCCTGAATGCTTTTTATTTTCGTATGGTTTCTTCCACGTATCAGTTTTAGCTTTTGAGTTAGACTTTTTAACAAATCACTTGTCTTTTTATGTAAATCATTGATTATCTACCTGTTTTAAATCTGTAAATGGACCTGAATATGAAAATATTGTAAATAGGTTTGTTTGGTCATTACCAAAAATAAAACCAGGTCAGTTGTCTAGCTCTTTTTTGGCTTAAACCAAGATGATAGTTCAATTGACTGGAAATTTCAGCCAAGTTGGATTTAGTTGAAGTTGACCTGCATTGAGATTTTTGCCCTTAGTATCATATGGTCGAGAAAAATTAGTATAATGTTGTGTCTTTGGGTTTTATTCTGATTTAGCTGGTCAGAATGAGCTTTAAAAGCACAAAACATGCGGCATTCCCATTGCTTCGGCTTACTATCTCCAGAAGAGATTAATGTTACTTTTTATGTTCCAATAATCTGTTAAGTGAGATGGTTGTTTTTTAGGAAAATACGCTCTATATGTGGAATCATAGTTATCGTTTATTTAAACCTGTAGGAAATATGGCAATATAAGTAAATAACTCTTAGGCATTGCATCTTTTCCCTTCTATTTGACAATATTATATGATTTTGCAAGGTTGAGAACAGCTCTGGAGCTGTTAATGATATGGCAAACACCATGATGCAAAAATTCTGGGACTCAGCTCTTTCTTTGGAGCCACCAGATGACTATGACACCCACAGGTATCACTTCATATGTAAGAATGAGGTCTATATGGAATGAGTACATACAGTGTAATGCATATACTAAAGTTAGTTCAAAATCTGATTTCTGTGAAATGTTATAGTGACATGTCAGCAGCAATGCCCTCAGAAGGACTAGAGAGCAACAAGTCTGCATATCCTTCCCTGGGTCTGGGAAATTCATTTGCATTCAAATTTGAGGACCTTAAAGGTCGTGTGCACAGGTTAAATTGTGGTGAGTATTTGCCTAAGAACAACATTTTATGGTATGAATAGAACTCAAGACTCGAGCACCTCCCTCTTCAGGGCCAAATTCATGTAACCTAGTTTGCTGAGGAACAACTTCTATTTTATCTACCAAGTCATCGTCTGAATCAGTTCTCTATGCATAATTTTACTTTCTATGAGGGCATCATCTTTAGGATGGTAAAAGGCATTTTAGGATCTATTTTCTCACTTTTTAATAAAGAACAACACGTTGCTATTTATGGGGTTTGATTTAATAGTTGGGGTAAAAATATCATAGGGTCACAATTGCAATGTACTTGATTTTTGGAGGGTTAGTCGAATTAATGGTTATATTGGTTTGGCTGTGATCGAACTGTTTAGTACAAAGCCTCCATTTTCTAGTTTCAGCGGCACCAGATGAAGTCTTTTGTCTTGTCCTTAGGTACTGAGAACTTAGACGAGCTTCTATCCGCTGTGTTGCAAAGAATTGGAGTTGGTAATGATTTGCAGAGACCTCAGCTGTTGGTGAGTTCAAATTGATTTGGTATCATACTCTGTGCATCTTACAAGACTTTCGTCAGTCAAATTTGGTTACTAATTCCAATTTTCTATTTGCATGATTCATTTGTCAATGATAGTATGAAGATGATGAAGGTGATAAAGTTCTATTGACCACTGATGCTGATCTTGTTGGTGCTGTCAGCCATGCAAGATCATCTGGACAGAAGGTATCTTGTTTTCTTTCTCACCAAGGCACGCTGTGCTTTTAAGCATATTAATTGGAATATGATAGAACGCGATGGATTCACCGGCTTGAGTGATTACCGAAAATATCTGTACCCTCTTTGGAGAAGAATTTCCACTGTTTGTGATCATTGAGATACTGAGTAGTTATAATTCTTTCTTAAAATTGTCATTCTATTTAGAGACTGATTATATTATTCCAATCATTATTAATCTGATTTGAACTTTGAAAGGATTTTGTTGGGATGATGTTTACTCATTGTAAGCACTATAGATGCGTGACTCAGGGATCTTGACAAGGATTAGAATAGGAAAAACTGAAACTTTTTATGTTTGTTGTCCTATGCCAACTTCTTGCAACTCTTAAAATCTTCCCTGTTAATTTATTGCTTTTGTTATTAAATGCGAATTTGTGCCAGCCTCCACTTTGAAGTGTATATGGCTCAGTGAATAGTGATCAGTTTATGCTGCTACCTATCACCTTTCTGCATATTTTAATCAGTTTTGTTAATTTTGATGCCCTACCTTCTGTCTTGGTCCTAGGTTGTGAGGTTGCATCTGGATTTTGCAGAAGCCAGCCAGCAGCCAAGATCTCACCCTGCGACAGATATGGCAACAATGAAAAAGAGCAAGGGGATGTCAGTGGGTTCTGGGATTCTGGCAGGCGCAGTTGTGTTGACGAGCATTGGCGTTTTGGTCTACTTAAAGCGTACAAAACTGTGAAGTTTTCCTGTTGGATTCACTTTCTTCTTTTGGGGTTCGAGGTGGATTGGCGAAGCCAAAGCCAAGGTGGTTTTTGACCAATAAAACCAAGATGGCTTACTTCATTATTTAGTATGCCACTGGATAGATTATGGATCCTATAGGGGGGTGGGGGATGAAAAATGACCCTGGGGGGCTGGCTTCGCTTTATTTTTTCACTTGTGTAATTACTGGAATCGAGAAGTTGACTTCTGGAACTTGAAGAGTAAAATCATATTGACAAGGCCAGAGCTGTTATGATCTCCATTGCAGGGACTATTACTTTCTTCGTCCTTTTCTTCTCTTTGTTTGAATACGAGTAATGTTGAAGACAATAAATAGGTAATCAGATAGGTCTCCAGAGTCTAGAAGACTTCTATCTGTCGATGTGGAAGGTTTTTGGGCCTCTTTTTTGTGAAATGCAAGGTGAATTATGAGATGTAGGTGATTGTTTTCCGCCATTAACATGTATGTGTGATTTTTTTGGCCCGATATGTGCTCGAAAATTGATCCATAAAATTAGTAGACGGACTGATGTAGTGGAACTCTTTGGTTAGTTGAATTTAACTTGTGGAAATGTATAAGTTCAATCTGTCGCATCAGTAATTACAAGTAGATGTATACAAGATTAGGCCATATCTATTCTACCGTAGATCCCAAGCCAAATACGAAATTATGGGACCATATTTTGTTGTATAGCAATGGTTTCCTTAGATTTCTATAGCAGTTGCTTCGTTGCAAAAAAAAAAAAAATATTGATGCAAGTTACTTTAGGGATTAGATTGAACATTAATGAATTGTTTAAGAACTATATTAAGCAAATTATTTATTAAAGATGACATTGCTCACGATGTCAAAGTTAATGCATTATTGATGTCATTTTTTCATAATTTTATTTTATCTTTAGTTTCTTTTTTTTATCATAAATGTAGTATTAAAAATTTGAAGGCGAGGTTGGTAGATTTCATCTAAAATAAAGGGCAATCTTCAATATATCGTAGGCGTATACTTTGTCTAGTAATTTTTCTCTTAAAAAATTAAGTTTTCTCTCATCAATAACTCTTAATATTATCATGTATTTTGAGCAACTTTTCAAGATTAGAAGTAATTTTACAATTATTTAGATTTTAAAATAATTTCTAAAGGTAATCGGTAACTTTCAATTAAAACGCTTTTTAAATGAGTAATTTATAAATATATATATTAAATAGGGCAATACGTTAGGATTTTATCAGCGAATGTATTAAGAAATTGATAGTAGTATTACAATAATTTATAAATCACATAACTGCCGGTTTGGAATTTCGCTTGTTTAGCGAACGGTCACCACCCCCGAAAAGCCCCATGCAGCGGATGGTACGGCTGAGACCGCCATAATCAGAGATTTCACCACCCTTTGACCGTTAGAACCATCGGAGAAGAAACGAAGAAACGAAGCGTCGAACAGCGAAGGAAGCGAGAGCAACGCACTGAGGAAGAAAGAGAAACTTTGAGGAATTGGGTTTCTCTTTTTCGTTCTTGTTTGTCGGGTAAGTGATCTCGGAACTTTCGGTTTCTTCTTCTTCTTCTTCTTCTTCTTCTTCTTCTTGGTTTCGAACGTTGCAGATATGGCGATGCCAGAGCCTTTGCGTGGTTTTTACTGATGTTCACGTTCATGTCGTTACTTCCAGAAACCATTAATGAACTGCATTCCCTGAAATGTTAGTTTTGTTCGTCAACTAGTTGATGGTTGCACTAGACAATAAAAAATGAGAACTCGGTTAATTAATGCAGAGAAGGTAATGGTTCCTTTTGGGTTTTGGTACATTGACACCGGCAGTTTCTCATTTGATTCATCCAGGCATGATGGGCTCTGCTGTTATTAGTGACGGTGAAAATTAATACCTTAAGCATCCCCCATAGGAAGCCATTTGTTCATCTTCTCGTTTCGGGAAAAAATTTATGGAAATTCAAGCGGCATTTTGATCATTGGGTGTCTATGAATGAATGTGCTCTAGATGGCAAATGGTGTGCTGTTTCCATTGACTTACATATTCTGTCTTTTGATTTATTATATCACAAGTCCATGGATGCATGTCCCAATTTAGATGCGGGGAATAAAAGAAATGGTTCTGATTAGCCCTTACCATTCTATAACCTCACCTCTACCACTAAACTATGAATTATCTAGAATTCTATCTTTTAGGCTTGATTTGTATGGAGAACAATGTCGTGATGAAGGTCATGTTACCTGATTTGTTCTGCACACAAGTTTTATCCTATTATGTTCTTTTGCTTCGTCACGTGTTTATTTAGCTGTTCATTCTTTAATTGGAAGCTTTCAGACTAACTGCACAAAACGGTTGATAGGAGTGATGGCTGTAAATATGGAATTTGAAGATGTGAAATCTGATCTATATGCTTTGAGAAAGTTATATGAGCTTCTCCAACAACGTGCAGATGGGCCACACCATGGAGATGCTATATATGTAAGCTATTCACTACTTATCATGCAGAATTTTTGCAACTGTGTTCACAGAAAGAAATGAGGATGTTCCTGGGAAGCTTGTTGGCTTATTACATCAGTTTTAGCTGTTCACTCTGTGGGACTAAAATTTTTCTCTGATAATCAATATTCAAGAGATCCTCGGTTTGTCTTGTCTAAGAAAAGACATTTTGCTCGATCAGTTTTGTCAATCTCTCATTGACAGTTTCATAATAAGATGGAATAGTTTCTCCCTTTTGGAGATAATTTTTGGTTTTGGTTCCTTTTCCTCTAGTTTCCCTGTCTACAAATTTCATTCTAGATCATGAGGAGAAAAAATAAATGTGATGATAAGTTTGTATTAGCGACCTGGAACACAGCATTTCCAACTCGGCAGTCCTTGAGTCTGCAAGTTCAATATATAGGGAAAGCTTGATGCTTGCACTTATCAACCAGTGACTTCATATTTGTGATACTTCGTTTGCTTTACAGTTGGATCAGAGAGCACAAGTGCTATTCAAAGATCTTCTGGATTACGCTACAGAAGGAATTTTTAGGACCTTCAGACAGGTTGGTCAAATAATTGTTCTATCTTTTCGTTTCCTACTACATTTTCTTTAAGAGGAATGGTAAGATGAGATGTTTATAGCCAGTGAATAGTATTAACAACTCATCACCTGAAAATTTCCAAGTTCCAAACGATGCTTCAACTTAGGATTTGACTTTCAGTTAGCTCTTGCCCCAATATTGTCTGTCAAGTGTTACCAAGTGATGTGCTTGAACACAGATTGTATCAGCTCAGTCCATTACCCGTGAAAGTTCCAGTTCCCCTCAGCCGTCGCATTTTACATTTGCATCAGAGTCTCTCGGTCTACCTGATCGACCATGGACATCATCTGGTGTCATCGACGTCCTGAGAGATCCTATTTTACATGACACTACTCCAAAGAATGATGAGTGCTTGCCTGCTAAGTGCACTCCCAACAAATTGGTTCCTGAGCCATTGAAACTTAGCATCTTGTCAAGCAATCGGGGAAGCCAGAGGAAGCAATGCAGAGTTTGTCGCAGAAGCATTATGAAGCAACAGGTATCTGGTAGAGAGCCGGAGGTATCGGCTAACAGCATAGCACGAACAGTCGTTGGTCAAGAAAGAATTGACTTTGGAGGAGCTGAGGCGAAACCAAGAAGCAGTTTTGAGAACTCTGGAGATGGGTCTTCTACGAGTAAACAAGAGCCACGAAGCCATAAAAGAGTCCTTGATTTCGAACACCAAGCAAGGATTGCTGCTCCTGTAACCATTTCCACAAGTTCTCTGGCTTTTGCACATAGAAAACCTAGAGGCAGTTACATAAACAAATTTGGTCATGAGATTATCAAGCAACCTGATGGAGCCAGTGATTTCACAAAAGACTTAATTGATGCCATCAAAAAAATTGAAGCCTGCATCTATGTTCTGCAGCTTTATTCTCAAAACAAGGAGTTGATCACGAAACTAACATCACAAAGTGGAACAGATAAGGCGGTTGGTGCAATTCGTCCAGTGATGCAGCCAAACGAGCAGAAATTTACTGGGCGTATGCTGGAACATGGCGCATATGTGACAAATGGGCTGCCGCTTCAGGCATGGAGTCAGAATAGATATAGCCAAGAGAACTTAAGCCAGGCAGGCCAGTTGCCAAGTGAGAAACCCAAGCATGGAGCCTCAAATACTAGTCATCAGACGGGAGTTTTGCTGCGGGAGGCTGGTCAGAATCAGAGTTGGAACTTGACTGCAGAAAGTTATAGGGACTTGTTGAGCCAAACGAGCCTGCGCAATGAATTTCATGGGAGAAAATCAGGGAAGTGTGACAATCTGAAACAGAAAAAGACCCTGATCTCCCCACAAAATGTGAAGGCAACGGTGGAAAAACCGGAGACGATGAGCCAATCACTTAATCGTAACACTCATGCGATTACTGTGAAAAATAATATGGTTCACGGTTTAGTGGTTCCGCCAAGTTTTGCTAATGTGCCAAAGAAGCCTCCCTTGCCTATCAGTCAAAAACAAATGGCCAGAGAAAACTCAGCGGTGAAGTCAGCAAATTCGAGACTGCTCATCCCTCCTAAGTCATCGGGCTCCATTGGATCCGTCAGTTCTAGCAACAGGTTCAGAAGCAAAAGCCACATGCCTCTCCATGTCACTCTCAAACCAACACTCATGGACCGGTTCTCCAGTAAAAAGAAGGCGCCTATGCGTAGACAAGCACAAATGGTGCCAAAGAAGACTAGGGTAAGAACAAGGAATAAGATGGTCTCTCCTCAGCGAGAATCGGATTGCAGCAGTTTGAGCTCTCGAAGCTCATACATCAGCAGGACCAGTGAAGAAACTAGCACAAGTAGCAGCGACAGTGAGGCCTATGCAGATACTGAATTCTCTACCGGATCCGGAAGGACAACGAAAGAGAGCAGCTCTTCGTATTCTGTCTCAACCCGCAATGGTCAGGTGGAGGTGGATTCTTCATATACACTGGACCGCAGGAGAGGGTCCATATCTAGCCGTCCAACCAATCGCGAGAAGGGAGTTGGTCGGCTGAGAAGAATGAAGAACAAATTGGGCCTCATATTCCACCACCATCACCACCACCACCACCACCACCACCACCAAGGATATTCGGACGACCGGGATGACAAATTGCAGAGACGCCCCACGACTTCCATGTGGAAGCAAGTGCGGGGCATGTTCCATAGGAGAAACACGAGAGATGTGAATAAAGCGACCAAGTTGAGTAAACACCAAGTTGGTCGTTTTCATGCTCTTGTAGAAGGGTTTCTGAGGCATCGACAACACACTAAGAATTCAAAAGCATCTAGAGGCAACGGCATAAGAGTTCATAAGAAGAAGAAATCGTGTTGGTGGCCAAAGTTCAGACATCGCGGTGGGATGAAGCTGAAGAATAGAGGACGAGCGAAGCTGAAGTTGCCTGGTAAAAGGCCACGGATGAAAGCTCTCAAAATGCATTAATCATTAATTAGAATTAACAAGTTGTGCCTTCTGCAAAATGTCGTGTGATTTCATAAGCTTTCTTTCCTCGTCACTTTTTCTGAACTTATTTAATTTTACCCAACTTGCTGTTTACCTGACTTCTGTCACTTTGTCATGAATTAACTCGTAAGTATAAGCGCAGAAAATAGAGGAAGCATATACGTGTCGTCAATCAAATTTTACAGGCGATGTTACCCAAGGACTGTTTACAACCGCACGACTATAATATCTTGTCAAAACCCATTACCGATAAAGCATCTGTCATTTCTAGCAACAAGGTCCAGGAGCAAAACTACGTGCCTCTTCATGTTACTGTCGAACCAAAACTTATGGACCAGTTCTCCAGTAAGGAGAAGGCACCAACGCAAGCGCATATGATGCGAAAGAAGACCAGTGGAAGAACAAGGAACACGATGGTCTCTCATCAGCGAGAATCAGATCATTGCAGTTCAAGCTCTCGAAGCTCGTACATCAGCTAGACTAGCTATGAACCAGCCCGAGCGGCAGCAACAGTGAGGCCTATGCGAATACTAATACTGACTTCTCTACTGGATCCGGAACGACGTCAGAAGAGAGCAGCTCTTTATACTCTGTCCCAACGCGCAATGATCAGGTGGGTGCCCCACGTAAACCGGACCACAGGAGAGGGTCCATATCGAGCCGTCCACCTAATCATGACAAGGGAGTTGGTCCGCTTTGAGAAGAATGAAGAAACGAACTGGGTCTCATATTCCACCACCCCCAACCATCAAGGAGGCTCCTCTAACTGGAATAAGAAATTGCAGAGACGCACCGCGATTTCCATGTTGAAGCAAATGCGGGACATGTTCCATAGGAGAAGCGAGAGAGATGTGAATGAAGTGACAAAGTCGGGTAAATAACAAGTTGGCCGTTTCCATGCTCTCGTATAAAGGTTTTTGAGGCATCCACAACATGCTAAGAATTCAGAGGCATCGAGAGGGAATGATGTAAGATTCCTTAAGAAGAAGTCACGTTGGTGGCTTAGGCTGATGCTGAGATAGCTAGCAGGAATCATCAAGAGAGAATGAATAGGTGATTCTAGAAAATTTTAAACAAATTATTGCTAAATAAAACTATTCAAAAACTAAATTCTGAAGTAATATTTAAAAATATTTAAGTATGATCAAATTCTGAAGTATTCTAATAGTGTGCAATATACAATATTAATAAGCAATAAAAGTTAAGAGATGAGAGAATTTGCATATGAATTTTTAGTAGTTCGGTTTAAATTAAGCTTGTATCTACTTTCCCATGTTGACAGCAAAATTCCACTATATAACCAAAGAGCAATTACAATCTTGAGTTTAACACTTTGTGAAAATCCTCACAATTTCACTTACCCACTCATTTTTCAATATCTCACTCTTGATCATAAATTTGAAGCTCAAAAACAATAAGCATAATTTTGAATAACATCCAAACTTTGAAATTGTAGATTCTGGGTCATGTCTCTTCTGTTTCTCTATGACGTCTTTTGCTCCTTCAATGTGCCTCCATTTCCACTAGCCGTTGGAAATCTCCAAAGGATGATCCTTCAACCTTAACTGCTGAACAAACTGTATCGGAGAGTTTTTGTAGCCGATGAATGACATGATCTGAATCTCCTTGTTATATTCGGTTACCCATACAATCAAATGATATGTTTCCATTATTTGAGCTTCTTCGATTAAGAAAGAACTTGTCTACAATCTTTGATGTTCGATCATAGTGATTTTTTTTTTGATCGGAATTGAAATTCTTGCATTACTAACTCAAAACAAGAGTTTGTGAAACTGGAAAATCCATACATAAGATAGACCAAAGAGGAGAGGGGGGGTGCGTAATCCAATTTGAGGGTAAGGTCCGTGGTCTGATTTGCTTCTTGCGGGCTATAGTGCAATTGGACCCCATCGAGTTCAGCTAGGAGCTGGCAGCACTCTTTGATAATGGAGTGGGCTACCCATGAAGGGGCCTCTTGGCCTAGTACGTAATTGCATACAAATAAGTTATTTGTGGATACGTTCACGTGTAGATCAGCCAAAGGAGTTAGGCGTAGATCAGTTGGAGTAGTTTAGTTTAGCTCAGTTTCGGGTGCCCTCTTTTCCTTCAGCCAAAGCAGAGTAGCTCGCACACCTAGGGCTTCCGCGATTTGAGCTATGGGAGCATGGATCAATCGGGTAAAACCATCGATGAGCAGCCTGGAAGTATTTCTGCAGACACCGACAACCGATCCAGCAAGGGAGTGGCAATTCCAGGTACTGTCAATGTTTATTTTCAACATGTTTTCCGGCGGAGGAGTCCAAACCTTCACTTTCGTTGCAGGCTGCCATGGTGGGTTAATCCGGTGATGATGCCATTTCTCCTTTGTTTCCAGATTTGTCATAGGGTACTGGCGAAGAGGCTTTTCGAGGAGGGGTTGGCTATTGAGGTAATGTTGTCATGGATCCACTTATCTATCCGGGAAATTTTTTGTGGGTTGGTATCGATCTGTAGTTACTGTTGTAACCACAAATCTTTGGTCCAATCACATAGAATGAACAAATGCTCTATTGTTTCGGGTGAGGTTCGGCAAAAGGGGCATAAGGGATCCGGTAGGAGCTTTCTCTTGTAAGGGTTTTCTTTCGTAGGGAGCACATTTTGACAAATACTCCATGTGAGTAATCTGATTTTTATGGTGGTTCTAAGTTTCCACACCTATGTCCATAGCAATTTTGGTGTTTGGTAGGATGTGGATGGATTATGTTTTGATGGGGTTCCACTTGTATTGTTGATGCTGTTATAGCCGTTCTTTACTGTATATATTCCTGAGCTGTTTGCTGTCCATGTTAGCTTGTCTAGGGTCGGTTGTAAGCCTAGAGGAATGGCAGCTATCTCCTTGACAATACTTTCCTTGAAAATGTCATTTAATTTGCTGAGATCCTATGCCCTGGTCTGCTGGTTTATCAGTTCTGTTACCTTGCTTGGATCCTATCTGTTTGGTGGCCCATATATTTTACTTGTAGGTAGCCATCAGTCTTCTCTAATTATGATTTTTGCCCCATCTCCCACAGTCTATCGAGTGTAGGGTTCAATAACTCTCTCTTCCTACCAAGAGGCTCTGTCATCCCCAAGAGGATTGTGGTCGTTTTTGTGCATTCCAAAACTCTCCATTTGGGAAATATACACTTTTTATCACTCTACTCCATAATTCATTCGGCATTTAACCTAACCTCCAGGCTTGCTTTCCCAGCATGGCTTTATTGAATTTCACTAGGTCACGGAAGCCAAGTCCTCCATGATCCTTTCTGATTTTTAGTTCCTCCCACTTTTTCTAGTGAATGCCCCTCTTTGATGCATGTTGCTTCCACCAAAATGACGCTGTTTTTTTTTTTTCTCAATAGCCTTGCATATAGATAATGGGATTTTGAAAATTGACATGGCGTATTAGGGAAGAGCCTGAATGACTGTTTTTAGGAAGATTTCTTTCCCCGCCCTGGAAATCAGCTTCTCCTTCTAGCCTTCTAATTTACTTTCAACCTTTGTAAGGAGCCAATTGAACATGTGTTTCTTCGTTTGGCCCTAATCAGATGGAATCCTGAGGTATTTCCCTGTTTTTTCTATGATAGGTATGCTCAATTCTGCTGCAATGTTCTATCTTAGGGGTTGAGGGCATTCCTTTCCTAAATAAAGGCCCGATTTGTTTAAGTTGATAGCATGTCCAGAAGCATAGCAGTATTGGTTCAGAATGTTGCAGAGCTTCTCTTACTGTACCGTTTAGGAAAATGATGTCATCATCAGCAAAAAGTAAGTGGGATAAGGTGGGGCAAGTAGGATTTAGGTGTATACCCTTAATAGTGCCTTTCGCTACAGCTTTTGACATTAGTGAGGAGAGGGCATTAACAACAATGATGAACAGGTAGGGTGAAATGGGGTCACCTTGTCTTATTCCCCTTGTTGGTCGGAAAGTAATCGAGGGTTCCCTATTTATCAGGGTGTTGAAAGTTACTGTTGAGATGCAATAATGAACCCATTGAACCCATTTTTCATCAAAACCCACCATTCTCATATAATCGCAAAGGAAATCCCATTCAATTCTATCACAGGCTTTCTGCATGTCCAGTTTCAGAATAGCCTGGAATTTTTTCTTTCGTTTCTCGATATTTATGTTATGGAGCACCTCCTGTACGATGATAATGTTGTCTTGGATTTGTTGATCACTAACAAAAGCACTTTGTTCCATGGAGACAACCCTTGTGAGCCATGGTTTTAGCCTATTTGCCATTACTTTCACAATGATTTTGTAGATGCAATTACAGAGGCTGATAAGTCTGTATTGTGTGATATTTTATGGGTTAACCACTTTAGGAATAAGTGCTATGTGTGTTGTGTTTAGCTCAGAATCGAACTTGCCTTGTCTGAAAAATGAGTCGACCATGTTGAAAAGGTCCTCTTGTAAAATCGACCAGTTGGTTTGGTAGAAGAATCCATGAAGGCCATTTGGTCCTGGTGCTTTAGTCGCTCCAAGTTGAAAAATCGCTGTTCTAACCTCCTCTTTTGTCACTTGCTTGACTAGGGCCTCGTTCATTTTAGTAGAAACAACTTTGGGGCATTGATCTAAGATCGGTTGGTAGTTTCTATCACCCACTGATGTGAATAGATTTTTATAGAAACTACGAATATGTTGTGTTAGAGTTAAGGGGTCTCAGCACCATGTCTGGTTGTCAACTTTCAGCATAATTATCTTGTTTCGTTGCCTTCTTTGGATAGTCGTGGCATGGAAATATTTGGTATTTTGGTCGCTCTATTTTAACCAGTTAATCTTTGACCTCATACCCCAGTACATTTCCTCTTGGCGCCACAAGTCTTCAATTCGAGTAATAATAGTTCGAAATTCCTCACCATTTGGTTCCCCTGCAACATCATTCGTGAGGTCCATTAGTCGGTTTTTGAGCTTCATGATCTACGATTGAGAGTTCTGGAATTTGCCCCTACTCCATTTGCTTAGTGCTGTAGTTACCCTTCTTAGCTTCCCTACAATATTGTGCTGATCCGTGCTATCCTCCGCCCATATTTCCTTTATAATTTCTGTACATTCAGGTTCTTTCAGCTAGAAAGCTTCCATTTTAAAGCGCCTCTTTCGTGGTTTTTCAGCCCTATGAGTCTCCAGTAATAAATGGCTATGGTCTGAGCCTATTGCTGGTAAAACATACACTTTCACTTGTAGAAAAACAATTCTCCAATCGATATTACACATTGCCCTGTCCAGCCTTTTTTTTAACTAGGTTAGGTCCCTCCCTATTGTTTGATCATGTAAACGCACAACCCTTACTCTCAATATCCATAAAGCAACAGTCATTTAAAAAATCACGGAACGCCTGAATTCTGTACCTGTCTACTTCTCGGTGACCAATCTTCTCTCAGTGGTAGAGAACTTCATTAAAATCTCCCATACATAGCCAAGGGAGGTTGTTGCTCGATTGGGTGGAGTTTAGTGTTTGCCACAATTGTTGTCTCTCCTGAAAATTAGTAGATGCATGTAGGAAGGATATGCGCATGAGAGTTCTACTGTTTTGATCCCTACATTTGGTGTCAATGAGTTCCTCGGAGCTGAAATCCACTTCCACCCCCACTTCATCATCCCACATAAGAGCAAGACTGCCCACAATACCAATTGGTTCGATGAGAAATGAGTGAGAAAGTTTCAGCCGTTTTCGTAACCCTTCCACCATATGTTCTTTATTTTTGGTTTCCATTAAAAAAACCAGGTTGGGCCTTTCATGAGCTACTAAGGCTCTAAGGTGACGAATTGTCAAGGGTGTGCTCAACTCTTGACAGTTCCAGCTCAATATCATCATCTATGCTGTGGTGGCTTATTAAGGCTAGCCACTAAAGCTCGTGTTTGGACCCTTTCCCAAAGCTGGATTGGGGCGTTTGTGAGGTGTTCCTCATTAACAACTAGGTTAGGAGATGTTTGTTTTCGATAGGGACTAATTCTTTTATGTTTCTTTGACACTGGGGTCTTGTAGGTATGCTTTCCTTTTTTGAGCATCCAGTATGCACTTCTTTATCTGTAGGGCTGTGAAGTAGTAAAGGGTACAATAATTCTCTTTTGCCTTTGCTGGTCATAGGATGAACAACCGCCTCCATGTAAGCTGTGTTTTTAGTTACAGTAGGGTTAGCTAGTACTATAGCCATATGGTTCTGCTCTGTATCTGCTGTTTTGTGTAGCTCCTCATTAGAGTTAATAGCTTGAGTTGCTGCACATTCCAAAATAGGCTTGTTTCCCTAACTTCCGCCTTTAACCATGATCCATAGTGCCTTGGTTTGTCTTGAGGTAGGCCAAAATCCTCATAAGGAACTTCCGGACAGAAATTTGCATAGTGTCCTATTCAACCACAGGAGTAGCAATAATGAGGAAGCCGTTCATATTTGAAGTCTAACCACCATTTTTTACTTCTGAAACTGATGATTGTTCCTATCTTCAGGGGCCGAGATAAGTTCAATCGGACTTTTGCCTTTCCAATTTTGCGAAAGTTAGTGGTTGTAGCCTCAAATTTGATCTCCTCTACAACACCCAGCTTTGAGACTATTTGTCGCACAGAATCTTCATAACGCATAGTGCGTAAATTCATAACGGTGTTCAGGTATAGTTGGATCCCCTTCTTTTAAGACTAAGAGGTTGCTAGCAAAAGACCATGATCCAGAGTCAAGTACTCTCCTTTTTTCCTCTCTTGAGCTAAAGAGGAAAGTGAAAAACCCATGCTCTATTACCTCGCATTTGACAAATTCTGTTTTCCAAGCCTTTCTCATTGTGTTTAGAAAAGTCTGGACATTAACATTTGGTTTGGAATACAGCTTGCCATAGAGGGTTCGATCATTTACCCGTTGCTCTTCCACAGGAATCTCCTCATCTAACTCAGTGATGACATCTTCAGACCAGATATCGCCCATCCGACGGCATAGAGCTGACATTCTGTGTTGGGTTTCATCCATTGTTACTACTGCTATATCTTTGGGTTATTGTGAGGTGGTTTGGAGGGTGGAGTGAAGGGAGCTCAAGTTGGGATGAGGATTCTACATTCTGGGCAGATTCTTCTACACCAACTGGGCAATATGGGTCGGAGATACTGAGGTCTTCAAGAACAAATGGGAAGACCCCACTCAAATTGCTGTTAGAGAAAAGATATAATCTAAGGGATGGTGGCCTGATGTTTTCATGAAGTCAAGATGACAGAGGAAACAATCATTGGGGGAAAACAAGCCATTATCAAAAAACCCTACCTCCACTGCTTCTGATTGGAGAAGAATGCAGTCCCATTTCACTCGGAATCCTGTGGGTAGGAAGAGAACTAACCAGGTTGGAGCTGGGTTGATGATTCCATGGAATTTGAGCAAGGGAAATTAGGGATTTAGGGAAGGAGGAAGCTATCATCGGGAAGGGATAGAGGGAGAGCTCACATGAGGTGAGAGAGTCCGTGCTATAGTTGCACAATTATTGAAAAAGATGTTTGTGAAGCATAAAAAGAGTTCATAGTGATTGATTGAACTGAATTTATCTAGGTGTGAAATCCATTTGTGATTACTAGCCATTATAGAATCTTATATTCTAGATGTTGTCAACTTCTAGAGAATATAAGATCTAAATATGAATGTTCCATGTTTTTGACTAGTTCCTTTCTTGGCATGTCAAAATGAGAATGGTTTCTTCGTTTGTATATACTTCACAAGTGTGTTTGAATAAATATCGTTTGAGTTATCTTTCGTTAGACTTAGTACTTGTCCTCAAGTGCATCAAGAATATATTAGAACTAATATGGTTCTAGACAATTTTGTCAACTTCAAAATTAATTGGGAGTTTTCTCCAACAAATGCATCGCGGTGAGATGAAGCTACCAAATAGAGGATAGGAAAAGATAATGTTGCATGGTAAAAGGCCATAGATGAAAGCTCTCGAAACGCATAATCGGTCATTAGAATTAACAAGTCATCCTTTGGTAAATCATCCATGTAATTCGATAAGCTCTCCTATTTCTCACTTCTTCTAGATTGTTTAATTCTATCATGTGCATAATATTTGTTGTAAATTTAGACCTCATGCATGGAGTTATCCTCCAATGTCATGGAGTTAGTCTTCTTATCAGGTAGTAACTTGATTAAAGGTCTCTAACAGCAACTAGTTCATACAGGTTACAATTTCACACAAAAGAATCACACATACTGGTCAAATCTACGTATTAAAGCCACTCTCTCAAATTCAAACCTAACATAGAACAAGGCCACATCAAACGATTATTTCTTTCATTTCATTATATCAAATATCTTCATGGGTTATATTATGTGAAATCACAAATTTTTCCACTCATCCAACCATGGTTGCTTAAAAGACATTGCCATTTTCATCAATTCAAACATATATTCGGTTACAACAAAAATAGTAAACCATATACGTTTCCGATATCAGCACAACCATCACATACACCTTGTCCTTCTCGACACCTCATAATCCGTCATTTATTAATCTTGATCTTGGATATGTCATCGCACTCACCTAATATTGCTTGCCTCATAATCCATGGACACCACTAAATTTCATATGCTCGAAAATCCAAATGATTAATGGTTCGTATAATAAAGAAAAGGGTTGATGGAAATTAACGATAAAGCTAGAAATCCAAATAAAATAAAATAAAATAAAATAAAATAAAAGGGACATAAGCCTTCCTGATTCGTACCACACAGCATTCATGGAAAGAGCATCCATAACTCTCACAAGCTCGGTAAGGGTGTTGTTTTATTATCCCATGTGCTTCTGATCTTCCTTGTAAGATGTAAATTATATAAATGTTTTTTTTTTATGACCCAGGGAACCCCGCACTCCGCCGACAGTTAGGGGAGCAAACCTTATGGGCCGCACGTGCTAGCCACCACACACATGCAATCAGGTAAGTCACCATATGACGAAACTGAAATTCGAACTCTCGACTTTTTGCAAGAGGAAGAGAGCGCGAATCAGCAACGCCACCCAGGTGGGTGGTGTAAATTATATAAATGTTGTCGCATACACAATCCTTTATTTATACAACTTTGCATATTATAGGTAGCAAACGCTTCGACTACTATTACAAGATCTAAAACAAAATCCTTCATAAAGGCAAAATAAGATTAAATAACTTATGATAAGGCGTTTCATCACGATTTTTCAAACTCCCAATCAATCTCTAGTATATGATAGTTCACGTGTAGCCCACGTCCATTGGATCGTTAAACTTGATGGGAATCACCAGTTTTTATGATGCACGTGAGTTAATGGTGCGTGCACCCAATTGTAGCAATGACACCCCGTCGCGCATGTAAATTACCTTGGCATACAAAACTCCATGCTCTTGAAAATGGGGCAAATGCACACATCCGTTGATTCTAATTGAAATCCTAGGCCGAAAAAGGACATGCTTATCGCTAGAGCAGATGTTGATTCATACTAACTGAATTTTTTCTTGGTACTGCCCACATGTATATTAATCTTCACTCCCACGATTTTTTAATATTTTAAACTTTTAAAGCAAATAATTGTGCACTCAAGTTCAACACGAGTTAAAGGTCATTTGAGGTCGCCCAATTTACCTAAAAGAAATAATAGAATTTGAAATAGTCTTTAGTGCATAGGTAGCTTTGGATGCAAATGAGAAAGACCTTAAAATTTGGTTAATTCTCTAATCAATTATTAGAGTGAGAAACGAGTGAAGATCTCTTTAGTATTTTGGGGCTGGTTTTTCTGTTTCTCATCTTTTGCATAATCCAAAGCTGGACACACGTGCGCATAAGCCAATATGTTTGCAACGTAAACGACAACATCACTTCTCTCAATTTGGATAGTTTAGGCGTGCGATTTCGTGGGCCTTTTTCTATTTCTAGTTGCTTGAAGCAGCTAAGTAAAATTAATTCATTTAACTAGTTAGAAATTATCTATTAATTTTATTTCGAAAATCAGACCGAAATGACCGTATTTAATCTTGCTTAGCCCATTGAATAAAACTTGAGGATGTTGTTTGTACTTTGACCACAGTAGAGGACTGGTGAAGCTGAAGTTGCCAGGCAAAGATGAAAGTTCTGAAAATGCATAAATGGCGAATGATAATTAACAACTTGTGCCTTCGATGCATCCGCCATTTGATAAGCTCTCCTGTTTTATAGCTTCGTTTTTTTTTTTAAATTTTATTGACATGTCTGGGAGATCAATCTTCTTATTAAAATGTAAGCTCTTTAGTTATTTGATTTAAGGTTTCTGGTAACAAGAACCAGTTCATACCGGAGTGAGTTTCACATAGAAGAATCATATGCGTCGATCGCACTTGCATATTAAAATCACTCATCCCTCGTATCCAAAGCCGGTGTATATGATAGGACCACATCAAATGATTAATAGTATCAATTAATTATATCAAGTAGCTTCGTGAGCTATTTAAAATACATTTTCCCCCCTCATCCAACCATAGGGGTTTGAAAGACATTGCCCTTGTCATTAACCTGAACGTATACACGGTTGCGGCAAAAATTTGTATAACCAAATCCTTTTCCTTCCGGTACCAACATGACCGTCACATATGGATTGTCCTTTTCGATCACAGCTTTCGCTCTCTTTGCATTCTGTCCCACCAACTCAGGCCACTCGTCTCGACTCCCTGCAATCAGTCATTTATATACCTCAATCTCATATGATGTCGGCACACTCTACATCGCATGCCTCATCATCCATGACACTACTAAATTTCATATGGTCGAAAATTCAAATGACTAACCGCTCATACTTTGGAAAGGGTTGACGTATATTGACAACATTGTAAGATAGAAACCCAAAAAATAAAAGGGACATAAGCGCGTACCATTGGGGTTAGTGCACATTCCACGGACACAAGGTGGGTAAGGTTGTCTTGTTATCCTGGACATTCTTCTGATCTTCCTTATAATAAAGAAAGCAGTAAATTATATGAAATGGTGTGGTACAACCCTTTATATAACCATATTCGTCATGCTGGTTAACTATTTTACCATTAATGAGAAATCTAGGGGGAATCCCTCATTAGTTAAATAAAGAAAGAAAATCTCAGTTTTAATGACTTTCATAACTATGGGAGGATTATGAAGATTCTCTTCTAAAAAAGATAAATAAAGGATTTAAGGATCTATAACTTATTGTTGCTATTACTTCATTCTATTATAAGGCATTCCAGATTCATCAAGCTTTCAACTAATCTTTAGCGTCCCTATGTCCCTTTGAGTCGTTGTATTTAGTGCACATACCATATTAATTCAATTTGATGTGATTCACTAGATTAAATGGAACAATGGACCAAGGGTAAAGACATACGCCTATAGCACTCATTCAAAATTGCCGTAATTATCATGGCATAGCGAAAGTTTCCTTAAGACCAAATAGTTGATTCATATAAATTACTCTATAATTTCTACGACATGTAGTATACTGATTTTTTATACCAGTCAATGTCTAGTCTCTTATATTTTTATAGCAAATGGTTGCGCACACCAGTTCAACACGAGTTAGAAGTACATCAAAGGGTCATTCATTTACCTTGAAAACAGTAATAGGCTTTGGATTAACCTTTGAACATAATCTGCAAAAAATAGTTTGGATTAATCCTCTTCGTTTATTAAAGTGAGAGAGTGAATGACCAACCATATTCGATCTTTACTTCTTTAGGGGATAACCCAGTCTGACTAATCTTGAAACTTATACACGAGGGTAGAGAAATTGCTTCGAATTTCAAATTCTGTGAAAAGATGGAGATCTAGATCCACATTGAGGAGCGTAGAAGCAAATTCCTAAATACCATTTTGGTATAAGAGCTGGAAACGTATTGGAGTCGTAACAATGGGATGACCTTACGGTACTTATCACCAGAAGTGACCCATTTTGAAATTATTAGTAGTACATTGATTTTGACCCTGTCAATATGGTAATGTCGCAGGATGTTGCGAAAGCAACCATGGCTTGATTCCGAAGAATATAACATGGGATATAAAACCGAAGATGTTTACAATAAAACGCTAAGGCAAAATCATAGAGTTAACTTATTGGAAAATCTGTCAATTAAATTCTCGAATGGTGCCAATGATCCCGGCCAAGATTAAGAGCATTCTCTTAATCAACTTAGCAAGGAAAGAAAAAGAGAAAATTTTCTATTGGGCTTTTCCTAATCTCTAGCATGAATATAATGTATCGCCACCCAAGACACACATATATATACACACACATATCATCCTCTCAATTTGAGGGATGGTGAGAAAGCCAATGGTCATAATCTTCAAATTAAGGTTTAGTAACACCGCTATATAGTTCATTTTTTTATACCATTGGTGTATACTAAAATTAACTCTTCGCTAAATCCACTGAGCAGTGTAATAGAAAAATAGCTCTTTTTATTGATTTCTTTTCTTATATTTAAATATGAGTACCGAGCAAAGAGATTACACGAAAAGAAAAGTCACTCACGACATATTTACTTCACCCGAAGCGGAGGATATTATCACCAACGATAAACTTAGGCAACCTATCTTTAGTTCATCCACAGGGGAAGGATGTAGTATCCTCTCCACCATGGCCCGAACCTCACCCTTGACACGAAGGACCTAGAGGATTCCAACTCTCACAGTCTTTGTTACTCAGCCGTCCGGATAAATATTCCATGGATAGTATTTCCGACATCGGTATAAATCTCTTTCCTCACTATATATATCGAAATAGTGACAATGACCTGGCCACTCAAACCTGGAAAAGAACAGCGCATCATTAATCAAGCCGGGTCGGATTGTGTATTCCCAAGTGCCATTAGAAGTGATTGAAGAAATTCTTTACATAAACAATTAATTAATCAAGAATAATAAGATCCAAACACCAAAATCGATACGCACAGCGGAATTAAAAACGTATCTGTTTGAGCCATAACTGACTTGAAGAAAAATAGATTAGACTGATGATAATTAGCGACCTATCGGAATGTTAGATCTTCCTCTCTATAACCTATTTCGGTATAGCAGTTCTTAATGGGATTCAAGCAACTGATATGTATAACCTACCATTTTATAGGCTAGAGAGACCCCTAGCAAACCCTAATCAATAGAGTGCCAACTGGGCCATTCCCATTACGGGCTTCAGTTAAACACAATTGCCTACACTTTGCTGCTCAACTAGGCTCGTTATTAATAGATGCCAAAACCCAATTCAATAAGATCACTTGAGGGTTTAACATATATTGGAATATTCATTAACCCGATTATTTACAATAGAAAATTGATTAATTAATGTAAGCCTATTATAGGAAATTTCCAACAATGCTTCACCAGTCCTCACTATGGTCAAAGTACAAACATCCCTTATTTGATAATATTTTTAATAGTAAAGATGGTGAATCTCTCCACATTGTCGTGAGGAGGAGATTTGTTAGTTGGGTTCACTTCTATGTGGAGGAAGCCAAATAAGTTGCAAGCCCAAAAGGGCTTGAGTTCATATGATAAGTCATATGGAGAAATAGAGTTTCTCACTATCTTTTAAGTGGTAGCCACAAAAAGACGTAGTAACAAGAGAAAAAGAGAAAGCAGAAAATCTGGGGGTTGGGGCAAAGTCTGAATTATATCAAACTAGCATCGGAGGTCGATTCGAGGTCCAATTGAGCTGAAATTTTGTTAGTGTGTTTATGGTGCAATCTTCTCGAATTTGAACCGTTTGATTTTCGTTTGAAGCTCCCTACATCAGGTTTTTCGTGGATTGATCAAAATCTGCGTTTTTAGTCAGATTTATCCTTGATCTTTTGTGAAATTCATGTGTATTGCCAAGAATTTTGTTCTTGAGATATTTGCTGTTATGTATCTCTAGTATTTACTAGAGAAGAACATTGTCTCAAAGCTGGGTGTTGTAGATTCATAACACTGAGGAGGTTTTCAACGTAAAAAAACGTCTTGTGTTCGCGTGTTTGTTATTTATTTTACTCTACTATATCGGTTCCTATTATGTTTACACAAGAGAGAGATTATTTTATTTCGCTGCGTTAATTTGATATTGTTTGAATTGTTAACGTACTCCCATCACATATGTATACTAAGTCTCGCGAAGAGGACGATGAAAAGGAGAGGAAAAATGAAATCGAAATCGAAATCTGGGAAATGAGTAACTGTCTCAGGCTTCATATATGCCGGTTCCTGTTTTTATCTATTTATTTTCCTTTTTTAAAGAAAAATCGATTCTATTCCTTCTTTTGTCCGAAACTGTTCTTGAAGGAGGAAAGGGGGGTGTCCGACGGTGATTCACTCAATTTCGATGATTTAGACGTGCGATTTCTTGGAACTTTTATACATCTTGTCGTGTGAAGCAGCTAAGCAGCATTGATTCATTTACCTAGTTAGAAATTACCAATTATTTCGGAAATAAATAGACAGAAGAGACCAAATAACCATATTTGATCATGCTAGGCAATTTAATAAACCTTGAGGATGTTTGTACTTTGACCATAGTGAGGACTGGTGAAGCTTAAGTTGCCTGGTTAAAGGCCACAGATGAAAGCTCCAAAAATGTCTAAATGGCTAATGATAATTAACAACTTGTGCCTTTGATGCATCGTCCATTTGATAAGCTCTCCTTTTATTCACTTCTTCTAAATTTCTTTATTTTATTTTATTTTGTTAAGATGTCCGGGAGATCAATCTTCTTATTAAAATGTGAGGCCTTTAGTAATTTAATTTAAGGTCTATGATAACAATAACCAGTTCATACGGACTAAGTTTCACATAAAAGAATCACACACGTTGATCACACTTTGATGTTAAAGTCACTTATCCCTCATAGCCAAAGCCAGTGTATAGAATATGGCAACATCAAATTATTAATAGTATCAATTTATTATATGAAGTAGCTTCATGAGCTATTATATTCGAGAATACATTTTTCCATTTCATCCAACCATAGGTGTTTTGGCGACATTGCCCTTTTCATCAATCCAAACATATACTCGGTTGCAGCAATAATCGGTAAACCCATATTCTTTTCCACACTTTATCAGCACGACCGTCACGTCCGCATTGTCCTTTTCGATTACAGCTTTTGCTTTCTCTCCATTCTGTCCCACCAAGTCAGGCCACATTTCTCGTTTCCCTACAATCAATCATTTATTGACCTCAATCTCATATTATGTCGTCACACTCAAATACATTGCATTCCTCATCATGGACACTACTAAATTTCATATGGTCGAAAATTCAAACGACTTATGGCTAATATTTGGAAAGGGTCTAGAAACCAAAAAAATTAAAGGGACATAAGCGCATACCATCGGGGCCAGTGCACAAACCATCACTTTCACAAGGTGGGTAAGATCGTCTTGTTATGCTCGACATGCTTCTGATCTTCCTTATAGTAAAGAAGGAAGTAGTTTAATGAAATGTTTTGCTGGCACCACCCTTTATATAACCATATTTGTCATGCTTTTTAACTATTTTACCATTAATGAGAATCCCAGGGGAAAATCCCTCATTATTTAAATAAAGCAAGAAAATCTCAGATTTAATGAACCTATTAATTGTGGGAGGATTGTGATGATTCTTTTCTCAAACGGGAGAATTACCAAAAAAGTCTTAAACATACTGTAATTGTATTAATTTGGTCCTAATTTTTTTTTCCAATTTAGTTTTAAGCCTTGTGCAATTGTAATAATTTAATCCACCTGGCCAAATATGGCAGGCCGGCCAGCACCGGCCGTTCGATGAATGTTAACGTGATAATTTTTTAATTATTTTTAAATTTTTTTATGAAACGAGGAGTTGATCACGAAAGTAACATTGTGCATATGTGACAAACGGGTTGCCACTTCTCAAGTGGAGATAGAATGCGCATAGCCTAGAGAACTTAAGCCAGGCACGCCGGTTGCCAAGTGAGAAACCCAAGCATGGAGGCTTGAACTTTTCTAGTCATCAGGAGTGAGTTTTGCTGCGGATTAGAGTTGGAACTAGAATGTAGAAAGTTCTAACGACTTTTTTTAGCTAAGCAGGCTTGCATTGTGAATTCGGTGGGATAAAATCAGGGAAGTATGACGATCTGAATCTGAAAAAGAATCTGGTCCCGAAGGCTATGGTGGAGAAACTGGAGTATATGAGCCAATCGCTTGAACAAAGGAATTGCGCGATTAGTATGTAAATTTCAATGGTTTACGGTCTAAGGGTTCCACCAAGTTTTGCTACTACGCCGAAGAAGCCTCCATTGCCTGTTCGTCAAAAGCAAATGACTAGAGAAAACTCAGTGGTGAAGTTGGCAAAATCAAGACCGCTCATCCCTCCTATATTGTGACGTCTTAAATTTTCAACTCAATATGAATTGTATGAATGAATAATTCGTCAATACACTGTTAGTGAAGTATTGTTCTGAACTGATCACTCATGAGACACTAACCGAAGTAAAAAAAATCCTACTAAGGATTCGAGTGCGCATTTGACCAGAAAACTTAACTAGGGATTGACGATTCGATCATAAGAATTGACGAGAGACAATCCCATGCTGATACAAGCCGATCAAGGAACAACTATAGGTTGATTTGTAGAGAGAATATAATTAGATTGCGGATGATTCCATATTACCGTTACATGGACTGCGAATGACCCTAATTGTTTTCTTGCAATTACATGACAACTGAGGTCATCCCTAATTTGAGTTTGCGCAAACCTAGATTGATATTAATTTAATTGCAGGTCTAGAGCACGTGACTCCTATAAGCCGTCCATTAGTTTGAGACGCACTAAAGTTGCAGTTGATAAATTTTACCACAAATTTTAATTCAAATTCGGTCATCGAACTTTTCGGGACATTAGGATTAAATTATTAAATTGTTACCTCATTAATTGTCAAAATTTTCGATTTGCTCAAAGTCGTTGAAAAAATATTCCCAAGCCGAAAATTTAAACCAGGACTTATCGCTCTTCTTTGTCTACCTTTTTCTCTTTCCATGTGCGCTGCCCTCTCTCTCCCCTTCCTTCCCTTTCTCTTCTTTCCTTCTTTTCCGCACGGCCACTCCCCCTCTGCACACCCCACCTACTCCCCATCACTTTCACCTTGCTTTTTGACTTTTCTCCCTCTCTCTTCTCTGTCTCTATCTCTGTCTCTCTCTCCTTTTGAGAAAATATTGAGTGTAGTTCATGTGCCACTGTGGCAAACCGAAAGGGCCTTCAGAGTGCGCCATGTATCCCGTGGACCCACCTGTTTTTCTCACCCCCTCTCTCTCCTCTCTCTTCCCCTGCGGTCTCTCTTTGTCGCTCGACTCTCTCCCTCCGAGTCACGGTGGCTCGTCCAACGTGGGGACAGGTTGGTTGGGCAAGGGCACAGTGACTCGTCCAACGAACCATCGCATGGCCTCCGCCTCCACCTCAAAAGGTTCCCTCACCATTGCTCATCGGTCAAGCGTGGTGGTTCATTAGTCGGACGAGGATGCGGTGGCTTGTCCGACGAACCACCACGCAGCCTACGCCTTCACTTCGACTCTACCATCGTGAAGTTCGCCGATCAGGTGATTTGTCGGTTGGATGAGGGGATGGCGTTCTCTCTCTCCCTCCGAGTCACGATCGGAGGAAGCAACGATTTGACGACAAGTTGGTTGGGTGAAGGCAAGGTGGCTTGTTCGACGAACCACTGCATGGCCTCGGCCTCAAAAGGTTCCCCTGCCGTCGCTCGTTGGTCATGCGCGATGGTTCGTCAGTCAGACGAGGGCATAGTGGCTTGTCCGATGACCCACCGCGCGGCCTCCGCCTCCACTTCGACATTGCCGTCCATTCGCTAGTGTGAATACAAATGTCACCACCCAGAACACACACATATAATTCATTATTTATACCATCAGTGTATTCTAAAATGAACTCTTTGCTAAATCCACTGAGCAATGGAATATAAAAATAGCTCTTTTTATTGATTTCTTTTTCTTATATTTACAAATGAGTACCAAGCAAAGAGATTATACGAAAGAAAAAAGTGACTCACGACATTTATACTTCACCCGAAGCGGAGGATATTATCACCATCGACAAACTCGGGCAACCTATCTTTATTTCATCCATAAGGGAAGGATGTAGTATCCTCTCCACCATGGCCCGAACCTCACCCTTGACACGAAGGAGCTAGAGGATTCCAACTCTCGGAGTCTTCCATGGACAGAATTTCCGACATCAGTATAGATCTCTTTTCTCACCTGCAAAAGAACAGCGCATCATTAATCAAGCCGGGCCGGATTGTGAATTCCCAAGTGCCATTAGAAGTGATTGGATGGACGCCGAGGTCGTCCTCTTTGGATTTGCAATGAACAACGTATAGAAATTCTCTACATAAACAACTAATTAATCAATAATAACCAGATCCATATATGAATGTAAAACACCAAAATCGATATACACAACGGAATTAAAACGTACCTGTTTGAGCCATAACTTACTTGAAGAAAAATAGATCAAATTGACGGTGTCAGTGATCTATCGAAATGCCGAACTTCCTCTCTATTACCTATTTCGGTTTAGCAGCTTTAATGGGATTCAGCGACTGATAGGTATAACCTACCCTTTTATAGGCTAGAGAGGAGATCTAGCAAACCCTAATCAACAGCGTGTCAACTAGGCCCCTCCCATTACGGGCTTCAGTTAAACACAATTGTCTACACTTTGCTGCTCAACTAGGCCCGTAATTAATAGATGCCAAGACCCAACTCAATAAGATCACTTTAGGGTTTAAAATATATTGGGATATCCATTAACCCGATTATATAAAATAAAAAATTAATTAATTAATGTAAGCCCATTATAGGAAATTTCCAATATTCTCCCACTTGGGCTACATTAATTAATTAATTTTATTTTTTAAAACGACACTCTCGGGTTAATAACTAAAAATTTGTTTTACGTTGCCACAATTTTGAAAAAATAATATTCCAATAACGGTATCTCAAAACCAATCCAATCCTATATAACTTCATTATAGGACTATGGCGATCAACGTGTTAAGAAAATATCATAACACATGACCTTCCATAATCACATATAATAAACATTATATTTTCATAAATCATGGGCCTAGTAGTGTAGTAAGAAATAGTGTCAACATGTGACCAAAATATACACTATTTCTTATCGGTCTTCAATGCAATTTCTAAACGACATGAAACTGCATTAACACAATCTCTAAACAACATGAAATTGCCTCAGTGCGATTTCTAAACTACATGAAATTGCACAACTATGTCACAATCCAACATGAGATCTCATAATCAGTGACATCCAGTCGTCTTTAAACCAAAATTTGTTTAAAGATACTGTTTTATATTTCCATTTCTCAGTCGATAGGAGAAAGGATAACAATAAAATTAATAATAATGATCATCAAAAGTAAATGCTTTAATAGACATTATAAAAGCATTATCAGTTTGTATATAACTATAATATCCAGAAATACAAACTATATAGCTCCCACTAACAAAAGAGATCAAAAGATTCTAAAACACCCATATTCTTTACATAATCTTTAAATAAAATGGGTCGTAAATCTTTTGTTAGATGATCAGTTAACATGGACTTAGTTCTGATATTCTCAATCATAATATCTCCCTTTTTGACTAAGTCTTTATCGGTATAATATTTGATCCAGTTAACATCTCAACCGTGGCATTATTGTTTTTCACAACAAAAGTAATTTTTTAACACACATAATGCAATATGATCAATTATGGGCAATAACTAATTCCACAAAATAATTAGTACATTACAAACTCCCCTTTAGGCAGAGCGTATAATGCACAATTATTTTCCACAGCATGAAGTTTGTAAGACAACAACAACAACAAGGAGAATTAAATATAATTGTCAATGATCCATCCCCTTTGGGTAGACAAATCATTTAAATTATACATCTCCATGATATCAATATATAGAGATAGATAAGGAGAATTACATATAATTTCAAAGATTTATCCCCTTTGGGCAGACAAATCCTTTAAATTATACATCTCCATTATTTCAACATAAAGGGAAATCACATATAACTCTCAAAGTTTATCCCCTTTGGTAGATAAACCTTTTGAGTCGAACATCCCATCAATTATCTCTAATATATCAATATAGAAGGGAATTACATATAACTTTCAAAAATTTATCCCCTTTGGGCAGATAAATCTTTTTGAGTCATACATCCCCATCTTTTAATTTTGGAATTTATCTTCATGCAATTTTCATATTAATATACACAATAACCCCCTTTGGGCATGTAATTGTATATATTAATTTTTATCAATAAGGAACTTCAATAATTTACAAACTTTAACAATTTGTAAATAATGTTCCATTTAATCAATACCCAAAATTTTATCAAACAATATGAAACACTTTACGACATGTGCTTCCCAAGATCATATTACATTTATCAAACAACAATCTTTGCCACAATTTTATGTGCCTATTTTTACAATTAAGCATCTAAGATTATCTAGTTAAACTCAAGAAGAAAGTATAGATAATCTATGCTAGTTTAGGGAAAGTGAATATCGATATTCTATCCCTCATATATTATAACAAATTTCTATAAATTAAAAAATTGAAAAATAGGCACAATATATTTTTTTTAATGGAAATTAGGCATATTAAAAAAATTGCAAATAGGCTCTAACACTCTAGGACTCACACGGCCCAAGCCTTCACGTGGGCCTGCCCTATAAGAGCTAAGCTCCTGCCCATACATACACCATTCTAAGTACAATCTATGCAAACATGTACCAAAAAGAAGAAGAAGAAGAAACAAGCACAAAATCTTCATCCGAATATAATTACCTCAATCCAAAACCTGAGGATTTCATCGCATATATGCTTGATACACCAAAAACATTCCATCATTGATGTTAATAAATAAATAAAAATTAACTAGATAATAACCACAAAGAGAAAGAAGCAGACTTCCCCCCTCCTCAAACATGCCAAGACTAATTGATTTACCCACGAGCACATCTGCTCGCTTAAAACACAAGGTGCCGAGGGATAATGACATCACAAATTTAACAACAAAGAGAAAAATTCCATAACCTTGAACTTTCAAATTAAGCTTTCAAGGATGGGTCCACAAATGAAACTCCGGTTTATGATAAACAAGTAGGAGCATCTAATTTCACTCTCTATTTTTCAATCCACGCACATTAGCATGTCCATTATCTTAGCAGGTGTCAAGAACTTGATAGCTGGAGTAAATTTATGATAACCATTAAACATACAAAATCAAGTTCTAGAAGATTACTGGACCCCAACACAAGTGATCCACATATTCGAATTGAGTCACTTCTCACCCATAATTTAATCTTGATAATACTCTTTTTGGGCATGGAGATACTTCCTCTATAAAGCATAGGTTCCCAAAACAAATCTCACAATTTCCTATACTAAGACACTCCCCAAATCAGCAAATCGGCAAATACATGTGCCTTTGACCACCACAACATTGCTACTTGATCAATGCTCTTGTGTAAGCAAGAATTTTCAAATAAAGACCAAAGATTTATGAAAGAAAGCAAACTATCCAGTGAAAATAATAATAATAATAAGGAAAACATGGCGCCAACATATAATTCGATTCGGTTACAGTCCCACTTTCTCCAAAAACGCAAGCGCCTTAAGCGAAAAAACCATTCGCCAACCGACTGCACCCTCTCTAGCTCCTCGATTGCGAACATATTAGGGTTTCAAGCGACAAAATAGCCGTCATGAAATAATAAAAAATCGAAGATCGCGAAACGGAGATGAAAAAAAAATTGCAAAAAGTTCTACGTACAAATCGCCAAACAGACACCCCGTCAAACGTGGGTCCAAAAAAAGACAAAACTCTACAAAGCTTTTTGCAAACACAAAACACAACTGACATCACAAATAATTTTGTTTTTCGGAATCTAGCTATTTAGAGGGCATAGGGAGTTCAAACCGCTCTACATGCGCAAGCACATGAACCCATAAACAAGCATGCATAAATAACCCAACATCAAAATGAAACGAAATCACATCAGTCAGTCCACCTCAAAGCAATTCAAGAACTAGCGAAACGCCCATGCACAAACACGTTTTAGTGGAGCAGGAAAAAAATGAACTTTCTCTTCACACTAACTCAATCCAAGGATCTTCACCTACGTGATACCTAACACACACGCACGAAACCCTCGATTTCATTGTGGAGAAACTCCAACCATGCTATATGTCAGTCAACATCGCATAAATCACTCATGTATTACAATACCCCTATAACAATTGCTTACTTACATCATTCAATTAAAAAAAAATTCAAAATTTTTAGAACCTTTTCAAAATTAGAAATTCAAGAATTTTGAATTTCTCAATATATACTCAATGAAATTATACAAATTATATATGGTGGGAACAATCTCGACATGTAGAACAAAAGCCCTAAAATTTCAAAATCAATTGATCTATACAGAAGGTTTTCATCCACTAATTATGCCCCAAAAAATCCAAAAAGATTATATGTCGAAGTTAAGACCTATATGAACATTTTTTTTATGAAGAAATCAACCTCCAGATCTCAATGCAGAAATTGAAAAAAAATAAAAATCGACAAAAGAAATAGGCGGACAACATGCATAACTGAACAACATTACAGATTATTGAACTGATTTTGGATGACAATTTCGGATAGCAACCGACACTGGATTGGGGCGTTCTATGGCTCGTTGGAAAGCTCTTTAAGTTGACTTCAAATGTTATGAAGACATCAAACACTAAAAATCTTGTTTACTAGCTCGTTTCCAGACATATGCATAGAGAGGTTTATCATAGATCCGAAATTACAGAATAATAATCATCGAAGAAATCAAACATATTATCATCACCAAAGCTTATCTCTTCAATTTTAATGCATTATTTTTACCTATTAAATAAGCACTTTGAATTGATTTGACCCACAAAAAAAATATTTTGATTAACTGAAGTCACATAAGAAATTGTAAATCACAAGCTGATATAAGCTCAAACCAAAAGAAACAAACACGATAAACAACATATCGGATTTGTTAAAAAGAAGAAGAAGAAGGGTTCTACAATCATATATGACCTGCTCTGATACCATATGTATAAATTCTCTACATAAACAACTAATTAATCAATAACAACTAGATCCATATATGAATGTAAAACACCAAAATCGATATACACAGCGAAATTAAAACGTACCTGTTTGAGCCATCACTTACTTGAAGAAAAATAGATCAAACTGACAAAATAGATCAAACTGACGGTGTCAGTGATCTATCGGAATGCCGATCTTCCTCTCTATTACCTATTTCGGTTTAGCATCTTTAATGGGATTCAGCGACTGATAGGTATAACCTACCCTTTTATAGACTAGAGAGGGGACCTAGTAAACCCTAATCACCAGCGTGTCAACTGGGCCCCTTCCATTACGGGCTTCAGTTAAACACAATTGCCTACACTTTGCTGCTCAACTAGGCCCGTAATTAATAGATGCCAAAACCCAACTCAATAAGATCACTTTATGGTTTAAAATATATTGGGATATCCATTAACCCGATTATATAAAATAAAAAATTAATTAATTAATGTAAGCCCATTATAGGAAATTTCCAACACAGCGAGCATTACTTCTCCAGGAAAATTGTTAATGATTTGGACATGAACTCTGTTGTATAGAAAAAAACTTAGAACGAGCAGGAGGACCGCAAAGAGTTTAATCGACGTTCTCATGTTTCTGATCTTTTGTCTTCTTTGTCAGGAATGAACTTACAAGCATAGTGCAATGCAACTATCTTATATATAGAGGTACGAGTATGATTCAAAGTGGCGACTATGAGTAAATGGGGTGAACTTCAAGTGTAGAGATTGCTAATGAAAATTTGATTAGGTAAATTAGTTGACTTAGGCCATAAAATGGCGAAATTTCATGCGCGACAACAACAGCATTCAAGTGCTAAATATGTCCGTCTTAATTCTTGAGGGATTATTTAGTCTAACTAATCTCGAGACTTATACATAAAGGGAGAGAAAACTGCTTGGAATTTCAAATTCTGTAAAAAGATGGAGATCTAGAATCAAATTGACAATGCAAGACAGTTTATATACATATCCCTTCCTGATTTCTTTCTTAGCGATAAGCCAGATTTTAATAATTTCTTTTGATAAAAGATTGAAGTTCAAAACTGCATTGAGAGAGAGAGAGAGAGAGAGAGAGAGAGAGAGAGAGAGTTGGGAAGATCTCTTCCTATACAAGTGGAGGCATTCCCCTAATTTTATGCCACATGACCGCCTAAGGAGAATTTTAATCAATGCATAACACGTTCTATCTCAGTGAAATCATACTTTACCTTCATCAAAAGGCTAACTATCCGTGTCAATGCATAACATGTCTCTATATACCTATTTAACTATTACTATTTTGACCTGCATCTAAAGATAGCTAAAAGAATCAGATTATTAAACACTAAACATGTGATTTTTCTTAGGAAAATGTCATAGTTTCTTCCATTAACATGCAACCGAGAAGTGTCTCTCCTTTAAAGAACGATAAAATAATTGGATCATCAAAGGTTTAATGTGGGAGCATTATTATGATTTTTCATAGGTTATAAATCAAGAAGATATAGATTTAACTAAATTGAAGCCTGCGTAGTATCCATGTTTATAGGTCACAAATCAGAAGAGTAGTGTGAGAAAGTTACATGTGCATATAGGAAATTTAATGTATCAAATTGTATTGAATTTTACAAATTCGGCTCCTCTCTTAGGTAGGCATGGAAGTATAAATTGATTCATTGGGCACGCTTATAACATAATGCAATGTGACATATTATAATTAATTACTACTTAATGAATAACGACAAGTATTGTAAAAAAGGTTTTCATTTCAACGACTTAGTGAATAATTGGGATATCGAAAGAGTGTTGTGGGAACACTAAACCCTCCCTCACATGATCAAGAAAGTTGTCCTCATGATCAAAATGACGGTGCATTCTAAGTCACTACTGTAATTTCAAGAAAAATCGGCCACCGAATATTTACAATTGATTTCCTAAAGAAAATAAGGTGGCTCTTTGAGAAGAAAATGAAAAGTAAAAATCATTCTTTCTTCTCGTTGAAAGAATCCTAAAGAAAATATCCACGGAAATTATGGACATAGGTACTCATCTTCCTTGATCACCTTCAAAACTCCACATTGAGCTAAGTAGTTGCATCCATTGGATTCAAGTGCTCCCAATGAAAGCATATTCTTCTTTAGACCCGACACGTGATGCACATTTGTCAAGGTTTTGATCATGCCATCAAACTACCTGATTTTCACGGTTTCAATTCCGACAGTCTTGCACAAAGTTTCATTTTCTATGAGAACAAAACCACCATCATATGCCTTGTACTCATTGAAGGCTTCTCGATGAGCACACATATGATAAGTGCATATAGAGTCCAAGATCATGAATGTTCAAAGGTGTCATTCCCTAACGATATGGACTAGAAGTCCCCATCATTGGTCTCGGTGCTATTCGCTACACTTGCTTCATCCAAGCTCTTCTTCTTTGTCTGGTTCTTATTTTGATAGAATCTCTTGGTATGCCTTCCTCATTGCACCCGTAGAATCTTCCTTTGAACTTTCCCTTGGATTTTGATCGACCCTTGTGGCTTGATCCTCAATTTATTGATATTCCTCTTCCTTGACTACTTTTCTCCTTCACAAAGAGTCCCTCTCCTGAAGATTTTGAACTACTTGCCCTTTTTCTGGGTGTTGTTCGAAATTAGGGCAGCAGTTACTTCTCTGATCTCTAGGGTTTCCTTGCCATAAAGGAGCGTAGTCAAGTGGTCAAATGAATCCGGCAAAGATACCAATAGTGGAAGCACTATGTCTTCATCTTGAACCTTACCTCCAAGCTTATAAGATCATTGATCATCTAATTGAACATGTTGAGATGTTCCAATAAATCTCCTCCTTCACTCATATGAAGTGAACATAATCTCTTCTTCAAGAATAACTTGTTCGTAAGAGATTTCGTCATATAGATACTTTCGAGTTTGGGACATATTTCCGAAGCAGATTCGATTTCTGCCATTCATTGAAGGGCCTTGTCCAATAGGTTCAATCATATTGCATTGCATGCCCTCTCCTCCATGTCTACCCAGTCATCGTCGGTGATGGTATTTAGCTTGTTTGATCTTTCCAGAAGAACCTTTGATAAACCTTATTGAATCAACATATCCTTCTTCCTTCTCCACCTATGTAAAAGTATCCTTTTTGGTGAATCATTCAATATTGAATTGAACGATCAAACCTTTTTGAGCCATTTAGCCATAAGTCACAATATAGGAACGAAGAACCCAGATTGCTTTGATACCAATTGTTGTGCGGAAGAGCACCCTAACTAGATGATATGAAACAAAAAAAAAGAAAGAATAATTAACAACGTGGAGATTTACGTGGTTTGGCAAAAATCAGCCTACATACACGGGAGAGAGAGACGCTTTCCTTTTTTTTAAATCATATTTAGATATAAGGTACAATGTTGAATAAATAGATCCTTGAAATCTTCACTTCCCTAATCCCAATAGGAAAGGAATTCCATATCTTATCAATTTTGGAAATTAACTAATAAATGTTTAGTGATTATCCTTTAAATATTAGGAATATCATGACATATCATAATTACATTGAATTATGACTATTTCTCACAAAATCTCTTGTGGATAGGTCCAAATCTAGGAAATATATTTGGAAACGTATAACTTGCAAGCTCTAAGCCTTTCTAGACTTCCTGATCGATTTTTCCAAATCTCTAATCGATTGAAACTTCGTGGAATTCAAAACAATATGCTGCACAGTGCATATATAGAGTTTGGTCAATTTTATTTATTATAAAGTAAGATCCCCGTTAATAACTTTTGTCGTGTACGTACTTTGAAACTATTAAAGGCTAGTAGTTTTTAGTCGCGTGGCTATTTTCCTCTAAAAGAGCAAAATTTTCAATGGATGGCACGCAAGTAACTCTTTTTATTCGAAAATAGGTGTTCGCCGATTTGTGACTATTATATCTATAATGCATTTTATCGACTTTTCAAGGTTATAAGTAATTCAACCGACCCAAAAAAAAGGGTTTTAGGTAACTTGACAACTATTCAGAAGTTGAATAATTTCTGGAGATAATCAGTAATTTTTCATTCGAGACTTAACTGACGCCATCAAACAAGTTCGAGCCTGCATTTAACGTTTAGAAGCTTTATTCTCGAAACGAGGAGTTGATCACAAAAGTAATATCGTAAGGTGGAACGGGTAAGGCAGTCAGTGCAATTCGTTCCGTGACGGAGCCAAACGAGCAGAGATTTACAAGACGGATACTGGAGCGTGGTGCGTATATGACAAACGGGTTGCTGCTTCAGGAGCGGAGTCAGAATGCCCATAGCCTAGAGAACTTAAGCCAGGCACGCCAGTCGCCAATTCAGAAACCCAAGCACGGAGCCTCGAATTTTACCAGCTTTCATAAATGAGTTTAGCTGCGGGACGTTCGTCAGAATTAGCGTTGGAAAAAGCTTTATCGTGTTCTCAAGCTAAATAGGCGTGCGCTGTGACTTCAGTGGGATAAATCACAGAAGTATGATGATTTGAATCTGAAAAATAATTTGGTCCCACACAAAATCAAAAGCTATGGTGGAAAAACTGGAGTCTACTTGCCAATCACTTAATTTCAGTTCATTACAAAAGACTAGTAGAAGAACAAGGAACACGATGGTCTCTTGTCAACGAGAATCAGATCATTGCAGTTCAAGCTCTCATAGCTCATGCATCAGCAGGACCAGGGACGAACCAGCACGAGTAGCAGCAACAGTGAGGCCTATGTGAATACCGACTTCTCTACTGGATCAAGAACGATGTTGGAAGAGAGCAGCTCTTTGTACTCTGTCTCAACGTGCAATGATCAGGTGGGTGCCCCACGTAAACTAGACCACAGAAGAGGGTCCATATCGAGCCGTCCAACTAATCATGACAAGGGAGTTGGTCCGCTTTGAGTAGAATGAAGAAACGAATCGGGCCTCATATTAAGGAGATTCGGCTAACTGGAATAAGAAATTGCTGGGACGCACCACGACTTCCATGCGGAAGCAAATGCAAGGCATGTTCCATGGAAGAAGCGAGAGATGTAAATCAGTGACATGGTCTGGAACCAAGTTGGCCATTTTTTCACGCTCTTGTAAAAGGGTTTATGAGGCCTCTACAACACGCTAAGAATTCGAACGCATCAAAGAGGGAACGATATAAGAGTCAGCAAGAAGAAGAAATCACGTTGGTGGCCAAAGCTGACACATCACGGCGGGATGAAGCTGCCGAACAGAGCAGGGGAGAAGCTAAAGTTGTACGGTAAAGACCACAGATGAGGACGATGAAAAGGAGAGGAAAAATGAAATCGAAATCGAAATCTGGGAAATGAGTAACTGTGTCTCCGGCTTCATATATGCCGGTTCCTGTTTTTATCTATTTATTTTCCTTTAAAAAAAAATCGATTCTATGCCTTTTTTTGTCCGAAACTGTTCTTGAAGGAGAAAGGGGGGGGTCCGACGGTGATGCACTCAATTTCGATGATTTAGACGTGCGATTTCTTGGAACTTTTTATACATCTTGTCGTGTGAAGCTGCTAAGCAGCATTAATTCATTTACCTAGTTAGAAATTACCAATTATTTCGGAAATAAATAGACAGAAGAGACCAAATGACCATTTTTGATCATGCTAGGCCATTTAATAAACCTTGAGGATGTTTGTACTTTGACCATAGTGGAGGATTGGTGAAGCTTAAGTTGCCTGGTTAAAGGCCACAGATGAAAGCTCCGAAAATGTCTAAATGGCTAATGATATTTACCAACTTGTGCCTTTGATGCATCGTCCATTTGATAAGCTCTCCTTTAATTCACTTCTTCTAATTTTCTTTATTTTATTTTATTTTGTTAAGATGTATGGGAGATCAATCTTCTTATTAAAATGTAAGGCCTTTAGTAATTTAATTTAAGGTTTGTGATAACAATAACCAGTCCATACGGACTGAGTTTCACATTAAAGAATCACACACGTTGATCACACTTTGATGTTAAAGTCACTTATCCCTCGTAGCCAAAGCCGGTGTATAGAATAGGGCAACATCAAAATATTAATAGTTTCAATTTATTATATCAAGTAGCTTCATGAGCTATTTTATTCGAGCATACATTTTTCCGTTTCATCCAACCATAGGTGTTTGGAGGACATTGCCCTTTTCATCAATCCAAACATATACTCGGTTGCAGCAATGATCGGTAAGCCCAATTTCTTTTCCATACTTTATCAGCACGACCGTCACGTTCGCATTGTCCTTTTCGATCACAGCTTTTGCTTTCTCTCCATTCTGTCCCACCAAGTCAGGCCACATTTCTCGTTTCCCTACAATCAATCATTTATTGACCTCAATCTCATATTATGTCGTCACACTCAAATACATTGCATTCCTCATCATGGAAACTACTAAATTTCATATGGTCGAAAATTCAAATGACTTATGGCTCATATTTGGAAAGGGTGTAGAAACCAACAAAATTAAAGGGACATAAGCGCATACCATCGGGGCCATTGCACGGATCACTCCTACCATCACAAGGTGGGTAAGATCGTCTTGTTATGCTCGACATGCTTCTGATCTTCCTTCTAATAAACAAAGAAGTAAGTTTAATGAAATGTTTTGCTAGCACACCCTTTATATAACCATATTCATCATGCTTGTTAACTATTTTACCATTAATGAGAATTCCAGGGGAAAATCCCTCATTATTTAAATAAAGCAAGAAAATCTCAAATTTAATGACCCTATTAATTGTGGGAGGATTGTGACGATTCTCTTCTCAAATGGGAGAATTACCAAAAAAGTCTTAAACCTACTGTAATTGTATTAATTTGGTCCTAATTTTTTTTTCAATTTAGTCTTAAGTCTTTTGCAATTGTAATAATTTAATCCATCCGGTCAAATATGACAGGCCGGCCGTCCGATGAATGCTAATGTGACAATTTTTTAATAACTTTTTTATTTTTTTTCCGAAACGAGGAGTTGATCACGAAAGTAACATTGTGCATATGTGACAAACGGGTTGCCACTTCTCAAGTGGAGATAGAACGCGCATAGCCTAGAGAACTTAAGCCAGGCACGCCAGTTGCCAAGTGAGAAACCCAAGCATAGAGGCTTGAACTTTTCCAGTCATCAGGAGTGAGTTTTGCTGCGGATTAGAGTTGGAACAAGAATGTAGAAAGTTCTAACAACTTTTTTAGCTAAGCAGGCTTGCAATGTGAATTCGGTGGGATAAAATCAGGGAAGTATGACGATCTGAATCTGAAAAGAATCTGGTCCCGAAGGCTATGGTGGATAAACTGGAGTATATAAGCCAATCGATTGAACAGAAGAATTGCGCGATTAGTATGTAAATTTCAATGGTTTATGGTCTAAGGGTTCCACCAAGTTTTGCTACTACGCCGAAGAAGCCTCCATTGCCTGTTCGTCAAAAGCAAATGACCAGAGAAAACTCAGTGGTGGAGTTGGCAAAATCAAGACTGCTCATCCCTCCTATATTGTGACGTCTTAAATTTTCGACCCAACATGAATTGTACGAATAAATATTTTGTCAATGCACTGTAAGTGAAGTCTTGTTTTGAACTAATCACTCACGAGATACCAACGGAAGGGAAAATACTACTAAGGATTCAAGTGCGCATTCGACTAGAGAACTTAACCAAGGATTGATGAGAGACAATCCTATGCTGATACAAGCTGATCAAGGAACAACTATAGGTTGATTTGTAGAGAGAATATAATCAGATTGTGGGTGATTCCATATTACCGTTACATGGATTGCAAATGACCCAAATTGTTTTCTTGCAATTACATGACAACCGAGGTCATCCCTAATTCGAGTTTGCGCAAACACGGATTGATATTAGTTTAATTGCGGGTCAAGAGTGCGTGACTTCTATAAATCGTCCGATAGTTTGAGACGCACTAAAGTTGCAATTGATGAATTTGGTCATAAATTTTAATTCAAATTCGGTGATCGAACTTTTCGGAATGTTAGGATTAAATTATTGAATTTTTACCTTATTAATTGTCAAAATTTTCGATTTGCTCAAAGTCATCGAAAAAAAATCCCGAGTCGAAAATTTAAACTAGGACTTATCACTCTTCTTTCCCTACCTTTTTCTCTTCCCTTGTGCACCGCGCCCCACCCCCCCTTCCCTTTCTCTTTCTTTCCTTCTTTTCCCCTTCTTTTCCGCACAGCCACTCCCCCTCTGCATACCCCACCTACTCCCCATCACTTTCACCTTGCTTTTTGACTCCTCTCTCTCTCTCTCCTTATGAAAAAATATTGGGTGCAGCTCATGTTTCATCATGACAAATCAGAAGGGCCTCCAGAATGCACCATGTGTCCCGCGGACCCACCTATTTTTCTCTCTCCTCTCTCCTTTCTCCCCCCTCTACACGCTGTCCTCTCTCCTCTCTCTTCTTCTACGTGCGCTCTCTCTCTGTCACTCGACTTTCTCCTTTCAAGTCACAACCGGAGGAAGCAGCGATTCAATGATAGGTTGGTCAGATGAGGGCACAGTGGCTCGTCCAATGAACCACCACGCGGCCTCCGCCTCTACCTCAAAAGGTTCCCCCGCCATTGCTCATCGGTCAAACGCAGTGGTTCGTTAGTCAGACAAGGACACGGTGGCTCATCTGATGAACCACCACGTGGCCTCCGTCTCCACTTCAACTCTGTTGTCATGAAGTTCGCCGGTTCTGTGATTCTTTGGTTGGACTAGGGAATGGCGCCCTCTCTCTCCCTTCGAGTCACCATCGGAGAAAGCAGCAATTTGGTGACAGGTTGGTCAGGCAAAGGCAAGGTGGCTCGTTCGACGAACCACCGAGTGGCCTCGGCCTCGAAAGGTTCCCCTCGCCGTCACTCATCGATTAAGCGCGTTGGTTCGTCAGTCGGATGAGGACGTAGTGGCTTGTCCAACGAACCACCACGAAGCCTTCGCCTCCACTTCAACTTTATCGTCAGTTCGCGGGTCCGGTGATTCGTTGGTTGGACAAGGGGATGGCAAAGAGAGAGAGAGTCGGGCGACGGAGAGAGAGAGAGCGCAGGGGAAGAGAGAGGAGAAAGGACAGCGTGCAGAGGGGGGAGAGAGGAGAGAGAGCATGCAGAGGGAGGAGAAGGATAGCAGAAGAGAGAGAGCCTACGGAGAGAGGAGAGAGAAGGAATGCAAAGTAGAGAGAGCATGTAGAGGGAGGAGAGAGAGAGGGGAGAGAAAAACAAGTAGGCCCGCGGGATACGTGGTGCGCTCTAGAGGCCCTTCTGGTTTGCCATGATGGTACATGAGTTGCACCCAATATTTTCTCCTCTCCTTCTTCCTCCCCTCATTGCGCTGCATTCTTCCCCTCCTTTTCTTCACTTCTTCATCTCGACTTTACTCTGCTATGCTGCTCAGTCGTCTAAACTGCTACCAACCACCGTTGTTGGCCACTCTGTTAGCTCACCAACGGACCGCCGACGGGTCGTTGCATGCCACCCTTGAGTATACAAGAGCTACCCGAAACTGACACCCCCTTTCTCTCTCTCGTCTTCCTTAGTTTGGGAGTTACTGCTGCGTCGCTTCTGCCCTTGCCGCCTCCGCAACTTGGTTGATTGCCAGCCACGCGCCGGACTACCTGAGGACAGCCATCCGCCGCCGGTGAGCCGACCACTCACACCTGAACTGAACTAGCCCCTGTTTTACGTCCTTCTCTGTTGCTCTCTACTTTGTCTCGTCGGAGCACACCATAGCTACTCTACCAGCTCACCGAAAGCAGTTCGCGAGTCACCCGAGCCACCCAATCGCGCCTGGGAACAACCGGTCGCCTCTCCCTCTCACGGGTTCCCCCTTGGCTGAACAAGCAGTGGGTTTTCGACTAGATCCGACCCCCGTGCCGCTTGATCTTGATGCACCGGAGGCGTCCGTGCTTCCGTCTTGCCGTCGCCATCGCAACCATGCTACCACCGTCGCTAAACGGTGAGTTATGGCATTAATCCCTTGATCAGTGCGCTAATCTCGTTTAGGGTTAGATTAGTTTGGATTAATTCAGATTAGCTGGTTAGTCATAGTTAATTAAGTTTGATGATAATTATTTTAGTTAATTCTACTCAGTGATAATTAATTATAGCTTAATCACAATTTGTGCTAATTAAAGGGTTAAGTTAATTTAAATAAATAAATTACATTTAATTATTTCTAAAATGATTAAATACTGAATTATTATTTTTAGTAATAATAATTTATTTTTTGTAATAATTAATTATGATAATTTTCTAGGTGTAAATTAATTATTTTCATTCTAATTAATTGTGGTGAAACTTGATATACGGGAATTAATTGTTGAATTATTGCGATACGCCGAATTATGGATAACATGTGAGATTGATTTTATTATATGTGGATTAACTGTCACCTAAACCTTGAGTGAATTTCCGCATGTACTATGTTGATTGAATAATTGTTGGCCTTGAAAAATAATCGATGTATGTAAAAATGGTGTATTAAAGGATAGTTGTGGGCATATTAATTTAAATTCCCAATGTGTCGGGTTTATATGTCATGTTTTATAAGTTAAATGTGGCGAGTATATTTTAAAATGAAAGCATGCAAGGATTGATGGATTCAATGTGCATGGGTGATCACGTGATTATTTTACTATATTTTTACAAGTGAAAGTTTTAGTATTTTGATATGTGAGTACTACCACGTCGATATTGATTAAATGAGGAAAAATGAAGAGGTGCTTGTGTGATCACCTAACAGGAAGTGACCATGACAAAAGCCCAGGTAAGCCGGAAGACCCTCGTATGAGACAGGCTTGTCATTCGTAGCTGTGATGAAACCCCCACCTAATTGCAGGCGTGCCTTGTGTGGCCGTGATAAAACCCCTACCTGATTACAGGCATGCCCTGTGTGGCCATAATAATAACCCAGTTTGAGGATAGGCGTGCCATTTGTGGCCATGATCTGTATGATTGCGAGCGTGCCTTGTGTGGTCGTGATGATAAATCCCGTATGTTTACGGGTGTGCCCAACGTAGCCATGATCAAACCCCTGTATGCTTACAGGCGTGCCCTGAGTGGCCATGATGATACCCCGTCGATGGGCGTGCCTTGAGAGGCTGTGATAAATGCTTGGTTATATTGAAAGACTGTCAGCATGACTGTGGGCAAAGAATGATGGGTCATAATAATTGGAACACGCCTAATTGATGTCTACATGAGATGCATATATTGAGTTTTGATTATGTGGTTGTTTGTTCATTAATGTATGGTACGTGTGATTAGTATCGTGCAGGGTATGTGCAACTGCGAGATAATGTTGCTTGCGATTTGATTCAATTGTGATTGTTTATGATGGCTTACCTATTAGGTACCATTGAGACAAATTGGTATCCTAATTATTATAGTGGTTCAATTTATCTCACTGATTATTATTTAACTATTTTTAGGTCATTGATGGATGCGCTTAGTTGCTGGCTTTTGGATTGACCAGACCTCCAACACTAAGGATAAAAGATGAAGTAGATTAACCCCTTTGATCTTATATCTTTTGATGATTGGAATAGTGCCCGATGATAAGGTTGTATATGTATCCGTTCACCAAGATTAAACGAGGTCCTTTTGAATTGTCTATTTTTCTGATTATCCATGTTGTTGATGTTTGACTGGAGTTTAATATTTGTTTCCGCATGCACATAATTATAAAATAAAAAAAATATCAGCGACGCATCCTGAGAAGTCGTACTCATTTGACCAAAGAGAACATAAATTGTCGCGTGCTCAAGGGTCGAGGCGTGACATATATCATTGAGTTTCATTTCTTCCTTCATTTCTAGCAACAAGTCTAGAAGCAAAACCACGTGCCTCTTCATGTTACTGTCAAACCAACACTTATGGACCAATACTCCAGTAAGGAGGAAGCACCAACGCAAGCACATATGATGCGAAAGAAGACCAGTGGAAGAACAAGGAACACGACGGTCTCTCGTCAGCGAGAATCAGATCATTGCAGTTCAACCTTTCGAAGCTCGTACATCAGCAGGACTAGCTATGAACTAGCACAAGCAGCAGCAACAGTGAGGCCTATGCGAATACTGACTTCTCTACTGGATCCGGAATGACATCGGAAGAGAGCAACTCTTTATACCCTGTCCCAACGTGCAATGATCAGGTGGGTGCCCCACGTAAGCTAGACCACGGGAGAGGGTCCATATCGAGCCGTCCAACTAATCATGACAAGGGAGTTGGTCCGCATATTCCACCACCCTCACCATCAAGGAGATTCGGCTAACTGGAATAAGAAATTGCAGAGACGCACTGCGATTTCCATGTTGAAGCAAATGCGGGACATGTTCCATAGGAGAAGCGAGAGAGATGTGCATAAAATGACAAAGTCGGGTAAATACCAAGTTAGCCGTTTCCATGCTCTCGTAAAAGGATTTTGAGGCATCCACCATGTGCTAAGAATTCAAAGGCATTGAGAGGGAATAATATAAGATTCCTCAAGAAGAAGAATTCATGTTGGTGGCCGAAGCTGATACTGAGATAGTCAGCAGGAATCACCTAGAGGGGATGAATAGGTGATTCTAGAAAATTTTAAACAAATTATTGCTGCGAAAAACAATTCAAGAACTAAATTCTGAGTAGCAATAATCCAAAATTCTGAAGTATTTAGATTGTGCAATATACAATATTAATAAGCAATAAAAGTTAAGAGATGAGAGAATTTGCACACGAATTTTATAGTAGTTCAATTTAGATTAAGCTTATGTCCATTGTTCCATACTGACAGCCAACTAGCTATATTCCACTATATGACCAAAAAGCAATTATAATCTTGAGTGTAGTCACAATGTCACTCAACTACTCATTTTTTAGTATCTCATTATTGATCACAAATTTGAAACGCAAGAAGGACAAGCGTAATTTCAAATAACAGTCAAACTTTGGAATTGTAGATTTTGGATCACATCTCTTTTGTTTCTCTACAACGTCTTTTGTCTCCTCATATACTCCTTCATTTCCACTAGCCGTTGGAAATTTCTTGAGGATGATCCTTCAACCTTAACCGTAAAACAAATTGTATCAAAGAGATTTTGTAGTCATTGAGTGATATGAGTTGAATCTCCTTGTTGAATTTGATCGTCCATATAATCAAATTCTAGGTTTTCATAAGTTGAGCTTCTTCAATTAGAAAAGAACTTGTATGGAATATTTGATTATCAATCATAGTGATTGATTAAACCAAATAAATCTAGGTGTGCAATCCATTCGTGATTTCTAGTCATTACATAATCTTAGATTGTGGATGTTGTCAACTTCTAGAGAATATAAGATCTAAACATGAATGTTCCATCTTATGGACTAATTCCTTTCTTAGCATGTTAGAATAAGAATGGTTTCCTCATCTATATATACTTCACCAGTGTGTTTGAATAAATATCGTCTGAGATATCATTCCTTAGACTAAAATATCTATCCTCAAGTGCATCAAGAATATATTAGAACTAATATGGTTTTGGACAGTTTTGTTAACTTCAAACTTAATTGGGAGTTTTCTCCAACAGATGCATTGCAGCAAGATAAAGTTACCAAATAGAAGATGGGAGAAGCTAAGATTGCAGGGTAAAAGGCCACATTTGAAAGCTCTCAAAACGCATAATTGGTCATTCGAGATAATAACAAGTTGTCCTTTGGTAAATTGTCCATGTACTTTGATAAGCTCTCTTTTTTGCTCCCTTCTTCTAAACTGTTTAATTATATCATATGCACGATATCTATTGTAAATTTAGACTTCAAGCATGGAATTATCCTCCAATGTCACAAAGTCAGTCTTCTTATCCATTAGTAACTTGATTTAAGATCTCAAATAACAACTAGTTCATCAAGATTAGAATTTCACACAGAAAAATCACACCTTGGTCAAATCTACATATTAAAGTCATTCTCTCAAATTCAAACGTAACATGTAGAATAAGGCCACATCAAATGATTATTTTTTTCATTTTATAATATAAAATAGCTTGAGTTATATCATTTGGAATTGTTGTAAAATATCGCGTTGCAAAAATATAATAGATAGAATAGAGAGAGATTAAGTAGAGAAAAGAAATGACACCAAAGATAATAGAGAAAAGCCAGAAACGAAAATCTTCATTATTTCTCACTGTTTGTGCTCCTATTTATAAGGAAATAAGGATGCATTTATCAATGTATCTAATAATACATGTATTGAATAGAGAGATGAACATTAATCGGATAAGGATATGTACTTAGAACGTAAGATACAAATGTATCATAATAGGTACATGGATATTCATACATGTATTGGATAGGAATATGAACATTCATTGGATAGAAAGATGTACTTAGATCGGAGGATACATGTATTGGATAGGGAGATAGACATTCATCGGATAGGGAGATGTACTTAAAAATGTATGATACAAATGTACCATAATAAGTACATGAATATAATGAATATTTATACATGTATTTCATAACACTCCCCCTTGAATATTCATTGTATTATATTATGAATGTGCATTGAATAATACTACCTCATTAAAAACCTTAAGCCGGAAAAACCCAGTAGGACAAAAACCGGACAAAAGGAAAAGAGTACAGAGCACAAATTTTATGATTTCTCCCTTTTATGGATGCATTAATTGCCTCGTTAAAAACTTTAAGCCGGAAAACCCTATGGAAAAAAACCAGACAAAAAAAAAAAGAGTGCAATGCATAATTGATAATATCTTCCCCTCAATTGAGTCATATAGCTACTACTGGGGCTAATCAATCTTGCGTCTTGTGTACTTGCCACATACCAATGCCATATACTAATTTCTCAAAAGTTGATGTCGGCAATGATTTGGTAAAAAGATCTGCAAGATTATTTATGGATTGAATTTGTTTAACATCAATCTGTCGACTTTCTTGAAGTTCATGAGTATAGAAAAATTTTGGCGAGATATGCTTGGTCCTATCACCTTTGATATATCCATCCCCTAACTTGTGCAACACAAGCAACATTATCCTCATAAATTATAGTAAGAGAATTTGTAACCGGTTTTAAACAATAAGAATTGTGAATATGTGTTATAACGGATCTTAACCAAACACACTCTCTTCCAGCTTCATATAGAACATTAATCTCAGAGTGGTTAGAAGATGTAGATACGAGCGATTGCTTCGTAGAACGCCAAGAAAAGGCAGTGCCGTTATAACAAAATAAATAACCGGTTTGAGAGCGAGCCTTATGTGGATCAGATCTATATCCAGCATCAGCATATCCAACTAACCCAGAGGTAATGGTATTATTGGAATAATATAATTCCAAATCTATGGTTCCTCGGAGATAATGAAAAATATGTTTTACTCCATTCCAATGTCTCTGAGTTGGCTCAGAACTAAAACGTGCCAATAAATTTACTACAAAAGTGATATCTGGTATCGTACATTGTGCAAAGTACATCAATGCCCAAATTGCATTGAGATATGATACTTCAGGACCAAGTATCTCTTCATCAGATTCTCTAAGACGAAATTAGTCCTTTTAGGGATCTAGAGACCTTACAACCATAGAGGTGCTCAATGGGTGAGCATTGTCCATGTTGAAACGTTTAAGTAATCTTTCAATGTATGATGATTGATGGACGATTATTCCATTTGCTTTGTGCTCAAGCTCAAGACCAAGACAAAGTTTGGTTTTACCCAAATCTTTAATTTCAAACTCCCTTTTCAAATACTCAGCAGTTTTGGCTAACTCTTCAGGAGTTCCAATTAAATTTATATCGTCGACATAAACTACTATAATAGCAAATCCGGTTTCTGATTTCTTAATAAACACACATGGGCATATGGGATCATTCTTGTACTTTTCTTTTATTAGATATTCACTCAAGCGTTGATACCACATGCGACCGGATTGCTTTAACCCGTATAAAAATCTTTGCAATTTTATTGAGAATAAGTTACGGGAAATGCATGCATCAGACATTTTAAATCCCTCAGAAATTTTCATATAGATATCAGAATCTAATGAGCCATATAGATATGCTGCCACAACGTCCATAAGACACATTTCCAATCTTTCAAATAGTGCCAGACTAATGAGAAAACGAAATGTAATCATATCAATCACAGGTGAATATGTCTCATCATAATCAATCCCAAGTCTTTGGGAGAATCCTTGGGTAACGAGTCGGGCTTTATACCTGACAATCTCGTTTTTCTCATTTCGTTTTCAGACAAATACCCATTTATATCCAACGAGTTTTACATTATTGGGGGTTCGAGTTATAGGTCCAAAAACCTCTCGTTTAGCTAGGGAAGCTAATTCAATCTTAATCGCTTCCTCCCACTTAGGCCAATCTTGCTTTTGACGGCATTCAATATAAATTGCGGCTCACAATCATCATCCATAATTTTATTAGCAATAAAGAATGCAAAAGCATCATCAATGATGATTTCATTCCGATCCCAAATTTCATTACAATATGTAATGGAATTTTTAATATTCTGAGGGTTTGTAATATTTTCATAGGTTTGTGCCTCTTCAGGGGCAATAAGCTCTTTGGGAGCAAGTACAACACCAGGCTCTTATGGAGTGGATTCTTGATTCTTTCCCCTTCGTTTTTTAGGAATAGTGTCTTTTGATCTTATCGGTCTACCACGCTTCAAGTGTGGGGGATTTTGATCCATTTTAGTCTGTTCTTTAAGAACAACTATCCTAGCTAGAACATTTGCAACTGGAATATGAGATTTCGTTACTTTAGTAGCATCATTAAATGCATCAGGATGTCTATTAGCCATTTCCTGTAAATGGATTATACGTTGTACCTCGTTTTCACATTTCAGAGTTCTCGGGTCTAATTGAAATAAACTCTTCTCATTCCAGTAGAAAACCTTAACTGGTTTCTGCTTTGCAGCCATGGAAATTGTAGGTGTCCCAATTGATGGAAACGTAGTCTCATCAAAATGACAATCTGCAAATCTAGCAGTAAAAAGATCACCAGTAGTTGGTTCTAAGGACCTAATGATGGACGGTGAATTAAACCCTACATAAATACCCAAATGGCGTTGGGGACCCATTTTTGTTCTTTTTGGCGATGCTACAGGCACCTATACTGCACAACCAAATGTGCGTAAATGTGAAATATCAGGTTCATAATCAAGAACCATTTGAAGGGGAGATTGTAAAAGACTAACAGTATGGCGCAATCTTATTAGAGCTGCTGCATGCAAAACTGCATGACCCCGTGTTGTATCGTTGAGATTAGTTCTCAATAATAAAGTGCGGGCAATGATTTTGATACATTTAATCAAGGACTTTGCCAATCCATTTTGAGTATGAACATATGCAACTGGGTGCTCAACCTCAATTTCAAGTGAAGCACAATATGTATTAAAACTCTTTGATGTAAATTCTCCAGCATTATCCATCCTTATGCTTTTAATTGGATAATCAGAGAATTGTGCCCGAAGCTTTATAATATGCGCAAGTAAACGTGCAAATGCGACATTTAGGCAAACATGGGACCATCTACAGGATGCATCCGCTAGTACCATAAAATATCGAAACGGTTCACTTGGTGGTTGTATTGGTCAACATATATCACCCTGAATTCTTTGCAGGAATACATGGGATTTAAGATTAACCTTTGTTATAGAAGGTTTGGTAATGAGTTTTCCTTGTGAATAAACTTCACAATTATAATCTTTGGACAACAATACATTTGTCTCCTTTAAATGGTGTCCTTTTGTATTATGAATTATTTTACGTATCATTGAAGCGCCAGGATAACCAAAGCGATCATGCCATAACCCAAACTGATCACGGTTACCAGTCTCCAAGACATAGTGGCATATGTTTCAATAGCCTTAATCATGACACAATACAAACCCGTAGAAGAAGCTTATAGCCTCTCATAGATGGTTTTCAAGCCCATCTTATAAGAGGTGATGCCAATATATTCCTTATTTTGCTCATAAATAGTTTCAACATGATACCCATTACGGCGTACATCTTTGAAACTGAGTAGATTTCTTTTTTATTTACTATTTAGAAAAGCATCCTCAATATGCAGGATGATGCCATTTGGTAAAATAATTGTGGCATTCCCAAAACCATCAATAATCGGAACAGGACTTGATATTGTATGGACATGTGCCTTACGCAACGTCATACTCAAGAAAAAATGTTTGCTACGAAATATAATATGCGTTGATGCACTATCAAGCAAACAAACTTCTCCATTTTTCCCGGTATTCATTTATATGGACAACTTCAGGTGTCAAATATCATAAAATTTACATATTAGTTATAAGGTCAAATAAAATCTCAAGATAATAGACAAAAGGTTCATAAGTAATTACATAACATTATTATAGAATAACAAAAGGTAATACATTTAAAGAAAAGCAATTATAAAAGAAATTATTAGAATCATAAAATGCGAAATATAAATTGTCATCCACTAGTCTGATGCCTCATCAAAATAATCAAAAGTCCTCAAAGAAATCAGAGACATCCAGGGATGCATTTACTACTTCAGGAGCAAGAGGAGTCCCGCCAATAGAGATATTGTTGACTTCAACAGTAGTTATGGCAGTAGGATTAATTTCAATGGCATGAGATTCACCACGTTTGCCCGTATTTTTCAAAGATGCTTGGTATAGATCAACAAAGTGCTTTGATGTACGACAAGTACATGACCAATGCCCAGTCATACCACAGCGATGGCAAATACTTTCATTAGCTACCTTCTTATGCTTCTTTTCTTTATCATTATTCGGGCCAAAGTTAAATTTCTTAGGGCGGTTAAACTTCCTGCCATCCCTTCGAAAATTATGTTCTTGCCTACGCTTATAGTCCTTAATATGGCCAGTATTTTTCTTAAAATTACAATGTGCTTCAGGCAATGCTTTTGAGCCAGCAGGTCTAAGATCATGATTTTTAAGCAACAATTCATTAGTTTGCTCAGCGGTGAGGAGTACAGAAATTGATTCAGAATATGTGGCAAATTGACGTTGCCGGTATTGCTGTTGCAATACAATATTCGAAGCATGGAAGGTGGAGAAAGTTTTCTCTAATAGCTCCGCATCAGTGAGTTTGATACCGCATAACTCAAGTCGAGAAACGACATCAAATAAAGCGAAGTTATAGTCAGACACTGATTTAAAATCTTGCAGTCTGAGATTTTGCCAATCATATTATGCCTAAGGGAGGATAACAGTATTGGTATGATCATATCTATCCTTCAACCTCTTCCACAGGGTCTGAGGGTTTCGAACGAATAAATATTGAGTCTGCAGGCTCTCATGCAAATGACGATGAATAAAAATCAGTGCATTTGCTTTATTCCTTGAATTTGAGGTTCCGTCTTCCGCAATTGCATTAGCAAGACCTTACCCTTGGAGGTGCATTTCCATGTCTAGGCACCAAGATAGATAATTATTTCCACTCACTTCCAAGATGTGGAATTTGGGCATTTCAATATTTGCCATAATTCTTGCAAAACAAAATTCCTTAAATTAATTAGAAGGATTTCCAAATATCCACCGCCACTTCAGGAGCAGAATGATACTTTTAGAATTGAAATTGGTTTAAGGCTATGGGGGAAAATGAAGAATTGATAGAAGAAGATGAAACAAAGGAAAACACCTACCTTGCAAAATTAGGCTCCGTTTGGCAACGCTCCTGTTTCTCTATTTTTCTGTTCTTTTGTTCCCTGGAATAGAAAAAGAACAGAAATGCGTTTGGTAACGCAAACTGATTTTTCTATTCCCGAGAATAGAAAGTTGTTCTCGGGAATGAATTTGGAGTAGAAATGAAAAATAGAAAAAACTAGCTTCTTATTTCTGGGAACAATTTCTAGAAACTATTTCTTGGGGACTTCTCATTCTTATAACACGCGGCCACCCACCCACCACCGCCTGCTGCCGCCACCGCCGTCGACCGCCGATCGCCCCCGCCCACCGGCCGTCGGTCCGGTCGCCGCCCGCCGCCCCCGGTTGCCGTCCGCACCCCGGTCACCGCCGTTGTCAGGAAAAAAAAGAAATAAAAAAATTTTGTCGATACCAAACGCATTTCTATTCTTTTTCTATTCCGAGAACAAGAAATTTTTGTAGTTACCAAACGCCCTATTTTACTCAAAAATTGTTCCAGGGAGTAGAAATAGAAAAAAACTATTTCTCAAAAGAAACTGTTCCCAGAAGTAGAAATGTTACCAAACGCACCCTTACTTACTCAGTTGGGAGATCCTCGTGCTGATAACGTGTTGTAAAATATCGCGTTGCAAAAATATAATAGAGAGAATAGAGAGAGATTAAGTAGAGAAAGGAAATGACACCAAAGATAGTAGAGAAAAGCCATAAGCGAAAATCTTCATTATTTCTCACTGTTTGTGCTCCTATTTATAAGGAAATAAGGATGCACTTATCAATGTATCTAATAATACATGTATTGAATAGGGAGATGAGCATTCATCGAATAAGGATATGTACTTAGAACGTAAGATACAAATGTATCATAATAGGTACATAAATATTCATACATGTATTGAATAGGGAAATGGACATTTATTGGATAGAAAGATATACTTAGATCAGAGGATACATGTATTGGATAGGGAGATAGACATTCATCGGATAGAGAGATGTATTTCAAAATGTATGATACAAATGTATCATAATAAGCACATGAATATAATGAATATTTATACATGTATTTCATAACAGGAATCACATATTTTTGCACTCATTCAACCATAATTGTTTAAATGACAGTGCCATTTTCATTGATCCAAATATATATTTGGTTACAACAAAAATCAGTAAACCATATACATTTCCTGATATCAGCACAACCATCACATCCACCTTGTCCTTCTCGATCCCCACCTTTGCTTTCTCTCCATTATGCTACCAACTCAAGCCGCCAAACTTGACACCTCATAATAAGTCATTTATCGATCTTGATCTTAGATATGTTTTCGCACTCACCTAATATTGCATGTCTCATAATCCATGGACACCACTAAATTTCATATGCTCAAAAATCCAAATGATTAATGGTTCATATACTTAAAAAAAGGGTTGATGGAAATTAACGATAAAGCTAGAAACACAAATAAAATAAAATAAAATAAAAGGGACATGAGCCTTCTTGCTTCGAACCACCACAGCATTCACGGAAAGAGCATCCGTAACTCTCACAAGCTCGGTGAGGGTGCTTTTTTACTATTCCATATGCTTCTGATCTTCCTTGTAAGATGTAAATTATATAAATGTTGCCGTATGCACCACCCTTTATTTATACAATTTCGTATATTATATGCCGTGAACGCTTCAACTACTATAATGAGATCTAAAACAAAATCCTTCGTAAAGGCAAAATAAGGTTAAATAACTCATGATAAGGCGTTTCATCAAGATTTTTCAAACTCCCAATTAATCTCTAGTATATGATAGTCTATGTGTATCCCACGTCCATTGAATCGTTAAACTTGATGGGATTCACCAGTTTTAATGATGCACGTGATTTAATGGTGCATGCACCCAATTTTAGCAAGGACACCGCCCTCGTGCGCGTAAATTACCATGGCATACAAAATTCCACGCTCTTGAAGGCAGGGCAAATAATCGAAGTCCTAGGCCCAGAAAGGACAGGCTTATCACTAGAGCAGATGTTGATTCATACAAACTGAGTTTTTCTTGATACCTTCCACATGTATATTAATCTTCATTCCCACGATTTTCTAATATTTTAAAATTTTAAAGCAAATAATTGTGCACTCAAATTCAACATGAGTTAAAGGTCATTTAAGGTCGCCCTATTTACCTAAAAAAATAATAGAATATGGAATAGTATTTAGTACATGGGTAGCTTTGGATGTAAATGAGAGAGATCTTAAAATTTGGTTAATCCTCTAATCAATCATTAGAGTGAGAAACGAGTGAAGATCTCTTTAGCATGTTGGAGCTGGTTTCTCTGTTTCTCATCTTTTGCATAATCCAAAGGTGGACACACGTGGGCAGAAGCCAATATGTTTGCAAAGTAAACCACAACATTACTTCTCTCAATTTCGATAGTTTAGACGCGCGATTCCGCGGGCCTTTTTCTATTTCTAGTTGTGTGAAGCAGCTAAGTAAAATTAATTCATTTAACCAGTTAGGAATTACAGATTAAGTTTTTTTTCGAAAATATATAGACAGAAGAGACCAAAATGATTGTATTTAATCTTGCTTAGCCCATTGAATAAAACTTGAGGATGTTGTTTATACTTTGACCATAGTAGAGGACTGGTGAAGCTGAAGTTGCCAGGCCAAGATGAAAGTTCTGAAAATGCATAAATGGTTAATGATAATTAACAACTTGTGCCTTGATGCATCGTCCATTTGATAAGCTCTCCTTTTTTAAAGCTTCAAAGTTTTTTTAAATTTTTTATTAACATGTCTGGGAGATCAATCGTTTTTTAATTAAAATGTAAGCTCTTTATTTATTTGATTTAAGGTTTCTGGTAACGATAACTAGTTCATACCGGAGTGAGTTTCACATAGAAGAATCATACACTGTGATCGTACTTGCATATTAAAATCACTCATCCCTCGTATCCAAAGCCGGTGTATAAAATAGGACCACATCAAATGATTAATACTGTCAGTTTATTATGTCAAGTAGCTTCATGAGCTATGGAAAATACATTCCCCCCTCCCCCTTCATCCAACCATAGGTGTTTGAAAGACGTTGCCCTTCGCATTGACCTGAACATATACACGGTTGCGGCAAAAATTGGTATACCCAACTCTCATTCTCTCCGGTACCAACACAACCGTCACGTACGGATTGTCCTTTTCGATCACAGCTTTCGCTCTCTCTGCATTCTGTCCCACCAACTCAGGCCACTCTTCTCGACTCCCTGCAATCAGTTAATTATCGACCTCAATCTCATATAAAGTCGGTACACTCAACTACATCGTATGCCTCACCATCCATGCACACTACTAAATTTTATATGGCTGAAAATTCAAATGACTAATGGCTCAGAAAGGGTTGATGTACATTGACAACATTGTAAGCTAGAAGCCAAGAAAGTAAAAGGGACATAAGCGCGAACCAAGGGGGCCAGTGCATATTCCACTGAAACAAGGTGGGTAAGGTTGTATCTTCGACATGCTTCTCATCTTCCTTATAATAAAGAAAGAAGGAAATCATACGAAATGTTGTTGCCGGCACAACCCTTTATATAACCATATTTGTCATGCTTGTTAGCTTTTTTATCATTAATGAGAAATCCAAGGGGAAAGTCCCTCATTATTTAAATAAAGCAAGATAATCTCAATTTTAATGACCCTCAAAATTATGGGAGGATTATGATCATTATCTTCTAAAAAAAGATAAATAAAGGATTTATAAATTATTGTGGCAAAAGTACTTGCCAAAACTTGATACGATGAGATACTTAAATGACAAAAGTTACGAAATGTACATTTGAGTGCAACTTTTTTTGAAAATTAAATCATTTAAGTCCAACTTCGGCGAAAGCCGCCAGAAATCTAATGTAGCTTATTTTAATAATATAACTTGCTTACGTGGCTCGCCGAAAGCCGAGTCAGCAAAAACTCAGCTAAAACGACATTATTTTTTTGTGCTGATGTGGCATTTAAAAAATGTACTAATTAAATAATATTATATATTTTTTTAATTTTTTATAATAAAAAAAGAGGAAGGGGAGGATTGGGTTAGGGCTGTGAAGCCCTTGCCGCCGCCGCCGCCGTCATTGCCACGCTATCACCGGGAAGGGTCAGTGACGGTGGGTGAAAGTCGGCCGGGGTCACCGGCTAATGGCCAGGGCCTAGCGACCTTGGCTGACCCTCGCCCATCGTCATTGGCCCTTCCCGGTGATTGGGAGGGGGGGGGGCAACAACGGTGGCGGCAGTGGCAGTGGTGAGGGCTACAGAGCCTTTGCCTAAACCTCTCCTTCCCCTTTTTTTTATAAAAAAAATCGATTTAATTTTTTTTCCGGTATGACTTGGACAATTTTTTTTTTTAAATTGCCATGTGGATTTTTTGAAAAAAAATTGCTCCATCAACAAATAAAATCACCAAAAAATGACATGTGGCAGTTTGATCGGATTTTTTCACCGTTGACACTTAACTGATAATTTTTGCTCCGATTTTGGCATTTAAGTGTACCTTTCCTAACTTTTGATATTTAAGTGTTCCCCGTGCCAAGTATTGGCACTCCAGGAGTCTGCACGTCAATTGTTGTTGATATTTGCTTGTTCTGTTAGAAGGCGTTCCAGAGTCATCAAGCTTTCAACTAATCTTTAGCGTCCCTATGTCCCACTGATTCGTTATATTTAGTTCGCACACCATATTAATTCAATTTGATGCGATTCACTAGATTAAATGGAACAATGGATCAAGGGTACATGCATATGCCCCCATTTTTGCTATAGCATTCATTCACTCATGCCAGAATTACCATAGCATAACGAAAGTTGCCTCAAGAGAAATTGTTGATTCATATAAATTACCTTTTAATTTTTGTACGACATGTAGTATACTAATTTTTTAGACCAGTCATTTTCTAGTCTCTTAAATTTTGAGAGTAAATGGTTGCACATGCGAGTTCAACATGAGTTAGAAGCACGTCAAAGTAATAGGCTTTGGATTAATCTTTAAAGATAGTCTGGAAAATTGTTTGGATTAATCCTCTTCATTTATTAGAGTGAGAGAGTTATTGACCGACCGTACTCAATCTTTAGGGGATAATTCAATCTGATTAATTTGGAAGTTTACACATAAGGGTAGAGAAATTGCTTGGAATTTCAAATTCTGTGAAAAAAAGTAGATCTACATCCAAATTCAGAAGCGTAGAAGCAAATTCCTAATACCATTTTGATATAAGAGCTGAAACGTATTGGAGTCGCAATAATCGGATGACCCTACGCTGCTTATTATCAGAAGTGACCCATCTCGAGATTATATCAAGTACGTTGATATTGACCACTAACGATATGGTAATGTTGCGGGATGTTGCCAAAGCAACCTTTGCTTGACCAAAGAATATAACATGGGATATAAACCGACGATGTTTACTATAAAATGCTGAGGCAAAATCATAGACTTAACTAATGGAAAAATCTGTCAAGTAAATTCTCGAATGGTGCCAATGATCCCACCCAAGATTAAAAACATTCTCTTAAATAGACTCAGCAAGGAAAGAAAAAGAGAAAATTTTCTATTGGGCTTTTCCTACTCTCGAGTATGAATACAAATGACACCACCCAGAACACACACATATAATTCATTTTTTATACCATCGGTGTATTCTAAAATGAACTCTTTGCTAAATCCACTGAGCAATGGAATATAAAAATAGCTCTTTTTATTGATTTCTTTTCTTATATTTACAAATGAGTACCAAGCAAAGAGATTATACGAAAAGAAAAGGTTACTCACGACATATTTACTTCACCCGAAGCGGAGGATATTATCACCATCGACAAACTCGGGCAACCTATCTTTATTTCATCCATAGGGGAAGGATGTAGTATCCTCTCCACCATGGCCCGAACCTCACCCTTGACACGAAGGAGCTAGAGGATTCCAACTCTCGGAGTCTTTGTTATTCAGACATGGCCAGGCCGGGTAAATATTCCATGGACAGAATTTCCGACATCAGTATAGATCTCTTTTCTCACCTGCAAAAGAACAGCGCATCATTAATCAAGCCGGGCCGGATTGTGAATTCCCAAGTGCCATTAGAAGTGATTGGATGGACGCCGAGGTCGTCCTCTTTGGATTTGCAATGAACAGCGAGCATTACTTCTCCAGGCAAACTGTCAATAATTTGGACATGAACTCAGTTGTATAGAAAAACAACTTAGAACGAGCAGGAGGACCGCAAAGAGTTTAATCGACGTTCTCATGTTTCTGATCTTTTGTCTTCTTTGTCAGGAATGAACTTACAAGCATAGTGCAATGCAACTATCTTATATATAGAGGTACGAGTATGATTCAAAGTGGCGACTGAGTAAATGGGGTGAACTTCAAGTGTAGAGATTTCTAATGAAAATTTGATTAGGTAGATTAGTTGACTTAGGCCATAAAATGGCGAAATTTCATGCGTGACAACAATAGCATTCAAGTGCTAAATATGCCCGTCTTAATTCTTGAGGGATTATTTAGTCTAACTAATCTCGAGACTTATACATAAATGGAGAGAAAACTGCTTGGAATTTCAAATTCTGTGAAAAGATGGAGATCTAGAATCAAATTGACAATGCAAGACACGTTTATATACAGATCCCTTCCTGATTGCTTTCTTAGCGATAAGCCAGATTTTAATAATTTCTTTTGATAAAAGATTGAAGTTCAAAATTGCATTGAGAGAGAGAGAGAGAGAGAGAGTTGGGAAGATCTCTTCCTATACAAGTGGAGGCAGTTCCCTAATTTTATGCCACATGACCGCCTAAGGAGAATTTTAATCAACGCATAACACGTTCTATCTCAGTGAAATCATACTTTACCTTCATCAAAAGGCTAACTATCCGTGTCAATGCATAACATGTCTCTATATACCTATTTAACTATTACTATTTTGACCTGCATCTAAAGATAGCTAAAAGAATCAGATTATTAAACACTAAACATGTGATTTTTCTTAGGATAATGTCATAGTTTCTTCCATTAATATGCAACCGAGAAGTGTCTCTCCTTTAAAGAACAATAAAATAATCGGATCGTCAAAGGTTTAATGTGGGAGCATTATTATGATTTTTCATAGGTTATAAATCAAGAAGATATCGATTTAACTAAATTCAAGCCTGCGTAGTATCCATGTTTATAGGTCACAGATCAGAAGAGTAGTGTGAGAAAGTTACATGTGCATATAGGAAATTTAATGTATCAAATTGTATTGAATTTTACAAATTCAGCTCCTCTCTTAGGTAGGCATGGAAGTATAAATTGATTCATTGGGCACACTTATAACATAATGTAATGTGACATATTATAATTAATTACTACTTAATGAATAACGACAAGTATCGTAAAAAAAGGTTTTCATTTCAACGACTTAGTGAATAATTGGGATATCGAAAGAGTGTTGTGGGAACACTAAACCCTCCCTCACATGATCAAGAAAGTTGTCCTCATGATCAAAATGACGGTGCATTCTAAGTCACTACTGTAATTTCAAGAAAAATCGGCCACCGAATATTTACAATTGATTTCCTAAATAAAATAAGGTGGCTCTTTGAGAAGAAAATGAAAAGTAAAAATCATTCTTTCTTCTCGTTGAAAGAATCCTAAAGAAAAAATCCACGGAAATTATGGACATAGGTACTCATCTTCCTTGATCACCTTCAAAACTCCACATTGAGCTAAGTAGTTGCATCCATTGGATTCAAGTGCTCCCAATGAAAGCATATTCTTCTTTAGACCCGACACATGACACACATTTGCCAAGGTTTTGATCATGCCATCAAACTACCTTATTTTCACGGTTTCCATTCCGACAGTCTTGCACAAAGTTTCATTTTCTATGAGAACAAAACCATCATCATATGCCTTGTACTCATTGAAGGCTTCTCAATGGGCACACATATGATAAGTGCATCTAGAGTCCAAGATCATGAATGTTCAAAGGTGTCATTCCCTAACGATATGGACTAGAAGTACCCATCATTGGTCTCAGTGCTATCCACTACACTTGCTTCATCCAAGCTCTTCTTCTTTGTCTGGTTCTTATTTTGATAGAATCTCTTGGTATGCCCTTCCTCATTGCACCCGTAGAATCTTCCTTCGAACTTTCCCTTGGATTTTGATTGACCCTTGTGGCTTAATCCTCAATCCATTGATCTTCCTCTTCCTTGACTACTTTTCTCCTTCACAAAGAGTCCCTCTCCTGAAGATTTTGAACTACTTGCCCTTTTCTGGATGTTGTTTGAAATTAGGGCAACAATTACTTCTCTGATCTCTAGGGTTTCCTTGCCATAAAGGAGCGTAGTCAAGTGGTCAAATGAATCCGGCAAAGATACCAATAGTGGAAGCACTATGTCTTCATCTTGAACCTTACCTCCAAGCTTATAAGATCATTGATCATCTAATTGAACATGTTGAGATGTTCCAATAAATCTCCTCCTTCACTCATATGAAGTGAACATAATCTCTTCTTCAAGAATAACTTGTTCGTAAGAGATTTCGTCATATAGATACTTTCGAGTTTGGGACATATTTCCGAAGCAGATTCGATTTCTGCCATTCATTGAAGGGCCTTGTCCAATAGGTTCAATCATATTGCATTGCATGCCCTCTCCTCCATGTCTGCCCAGTCATCGTCGGTGATGGTATCTAGCTTGTTTGATCTCTCCAGAAGAACCTTTGATAAACCTTATTGAATCAGCATATCCTTCTTCCTTCTCCACCTATGTAAAATTATCCTTTTTGGTGAATCATTCAATATTGAATTGAACGATCAAACCTTTTTGAGCCATTTAGCCATAAGTCACAGTATAGGAACGAAGAACCCAGATTGCTTTGATACCAATTGTTGTGCGGAAGAGCACCCTAACTAGATGATATGAAACAAAAAAAAGAAAGAATAATTAACAACGTGGAGATTTACGTGGTTTGGCAAAAATCAGCCTACATACACGGGAGAGAGAGACGCTTTCCTTTTTTTTAAAATCATATTTAGATATAAGGTACAATGTTGAATAAATAGATCCTTGAAATCTCCACTTCCCTAATCCCAATAGGAAAGGAATTCCATATCTTATCAATTTTGGAAATTAACTAATAAATGTTTAGTGATTATCCTTTAAATATTAGGAATATCATGACATATCATAATTACATTGAATTATGACTATTTCTCACAAAATCTCTTGTGGATAGGTCCAAATCTAGGAAATATATTTGGAAACGTATAACCTGCAAGCTCTAAGCCTTTCTAGACTTCCTGATCGATTTTTCCAAATCTCTAATCGATTGAAACTTCGTGGAATTCAAAACAATATGCTGCATAGTGCATATATAGAGTTTGGTCAATTTTGTTTATTATAAAGTAAGATCCCCGTTAATAACTTTTGTCGTGTACGTACTTTGAAACTATTAAAGGCTAGTAGTTTTTAGTCGCGTGGCTATTTTCCTCTAAAAGAGCAAAATTTTCAATGGATGGCACGCAAGTAACTCTTTTTATTCGAAAATAGGTGTTCGCCGATTTGTGACTATTATATCTATAATGCATTTTATCGACTTTTCAAGGTTATAAGTAATTCAACCGACCCAAAAAAAAAGGGTTTTAGGTAACTTGACAACTATTCAGAAGTTGAATAATTTCTGGAGATAATCAGTAATTTTTCATTCGAGACTTAACTGACGCCATCAAACAAGTTCGAGCCTGCATTTAACGTTTAGAAGCTTTATTCTCGAAACGAGGAGTTGATCACAAAAGTAATATCGTAAGGTGGAACAGGTAAGGCAGTCAGTGCAATTCGTTCCGTGACGGAGCCAAACGAGCAGAGATTTACAAGACGGATACTGGAACATGGTGCGTATATGACAAACGGGTTGCTGCTTCAGGAGCGGAGTCAGAATGCCCATAGCCTAGAGAACTTAAGCCAGGCACGCCAGTCGCCAATTGAGAAACCCAAGCACGGAGCCTCGAATTTTACCAGCTTTCATAAATGAGTTTAGCTGCGGGACGTTCGTCAGAATTAGCGTTGGAAAAAGCTTTGTCGTGTTCTCGAGCTAAATAGGCTTGCGCTGTGACTTCAGTGGGATAAATCACAGAAGTATGATGATTTGAATCTGAAAAATAATTTGGTCCCACACAAAATCAAAAGCTATGGTGGAAAAACTGGAGTCTACTTGCCAATCACTTAATTTCAGTTCATTACAAAAGACTAGTAGAAGAACAAGGAACACGATGGTCTCTTGTCAACGAGAATCAGATCATTGCAGTTCAAGCTCTCATAGCTCATGCATCAGCAGGACCAGGGACGAACCAGCACGAGTAGCAGCAACAGTGAGGCCTATGTGAATACCGACTTCTCTACTGGATCAAGAACGATGTTGGAAGAGAGCAGCTCTTTGTACTCTGTCTCAACGTGCAATGATCAGGTGGGTGCCCCACGTAAACTAGACCACAGAAGAGGGTCCATATCGAGCCGTCCAATTAATCATGACAAGGGAGTTGGTCCGCTTTGAGTAGAATGAAGAAACGAATCGGGCCTCATATTAAGGAGATTCGGCTAACTGGAATAAGAAATTGCTGGGACGCACCACGACTTCCATGCGGAAGCAAATGCAAGGCATGTTCCATGGAAGAAGCGAGAGATGAAAATCAGTGACATGGTCTGGAACCAAGTTGGCCATTTTTTCACGCTCTTGTAAAAGGGTTTATGAGGCCTCTACAACACGCTAAGAATTCGAACGCATCAAAGAGGGAACGATATAAGAGTCAGCAAGAAGAAGAAATCACGTTGGTGGCCAAAGCTGACACATCACGGCGGGATGAAGCTGCCGAACAGAGCAGGGGAGAAGCTAAAGTTGTACGGTAAAGACCACAGATGAGGACGATGAAAAGGAGAGGAAAAATGAAATCGAAATCGAAATCTGGGAAATGAGTAACTGTGTCTCCGGCTTCATATATGCCGGTTCCTGTTTTTATCTATTTATTTTCCTTTAAAAAAAAATCGATTCTATGCCTTTTTTGTCCGAAACTGTTCTTGAAGGAGAAAGGGGGGTGTCCGACGGTGATGCACTCAATTTCGATGATTTAGACGTGCGATTTCTTGGAACTTTTTATACATCTTGTCGTGTGAAGCTGCTAAGCAGCATTAATTCATTTACCTAGTTAGAAATTACCAATTATTTCGGAAATAAATAGACAGAAGAGACCAAATGACCATTTTTGATCATGCTAGGCCATTTAATAAACCTTGAGGATGTTTGGAGGATTGGTGAAGCTTAAGTTGCCTGGTTAAAGGCCACAGATGAAAGCTCCGAAAATGTCTAAATGGCTAATGATAATTAACAACTTGTGCCTTTGATGCTTCGCCCATTTGATAAGCTCTCCTTTAATTCACTTCTTCTAATTTTCTTTATTTTATTTTATTTTGTTAAGATGTATGGGAGATCAATCTTCTTATTAAAATGTAAGGCCTTTAGTAATTTAATTTAAGGTCTGTGATAACGACGTGGCCACTCAAACCTTCAAACGAACAGCGTATCATTAATCAAGCTGGGCCGGAATGTGAATTCCCAAGTGCCATTCAAAGTGATTGGATGAACGCTGAGGTCGTCCTCTTTGGATCTGCAATGAAAAGTGAGCATTACCTCTCCTGGCAAACTGTTAATGATTTGGACATGAACTCTGTTGAATAGAAAAATACTTAGAATGAGCAGGAGTAGCACAAAGAGTTTAATCGACGTTCCCTTATCTCTGATTTTTTGTCTTCTTTTTAGGAATGAGCTTACAAGCATAGTGCAATGCAACTATCTTATGTATAGAAGAACGAGTATGATTCAAAGTGGCGACTATGAGTAAATGGGTGAACTTTAAGTGTAGAGATTGCTAATGGAAATTTGGTAGGTAGATTAGTTGACTTAGGCCTTAAAATGGCGAAATTTCATGCGTGACAACAACTGCATTCAAGTGCTGATTGTGTCCGTCACCTAAATTCTTGAGGGATTATTTAGTCTAACTAATCTCGAGACTTAGACATAAAGGGAGAGAATATGGGATTGGAGACTTGATTACATTCACCAGTATAGAGATTATGTATGATAAGTACCCAAGGTTTTACTACTTCCACCTAAATTTTCTTGTTCTCATTTGTTCGTAATATATTTCATGTGGATAAAAGTAGGCTCAATGTCTATGGAGACTTGATTACGTTAGATTTCTCTAACACCATTTCGGTACTTTTTTTCTTTTATTTGAAAAAAATGATTTGCAGGCAATTTGTGTTAATTTTAATTTACTCCCTAATATGCAATGTGATCATGCGAGTGCGCAACCATTATCTATAACTCAATAAAGCAAAGCAATAAATAAATTGCAAGGAAAAGGAGGAAGTTACTTACCTTGAAGTTACGAAAGCATCTGCTTAGCTTAAAAATTACATCAATGATACTAGATATAATTTCTAATTAATACGCACTCATTCAAATATTGTTTAAGGTTTTCACTTATTTAATGAAGCCTAAAACTACATGCAATGCATGTAATGACGTACGAAAATGTCTAACTATAATAGCATGCAATGTGCAACCTAATATGCAAACTATATGTCACGCGACAATAACTTAATCTAATGCTAGAAAATATTTAACACAACTATCTTAGTACGTCACGAATTCAAATGACCTAAATATGCAATGACTATATGACATATGGAAGATGACCTAATTGTACATGACATGAGCATGGCAATTTTTTATTTTTTTATTTTTTATAATCAAAATTCGAAATTAAAAATAACCTATATTTAAACATGCAAACTATCATAAAAGAAAATATTCTAACAAAAATCACATCCAATTAAACTATTTTTTTTTGTTTTCTTTTATAAGCAAAATCAATTCGAGCAGAAAGCATGGCAACAAATCAGGCAAGATATTATCATTTTCCGTCTAATTTTGGAAATAAATTAACGAATCGTATTTCGGGCATGAGATTGGATTGGCCAATTTTTTAAAAGAAATCGTGAATTGTATCTCGAGCATAAGATCAGATTGACGATTTTTCCATGCAATTGCGAATTGCATATCGAACTCAGATCGAATTGACAATTAGCACGTTAAGAAATTAAGAAATAATTCCTTATTTAAAAGGCTACTCAAGAGATATTTGGATAAACTTTTCCTCAATCAGGAATTCAATCAAACATGCAATACTTCAAACGAGGAAAATGAGGAAACAAAATATTTAAGAATTAATTTATATGACAACTTTACCTACCTTGATTATCTGTTTCCTAGTTCGGACAAGTAACAAATTGCGGGAATCGCAATCAACGATGCTTCAAGGCGGATGGCGAGAGTGTGACGGGAATGGCGACGTGAGAGCGATTCACGCCGGGGTTGGGCTTCACTCGATGACTCTGGAAAAGGAACTTGCAGGTGCGGCTTTGGTCTTCGCTGAAGGATCTCCCGAGGGCTGGACCGGAGCGAGCGAAGCAAAGCAAGGACTGGAGCCTGCTTAATTACTTATTTTGCTGCGAGGCTTGCTGGACTGGGCTGAATTGCAGCGGCCCGGAATGATCCGAATTGTTGAATCGCCGCCAAGAAGTTGCTGGGAGTATCGTCGAAGCGTGGACAGAAGGAGATGAGCATGTTGGGGTGCTGTGGACACATCACTCGTGTCTCCGAAACGAACACAGCGAAGTCTCTTTCACGTACTCTTTTTGTGTGTTGTGCTGACTTTGATAAAACAGAGGGTGAGGAGTGGAGCCGTGTGTCTATAGAGGGTGAGAAAGTGGAGTGGGTGATGGACTGTGGAAGTGGTCTCCTCTCTCCTTTTCAACTTCTGCTCCCTCTTTCTTTTCGCTGTAGCCGTCCCTCTTCTCTCTTGTCACTTTTCTCTCGGTTTTTTTCCACCAATGGCTCTCTTTCTTCTGTATTTTTTTTTTGTCTCCCCTTCATTGTGTGGCCCCTTTTTTATAGGTGAGAGTACTATGTTATTTAAGAAAAAAAATAATAAATTTTCACGTTGCCTATTTAGCTCTTGCATCCCACGCGCAATGTTTTTTCAATATTTCATTCGACACTGAATATTAAAAGAATGATACGAATATTCTTAGGAACATTCTCATATTTTCGAGAATATTCTCATATTTCTTTCACCGTGAACTTAGTCCAACTTGTTAAATTAACGCTTAAAACCATCAATTGAAGCATGTCTGCCACATGTCCAATGCAAATGCAATAATAAATGCTCCTAAAACTATATGATATGCAATTTAATCCTAATAGTTTTTGTTTAAAGGTTAAAATTAATCCCTAAACCTTTGTGCATTAAATTACGAATGATCAATCAAAATTTAAGTATCAACAGCTTTGTTTTGTGCACTCACTGGCTTGAGGTTGAATTCTATACAAACTTCTTCAGCTGGTTTGAGCCAAGTCAAATTATGGGAACTTTTGGATTATACGCACTTCAAATTGGGTACTCTACCGGTTAGGTACTTAATTTGGGTCTTCTTTTGGTTCCTGGAAGGATTAAAGATAGTGATTGCGGAGAGCTTTCCGATCAGATTCTTCAGCAATTTCGGCATTCAACTGCACTCATTCTAAAGTTTTACCGTTCAAGAATAACATGGAAAGTGAACAAAATGATAAATAATCGGCATGATAAGCTCATCCTTACGGTAAATTTTCCTTTGAACTCGCCCTCATTCTTTGTTTATATTTGAATCTCCCTTATCCCACTAGTTTTAGATTGATTTCCTAAATTATTTCTGACAGTCAATAATCCTCTATGTACAGTCCACATCCTTAACTTTTTTTAACTTCTTTCAATTCGTTCACCAGTATAGAGATTATGTATGATAAGTACCCCTGGTTTTACTACTTTCATCTCTTCCTAAATTTTCTCGTTCTCATTTCTTCTCAATATATTTCCTGTGGATAAAAGCAGGCTCAATATCTAGGCAAGCAAAGAAAGGGCAAGAATCCATCTAAGGCAAGACCTTATCTTTTGATAAAGCTAATTCTAGGCGGTCTCTCTCACTTCCTTTGAGCAAGAAGATAGGAGATGTGATGGCGTGTGCTGACTGAACAGGTCTTGTTCAATCTAGTATGCTAATTAAGAAGAGACGGTTAATGAGACTCCTTTATTTTGGCCTCTCTTGAATTCCATGATAGACTTATTCATCATCGAGCATGATAACTCGATTAACAAGCATAGAAACACAAGCAATAGATCCCATTACAAAATGATCTGGGATGCTTATCACCATATTATTTGTCACAAAAGGCTTGACATGGACCGTCCTTGCAACCACCCGGTGCTGTCCCATACTTCACACATTCCCGATCAGCCTCCACTTCATAATTGCCTGTCATCAAGACACAAAATTTCAAACGATTGACCCAGTAAAGAAAACGTGATCTTGTTATAATTTCCTTAACCACGTTTCATCCTTCTTTGAGAAGGAAGCGGAGATGGTGAAAATGGGGGGAAAAAAGAAGATTACTCATAGTGAAGAGGAGAAAAAGCAGAAGCATCCTGGCCACGCAGAGAATCTTCATCTTCATGTCTCCAAATATTTCAGAAGCCCCCTCAAGTATATTGATCAGTTCCCCTGATTCTATATGCTTTCCTTGGAGGCGAGTGGGTATCCTTGTGCTCCTATTTATAGGGCGACTGGCCATACCAACCTTCATTTCTTTCTGAAGGAGAATAATTTAAATCTCTACGGACACGGTGGCACAAACGCTGGGGCAATCAAATCTCTGCATTCCAAAAAAGAGAACCTACTTCACGATCCCGTGATTTTGTTACATTCATATTTTGGAAATGGGTGGTTGGCGGGTTCTGTTTTTTTGTGCACATGCTTTTCGTTCCTTGCTTTGGAAATGATCAAAGACTGGGAAAATTAGTCGTAGGTCTAACCATCTTTGGGATCCATTAGCTTCTTGTATCGAATATCACAAATTTTGGTCAAATATTTCCTATGCCTCGAGCAAATTATTCTATTCATTTTCATACTTCCTATTGCCTCTGTTTATTTTCACATATGTTAGTATTTGAGTATCTCCCTTTTCTGTTGAAGAAAACAAGAGATGTATACTTAAGAGTTTGATCGATGTTCTCATATTTCTGACTTTTTGTCTTCTTTCGAGTATGGATTTTCATTTACAGTGAAACAATTTATTTAAAGAGGAACGAGTATGATTCAACGTGGAGACTATGAGTAAATTGGATAAACTTCAAGGGAAGAGATTGCTAGGGGAATGAAGGTAGGGAAAGTTGCTTGGAATTTCAAATTCTGTGAAAAGATGAAGATCTGGATTTAAATTGACAATGCATGACACGTATATGTAAAGGTGCATTCCACGAGAAAATACCTTCCTGATGGCTTCTTGGTGATGAACCAGGTTTTAATCAATTCTTTTGATGAAAAATTTGAGGTGCAAAGTGCATTTGAATTTCGAGAGATAGGTTTCCTTTTGGAAAGACGTCTTCCTGTATATGTGTAGACAATCCCCCTGATTTTATGCCAGGTGATCGCACTCGATCTTCGTCAAAGGCTATCTCTTCGTGAAATACTCAAATACTGAATGGATATCAAGGATATTCTGATTACTGAAAATCGAGAAGAGCAGGGGCAGCATAAGAAGTGAACCCACTTCACATCTCATTATTCCAAGTTTTGATTCTCTTGTATCGTCATACAAATTGTCCCTCCTCCCTCCTCCCTCATCCAATGACGGGCACACAAGAGACATTGCCATCTCCATCAAGGACAGCATAAACCCGGATGCAACAATCGTTGAGAATCCACTTTGATCCAGGTTCTAGAATCACAGCCAGGACATGTATTTCTGCACTGTATTAAACGAAGGCATATAAACGATTCCAATAGTCCGACCAAAAAAATAAACGATTTCCAATTCAATATCGTGCTCTAAACAGGGTTCAGACCTTTTTGAAAGATTTTGTTCGTCCTAGTATTCTAAAACTATCTAACCACTTCCATCTCATTTTTAATTTTCTAATTCTCATTTCTGCTCAATATTTTTCACGGGGATAAACCTATCCGATATCCAGGCAAGCAAAGAAAGGGGCAAAGGATCATCTCTGCAAGACCGAATCTTTCGATAAGGTTAGTTCTAGGTGGTCGTAATCGCTTCCTTTGAGCAAGAAGATAGGAGTTGCTTTGGCTCCAGGAGTTGTTTAAATAGACCAATCCGTAATGGTCTTATTCCTTATCGAGCATGATAGTTCTGTTAACTCGAACATGTAATATCTTACCCATTTTCTCCTGGCTTCAATAACTGACTTAGTATAAATTTTGTTAGTGATATCTAAGTTCATTTGCTTTTCTTTTTTTTTGGTAACCTTAGGAACCCCACACCCCGCCGACAGCCAGGGGAGTAAACTCATGGGGCAACACGTGTGACCACCACACGCATGCCATTAGGATAAGTCACCCTGCAGCGAAGTGGGGCTTCGAACTCCCGACCTTTGCGAGAGGAGGAGAGTTCTATCCAGCAGCGCTTCCCAGGTGGGTGGCACATTTGTTTATTTATTATAAGCATGAAACGCTTCATTATGATATTGCAACGCACAGCACCAACAAAGAGATAAGATCCACCCTCGCGCTAAAAAGAAAACAATGGATGGTATCACATAGCAAATATTGATTTTCCTAATATGTAAAATAACTAGATGCTAGTTTCAATGTCAGCGCAAACCCGGTAGATAATATGGGACAAAAAAAACCCTTAAGAGATGTCCCTTTTGACTTGAAGGGAGAGTTTATTGGATTTGGAAAGGAGGCTTGATTCTCTGGCACAGGGCCAAAGGCTTTCTACGAATTTAACAAGGGTAGAAACACAAGCAATAATTCCCGCTGCAAAACCCCCTGGGATGCTTATTGCCGTAGTATTTGTCACAAAAGGCTTGACATGGACCGGGTTTGCACCCGCCGGGGGCTGTCCCTGGTAGAGCGCATTCACGACTGGTACCAGCCTCCACTTCATAATTGCCTGTCATCAAGACGCCAAACTTCAAAAGATCGAACCCGTGAAGAAAAAACAATAATCTTGTTATAAATTCCTTAATCAACAGGTATCATCCTTGTTTGAGAAGATCAAAGATGTTGAAAATGGGAAGGGGGAGGGGAGAGAAAATATTACACATGGTGAAGAGTAGAAAAACTAAAAGCACTGTGGCCACGCAGGGTGTCTTCATGTTCATGTCTCAGAAGCCTCTTGAGTATATTGGTAAGTTGTTCTTATTCTCAATTGTGTGTTAAGTATGGGCTCTTATATATAGGGGCGACTCTGGCCAATGGCCATTCCAACTTTCAATTCCTTCTTAAGTAATATAAATCTCCATAGATGTGATGGTATAAATACTTCTCTAGATTCCCAAAAATCTGATAGGGTAAGTAGACATACCTGATTTGTTATCACATATTAAAGTCTGAATCAACAAAATTTAAACCACAAAATGACATAAATCTAATTTCCATATGTCACCAAATTCAATCATTTTAAAACGAACTCCCGTTCTAAATCCTTATAAAAAATTTTATTTGGATTGTTCCTTTCCTATATACTGTTGGATATTTCATTAAGTTTTGAAATATTGAAAACTATTAATTTTATAATTTTTTTACAATCATACAATTTTTAATGGTTTTTGTCTACCATTAGTATAAAACGGTTTTGTAACAGTCTTAATCACTATAAATTTGTAACCGATTTGTAAAAATTTTCAATTAAATGAAAGAATTGATGATAGGAAACGTCTATCTTTCGTTTACCTAAAAATTGTTATTCCAAACATAACTTAAAGTGATTTGTGTGTGTATTTGAAACAATATTTTTCTTATTTCCTATGTATACATACATATGCTTCCTTCTTCATTGGGCCATACATATAATGTTGTTTCTATTCCTTTTAATATTCAATGTGGAGTATAGAAAAATATATGTTGTATCTAGAGAAGATAGCTACTAGAATCAGTCTTACGCATCAAGTTTTATATTTCAAGAGACAGAATTATTCTTAAGGGCAATGCTTTCACACCTTAGGCAATTAATCATATTTTTCCATCATTTTCAATAGATTTCCAAAATTTCTTATTTTTGCATATTATCTAACATTTTTCCAACATACACCAAACGAGGCCTAAAGATTTTCACTTAGCTTTTTCTTTTCTTTATCCATTCAGCGATGCCCCTTTTAATTTGTGGAATGGTGATCATGCTTAACCTATTGACATTAAATTCGAGAGCTTTGTCTTCTTCACATTCACTCGACAAAATACTTTGGGCATGACTTGTTTCACTTCATGGGTAAGCTTGTACTTTTATGTTAAAAAGTGCAAACAAACAATTAAAACTATTATGTGAAGAGCAATGCCATATGACTATAACATCATTATAAACACTCAATGTGGTTTTACATAAACACGATTAATCCAAAACTTGAGACTTGACTATGATACCATAAGCGAAATTCTGTGAAACATCCAACTATTATAAAAATTTATGATATTAAATGAATGTGTTGTTTAATATTAAAATATTGTAACACTCTTCCTAACATGTAAGCTGAACTTATCATCAAATGCAATCATTTTTAAACTAACTTCCATTACAATTCATTTCAGTTCAATTATATTGTATTTCAATTGTTCCATTCCAATTTACCGAACCAGGCCTCAAGATTTTCAATAAGCTTATTATTTTCTTTATCTATCCAACGATGTCCCTTACAATTTAGCGATGGTCATGCTTAACGTATCTACACTAAATTCAGGAGCATTGTCTTCTTCACATTCACTTGACAACATACTTTGGGCATGACTCATCTCACTCGACAGTATGCTTTAAAAATATTCAAACAAACAAATTAAATTATTAGATGAATGGGGGTTGTGTGCAGACTCTTCTTTGCCGAGTGATTCCCAGTTACAGCAAACTAAAGAGGCAAAGCCCCACATGCAACCAAAGTACAAGCACACTTCACAGCCGCTTATCACCTCAAGTTGATTTGTTTGCATGATTGTCATCACATGTCGATCTCCAGCCTATTTTTCTAGTGCATGAAGGAAAGGAATCGTGGACGGTTTCACTATTGACGTTGGAAAATCGATGATGATCGAGCCCCACATGTCCAGGCATCTTATCATTTCTGTCTCTGCATCCATGGTTTGTTTGGTTTAGAATTTTCTCCTTTAGCTGCTAGAACATTAGAGAATCGAGAAAAGTACGAGTTGGAGAAGCCTCGTGTAAAGAGATGATACAGCGTCAACTTGCCATTCAAATGACATCATCTCTCCAAGTAACGTTCAATCAAAATAGCTGAGGAAAAAAGAAAAACTCTCTTCATTGGACCAAAGGGTCGTGTCTCATGAATCTCTCTTCTTGGTAAAGTTGCCTTTCACTGAATTTGGAGATGGACTCGTTCTCATTGAAAAGCTCAACCGTACCATGTGTGCGCATGTGATTGGTCTTTTAGACACGACGGAGACCCTTCTGAAAGCCACCTCGAGATGGATACATCGAACCCCACTGAGCCAATCAAATCTGGTGCTGAAGATAAAATCTCCATCCGTCTTTGATTTGCACGGCAAATCCATCAGTTCATCCATCAATGTCTGCAGATCCAATGTCTTGGACTCTCGGTTGAAGTGAACATACGCTCGTTGACATAGTAATTGTTATTGGGATTGGCTTTCATTCATCTCACCAGTCAATCCATCTCATGTAAAGACATACTAATTCCCCATCGATTGCAGTAATCGTTGTTATTGTAATTGTATTGTTTTGCTATTGTTATGGTCGTTAGCATTTTGACGATGTATCCCATATTATCATGTTAGTTAATCTGTCTTTGTTTTGGTTTGTGTATTCATTGATCAATCAGGAGGGCAATGACAAAGTTTTGGAGATAGACCAAAAGCATAATGAGACACGCAAGCTAGTATATGAAGAGCGCAAAGAGATTATCCAGTCGATCCCGGATTTCTGGCTTACTGCTGTCAGTAATTTGACTCTCTTCTCTTTAGTCTTTGATTGGACAGACTTTGGCTGCTACTATAACGATCTTTATTACTCTAATCGAGCTGTTTGTTCATTTGTGTAGTTCCTCAGTCATCCTATGCTTGGTGAACGTTTGACAGAGAAGGATCGAAAGGTTTATCTTCTATTCTTTGGTTCGGTAATTACTACCTTTTCCTCTAACATCAAATGTGTGACTTACACGGTTGGTCTCTACTTGGAGAGCTAGACGGGTACACATGACCTCCTTTTGAGGCCTCCAGTAGAATTCGCTTGCTTAACAGCAAGTGGAAGTGGCGTTCTTCGAAAGTTGTGATCGGAAATTGTCCCTTTTGATTATTAACTAACATGATAATATGGGACAAAAAAAAAAAACCCTAGAGAGATGTCCCTTTTGATTTGAAGGGAGAGTTTATTGGATTTGGAAAAGGAGGCTTGCTTTCTCTGGCACAGGGCCAAAGGCTTCTAGGGATTTAACAACGATAGAAACACAAACAATTATTCCCGCTGCAAAACCCTGTGGGATGCTTATTGCCGCAGTATTTGTTACAAAAGGCTTGACACGGACCAGCCTTGCACCCGCCGGGTGCTGTCCCATATAGCACGCATGTACGACCAGGATCAGCTTCCACTTCATAATTGCCTGTCATCAAGACACCAAACTTCAAACGATCGAACCCCTGAAGAAAAAACGATAATCTTGTTATAAATTCATTAATCAACAGGTATCATCCTTATTTGAGAAGTAAGATCGAAGATGGTGAAAACATGGGAGAAAAGAGAAATGATTACACATGCTGAAGAGTACACCTGTCAAAATGGGTAGGGCTTTCTTTCAGTTTTTAAAGTTTAAATCCATTATAGGTGATTGAAAAAGAAAGCTTGACCCATTTATGATCCATTTAATATTTAAATGGGTCATAAATGGGTTATGCACCCATTTTGACGGGTATACCTATAATAGGTTTAAAACTAAAAAAACTAAAATACATGAGTTGTTAATGGATCAAACTTTAAACCTACTTAGAATCCAACAACTCCTCAGTCCTCAGAGATGACTCCCCTTCTCTCCGCTCTCAAATCAAAACGAATAAACTTTCCTCATCGCATGATAGCACGCCGTCTCGCTCCCATCGCTTGTACAGGAGCTCCTCCTCTCGCTCGCATGACGGCGCTATTGCACGTGGTCACCACCATCGTTGGATGGTGGCTTGATTGGCTGTCAAAACCCAGGTGAGTCTCGTTCTCCTATATGTGTGTGTGTGATTTTTAAAAATAAAAATAATTTAAAATATTTAAAATAAAAATTATTAATAATTCAGTTTTAAAAAAAACAATAGTAAAGGAATATAATCTTTAAAAAAGATTATAATAATAACTTTGCCTAAGTTTAGTTAGATAGGGAAGTGTTTTAACACTATAGATCGGATCGGGTATGGGTCAAAAATTGTGTACTATGCTTAAATGGGTCATAAACGAATTAATGGTCAATTTGGGTTGGACCATTTATAACCCGACCCAAACCCAACCCGATCCAACCGTTTAATAGGTCTACTAAAGAGGAGAAAAACTAGAAGCACTGTGGCCATGCAGGGTCTCTTCATGTTCATGTCTCCAAATATCTCGGAAGCCTCTCGAGTATATTGATCAGTTCCTTTTTCTCAATCTTGTGTTAACCATGGGCTCTCATTTATAGGGCAACTCTGGTCAATGGCTAGACCAACCTTCAATTCCTTCTTAAATGATATAAATCCCCAGACATAATGGTGTAAATACTTCTCTAAATTCACAAAAATCCGATAGGGTAAGTAGACTTACCTGACTTGCTATCACATATTAAAGTCTGAATCAACAAAATTTAAACCACAAAAAGGCATAAATCTAATTTCCTTATGTCACCCAAATTCAATCATTTTAACATGAATTCCCATTCTAAATCCTTACAAATTTTTTTATTAGATTGCTTCTTTCCTATATACTATTGGATATTTCAATAAGTTTTGAAATATTGAAAACTATTAATTTTGTGATGGTTTTTGTACAATCATACAGTTTTTAACTATTTTTGTGTGCCATTAATATAAAACCGTTTTGTAATGGTCTTAAAATCACTATTAATTTGTAACCGATTTGTAAAATTTTTCAATTAAATGTGAGAATTGATGATGGAAAACGTCTATCTTTTATGTACCTACAAATTGTTATTCCAAACATAACTAAAAGCAATATATATATATATATATATATATATATATATATATATATATATATATATATATATATATATGTTTCCTTCTTCATTGGGTCATACATATAATGTTGTTCCTATTCTTTTTAATATTTAGTGCAGAGGATAGAATAATGTATGTTGTATCATGGGAAGATAGGTGCTAGAATTAGCCTTACACACCGAGTTTATATTCACAAAAGGCAGAATTATTTTTAAGGGCCATATTTTTCCATCATTTTCAATGGATTTTCAACAATTCTTATTTTTCATATTATCTAATATTTTTCCAACATATACCAAACGAGGCCTAAAGATTTTCACTTTTTTCTTTATTTGTTCAGCGATGCCCCTAATTATTTTTAGAATGATAATCATGCTTAACCTATTTACATTAAATTCGAAAGCTTTGTCTTCTTCACATTTACTCGACAAAATATTTTGGGCATGACTTGTTTCACTTCATGGGTATGCTTGTACGCTTATGTTAAAAAGTGCAAACAAACAATTTAAACTATTATGTGAAGAGAGATGCCATATGAGTAGAACATCATTATAAACACTCAATGTGGTTTTACATAAACATGATTAATCCAAAACTTGAGATTTGACTATGATACCATAAGTGAAATTCTGTGAAACTACATCCAACTATTATAAAAATTTATGCTATTAAATGAATGTGTGGTTTAATATTAAAATATTGTAACACTCTTCCTCACCTGTAAGCTGAACTTATCATCAAATGCAATCATTTTTAAACTAACTTCCATTATGAATCCTTACAATTCATTTCAGTTCAATTATTTTTTGTTTCAATTGCTCCATTCTAATATACCGAACCAGGCCTCAAGATTTTCAATAAGCTTACCATTCACTTTATCTGTTCAGCAATTTCCGTTACAATTTAACAATAGTCATGCTTAACGTATCAACACTAAATTCAGGAGCATTGTCTTCACGTTCACTTGACAACATACTTTGGGCATGACTCCTTTTACTCGATGAGTATGCTCTAAAAAATTCAAAATAACAAATTAAACTATTAGGTGAAGAGGGATGTCATATGAGTATAAGACCATCATAAACTCTCAATGCGCTTTATAAAAACACAATTAAATAATAAAAAATTCAAACTTGACTAAGACCATAAATGTTGGAACAACCCAATAAAAAAACCTCTAATCGTCAGGTTAGCAGGAGGAAGATCATACATGAGTATAAAGTCATTATGGATTATATAAACAAGTGATGATTTGAGATATTTTACCGTCCGATAAAATGCAAAGACTGTCTCTCCTTGGTCTACCTAGTATCATCTGCGGCTATGTAGTAGGCCCGAGGGTGTTACAGTCATGTGGTAAAATGTTTTGTCAGAAAGATATTCATGAGACAATAGGTATACATTTACGTAAAAGCGAAACCTTAAGCTTCACACTGCTTTTCTATAGGTAAAGCATAAGGAAAGCAATGGCCCTGTAGCTCTTCAAAGCCTTGTCTAAGAAGCTCTATCATCCTATTAGTCTCACCCCACTGAGGAACTAGATTAATCGGCGGTCTTTGAAAGCTTTCTCTATCACCCTCTGGTCACAATAGCTCACATTTTCTTCAGCAAAAAGCTCACTGAAGCAACTAGATCGCTGCGCAAAAGCAATCCCACATACGTGCTGGAGCTTCCCCAGTTTTCATTTGCAAATGGGTTGGTGGCAAGTTGAACGAGCAGGACTAAGATGAGCTAGAGACTTGCCCTTCTCTTTTGCCTTAGTTCATCGATTATTAACGCCAAAAACCAGTGTTTTCGACGTGCCAATTGGGGTTGGTGTGCTGACTCTTCTTTGCCGAGTGATTCCCAGTTACAGCAAACTAAAGAGGCAAAGCCCCACATGCAACCAAAGTACAAGCACACTTCACAGCCGCTTATCACCTCAAGTCGATTTGTTTGCATGTGTGAAATGTTGAGATGTGTCTAGGACTGGTTATAGAGGCGAGACTTTTAATCCATAAGACTGATTAGCTTTTTTGTGCTACTTATGCATTGTGACAGGCTGCCATTTGTCGGGCAACAGCATTAACATCGCTCTACGCTAGTAGCTAAACGTTGCCCTTATCAAATGTGAGTTTCGCACCTCCCTTAAATCCTGGTGGAATTTGGGGCTATGATATTTTGGGTGGCTTCATGAGAGGAACCCGCTTTATTTTGAGCAATTTTTCCTTGGACTTTGAAAAAACCAATTTGCCATATCCTGTAGGTTCTCTTGTATCTTCCTTAAACAATTGGTTTCTTTTAAATTAGAAGCTTGTTTGAAACTGATGGAGAGTATAATTGGGTCGAAAATGAACTGCATGTGGCTAACATCATCCCTAGGCAAATAATATCATGCGGATCTTATGCGTGATCCATTAACACTTAGGAATACTTCATGTTCTACTATGGATGGAGACTAATCGTGATATTTTCCCTCTTATGGTTATGGATGGCTAAACTTGATGTGATCTAATTTTGTGACTGTGTTTGTACATGCAAAAACACCATCTTCTATTAATTATTATTTTAGTTTAGGGAATGAGGAAGCTTAGAAGAGAGTGGGAGTGAGAGCTAGTACTCTGTTTTTCGGATTAGTGATGGAACGAGAGATTGGTTCCCGGCATGAAAGTAGGGTCCCGTGCCCTATCAGTCAAAGATAAGAGCATCCACAAAACCATATCCTGGCAAGCAAACTTCATTTCATTTGCCAAAAGTCGATGTGTGCTGTGGGTTTGAAAAACTAAAACGGCTTAGCAAGTTAAACCCAAAAGAGGAAAGGAAGGTAGGGTTTTTCTCACATCATATGATATAATATAATATATATACATATATATATGTATATATATTTTCCTAACCCCTATATAACACGACAATCCGTGCAAGTACAAGACCTCCAGGTTTTAGGCTACGGTGCAGATGAGACTAGAGAGGAGAGAGCGAACAGTTTGGTACACCCAGTTGACCCCTGAACTGTACCCGATCATCACATATTTAACTATAAAAGACTATATAATATTATATTAGCGTTGGTAAACTGTTATAATGCAGTGCAGATGCTCTGTGTACTCTTTATTTTTGTTGCTTGTTTGTATTGCTATATTATATTGGATGGGTTATATAAATCAGTGATAGCGACGGGTCCATGGAGAGAATGGAGAGCACAGTATGTTGAACGTTAGACAAAAGCAAGCGACTTCAAACAGATCAACAGTATATCAATAGAGTGAAATAGGTACTGGATTTGATCTCTGATCGATGGAATTTTTTGTTTTTCCCTTTAGAAAAATGGGGCCCATCTACTGTTTCTGTGTTTCTAGCGCAAAAAAAAAAGAAAAAGACAGAAAGTCCACATCTACGTGCATCTCAAGTCACCCTTTTAACTCTCTCTCTCTCTCTCTCTCTCTCCTCTCTACTTTTCTTACTAGGCCGAGAAAATGTGTTTCATTTGTAAACAAAAGATGGTTAGCTTGGGATTATCGATAAGGCTTTTACAAGAAGGTCAGAAAAATTAATACAAATGAAGGGCTTCACTACCGTGAAAAAACAGTTGAAGCCTGTCAACACAGAAAAGGTTGGTGGTTTCCATCTTCAAGACATGAAGTTGTCAATGGAAACCGGTTTCGTTTCCCAAAAAAATGTCAGATAGTCGTCATTTAATTCACTCTCCACTCTCTCGCTCTCTCTCTCCCTATACTGTTGATGTTGGCTTTTCAAAGACCAATCTCTGTACTAAATCACAGTACACACAGTGTGACTTGAGAGAGAGAGAGAGAGAGAGAGAGAGAGAGAGGTACCCATCAATGGCATAAATGATGGAGCTTTTCCAAGAACAGTTACTGGTATTTCGAAGGCATTGAAAAGTTCCATAATTACATTGCTAAACAAATAAGGCGCAGGAGTCTCCGTGTGTGTACATGTGGGACTCTGTTTCGATGAGTCATGCATGAATGGGGATGATATATCTTGTTAGCCCGAGGGCGAAAGGGCAAAGTCCTATCGTGTCTTTCTATTCTCGTTAGCTGTTGACACCCATCTACATAATGTAAAACCAGCTGCGATGGCCTTAATTATATAAAAAAAGAAAAGAAAAAGAAATGGTCAATAAATGGCAAAAGATTCACTGAATAAAATTATGAAACCAAGAAAAATATCTAGAATGGCCATTGCCCTTTCAAGAGAAGGAGCTCTCCACTTTCAAATTGCACAAGCTGCGTTGACGGAGTTAACAGAATCAGAGAAGAAGAGCTTAATTCAGCTCGACCCTCGGGCTCAGGAAGTACAGTCAGATTCATAGGACTGTCATGTATGTCATCAGGAGGGGTTGCTCACAGATCTTCATTCATCCTGCTGATTTTGAGAGAGAGAGAGAGAGACCGAGATTGTTTTCACTTTTCCACTTAGGTTAAACATATCGAATTGATTTAAGAAAAGCTCGAAGCAAGCTTAAAATGGCCAGGGGAGTGTAGCGCATGGTTCTGTTTTAATTAGGGAAGAAAAGGGGGAGGATTAATCACTTAATTCTATTTCAAAATCTTCAGAATGTAAAACCAAATTAACTTACGTTGACACTGATCCCAAATTAGAAATAGCACAATATATGGGCCAAACAAGGCTTATGTAGGTTAAGATAGCTAGGACATTTTTACTCTTTTACTTCTCAATAGGTTCTGTAGAGTAGCTGGTATGGAGTCTGTCTGGAAGTTACATTTCGAAAGACGGAAGATAATATTATTCATTTTGAGCTTCGCAGGACGGATTATCTTACGTTTGTACCGTTCCTTAACTAATCAACTCCTAGCTACAAACAACGGGGGACAAACCAAAAGCGACAATTTTTAAGGAGCATAATTATGGTGTGTTTATAGGTGCAATTCACATATACACTCCAACAGAAAAATTAGAAAAGCCGAGGTGAAGGTGCTTGGCGGTGCCCTGCATGTGTCCTACCGAAAGAGGCATCTATTTAAGAGCATTTTTACCCCCCAAATGTTATCTCGTGTTCTTCATGCACCAACGTGCTTAATTCTTACTAACTAAAGATATTCGATACGTGAGGATTATGGGCTACTTTAAGCCCTATAGAATTTTTTTCGTAATTTAACTCTATCAAGATGTATAAAAACCTGCAAGAGGAACATTTTCTCAGAACATGTAAATGCAAGGAACAAAAATGTAGATAAGACAAGTCCTCACTAAAGCACAATTCGGCAGTTCAAACGTCGGGAGGTTGCACCCATATATCCAGAGCTAAAACGGAGCCTTTCCAGCAAAGGGAGATGAGAAATTATTTCATTTGGCCAAACATGAAAAGTAATCAACTAATGAATATGAACCTTAACATGTAGGCCAAAAAACGAAAAATCAAACTTAATTAACTTAAACTATATATATCTTGGACTTGTAGTGGAACTAGTCCACCCTTTTTTGGTTGATAATCAACGAATAACTCACGCATAAGAAAATTAACATAATTAAACTATACCCACATGAAATCTCTCCCCAAGCAGATCCAGCCGCTTCATCTAGAGAGAAAGAGAGATGGGGCTGTTTCGACCTCTATCCATGAGAACTCGCAAGAAAAGCTGACAATGCAAACCGAAAAACCTGACAAGAGAACTCACCACCATCATCATCACTACCTGGTTCACCATGAGTTTTTGAGGGGAATGAAGCCTGGTCCGAAGCCTTACATACTCTTTGCTTTTCCCTTTCCCTTTGGTTATCATGTATGAAAGCCTCGAGCCAGCCAACATTCCCCACAAAAGCCAATTCAATTCTTCTCTGTGAAACCCTAACAAGCCACGGCCCTCATGTTCATGGTGTGGAGAGAGAGAGAGAGAGAGAGAGAGAGAGAGAGAACACGCAATGACCATGAGACGCAAATGGGTGTGTGGAGGGGAGTTCTTTATAAAGACAAGTTGCTGAATTAGGTTATGAGAAAAAGGCAATTTGTTAAAGGCTAAGATAAACCCTAAAACCCTAACCCATCCCCACCGTAAACCTGAAAGCCTTCACCTTCTCGTCTTTCATTTCCTAGGCGATGCGGTCAGTCAGTCAGTCACACCCCATTATTATTCAATTTTTACTCGTCTTCTCCTCTTTTTGCCCAAGAAATACCTATTGCTGCCGGTCAACAACCCAACCTGTTACCTGCTACCACCAGTCGCGGTTGCGTATAATGTATGCTTTCATTACCTTCACCCGGTCAAGGGCCCTCTCCCTCCACGCACGACAAGACAAATTTAGCATTCTCCTTTTCGAAAAAAAATCTTTTGGTTTTTTTGCACTTGACACAAGACAAGACCTCCTCTTCAATGCGATTCTTTCATCATTACCTTATTATTTTTAGCCCTTGCCAGTCCCTACTTTCTAACTCCCCGTACGGTCCCATACCCGCGCACGGTCCCCCACTTGAGCTTTAATTTCACCAAATTATTTATAGACGTTTATATATTTTTTCTCCTCTTCTTCCTTTTGCTCCCAATCTAGACCGAATAGATATTCTGATCGAGTAATCGCCATGAAAATGACGACATGTGCATCCTCTGGCTGCTCGTTTATTATCGCCACGCCTCTTGGTAGAGTTAATTTCTTGACAGACATTCCGATGACAAATTGCAGGTACGTTTTTTTCTTTTGCTTTTTTAAATAGAGAATTCCTCTTGCTCTTTCTTAGAGTAGATAGGGGAGTAGAGGTTTTTTTTGGTTGAGTATCGTCACTAAGGCTAGCCATGAATTTTTGTGTCCAGCGAAGATGGTAGATTAGATGGTCTACATGTTTAGAGACCAATCTAATGTCACCCTTTTCCTCCGAAAGAGAACAGTAATTATTTCCAAGATTGACCTATCTAGTCCAACCTATATAATCAGAAAATGGAAAAAGAAGAAGAAGAAGAAGAAAAGTACTGATCAGGCTATATTGAAGGCCTCGTTGTTGGAAATATAAGCAAAGGAAAGTGAAAGAGAATACATTCGAGGATGGGCAAATGGGAATACGGAATAAAGAGCTATACATAAACAAAAATGCGTATATTATATGACACTACCTAATAATTATGATATATATCTACAGCTATAGATTAGGAAAGAAAGAGAAAACGCGAACAACTTTAATCAGAGCCAATCAAAATGCCGAAGCTTACTAAAAAACACCTCAGGGTTGCTGTTCACCTACCGATACCACTCCCAAAAACTTATTGGTCTTTTGGAAGGGTCGATAAAGATTGACCATAAAATGAAATTTTAACACATCTTCATAAGGATAGTAATATTCCCCATCATATATATGGTTGTTTGAATGAAGAAAGTAAAACATTTCAAGATTTATGATATATTGTTACATCTAGTGCTGAAAGTTGTTGACGATTGACATAATCACGCATGAGCTAGTCCAGCGTATTTCAAGACCTTGTATAATTGTTACTAAGATTGCACTGGTCTAGTAGCATGGTAGGTCCTCTCACCAACTCACTTCTTTTTCTTCTTTTTTTCTCTCTAAATGATATTGAGAAATTACTTTAAAAAAAAAATCAAATGATGGAGTGGAGTCCGGAAGATGATTTGGTTGCTGATTCTTCTAAGCATCTCTCCATCATACAAAAGCTAAGATTAACTTCCATGCAGGCCTGAGTAGCGACATTAATACAGAGAAAAGAAACATATACATATTATAGATAAGATGGAGAAATAAAGGGGATGATGCATCGAAACTTCTCAGGACACCCCCAAAAAGAAATCTCCACCGTTTATTTATGGCATTTTCCTGCGATTGGGAACAGTGGCTTCCGCGAAACACGTCATGCCAAAGACGGCGTTTAAGGCATCCCCACATCTCCTCCGTCCACGGCGCCGATCCGACGGGCGGAGGGCGCCCCCTCTTCCCTCTCCTCGGAACAGGACATGTCGGTGTCAGCGGGAGCGTAGGACCGGGAACCGAGACCAGCGGCAGAGGGGCAGGGGCAGCAGCAGCAGGAGTCCGATTAACGAGGATGGCCAGCCAGCCAGCCAGCCCGGCCACCCCAGCCAGCCGATGACGTGGACATGTCGAGGAGAGTTTTTTGGGGGGCGGGGGCGGGGGGGTCAAAACCCAACGGACGGCTCGGATTCCCGCGGGGGCTCGGGCGAGTCGTACGCCCCACCCTCTCCCGCCACGTGATCACATTAAATTGGGGGGGCGTACGAGCGGAGGGACAGGCGCACGTGCGTTTGCTGAGCTGGGGAGCTCAGGTGGGGCCCCCCACTCTTCTCCCCCTTGGGGCTTCCAGGGATTGTTGCAATTATCCCGTAATGATGGATTGGATTGGATGAAAGTGTGAGAGGGAATTTGGTTTGGTGAAAAAGGACGGAAGCGCGATAAATTGCGGATTTCTCGGGCCCTGTTTCACATTTGTCTCTCTTTTTTTCTTTTTCTTTCTTCTTTTCCCTAAAGTTGGTGAAAGTGAAACAAATCTCCTTCCTTGGCCACCACTAATACGATTAGAGGAGGGAAAAGGGTTTTTATTGGTGATTAGGGCTTGCAAATTTTATGTCATATGGTTTAATAAGATTGGTAAATTTGACCTATGTCAAAGTACTGTGATGATTGAAACAAACATATAACAATCCGACATTGTATTATTTAAATTGTTACGTTTGTCATGTCAAATGATGATATGATGTGTAATTACATTCTAGTTGTTTGGTAATTAGCATAATTATGGATTCTACATTAGACTGATCAGTGGAGTTCTTTTGAAATGTGACTTTTAGTGTTGCAATTGTGAAGGTGTTGCATTTCATGACCTTGGAAAAGTTAAGCACTTGTTTGAATGACTTTTATTGTACATATAGTCAAGCAATTTTAATCGTCTATTTCCATAAAAATTCATGTGAGTTCAATTTAAAGATGGTCGAATGATTCACGCCAGGTTAGACTTGTAATAAATAAGAACAGGGCTCCAAAACATTTTTGTGAGGATTTATTCTCTCATGGGCATTGTCCCAATAACTTCTTCAATAGACGTCCATGCAAAGCTTCCAGTCTCATCATATCAATACACCATATGGGAGACATCTATCTTGTGCAGTCTACAAGAATCAAGTCTTGTTTAGAGATCAAAGGTATCTAAACTCATTATCAGATGGTTTAAGTTAATTAAAAGAAATCTAGTGATTAATTATGTTCCCTCCATCCTTATGCAACATATAGTAAGTGAAATGAGTTAATTCATTGTTTCGATTTATATTGTTTCTGATTCAAAATCCCACCTCAAACTCAAAAATTTCAAGTCCCATCCCAATGTAGATTTCATTGAGTTTATTTCTTCTAGACAAATGCTTTAAGAAGTAGTCTCACAGGGTCACATGTATATTGAGCATATGACTTTCTATTAGGGGTGAGCATAGTTCCAGAATAGAACTTAGAATTTGAGAACTTGATCAACGAGAAATTCTAAAGTATGCAAAGTAGCCAAAAATTAGAAAACTTATTTCAACTGGTAGGTTCCAAATTCTAAGTAGGTGGAACCTAGAACTTAGAATAAGTTTTTTGTATTTTTCTTGGTCTCTGTCTTTATTCGATCCTGTGGTATTCCATAGCATTTGATAATGAGTATATAATATAAAACTATTGGTCTAAGCTTCTATTTTATGACTAAGAACTTTAATTTATTAATGTTTCATATTCTTCATGTATCTAAATATAAGTTATGATCTATGCATTGTAGAAATAAACGATGGTCATTAAAAGTAATGATTCATTGTAATCGTTCAATTAATAATACAATTGGGGTAGACCTTGGAATTGACTCTAAAACCTGTGATAGGAGGTTCCAAGTTCCAAAAAATGAGAAATTTTTTGCAACGGGTAGGTTTCAGATTCCAAATAGAACCTATACGAAACCTTGAACCACTCACCCCTACTTACTACTCTCTCCCTGTGTGCAGAGCGCGGCATTAACTGTGAAATATTATGTTTGTTCGACCTAATCGCATTGAAACACAAGGCATGTAAGACAAAAAATATACGGAATACCCATTATGGCGAGCAGTCTCGATCAGTACACTAGTAACATATTATACAACTACTTGGTTTAGGAAACTCAACCTATCTCGAGTCAACTTCGTGGATGTGCGCAATCCATATCTCTAAACAAGTCAAATAACTAGAAATCCGAAACAAAAAGAAGCGATTTTCCAAGGTGCAGTCGAAGATGTCCGGCCCTGAGAATTAGCAGTCTACCTGCAGATGCAAATTCAAGATCTTTGCCTCCAAAATGCAGTAGAACGCATCGGTAGAAGATGCACGCTTAGACGATCTAAATGTCCATAGCGCCAAAAGGCATCTACTCAATGGAATTAAATGTCCTCTCATTCCCAGGCCCACCCACATGAGACTGCATCGATGCACACTGCTGTTGAAGCTGACCAATGCATGCATGGGTCGGGGCCAGAGGAAATTGATTGAAAAGCGCGTGCAAACGGTGCTATTCAAAGCTCAAGGTCCAAGCCATCCAGCCGAGATTCAGATCCAATGCTTACCTTCTTGAGATCAGCAGAAGTCAGGAGTGGGTCAAACCTGTGGCTCGTTTGTTCTTTCTTTCTCTCTTGATTGGTTCGTAGTTCAAGGCATTGGCCCCACCATTTACTCCGATAATTTCGTGGATGCAATTCACAACATTCTCTACCCACTTGTTTTATTCACGAGGTTAAGCTTGAGGATCAGAGTTGCAATACTGGAGGTGACATTTTATTTGTCGTTCTTACGAAGTTCTTAGAACCCAGACTGAAAAAGAGCAAGTCCAGACATTTTTTCTTAGTTTTTTTCCTCCTTTCCAGGTTTATTGCTTATCTTCTTCTGTCCAGATGTTTGTCCAAGTCTGGCAGGATACGTATTTCAAGTAGCTACAAGTACATGCCATTGCCAATTTTGAATCATTATACCTTCAGTACGTGCCTCCTTAAATTGACTTTACACATGATCGAGAGTTGTAAAAGGTTTTATGACTCAACGGCACGAACTTGAGGACCACATCACGTCTGTTTTGACATATAGCACCGAGGGGAGTGTCTTATTCATGTTATGTTAGCGAAAAGAGAGAGACAGTTTGGACCCTTGATGAAATGGGGATGGGGATGGGGATGGCCTCAACCAGCTACCAACCCCATGCCAATCCGCCAAAAGTTGGAGAGTTCCAAGGCCTAATTGAAGGAAACGATTGAATACTATTGTAACGCCAGATCCTTGATTCTTCAAGAAATGAAGAAAAGAAATGGCCGTTGTGAAAAGTAATCCAGCGAAAGTACAGACATCAAAGATCTACTTCAGCTAAAGTTCAGCAAGAAATGGTCGTCTGAATTTGATTGAATCGAAATAAACAAGTACAGTTTAATATTACCATGAAACATTCAAATGCAAACTCCAGTGATAACAAAGAACCAACTTCACATGTTTTGGAGGAACTTCAAGCTTGGTTGAAATCCGTCAATTTTTCACCAGCAGGCAAGTACTAATAACAAACTTACTGTACGCACATCTCTCGCAGCGAAGCAGATTGCAATGGATGAAAAGTTATGAATTACATTCAGCTCTCCAAAAAAAAGTAAGGACGTCACAACACATTCAATTCAATAGACAAAAAAGTCATGCTACACTGAATAATGCTACTAACCTTGATTGTTTTTACCATATACAATAATTCAAACTTAAGAAGATGAACTGACCAACAAACAGGACTGAAAAAAGTAGCAACCAAACTACCTTGTTGCACTTGAGCAAAAACAGCCAATAGTACAAGGAAGATCACAAGAGTAAGAGCACATACAACAATTCTTATTTTTGATGAACTGAATGCTTTTGTAACAAGGTTTCTTCCAATTGGTACAAGGCAAGAAAATCTACCAATGAAACGTTGTTCAATATACAGCAAAAGCATGTCACAGCCCTAAGTGGTCCACCTACCCCAATTATCAAGTGATGGATAATCCAATTCACATTACATAGTAGCAGGCAATTGGACTACCAACAGATGTGATGTGATGCTCCTGAAGTACATATAAATATCCAGGTAACATGTAATTGTCCCGCTAAATTATCCCGCAGTTAGGCTGGGAAAAGAAGACTAGCCAGGATTGTGTCACTGTGTACTGTACAGGATGCCTTTACAAAGCATTCTTCTGAAACTATCAACAAATAGCAGCTATTTCAGCAAGCTAGAGTTACGTTCACCTGAAATGGGTGTGAAGCAGAACATGATGCTACCGGCGCATAGGTTGTGGCTGGCCCGAGTACGGAGTACCCGTGCTCGGCCAAGGCAAGACATTGGAAGAAAGTGGTTGAGCTCGAGATGCATTATAACTGAGGGATTATAAGGAGAAATGACAGGTTGTGGCAGTGCTTGATTACACCACTCCGCAACAGCTGCAGGATCCAGCAGGATGTTGATCAGAAACTGGCTAAGGTGCCACACCTTGCAAATTCTGGCCATTCACTGGTCCACACCATCCCCAACCAATAACTTGCCTTCTTTGTTGTTTATACAATGCCAAGGTGCCCATTCTTGGGTCGTTTGCTGTCCTTGTTGATTTTTAACATGTTTTTTCTCAGAATTTTGACTCAATCGCATCTTCTTAGTTTGATCAGGGTGATGGACAGTTGGAGAATTCGATGTTGTGGCTTCATTTTTATCTGTACTCTCTCGTGTGGACACATAAACTGAACCAAATAATAATTCTTTTAGCTCCGGTGCTGGCATCTTCCCATCCAAAAAGAAAAGGAGACCAATAATTGAACGATGGATGCAGTCATAAATTTTCTTGACTTCTTCCACTCCTACTGCCCTCGAAACATTTTCAGACCTTTCTGTGAAATCCTCGACCTATAAAAGAACTATTAAGAAACATCTATAGATAGGCACACCTACAAATGTCAATTTAATAAGTTCAAGAAAGTTGGAATACACTTATCGAGCCACAACGAGAATCCCATGTTTTTGAGGTCCATGACCCTTCATACACGCTGGCACAAAGACCTTTCTGCCAAAGTTTCTCCACTGATGCTAGCTGCAACAGAAAATAGGGTTGAAGTCCAGATTTGTTTCCCCAACTTGTACATTTTTTCAACCTCCTTCTCTACTTTCTGTGGAATCAAGTCATTTAATCGTGTGCCTTTACTAACACCTCAAAATGTTAAGGTGACATTACGAATGTCCCAAATTTTGACATGTGACACACATGTGCTGCCTAGTTGAACAAACCACCAGAAATAAGCACAGAGAGAGAAGAGAGAGAGAGAGAGAGAGAGAGGTCACAGGAGACCCTTTGCCAGTCATAGAGATGATAATCTGAATCTGTACAAGGTTCACCAGCCCTCATCAGGGGTTGTCACAACCACCACTCCCTCTCCTCTCTCTCTCTCTCTCTCTCTCTCTCTCTCTCTCCCCACACTTTCTACTTTTTATTATTTTATTGGGCTTTGCTGATGAGTGCCAACTAGGCACCACATCAATGCCATGCATCAACATTTGCCACATCGGTGATGTCACTTCATCATTTTAACCCGGTATCATTAGTTTCTTCATCCTTATAAGTCGGGCAACCAAATTGAAGACATGGAAAAAGTTAGAGGTCAAATCTGGACTTACCCAAAAAAAAAAAAAAATACCACCACAAGCTACTACAATTGTTATTAAATGAAAATTGGTAGCAATGCAGTTAAAGGTCAAGCTTTTGAAGGCTTAAACCAGCTGCTGGCAGGTAACAGATCAAATTACCTTTATCAGGAGTGTCACAAAGAGTAGAGCCAATGATTCTTCATTAGCTTTTCCATAGTTCAAAAAAGAATCGACATTCTTCCTTACATTTGCAGGATCAGTTCCGTCTGCAAGAACCCAACAAGACTTCAATGTGGTGCTGAAATTGACACTGGATACTTAACATTTAATAGACTATGCTGCTTAGGCCCGGTTAAATAAGCATGTGGTTGGTATTTCCAAGTTTGCATAGTGTAATTTAAGGTTTTACAATTGAAGACATCTGGCTGTAAGGAACTATGTAATACATACAAGGTGCATTAAAGTTCTTCAAGATGGAGGGCTTTCAATGGTGTTAAACAGAGAAGTCCATCGCAAAATAAGTGCATATCTGTATACTATTACAAGACATTAAGTTCCATGTGTCATACACACTATTGCTTTTTAATGACTTGTAAGAAATTGCTACCTTTAAAGAGCACAGAAAATGGAGGCAATATAGGAGGTTGGCGAGTCTGCACGACAAAAAGATTACATAAATATTTGGCTGAAAAAGAAAAAAAAAATTAAGTCCAACATCCAAACACCATCATAAAATCTTTGAAATATATTTTTTGCATAGGTTTCAAATGTCTTATGGACTAATGGTAGCTAAAACATAACACTGGAATTAAGATTAAACTACATATAGAAACTTGTTACGGCACACAAGCCAAGTTTTACCTGCAAGTGAAAGGCGACTAATGATATTATGGACAGAGAATTTAGAGTTCGATCCTTGGAACTGTTAATACCATTTGCTTTAGCCCAAGATTTCATCTGCATTGCAAGAAAGAGATCTAATTCATCACGTATTTTTTGCCACTAAATGCAGGAGAAAACATTCAGAAAAGTATGAATGAAATCCACCAAACATTAAATCAATCATTAATAAAGAAATGGCATGAAATACAGCACATACTATGATTGTAGTTGTCAGCATCCAGAAGCACCCCCATTGAAATCACAGATGCAGGAAAGAGTTTTTCCCAATTTTAAACCCCGGAATACCAGTAACGTGATTGAATTTCCTTAAATGGTTTCATGTGTTTCTATCCTCCCAAATCCCAAAAAATTACAGAAACAGAGAGTGATTATTTTCGGTCAGAAGATAAGACATCCATATTATCATTTTGTTATACAACTGCAATATCAATCATATTCTCTACCACCCAAGGAATAAAATGAACCCGCAACACATGTCAGTGACATTTCCATTCCTCATTGTCAATCTAAGAGCTTGTTTGAGATGGCTTAAGTTTTTGGCTTTTCACTCTTATTTTTTATTTTTACCGTGACTTCTTCACTTTTGAATTTTAGGTTTAACGGCGACTTTTATATTTAATGAAGAGTTTGACATTATAACTACTGAGAATTTCGTTATGTGGTTTTCTAAACAAATGGTAAAATCATAGGCAAAAATATGTCATAATCACTTATTTATAAAGGACAATTATGGATGGCTTTGTTCTTATTTTCCCACAAAAGCAACAAAAATGAAAAGCTCACAGGAAGCATCTTCTCTGCTTCTGGCTTTTGACTTATGTTATATGCTACAAAGAACGCCAAAGGAAAAGACAGAAGCAAAAGTAGAAGTAGAGCACAAAAGGCTACCATCCAGAGAAAATGGGCTCTAAGATAGTCTAATGTTCAAATTTCTGGGAAATCACGATGAGTTTCCATTCTTTACTAGCATAATCAAGGTCAACAATTACGAAGGCAGGACTTGAAAATTTAAAGAGAAATTGGAGAAGAGAGTGGAAAGCAAGTGGTTCAATTTTTCAACAGAAAATAATGGTAAGGAACACAAACAGAGCACAGATATACTTGATTACCAGAAAGGACACTAAAGAGAAATTAGAAGGCCCATTAGAGGCCCTTTTTACTGAAAAATCAAACCAAAAATCTCAAATGACAAGTTTGAAATATTACCAGAAAACTTAGCTTCTGAAACCTGTCATCAATCGCAGAAATAACATGGACAAGCTGTGACTTCAGAATACCATCCCAATTCTCAACCGAAAGATCACATTCTATCCTTGTCCCATAGTCAATAACTTTCACAATTGGCACCCTTGCACTCATGATTCTCTGGATGCTAGTAACATGCCCCTTCCCTGCAACATTTACATACCATATAAAGTACCGTCCATAATAATATCAACAAAATTCCCCAAATACGACTGCATTAGACAACAACATCAAGTTCTCTTAAGACGAAGAGTATCTACTACTCCCTAGCAAAATAAAGATAAAATGGCAAAGATTTCAAACATTAAAAACATACAGTATCTCATCTCATACAAATAATGACAATGAGGAGCAGCGTTCTTTCTTGTTAGAAAGTTGATGCTGTCCAGCATTTTCCATTGGTAATAATTTGCTTTTAGAACACTAGTACTTTTTATTTGAACCATAAGTTTAAATAATGGCACTTTTTATGTTGAAGATCTAACCGTGAATTTTATGCGATCTAAGGTAGGAACTTACAGCAAAGACACCTTGAAGATAAAATTACAACTATAGTAAAAACTTTAAAATGAAGAAGTAGGAAGGCTAGCGAGAATACTTTGAAGAGAATAAAACTTTTTCGCAAACTTTCTGAGAGTTTGTATCTTCTTTTCTCGAGGAAACTGAACAGAGGGATTTCCAAAGTTGATGGACAAGTCAAGATCGCTTCCTGTGCTGTACATGTCCATCACAAATGAGCCAAATCCAACCACAGTAGGGCATTCACTCGAGTCACCTGAAACAATTATTAATCGTAAAATAGATTATCCCTATTGCATAAGTGCACAAATAAGCGCATTCTCTTGTATTCATATAAAATTCATCAATTTGACGTATAAACAACAATGCAGTGACAAAATTCAATTCATCCTTCATCCTTGAATAAGCAAAACAAACCACGTTGTTTGTAGTTGGACAGAAGAATAAGAAGAGCAGGTATGGTTCACAAGATCTTCAACAATTCAGTAACAAGAAATCTAAATTTTAAATTCATGCATTTTCACATTTAATCAGGAGAGAATCTACCATATATCTCCTTCGCTATAGCATTGAAGATGCGAATCAAATCTCTTCTATTGAAACACTCAGTCGGCGTAGGACGCCGTGCAATGTAAACATCATCGAGGAGCTTATCAAAATCTGGAAGACATAACGGGTCAATTTTATACTTCTCCAGCTCCTTGGCCTCGAGCTTGCTCACCTTCTTCAACAAAACTAAGATAAAAAGGACCCCAAAAAAAAGAGAGTCAAGAAATACGAAAGCAAATTGAAGGTACAACCCATATCAGCAATAGAATCATGAGGTCAACGTTCACTGCGAAATGGGTTCCTACCCCAGTTCATAGCACTTCACTAGCAACGAAAACTCACCATGCCAGTCCATCCTTCCACACTACTGCAAATTCATCATCGTTCCATAAACAATTGGACTAAAGTCGAAAGATGCAATTTACCTTTCCTGGGCAACGCCATATAAACTCCAGCTCCAGCTTCATCCACCACCCTCGCACCTCAATCCTGACAAAAGGCCAGAAAAAATAAAAAAAACATTTTCAGTTGAAACAAAAGTCTCAAGGCGGCATTCTTCACGCAACGTCACGAGAATCTCTGAAAGTTAAACCTGAACCTAAAACACTGCGCCCAGCTCAGCACACCCACCAGACATGCCAGAGCACAAATTCCAACTTTGGAGAGCTCAATCCGGCCAAAGCACCGGCCACCCAGACCTAAAAACTAATCGATCGAAAGAGAAAAGCTAAACCCAGGAACCATTTCGCGGAAGAAAAGAGAAAAGCGCAGCAAAATTAGGGCTTTTCCTATTTTACCTCGATGATGATGTTCGTAAATTCTTGAGATGGAACCTACCAGGGAAAAAGGAGGAGGAGAAAGGGAGCACGTGCACGCCGTTTCATCGCCAGACTGGTTCTACCGAACCGGCGTTTTAACGCGGTTTTATCATCGCCGGTCCGTTTAATGGACCCGGTTCAATGACACGACACTACTTTGGGGATGGGGGGACCGGACCCCTAAATATAAGGGTGCTGCCCAAGCCAATCTATCTACGCAATCAGGTGATTCGACGTTTGACTGGATCTGTCAAGGAACTGACGCCTTCAAGTCAAATGAGGCAACATGTAACCAGTGCAAGTCGATAGATAAAGTTATCGACAAAACCCGTGGATAACTGTATTTGGATCAATATTGAATATAAGATTTACACATTATGCGTCTCTCATCCTTAATGTGGATTGTAGTTTTGGTTTTAGCAATTAACTAGTTATTCGTATTGGGGATGGGGGACATGAAATTGTTTGGAAAAGCTAATAGCATGGGTAGCTAAAAAATTATCCATGTTTTTCTTAATATGGTGAGATATTCAATAGCTGGCTAAGTAATGATTTTTAGCTCACTTAGAAAAGAAAATTAAATCAAGGATAATATTCATAAAAAAAAAAAGTAGTTGTATATATCTAAACTAGCATCGGACGCCTTTTTTGTGTGGATTTTTATTTATTAATCTATACTTGTATTATAATTTTTACACTTTATTTATACTTCTAACGAAAATGATTTTCAATCTTCACTATTCAAATCCTTGAATGGGGGAGGGAGGGTACAACCTCCAAGCGATGGTTGCCATGCCATAGCTTGAAGTCAAGCTATAAGGGCAATTGAATGGGTGGGTTGGATTAGGTTGGGTTTGAGTTGAGTCGAGTCGAGAATAGTCTGACCTATATTAACTCATTTAATCCGTTTTGATTCATTTTTTCTACAATATAAGTTTGATGACCCAACCTAACCTAATCCAATTCGACACATACCTAACCTAATCCAATTTGACACATACCTAACCTAACTCATATTATTGAAACACATTAATCTTTAATTCAATTTAAGAAAATCCACTCCCGCCCATTTAATCTACTTTAAGCTCTTCACATATAAGTTACTTAAATAAAAACTTCACATCAAATTTGAAAAGTAAATTAAACAATAAAAAATCAGTAAATAATATTAAAAAATGAAAAACCTTTAAATTAAAATATTTTGAAGAACTCTTGATAAGAAAAAGTTTGATCAGCTAATAATTGACATGAAAATAAATTTTTTTTATAACAAATCTTCTCAAATGTGAGAATGCATAGCTTCTTAATTGTAATTCACCAAGTTAAAAATTACAATATAATATTTAGAATTTTTATTTCGATATTGATTGAATTTCAATCTAGATAGCATTGAGCTTCCTCTAAAAGTACTTCTCCGTTATGTATATGGATATTTATCAACCAAAAATAATTTTTTTTGGATAAAAATGGAATTTTTTTCTTTTTTTTCTTTTCTCTTTTCTTTCTTCTTCTTCCTTCTTCTTCCCCCTTATTCCTCTGTCGGCAACGATCGGCCAAGATGCGGGCCGGCGAGCTCAAGGCTCGATCGATCCAAGCAAGCCTGAGCTCCGTCACAACTGACAAGCTCATGGCTTGCCAACCCAAGCTCCATCGACATTGGTGAGCTAGTGGCTTACCAAATCTAAGCAAGCCCAAGCTCGGTCGACCTTGGCTGAGCTCAAGCATGCTAGGCTTGCCTAGATCTAGCAAGCTCAGGCTAGCAAGTTTAGGCTCTCTTGGATTGAGAAATAGGGAATCCAACACAACGTAGTCACCCAATTTATGTCCACAACCATTGCCCCAATTTATAACCGAAACAAAGAAAAGTCGAATTCAAAGCTTTCGAAACAATAATCGTGACGAACACACCTTGGCGAAGTACTCCATCTTGGCGAACTTGAAAGCAAGGCCAAGGCAACCAAAGAGAACAAAGACCAAGGAGCAAGCATCGCAGAACTTGTCCAAGTAGAGCTCCATGCTCCCGTCCTCCTTGGGCTAGAGGAGAAGGCCAGCCATCTACTCGAACGCCTTTGTGATCCTCGAGAGGGGCATGCCAACAACTTGCACAGGCCCTGGCAAGTGGTAGTGGTGGGGGGAGGCACTGCTTTAGCAGCTCCCTCTATCTGCTTCTTCTCCTATCATCATCAGCAGATGGTGAATGGAAGGAGAGAGAATAGAGGAGGAAGGCCTTAGACCCCTTCATGGGTTCAAAGTGAGTTTCTGAAAAACCCACTAAGACTTTTTTCTTTACTCTATTTTTTAAAATCCATTTATAACCCATATTTAACTTTCATTTAACCAATATTTGATTCGTCTAACTAAAGGTGAGTTATAATATGGGTTTGTGACTTATTTTGACACCTCTAGCCGCAACCACCATGGTAGGTGATGTTCATATCTCAAGTAGAGAGAGAGGGGGGGTGGCCCTACAACAATCACGAAGTGGTGATCATCACTAGAGACCACAAGCCGCAACCATAGAGATGATGATCAAATTAAGGTCCTTGTTTAAAAGCGTAGTGACCATTTTCATTTGAAAAGAAAAAGAAAGATAAAGTGATGATTTTGAATTTCAAGTAAGAATATAAGAACTATTGATGATATTTTCTCTTGTTTATATATTATTTGCAGACTCTAATGTCATAAGTAGAAATATTCACAAAGAAAAATGAATGAATACCGTAGGCTGAGAGGAATTTAGTGCACAACACAATGATAATTGTTGAAGTTTAGAGTCATGGAGAGAACAACAAAAGAGACACGAGAGTGGTGAAAGAGGTAGAGAGTATGGCAATGAAGTAGCTTAACTCTAACTATATGATATGTATTTATAACAGTGATTAATTTCAATGAGGGCACATTTAGAAACATAATTAAGAAAGATCCTTTAATACACATAAATTACATATTAATACTCCCCCCAATCCAAAGTAGGTGTAACAACTAGAAGATTAGATCTCAATAGCATGTGTCATGAACTAGGTAATGCCCTAATGAAGATGTCAGCCAACTAATCTATCATAGGCATGTGGTGAAAACATAAATCGCCAGAAGCAACTCGCTCTCGAGCAAAGTGAAACTTGATGTATTTGGTGCAAGCATAAAACACAGGGTTGAGAGCAAAATAGGCGGTAGAGATGCTGTCACAATAAATAGTGAGAGGAGAAAAATTGGGGAACTTAGCTCATGAAGAAAATGACAAATCCAAATAGTCTTCGCAACATAGTAAGCGGCGGCACGATACTTAGTCTCTACACTAGAACAAACTATAATGGGCTACTTCTTAGCACTCCATGAAACAGTATTGGTGCCTAGAAAACACAAAAACACAAGGTGGACCAGCAAGTAACGAAGCAACCGGTCTAGTATGCATTCACATAAGCAATCAATGACATGGGAAACATCGCTCAATGAGCAATCTATGGGTGGTTGTACCAACTAAAAGCTAAGACATACACTCAACAGCCTAGAGATGAGGCTATTTGGGTTGATACATGAACTGACTAGCTAAGTTCATAGCAAAATTAATATCAAGTCAAGTTATGGACACATATAGTACTACACCAACCATCTATCAATATAGTGTTGGAATAGACATTGGCTTAACTTTAATGAAGTCAAACTTGCGTAAAAAGCCAAAAAACATACTTGGCTTGAAATAAAAGTGTACCACCAGAGTGATGATGAGCCTCACTACCAAGGAAATAATGAAGTGGTCCAAGATCCTTCATCGCAAATTCTTGTGAGAGTTGATTAATAAAACACTGTAATAATTGAAGAGTATCACCAATGACAAGGATATTGTTAACATAGGGTAGTAAATATCGACAACTCCAAGAAGAAGCATGGACGAGGAGCAAAAGATGAACCTTTCTCACCATGAAACCCAAAAGCTATGTAGTCATGCACATATATCCTTATTTGAACTATAGATGGCCTTTTGGAGATAGCACATGTGACTTGAGAACTCAAGATGAGAGATATCAAAAGGTTGGCATATGTAAACTTCTTCATGGAGGATGTTGTGCAAGAAGGCATTCTTAACATCAAGTTGATATAAAACTCATCCTAAAAAAATCACAATAAAGAAAACAATCCAAATTAAAGAAGATTTAACAATTGGGCTAAGGGTCTCGTCATAATCCAATCAAGCCTACTAGGCAACAAGTCGAGCTTTGAAACGTTCAATAATTCCATCGGATTTTTCCTTGACCTTAAAAACTCATTTACAACCAAATAAATTCTTAAAAGGATCATATAGTACAAGATCCCATTTGTGATCAATGACCAAGGTATTAATTCATCCCCCATGCCCACTTTCCAATATGGATCAAGAATGACCTTAAAGTAGCAAGTCGATGTCCCTTTTGTGAAAAGAGTGAGAGATTTAAAAAAATTATGGGTTTAGAAATTTTGGCACAAGAATTGCACAGAATGAGTAGGTAGAGAAGAAATGGAAGTTGAGGAGCTAGACAAGGATATATAAAGGATTTGTTGATTTGTTATGGAAGAAATTTGGTCAAAAGATGAGTCAAGTTAGGACATACTAGGTGAGGTTGGAGGGAGGGGCATTGAAGGAGAGAAGGGATGAAAACAGGCTAGGTGGACTAAGAGGAAGAGAGAGGCAGGTTAGGAGGTTGAGTTGGATAAGATGAGAGAGGGACAAAGTAGGTGGAATGAAGAATGGACTAATTGGAGGAAACAAAAGGGTAATGAACTAATTCAAAACCGTGAGTTATGGGACTAATAGCTAGAAGATTTATGAAAAGGGAAAATTGTCCCATTAAACTGAACATGACAACTAATAAAAGCTCAATTACTTGATTAATCAATACAAAAATACCTTACCCGGAATGATATGCCAACTTATGGGAGACACGAGACGAAAGAAAAAGATAACAAGCACACTTGAATATTCGAAGGGATGAGTAATCAAATTCGAACCCAAATAAATAATAGAATGAATTACAACCAAAGCAAAGATACAATCGATGAGATTTGCCCACAAGACAAAACTCACAAGATACTGACTTAGAAATAGAATTGCAACTGACTCAAAACTTATTTACTATGATGGCAAAGACGATCATGTCAATGAATGAGTGAATCGGAGGAAGCCACAATATGGTGCAAGTGAGATGACACTAGTGAGTTGGAAATCAAATAAATGCCACGAGAGAAGTTAGCTTAGAGGGAAATTTTCCCTATTCTTTGTTCCTTCAAAGAAAAGGATGAACTATTAATTAATAGCACGTGAACTTTTACAGCTAAGTTGAGTGACTAAGAGGATATTGCAAGAAAGATTAGGAATAGATACATAAAAAATACTAACAAAGATCAAGAACTATAATGTAAAGAGGTTTTACCGACTTGCTTAAGTGACAATAAATGACCATCATCAACCTAGACATTTGTCAAATTGTAAAAGGGTCTAGGATTTAGAATTTTACTAATATCACTAGTCATGTGTGTCAATGCTCCTTTGTCAAGATATCACATTAGATCAAAAGTCTCACTAACCAAGAGAGACAAGGAGTTTGAGAAATTATTAGTGGTGAAGGCATGGTTGAATCACTGTCAACATTGTAGCACTATATGCCCCACCGTATTATAGACCTGGCAAAAAGATGAGCCCTAGCTCAAAGAGTGCATCCCTAGGTGAATAGTAAACAAAGGGCCTCAAACCACCACAAGGCTGACCGAAGGAAATGGAGGAGCATCCAGCATGGGGGGCTGATAATGACTATGAACTGAACCCATCATAGGAGGATTGCAAACGCGGTTGATAATGCAAGAACCGTCCACCTTGTCCCCGACCAGATCTTCGGCCCCTAGAAATACGACCGCCGCAAGACCCTTAAAGCGGTGGAATGGTGAAGTGGCATGACTAATCAAATCATGATAAATATTGGATGAAGATGAGACATTCGATTTTTGGAAAAATTATTCTTCCTATGCAAGGAGGTTTGACCACAAATCACCAAAGGGAAGCACAAGGCCATCAGTGACCATGGTGGCAAAGGGATTGTACTCAAATAGGAGCCCATTGAGGGCTTGAATCAGCGAGCACTTGTCGGCGACAGAGCAACAGAGTCGGCAATTGACTTCATATGCCGAAGATAATCACATATAAATTAGTCAGGTTTCTTGACGAAGTTCTGAAAATCAAGTTGTGGTCCAATTTCCCTTGGTCGTGCAGTGACCAGTAAAGCATTATTTTAGAGCAAGCCAAATCTCCTAAAATGTCCAAAGGTCGTGGACTTCATCGACAATAATCGTGGCAAACTACAGTATTATCATCTTAAAATAATAATGAGAATTTGAAAAATTTTGGTATGGAGATGTATACTATGTATTTCATGGTGCTAAATGTCGGGGGGAAAGTAGATTTGGCGTGTTGACTAAAGCAAGAAAACAGAAGGTAATGGAAGGCCTGAAATTGGCATCTTCTATGCACACATCACATAGCATTTTGGATGGCAACATGTGCGTGTGCTGGCTAACACTCTGGCCTTCCAGTCTTATTCAATCGATTCCAGCATTACGCTCTTTTGACAGGTAACTGGAGCACCCACGACCACCAGTGCCATCAACCCTTACTGCTGCACTAAAAGATCAAATTAGTCAACACCTCGATTTCTTTAAACTCGTTCTTCGTTTTCGTGATCAAATATGTTATGGTTAAGTACATTTATAGGTGAATCCGACGATTTGCTCTGCTGGAGAATAGCACGACATGTCTAATACGCGTGCAAAAGGATTTTCTCGCCCAAAAAGTAAGGGTTTGTATGATCATGAAAGCGCGCAAAACCGATTCGTGCAAGTCAAAGAATTGTTTATTCCGCTCCTTGTGCATAACATACAAAGAATAAAGAATATAAGAACTCATCGGAGAATGAGGAATCAAAACAAGAAGCGTGGTGACTTTTGATGTAGCTAAGTGATAAATTAGATCCAAACTTGAAGCTGCTAGCTTGGCGGTTGAGAGTACAATTATGTAAGCTTAGGTTAAAACCCGGTAAATACTTACATAAGTGCTTTATTTAAGCAAATTGATTGTGGCTTATTTCCATTTTGCACTAAATACTAATTTCGTAAAAGGCAATCTAGTTAATCAAATAATTTTCTTGTAATTAGGGAGCATTTCGTTGGATAACTAGTTTATGTTCATTATCTTTATTATATACTCAACATAACTCAATGAGTTTCTTGATTTTCTCGAGTGATGGCAAATGGAAACGAGCTTTTCTTTGATTTACATGGTGGATGGCGACAATTACCCAGAAAATTTTAAATATATTGCACTCGTATCAATTCAATTCTAAACTTTTCAATAATATTGAAAGGTTGTAAACCTTTTTGCATTTTATCAATTAAGTCTCTCTAGTTAATTTTGACTGACAATTGTTCATGTAGACTTTGCCCATCCTATATGACACGACTGATACTATTATGGACATTTTAAATATTTTTTGGTTTTTCCTTTTCTTTTATTTACTTTTTTTATATTGCCAACCATAAGCAAGGGCCATAAACCCTTTTCTAGCTTTGGGTAAGGGTGTCCCGACCTACACCAACTCTAGACGAGGGCTGCAACGCCCTCACTAGCCAATAGGTGAGGGCTTGTGGGCCCTTACTATGGTCAGTGAGGGCATGCAAACCCTCACTTAGATTTGGCGAGGGTCGCAACGCCCAAATCTAGTGAGGATTGAGAAGCCATCACCTATGGTCGACAACCGTTGTCGGCCCTCAATCCAAAAAAAATAAAGTAAAGAAAAAAGTCATAAAAAATTCAAAAAAAAAATATTAAACATTAGGCATAAAAGAAGATGTTTACATAAATGTCGATCGTTCCATGTAGAATGGCTAACGTTTATGTTAGCAATTTCTAGAGAAAATTGCCCAAAAGAAGTTAATTAGTAAAACGTGAAAATGTTTAAGATTAAATTGATATAATTGAAATATTTATGACTAAATTGACACATGTGCTATAGGTTTAGATTTTTTTTGGTAATTTCTCCATGGTTGACAACATCCATATACAAGCACCAACATGATTTGCACATCCCTTTACTTTCTTGAACAACTATGAATAGAACTTTAGATGAAGAGTGATGGCAATTTTCTTGTTTTTTTGGACGCAAGAGTGATGGCAATTTGGGAAGACGATTATATTTGTATATATTCACCACATCTATATTATTGAGTTTGATTCACCTTGCACATAACAATGATATGAAGAGTGATGGCAATTTGGGAATGGATCAATGACATCTACTTCTCCAACTTGATCTCCTCTAAGCTCTTACATTAAAAACTTCCTTAAAGAGAGAATCATCATCGTCAAAAAGAGGAGAACCCCAAAAAAGGCTAGCTCTCTCTAAGAGAAAGCAAAATCGAATATACATATCCAGCACTATATATAGCTAATTAGAACATCACAGCCCTTGCATCAATTTGATTAACAAGAGTGGAAGGACAAAGCACCATGGAAGTGGTGGTTGTGGTTTTGGTGGTGGCTGTGGTGGTGGTGGCTTCCGGAAGATTCTCTCTCGATCCTCCACCGGAGATGAAGGAAATCGTCCACGGAGCAAGGAAGCCGGAGGGGGCCATTCGCGTGGTAACCGTAGGCCTCGTGAGCCTTGTCCAGAAGCCTCTTGAAGAGGGGATGGTAGAGATATGAGATAGGAATCACAAATCTCTCGACCCCGCCATCTTCTTCCTCCAACCCGACTTGAACCGCAAGCCACCCCTTCTTCACCTTCATCTTGTCTTGCATCTTCTTCTTCTTCAGTAGATATCTTCTTCTTCTTCTTCTTCTTCTTCTTGATTGGGGTTTGTTGTGAGTGAGAGAAGTGAACAAGTTGAAATCAAGAAATTGTGAGAGGAAGAAAGAGAAGGAGAGAAACTCTTGTTATAGTTGGTGTAGGGTGTATCTGAGGAAGTTTGGGTTTGAGTTGGGGTTTCAAAGGAATAAAGGATGAGAGTATATATAGGACGGGAATAGAAGTGGGAAACAATAAAAGGAGAGGTGGGTATTCAGGGTTTTTGTTCTTATAATTCTTTTTTTTTTTTTGTGGACGAATAGAATATTTGAGTGTACGTGTGTTGGTCGTACATTATACGGAATCATACTCAATAGCTTTTCTTCGGGGGGTGGTGGTGGTGGTGATTCTCTTTTTAAAGTCGTTTCAATAAAGCCATGAAGAAGAAGAGGAGAGAGTTTGATTCTCATGTGTGCTAGTGCGGTCCCCCTTGCTTTTGGAGCCTCCCCCTTGGAGCTGCCAACCCCCCACTTTTTATCTCGTGAGAGCATGCCGGTTTCAATCCTTGATATATGCCTACTTTGAGTATCTACCTTGATTTGATAGAAGTAAACGGTAAGAACAGATTGATTAGTCAAGATGATAATCATCATCTTGGAGTTTCATAATGATACTTGTTTTCCATGGGGTGATATAATATATTATCATGATTGTTTCAATTTGAATTCATTCCATCATGCTTCGTTTGCAGTCTACATGAAAGTCATCACGATATCATTGGATGGAAAGCTGGAATTAGATTGATGTTCACAAGATGTGGAACTTCAATTATATAGGTGGCACATGGCCAGTCATACCAATTCCTAACTAACTTTTAACTTAAATTTGGTGAACCACCTCAGTTGAAATCATATTAACTTAATCGAGCCGCAGAGGAAGTTCAATTAGTTAATACAAGAAGGACCGATAATGGGTAAGTACAATTAGCTTAAGATAAAGCTAAGAACTTGATCATCATGGATTAGGGAATAAAGACCAGATTGACAAATTGACTTTTCTGATGGTTCGTTTCGCCGTTGAAGTCGAAGCTTAAGTTGTATTAATTCCTTCAACAAAACATTAGGACCAAAATATACATATATATATATATATATATATATATATCGGGATATTAAATATAAATCACACTGGTTTGCGGTCTAAATTTTCTAGTACAAATACAGGAACACTCAACTATAGGTAACCGACCAAACCAAAAAAAAAAAAAAAAAAAAACTATAGGTAACAAAATAAAAAGATTAAAGGAAGAAAATGACTTGCTAATGCTACCAAAGCAATCATGGTCTTGACCTTTACCTTTCCCTTCCATACTGAAATAACATCGTTATACTTTAACTTTTGATCATCTTGGGCTCTGCTCACGCACCACGACTTTCTTCTGAATTTGCTTTATGATTAGCGATGGCGATTAATGATTAATTAGCATGTCAAGATGGCGAACTACTTACAATCCGACATGGATGTCAGTGAGATCATAGTTGGACACACGGCAGCAACCTCTGAACTTTCCAAAAAGACGAGGCGGTTGATCGTAATCGACACCGAAGATATGCAGACTTTCCTGAATGCAAGTGTGAGTCAGTCAAAAGGTGTTGTGTTTCTGAGTCATGCTGATGAAGCGTACGGATGTGTCCTGTCGTGCAATGTTATGTGGAGTTTACCAACGTCATTAGTCGCTTTTACTTTTCGATTCTAAATTATGCTAATCGTCTTTATTTTAATTCATCCACTTCCATCCATTGCACGTACATGATTAATTCCCGATCAATTACTTATCTCGGTGTCCAATAATGAAAGTGATAGACACGTCTTCCTTTTCTGCCAAAGAAGAAAAGAAGAGAGCTAATCAAATTAAGGGGTTTTGCATAAGTTCTTCTTTGAACGTCTTCGTTAGATTTGGATCTCTTAATAGCATACTATGCTTTCGATTTTAATAAAGGATGTTATTTACTGTACTATTCCTCAATTTTCAAATGTGTATTAATACCAAATGACATAGTAACTCAATGATCTTATCTTTTTACTATTGGAGGGGTTAGGTTTATCTAATCAAACATCGTCAATTAAATCATTGAACGAATTATACATAAATAATGTTCCTTGTAAAGCTGTGCAAACAGATCAGTTTTACTAAGAAACGGGATCGGACCACCCTAAAAATTGGTCCGGTTCCTATTATCGAGTGAAGAACGCCTAGAAAACGAATCATACTCATAAAGCTTAGAAATCCTAATTTTTCTCTTAGTATCATTTTCTCTATATCATTCTCTCTTTTCTCCAATCTCACTCAACACTTCATGACTCTCACTTGCTCACTCTTTACTCACCCTCTTCACCAGCTCGCGGCTCACCCTCACTCATTTGAACCTCACAACCCTCGCTCATTCTTGACTTGCCTTTGCTCGCTCATCCTCATTCATCTTTTACTTTGAACTGTTTAATTGCTCATTTTATTTTGCTATAAGAAATGAAACCAAAAAAGGGAACAAAAGAAAAACAAGTTCTTAAGTAGACCCTACAATTAGAGTGGAAAAACAAGGTCAGTTCCAAGATAAACATGATAGGTTTTAAGTTTCACAAATTAAAAATAGATTACAACAGAGTAGCTTCAATGCCTAGTACTTACTCACTCTGAAACCGATCACCATTAGTTTCTTGTACTGTATCCTCTTGCTAGAAAAAAAATTTCTAGATGACATTCTGCTATTTTATTTAATCACATTGTCTTTACAACAAACACTCATGCACAAAATATGCAATTTGTGAAACATGCGATGATATGAAGGCGTAGAGAACATTAAAGAGAAGGGAAAAGTACCCAAAATGTCTTAAATATATTGCATTTATACCAATCCAGTTCTAAAACTTTCAATTTAGCCAATTTAATTTTAAACCTTTTGAAAATTTTCCAATGTCATCTATCCAACCAATTTTAGCCAAAAATTGCTAACATGGACATTGGATATTTTACCTGGCATAATTAATGCTAACGTAAACAAATTTTTTATCTATTTTTCCTTTCTTTTTCTTTTTTTCTCTTTTCCATCTTTTCTTTTCTTTTGTTTTCTTTTTCAATGCAATCGGCAAGCTCTAGCAAGGCTTGCTAGCCACTGGACGAGGTCATCATGGCCATGGGCAAGGGTTGTGACCCTCACTAGTGCCAATAAGGGCTCCACGGCCCTTTCAAATGGCCGGCAAGCACTGGCGAGACATCATAGCTTGCCAGCCATAATGAACAAAAAAAAGAAGAAGGAAAAGATAAGAAAAAAATTAAAATGTAAAAAAGTCAATGTCAGTAATTTCCAACCAAAAATTGATTAGATGAACTATATTAATAAATTGTTAAAAGGTTTAGAATTGAATTGACATAGATACAATAAGTTTATAACTTTTTTTGGTTATTATCAATTAGAAAGAAACAGAGGGCAATGAAGTATGTTGTGGATATATGTTCTTTTAGGTTATTTATTCTTAATCGTTTGACATATACTTTGTGTCTTTGATATTCCAGTTCTCGGGGATATAAATTTTGATAATTTAACTTGTCAAACAAAAACTTAGGTTAAAAAGACATAAACTGATCCTGGCAATTAAAGCTCCCTTATCTAGATGTAGTCATCCATATCCCTCACATATTAAACTCTTGATAAGAAGAGTGACAGCAAAACCAACCTAGCAAAGTGATCAAGCTGTCCCTTACTGAAATTTGGGGCTACTTGAGCAATTCCACCTCACAAATAATGTCATATTTCTATATAATTGAGGAATAGTACACATGTAAAGATCTAAAGATGATGCAATCGCAACCGGTTTTTGGCTGGCACGGCAGGTACACGAGCAATATGATTTGGAAAGACGAAGAATCAACGGGGCAGGCGGGTCGGCAGGCAGGCAGGCCGGATACGAGCGTACTAAAGTGGAAAATCTTTTGAATTAGCGTGGCCCTGCTTTTTGCCTTTTGCTTTCTCTTAACATATGCCTTTCTTTTTGGCTCAATTTTTCCACAATTTAAAGAGAGGAAAAAGGCAAACAAGTGGAAGGAGGAGATGGGTCAATGCTTTCAATCTCTGTCGAGCCAAGATTTGGGTAGATTTTCAAAGGGGGAATAGGAAAGGAAAGGGATGGGGGATGGGACCATGCTAAAGTGCCTTGGACAACAAATGTAGTGATTAATAATGAAGCTGATAATGATGTGGTCGTCTATGTATATACATATAGATGTGTCGATTTTTATGGAGTCCTGACTCACCCGCCATTGGTCGGTAGTGGCGCACTCTGCCCTTGATTCCCCAAATTGCCCGCACGCTGTCTAAATCTTTGTGATCCACACACACCACCCTTTTCTTATCCTCTTCCTCTCTCTCTCTCTCTCTCTCTCTCTCTCTCTCTCTCTCTCTCTCTCTCTCTCTCTCTCTCTCTCTCTCTCTCGACTTTGTAATGAGGATTTGGTTCATTCACTATGCTTTCCTTTTGGTATTTAATTCACCGAGGTCAATTTCGGGGTTGTTTAAAGGGGACCGTTAAACGGGTGAGTTGAGTTGAGAATGATATGATCCAATTAGATTTATTTAATCTGTTTTCACCAATTTTCACGGAATATAAATCAAAGAATACATACTCTACTCTATTCTTGCCCGATCTGGCCTATATTATTAAAACACATTCATATTTAACCAAATTTAGGGAAACTTATACCCAAGCTGAAGTGAAAGTACAAAGTAAGTGAGTGAAGACGAGAAAAAAATGAAAAGACAATTATAGAGGCGGGTTGAGTCTAAGTACGTTGTAAACTCATTTATGATCCATTTTAACATTTATATTATGTTTAAACCCATTTAGACCATTTATTAAATATAACTAACCTATAATTCAAACTATCATATATGGGTTAAGAAATGGAATTATGACCTATTTTGACAAGTAAAGTTCAAAGGTGTGCCAAACACCAGAATTTGTTTAAAATTTCATATCGAAAGGGTCTATTTTATGTCACGCTTGTTTATTCTTTTATTTTTTTGCACTCTATCATTTGGAAAATGATTTTGATGATATATTTTATGGACCAAACTGAACGGCTGATGGGAAATTTGAATTAAAGACAAGTTATGAGTACGAATAACACTACTAAATCTAGGAAAAGGGGCATATTTGACAGCTCTAGGAAATTGACTTAAATTATTGTGAACAGGGCGGAGTTAGTTTAGATCCAAAATCAATGAGGGATTTATTCGATTACATGATCTTTTACGTGGATAGTTACCATTATGTTAATTATTGAAAAGCATGTGAGTAATATTCTTTGGATATTCACCGGAAACATTATTTAGGCCAAAATTCGAGATTGAAAGCGCTGTTAAATTTACTTTATAATAACATTATATATAGAGAGGACCTAAGTTAATCCTTAAATTATTCCGTCTAAACTCTGAGACGTAAAATTTAAGGTATTCCCAAATTAAAGGGGAGGAAAAATATTCTATTACAAACAAAGAGTGCAAAGCGTACTGATACCAACTCATTAAAATAAGAAACGGAGTTTGGCTAGGCACCTTTATTGGAGGGACTACCGTAAATGGCCCTCGTAAATGACAATATCCCTAGAGGAGAATAAGTCGATGAGGTGGGCCTTCAACTGCCCCTCTAATAAGCCTCGAGTTGAAAAGCATGTGAGTAATGTTCTTTGGATATCCACCAGAAACATTATTAGGCAAAAATTCAAGATTGAAAGTGGTGTTGAATTTGCTTTGATATATATATTGCATATACTTCACAAAATAACAAAACACAGAGATGCAAAGAATAAAATCTTATCATGAATAAGTTATATTCTTCTATCTTTTTTTTTTGGGAGGGGGGGTGTATATGTATAAATAACTGGGTCGGTGCCAAAATTTCGCAAAATTTGACCGGCTTCTTGCAATTGGTGGAAGATCCGACCTCGTGGGATCTCATTTACTCTTTATTATTATTATTATTATTATTATTATTATTATTATTATTATTATTATTATTATTGGAGGAGGCAAAAAGGGTTCTTTTCCGAATTCTGCTCTGCCATATATTGATTCCACTATTTTTTGTGCCACAAAAAGTTGCTCTTGCTTATTCGTTTCATACTGGTAAAACGGCGAAAGTTGTGGTTTGATAAGAAAAGCTACCGAACGAAAAGAAAACGTATTAACGATTAACAATAGTAAATTATATAATTTTGAGATGCACGTCCACATAGCAACAATCCATATGTTAAGTGATTAGATTAATTAAGTTCGTCACCATGGTTACTATCTTTCATGTTACTAAAGAAAGTATGCATAAATTGGCAATTAGTAATAGGGTTAGTACCAAAAACATCATAAATTATACTCACTGTGAATACGTACTTCAAACTTTTTTTTTGTGTCATTAAACCCCTTAAAACTTATTTTTTGTGATGCAAATACCCCCAAAATGTCCCAAACTTATATAATTGAAAAATATGGCACATATGTCACACATGTATAAATTTGGGTAAAAAGTTAGAAATTTTTGTGTTACGGTGAGCAAGTCTAGGGTTTTTAATGACACAAAAAAAGTTTAGATTATTTAGGTCATGATAAGCATAATTTGAAATTTTTTGTGGTATATGCTCGTAGTAATAATGTTATAATGTAATTAAACACTATCAAAGAACAATATGACTTTCATCCAAATAATTGTGAATAATGTCTTTATCTAAAAAATTAAGTATTCAATTACCTTGATTAACATTGTCGTCAGTTATTATTTCTTTGTGAAAAAGTATGCACGTACTTATCCATGATGAATAATTTTTCATAGAGATTAGCACTATTTTCACAATGAAAAGTAAATATTTAACCCATCTCTAATTAGTTTCTCTACACAGTAAGTAATTTCTAGTGTTGAGAAGCAACAATCAATATGTGGTTAGTATCTTATTCATGTGGTTAGAAAGTGTTCTCGATGGATCTCCATGTATGTACAATTAGGGTTTATGTAAAGTAAAAAAAAAAAGCCAATGATTAGTGTCTATGTGTTGAATTTATGAATGGGATTTACACCGAATGCATGCTTAACTCTAAAAGAGTACGGACCTCACGTGAAGCCTTAACTCAAAGGGGTACGATGCATTGGGTGCGCTCTTTTTGGTGCACCTAGAAAGCTCTCATTCCATGGATCATCGTGCATAGTTTACTGTAGCAAATCCCACTCCCCCACCATGACAGTGCAAGACCTTACTGGCTGAAATCCATAAAGAATGATACACAAGCATTGGTCCGTCAAAGTCTTACCCATCATAAATTTGGTACTAAGACGCCGACCAAAAAGACAAATCGGTACTAAGACCACTCTTTTCCTCTTGAATATCAGAATCATATTGGAAAGGACGAAAATAGCTGTTGCCTTTGTTGATTCGGAAGATCATTTAAGCACAAAGAGGGAAAAAAGAAGGAGAAGACTACTTTAAATGGAGGCTTGAACGAACGACGCGCACTCTCACGGTCTGAGATCAGTGAGGCTCGAAAGAGAGTTGTACTATGTGGAGTGTACTTTCGGTTCTGAAAAGAAGAACTAATCGGGCAGGAGACTTTCGTGTAAACCATGAAATGAGGATCCTGTCAATTCGTCGATTGCAAATACCGGTACCTCTCACTCACTTCCGTCTCACTCTTTCGGGTCAGAATATTCAAGATTTGACATCCACAAGCATCACATCCCTTGGCTTGGCTGGTTTGGGGACCATCCTTGGCCTACCTAGATTTCATTTTGACTAGCTCATTCATCAAGTTCATGTAATTTCAACCTAACAATATCCCACGCGTTACAACGTATTTATGTGGTATATTGACAAGCACTACGAACTCACTTATGTATTCTTCTTATAGGAAAAAACTTAGATCTAACTTTTGTTTGTCAAGAATGTCCCTATAAAAGAACCTCAAGAAAATGGTATAAGAGCATACATATAATTGTTTCAGATAGTTTTCACTGAGAAGAAAATTAAATTCTAGACTTACACAAGTATTGACTATGAATAATTTCGTCGCGAATGACTAGTGATAGGAAATAAAATATAAGCAAAAAAAAAAAAAAGTGACTATGTACGCATGTTGACAGGTGATAATCATTTTAAGATTGCTGTCAACTAATCTTGAAGAAGGTCACAAAAAGGCAAATTGACGACTTTAAAGCGAGACCTCTGATTTAATTAATAACATGGGACAAGTTATTGCTAATGGACCACCTGGGCTTAAAATTGTTGGGCAACTCATACACTCGGCAAGCTAAATGCAGCCATTTCTGTATAGTATGATACCATCGGATTTGCAAAACCTTAAAGTAGCTTTACTTTCATTGTGCTATTATTGGGTGTGACTAATCCACCACTAGAGAGAGATTGACTGACTTAATGATTCGATATGCACAATTGGGCATACAAGTAAGCCAAATTTATGTAGAGCAAGCAAATTAAGGACGCCCATAATAATCATTTTTTTTATTTTTTTTATTATTATTAGAAACAGATTTGAAACAGAAATCTATTTGGTAAACATAATTTCATCCTTTTATTTTTGGGATAAATTTTGTGCTGAGACATAGGTTTGGAATAAAAATGAGTAATAAAAATTTACTACTTTTCTAATTCTGGAATATTCTAAAATAGAAACAAAAAAAAAAAAATTTCATCATTCATTCCCTCTCTCTTGCATGTGCTCGACCCTCCTGAGACACTCCTTGCCCAAGACCCCTAAATTGGCCCCAACTCCTTTGTCCCCTCCGCCTCCGCCTCCACCTCCACCTCCTTTGCTAAGCTCTCCTCCGACACCAGCGCCTCCTCTCTCTCCAGCAGCCCCTCCCTCTTCGACTTCTCCCACTTCCTTCCTGACAATCCTGCCATCTACGACTTCTCCGAGCTCCTCTTTGCCAATAACAATTTCCTCGCCAACCCCCACTACTCCTCCTTCTCCTCCTGGCACTGCTCCCTTCTCGACAAGGACATCATCATCTTCTAGCGCAAGTTCAGGCACAAGATCAACATGGCTCATCTCAAGGACCTCCTCGAAACGATCTACCAGAGCCACCTAATCAGCATCACGAAGCTATTTGGCACCTCCATCTCCCGTGACAACATCTTCTTGGTCTACAAGTTCATCGACAGTGCCAGCCTCTCCAATTGCCTACTGAACCCTAAAATGCCCAATTTTATGGTCCTTGAGACTTGGATGTTGAGGATGCAAAGTGCCACTAACGTTGCACATGGCCTCGATTACATCCACAACAACATTGGCCTCAACATGATCCTCGTCCACAATCATATCAAGGGCAGCAACATTGTGGTGATAGAGCCATCGTTCAAAACTAAGATCTATCATTTTGGGACCACCCAAATCTGCAATGAGGCAGACAAGAACGACTTGCTCTAGAAGTGAGTGGGTCTGGTAGAGGTCAACAATGAGATTAGGGAGGAGAGGTTGGAAATTTTATACTATTACCAAATAAATTTATATATCGAGAATAAAAATTTTGTGTAGTTATCACACATAGTCAAATGCTCAAAAAAAACCTATTCAGAAAATAAAAATAGAGATTAGAAATTATTTTTAGGAGCAGAAAATTATTATTTGCCTCCTAACCTTTAGGGATTAGCTGATCTATGAATTAGATTCATGTGCAAGTGCTTGCTACGAGTTTCTCGACTACGGTGAAAGCCAAATGGGCACACGTCCCAATGCAGGAATTTGCGTTCCATGGCTTTCTAAAGTGTCCGTAGCTTTTGATCGGATAAAATCAGAAGGAGAACTCTGAAAGGCAAGCCCATAACGAGAATCTGGTCTTCCTTTGTTTCATCGTCCATAGCTACTTTTGACCCGGAAGGACTACAGTACAGACCATCCACCTTTGGAGGATAAGCTCACCGTTATAGCATTTCGACCTAATTCATCACTCGTTCGCATGTTCTTTATCATTTCGAGAGGCTGGTGAAGTCGATTACCTAGGATAAGGGGACATGAATATTTTAATGTTGTCTTGTCAAGACTACAATCCCAGAAATATTCCAGTCGGAGAAATCGAATTTTTCTTCTACCGTTCATCCTTGTTTTGCTTAATTTAGAGTTAAAGAAAAAAGTTGTGGCGTATGCAAAGATAGCGTTGCTTCAAATGAATGCTAGGGACAAAATCCCTCTGGTATTCCCGTATAAAGTTGATACATTCGAATGAGGTACTTATTATCAGTTGAAATAGGTTGAGACGTCAACTTGAGCAATGCGTGAGATGGAAAATTAACATCCAAATTGAGGGAAAAGTGTCAAAAAAGTCCTCAAAATTTTGCATTTGTGCAAATTTAATCTATACTTTTTGTTAGTGCCAAATTAATCCTAAAGCTTTTGATTCGATATCAATTTAGTCCTAAACATTTTATTTGTGCCAATTTAGTCATAAACATTTTGACTTTATATTAATTTAATCCTAAAACTTTTAACCTAATGTCAATTCGGTCCTTCCGGCTAATTTTTACCAGACTTTGCTAATGTGAATTTTGCATTTGTGCAAATTTAATCATATACCTTTTGTTAGTGTCAAATTAGTCATAAAGCTTTTGATTCGATATCAATTTAGTCCTAAACATTTTATTGGTGCCAATTTAGTCATAAACATTTTGACTTTGTATTAATTTAATCCTAAAACTTTTAACCTAATGTCAATTCGGTCCTTCCGGCTAATTTTTACCAGACTTTGCTAATGTGAATGCTGGATGGCTAACGTAGCATAGCCGACGTTAACGTGGACAACTTTTAATAATATTTTAATTTTTTTCAAATTATTTATTTATTCATTTATTTTCTTTCCTTTTTCCTTTTAAATTTGCTTTTAGTTTTCTTTTCTTTCTTTTTTTTCCCTACTCCCTCTTTCCTCCAACGGATCGCCAATTGGGCAATCGGCCAACGGCCACAAGGGCAGGTGAGGCTTGCCCTCATCGGATTTAGCGAGGGTTGAGCCTCGCCCAGCCCTTGGCAAGGGCTCAAGCCGTCACCAGAGGCCGTGAGGTTGCACCTATGACAACTCAACCCTCGCTAGTTGCTAGGCAAGGCGTGACCTTGCTGGATCTGGCGAGGTTGGGCCTCACCCATGGCCAACGAGGCTCCAAAAATATTAAAATATTATTAAAAGTTGTTCATATCAGCGCCGACGCTGTGCCACATCAGTTGTTTGGTGTCCATGTTAGCAAAATCCAGCTAAAATTAGTTGGAAAGATTGAATAGGCACTAAGTTAAAAGTTTTAGAACTAAAAATAATAAGTCAAAAAGTTTGACACTAAATTGACACCAAATCAAAATGTTTAGGATTAAATTAGCACCAATGCAAAAAGTTTATGACTTTTTTTGATACTTTTCCTTCCAAATCGATGTACCATATAACAATGTCAATTGCTTTGGCCATTAAATATCTTATGTACTCTTGATTACGAAACAAAAATAAGTACATGGTTATCAATTTCGCATAATCTTATATGGACAATATATTAGTAAAACCGAACCAAACTCAAGTTGAACTTCAATTCGGTAAACCATTGTTTTTTTCATGCGGTTTTCTTCTTCTTTTTTGAATTTTTGCACCTCAAATAACTCATCCGTAACTGGATTGTTCTGCATCAAAATGTGATTATTAGGCAGCAAACATATTCTAGTCATAGCTAGGTATAGCTGGGTTTTAATTTTTCCATGTCCAAAGAAAGTCTATGCTATGCCTGTGCTTGTGCAGCCTTCCCATCCCTTTTAGGACAAAAGGTGGCCAGGCTAGGCAAGGTTGATCATAATTTTGTAAGAAACTATTTTTTTTTATTCCTTTATATTGAATTTAGTGAATATATCCCTTAGAAGAGGAAGTGAAAGGAGCGAGTCCTTGCATAAGCACCTTTCTCTTTTAATAAGAGTGCATTCTGAGGTGTGAAGTGGGAGAGAAGGGATTTCGGAATTGAGTTACACCGGCCAAGAAGAAAGTAAGTGAGCCATTGAAAGGTGACTAAAACACCAGCCCAAGTTAGTCGTGATGGGCTAGCTAGGGCATCCATTGGATAGATAGAGAGGGAAGGTAGAGCTTTTATTTATTTTCTCGTTGCCAAAAAGTTGAACATACCAACGAAGTTTTATTTGATGTGCTGGTTATTGGCATAATCCATTTTCCTATTTCTATAATGTTTTTGATAACTCCCAAGAATACTAAGAGCTAAAGCTGTATAAACTCCATGCTATACCCCAAAAAGGAAAGTAACTAACGAAATTACGCTAGTCTTTGTTCAAGACAAGATGATTTTAATGATTTATTAAGTCAATATGACGTTGATTCGTAAAGTTGATTAAAGCATAACAAAAAAAGATTTGACTTAAATAATTCATGTATTCTTTTCAGATCAATGTATATTTGGACATTATATAACAAGTTGATGACTCATCCAACATCTTATTATATATCTAGATCTTTCATTTTACGTAGATTAGGGTTTGTGTGTAGGAGTCCAGCTTACCCCATTCCTACGACACAAAACTTTCTCGTTAGGTTTGTCAAATCGTTTCTTTAATTTAAAGCTGGAAGTGACCTTGACATGTGACGTAATTGATAGAGAGGCAAGGTCTTGCGGCAGGTGAGCAACCTTAAGTTACACTCCACAGGTCAAGAATCGAACCTTGGACTTAATTAATTAGGAAATCATAGAAAACGAACTTTCTTGAGAAGCTTAACAAATTACCAACCGCACCCATAATCATACTCCATACCAACATCAAATCATAAGTACGCCACAATATCTTACAATACCATCAACAACATCAGTAAGAAAAATATTCTTTTATTAACTGATTAATTCATTAACGCTCATAAAATGCCATACCTCGAAATGAAATCAAAGTAGCACAAACAAACACGAGTATAATGCAAGTATTGATCGCGCATATCACGACTCACAATTTGTCACATTCTGTGGGAAGGAACGACAAAGTTTCCTTCTTGAGATCGTGGATCACCATCATGTTCTGTTGCTGGACGTTCCCAAAGATGGACATGCCACTTGAACTCCCCATGGCCAGGCAAACCAATCCCACAGTCGAATCCGCGATCATGTAGTTATCCCCCGGCAAATCCAAATCCGCCCCTTCGAAATGGAAGATCAGCTTCGGCACCTCGACCTGGCTCGCGTCCGAGGGCAGCTTGAAGCAAAGGTCGAGCCCGGTCGAGCCCGAGTCGTCCAGGGTGAGCTTGACTTGGGACTTGAACTCCTTTTTAACCAGATCATAAGCACTCTCCTCAATGTATGTGATGGTTGTGCCAGAGTCTATGATTACGCCGCCGCTCCCATCACTTTGCAAGGCAAAAGTGGATTTCTTGATGGGCAAGAGAGTGTCACCCACAGAGATGCCTTCAAGAGAAAGATAGTAAAAGGAAGGCTGTAATGGGTTCTTGAGTAATGGGGTGGTTTTCAATGCCTTCGTTGAGAGGTTCCCGCTTGTTGCTTCAGTTCCCATCAAGAGCTTGCTTGCTTTAGTGTCATCAATTGATGTCAAGCAGTAAGAGAATTTGGGCACACCAAGTTGTGAGACCAAGGACAAGGGGCCGCGCCCTAGGCCAACTAGGCCGGCGCCCTGGTCGAACCCGCTTCCCTCGTTGTCCTCACCGCACCCGAACCCGACTTTGGGGACAGAAACCGAATCCGCAAACGTGAAAGTGTCGGAGGCCAGGATACCTTGTGTTGAAGAGTAATCGCCATAGGTATATAAGTACTCGCACCCGTCACTGCCGCATGACGAAGCCGGTAGCACCTCGCAAAGTTGGCTGGAGCACGCGAGCTTGGAGAAAGTGGAGGACTTCTTCGGGTCGAAGATTGGCGTTGACTGATCGAAACATTGTGTGCACGGCTTGCACTGAGTCCATATAAGGTCGCTCCCCGTGTCGACGATCGCCGAGAAGCTATCTGGGGGCGTGCCCAGCGACAATTGCATGAGGAATTCTCCATTGCCCGCATGGACCGGAGACGCCAATTCGGTGCTATCCCCAGCCGCCAAAACCATGGCATTAAGCTTCTGTAAGCGACTTCTTCCGCGCTTCATCGCACGCTGTAGACGTTCGAACTTGGTGAAGTTCTTCCCATGATCTACATGCTTTAGGGTCACCCTAAATCCAATTTGCTTAGCTTCCTTGCTCTCGTGGGCTCGTCTCGATGTCGAGAAAGACGGTGATGCAAGGGAAGCAACTATGGCTAAAACTAGGAGCATAGAAGATAGAAGCGAATTCAATGAAGCCATGGCTGGATTTTGCAGGACTCCAATGAGAGAGTGAGAATAAAAGAGGTGGGGGGTTGGTGATGGAAAGGTCCTGGCGAGCTATATATAAAGGGTATGCAGTGAAAGAAGGTCTTGTATGTATTAGATTGCCAGATGGAACTAAACGTGCTAAAAGAACGTTTCCATCGAAAATGGAGGAGAGAATAAGGATCTACGAATTGAAGAAGAAGAAGAAGAGGGAGCAATTGGAGGATGATTAGCACTTGAAAAGATTGTGATGGAGGGTTCAAAGTACAAGTGGACACTGTGAGAATTGGTACCAACTTCAATGGAAGTTGAGATATCGCCCTTATAATCGCAGCTATTGCCGGGTCTTTCTTGCGCGGTGGTTGAGGAAAATGAGATCAAAGCAATTTTTGTGAACCAAGTTTCATCATTCGCACACGCTTCTCTTTCTCTGCTTTTTGGACTCCCGTCTGCTTTATGTCCTCTTCATTGGGTCTTTTATCATTGTTGAGTACTCTATATACATATACATACATACATATATATATATATATATATATATTTATAAATATGTCAGCAATTAAACCATATGTGTCTCATGTACATGAATATATGCGTATGCTATTAGAATAATTAGGTCTACTGATGGTGCAAATTAAGACGGGGTATTTATTTTTCTCACCAATGCATGTCATCTTGACATGATAAGAACAATTAGAGGGGAAAGGTGGTGGTGGGTGGACTAACTCAAGGAGGGCTATGCAAAGGACTTAACCTCCCTTCGGTTTCAGGCGATATATATTTTAGTTCTATCCAACATGACATAATGTGCAGCTTCATTCCTTACGTGGGTTACTAGTTACTACCACTTTGACGATTGCTATCAATACATGAACTTTGTCGTGACATTGTGTAGGTTTTGATGAATTCAGCAACCGACGTTCCGCGACCTTCTTCCGACCAAATCGTCTCTGTATGGCTCGGCTAAATTTGACCAAACATTTCAATCCGAAAAAACTTTATTTTATTCACCTCACCTGAACGATGATCCCCCCACTTTACACATTGTTGATCTTCCCGTAGAAGAACAGGGACAACATCTGGCCAAATGGCAAATGCAGAGATTTCTTTAAGTAGAGAATTCTACTGCTTCAATCGCTCCTGCAATAATCACCAATTATTGGGAATTAATCGGGTCGATTCCGGTGCTACTTTAATTACATTTGACGTAAAACCATAATCTTAAATTGTCTTTTATCATGCAGGCATGATTATTGTGAACTAAGAGAATCGAGAGATCTCTAGGCTTGGAAAACACACCATTTGCATTCTCTACTAGCTAATAGCGTTCCGTTAAAGATATCTTTCTAAGATATTGGTGGAGATCTGAAGTATCCTTGATAACCATACAATCTGGAAATGATTCAGGCGTAATGGGATTTGTGTCTAGCTTCATGATAATGGTACTAGACGGGATTTTCTCTGATCTGATCTGAGCCATAGTTGTAAACATCGCAGTGAAGCAATTCAATCGTTCCATCGTTCTTCCATTTTCTTGAAAATAGCACAATGCTAACCGAGGACTACATAAAATATTTCACTCGTGCATTGCCTTGATCTCCACACATCTGCTGTGCATTGCAGTAGCCAAACAAGTAGTTCCAGGCGAGTCCAAACCCATAAAACAGGGAATGGAAAGATCATTTTTGATCGAGTATTGTTTGCAGAGAACGATGCTTACAAAGTAAGACATTAGCATACGACCAAGCTACAATGAAAACCATGTAGAATCGACTGAAACTTCACGTGAGACATAATAAATAGATAAACATCTACGATGAACATAGTACAAAAGTAACTCAGGAAGATTATCGAATCTCTCCATCTAAGTCAAATGGCCGAAGTTGCAGCTCCCCCATACCCCATACAAACGGCAGCTCTTAAACTAAGAAGACCTAATGGGGCTGGCAACCATCTACTTCCATACTACTAGTGTTACAGATCAATCATCCTCCCAGCATATAAAAGGAGGTGCACAAACATGACGCTCATGAACCGAACGACACTTTTGGCCGAGACTTGTTTTTACCAGACAAGCTCATTTGCTTGGCTCGTTCTTCTTCCTCTTCCAGCTTTTTTCTTCGAGCAGCTTCTTCCTTCTGCCTTTGAATTAGCTCCAATTCACGATACCGCTCCTCCTCCTTCCGTTGTTGCTCCAAAGCCTCCCTTCTCTGTGACTCTTCCACCCTCCTCTTGTTCTCTTCTAGCATCCGGTCCAGCTCCTCTCTCTCTTTACGAGCTTGTTCCTGGGCAAGTTGAAGAGCAAAATTAAACCATCCCACTTGATGGTTAGTACATAACGTAAAAACTAAAGTTAATAGAGCAGGACAAAAAAGTCTCATTAGTTCATTTGTTTTAATTCTTTGTTGTCAGGATTGAGTGCCTTTCCCACCCCTTTTAATCTGCATGGTTTCTCATTCAACTCAATTTGGTATAGCAGGTACAAGAACCACAAACAGGAGGAAAGTAAGAGAATACTGAAGGTCACCGTCAAACAAATCACAGCCATGAAAAGAAAACAAGCAATTCCCTCTGACGTTTACGATGACTCACAGCAGGAAAACAGTCCTAATGTTCATGCCATATAAAGGTGCCCTAATGCATTCAGGTCCACCACTTACGGTAAAGTTCACCCAATTCTTATTTCAGCGAATCTCAAATTCACAGCCTCACTAACACAAATTGAGAACACTACCACCATGACAATCAGGAAAACGTTTTAACCATTCACCCACTTCTTCTCTTAAAAAGGTGAACAAAAAGAATCTGTGAATTTATAGCTACAGCTGCTGAGCTGTCCCTGACTAAGTGAATTTTCCAGCCACACCATTGCTTTCCAAACGTATATGGCTTTCTTCAAAACTTAAAGTTGCAGAAATATGAGACGACAAAGCTTAAGGAAACCGACAAAAAAAAAGCACACGAGTGCACACAGAAAACAAAGAAAATCCCAAGCAAAAAGTCTTTGTGCTAGAAATTATGATTCGCGTTGTTTTTCTGTTCTGTTTCTCAAATGGCTATCAGAATTTCGCCTTGCTGTACTGTGTGGATAAGCCACACACAATAAAAAGAAAGCTGACGACACAAAGTTTCAGTAGCCACTCGACAAAAATCAGAAAGGTCAATATCTGTAATATGTCCAATATCCTTACTTCCTTTTGTCTAGCCTCCATTAAAGCAGCTTCCTTTTCTTTTTCAAGTTGAGCTGCAACATCTCCAAACAATTTCTTCTGAGCTTCTTCTATCCGCCTCTGTATTTCTAACTTAACTTCCTCAGAGTTCAACTTCTCCTCTACATTTTTCCGAATCTCTTCCTCCAGTCTTTTAGCAGTTTCCTCCTCCAACAACTTCAGTTCTGCCTCATGTTGAAGCCTGAAAGCACATGCAAACGGTTGAAATGTGAAGGATTTCCATATTCATCATAAAATGTAACAGAAGCCATAGGGGAAAGGCAATATAACCTTCCATAGCCAAATAGAAAATAGCAATTCCGCCGAGCAAAACCATTTTTGGATCACCCTTGTACATGAAAATCATATGACATCACATGGTAAATTAATCTTATGCCGACCAGCATGCCTGTTGGAAAATATTCTGGTCGTCACACATGAAGTTTCAAGGGAATTAGAATATATATGGGGCCCCAATTCATCATCAAAGCTAACAAAATGGAATCTGCGTTGCTTCCTTCAAATTAGCCAATACAGAAGAACGTGAAGAAACCTGTGGCACACAAAAACAATCAAATTCATACGCCTAGCATGCTGTCGAGACAATCAAAAATTCCTACAAAACACGAACAGCAGCTTAACCACATGCTGAACACCTTGATGTAGTAAATCGTCCTAAAAAAACCACTATCGACTTTTACAGTGAAGGAACGAACAATTTGCTTAAAAGACCACTCTTTTGTTATCACCACACAAATTATTGTCAATTATGCTATAAAAGCCAATGTTATTGTTTCGGTGTAATTCACACTGGGAAGCTTCCTCTAAGTTGTCGCCTCATACAGACGACTCCACTTATACAGTGATGGCACGCTCTGATGGCTTCTACCAGCAGCAGATACAATTCACCATCTCCCCATGAACAACTTGAGAGAAGAAGCCATCAAAATATGGTGACCTCAACCGAACCTAACAGGTTCATCAATCAACTTTCAGATATTTCTTTCTAGTTGCATCTGTTCTCCACATCTTCCCTCACATACAAATACTGTTGAGGATTTTTTTGTTTACCAGTTTGTAAATTTTCCTAATTTCTATACTTTTTCGTACTTAGATGTTAGCATGTTCATGATGTTCCGTTGTTAATGGAAAATGTAACCACATTCACTTCTATTAGACATATATCAGCAGCGTATGCTAAGACTACATGGTCAGAAATTTATACCATCCACAACAAACAAATTATTAAACTAAATGACGCGGTATGAGATCAAGTAAGGAAATCTACGTAGCATGTGCAATCGAAATTCATGAAAGCAGGTAAATAATCTTTAAAGTCATAAGCACCTCTTCTTCTCGTCTTCTTCTCTCTTCAGCTTCTCAGCCACAATCGGCGGCTCTGCTGCTGCAGGACTTGGACTGCGAGACTTGGGTGGAGGAGACAACGAGCTACTAGGACTTCTCTGTCTTCTATGCCGCCTAGGGGTTGGCGACCGACTTTTGCGCCGCCTATAGGATGAGGAACGGCTTCTGCGGCGACGCGAAGAAGCCGAACGACTTCTTCTACTGCACATAAAGAAAGACTCTCCCTTTATCATCCGGCAGACCACGAAGACAAACACAGAGGAACATAGCGGCCCCTAGTAACCAAATTGACATCATCTCCGACTGACACGATTCAGGAAAAAGATTGAGATGCAACTAGAATCGCTACACATGAATACACAGGACAATCATAATACACTCATGGTTGAATTCAAATGCGAAGGACGCCCCCATGTCAAGATGTTCATTTGTCGCTGCTAGCTCAGAATACATCTCCTCACAAGTTCAAAGACCAAAAATAAGACAAAGAATCATGAACTCTTGGATAAAACCTAACGTTTCCATCGCAAACAACGACGAGCTCCGAAGACGATGGGGGGGAAGAAAAGATGCGAATTTGGAGAATTTCTTCGAGAGCGCAATCCTCGAAAGGTCGAATCAGCGAGCGCTTTCTGCTAGAGGGGAGAGAGGGACCTGGAGTGCGAATTGGAATAGGGCGAGCGGCTCCTCTCTCTGCGGCTCCGGCGGCTGTGGCGGTGGCTCACCGGCGACCGGGAGCGCCTTCTCCGGTGCGACGGCGAGCGCGAGATGCTGCGAGCCATCTCGTCCGTCGCCCCTCTCTCAATGCGATCGACCAAGCTAGGACACAAGGAATAAGGATGCAAAGAACGAACACTTCCAAGCGCTGGAGTTGCAGAATGCCAGCGTGGTGGGAAAACGGAGGCAAAGAACTCTTAGTTCGGCCCCTTGAATTTTTCCATTTATGCAATTAGGTCCACAAACATTTTATTTTGTTCAATTAAGTCATTTAATTTGCCTGCACTTAATACAATTGGTGAGTAGAGCCGCAAAATGGATTCCAAACCCATTTTGTGACTCGGAGTCAATGAGCCCAATTCGGCACAGGTAACTTATTTCCTTGTAAAATGGACTAGATAAAGTCGAGAAAAAATTAAAGCTGATAAAACAAATCAAGGACGGATTAGTTTAGTATCCCATATTTTTTACCCATTTCAACTAAACCTCAAATAACTATCGGAGCTTGTCACAACGGTTACCTTTTTCATATGGAAAGAATGAGGTGGAGAATTCAAAACCCATCTTCTCAAGAGATTAAGGTGAGGACAATTAATTTTAGGTATGGATTTCGACGCCTATGTTATACATTGAGACAAGACAAAAATATGAAAGTGAACTGAGAATTAGATCAAGACGGACCCAAAACCAAAACCAAATAATTTACTTTCAAAGTTTATACAATCACATCCAACTTTGCATGTGTCTCTTTTCCTCACACATCATGTCCTCCTTCATCCTCACACATCATCGAGAGCCTCTTTGCTCATTGCTCGATTGAATCCAACTTCACTCTTCATTCCTCTCCAGTGATCCACGTGGCAGTCGCTCACCTCCGGTGGCCCTCGAAAGCACCAAGCTCATCTGTCTCTAGCATCATTGGCTTTGCGCACTTGCTATGTTCAACGGCTTTGTTGATTTATATCGGTTGACAATGGAATTTACAAATCATTGTTCTCCCACTTTCATGCCAATTATTTCCATTTCGCTTTGATGGAAATTCTCGTCATATCACTTTTGATAAGTCAAATTCGATGCTCACTCCAAGAACTCAATGAAGCTGAAGCATACCCAACATTTGAAAATGGTGTCCTCCAACTCATCCTCCTTGACAAAATGTCTCTCGTCACCTGTGACATTTTGTACAAGAAGAACCAGCCTAAGGGATAAATAAAGGACTGTTATGACCGGGCCAAATATATAAGAGAAAGAAGCATGCTCATATTTGAAATTAGACGGGTAATGGCCCAGGATTTAGTGATATCTGTTAAGGAGGATGAACTAAGATGGGTATCTCCCAAGTACTTTTTTATCCATAATTTGACAAAGGATCACCGTGCAAATATGCAGGCCCAACCCTATCTACTCTTCTTTCCTATCGCCTTTTAAACGATGAGCAAAGCTCATGTATGGACAAAGCTAGATTCAATTAATTAGCTAAGACAAGTTAGGCCAGAATCATTTTTTTTGCACACTACCTATTTGAGAAACATCCAAAGCAGCGGTCTTAGGCCGACAATGCGTTGAATCTGAATTTGCAGGAAAAATAACACAAAGCACGTATTAGCCAAAAAGCTACAAAATCAAGATATTAGGGGTATGTATATCGATTTATCATATTATGGTCAAGATTTTGCTATTCTTTTCTAACATAAGGTCCCCTTCAAAACCCTATCTGGTGCAATAAGACTTGCCCGGGATAGCATGGAAATAGCATGGAAGCTATTAACAAGATCGATGAGCTGAGGTTAGAAGAGCAACTATCAAAAAAGATGGTCGACGCAAGGGAGTAAACAAATTTGAAATTGTCTTTGATGTCATGTCGATCTTAAAAGAGGATATCGATCCTTAATTTAGAATCCTCTACTGCTTCATCTAATAAAGCTAAAAATTTAATCGGTCCATTTGCTAATTTGTGGAAAATTTGGTAATGGGACAACAGACTGCCCACCAAATCTGATGTGTTAACAATAAATAACCCTAGTAGTCCCTCTTCTCACATGAGAAGGGAGGGTGAGAGATTCGAATCCATATCTTCTTAAGAGGGTTGGAGTGGGAACGTTTAGTTTCAAGTATGGATTTTGACTCCCAACACCTCGCAAAAATATAAGGCAAAAGTACGAGAATGAGTTGAGATTTAGAGTACGATGGACTAAAAAAAAAAAGTTGTTCAGCACTTAGCTTTAAAGTAACCACTTCAATCAAGCAGAAATTATTTGGGGGACCAAATATGTGAATCCAGAAGTCAAATTAATCCAATGAATGGTACGAGGAAGTAAAGTAAGAGGATTAAAGTCATGTTTACGGCTCTTCAAACACTAAGCAACACGTTAAGTGAAGATGCCTAATTGTGTTTCGTATACCTTTGAAGATGGGTGAATCATCATGAAAACAGTTTGATTTTCTTGTAATCCTCCAATATAATCTAAGTAGTGAAGCCATGGGGGTATGAAGATATCTAACTCAAAGCTGGCACGGGCAATTTGAGGATTAAATATTGATTAAAGCAATAACACACGGATCGTCGTCTATTCCCTATTTTAAAGACGGAATAGGATTTTGCCCATAATGTTGTGCTATCACACAGGAAAGGAAACATATTATCAGGAGGATCCATGAACTTAGGGAAAATGGTATGTTGACATTGGGCGTAACAATTTGTATTTGAACGACATGATTTGATCATGATAAAGACATCTATTACTTGTATAAGTTTTCAAGGATTTTAAAAGATCCATGAGTTTCGGAGTGTGCAAAATTAATGCATGTCAAAGAAAGCCGTTGGTGATGAAATTGATCATATTAAATGAATCAGATGCTCCCATAAGGAGATGTAACACGTGCGAATTGATCAACCCAGGGGAACGAGCCTGGAGGAGCCGAGAGTCAATTAGTGATAAATGTCAGGAACAAGCTGATCACTACCAACAAGAACAATCCGGATTGTAGTCCTAAATCGATTCCATTCGCACTAGAAAATTTCTTAAATTGAGTGTTCGATAAAGTAAGGGAAAAAACAACTAACATTTTTAATGCATAACAAACAAATTACCTAAGAATATACATTGAATCACCAACGAGTAATGGACAAATCTACAACTTCACGATAGTGCAAATATAATCACAAGGATAATATTCTCATTTCTTAACGTTAATGCCGATCATCTTCTCAAAATAATAATGGAAACCTTGTGTGTGTTTTTTGATAGAGAGAAGAAAGTCTATTTCAATTTTGGACAATTATATTCATATTTTTTATTTTAACTCCCCTTAAAAGATAATAGTTCATACCTCTTCATAAGGTGCCTCTCAAAACACATCCATCGTAGGCAATAGGTGTCTCTTGGACACACATCCCATTAGTGGGAAAAACCGTGTCCCTTGGGCACACCCATCGTGGGCGAATTACCGAAAAATAACACTGGGAAAGGAAGAGGAGACTAATAATGGAGGTGTCTCTCTGTCTATGTTGATGGAGGAGGAGGAGAAGGATGGATTTGAGGTGGGTGGGTTTTATTAGTTTGGGAGGGGTAAGCGATGTAAGTGAGGGTGATGAGTAACAACGACGCTTTCCATCTTGTTGGGGGCTGGTCATGATGAAGGCCAGGAAGGAAGGAAGAAGGAAGGAAGGAAGGGAAGGAGGGAGATGGGTTCACCATCTATGCTCATAATGGCCTGGTGTTCAGCACGATTAGGCATCTTTACTTCATGTGAGAAACATTCCCAGTTTCACTCTCGCACCCTCTCGCTCTCCCGGCACACACTATAACTCCAGTGGCTCCTCCAAGCTTGACCAAGAAACCAGCGGACGCCAGGGCCGTCCCAACATCATCGCCACCCCCTTCACCCGCCATCTCCTCCGTCAAGGCCAGGAACTACAGCAACCTCATCACCGTCGGCTGCTTCTTGGTGGTTCAAGTCCGGTGACAGCCCGAAATGCCGCCACGTGGTTAGCCTCCACAAGCTCCGGTGGCGTCCGGTTCATGAGCATATTCCGGTTGAAGGTCTGATGGACCACCCACTGAGCCGGGTGCAACGGCCGGGACATGGAGCACGAAGCCAGCTCATCCATCACTTTCAACAGCTTATAATCTTACCTATAATGCCTCCTCTCAACCCCTTCACATTGCTTCCTCTCCCCTCCTCTTCGTCCTCCTCCTCCCCCTCTTCTCAGCGAAAAACTTCACGACAAAGCCAACACGAAGACCATGACCAGATCACGAAGAACCAGAAGGAGGACCTCCCACCAGGCCTCCATCAGTCCCCTTCGTGGGCAACCTTCTGTAGTTTCCACAGAGGATGGAGGCTACGAAAGGGGAGTGATGGAGGCCCCAGAAGAAGGTTCTTCTTTTCCTTCTTTGTGGTCGTGGCCATAGTCGTCGTGGCGGCCGTGTCTTTGTCAAAGAAGTTTTTCGCTGAGAGGAGGCGGAGTAGGAGGAGGAGAGGAAGGGGAGGGGCAAGCCATGTGAATAGGATGTGAAGAGCCATCGTTCGGATGGTGATGTGCAACAAGAACACCGTCGGGTTTATTTACATAATTTTAGTTGTCTGCCGATTATCTATTTTTGTAAACAAATGCCCTCAAGATTGGGGAAAAAATGTGTTCAGTGGCCAATCATTTCGCTGGCAATCAGGTAGGGGTGGGGGGGCTATTGATGCACATTTGTCAAGTAGATGACTCACGTGACACAAATCCAATTCTTACAATTCGATAAATTTGTCGATTTCTAACTCGAATTATGAAATCATGTCTAACAATTGAGACTTCTCAAATTGGCCATTCTAATATTCAAAGACATCATTGATTACTCAACCTAGAAAACAGGACATTTTGGAGAGCTGCAGCATATGAATGATCATAACTCAAGAGTCATACTTACATCGTTTCTAAATCCTTTTCACATGAAAACGCTGTGTGTGTACATTTTGCACGAATGCTTAAACGTACCCTAAGACATTTGAAACTTCAATGCGCAAAGCCACATGCTCTTCTCAAGTCAAAACAAGATATATCTTTGTTTACGGCTTTAGTTTGTGAAGAGAACTAATGCTACTAAGAGACGTTCCTTTTAGGGGAGTGTTAAATAAGTTCAGCCTGTGGAATCAGTTTTAACATGTTCTTTTCAAGAGCCTTTGAATGCTTCCCTCCTTTGCAATGCAGATGACGGAGGGCGTCAAATTTTTGGCAGGATGAAGGTGACCTTCGGTAACACCAAATTCCAGAGACTGAGCCTTTCACTTCCAAATTAATTCAATATTTTGCCTCCATGTTTCCGTATTTCGGCCATGACAGCGCATCTTGCCAAAGAAAAGCAAGTCGACCCGTGCTTTGGATGTTCCTCCTTTGGTAGGCCAATAAAGCAAGTCGACCCATTTATTATATCATGGCGATAAGAACTTCTTGTGTCACTTAATATGTCACTGTAAAATGGAAAAGGAGGATGTACATACTACTGAAATGACAAAAAAAAAAAAAAAAAAAGTACATGCTACTGATGCAAATGGAAGCATCTGCCTTTCTGTTTCCTCTAGATGGTAACTTCACTATAGACAACACCAAAGAGAAACAAAAGGCCAGTTTTTTGTAATGTGCTAAAAACATACACATTAGAATCATTCGTGAAACATGTTATAGTCTCTAGCAGTAGTTCTAACACAAGCGGGTTCTAGCAAAATAATGACAAAATTGAGAAATTATGCTTCAGGGGTATGTATCTCGATTCACCATATAATGGCCAAGATGTTGCTATTCTTTTCTAACTTAAGAGGTTCCACTCAAAACCAGTCTTACCTTGCTTCCGACAATTGAATGGCTTCAAGTTGAGTGGTGTCTTCAGCCCAAGGAAAGGGTGAGAAGTGAACAAGGATTGCTTGCTCCTTTCCTCTTCATGTCGTTCCCAGTGAGCCCATCTCTCTGATAGACTGACCCCTTGAAGCAAATTTACGACTTCTGCCATTGTGGGACGGTCTTCGGGGGTCCCTTGTGCACAAAGCAATGCCACCTTAATGATGGTCTCGACTTCTTCTGCATCATATGTCAATAGATTTCGATCTACCATGTCTTGGAGCCTGTTTTCTCTCTGCAGCTTCTTGCTCTGTCAAAATCACATCTTCAATTATTCTATTTAAGATCATTCTGGTATAGAAGCAGAGGAAACAACTAAAATTCATATAGGTCTAATTTCCACTTATCTACACACGGCACATTGGTTCTTAATTCTCACAAAGAAATGTGCAGAGAATCTATCAATTTGCTAATTCAAACAATGGAAATTCAGCCAGGAACCGCTCCATGAGACTCAATTCAGCAATCTAGTGATAACTTCCCTATTGCAGTAACTTTTGCATAGGGTACAACTCTGATTGCAAAATTTTATGCTAAGCCAGTTCTTTTGATCTTATATTCCACTTCAAAACTAGTCTTGATATTTCAACCTCCTAGGTCTTACAAAATGTTTCTGATGTGATCCCTTTAGGCATTCAACATGCCATGCCTTCATCAGAAAATAAAAGATAGCTGAGCCTGCATTGGAACAGTTGTGTACCATTTTTACTGCACAGAAACAGATGATTGACTGATATTTCAGGCTGTATGAATCTCAAAACTTCTAAAATATGACCTGCATAGGTGCTTTATCCAGTTCCCCAAAAAAATAATAATTTAGCTGGACAATAAGGACTCTGTTCTGCACTAATCATTTGGTGAACGTTAATATTTGCACTTTCTTACCAAAATCAGTTCTCTAGCTCCTTCAGAATTTTGGAGTGTTTAATTCGAAAAGTGATAAAACAAACATCGTGTATCTGCCATTTCTTCCCCATTTTATGGTGTCAATTGGATTTCAGCAAAGAAATTCGAGGAAAATGTGCAAAAAGAATCTTACATGATCAAGCAAAAGAACATCCTCCTCCTCCTCGAGCCGAGAAAAGTCAATCGCACGCTGACCAGTTACAAGTTCAAGAAGTGTTATACCATAGCCAAAAACATCTGTCTTCTCTGATGACTTTCCAGTGGACAAGTACTCTGGAGCAATGTGACCCATTGTACCTCTTACTTGTGTAGTAACATGAGTCAATCTTGTATCAACCAGCTTAGCCAGCCCAAAATCACCAAGAACGGCTTCCAAATTGTCATTCAAGAGGATATTGGCAGCTTTTAGATCGCGATGTATAATTTTAGGATTACAATGTTCATGAAGATACTCCAGGCCATGAGCTGCTCCAATAGCTATGCGCTTCCTCGTTGGCCAGTCCAACCTTTTCTCTCCTGGTTTTAAATCTGTCACGTTCATTGAGTACAGTACATGTTAAGAGAGTGCGGCCAGGCCAGTATAGTGATTATGTGAGGAAAACTAAATTGAGACTGGATCAAATTTGGCACAGATTATTGCCAGTAAACTAATGTGGAAGAATTAAGAGCATTTCATAATAACAAGCTAATACAAGAGTCAAAAGAAAATATTTTATTGGCTTGTTCCGACAGTGAGTAATTTTTATCGACCCCTTCACCAAATATGAACTGCGTTGATAGATTATGTTGATTGTATTTTGGAAAGGACTGCTAATAGTTGTTCCAAAAACTAACACGTGTCATGTGCGGGTGTGTTCGCACTTTAGATCATAGGATAAGAGCAAAACACGCCATGTTTATTAAGGAAAAATTTACATCTTCCTCAAATGAATTTGTCATTATTTCAAGATGCTCAGAGATACTCAATTGCTAGTGTATGCCTCATAAGCTCTAAAATGGACCCTTGCATTCAATGTCTGATTCTTCAGGGCTTGGTACTTTCCTACAGCCTATGTAATATATGACCCCACAACCATGGGAAACTATTTAAGTAATATACTCAATTTGTGCAGATGAAACACCTTGAGTTTAAGTTCTTGTGACATGATGTATGAAAAAGAACTAAGCAGTCCCATCATCTTACATGCAGGATACCCAAATAAAATGAACATTCAACACATGGCAAGGAAATCCAGAGAGAGATGGTAGAAAGTGCATCATATCATGTTGATGGTCATGTGACAGCAGAAGGGTTTGCAAGTTGCAACAGGAGTAGAGTACTTTCTGTGGTCCATCGTAGTCTCAAAAGACACCAATGTGAGAGAGTGACTATTTACTGAGGTACCTAAGAAATCTACTGGCGAGATATATTGTCATGGGAGTTACAAGAGCTTTCTCTAAAAGAAGATTCAGTAACTACAAACATGACCTACTCAAATATATCTTAGTCATTAGATTCTTCTCGTTCCCATATTATTAGGCATGTCAGACTATCAAAAATTAAAAAAGAGTAGGGACACTTGATGCAGTTATGCCATCTGCCTAATTTCACACTTATCTTTAATATAAGATACCTCGCATCCTTGGTACAATCCCACACACATTAGACAACTAATAAAGACGGCATAAACATTAATGGAGTTGCACAAGGTTAAATTAACAATAAAGTGAAAATTGGCAGCCTCAAAAAACCTTTCCAGAGAAGTAAGCCAGCAAACAATGTCTGATCGCTCTACTACAAAATTTCAGTATACCCCATAAGGACTTTGAGGGACAACAGAATAAGTGTAAGAGAAGTACCTCTCAGGTGGTATGCAACGCTAAGATTTTTCATGTAGGGATAAACAAGTATCCTCTCTGAGGACGTTGTGCAGAAACCAATCAAACGAAGAAGGTTACGGTGAACTGCAACACTTATAAGCTCAACTTCCCTCACGAATGCAAGCTCTCCACAAGGCCTGTTATGATCGGAAAGTCTTTTAACAGCAACCTTTGTACTGTCCGAGAGAACACCTCTGTAAACTTTGCCAAAGCCTCCTTGTCCAATTACGTTGTTTTCACTGAAATTATCGGTAGCCAGTTCAATTTCACGCCAAGAAAATCTCCTCACTTGAGCAAAAGAAATTTTTCGGTCGTCTTCACCTGTACAGTTGTAACTGCAAGTCAGTAATTTAAATTAAGATGCCAATAGTATATATGAAGGGACTCTCTTGCATCAGCTACAAGCTTCATTATGATGAAAATACAGAAAACCAATGAGCTCCCCTTGCGAAAGTATAATCAAGCTCACTACCATAACAGAGAAAAATGGAAGCATGAAAGACTTTTGAACATGCTGTCGTGCAGCCAAGCCCTTTAAGGCACTGCCTTCATTTTGATTTCTTGTGGTTTAATATTTATAATAGTGTGATGGCAACAGATAGTCTAAAAATCAGTGAATAGTGTTCACCAAAGGAAACTTTCATCTGAACAGAAGATGACCTTATCAGAGATTTCAACTCCTTCTGAAGACAAAATTATTCATTTCCTTACTATCATGCTCCACTTTTTATGTTACTCCACCTTTCAATTTACCATGAATAAAGAAAGGGACAGAGAGATTCCCATGTACAATCATCACCATCTAATACAGTGCATGTTTATGGGACTTTCTCTCTAAAGAAGGGATTTCCGCTCTCATTTTTATCTTCCATCTTATTTATCTAAGTCTCCTCCCTTCCCTTTTGCCAGTTTTTCTCACCAATTATATCACTTCATGGGGTCCTAAACTCAACATCCATGTGTTTGAGATGAACCGTAACCCGACCTCTCTCTAAGTGCTTTCAGAATACATATGCATATAGCAACTGCAGACAACAGTGGTTTATAACCTAAAAGTAGGAATTGTGTAGCCTTGAAGGGAAGTTTGAACAAAAAGATATATTTATTTTGCATTGAACACTATCGTAGAAAGAAATCAAAGTACGAGGTTTGCACAGCATTTAGGAAGACATCATCAGACATTTTCTCAAATTTCTGTCAGTTATTTTACTCACCTCTCTTATCTAATTCAACCTCTGAATCTAACAGCTTTTAACTAAAAGACAAGAAATTAATAAAATTTACAAACAAGAAGGGATTAATTGGAAAAGATCCCATCAATTTTGGGTTGGCCTAAGACATACTCAATTGGGCAGTGAAAAGTGTCAAGTACGATATGAGATATCAAGGTAAAGCAAAAATATACCTGCTACATCCACAAACAGGTCATGTTTGTGCATTTGATGGCACCAGTATGCATAGATAGCCCCCAGACACAAAAGTATGAATGCACCACCACCGGCAGAAGCTACAGCAACTCCAAGTTTCGACTTGCCACTTGAAGCTGCCAATTATTCTGAATCAGATTCTAAACTACCAATTTATTAGCAGAATATATTATCAAAAATACAACCATGAAATCCACAACCTGGAAGCGGTGGCTTTACGCAAGGTGGACCCAATCTAGAGCCACAAATGAGATTTGTTCCGGTGAAACTAACAAGAAAGACTAAGTTAGCTGACCTAAACATCAAACATATCTCGAATAATCACAGCATTCGAGCATAAAATTTCCAGTCTGATGAGAAGCCATACCAATGCAATGTCGATTTTTACCCTATCTGTCTTAATCTGACTTTACATGGTAACTAATTTATGTAAATAGAGGAGCTCATTTTTAGGTAATAACAAGATATTACTTTTAACAGACATTAAGGTTAAAAAGTCTAGTGGAACTTACTTGTATGTTGGAACCGAGAAAAGTGGCAAGGGGATCTTTCCCGTCAAGTTATTGGACGATAGATCCCTATTGAACCAAAGAAAAGGTCAGTGATGTCAAATGCATTTCCAGCAGATGAGGTTTAAATAAATAAAATGAAAATTAGACTTCGGTGAATCCTATAAGATTTGCAATGGTGTCAGGAATGGTTTCAGATATGTGATTTCCACTTAATATCCCTGACCAAAGGTGATATAAGCTGGTTCTTGTCATCTAATCTTAAGGCGATAACGGTGAATGAGAAATTCCAATTTGGAAGTTTCTAAATCACAATTATGTCAAAATATCTTCCTAGGAACTTCATATTATAACGTGAATCCTTTTATTCATTTACCATGGGTAGAATTAGGTAATGGCATTTATTTTTGGGAAAGACCCCTTACAAATGCTTTAGCTTGGAAAGTTGACCCCAAGAGGTAGGTATAGTTCCATTGAACTTGTTATTTGCCAAATTTAGATTCTCTAGGTTCACCATGTTACCCAGGAAATCGGGTAGCGCACCTGACAGGTTATTGTTCTGTAATGCCCTGCAGGAAGCATAAAATTTACTATCAATACCAGTACATCCCTTATTTAGGGAAAGAAAAGGCTGGACATCGAGTTCAAAAATAACTAAATACTAAAATTGAAAAACATAGGCTCTGTCATCCATCAAGGATCACTTACAAGTTGACCAAATACTTTAGCTCAGTAATTGCAGGAGAGAGAGTTCCTGAAAATCCAATTGAGTCAAGGCTCCTGCCAATCAGAAAATAAAGCACAGATTTAGATGTGCTACTCTGCATTGTCACCTGGCAATGCAATGAAATAGGAAGGACTTTCGAAATCAGATCTGTGGTACATCTTGTGTTGAACTTACAGTATATTGACATGGCCATATGGGCAGCTGACATGGGACCAACTGAAGCATGGGCTCACAAAGTGGACATCCCAATTAATGCGGTGATTAGTATCATTGAGGCTATCCAGGACTTTAATGAGTGCCTCACCTGAGAAATTAGAAAAAAGCAGACATATGTAAGATTTTCCGTTCGGCTGTTACTAGCACAAAAAGCAAATAATGACGATTTCCTCATTTCAAGAGCAAAAGAAGTATCTCTTTTCAATTTTTAGAGTTACTATATACAGCAATTAGGAACGTATGTGTAGTGACAAAGGTTGCTTCCCTTGATATTATGCACAGTGCAAATTAGATCTCTCGATCAATGACAGATTTCAGCATGACTACACATTTTCACCTATGCGCCAGAATCAGTGAGCTGTTAAGTTATTCTGTGGTAAATCAGTAAGCACCTATGAGGTACACCAAGAGTAAAACTGTGTATTCTGTCAATATAAATCATCCCCTAAGATTTTCCTAGAATCAATTTATAGCTTTACATAGGTGAAAGAGAGCAAAAAGCATTTAATCGTACCTTCGATGTCGGGTCCATTCGATGAATGGCTGCCTCTCAACAAGATGAGGACTATAAAAGAGAAAATGATTTGCTTTAAACGAGCATGATGGGTGAGAAAAGCCCCCCACATAAGATGGCCTTTAGCTTCCAGACTTTCAGCTGGTAACTTCTTGCCTCCTTTTGATAATTCTAACCAGAAAAAAATATGCCACGGTTATGCTAAAACATCAACCACAGATACCCACATGTAAGTGTCATACAAAAAATTAAAATGGGAAAACTTGCTACTGCGTGTGTAAAGGAAATGAGTATTGCAAATACCTTAGCACAATGCCAAGAGAAAATTCCCACTTTCTTTCATATTACTCTTAACAGATGAGAAACCATGAAAAATGAACTGTTTTTATAAGGAATAATATATTTTGGTACATGACATGTCAATCAAGTGATTCATATCACTGCACCTTCCTGACAAGATTTTTTCAATTGATATGTTGCATAAACTGGAATCCTGAACTCTCAGGGACCCAAATATTTCTGAAAAGAACTTACAGATGAATATTGTTACACTTGCTCTCACCTACAAATCGACATCAAGGCCTCTAGGTAATTATGGGATTATTTTTTCCAGAGACATGCTCCTGATGCTTCATCTAAACCTTTCATTCATCAACTAGTAAACACGGTATTGACATAAAACAACATAATAAAGGCTTTCCAAGGCATCTCTCTAACAGTAAGCAGATTGCTTCCTAGGAACTGCCCTGTGTGGCCAGTTTTTTCATTCCCTGAAGTAATATACTCCATTCAAAAATGTAATGACTGATATGGACACAAAGACCACATGGACCATCTATTGGCTCTCCATACCATAATTCCTTCCTGACATGAAGAGCACATTATTTTTAAAGTGACTTCATGGCATCAAGACCAGTCATTTACTGAAGCATGTTGAAAAGTATTTACTGTCGAACTAAAAAACAAGCAGGTCGTTTTGATACTTCACACTCTATCATGATCATCTAGCTGAACCAGAATCATGTTTACAGCAATAATTAAGCTCATAAGTCATTTGTAAGTCGATGCAACACAATCAAGAGGAACCTTTGTCCTGCAGCTACACGTATTCTCTGAGGATATAATAATAAGGACAAGCAACAACACCTCAAGAACCACCCCAGATAATCAGAAATATTTCTTTATGGAAAAAGTTCAATTTAGGGGGAGAAAGAACCCATGGAAGAGGAAGAAGTGCTCACTATCAGAGGACAAAATCAGTTACAATCAAACAAGTTTCCACTTTGCACACACAAGCAAGTTGGCATTGATAATTAGTTACAAAAGAAGAAGAACACAAAATGAAATATTAATCAGAAGAGAACAAAAAAAAGTACAGTCCCAAACTTGCCTGATACACCCATGACTTTAGAAACCCAGCATGTATCAAGATAAGGTAGCAGATTGAGGAGATGAAGGAGAACATGGAGCATATTATAATCACCATGATGACAATGAAAATCATGTGATTTAGTGCAAGGGAAAGGGACCCACAAAGCATATGAGGGCAAAGGTAAAAGAAAAGGAGGAGGAGGACTTGGGAGGAATTGAGCGGAGGGCCAATTGGCAATGGAACAGAGAATAAGCAAAGCTAATTCTCTTTGATCAAATTGGGTGGTGGAATTGCGAATGAGAATCCCACTACCTAATGGGCCTCCTTCTCTGCTCTGCTTTTAGTGATTTGATAATTGCAATTAAAGATTCACATTATCCCTTTGCACTGCTTTTTTGCAATGCAGATGCTCTGAGAGAGAGACGGAGAGAGAGAGACAGAGAGATGAATAGACCTCACAGAAGCTTCCCATTCGCAGTCACCCACTTAGATAATTCCTATTCCCTGCTTTGCTGGCTGGGGATGATTCATGATAATGCATTGTCCAGACTCCAGAGAAATCAATCACCCATCAATGCATGATGGAAATTTACCCGAGGTCCCGAAGAACATCACTTGTAAATGCATTTCCTACACTGCGAATTTGGCACTATCCCCAATTCTTCCACAATATGACTTTATCCAATATTTTTTTCAAGCCAAAAGTGGGTCAATTCCAAAAAAAACCCCAAACTTTAGGTTTAGTCCAAATATACCCCGAACTTTTTTTGTCTCAAAAAACCCCAAACTTTTAGGTTTAGTCCAAATCTGAACTTTTCTTTTTTGTCTAAAAAAAACCCTAAACTTTAATTTTAGTCCCAAATCTACCCGAATTTTATTTTGTCTAAAAAAATCTCAAATTGGTACACATATGACAAATTTAGCCAAAATTATTTTTTTGACCACTAAAACAAATTACCATATATTATTTTCTGTTAAATTTTACTGTCAAATTTCTAAATTAAATAATACGTCATAATTAACGGATATACTAATTTGGGGTTTTACCATCTGTTTGTACTAAAAAAATCACTAATTTTTGATTTGTTCTCAAATATACCCCATGATCTAATCTTAACTTAATATGGCATTTCCACATAGATAATAAATACACATAAACAAGATGTCATAGAAAATTATTTTCAAAATAAAACCATTTTAGGACATAAAAAATTAGGGATTACTAATACGGTTTTTGGACAAAGGCTAATGAGGGCAAATTTAGGATTAGAGTAAAATTTGATGATTTTCTTTTTGACAAAAAAAATTGGGATAGATTTGGGGTTAGACTAAAAGTTTGGGGTTTTTTCTGAGACAAAGAAAAAAAAAAAAAGTTTAGGTAGATTTGGGACTAAATCTTACTAGACCCATTGAAATTTTAGAATATTCTGACCCATTGAAATTTTAGAATATTCTGCCATCGATGGCGGATAAAAATAATCTAAATTGGGAAAAGCGTCGTCTTTGCCGGTCAAAAAGGGGAAACAGGGACAACATAAGCGAACAGAGACTGTCCAGAATAAGGACATGGAATGAAAGTAGTGGAGCTGCCACCTGAATTGCGCTTTGAGCGACGCAGTGTGGCGGGACACACCCCCACCACCACTATATCGTACTTTGCATGAAAAGACCGCTCCACTATCGTCAGATTTTGTGTTGTTCCTGTCGCATGATTTCCCGGTTTGAACAAACGCCCCTTTTGCTCATCTTAATGCCGCTTGCGGGGTCATCCTTATCCCAACTCTGCTGCGGAAAACCTCAGGCAACCAGACGTTCATTAGGCAAGTGGATCAGTGGGGTGGAAAGTCTCGTGTCACCTTTGCACCCCTAAAAGGTGGCCAAGAGAAATCGAGTCGCGACGGGAGTGGTGATCAGAAAACGTGCAACGTGATTGAGACTGCTGTTCTCGTCTCGTTTCGAATGGCTTTTTGAGTTCTGAGAAGACGGGTGCGAAGAACAAAAACCCTAACAAATATGCTTGGAACAAAAGTTTACTCATCGCTCAAGCACCGCCAGGCGGTGCAGTGTTGTATTTAGTTCACAAATGGAGTTCTTGTAGTACCACATGTTTACATATTCAACGCCATACAAAGAATTACAAGGACAAAAGATAGAAACAAGAAGAAAAGAAACCGCAATAGTAGGACAGAGTGCACGAAGGAATGCAGACGTGCAACCCCCAAAAAGAGCTAACTCCATGCACCCCAAATGAAAATTTTGAACAGATGACTTCACTCTCTGTACAGACACCAAAAGAATCTCACGTATTCTTTTCACTATCTTCTCAAACTACACTGTGAATCACCTCCCTTGCACATCCTCCCAGCCCCATCTCTCCAGCTTCCAAAGCGTACCTGTGTTGCCCCTACGTCGTGGGAGGAACTGTCTAGTGACTGAGACATCCCCCAAATTCTTCAAAGCAGAATGTATGAAAAGAAAACCTCCAATCTACCAGGGATGCTGTGGGGTTCACTGCCTTTCCAAAACTCTATGTACACAGTGGTAGATAAAAGCAGGACGTAGGATGACCATGTCCTTACCTATATATAGGGTGTTTTACTTTATCAAGAGAGATATGGATTCCTTTGACTCATCTAAATTCGTTGACTCTATCAATGACATCCAAGGCCTTTTGCTTATCGATAACAAAATCAATAACCGGAATTCCTGAAGAGAGCCGTTTCAATGGAAGTGACTCCTTACTCTCCCTAGCTGGGGAATGATTGCTACTCTTGCTCAGTCTATCATGCTTCTTCAACCTAGCCTTGAAGGAGTCAAAATCCTCGCTCTTACTGATTCCCAACCGTCGTTTTCTCTTACTCGTGTCTTGTAACATCTTTAAGTCTTCATCAGTCAGTAAAGGTAAGCAGGTTTTGGCAGACTCATCTTTAACATCATTGCTCGATTTATCCAAGGAATGATGGTTTGGAGACTTAATAGGAGACCTAGCACCACCAGTGTTTGCAGAGTTCTTTGATTTACTAACCAAATGGTGGAGCCACAAAAGTTGTTCAAGGATATAGGTCTCAGTTTTATCCTTATCCGCATGGTGGAGCGTCTCAATCCGAATCACGTCTACAGGTCCAGTAGGCTTCCTGTTTACCTCAGACCTGCAATAAGACACCACATCATCTATGTTTGGCATGAATTTACCATTATGGAGTTCTTTTTCTTTTTCTTTTTTAAACTTTTGTGGCAGTGGTGGTCAGGTGCAAGGGGTGGTTAAGAAATACAGAAAGTGCTGACAAGTTTAACTGACCCAGTATTCGCCCATTCACCAACCCATCCGAAACCATGATGAGCTCTGCTCCAATCAGAAACAAAGACAGAAATATCAGAAGAAAGAAAGGCAAGCTTGAAAGCATTTGAGGTCGGTAGTGGGGATATACAGGCCATCTTACTTTGCTGTGTTTGTGGCAATTGGAACAAGCCACTGCAGAGTCTTCTCCATCTCAGCTTTGATGTCTGCAACAGAGAGCTGTACAGAGACAAGTTATATGGAGCCTTCTCAAAGCATTACCTAATCAGCAGTAGAAGCCTGGAAATAAACTTCGAATTTACTATTTTGGATCAGCGGAAAGTAGAATGTGTTCAGATTTTTGAACAAGAATGATTATGAGATAATACCTCTTCTTTGACATGAAAAGAATGAATTCTGGAGCGCAAAGACGACTTTATACTAGGTGGCAAACTCTGATACAAAGAATCCCTCAGACTGGATGGCATAGAGCTTGATCGAGCTACCTGATTGGATCAAAGTATGCTCCGTAAATAGACTCAAATATGTGATCTACACTTATCATAGTTCATTTGATAATTTCAAAGAATAGTGCATCTTTCTCAGTCAATACTCCAGATCAACACAGTTTAAAGCAAACGTAGCAATTTCATAAACTTTCTTCCAAAGACAGTGAGATCATAGAGCTTGGAAGACCTGCTCCATTGACACACATTCAAGCCACAAAAACCTGGCAGCAAGGGATTCTACATCTATGAAATGACGTTTATCCACATTTCACTCCAATAAACAGATAAGCACAATATAACAGAATTAATTTGATCATAATTTCTCCAAAAACTTAGAAGTTTGAATATCCCAAAACTTGCTACACTTGCTGTCAACTTAAGTTTATTAGTTTTTCTATTCTGACAACAGCTTTGATCACAATTATCAAGAACCGTGCATAAAGCATTCACACAGAAAACAGTAAGTATATAGTCATATCTAATGATTTCCTGGAACCAACTGATATGCAATCCTTAATTGGGAAAAATTACCAATTGAAAATTTGAAGTAGTTATAGGTGGTGCCAATTAACATTTAAAGATCAGAAATTTCGAAAAAAAATAAAAATCAAAGATGAATCTGAATGAATTAATGAAAAAGACTACTCATTCTACTGGACAACCACAGAATGAACAAGACGCAACTTTTCTGCCAAACAAAATGTTGCTCTACCATATATACAACGGAATTTTTTTTCCACATCTGCATCATTTAAGAAATCTGTATACCATGACCCTTATTTATCTAAATTTTTTGTCGTCTTGAACAATCTTTTGCTGAAGAAGAAGAGATTCAATCAATAACTTTCACACATTCACTTCATATGCACGTGTCATCAACAATAAAAAGCATTTTTAGATGCCATCAAAAAACACCTTGCAACCTTTAACTTAAGTAGCATTCAGATTAGACCAGGCCTGGTCACATATCAAAAGAAGAAAACTTACAAGAGTATCAATTTGGATGATAATATTTGCATAATGCAAGGATAGGCCAGCCGGTCCCAGTTTTTTATTGCCCATGGATGGTTTTGCTGGTACATGAGCATCTGCAAAATGATGGACGGGAATCTCATAAAACCACACTTTTACACCAAGCAAAAAAAATGCCCATGGTATTTATTTTCCAACAAGAAAAATACTGAATGCGTGTCTGATCCAAAACTGAGCCACCAGAAACATCATTATTCATCAAAAGTGTTGCCAATAATTCTCCTGGTCCTACAGGTGTGGATCCATTTGGAAGTTTTTAAGATTTTTTTCTGTATCAAAATAGAATTGTATCTTTGACAAACTAGAACTTCAAATGACAGGAACTGTGCTAATGCTGCCCAAATCCTCATTGTTGCAACTAAGCATCTATATAGATCATCTTGGCTTAAAAAAAAATGTTCATTTAACACCTGATAATTGATTTCCTGACAGAAATATAAACCGGAGAGAAAAGCCAGGCAAGTAGGAAAAGAGAGAATGATCAACTCTGGAATAATTTACAATGGGTGACCAGAGGAAAAAGGATGACAAAATAGCTTACCAATAAACAATGGCAAAGAGAACTGAACTAAATTAAACAAAATAAAGGGGAAATTTTTCTACAAGAGCATATTTACTGTCAGTTTTCAATTTACATACCAGCAGTCCCAAAAGTACCATGTATTTCCAGAAGCAGAAAATGAACGATATCAACAAGCTTTTCCATCACCTGAAAAACAATACTTGAAATTCTGAGATACTGCATTTACTTCTCCTTCTACCATGCTCTGGAAAGATGAGCATTTTTCTTATTGTGGATAAGGATAAAAAGGAATCCCTATATCCCTGTCCATTACTAGTTCAAAAGTCGAACAGTATTAAAGAATGAGAAAGCATTTTCATCAGCCAGGTGTATGAATTTCCTGAGTTCCCCTCCAACAATCCAAGCCAACTGAAAACGACTTATGCTGCTAAGTTCCAGCAAGTTGGCAAATATTCCTAATAGCAAGTTGTCTATATTCCAATAGCAGCAAAGCATTCTGAAAACCATTTAAAAGGTTCCGCTAAAGGAATTCCCAGAAGATGCCTGCATAACTCTATGGGATGGTGAATTCAAAGGACGGATTTGCTCAAATCAGAAAGTAAACTCATATTTATGTCGGAAAAAGGATACAAAGCTCCCACATAGTAAAAATCTAGAGTTACCTCCTCCAAGCTTCTGGACCACAGTGACTTCTTTTTCAAATTTTTTACTTGCTTCTTTTGACTCTTAAGTTCTCCTCTCAAAATAGATAGGCCATCACCTACACACCAAAAAAATGCACATCACAAAAGAAAATGATTGTAATAGGCTGTGGAAAGAAAACTGTAACATTAAGCAATGCCAAAATGGAAAAGTGTATAATTTGCAAATTTCCAAAGTAATATAATCAGAGATAATGTTCAGGCAGCGCATGTATGGGCAAAACTAGAGAGGTCATCCTGGTTCCTATTGGCGGAAACTTAATACAATTGTCACCACCATCAAAGCAGTATTCCTGGTCCAATTAGCAAAACACCAAGGTTGCGAATCAAACCATTTCCAGTTTAAACAAAGCAAGACAGTAACAAAGACCAGGATGTATCCAATTGTTATAAGGCCCAGATCTCTTAGCTTACAACAGTATGCAAAGTTATCCCTCGGATAGCAGATTCAAAATACATATCAAACATAGTCCTTATAAGGATCAGCATATCATAATGGAAGCAAAGTCGTGCTCCAACATACTCTATATTCATCTGCCAACAGTCACTGCTTGTTGAACTAAAACTATTCCACAACAAATCCAATTCAACATCAGTAAAGAAACTCTTTTCTCTTTCACTAATGAGGCCAAATCTTAAATTGATGACCATAAAACTCAACTCAAGTTAAGGTGATGATTGACAGAAAAGTCAGAAAGGCACCTTTTTGTGCTGTACTTGAATTATCTTCCTCGTAACGCTTGCGATGATAATCTTGCTCAAACCTGTCCAATGAATGCAGTTCGTGGTATAACTCCTGCAAACCAGAAAAAACAGATGATGAAATTCCAGTATACATGTTGAATCTCCCAACCAGAAACTCAAAGCATTACTTTGGAACCTAACAGCCTGAGGATAGTAAAGTCATCCTCTAGGAAACATATCCAAAAAAAAGGAATCAGAGTTTTGGCAAAAGATCACAGGAAAGTTGCAATATAGATTATACATTCCATTAATTGATCTTATTGGCACAATGTAGGTTCCAAGAAGAGCAGTATACAGAGCAAGTGCTAGTTGGTGTATTTCCCAATCAATGAATTGATCAAGTTTGAAATTGCATTAGTAAGTGGTAGAATTCAATGCATATACCCATAACAGCAATCATCCCAGTGGACCACCAAAGGTAATTCTACTTTTCTCCGAGCCCAAAGCGAGGTAATTTGAGAAAAGGGGGAGGGGGAATAGTGACTCTATGCCAGAGCTAGAGATGTCATGAAGACAGACAACTAGAGGTCATCCTTGTGATTTTGTTTCCTGTGCCGAAACTTTTCCATTTTAGTCCCTGCACTAACAACTTTCTTTGCCAAAAGTCAGTGATGGACTAATGGAATAGTCGTTCATATAAGGAACTGACTCATAATACAAGGACGAAAGTGTACACTTCAAAGGAAAAGAAAAACAGATTTTACTGCTTGTCAATGGTGAGTATTTGGCTACTCACACACAGCAAAAGAAAGCCTTTTCTTTTTTCTTTTTCTTTTTTTTTTGTGGGGAGAGACGAGAGCGGAAATGATAAAATTGCAGCCAGGATTTGGCAGCTAGAAACAAGGTACCATGATATTAATGCCTAGGCAGTTCAGCTCCTCTCTTTGAAATCACCACCTAGAGAGATGCAGAGTGAGACTACTGAGACTGAGAGAGAGAGAGAGAGAGAGAGTTGATATCATTGGGAAGATCGAAGGCATTTTGTCAACTGTGGGATCAGCAACACAAACTCTCTCCCTCTCTCTCTCCAAACTATCAAATCATCCAATTTGTTTTTCTTTCTCTCGCAGGAGAAATTCTACATCAAATTTGGCCTTATCCATACTCTAGGCCATGTAAATACAAAGGTCTATATCTGCCTTCATCCGCCGTTACCTTATACCACAAGTTAGGCAAGATGACCTCAGCTTTCACATTCCAATTGTTACGATGAACACTAATCCACCAGCCAAGAACTCGGAAACCCAACTTCTAACTAATGGTTTATGGCTTTTAATCAAAGGTATTCTTATAATGAAATTTACAACTGGTAGAAAAAGTGAATATGATATAAGAATTTTAATACTTACAGCAGTATACTGCACCAAAGTCATCAGTTGCTGCATCACCGTTTCAGCCTCTTCCTTCAATTGCTTTTGAGGAGTTAATTCTCTGCTAATCCTGTATAATGATAAAAAAATAGCGTGCAAGAACAATAGTAAACATCTATAATACGTACAATTAATAGAGCTGTCAAAAACCAAAAAAAGAAAAAAAAAATGGCCTCTGCTTAGTTACTTCTCAAAGTAGCGGTCTAAGTTATGCCACTGAGGATCTCTGCAGCGGTTCCCAAAACGAACCACCTCTCCTGAGAAAATCTTCAACTCTTCCCTGTGAGAACAATATGTTCAAGTTGACAAGTAAATGACCAGAGCCAACAAATGATCGGCCAGGCTCATGTTCAAACAGATTTTTGCTATCTATGCCTACCTCTTGTCTGTGGCAACAATGCGTAGGAGCTCATCCAAATCTTTAGATATTAGATGCTGAACACCTTCTGAAGGAAGCACCTCTTCTTTCAAATGTCTTATACTTCTCTTCGAAAGGGACTGCATAAGACTGGACCCCTTGACTATAGTGTTGGCAACCTCAAAAGATAATATTGCGAGCTCATTTCCTTTAGTTGCCACTGTAGAAGCAAATCCACTGCCGTGATTCAAATTTGTCATGCTACTAGTGAGATTGTCTAGGACTTCCACTGCCCCTCTGCCTAGACGGGAGCTAACCTCTGAAACCTACAGTAATAGAGCACCATGGTGCAGAGAATGGCATCAATTAAGAGAAAGAGAGGAGGAAATAGACAGTAGAGCCATTCTTTTTCCTTGAAACAGGAACACTTAACGTGCGCATACAACCCAAAAAGGACGCTAAATTGAACACAGTTTCCAGAGAAGATGATTAAGTAAGGAAACATGCAAATTTTTCAATTCTTCAAGAGTGCATGAAATTGCAAGAACATCCCAGAATTTAAGCAGCATATGCACTTCCATTAAGAACAAACATCATTTAAGGAAAATATGAATCAGCTGATTTCACTTTTGAGACTCTAAAGTGATAAATGACAACATGACTCGTATAAACCACTGTCAGGCCAACTGTTGTGACAATCAACAAAAAGGCAATAAGCTCAGTGGGTGACAATAATAGAAAGGTAGGAGTTTTATAATGAGGTTTCTTATTCGTCATGATATTGTTAATGCCAATATGAAGTATGTTGACATGTTGCAAATACTAGCTATCTGCCATCATCTTAAGCTTTCAAGAAGTACCTGTAAAATGATTATCATAATTCCAATCATGCTAGATTACTCTATTAAGTGGGTTCAAGGCTCAGCATGCTTACATCCTACAGAACACAGCAAACTAAAATTGCTAGAGGGTACCAACAGAACATACTTATTACAGTATGTAACTAGAACAAATATCCATCAGGCCTACCTATAATTTCACGTCATAAAATGCATTTAGTGAGTACATCCATCAGCACTATGAAAAAGACAAATTCACCTAGCTTTTTTCAAGTACAAAGGAGCCACATGAAACCATTTCTTAGAGAGGATGGGCACAGGCAACCATGTTAGGTGCGAGAACTTCTGGACGCATCTTCAACCAAAGAAATAAGGAAAACACAAACAGAAGCAGAATACTTTGCAATCAACAAATGCCCACAGAGATATTTACATTGAGCTAATATTCTAGCTCATAGGATCAAAGTTAGCACGGTACCCTTGCAATGGACCGAACTGATCTGGACTTCTGCATCTGGTATCTGGGAATCCCATCATAAAAGTCATCAGCATTGTTCCCATATTGAGGTGCACTTGCCTGATGGGTCAGGGTGGCCGGTTCTTGCGACTGCTTGGTTTCCTGCGATTGTTTAACCATGACCTCACGCCTCTGCGGCGGAGTCAAATTGCTCTGCACGCTAGGCTGGTGAACCGAAGCGGCCTTATAGTTGTGAGGATCGAAACCCCCATTTGTGTTCGCATAAGGATTACTCTTAGCAACGGCGCTCCTAGAACAAAGCCCTCCCATATCGTCCGAGGGGCAACGACAAGCAACTCGCTCCTCTATCAAAATCCAACGATCGAAGCGGATCGAAAAAACCCACTTCCGCAGCTCAGGAGAGTTCGATCAGCATCAAATTCCAGTCTCCACGAACTAAAAACTCGGGAACTAGCCGTCACTCTCCCGAACGGCAAGCCTTTCAAATTCAACCGCAGGGGAGCCACGGGAAAAGGAAAAAATTTTGGAGGGCCGACAACTACCCAGTGACCATCTGGGGTTGGAATCGCGAGTTAGCTGAAAATGGAAACAAGAAGCGAACCAAGAACCACCAAACTGTCAACAGTGCACGTCACGGGATTTAAAAAAACCGGAAGTGAAAAACCTGAGCAGTAAGAACACAGCACGGCGACTGCCGGCATCTCCCGCAAGCAGGAAAGTTTCAGCAATTGCACTGCCGATGATTTGCAAGCCCGTACGCAGGATTAGGGGTTAAAAAGAAAGGGAGAGGGAGGGAGGCGAAGCTAACCAGGGTAGGAGGGAGACGAGGCGGATCTACTTGAAAGTGCTCGGAGAAAGAGGAGGCGGAGGAGGCGATCTCTCCAGTAGAAGTTAACCAGGGGGATCACGAGTTTCGAAGAAGAAGAAGAAGAAGAAGACGAAGACGAAGGAGGACGAAGAGAGAGAAAGAGAGAGAGAGAGTTGAATAAGGAGAATATCGATGGAGAGCTAGAGAGAGAGAGACAGGGAGCATCAAAGTCTCCTGGCGTCACCACCCGCCAAGAAATCAATTTGTTAATGATGTTACATTCATCAAATTGTCAAAAATGATGTAAGAAAACAATCCCCCTTTCCCTTTCATTTCCATTTCCCCTTCCAAAATGCGCCCTCCCCCCAACCAACTTAAAAATCCCTCCTTCAAATTAGTGAAAAATAAGCTGCCAAAATCCCATAAGAAAGCCGACTTTCTTCTTCTTGACCACAAGCGTACTTCATAACAAAAATAGCGGCTTTTAAAACATAAATGCTTGTCAATATCGCCTGTGTTAATTAATTATTATCTAGGAAGAGAGAGAGATAGAGAAAGCAAAGTAATAAAGTTCAAAAAAAAGAATTTTTTTTTTTTTTGAGGGGGGGTGGGACGAAAGAGGACGTCTGCTGGCAGACTACCGGGTTGGACTAGATTTTGGTTGAATTTGGAAGTGGTCAAAATTCAATCGCGTCCTCCGCTGACCTTCCTTTTTAAAAAAAAAAAAATTTGTGTTCTTTTCTTTCCGTTCGGTAAATAAAAACGCTTCCCACCTGAATACTCTAAAGACTTCTTCCTCTGATTTGGCTCGTCTCCCTTTGTTTTCCTGGGTTTATTGTTATATTGAAAAGAGGGGCCCACAACACCCAATGCGACTTTGCGTGCTCGCTTCATCCTCTCGCTTTCACTTGAGCTTTTTTGAATTGATTCCTCCTTTCACGTAACGAAACCCCCCCGTCTAACAAGGGTGAGGAGTGATCATCGGAGCTACAGACCTAGACAATGGGTAACTCCTATCAAGCTTCTAGTATCTGCTTACCGAACAAAGGGAGAACATGCTGAAATATATATATGTGCGAAATATGAAATTAATTTAAAAAGGTCATATTAATATAACAGCAAACTTTACTATAAATTTCAAAATATAGCATGCTCAAGTTACACCAACATGACTAAGGGGCAAGGGGCAAGGGGATGAATCAAATTCTCACCAATCACACCAAGCCCATTTATCCGAACCGATTATCCACTCATGAAAACAACACACAAATCTCAAAAATCAAGTGGAGATAACTAAATGCCCCGACAGTATTATTTGTGCATGATCATTTGAATTAGGGATGAGCTGTTCCAAATTTCAATAGAGGTTTCACTTGAAATTTAGAACTATTCATGAAAACAAGCTGGAACTTTCCCTATATATCTTGAAACCTACAACTTACCTTGTCACAAGTTTTAGAATCTATCTAGATTTAACTTATATTATTAATTGAACAGTTGCAATAAATTATCACATTTAATGATTGTTACTCACTATTGTAATTCACTAACTATCACTTATATTTAGACATGCGAAAAATATGAAATATTAATAAAATAAAATTTTCTATCATAAAATGAATGTTTAGACTAATGGTTTCAAATTATACACTCATCATCGAACGTCATACATAAAAAGTTAATTTCGGATTTTAAGTTATACATTTCACTACCCTAAAACCTACCAATTGAAATAAATTCTCTAATTTTTAAAACCTGAAAGTTATCAGGCATATTTGAACACCTAAAACCTAATAGGTTCCCACTGATTCAATCTTAAGTTGTAAATTCTATCCTAAAATCATGTACATCTCTAAGATAAATGGATAGGTGGTAAGCACACGTGGCATCTCACCTTAGGAATAAATAAATAATCGCTTCAAGTCACATCCAAATTGGTTTGGGCATAACTCAAGCCTTATCTTTACGATGACACGCAGACATCTGAACAACCCTTCCAATCAACAGATTTGGACACGTGGCGCAGGCGACGAAACCGAGGGACTTAACTAGATTATTCAGACGGAAATTTCATGGAAAGGCTGCTCGGACAGAAGAAAAACACATGGTGGAATTGGACCGAATGCGTAGAAGGGAACAAGGCGGGACAGCTCCAACACATGGAGGAGAGGGTTCTTTCTTGTCTTCGGTTTCGTTCGCACTTTGGAGTTCTACGCGGGCGGGTGGGTCATGCAGACAATGATTGAATTGGAATGAGATGTTTTGCGCAACATGTGAACGAATGGGAAAGAGACGTGCCCTCGACGACTTCTCTTGCTCTCCATTTCCTTTTCTCCTTTTAATTTAATTGTTTATGAAGGAACACTCCTTCTAGAAACACTTGGATGGCGGCTTTAAATTGAGTAAAAAAAATTAATTTGAAGGATTTTGGGGGGTGGTTATAACTTATCTTATGATTGTTCAAAATGACTCTGCGCTGACTTTCTTGATTGTTTCTCGTTCTTGGACCGTGTCTTTGGACAAATATAGGGCGGAGAGAGCTCGAGCCATCTCGATGATCAAGAAAAGGTTTGGTCCGAGCATATCCGGATCTTCTTTCCGACTGAGGCCATCCCTTGCAACATTCATCTAACTATTTTTGTAGTCCGATTTAAAATATATATAAAAACTACATTCGCCAATTAAGATAAAATTCAAAATACAATAAAATTTTGCATAATTTGTATTTGGTGTCTGATCATGAGGGTGAGATAAAGGTAGATAACATTTTTAATATCTATTATGAGAAAATTATTTTTCTCAAATAACAAACTTCTTAAATTAATTAAATTAAAATTATTTATCAATTTAAATAATATGTGGTCTCTAATTTTGGAAATTCAAAATAACAACAATTTAGTTTTTTTAATTAATCTAATTTTTATTTATATATTCGAATTCAATCTATCTTATAATATTAATTCATTATACAGATGTAAATATATATATATATATATATTACATATTTTAGGAATTTTAGTATTTTAGGTATATTAGGACAATTTATTATTTAATAAATATTTATTAGAGAATGATGGAAAAGGAAAAAATAAAAATTGAAAAGAGAGAGGAAAATATTAAAAAGAAAAGCAAATAGAAAAAGTATGCAAGAGTGTAGCAAAAGTACGATCTCTATTTGTGCAACTTTTAAGTTCATTAATACCAATATGTCGTTTATACCAAGTAAAGTTCATCATATGATGTGAATATATCTAAATTTATTACTGCAATTCACCAAATAATTAATTGGATATAGCAAAATTCTTAAATTTCATACCATATCATATTCGATCATATCATAATTAGAAATCCAAACAACCAAACATAACCAAAGTGATATATCATATAAGGCTACCAAAAGTCCTCAAACTTATTTTGGAAATGTAATCGAGTTCTTAAAACTTGTTAAGTTGGTATAATTAGATCATGTCCCATCCAAATTAACTAACAAAAAAATGCTGATTTCGTTCCTCTTTTTTTTTGTGATTTTCTCTCTTATGAGTAGTTATTAAGGGTGAATCAACGCCTTCATTTTTCCCACCAAACTTCAATTAAGATAAATTGAAAAGTACAAAATCAAGGTCGGGCCCATGACCTAAGCATTGGAGAACGAGTTCCATCAGAGAAAATATACTTGTTTACAATCTATTAAAGTATTTATGTTATGAAAATTTAGTTTAAATTTAGCAACATAACATGTACAGCTCTTGTATGGCACGAATAGTGCACATCTCTTTAGAGAAATAAATGCAAGTCTTCTTTTTCAAGCGATAATAAATAATTTTCTGTTCATTTTTATATTATAGCAAAATCCGGGAAAATATTATCAATTTTTTTTAGAAAATGATTTCTTTGAAAATATTTTATAAAAATGTCAAAATTTTTGCGAAACAAAGAAGCCGTTTGAGGTTATTTTCCTAATTATTGTCCATAGTCAGAAGACATGATCGAAGATTAGGGTACCGATCAAGTTCCATATTTTTTTGTTTTCCATCACTAGGTAAGTTAGGGTGTATTTCATAACGTTTATGTTTCGGGAATAATTTCTTTTCTATTTTTATTTCCTAAAATAATTTCTTAGTAAAATAACACGTTTGATAACTGCACAAAATTTATATTTATAGAATAGAAAAAATAATAGGAATATATTTGATATGACCCACAATTTTTTTGCAACGTAAAATTTCTTTCAATTTTTAATAATTTTTTGAAAATTTTCTTTTTTTTTTTCTTTTTTCTTCTTCCGGTGGGTAGCCGATGATCAACGGTGGTGACCAGCAACTAGCGATGGCATCAATCGGTTAGAAGAGGAAAAAGAAAAAGAAAACTTATTTCATAAATTGTTTCGGAAATAAGAAATTATTGTTTTCTTATTATTTTTATTCCAAATCTATTTCCAGGAACAATTTTTTATTCCGAAGAATAGAAATGTTAACTGACGTTACAAAATAGTATGGGTAATTAGTTCCAGGTTCGGTCCGGTTTCACCTTGGAACTAAGAACCAAACCGTGAATCAGACCAGCCAGTCCTGAAATCGAGAACCAGGACCGATCGACCAGTTCGGTCTAGTGGAACTGGTAATTTTCTTTTTTGGGAAAATTTTTGTTAATATTAGAGTACGTTTTCAAATACAACCCACTTCGTTTATACACTAATTTATCAATTTGTCCTTTTAATCTACACGTAATTGTATTTTCCTAAGACTTTAAAGAATTTCTTCTTCTTTTTTTTGAATTCTTAAGAAACTTTAAAACATATATATTAAAAAATACCGATTTGGTTCGGTCAATCCAGTTCCCACATTACAATCGGCAACCGGACTGACCGGCCACTCTTGGAATCGGGAATCGAATCGCTGGCTTTGGGAACTGCCCAAAACTAGCCGGTCGGGTCTAGTTTGGGCGGTTTCCGGGTTGGGCGGTTCCCGTTGCACACCCCTACCAAATAGATTTCTATTTTGGAGAATAAAAAAACGTAAAAATAGAAAGATAGGAATGTAAACAAATAGTAACCTTAACTTTCATCTCTTGATGTTGATGGGATTTGAAATTAGTTGTGTTGTTGCCGTTCTATTATTGTGTTTGCGCTAGTCACTAGTTCAGCCCAATCTGTCAAAACACTAACATAAATTTCAAGAAAAAAATGTTTTAATCCATAGGAAAAATCGCTTTCTTCTCAAAACCTAAAGGATTGGAAGGGAAACAAGAAACAATTTTTTTTTATAGAATCGAGGGTTTGACTGAATTGTGCGGGGTCATCATAAACCATGCTTTGATTCGGCTTAAAATAATTCGAGTCCCATCATCCCAGATGCAATGGCCAATGCCCTCAGACCGTGACGTTTGTGTTTGCTCTGATCTTCAGGTGCTGTACAATCTTCGAGTATGTTTATGTTTACCCTAATCTTCAACCTTGGGGATTAAGTTATTCATGTACATTAGAGTATCCCATATTTAATTTTCGAACTCTTGTGTTGATAGCCTTGAATAATTTATTCATGCACATTAGAATAGCCTTGAATAATATATTTGATTTTCCAATTCTTACCAATAAGAGTGATGTTGACCATTTGAAATAAGTTATTCATGTATATTATGTTATTTGACTATAATTAAGTTATTAATGCACATTAAGTTATTCAATTAGGAGTAGAATAGCCGAGATTGAATTTGACTCGATTCAATTTGACTCACTTACAAAAAGATAAAAGCTTTGCTTGAGCTCATGGAAATGCAATTACAATATAAAAGCCATTACCTACTTGTGTATATTATGATAAGTGCTTGTCAAATTGAAAAATAAAATTTCAAAAAAACCCTAAACCTATGATACAACGATCAATCTTTTAGTTTGGTTATTTTAGTCTTAAACTTTTTGACGATTTGCCTATGTAATCTATTTGACCAATTTTGATTGAAAATTAATGACATGGATGTCAATTGTCTTACATAGCAAGACCAATGATGATGTAAACGATTTTTGTAATTTTTTATTCCTTTTTATTCTTTTTTTTTTTCTTTTTTTTTTTTAATTTGTGAGACTCCTTGGCATAGGTTGGAAACAAAAAGGAAGAAAAGAAAAAATAAAATAAAATATTAACAAAAATTGTTCATTGTTCATATGAGTATTGGTCATGCCATGTTAAGATAATTGGCATTCATGTTATTGAATATCTTTCGAAATTGGCTGGAAGGAGTTTATTGACAAATCATTAAAATATCTAGGATAAAATTCATTAAATTAAAATATATAAGATTGAATCGATTGTTGTACAAAAAATTTGTAACTTTTTTTTTTATAATTACTCCAATATTTTTGAAATCAATGTTTTATAGTTGATTCGAAATAGCATCAAAGTCGATTCTAATTAGAAAGAGAAAACGAAGTAGAGCTCAAATAGGATGCCAACAAATTTGATGACGGTTCTACTAATTTAAGAATACATTCGACCATTCTCAAGCTCCGGTGGATTTACCTTAGCTCGGGGTCGCAACAATCTAGTTCCGTCAAACTGGGCCAAACTCAAGAGGAGCCTTCTAGGCGAACCAACACAAAAAAATTCCAGTACTACTTTCGCGAGTCAGGCGTAATGTTTATTCCATTTCGGGCGCTGCCGAGTTTCGTTCTCCGGCACGAGGTTGACACGATGGCATGACATGTGAAGGGAAGTAGGAAAGTTTGCCCCGAATGAAAATCGCGATCGAAGATCTGATGATATAACGACCGCTTTGTAATTTTCTCCGCATCACTTTTTTGTTTGGGCGACTCACAGGTCATCATCTCCCTCCCCTGGTGGATCTCCTTCTCGTCTAAATCGCGATCCAAATAGAATATGGGGACTCCCCCCCAAAAAAAAAAAAAGAAAAGTACGGGGACAGCTTTTGTAAAAAAAAAGAAATTTTTGTCAAAAGAATCAATCGGGCATGACTTTTGTAACCAAAACATTACGCATACTTTTTTAGATATTTTATGTAAAATTTTTGGAGTGTCGTAAACTGTGGGCAGGGGAAAGAGGTCACCTCCCAGGCAGAGCCAACAGCCAACTAATGATTTTGCTGACGTGGCAGGCGATCGATTAAACAAACAACTCACAAACCCCGTTGAAAAGAGGGGGCGGGCAAGGCCTGGAACCAAAAAATGGATCCCGATCTAATTTTCTTTTACGATTTTTTTTTTAAAAAAAAGGAAGGAGAAGGAGAAGAAGAGAAAATCGCCATTTTCTCGTGGGGGACTTGCAGGTGGCGTCCTCTCTCCGCCTTGACGACGACAATCTCTCTCTCTCTCTCTCTCTCTCTTTCTCTCTCTTCAATTCTGCGTCCATTTTCTCCATCAAAACCCAAAGAAGAAGAAACAAGGAAGGAAGGAAGAAGAAGGAAGGAAGGAGAGGAGTTCAATTCAATTCGACCACCGCTTCGAATTGCGTCTCTCTTCTTCTCTCTCTCACTTCCGCGACAATGCCGATGCGATTGCCGTCGCTCGCCGCTCGGAATCGAGGCCGTGCTCTCCTCCGCCGCCGCCCCCCGACGTCGTCGATCCTGTTGATCGCCTAGGCTCAGCGAGGGACGCCTTCTTCTTTTCTTTTTTCATCGTCCGTCGCCGATAAATGTGTCCATGTACTCGAGTAACTTGAAAGGATTCGTGCTGGCGGTCGTGTCCAGCGCCTTCATCGGCTCCAGCTTCATCATCAAGAAGAAGGGCCTCCAGCGAGCCGGCGCCCATGGCCCCCGCGCCAGTAAGTCGCATTCTTCTATGCCGATCGAGGTCCCTTCTCGAATATTTTTATTTCTGCTTCTCCCTCTTGGGCGCGCGTGCGTGCCTTCGTTAGTTTTTGAAGATTCCTGACGTGGAATGTGCATTTGATTTTTGGGGATCGAATTTCTTAAGGTGGTGGAGGATACGCTTACTTGTTGGAGCCGCTATGGTGGTTGGGCATGGTTACGAGTAAGTCGCTCTTCTTCTGCTGCCAAGACTCCAGCTGCTTTGCCTTTGTAGTGGTTCCCTCGTGGCCCTATATCCACTCGTGTTTGATTCGGCTTTCTGCATGCAATCGTGCCATTCTTTTTGTGGAATGTAGATCTTACTATATCAGCATTCTGATTTTGAGGTTGTTTCGGATCTTGGCAGTGATTGTAGGCGAAGTATCGAATTTTGTAGCTTACGTTTACGCCCCTGCCGTGCTTGTGACGCCACTGGGTGCATTAAGCATCATTGTGAGGTAGGCCGCTTCTTAATTGGCTTGGCACCGGATTTTCCTGTCTATTGAGATGTGTTGTGCTATGCTCGAATAGAATCCTCTCATGTGAATGTTATGAACTCGGAGAAAGTTGTGACTTTGACAGTGCTATCCTGGCGCATTTCATGTTGAACGAGAAACTTCAGAGGATGGGGATGTTGGGGTGCCTTTTGTGCATCGTGGGCTCCACAATTATAGTTCTTCATGCTCCCGAGGAGCGTTCAATTGATTCTGTTGAGGAAATATGGGAATTAGCAATTCAACCAGGTTGGTTGTGCCAGAAAAGAAAGCCTTTTCCTGTAATGCAAAACCTTAATCTCCTCAATTTTCACTCTTTAGTATTCTTCCTCATTAGTGGCGCTTTACTTCTTGCAGCATTTCTTTTGTATACCGCATCGGTAGTAGCAGTAGCGTTGACACTGATCTTTTATTGTGCTCCCCGCTATGGCCAAACAAATATAATGGTTTACATTGGAATTTGCTCGATTATTGGGTCTTTGACGGTGAGAAATCTTTCTTCTATCTCCCACCAACCTCCTGTTTATGCTCTTAGCCTCTTACCATAGTGACATGTAAGAACATTTTCAATTATGAGTTATGGTGCTTGGCAGGTTGTAAGTATAAAGGCAATTGGCATTGCAATCAAGCTCACATTGGAGGGAACAAACCAGATTGTATATTTCCAGACGTGGATTTTCGCAATGGTTGCAGTTACCTGTATTATCACCCAGTTAAATTATCTAAACATGGTAAGCTTCTTATTCTACAGCGGCAAAGATATGTGTAATAAGTACATCACTGATTTTCTATTTACTTGAAGAGTTTCAAGATAGTCTAAGTACATCACTCACTTTTCTCTTTACTTGTGAAGAGTTTCAAGATAGTCTCTTTGTGCTCTGAGATCCATTATCATACGCACTTTATATCAGCTTCCTTTGTGTTATGCATCAATAGTGTATGTATGACATGCACAATTTTGCTGAAGTTGGAGAGAAATGGATAAGCACGCATTACGTGAGTGCCTTTTCTTTTACCACTGTAGGGAGTTGTAAAGTTGATCAAAATATGAAACTAGAGGAAGGCAGGGACTTTTTTCGTGGATAAAGTACTGGGGAACGGACATCATGAAATATTGAATGATTGGAAGCATAGGCGAGAAATTGGGAGAAACCAAAAGACATGGAGGATTATAGCGCTTTCTTCATAACATAGAGTGATTGCACCCTTTTAGATGTCATTCTTTGTCCTATTGATTTTTCGAGATTCAACTCGATTCTACCTGTCACTACCATTCCCTGTTTTCTTCTATCGTGATATCTTTATTTTTCCTTCTTTTAGCCGGGTCTTTCATTTTCTCCCAGTTTCTGTATCAGCCTTGAGTAATTTCTTAGCAGGACTTATATCTGTGAGAAAAAATGAGCTACTATCATAATCTCTCTTCCAGCAGCCACACTAGTCCACAGTATGATCCATTTTCTTCTAGTAGTGGATTCATACTTAATAAGGGGTAATTACGAAGCTAGAAAAGGAAATGGAAGGAAAGACAGTTTCACTTATCTCTAGTATATTCCTATTAAGGATCTGCCAGCTGGACCAGGTTAATTAGGAAAACTGGCCAGGAGTTCATCAACCAGAATCTGACTGATGGCCGGGAAGCATGTCTACTCTGCTCAACTGCTTCTGCTATTTGGACAGAGTGGTATAGTTCTTGTTTGAGTTTGCCCAAGTTGAGGACCAACTAAACTTTTATGCACCAAAAACACGACATTTACAACATGGACACACGCCATATGGAAGGCTCATAGAATGCGTAGTTCATCCTGGTGCAGTGGGATGGTGACAGCTAGCATTACGGTACTATAGCCTCCGATAGCCCTTGAGTTTTAAGTACGATGCAGATGCAACAAGGACAAGGGTTGTGGTGTAGTGAATTTATGAAACCCGCATCTCATATGGGATGTGAAAGGGGATGCTGGAAGATACTTAAGTAGAGATCCGCCATCTCAAAACACATCACTTGAGTACTGGTTTTGAGTGCTGATCACATGTGACTTGAGTCAAGTAGTTACAACTTACATGGTCACGAGGACTATCATATATAGTGGCAACTAAATGCCAGAGTTTTTCTTTTCTTTTTTATGGTCTTTTTTTCATGCAATGGCCTTCTGCTGTAATTTGCTGCTCAACTTATGTAGATTGATTGGGGGAAGAAGCAGGGGATACTGGACGAAACACTTAGTTTATTACCTATTCCAGGATTTTAAGTTTATTAATTCTGTTAGAGTCACCTTATGATTATTCATTATTTTGATTAGGTGGTCAGGAGTTAAGCTCCCAAAATGATGAATTTAATTTTTCATGGTTGTTTCATCTAACACCTTTCAAATGGTTGCAGGCTTTGGATATATTCAACACTGCTGTCGTTTCGCCTATCTATTATGCCATGTTTACATCTTTTACAATATTAGCTAGTGCAATTATGTTCCAGGTATCTTAATAAAGACTCATGCTTAGTCTTACCCACACACATGTGCATGCACACACTGAGAGATTTGACTTCCTAATGTGCTGTATACTTTTGCAGGATTATTCTGGTCAAAGTGCAAGCAGCATAGCATCAGAACTTTGTGGATTCATCACTGTGTTATCTGGAACTGCCGTATTGCATAGTACAAGGGAATCAGATCCTCCTCCAATTACAGGTACTTTTCTCAAGTGTATTGATATGCAAAGAAACATTCGTTTAGGTGTAAAATACTGAAGGGGATGTATGTGGTTGAAAATTTTACGCACCAACCAACCAGAATGCATTATTATTGCCCTAGAAATGAGTAAGCCTTTACTAGATGGTTTGAGTAGATGTCCATGGAAGGTATGTTTGCTAATTGTATCAGTCACATGTTGAATAGCGGTTTGCAGACATAATTAGAAATGGGTATATTCGAGGTGAAGTTTGGGTGACCCAAATCGAGGGTAAAGATGAGAGAAGCTTATGAAAGTGGCTTTGATAGATCTAATGGCAGCCTTAGATGCTTTTTTATTACCAAGATCTGCGTGTATGATGGGGATGGATCCTGCAGATTAAGAGGATCGAGGAAAGATCTTGAGTATTTGGATTTGAGTAAAGATTTGATGTTAAGAGTTAGATAGCATAAGAGCATCCATGGTGTGGTTAGTGACTATGACTAAGTCTTAGCTGTGGTAAATCAGTGGACATATTCACTGCTGGTTTATAGTATTTTCTGCACAATGGTATGGGAGGCCAGAGCTCTACATGGTGATATGTTGTGAAATGAAGAGAACTATAATTTTGTGGGTTGGATGGCACTGAGGTCCCACATATATTTATTCCAAAAACTAAGAGTAAGAGAAAAGGTATATTTGTTCCTAGAAAGGTGTTTATGTAGCAGTGCAATTAATACCAGGGGTGAGAAGTGGTGGTTAGGCCGTTATGCCAGGAAGACATCATGCCTAAGGAAATTATGATCATTGGATAATGATCAACATTGAATCTCATGAAAAAATCATTGACTGAGGTTCGGTATTGGTGATTCAGCATTTATAAATTGTAAGGGCATATGACGCCCTCATGGCATACTAGAATAGCCTGAGATGTGGGCATGGATTTGTGATGGAATGTCACGCATGTTGGGCCCACTTAAAAGTCCAAGGAATGAGAATATGTGATTTGTTGATCGATTGATTTAATACTAAAAAGATCTTCTGCTCTTTTGCCTAAAGTCGTATATCTAATTACACTTATAACTTATCTGAAATGTTGTACCTTTAGATAAATATTGAAGGGAAATGTTATGCAGATTTATATACACCACTATCACCAAAAGTGTCGTGGTACATCCCGAGCAATGGTGACGTGTGGAAACAGAAGGATGAAGACGGATCATTTCCTAGTTTCGTTACAATTTTGCGTCCAGACTATTTCAAGTAAGTCATGTGCGCTTCCAGGTGACATATTTTCAAAGATGTTGCCGAATCTCACTGACGTAGTGTGAAAATGGAAATTTGTTTGTGCGAGCAAACAAGATCATGGGAAACTTTCGTGCTAGCAATTTCTTGAATTTAAATTACCTGTGTAGCCGATCTGTATGTGCGAGTGTGGTGATGTTAGGAGGCCCATTTCCTGTAGTTCTAAGTTTTATTCAATACCTATTCTTGGGTTTCTCAAAAATTTTGGCTCCTTGTCGTAACTTATGAAACCGGAAATATGGTGTACATGGCTTTGAGTTTTTGAGGCGAGCTAACCCATGTAATTTAATTTATTTGATATTGAACGATACATGTACATTCATGTACTCAATTCTTTTTCTAGTGAGGTGCAGCTTCTGCAATCATTTAGTCCCTTGTATAGGTACTTGAAAATCACTGTAATGCAGGTTCTTTTGTACATGACTCTGTGACCCACACTTGATCAGAATTCAGAAGAGAAATTCTACCAAGCAGGAGATGTTTTTGTTCGATTTCTCTAGTGTTTTTGTCCTTTTCAATTGCCAGTGACAAGCAAGGGGACAGACATCTCCTGCTTTGTTCCTTTCTGGGCTACCGCATGATTCACGCTCTAGGCCTATTGGCTTTTTGAGTTTTGATGTATATCACACGTTCACATGAGGGTTCGTCGGCTTTGTCGCTCATGGAACCATTTTGCACACAAGACGACGCTCCCAATTCCAAGATGATGGAAAAGTGGGGAAATGAACAACTGCATCGCAGTCGGACGTACAATTTTATGAACAATCCTGACAAAATACATAAATAACCGTTGGAAACAGGGAAGTTTCTAAGCAAGAAGCCCATGTAAATGGCGCCAAGTGACAGAAAAGGATGTCATGGAAATCAAACCGCCATAATAAATCGGTAAAAATGGGATCGGTGATCTCTGTATTCTTATTCGAAAATCAAAATTGACAATTGTGACTTTGACGTTTTAAAATGTCCATTGTGAAGCGGTTAAGTTAAATTTGCCCATTGTACCAATAAATAATGAGGAGACGATGAGAAGAAATGGAGAGTTCGTTGTATTAAAATCGACAAAAATAAAAATAAAAATCCATTATGGTATGTACTTGTCCAGTTTTCTCATTTGAGATAATCCGTAGTACTAAATTAATTCCCACTCAGCAAAGGAAGTCATGATCATTTTAAAGAACTTCCACTTCAGCAGAGAAAGTCAATATGACTATATAAAGAAAGAACCCAACTCAGCAAATCTTTCAACAGTGTCAATATCACGTTGTGAATTCCTTCAAGCGAATAATTCAAGGGCCAAGGATGAAGCATGCTGGGGAGAAAAGAAAAGAAAAACAAGGACAACAAAATTAATTAGAGGGACCCTCTTGATTTTCGTGTAAACACAGAGACCGCCAGTGCGATTTCACCTTATCACTTTCGCATCGTCGAGATGAGATCATTCGAGCAGGGAGGATGATGGTTATGTCTCGATAACGAAAAGACGTTCCTTAAGAAATGTAATTACGACCACACAATCCCTCCGTGCCTAACAATGGGAACAAGTCCTTGGTTTTCAAAGACGGTGATAATGACTGTGTCCATACATACATTTCGGTTTGTAATATGAGTAAACCTCTCTTGTCCATACATACATTTATATTTATTCATATATATATATATATGAAATGTAATTAGAAAAGCTGGTCCTTTGCTTGCAAATCATGTGAAAGTGATTAAAGAGAGTCACTCTCAATCATAGTCTCCGTAATATAGCCGTAAATCGTGGCGCCTTGATTTTTTACTTTCATTGCCCTTTTATTTCGCTTCAAGACCACCTCGAAATAACACGTCTCTCGTCCACCCTGGCGTCACAGTTTTTGACATCATATATCAATTTACAAACATCCACTAACGTCAACTTTCTTTTTCTTATTCATTTTATTATATATTGTATTAGTTAAATGCAAAATATAATGTCACGCCCGGAAACCGTCAAGAATAAAGGATGACACGGTCATCTTTCTATTCAAACGATGCATCCTTAAATCACTAAAATTCAACTCTCGAAATTCCTCCCTTTGATATTGCTCTAGTACTATTCATTGCTAGTCAAAGAACCTACAAAGATTGGAAAATAGAAGGGTGATCAACCACGGTTCTGTGAGTAATACATCTCTTTTAAGCGGATTGAACATCTACTATGCACATTAAAAGCACAACTTATTTACACCAAATCCATGATATAACAGACTTACAAGTTTAAAGTGAGTTCTATATATTACTTCAACATAACTATATCAATAGCAGAAATACCATTTTCATCACTGATATTATGATATTAAAACAAATATCAATGGTCAAGTTCATTGATCAATCTCAACAACTCACATACCGATTATCTATTCCATTGATCAACCTCGTCAAACCATACGTTGATGGTTCATTCCATTGAGGAATCTCAAATCACATGTCAATGTTTCACTCCAGTGACCAAAATCATATTACAAGTTAATGGTTCACTCCATTTGTCAAAATCAGCGTAAATATCTAGTTATGGTCATGAATAACACCACGAGACAAGACGATCAAGATTTGCCATTTGGTTAGGTCTCTACTTATTATTAACTGGTGACTTGGCCCCACAAGAATATCCTATTCTAATATGCACATGCTCACAAACCCCTCACTAGGCTCACAATGATATTAAGCACCAACTGTTATCCTCTAATACCGAAAATCAAATCCATAATCAATTTCACATATCAGAATACATTTCACACGTCAATCACCAAAAGCTTTTACAACTAAACTTATTTGTAATAAATACTTTTTATAAAACATTCACAAATCACTTCAAGACTCGTCTCCAAATTGAATTGAATCAAATGCAAGTCATAAAAAATTTCACAAACTATACTCAAAGAGCTTTTTGTAAAAAGGTTTCGCAAACTCAAAATATATAAATATTTCTCAACTTCGTTCATCAAACAAAATACATATTTTCACCAAATAGTTCTCACACCATTCACAATTACCAAACTATAATAAATTTCCGATCCAAATTTTATACTATAAATTTGCCTATTCATAATTCATAATTTATCAAATATTTATAATTTTGAAGACATGAGTTTATAAATTCTTAGAAGAGATAACATTGCAAACTTAGGAAAATAAAAAAAAATCGGCCTATGGTGGTTACTCGAGCCGACGCACTCGAATTGTTAATAATAAATTGAAAAACGATATCAAAAGACTAAGAAAAATGATATTTTGATGAACGACTTCACTATACTACACTTATTCATCGATAAAACAGTACCTATATGCCAAAGAAAAGCTTGCCTCTATTGAAAACCTATCGTGATCCGTGAGCCCCAAAATCTTTCTTAAAATGGTTGAAATTTAGCCTTGAAGGTTACAATTCAAAATCTGACAGCACACACGACAAACTTCAAAGTTTTGTTCCGAGCAAATCGTAAGCTCAAATCGGATTCGTAAAATCTATAGCTCCATAATACCCTAAAGTATTATTTTTATATAAATACGCAACTTAATGACTCAAAAATCGGACTTCATCGCATAAATTTTCAATAATTCCAAATTTCAAGCCTTAAATTCGAAATTACTCCAATTGAATGAATGTGAGGTGCAAGCATTTACCAGGCGTTGTGATATGGTGTTGAGTCGGCTTGACAAGTCCGTGGTGGTGCGCATGTGCAAAACCCTCCTCTTTTTTCGTTCCTCTTTCTCCTTTTATCTTCTTTCTCTTCTCACCTTTTTCTTAGTTTTTCCTTGAGCCCTTTCCTCTTTCTCCTTTTTCTTCTCTCTCCTTTTTCTTTTTGTTTCTCCTCGAGCAAAATCTCTCTCTCTCTCTCTCTCACTTCCCCCAAATGATATGGGACAAGAAATATGTGCTTTTCACCTCACCCACTTTTGGGTCATAGTCATCGTAGAGTTGAAAACCCAAACTTTATAAAATGGCCCATAATTCCCCCTAAGTAATGTGGGATAGGAGACATGTGCTATCACAGTTTTAAAACGCGTTACATCGAGTAGATAACCCAAGCCTTATAAATTGGTTTACAACTCTCCCTTAAGCGATGTGGGACTGGCTTAAGATTATCCACTTTTGGGTCAGAGTCATCGTAGAGTAGAGAACTCAAACGTTATAAATGGGTCATGGGACTCCTCTTAAGCAATGTGGGACATAAGACATACAGTCTTATAAACTAACCCAGGACTCCTTCTAAGCAACGTGGGACAGACATGCAGTATTATAAACTAACCTAGGACACATGCAGTCTTATAAACTAACTTAGGACTCCTCCTAAGCAACGTGGGACAGAAAACATGAGCTCTTAGCCTTGCCCATTTTTGGGTCACAAGAACCTCCCTTACTATCCCAGCCACGTTGCCCACAACACCCTTATTGTGGCCCCACATGCCATTGAGAGTCGGCTCTATATCATTTATAAGAACCCGAAAGTTATCATTGTGTAATATTGTCTTTTTGAGCCTTTGACTCTTATGGCTTCAAAACAAGTTATACAAAGTAGAGAATTTAAGTCTTATAAACCAGTCCAAGACTCTCCCTTAAGTGATATGTGATTGGAGACATGTGCTTTTAGTCTCACTTACTTTTGGGTCACAATTGCCTTGCTAGCATAGCCTCTCCTACCATTTCGGCCACACTGCCTGCCCTCAGGGTCTAGGCCATCCCCTATGATGTCCTTAAAATATGATCTATGATTGACTCAAGTAGGGTTTCTAAGCGTAGTTAACGCCTGCGAACACTTGTTTTTTTGCTTTTGTTAGGAACAAAAAATGCATTCTAAAACGAAACGCGTTTGGTAAATTTTTGTTCCTAACAAATTTGTTCCCCCTAACAGGTTTGGAGTAGAAACGAGAAACAAGAAAAAGTTGTTTTTTTGTTCCGGGAACAATTTTAAGAAACACTTTTTTTTTTCTTTCTTTTTCTTCTTCTTCCTCTTCCTCTTCCTCCTCCCACCCCTCAGCCGCCCCATCGCCGCCGCCGGGCGAGGTCCGGCGAGCTCGCCGGCGCCTCGCCAGGCCAGGGCGAGGTCCGGCAAGCTCACCGGAGCCTCGCCCGGCCACCGGCGAGGCCGCGCGAGGCCGGGCGAGCCTCGCAGATCTAGGCGAGGCCGAACCTCGCCCGGCCACCGGCAAGGCTCGGCCTCGCAGATCTAGGCGAGGCCGAACCTCGCCCAAAGGCGCGAGGCCGCGCGGGACGCCGGCGAGCCTCGCCGGCCACCGGGCGAGGCCGAGCCTCGTCGGTGGCGGCGGGCGCGAGGCTCGGCCTCGCCCGGATCTGCGAGGCCGAGCCTTGCCTGGTGGTCCCGCGAGGCTCGGCGTGCTCGCCGAGCCTCTCCAAATGGCGGCGACCAACAAAAAGAAGGGAGAAAAAAAGAAAAAGAAAAAGAAAAAAAAAAAAAAAAAAAAATCAAAAAATTAGAAATTTTTACCAAACGTGTTTTTTCCCTTCGAAAAAATTTTGAACCGTTATCAAACACCCTCAAATCTTTCGTAAATGCCTTCCTAATTAAAAACAAAGAAAAACATTTCGAAATAAAACCTGCTCCTAAATGTAAACGCCGCTTACGCAGGTTTCTAAGTCTCATAGACGGTTAGGAAGGATTCACGTGGAATGGGCTCCCCCTCGTCGTACGCTCCAAATAAAATTAAAATGAAAATAAAATCAGAATTCAGATTACCCTCTTAACGAAGTCTGGCTTTTTCCTGCTACTACATTACAGCATTAATGGAGGGTACTATGTGTATAGAATTCATGGTCCTTTTTGGGGGGATTTTATGACAAGGAACATGGCCAGCATGCAACGGTGGGCATGTCCCGAGGGATCTCCAAGGGCAGCAGAATATTCAACGCTCTCCCCATATTTCCAAAAGATAAAAAAGAGAGAGATACTGAATCCCACAGTTGGTCTAAATTCTAATTCTGATTCAGCTGCTGTCTTCATATTGCCTCTCTCTCTCTCTCTCTCTCTCTCTCTCTCTCTCCTTCCTTGACCCACGAAGTCACCACTTAATTTTCTTAATGAGTTTGATTACATAGCAAGCATAAGATGATGATGATGTTGGATGGATGGTCAAAGATGCACTGCATCTGAAGCGAATCTTCCTCCTCTCTCTCTCTTTCCACCCTTGTTTTCTCACTGAATTCTGTGTATCTCCCCCACTCCACACGCCCATCATCCCCTCCTCCCTCTTCTTTGTATCAAACCCCGTCCCCTCTCTTTTGCATCCATACATCCATAGACACGGATATTAGCCAGAGGGAGAGATCTGCAGTGACATCTCCTTGATCATCACGTAGTGTCAACCAATCAAGATTGATAATGACAGCTCCACCTCCGCCGAACCCTGTGCCGATTGCCTACCAGAACACTTCGGCCGCGGTGCCTGACTGGCTGAACAAGGGCGACAACGCATGGCAGATGGTGTCGGCCACGCTCGTTGGCCTCCAGAGCGTGCCTGGTCTCGTTATCCTTTACGGTAGCATCGTCAAGAAGAAGTGGGCAGTCAACTCCGCCTTCATGGCCCTCTACGCCTTTGCCGCCGTCATCCTCTGCTGGGTCACCTGGGCCTACAAGATGTCTTTCGGCCACAAGCTCGTCTTCTTTTGGGGCAAGGCCGGCCCCGCCCTCGGCCAGAAGTTCTTGATTGAGCAGGCCGACTTGACTGCAACGATACACAAGTACAAGAACGGCACAGTCGAGACGCTCAATACGACTCCCTCCTACCCGATGGCGTCGATGGTGTGGTTCCAATGCGTGTTCGCCGCCATCACGCTGATCCTCCTGGCAGGGTCGGTGCTGGGTAGGATGAACATTAGGGCGTGGATGATGTTCGTGCCGCTCTGGCTGACGTTCTCTTACACGGTGGGCGCGTTCAGCTTGTGGGGTGGCGGCTTCTTGTTCCAGTGGGGCGTCATGGACTACTCCGGTGGCTACGTCATCCACCTCTCCTCTGGCATCGCCGGCTTGACCGCTGCTTACTGGGTACTTCCACAGATTTATCAAATCCCTAAATATCTTGCCAATATATATTGGTTTTAATTTATGACCATAGATTGGGCCTTTCTTTATCATTATCTTCTTCATGCACAGTACAAGAGAGATGAACTTGGCTTGCTAGTCTTTGGTAGAGCAGCAATTCTAGAAAGTCGAGTTTGAACATGCACACCCACATATTCACACTCATCTTTTTGACTTATATGGCAATAATCAATAAGTTCATTCTCGACTTAGAAAATTCTGTGCATAATTAATCCAAGGAAAATTTAGGTGGTACCTCATAAATTCTAACGGGACCTCACACACGTGAAAATAAAATTATGTTCTCTAAGCATCCATTTTTACACGAAATGTTGATTTTATTGTGTATGTAAGGTGGGACCGAGATCGACCAACGATAGGGAGAGATTCCCTCCGAACAACGTGCTGCTCATGTTGGCCGGGGCGGGGCTGCTGTGGATGGGTTGGGCGGGGTTCAACGGGGGAGACCCTTACTCAGCGAACATAGACTCGTCGATGGCCGTGCTCAACACCAACGTATGCGCAGCGACGAGCCTCCTGGTGTGGACGTGGCTCGACGTCATCTTCTTCAAGAAGCCATCCGTCATCGGAGCCGTCCAGGGCATGATCACCGGCCTCGTTTGCATCACCCCTGCTGCAGGTACGGCACGGCGAAAAGCCCAATTTAGCCGAGGACATCCTTATATATTCACATCAAATTTTTAACAGGAAACTATACATATTCCAATGTTCATAGTCACCGAAGTCTCTACAAGATAAGAAATGGGGAGATAATCTATCATTCTTGACTCCTCGTGACTCTGTACTAGTCAACTTTTGTGGGTCACGAGATAAGCCCCACCTTTGAAAATGGTAACTCCCCATCATTTAATGTTAAGTCATAAGTTTTTTAAGGCTTCGAGAGAAGTGAAATTGGACGATTTTGACCTGTCGACTTTTCCCCATATACGATGATGTTGTTGTAACAACAACGTCGTATTGGTTTCCGTGCTGCCGACATCGACATCGCCATCGCCATCTGTGCAGGTCTCGTCCAAGGATGGGCGGCCATCGTCATGGGGATCTTGTCCGGGAGCGTCCCGTGGTTCACCATGATGATCGTGCACAAGAGGTGGACCCTGCTCCAGAAGATCGACGACACCCTCGGCGTCTTCCACACCCACGCCGTGGCCGGCTACCTCGGCGGCATCCTCACGGGCTTCTTCGCCGAGCCACAGCTCTGTGCCCTCTTCCTCCCCAACCCCAACTCGAGGGGGGCCGTCTATGGGGGCTCCGGCGGGGTCCAGATCCTGAAGCAACTGGCGGGCGGGGCCTTCGTCATAGGGTGGAACGTGGTGGTCACATCGGTCGTGTGCGTGGCGATAGGGTTTGTGACGCCGCTCCGGATGCCGGAGGAGGAGCTGCTGATTGGGGATGATGCGGTGCACGGGGAGGAGGCCTATGCGCTGTGGGGGGACGGGGAGAAGTACGACTCGACCCAGCACGGGTTCTTAACAGATGACGCCGCGCACCCCAACCCGTCTAGTGGCGCGACGCAAGTGGTGTGATGTATCATGTGGCCAGAGACTCGGGTTCAAAGACTATACAGGCGATAATTGTTTTAAGTAAAGATGGATGAGTAGATACTCAATTTGGGGTGTATACATGTTGATGATTTTCCTGGCTTTTATTCTTGTGGTTTTTGGACATGGTTTGTCTTTGTATATGCGTTCCTTGTTCTAAATTGGATATCGTGTTTGTCTTTGCGGTTCAGGAGAACCAATCTCAAACGTCGGCTTTGGGAATTGGACGGGCTTGATCTTTTCTGGCCCCCAGTTTAATGGGCTTAGGCTTTACTGCTGGGGAATCTAGCACAGATCAATTTCTAAACAGGCACATGCTTTCAGTAAATATGTTTCCGTGGGATTTGAGATCGTTTATACATTTTTCATTTCCATTTATATCCACCAATAATGGTGTGAGAAAATCTTAGATTAATTGTAAAGCTAATTTTTGGAGTGATATAATGAATTTGGATAGGATATTGAATATACTTACTCATTTCGAATATCCAATAATGACTTGCAACGTCATTTTGAATTAATTTATCTCCACGTTGCCTCCATTTGGTTATGAAGAGCAAGCACTTTGGAGATTTGAATGAGGTATCCATTCCATTCTTAGCTGTGCTTGGTGACTTGGTGTAAAGATAGGACGTGTTTCACGAGAATTGCCATATGTATTCGTGTTGCTACTAATGCAGGAGGTGGAAATGAGTGAGGAAAAAAATGGGATATTGACCGAACAAAAAATTGATATAAAAGAATGAACACTTTTATAACAAAGGCGACAACTAAATAAATGATGATGTCGTAACCATTAGATTAACGAATTGTCAAATGTGAATCATTCCCGATGACTTTTTCCTCTGTCCGATTAGTGTAGATCGACCAAATTACCTTACTGGAAGCAAAATACAAATATAAATTAAGAAAGGGAAAAGAGGGGGGGAACATTTCTCAGGTGGTAGTTGGAATCGTTTCGAACGGTCAAACCAACGGTGCGTAACCTATGATTCTCCGAAAAGAAGGAATTCAGAAGCGATGACCCAATCACTGGTTTTTACGGCTCCGGAAAAAATGAAAAAAGGAAATAAAGGGAATGAGGCAAAAACGACAGCGTCGCAGGCGTTGTCAGGCGTGACGTCGCCGTCGGCAATGCCTGAGAGAAGCTCCTGTCATTTCGACAAACACAACCCGACCAGTCGTGCACTGGGCCACTCCGACAGAGCGCCAGAGCGAGCGAGCGAGCGAGCGAGCGAGAGCGTCTCTCTCCTCCTCGTCTTCCTGGGAACAGTGACTGAGGGAGAGCCGTTGATTGACGGCGGCGCCTTCCCTTCCGCCTCTCGAGCCGGTGTCTCTCGGGTAATGATGCTTTCGCGGGTGTCCCCGCCGATTCTTTTTCGACTCTTGGCGGCGCTTTCGTTTCGTTTCGTTTCGTTTCGTTTTTCGTCCGAATATGGAGTGGGTACGGGGACGGCTGGATGCGCCCTTTTGGGCAGTGCTATCCGCTCCCGCGAAGCGGATATGGATTGGTTTCCCTAATTGTCAATCAACGGGACGATACTGGAATGATGTGGTTGCTGCTTCTGCTGCATGCCGTTCTTTCTCTCTTTTTCCCTTTTAGGCGCGCCCGTGTTATTTTCCTTTTTCTTCTTCGTTTATTCCTGCCATTTCGATTCTCGTCCTGCGGCAGCTTCATCTTTTCTCCCCTCATTTTTCAAGGTGCCGCCCTCCCCACCCCCGGGTAGTGAATTCTTGTCCTCGAGATATTGGAAATAAGGAACCTTTAGCTACTTTTTCATACTGCCAGACGGCGTTTTTGTGTACGACTATGTTGTAGCATGTGAATCGACAAGCATCTCAGGGCATAACGGTTGATTCTTTTTTCTTTTTCGCTTGACCATTCTCCAACTCTTTTTTTTTTGGGAGGAGGGAGGGAGGGGGGTTTTGGTTTTACTAGTTTCACTGCTTAGTCGTTTTTTAGGGCACATGGCAAATTTTATCTGTTTTGTCATTGTTTTCTGTAGATAGAGGACTTGAGGCTTCAGGTTTCTTGGTTATCCTATACGTTGCATGGTTTGTCTTGTTCACCCCAGTGTTAGCTTGTTTCACAAACTCGACCCTTTTGCTGGGATTTTTGTGACGTTGGCAAAATATTGTGTGCGTACAGAATTCTTCTTTGGAGAGGATAATGGTGACTGTAGAAATGTGACCCTTTGAATTCAATCATACCTTGAGGATGGACAGCAGAGTAGAAACAGAGTCTTTCGTGTGGGTGGAAGAGTGTGATGGGCCGATTCATGCTCCCGTGCCACAAAAGAGGAAGTACCAACATAGGAAAAAGGAGTTTGTTGGTTGGGGATCGAGACAGCTCATCGAGTTTCTTAAGTCTATTGGTAAAGATACCAACCAACAGATCCCTCAACATGATGTAGCAGCAGTTATAACCAGCTATATCAATGAAAATAAGCTCATGCATCCACAAAAGAAGAAGAGAGTTGTTTGTGATGAAAGGCTTCACTCTCTTTTTGGAAGGAAAACAATTAGCAGGCTTCAAATCCATGATCTGCTCGAAGCACATTATGCGGAGAACCTAGAGCAGTCAGATGACGATTTTCTCTTCAGTTCTGGGGATGAGGACTTAACACCTAAGCCTTCACTTCCTCAGAGAAAAACACCGAAGAAGAGAAAAGTGGTCGAAAGTTCAGAAAGTTGTTTCGCTGCTTTAGTTCCTGACAACATCAAACTCATCTACTTGAAAAGGAGCTTAGTTCAGCTTCTCTGCAAAGATTCTATTAGCTTTGAAGGCAAAGTGGTCGGAAGCTTTGTGAGGGTAAAATCAGATCCCAATGACTACCTTCAGAAAAATTCTTATCAACTTCTGCAAGTGACAGGTGATTTGCTGTAGTTATTAGCTTTTGGGCAATGCTAGAAGCTGCTTGGGTGATTGCTGCATTTTTTTTCTCAAGCTCTGGCTGTTTATTTTGTTTAGTCACTTTGAGACCTGTTGTTTTGTTGGGCAGGACTGTATTCTTTGAAAGAACTGTCAAAGTTTCTGTCTGTGGATTGTTTGTTCACTTAGTAATACTATAAGTTGAAGCAAACCTTGCTGTTCCACATTACTTCTGACGGTTGCTCTTATGCAAAGTAATTACGAGTCGACAAAGGGAATGAAAGGGAAAATAAAGGGTGTTTTTGTTTCCCTAAAAGAGCTTTCTGACAATTAGTTTTTTGGACTTTCATGTGTATGGTTTGTTGAAAATGGTCATTCAATGGAAAGATGTTATGGTCATTGAGAACTCCCACACCTGGAATTAGGAAAATGAATTCTCGGCTCAAAATAGAGGAAATTATTTTTCCAGGCATAACAAGTATCTTTCCATAAACTCTAAGTAGCTTCTTATATCTCAAGATAGAAGGAGTTTTATTTGTTTTTCAAGCATACCACCTATAGATGAAAACCAACCTTCTCCTTTAGAAATGCTTTACGTGAAAAGCATTTTGCTTTATCGTGAAATTTCTCGTGAAACAAACACGCCCAAAGTTATTTATGCTGTTTAGAAATGGATTGCTCATTCTATCTTCTATCCTTCGACGGCATTTCCTCTATGAGGTGGTGGCCTGGGGTGATAGCTTCCTCAGTGCAATGCTTCATGTTATAGCAATTCCTTGCATGATCTTTATCTTGTGTTGCCCCAATTCTGAAACTCTGGAACTTTGTAGTAATCTAACTGGCGATTGGGTCATGCTTGTTCGAATCTAGTGTGAAATGGAGTGAGATGACGGGTTTACAGGTATTGAGGCAGCTTCCTCATAAATATTTGAAAACCGATGCCATTTTTTTCTACTTATTTAGGTGTGAAAGGGGCCACAGGATCAACAGATACGAGCACTCAAGTCCTCCTTCAAGTAGCTGGGTTGTTTAAAGACATTCCCATTTCCATGCTTTCTGATGAGAACTTCGCTGAGGTAATTGGCAGATGCTAGCTGTATTTTCTTTTGATTTAAACCATTGCCTGACTCGAGTAGGCATGATACAGTCAAAGTTAAGGAGACTTTGATGGTTTTTAAACGCTCACACTGTCTTTAAGGTGGAAAAAAAGGGAATGTGCATCTCTTTTTGAAAAAGCTCTCAGCAGATTGCAATAGATGGCCCCTTCGAAGCAAATTTATCGCAGATTCTAGGCATAAATCAATTAGTTTTGGTAATTAAAGGCCAGTTTCCAAAGTTGTTGGGGAAAATCAGAGTGTTAAATAAGATACTGATTGATTCTCCTTTCCTTTTGATCATGCAATAGAACTGCCAAAGTTCTCTTTTTGGAGATTTTTATTACGTTACTCGAGGAGATGAATTCACAGCAGGCTTTTGCTTCCCAAGCTGCTTCTGTAATAGGCAACTTAGAGCAGGACCACTATGTAAAAGTTATCAATTTTGGCAATTTTTAACTTGATCGTTACTTCACAGACTTCTGCAGAATATTTAACATTACGATATTCTTCCTATGGTAAGAAATGATAAGCCTCTTCCAAGTTTCCAGCTCAAAACCATTTTGAGGTTGCATAACTGGTCGATTGGTGGGCCATGAAAAGAGAAAGTTGTATGACTAACTTATAGGTGTATAAAATAGAGTAGGCATGGGGGAATTGCCTGAATCCCATTATGTCATCCAGGTCAAATGTGGTTTTCTAGCTAAGATGTTGATTAATGGGGAGACTATGCTTGCATGACGACTAGTTTTGCGAGATTACTTAAAGTGATCCTGCTGTCAATTATCTCTGGAGGTACTTGAATGACTTACCTGTGCACTTTCTCAGAAGTTTTCACCAGCTTTGGCATGCTCATGGTCATAACCAAGTACACTGGATAATGACTATAAAGGTCTTTTGATTGCATGGTCGCTTTAGATGACTATACAGCTTCTTGTCCTCAGCGAATGGAAATAATCAAGTCATGATGTGGCTGATGAGAGTATAAGGTATTTTGAAATCAGAATAGCTGCTGTGTCAATTGCAGTACTGCAGAGTCAAGACACAGTTTTGTCTACATTCCTGTTTCATGCTTCTCGAAAGATTCTCAATGACTTCTTGTTGCTTGAATACGAAGCTTTTCTGAAGATTCTTCCAAACCATGGTACCGTGCCCATAATTTCTCTTTCTAATGTTTCTCCAGGAAGAATGTGAAGATTTGCGTCAGAGAGTGAAAGATGGTTTGCTCAAGAGGCCAACTGTAGTAAGTTTTTCTTGTTACAAACTATCAATCTTCAATAAATTATCAGAAAATCATATTTCTACACTCTTTTTAGTGTCATAAAATTAGTTTTGTATTGCAGTTGTTGCTTGTGTATGTTTATATTTCGTAATAGGCCTGAGGCAGTGGCGGCCTTTTTTTAAATTACAGCTCCTAGGGAAGTGTAGCACCTTCTTACTTGGACATCTGAACACTTAGAAGAGATTATTAACTGTGGATAGGCTGCACCCAATAGCTGATCTTACTGGCCTTCCACTTGGACTGAAAGGAAAGGTTCTTTGCTGCCTGCTTTTGTGAAACTAACCCAGTTATGTGGCGATCTCTTGCAATTGCTTCTGGCTTACTGTTGCTATGTGGCACTCTTTTAGTTATTGCTATTGTCAGTGCTTGTCAGTTGCTTTGAATTTGTTATTTCCCAAAAGGAATGCCTTTTGTATGTTAACCATCAATAATGCCACTCATGTAGTCATTTATTAGAAAATAAATTCTTTCAAGAGTAAAGCATTCAACTTGTGGAACCTGAATGTTGAATTTTTCACTTATGGTTTTTGCTCTTTTTTTGGGTGGCTAATTTGCACTTTGTTTTTGGTAGGTAGAATTCGAAGAGAGAGCTCGAATGCTACATGAAGATATAACAAAGCATGTAAGATCTTATCTGCCATATTACAGTCTGAATTCTAAATTGAGCAGCTGGCATTGCACAGTCGTATTAGCAGCATTTATCTTTGTATTACTTTTCTTGCAAATGTATGCACTGTTAGTTTCCATGATGGGAAACCCCATACAACATCACAGGATTTGTTTCTGGTTCTGGTCAACACTTCTAATAGTACCTTGAGAAAAGGGTGAAAACCACTTCTTGCCTAATGTGGGTTAGAAGAGTTTCTTGATGTATGTGGTGTTAAATCCAATATGTTGATGTTTGAATAGAATGGATTAAGAGACGAGTGCCAAGAAAATTTGACAATTTCATTTAGATCAGTATAGTAGCCTCAGTTGTATGAATATACAAACAAATGGAGTCGAGTAGAAGAGAGTGGCGGACTTCAATGGGAGTCAACTCTTTACGATTTGGTAGGGGAGTGATCACTGGAGCCCTGAAGCCAGAAGGCTCGGGTATGGTGCTGCTTCTAAAGGCCTGTAGGTTGGTGAAGGGGATAGAATGAACCAAATACCAATTGGGAAAGGGGGAAGTGTTGCTGACCTTTATATATTGGAGGTGGACCCAACCTGACGAGGTGCCTTTAGTTGACAAAACATTGATGCTCAGTACATGATTGGCCAATGGGGGCAATACCTCATATGGGTCAGGCTAGGTTATCACACTACATGGCTGTAAATAAGTTGCATTTTTTGGCTTTACATAAGCCTGCATTCTCATGTTTTCCTTGTAGAACAATTTTTTTCCCATCAATGATTGCATATTTGTTTTGATATTCCTGGCATCTGGATTAATCTTTGACTGACCTTTCTTCTTTCTCATGCCTTTTCCTTTCAAGTGGCTTCCAAGGGAACTTGCTTTGCTGGAGAGTCGTATTGAACGAGCCAATGAGAAGGGCTGGCGCAAAGAATATCCTTTTGCCTGTGCTGGAAATTTTGCTTGTATAATAGGTGTTGGCCATCGCACTGATGTGAAGTTGAAAAAATGCACAAGATGAGGATTCTTCGATAATATCATTCAGTTTGCTAACTTAGCTCAGTTCAAAGTGAGCAGCACATTACCTGATGCTGCTATATTGCTTTTTTTTCTTTTTTTTTTGGGGGGGGGGGGCGTTTCATCATATAACATATATGTTGAGACCCGCAAACTTGAGACCTGCATCGTTTTATGACAAGCTCCAATCTAGGAACTGGTCGTTTTAATTGGCCAAGTCATATGAATTATTTGACCCTACAAATTAAGGTGTTAACATTTGAATTATGTGATCATGTTTATTCCAATCATTTGCCTTCCATGTTGTCCTCTGATCCTCTCTGTGATCTTGGTGGTGAATGAGCTCTGGCTTTAGTAATACTTTGAGGATAATTCCCATGTATTTTTAACCACAATTTCTTCTAGTTCTAGGATTGTATAGTTACTATTACTTATTGTTTCCTACTTTTTGGGCTATATAAAACGTAACATATGTTTATAACGTCCAAGCTTGCTCAATAAAGGAATGTTCTGCATTGTGATTGATGGATTTGTAATGATAGAAGGACTGGGAATTAGTTACAACTGGATTGATCTAGAGTTTTTTTTTTTTTGGCCAATGAATTGATCTAGAACTTAGTTATCATTTAACGATAGCAAAACAGGATCTAATTGGGAATTATTTAGTGGCAAGGCATCCCTGGAGTCTTGGCCTACTGTAAGAAAGACCTGTGTTCACAGAACGCAACTAGTTACTTTTGACATGAGGCATTATTGTTGGTGATAGTCCAGTGAAATAATTGTCACTACATTTGTAATAATAATTAGTCATATCTGATCCAATGGAATGGTTCTGTGAAGGCATCCTATTTTTGAAATTTCATGCTTTCTTTCCTTTGAAAGTAAAGTAAGGCTATTTGTTGTCCAACGCATACATTATCACACTGAGGATGTACCTGGAATTTGTTATTTTGAGGCTTTACTTGGTGGTGAGTATCAGTCACCCACTAGTTTCAGACTAAATGCTTGCCATGTTATTTGATGGTGCACTTGACCTGACCATGCTATGCCTCTGTTAGTGAGCCAGGCAGAGAATGTGTTTATGTGAACAGAGTCTTTTTGATGATTCCAATCATTCAGTCAATCACTTGGTTCCACACTTGCTGTTACATGATGGAAGCTACTGGAAGTTAAAGCTTTGTTACGATTAAATTGCCATTACTTTGTTGAACATTGACTTACCATATCATGGTCCAATGTTATCGTTTATAACCTGACATAATGAGACAGCATCTAGAATCTTGGTTTCCCTGGCTGAAAATTGTTGAATGCTTAACTCCCTCTATTCCCCCACCCCCCAAAAAAACCAAATACCCCCCTTTTGGCATCAAGCCAGCAATCAGTTCCTTAACTTATTTTTTTCTGTACATTGTTTGAATACTTGGAGAGGAGGAAGCTGCTCCAGACTCCTGAAGAACAATCGCGTTTATTGCGTGAGATTCCCGAGGTGATTGCAGATGGAATAGAAATTGATTCTACAGATACTCCGGAAGATTTAGAAGAAATCACTACATCACCAAAATTGCTCCATATGGAAAGTTCACTGGAGGCTAAATGCGCTACTATGAGCAATATTGTACCAGTGACTAAGATACCTTGGAGTTCCCACTTGGAAGGTATGTACGTGCACTTTTTATTTAATGACAGGCATCTGCATGGACTTATTGAATGTGTGCATCCTGGGTGAACCATGGATTTAAACCAACCCCCATCCCAAAACAGCTCTCTCCCCTGAGGGGCATTGCATTTTCACCTAGCTTTCCCTTTCCTGCTGCCAATTAAATTCATTTGTTCTCATTTCAAACATCCTTTACTCTACCTTTGCACATCAGCATCCTTCTCTTCAAGGCTTGAGCTCTACAATGTCGCTGAATTTCATGCTTCGTTCAGGAACTTCTCACTTTGTCCGTGAAAGCCATCAAGGCTTATGCTAACCCACCCATCTTTATTTTGCCTGTACTTTTCCTGCTAGTTTCTATGTTTATGTTTGTTGTCACATATATCTTCTAGTCAGAGCCCTATTCAAATTGGTGAGCCTCAGAACAACTCATGGAATTTCGCTTTATGGTTTGTCTTTGCCTGTTTAAATATCTTGAGGTGAAGATTAAATTAAAGAGAACAGACCCAGAGAGAAGAAATGAATCTTCTTAAAGTCACTGGAGAGTGGAACAATTGAAAAGCTCAAAAATGTACTTGTGGAAGCTCAATGATATTGGGGGTATAAAGTTGATGTGGGAAGACTTTGTTGTCTGATTATATGGTAGATGTGCTATCTTGGCATCTTGTACTTTTCTGTCTCATCCAGCGCAGTAGTCATCCTGCTAGGATTGAGTCTGGTGGGCCTTTCTCAATCAGACCTGATCAATAGCATCCCCCCCTCCCCCCCAGTTGAACCTTTCTGGTTATCGCATGAATGCCTTTCCTACCCCTGTTTAAAGAAGAGAATCCCTGATAAAAGGGGTGAATAATCTTCTTGCTCTATTCGGGAATTAATAGGAGAATTTGGGGTGAGTTTTGCCATAAATCTTGGTAGAGCACGATAAAGATAAGGAAAATTGGAACCCAGAGAATTAAATTTTTCGGGTCTCCTTCCCATTAATGACTAATTCTATGCAAATATATTACCTCTATTGGATCTATTCTGTTTGCACTGGAGAGGCTGAGAACAGAATGGGAGTTTCACTAACGCCTCGAATAAAGCCACTTAAATTGCCTGATACAAGTTGCTTAACTTTTTAATAAACAAATGACAAATAATCAGTTTTGAGCCAACATACTCTCATCCTGTCTGCTGCTTTGCTTTTGAGAATAATTCCAGATTGCAGTTAACATTGTGATGAGCAGGGAACAGATTTCTGAAAGTCATCAGCCATGTCAATTTGTCTTTTCCATTATTATCTGTCCATGTTGAGATGGTGAGAACTGTTCCCCATATTATATGTTGTAACTTGCAGGGTACCAGAATGGTGTACATATTTTTGAATACAAAAAACAAGTGGTAGCAAATCAGACAAATGAAGAAGGACCTGGTAAGGTGGTGAAGCAAGGGTTTCAGGGAATGATGGATGAGGAAATTCGTGCAACTCAGAAAATAGAAGAATGTGAACAGCAGCCAATAACAGAGATTAGTAAGGAAGAAAGACGTGTGGTTGTAGAGAATGACGACTTCCATGGAACAAAGGGTAAGAGTGTTCAAGCGTCTAAGGTAGTGATTGATTTGATCAGCGATGATGAGGATGAGGATCCTCGGAGTTGCCAGAGTCAGAGCCATGATTATAACCTGGAAAGCTTGATATGGCACTATGTTGATCCCCATGGCATAGTCCAGGGTCCTTTCTCGCTTGCATCGCTAAAGCGTTGGAGTCCAGAATACTTTCCTCCTGATTTCAAGATATGGAAGGTCGGTGAAAGCCAGAGCAAAGCAATATTGTTAACTGATATACTGCGCGGCATGTGCTCCAAGTAACGGGGAAGACATTTTTGCTACTTGTTATTTAGGTTTTACCTGTGATTTTAGACACCGCTCCTTAACAAACTCTGAAATTCGTTGGATATGGGGAATGAGCTATACTCATACTGACCGGAGGAATTACTGCTTTTGAGTTTCGGTGCCTCTGAATCAGCGGCAAATAAATAAGCTGGTAATTTTGTTTTCTTGTACATTCCTTACATCTTGTTGTAAATGAGACCATTTCATTTAAACGAGTTTGAAACCGTGACTTACTTGTCATTGAACTCCGATAGCCTGCAAAGATGAGATGTGAATGCAGCAAATATGCAGCTGACCGACTTATGAATCCACTGTGTGCTTTTCCAGTTTGTTGGCTCGTCTTTGCTTGGTAACGATCTTGCAGGGTCGTCTAGGAGGAGCGCAAGTTATCCGTCGACCTGTTTCACTTATTACTTTGTGAGCATATTCTGAGGATGGTAATGCGTCAATGATTTATCCCTCAATTCTACTTAATACATGAGACCATCTATTTTTCCTTTCCAGAGAGGTAGGCACATGCTTACATCAGTTGATATCCCTCTGACTTGATGTATGGAGTTTTGAGTGAGCGGGAAGCATGCGAGTGGGTAGGTGGATTGACTTCGTGCATGGCACGGATCCTGCCTAACCAACCCGATTTTTCTCCATTTGGAGGGATCGATGCACGTGGAGTTTTAGTAGTACTTAGAGCTCACATGGAGTACATATTACCAGGAAATTCCATAAAGAAAATTTTCATTCAATATTAAAATGATAAATAAAAGGGAACTTCAAAAGTCACGGTAACAAAATAAATCCATAGAGCTGCAAAACAAATAAAAAAAAACTAGAGAGCAAGACGTTTCATTAGAGCATAACTCATAAAGACAATCACATGCTCGTCTTTTAAGAAGCTCAAATCTAACACTTGTAAGAGTGAGCCTTGTAGCTAATGCTCGATGCTAAAGGTTTGAATAAAAATATGTTGAATGAGCATAGATTTAACATCGAAATTGCTGTGAACACCATTGAAATTAAATGCAGATTACTTATTCATTAAAATTTCAAAATCTAAAATTGAATTGGAGAGAAAAGCTCGCAAATATGACATTGGGACAAAACTCCTAGATCTAAAACTAGATCAGGAGAGTAAAAGGAAATAAAGGGAAAAAGAGTTAAGGGGGAGGGAGAGATCTAAGTTAAATCCCTCCCTTCTAGAAATGGAAGAGAAAAAGAAAGGTTTGGTGAGGGAAAGAGAGAGAGGGGGAGAGGGGGTGAGAGGAACAGTGTTTTTCTCAAGTGATTGTCAAGCTCAAATTAATAGATTGAATAATCACAGTTTTGAAGATACAATAATATTACGTTAATCTCGTTGCACTCGTGCCGAGGATGGTTCTGTCTTACCAAAACTCGTGAGATTGAACTTTGTAATAAAATCGAATGACCAGGGTAAGATTAGGAAATCTACAACAGTAGTAGTACGGTTATCTGTCTAATCCATCTTCGGATTGTAATAAGCAGCAAATCATGACCGATCAAGAATATTTTAATATAGGATCACTGATTTAACTCGGCTAGGTGGCGGAAACCCAAGTGGGTAAAAGCCGGCTGCTTTTGACCAAAAAGCCATGGCTGCTTGCGTTGCCGCCCTCTAATCACTTGTTTATTTGACTAAACAAACCATGACTTTTTCTTGGGGGGGTTTGGCTTACAAGCCGCCGGAGAGGCTTGAATGATGGGAATTCCCTGACTTGGAAAAGTCAGAACTACTCTCGAGATCAATAGCTCTTTTCCCTTACATGACAAGGAATTTTTCTAAATAATCATATATTATTTAGGCGTTAGAGTTTTGCACATGAAAAATCAGAGCATTAGGCATGGGTGCTGGAGGCCTAGGTCCTGTGATGTACTCAGTGGACACCGACAGACTCGACCTCATTGCCAAGGGTTCGGGAATGAGCTTCGGGATTCCGTGCCCAAATGCAGAGTTTTTGGGCCAAACCTTGATATATAATCATATATTGGAGAATAACTTTTTGATTTCAGTCTTAGTAAGAAAACTCTTTTCATTGACTCATATTTTTTAAGCGATAATCATCGGAAAATGAAGAAAATATTTTCTCGAAATAAATGGGACCTCATTTTTTTTCGTGAAATAATATATTTTTTTTATTTAATATAATAAATGAGGATGTAGGATAGATGAAATCCAAAGTAAGAAGGCTCTAAATTTTGGTGGAAAATCCTCTCAGTCCATCCACGAACAGAGTCCTACGATGATACGCAACCGAGTCAGGACAGACTATAGGGAGAAAAAAGGAGGGGGAAATGATGCATCAATCTGCGGTGTGCATAAAGTAAGCAGAGAAACATGTGGACAATAAGGGGAGAGAGCGACCCACGTTCATGTGGCGGTGTCGCGGCAGCAGCAGCTGGCACCACTAGAGGTTCCCAACGTTCCTGTCCTGTCCCCACGTCACACGGCACCTGCTCGTGGCCCCCCTCCTCCCTATTTCCCTTTTCTAGATATCTCCCCGTGGATAATCACGTCATGAATTGGCACATCTATCTCTCTCTCTCTCTCCTTCGTATGAGTGCTACAGTTCATGTACTTCGACATTGAAACATCAAACAGGTGGATTGATTTGTGTTGGATCGAAAATAGACCGAAATAAATAAATTCATCTAACTCATTTTGACTTTTTTTTTACAGTCAATATTAATCAAATAACCTGTATTTGATTTGATTCATGTTGATATTTTTATACTAAATCAAATTTAGGAAAATTCATGCATAAATTGAGATATGATTGTGAAGTGAGTGATCGCGAGGTCGAATGACAATATAAACTATTTTGTGATTTATTTAACACGCGTATTATGTTTACACTCATTTATTGAATATAACTAATTAATATAACAAATTATCCTATGATACGTGGGTTAAGAAATAGAGTGATGATGTATTTTTAACAAGTCTATGAAATGAGAAATGGTGATTTTCTGTTTTCTCCAAAGAATCTTTGCGGGTTTATGCATGACACTCACTTTGGACATATGTTGGGGAATAAAATAATGCAGGGCTATGTAAGAAGCAAACAGCAGCCCCTTTGGCCGGTTATCAATTATTGCTCCCCCATCCCCTTCCTCGCCCAAGCAAAAAGACAAGAAGAGCAATATAGAGATAATGATGAATCGCGTGATGCTCTAATTAATCCCATCCCATCCGCTCTTTGCTTAGCATTGATGTGCCAATAACACTCTGAGAATCATTCCATTCCGAGGAGCAAAAGTCACCTCCTCGTCTTTTGGTTTCGGGCCTTCCTCGAAGGGGATCTAGAAAAGGGTCGGGTCTTCTCACTCAAAGATCCTTAGGGCCAATCATGCTGCTTCCTCCGAATGCGCAAAAATTGTGTTCAAATTCGCCTTATGATAATGGCACGTTTTCGGACATCTTTACCTTGAAAAAAGGATGGGAGAGAAAAAATGATTAAAGGTTTCGACCTTTTTCATTCCCAGACAGGCAATGATAGCATCTCGTGTTTGTTGTGCTGGATGGAAAAGAGGACAAAAGGATCACGTTCCCTCGAGAGACGTGCTGCCATGGAGGAGCCATTTCATGCCAACCCCCGTCCGCCCGTTCGTGAAAGTACAGCACGAACCCCCCCCGCCCTCGATCGCACGTGGCTCGACGTCATTGGTTGGAGCCGGAAAGCCGTGGGCGGTGATTTCGGTGCCATCTGGAAATTAGATAAATCCAAACTAAATAAAATAAAATAGAGAGAGAGAGAGAGAGAGAGAGAGAGAGAGAGAGATTATAAAGTAATTTGCTATTTCGTGTACGGTTACGCCCTCTGGTTCCAAAGGGTAGACTATTGGACAATTTCTTTTTTTAATTTTTAATAATTATAAAACCATCTCTTTTCCTGTGCCCATTTAATTATAATCAAGGGAACCTCTTTGGTTTCAAGGACTTATTTAGTGTCTACTAATTGCAAAGCTAATCCCACGGTGATACTTTTATCTATTAGACTTACAAGTCTAGATCTTTTTCCCCTTTTACAAGGGCAATATTTCATTTCGACTCACTAAAAACCTAGGTGGATGAATTTATTGTGTTATTTAGTGATTCTTAAGTTAGAATAACGTATTTATAACTTTTAAGAAGGAAAAAATTTCGATGAAATTATTTGTTCGAAGTAAGTCAAATTAAATAGATAGGGCTTAATTGATGCACTATCGATCCTTGTAGAAAGCTTTTGCCAATCATGTCTCTTCTGTCCTTGGGTGCTACTAAATAAGACATTGATTTGATACTTAACCTACCGCTTTCGATTTCTTTATTTATTGTGGACCGGAAACTCCTAATGTCAACTTCTCGTGTGCCCATGTATCGAATGATTGAGCAAGGAGATGGTGTCGATTGAAAATTCCACGCAAATTAAATTGGACAGTTAAAAAGGAAGTCCGAGGAGGAGTCGGAGGTGCGATTGGGGAGAATGAAACGAAAATTGTCCTATCGACAATAATCACACAAGCTTACCTCGATATTTTTAGTTGAGCAAGCACATGAATGCGGCTAAGAATATAGGGTAGGGAGTGATTAAACATGATTTATTAAGTAATCTTATTGGTGAGGATTAGGATGTCCAAATAAGTTATGTTTAAGGAAAGGGCAAAAAAAAAAAAAGGGAAATTTTTAATTTAAAAAATTGGGCTTTCCGACCATCGAGATCCCAATCACGTTTGTCCACGCTTCCATGGCCACTTGCCATTCTCTCTCCTCTCTCTTCTCTCCATCTGCAGTATGCATCAACTTCTGACGAAGCACCATGAATATGCAGTGGACTCATTTATAACCATATCTCTATCCTTCGCTCCATCTCGCTCTATCTCTCTCTCTTCTCCCGTAGCAGAAACGAGGCAGCTTGCTTGCTCCTGTTGTCCTGACGCAGTGTTTCAGACAGTCAAACCAAGCTCCACCTTGGCCTGCCCAGATGGCCGTCCGCTGAATGTACAGATACCGGTACACCGTTACTGGTTGTTGCTTTCTGCTCGGCATCGTCCACTGCTCGATCAGCTGATCAAGTGCTCGAGGTGGGTTCCCCAGTTGCTGCTCTCGCGTCTGACCTTCCTTCCTGTTTGCTTTCTTGTTCCGTTTTTCGTTATGCTCGCTCTCCCTCCCTGCCCTGCTTGCTTATGTGTCTGGTCTTGTCGATCCCTGTCCGTGTAGAGCGTGATTTCTGCAAATTTTGCTGATCGTGATCGTCTCTTGATTGAAAAGTTCCGGTCTTTCGTTCCCGATATGGTAGTGGATCCTTCTTGATACGTCTTCTTTATTTGGAAAATCCGGATCATGCCTCGCCGAAATCCGTAAAACCCATTCGTGGGCTTAATCATTTTGGTCATGCAGGTCGCGGTCATAAAAGGGAGGCCTTTTAGTCGGTGCACGCTTCGCCAAAGAAAGAATCCGGGCATTGGTTTGAGGGGAGTATGGACCGGGAGAACCATGCGAACAATGGCGAAGACGAGCGCGATCTTGAGAACGAGGGACTGCGGGATGGGAAGGAGATCGAGAGGTACTGGTCCGGAATATCGGAGAAGAACATGACCTTCAGGGAGCCTCTTCTCTCAAGAGGGTCAATACCACCTCCCAGATTGCCATCGTCGGCTCCAACGTTTGCCCAATCGAGAGCCTCGACTACGAGTATGCTGTTCCTCCTGATACATTGTCGCTGCGCTTGCATGTCTCTTGTGTTCATTCATGTCCTTTTTTGGGGTCATTCACATTACCCGATTGCTTGGTTCGGATTATGATAGGTGTCTTGCCTCTAGGGATGTAAAAAAGATATGTCGAGCTGACAAAATTAGCTACTTGAACTTGAGTCAACTCTGGAGTTCCATGCTCAAGATTTTACTCGAGCTTCATCGAACCTTATGTCTTGTGCTCGATCTATGCCAGACCAAATCTGCTCGATTAAATTGTACTGGTGGTATCATAAGATTTAGAAAACGAGGCTCAGACTCTGTGAAAGCTTTTGATCTAGACAAATCTTCATTGGAAGCACATTTTGAAATCTCCATCATGCACTTGCGAGCAATCGAATTTTCGAAAGGACCGCTTCAAAACCTATTGCATTGCATTCCAGCAATGTCCAATTGTAGAAGGCTTTGATGAATGCCTCCCAAGAAATTGACTTGCATCTCTTACCTTACACATTATATGCACAGACAAGTATTGAATGTTAGAAAGGCAGGAGGCATGAAAACAGTAAAACATCAAGTGAGAAAATGGTGACACTACCTATTCTCGTGTCCTTGCATGTGCATGCATAAGTATTCTTGTGTTCCAAGAACTTTTGAAATCACCGTGTTGTTTCTCTACTTATGACGATTGCAATTATTGATTGTAACTGTTTGTGAAACTCCATTCTTGTATAAGGGAGATAATAGAAGCCACTTTTATGTTGTGCTTCCCACAATGAATGTTGGAAATTAAGATGTGAAACTGTAAATTGCGAAGGTTTTAGGTTTGATTTCTCTGTGACGATCTTTTAGGAAATGTGGTTGTCAGAGTTTCCAAAATACTGAAATCCACTCCTCAGCTATATTGCTTCTCTTTTTTCCTAATGACAGGATTGTTGAAAATGAGTTATTTAAGCAGGACTGGAGGTCAAGGAAGAAAATTCAAATATTTCAGTACATTCTGCTCAAATGGGCCTTTGCACTTATCATAGGTCTAGGTACTGGATTGGTTGGCTTCTTCAACAACATTGCAGTCGAGAATATAGCTGGGTACAAGCTGCTGCTAACTACCGATCTCATGTCTAAGCAGAGGTGAGCATGTTTTTTTTGTGCTCTTTTCGTGCATCTCTATTCTCGTTTTTCTTTCTTTCTTCTCAGGGTGGGGGTTGCATCTTTCTCGACCCTCTGAGCGTGTATCCAAACATGTAGTCATGATAAAAATTGGGTGGACATTTCTCTGTGGGCCATTTGGCTGGACTAACATACCTAAATCTACTATGTCCTTGTTTTGACAATGGAAACTTATCTTGGTTGTGGTTGATTCTGTATATGTATGCTTTAAATTCCAAGGTACAAACTTTACAAAATAGTGCAGTATCCTGATTGCTTTGGTTTTATTCTTATCCATCCTAAATTAGTAGACCACCTGACTTTTGAAGTTCCACCATGCTTGGTCCCACCAAGACTTGTGCACAGCCCTTACCCACTCGTAATCGGCCTTGCTAATATGTTCCTGTGCTCAAATGGCGATGGCTGTTGAGCCTTCAGTCCTGCACCACCTCCATATTGCTTGGAACCTACTGGTTCACTTTTGTCATTTCTTCAAGAATAATCTCAGTATACTTATATTATGCTTGGTTAATGGACATCTTGCTTTTTTGTTGCCCAAAATCGCTATCCTAAAGTATTCGATCTTATTCCACTGCTTAATATTCCTCTTGGCAGTCTATACTCATGTTTTCAGCTCAAAACATGCTCTTCTTAAGAACTTCAAGAATCCTGTTATAGTCTCTGCTATTGTTTCCTCAGAGTTGGGCCCACATACCAGATAATCCATATGGAGGTGTGCATCTGATATCCGACATCGTTTAGCATTAGCCAGCTAAAATTGCACTGCCTGTATCTGCCCTAGTTTACTCTCCGCTCTATGATTTTTATTATATATGTTTACCTCGTTTTGTCTGTTTTTCAATGGTTCTTTTTCCTCTCATTTAAAATGTGTAAGGTTCATGATCAAAACAAATGCCATGCACCAAATATTATATTCAGAAGATCAGCCTTTAAATTGTATTATCTGTGACTGATTATTCTATGATAGACCTATTTCTTTGTTGTGCTTGTCCTACATTAGTACCACTCCATTCTAATTGCATTGACCATTGTACCTTGGGTCCACCTGCTTTAATATGTTGTAAGATTTTTTTCATAGCATTAATTTGCTTGAATCTCTTTAGACTGACTAATTCTTTTTCCATGGGTGCATATGCTTGTGTTTGAATGCGCATTTCTATGGTGCGTGCAGGTGTTGGTGCCTTACTGTGTGTTTGCTCCCTCCTTTACCAAGTGTGATGTGATACTGATTTCAGTGCAGATATTTTGCGGCATTTGCTGCATTTGCTGGTTGTAATGTGTTGTTGGCAACAGCTGCCGGTGCCCTTTGTGCTCTCATTGCTCCAGCAGCTGCAGGTTCTGGGATTCCTGAGGTTAAAGCCTACCTCAATGGCATCGATGCATATTCCATCTTAGCTCCTAGTACCCTTTTCGTAAAGGTAAGAACTAAGAAGTAATACTTGTCTTGCATAATAGAAGTCTTCATCTGCTTATTCCAAACTGGACCTTTTCAAATAGGTGAATGCAATGAGATGGATTTATCCTGATTATGATCGTTGTTAATGATACATTTTCTGTCTTTCTTTGTTAGCTGTTCCATGTCTTAACTGGTATGTTTTCGTCTGGCATCAGAATGAAGACAATATCATTCATCTGGTTTTACAGTGTCTAGTACAGTGATAGGAGTGGAAACAGATTCTCATAGCTGATATCCAAAATAAGCTATAGAATGAATACTGATTGCTCAGAACACATCAATGTGCTTTACATATTTTTTCTTTTTCACTTTGTCACTGACTCTCTTGAAAAAAGTATCTATGTAGTAGTCTTTCCACAACTTTCTGTATGTCCTTCCTCACTGTCGTATCAGTTTGAACCCCCCACCGGGTTCACTGCACATGTCAGAGAGCAAACACAAGCTTATTATGTGATCTTGAGTAGCCAGGAAATTATGCACCTTATTATGGTTTAGTAACAAGCAATGCACTGCATTTTTTCTGTTGCCATGTTGTTTTTATAATTATCTATCCTCCAGTTTGACACCAGTTAACAATTTTTCAGATATTTGGCTCCATACTTGGTGTCTCTGCTGGATTTGTCGTTGGTAAAGAAGGGCCTATGGTGCATACAGGTGCTTGTATAGCCTCTATACTTGGACAAGGGGGCTCCCGCAGATATCATTTGACTTGGAAATGGTTGAGATACTTCAAAAATGACCGAGATAGGCGAGATTTGATTACTTGTGGAGCTGCTGCTGGTGTGGCAGCTGCATTTCGTGCTCCAGTTGGTGGTGTCCTCTTTGCCCTTGAAGAGGCAGCTTCATGGTCTCTCTCTCTCTCTCTCTCTCTCCAAGTACACACGTTAGCAAGATTTTCTTTTGGCTAGGCTCTAGTGAGATTTACATGGCATTTTTACCTGGAACATAAAAATTCATGCATAGGAGAACTCTTTGATGATATTGTTATAGTATTTTTATCATGCAGGTGCCTTAAGTAAAATTTTGTTCCTGTCAGTCAACGGTATCATGTGATGTTTAGTACAAGCACTTGATGATAAACACTTTGCGTTAAAGATCATAGTGGAATTTTCATCTGTCATTTTCTTTTGGTGCTTCTTCTAAATATACTCCTATGGGGATTCAGTTTGGAGAATCTTATGCGGATGGCATTCCAATGATTCAACCCATATTATCTTGTTATATAGATTGAAAGTCTACTGCATCTAACACTTCCCAATATCCTATATAGATATGAGTATCGCATTTTGCAAAAATGCTCTTCTTTTACATGTCTCCACATCAACTGAACCAAGTATTGAGCTTTACAGATGCAGCCATGTGGCTAACACCGAGAGAATTATACTGCCTTACCATATCTCAGTATTTGGTTGAATTCATGATGCACAATGTACATGATTGGATTTTTAAATGTACTCTTTATAGCTTGGCTCGACAATCCTGCCCCCCTGAAAAAAAAAAAAAGGGAGAGAGAGTGAAGGAAATCCTGGTTTGATCATTATATACTTGATTAGGTTGCTAATTGGATGAATTGATAACATGGAATGTAAGGGCTCACCCTCATCTGTTAGCTAGAAAACTTATCATTGCATGAATTATTTTATATCTTGGGATAGATTGAGCAGATTCTTTCATCATATGGTCTAAGCTGTGACTACTAGAAGTTTCTGATGTGTGTCCTTCTTGTTCTTTGTTCAGGTGGCGAAGTGCTCTTCTTTGGAGAACGTTTTTTACGACAGCAGTGGTTGCTATAGTGTTACGAGCTTTCATTGAGTATTGTACCACGGGAAAATGTGGCCTATTTGGCCAAGGTGGTCTTATAATGTATGATGTCAGTTCAGCCCAGGCAACATATTCTGGTGCAGATATACTAGCAGTTATACTCTTAGGAGTTATTGGAGGCCTCTTGGGGAGCCTCTACAATTTTCTTATAGACAAGGTCCTACGAATTTACAGCATCATTAATGAGTAAGTCCTATCTAACTTGTTTGGTTTAGTTTGCTTATTTATTAGCTCCCTAGGAATATACTGTAAAAGTTCTCTCTTTACAGAAAGGCATTTTCAGTAACAGTGACTAGAGGGCTTCATAATACAGAGAATGCTCATGTTCATCTAACTTGTTTGGTTTTCGTTGCTTATGTATTAAGTCCCTAGATACGTAGAGTAATAATTTTCTCTCGTACAGTAAGGCATTCTACAGTGACTAGAGGGTTCTCCAAGAAAAGTGATGTTTAATATCCTATACGGTGTTATGATCACTGCAGGTGGGGTGCTTCTTTCAAGATCTTGCTTGTCATCACCATTGCCCTCTTGACTTCATGCTGTGCTTTTGGCCTTCCATGGCTTGCTGAGTGCCAAGCCTGCCCTACCGATCTGTCAGTGAGCTGTCCAACTGTTGGAGAATCTGGCAACTATGAGAGTTTCCAGTGCTCATCAGGCTACTACAATGATCTTGCTTCCCTCTTTCTGAATACCAATGACGATGCTATCCGTAACCTGTTCAGCACTAGCACCAAAAAAGAATTTAATATATCCAGTCTGTTTATTTTCTTTGGTGCCATCTACTTTCTTGGCATCATAACTTATGGCATCGCCATTCCTTCTGGTCTTTTTATTCCTGTTATACTTGCCGGTGCCTGTTACGGTCGTCTTGTTGGGAGACTTTTCGAATCTATCTCGCAACTTGATGCAGGTCTCTATGCCCTCCTTGGTGCTGCATCATTCCTCGGTGGCACGATGAGAATGACTGTCTCACTTTGTGTTATATTGCTTGAGCTCACAAACGACCTCTTGCTTCTTCCCCTTGTTATGCTGGTTCTTCTTGTCTCCAAAACAGTGGCAGATAGCTTCAACAAAGGCGTTTATGATCAAATAGTGAAACTTAAAGGCTTGCCTTACATGGAGGCCCATGCAGAACCTTATATGAGGCAATTGGTTGCACGCGATGTAGTTACTGGACCATTAATTATGTTCTCGGGCATCGAGAAAGTAGGGACCATAGTGCATGTTTTGAGGACTACTGGCCATAATGGGTTTCCTGTGATAGATGAGCCCCCTTTCACAGAGTCTGCAGAACTTTGTGGAATTGTTTTGAGGTCTCATTTGCTGGTGCTGCTCAAGGGTAAGAATTTTTCAAGGGAAAGGGTGATAAGTGGAGAAGAGATCTTACAAAAGTATGCCGCTTTTGATTTTGCCAAGCCGGGGTCTGGAAAGGGGATCAAGGTGGAGGATATAGATTTTGATGATGAAGAGATGGAAATGTACATTGATCTCCACCCTATTACAAATGCATCGCCGTACACGGTGGTTGAGACGATGTCGCTTGCCAAAGCTGCCATACTCTTTCGTCAACTTGGTCTGAGGCACATGTGTGTGGTACCAAAGAGTCAAGGGGTAAGATCCATAGACCCTTCTTTTTTCTAATTACTTAAGTGTTTAAGGGGTCTTAACTCACGAAGCTTGGCCTGTCAAATTTTCCTATGTTAAAATGTCATTTAGGATTTTTATGCTTGTTGGTCAATTATCTTAGTCTTGCTTACTGAAATTGGAAAGTGACTGCTTTTGTTTAGTTCTAACCAGGCAAGGTGCTTGTCATCTCAAAGTGGCCATTTCTCCATCGTGAAGCTATCTTTTCTTCACTCATGCTAAAACCCATGTCTCACCAGTTTTTGCTGTTCTCTTTCTATTGCCGGTTTTGCAAAATATCAAACAGCTAGTGATTTGCTTATATGAACAAAAACTCACAGTAATCTCTCTAATCTTTGCAGAGGCCTCCTATTGTTGGAATTTTGACGCGTCATGACTTCATGCCAGAGCACATTCTGGGAATTCATCCTCATATCAAGCCACACAAAAGATTTTGAATGAACATTTTTTTTGGTAGTGGTTGATTGAGATCGGGATGAAATGAACTTTTGTCAAAGGAACATCGGTTTCCTATGAGTGAGAGTTTTCCAACAGGATTACAAGAGTGACATAGCAACAGAAGTGGAAGCTGGTCTTGCAATCAGAATACAGATCACACCGTTGAGACACCTTATCCAGTCATATGTACATTTTCAGGTGTGGATAAATTTTATCCGCGAGGCTGTTATTGCACAAATGAAGAATTGATTTTGTTTGGAGTGAGTGAAAATAAACCAATCCAGCCTATTATTTTTCTTCTTCTATTTTTCATTTACCTCTTTGGGAACTATGGTATCCTGACAGTTAATTTCTCTTTCCTTTTGTATAGACAATATAAGCTCCTTTCATACATGAATGGATTCACGTCTTCTATATGCCTGGCCACTGGCAGCCTTACAATGGTGCTACAGCATTTGGTTAATATTGGAGATGGCTTTAATTTCTGTGGATATTTTTAAATTTTGGGGTGTTCATTGCACTCAACTGCTGCATTTATAACGTGATCGCTGCTTTCCCTGCGCACGGTCTGTTTAACCATTCACTTCCTTGTTTCAGTTGCTTGCTATGGGGAATTTTCACGCTTGTTTGGTTGGATCGCCAATTCATATCAATGTTCGTTAACCGAAATTAATCTCCATGCAAATGGGTTAATTGCCAATCCACTATGGCATAAAGCTGGTGATTTCCACTCACATAGCTCATCTAAATGGCAAAATGAGATGCGTTGATTACATAGTCTAAGCCTTTCTCTGCTCATCGAAAGACATGGAGCACGGAAGACCCGCCAAAGTTTTACATGCACCTGGCAGCTAATACTCCTCTGGAGATGGTCCATTATCCTCTATGAATTGTCTTAATCAAAATAGAAAAATTTCTCATCAAATATAATTCTCTATACCTATACATACACGTCCAAAACTAGTGCAGCCAAATCTCCTCCAAGTGGAACTGCGTCACAAGGAACTGATGACTTAAATTGAAAACCGTCTCTTCAAATTCTCAATATTGTCAGGTACGCAACTTCTCACCCCAAACAACAAGGTGCTGGAAGAATTACCCTTTCATCCATCAAATCAAGAAAGAAAAATAGAGAGGATTCGTTTTTTGTATCAAAGTCTAGAACAGAATCATCAATTGGACAATCAGATTTCTTTCTATGACATGGAAAGTTTAGACGAAAGGACTTTAAGCTGAAGCGATGGCTCTAACTCATGACATCAACAACTTGCACGATATGTTTGGTCATGTGAAGGAACTGCAAACATGATCAGAATGACCATCCCTTAAATATAATGACAAGTGGAATCTTCAACCATTGATACAATAATCATGGCGAGAACTAGAATATTCAAACCATCTTCAATCCACTAGGAATCAATCTTCAGGTGAGACGGATCTCAACAAAATCACAACAAAAGAATGACTCCTACAATGGCACAATACAACAGCAAGAAAATCCAAGACGACCTAGAGTGAGGAAACATCATAAATTTCTGCTTTCCACTAAACATATTTACAGTCAAATCTACAATAATCTTAAGAGCTGATAAGAAACCACATATCAAGGTTAGAAGAAGCACAAGAATACCCTTGTTTTCCATTTGTTCCTGAGTCTCCAGGATTGTTTTCATTTCTGATCTGCAAATAGCATTTATCCTATTATCAGTAAACAGCAAATTGTCATTCACATAATGCAAAAATTTGTATTATGCCACATCATCTTCATCAACTTCATGTTCATTTCGTTTTGCAGTATCCTATACACTAGTATTGGCTATATGTGAATTCAATAAGTATATCAGATAGATAACCTACTTTGTAATGGTTGGCTCACTACAATTGCACCTTTGATAAACTATATCCAGGGTGAAGGGATGCTGAAATTCGAAACAAAAGCATTATTTTTATAAAAACTAAGAGCTTGGTGCTGAACATGGTTTTTGATGAGCAAACAATTTTGGTTGGTTGGGATTTTCAGCACATGGACCGAGAATGCCAACATTGCCTTGCCCATCCAACCGTAGCTTGCATCAGAATCCATCATCCAACCAATTTTGCACCTTTGTCTTTTTAGACAGTATCTACTCAATTGATCTTAACCAGCATGGCTAGTGAAATTACAATCCTAGTAAAATCATTACAAACTTTTGTATATATACACATAATGTAACTTTAGACTGAACAAAAATGAAAAGGAATCACATTTAAGCACAATGATTGAACAACAAAATTCTAGGATAATAAGAAGTCCTAAATCAGCTAAAAAAGGCAGACACTGACAACAAGTAAAAGATGTATACAGAGCCCCATGCAGGAACAATGGCAGATGGACGATTGGAGGGACCAGTCACACATTTAAGCAGACTGATGCCAACCCACGTGACAATGCCAAAACAGAAGTTTGATACATGCAGCAGAACATGACTATTATCATTGAGCTAGTCTCAGACTAAGAATTACCTGAGAATTGTATTTTCGCTATTCAGAATATTAATTTGTGTGGAAACAAGTGACTTCCACAGAACCAAATCAGATAAATCTTTAACCTGAAAAATAACCCAGAAACCATGTCAAAAATCACACACCTCCTACATGACTCCAAGAGAGCACTAACAGGTACAATACGTACAATTGCACCCCTGTTGTCAAGAAGATCCGTTATATCTGATCTTATCTTCTCCAACAGCATGGTGTTCTCAGCAATTTCTTTGTCCATTTCTTTGAATAGATCCCTATAATTAAAATTTAACTCTTCCAAGTACCGCTCCAGAATGGATAAGTTTACATCCAGTGACCGCACCTTTTGCATCAATATCTTAAGAACGCTGTCCCCAGGCAATCTTCCTACTGGCTGTGGTTGCGTATCACCAATTTGATCATCTGACTTACTCTTTGAAACATCAAGCTTCTGCTTGGAATCTTCGTGTGCAGCTCCCGAGGCAGATTCTGTAAACTGATTCTGATGGAGGCCATCGATTTGAGAGGGCACTGGTTGGGAAAAGATCGACTTCTCATCTCCTGACTCGTCTGAAGTAAACAGATCATCTTGGACAGAGATCAAATCCTCTAGCATGCGCTCAACAGCATCAACGCCATAAACTCTCACATTGCTTAGAGTACAGTAAAACTCTGAACTATAGTGGCTAAGTAAATCTAATTTGAGATACCGCACCCACTGTGGCTCCGATAATCTAAATCTCTGAGATTGTTTAACATTTTTAGCAGTGAACTGCCCAAGATTGACCCATGTCTTTGTTGGATAAACCAGACTACCCAGTACCTGGAAGTCCTTCACATTGGATGAATGGTGCTCGAAGTTGGCTATCTCAACAGTATAAACTAAAGTCTCTTCAGAGAGTTCTATTATCACAAATTTCTCTTCAGCTGAACATGGATTGATCAGATACTTGTCCATATCCTTGCCCAAAATGTTAGATGCACCCTTTGCCTCCTTGTTGAAGGCCAACACCTTAGCTCCCTTGGAGGCAGATGCATAATCATACTCAGCCCCACCTGGCTCAACCCTATGCACAATGCTTCCAGTTTGGCCACCCATAGTCTTTTCTCTAGGACTAATAGCCTTATGTTTAAATTCATTGAGTTTTGGTGGTTCATCACGCACCAGCCTATCACCCTTTCGTGCATCTTTGCCCAAACCATCCTGGACACCAGAATTTTTAACTTCAATCTGCTCTTCAGAACTTGCAGCAAAATATGTCTGTTCTTGTTTAGACTCTATTTGACTGCCAGGTACATTTGAGCCAACACCTTCACAATGAGCACTCTTACCACGGAAATCATGAGAAATGACAGCACAATGAGTTTCAGGTACCAAAGAAAATGTCTTCAGTGATCCTGGCCCAAATTCTGGCAAGCAAACTTTACCATCCGAAATCTCTGATGTGTCTAATCCTGCTTCAACAAATTTAATTTTTAACCAAATGCCAATCTTAAAGCATCAAATATTTGACATAAAGCCATGTTGACCATATAAAGTTAGATGAGCTCAACTAACAAGAGAATCTTGTCCGCATGAGCATCACCAGCAACAATGTGAAAATATGCTTACCCCCAAGAGCATTGCCAAGATTGATGTAAGTGCATGAAGTGAAAATCAGCCACCAAATGGCAACAAGGAATGACAGTGACGGCTTATTCAAGGCTTTCCTTTGAACAGAATAATAATGAGCAGCTTTTCCTCGCAGAAATGCTTCAACTAATCTCCGCATTTCACATTAATCCAGACGCCCCCTTCCACTGCAAAAGTAAGCAACTGGCTCTCTCTGGATCAAAAGCATGAACAATCTTATTGGGAGACAAGCATAAAACATCAGCAACGAGACGAAACACCAAATTATCTGAGTGTGCCAAAATCTTCACTGTCACAGCATGAACATGACTCGGGGCGACATATAAAACTTGTAGCAACAACCAACTCAAGCATTTAAGATTCTTTCCTCAATTTCGTGACTACCATGTAACGAAACTGTGACGAGTAGCAAAAGGAAAAATATTCTTTGATGATTTACAATCGCATGAACAGCCCTTTTCCCTCGACGTACAAGCGTAGCAACGCACGCAAGCAAGTTCCGAGCTTTCGGATTCGTGAATATACCGCGAGCAGAAACAACTAAAAGGAGAAGAAAACAACGAGGAAAAGAAATCACCTCAACCCTTCTGCATCGAAAGTTGATTCTTGGTGGTCTTCATCAATTTATGAATTGGGCAAATCAAGATGTCGACGGAACCTGTGTCTTCATTCGGTATAAATTGCAAAGCTCGTCCTTTTCCATTGAGAAGCAGAGGGAAAAAGGGAATTTTCCGGCGAGCTCTCGGTGAGATATTCATTTTCCTTTTTTCTCCTTTATATTTTCCAACATATATATATATATTATGTATGTATGTATGTATGTATGTAATGTCCCATTATTTAATTCCTTATTCCTTGTCGAAGGGGGAAAATAGAAGACTTGATCATTGCGAGTCCGCAGCAAAAAGGAAACAAATAGTGTTATTTTAAGAAATAAATAAAATTAGATAACAGAAGACTTTAGTAGAAAATATTGGGCATGATTGGGTATTTTTCGTACGGACATCCTTCCTTCCTTTAGCATAATGAGCTCAACCTCCACTTCACATCCGAAGATTTATACGCATTTTATTTCTCATGCTTGTCTTCAATGCCATCTTATCATCTAAAGTTCATTTTTATATCATTTTGTTCCGTACGTTTTTATAATCACATCGAATTGCTTAAAATCCTAAGGATTGATTTCTTTTAGCATGTAAAAGAGCAATTTAAAAGGTACATTGCATAATCATTCAAAGAAATTATTTTATACTAATCTTCAATAATCGTGATGGGGATTTTCAAACGTTGATATGCATCGGAAAAAAATTGTGATGTATGGAAAAAATAAATTTAAGTGAGATATCAAGTTGGGCCCTCTTGTATTCATATGCTAGTTTATATGGGCTAGCATAACAAAAACATTCTTCATTTGCGCGTTCATCAATAATGATTACAGAATAAAATATCTCTGCTCTCATTTTTCAATAGGAATATAAATTGCAAAAATCATATTGGTCTATTATTGTTTTTTCCCTTAAAAGTCGGAAAAACATATGTTACTGGATTTTTTTGGTCAGAATGACACCGGATTGAGAAATTAACAACTTTGAAAAAACCATCTCCATAAAATTGTGAACTTTTTGTGAGGGCGGCGGCGGGCTTCATTGTTTGAGGAAGCTCCCAGAAACCTCTTGAAGCTCTCTCTTCTCCTAAAATCCGAGAAGCAGCCAGCGAAGGCAAGTTCGAATTAGGTCCCACCTCTGCTTTCAGTTGCAACCCCTCAATTCTATCTTCATAAATTGGTTTTCCTCGATTTGTAATTCGCAGCTTTCTTGAGGAAATTCGGGGTCCAGCTTGTTTCGTGTGGCAGCAATTGCCTTGGGAGCTCAATCAGCATTTGAATAGGAAAAGGGTATGATCGGAAGCACATCGGCACTACTTTTGTGGCAAAGTTGAGCATTCAAACAGGTACTCCGCTGGCTCTTTTGGTCCTTCCAGCTAGTGCCCACCAAGTGTTTGAAAGATTGCCGATATCAGGTTCTGGTGGATTTTGCGCTCATTGCGTGGAATCCCTTATTTCGTTAATGAATTGATGGATTACCTGCCTGATTGAGGATTTCTTTTTCTTTTTTTCTTTTTGTTTTTATTGGGGCGTTCTTTGTGGACGAGTTTTCAGCTTGAGGACTGTGACTCCCGATGGAATTTAGGCTCTGGTACTTCCTTGTACAATTAAAATGTTGCATAGTTGATTAGCTGCTTTCTCTGTGTGCAGTCAAAAAATAATTAATCTTCAATGGACGAGAATGCGGGGTTGTCTTTGCCAAAAGATATCCTTGACCATTTGTTTGCATTTTCTAAATCCACGAGTCTCATAGATGCCTTAGAAGTTCTTGCGAAAATATCAAGGACTGCGGATGGGCGTGCGGATCTCGCTTCAAAGAGTGTCCTTGCTATGATACTTGATTTAATTCAAGGACACTTGGAATGTTTGAATTCCGAACTTCTGAAATCATCACTGAAGCTTCTGAGAAACCTATGTGCTGGAGAGGTTGTCAATCAAGATACCTTCATTGAGAAGAATGGAGTTGGGATCACTTTGACTGTCCTGAGGGCTGTGATGGATACTCCTGCCTTAGACTGTGGAGCTGTCAGGATAGCCCTGCAGGCTCTGGCAAATGTCTCATTAGCTGGAGAGAGACATCAGCAAACTATTTGGGTTCAATTCTTTCCACAGGAATTTCTTACACTTGCAAGAATTCGGAGTCAAGACACAGTTGATCCTTTGTGTATGATACTATATGCTTGTCAAGATGGGAACCCTGTACGCCTGGAAGAGCTGTGTGGAGAACATGGTTTGTCTTTGGTGTCAGAAATTGCTCGGACTGCTTCAATTGGTACGTTCCATTTTCATGTTGCTTCTCTTTAGCCATTTTCTCAAGTTCTTTTCCTCCCACTTTGGTTGAACCTAATTGCATTCTTGTTTTCATCACATGATGTCATTTTCTCTCGTTTGACAGTTGGATTTCGAGAAGAATGGTTCAAGTTGCTTCTCTCAGTCATCTGCTTAGAAGAAGCACATTTACCTACTTTATTTGCCAAACTAGCTGTAGCTCCTGCTGATGACAGCAAAGATGTCCAAATAGGCTATGATGAGTTTTCACCAGAGCAGGCATTTCTCATTAGCATCCTATCAGAGATCCTAAATGAGCGACTAAACGATGTCACTGTCTCTAACGAGTTTGCATTATACATTCTTGGATTGTTCAGAAAAGCTAGCAGGCTTGTTGATTTTTCCGAAAGGGGCAAGTTAGCTCTCCCTACAGGGTCCTCTCCAATTGATGTCCTTGGTTACACACTCACAATGCTGAGAGATGTTTGCGCACTGGGAGGACCCATGGAAAATGCACAAGACGCAACAGGCACACTTCTCTCCTCGGGTCTATTGGATTTGCTTCTGAATCTGCTTCGTGAACTTGAGCCTCCCACGATTATCAGTAAAGCTGTGAATCAGGGTCAGCACCAAGGGAATGCAGATTCTAAACAACTGAAACGATGCCCTTACAAGGGTTTCGAAGGGACATTGTTGCAGTCATTGGCAACTGTTTGTACCGGAGGAGGAGCGTCCAAGACGAGGTCAGATGCAAGGATGGGGTTGTTCTGCTTATGCAACAGTGCGCAGCGGATGAAGATAATCCATTCTTGAGAGAATGGGGGATTTGGACAGTCAGAAACTTGTTTGAGGGAAATACCGAAAACCAACAAGCTGTTGCTGAATTGGAGCTCCAGGGAACTGTTAATACACCAGAGATTGCAGAACTTGGTCTTCGAGTGGAGTTGGATCAGAAGACTAGAAGACCAAAGCTTGTAAATTCTGCCTGAGAATTTTTCCAGAGTTCCTCAATCCATGACGCGTTTCTCTAATGTTTTAATTAACAGAAATTTGTTCCATGGTATCCCAGTGGCAATTTTTGCATTGAGGGAAATCCAGACTAAAGAAATTTTGATGAATTGGCGTGTTTTTATAATGCTTGTTTTGGAAGAGAATTCTCATTCTCACTCATAAAAAATTACATTTTCGGGAGAACAGTCATTGAAAATAGAGAGTTGTTCTCCTTTTCCTTGTCTGTGATAAAAAAAAAAAATTTGTCAGTTTTTGTTCCTTTTACCTTTTATTTTTTTCCTTTTTATTTTTTCAGATCATTCTGTTCCTTAAAAAAATCCAAAGTCCGTAATAAAAATATTTCTTACCTTTTTCTCTGTTTTAAAAGTTTCTTCAGTCATAATATCACAATATGTGGACATGCATTATAATTTGATTGTGAAATTCGCCAATTTTGCCTTAGGAATAACAGCAAGTACAGATAATTTGAATGTGGATTACATTGTTTTAAGAAACCTCAGCACGCTATGACGAAATCACATAATTCCTAATAAAGAAGCACAAATCTCTTGACGAAATAACGGTAGAAAATACTTGTAACTTAATTTAAGTTTGCAACAAAAATAAATAGTTCTGCACATCTTATCATCATGTGAATCCAATAGTAAGCAATAAGGATGCTAAATTAGGGTAAAAGGCATGTTGTCTATGTGACGATTGATTTGCCCTTACATAGATTATCGAATAGGTCATTATGTTGACATTATTGTCCTTTGACCCATGCGCTCATGCAAAATTTCAATCTATAATATTGTAGTTGCAGTAGTAACACAACAATAAATTTGTGACGTATTGCATCTTGCAATATATGGTTTTTCAATACAAGGGATTATGATTGCAACGTACTAATATCAACGGGAATACAAAACTTACTTGAAAAATGTTGATTGAGATAAATGGCGAATGTTAAAAAAAAAATTGACAATGCAAAATATGCATGTATATATTTCGAGAATCAAAATCGTTAATAATGAAATATAAGTATAATATGGGATTTATCTAAGTTGTGTTAATCAAAAGCCCAAATTCATGAATTTTAATTATATAAAGTTGCTTTTTCGAAACTGGATTTCTTACTATGTTTGCAGTTTCCATGGATGTCGTTGGACATTTAGGGGCGGGATTTCATAATTTAGGGCACTTATCGGTTGTCTGTTATTTTGTTTCCTCTCAAACACTGAACAAGTTCGGGCCGTCAACGGCTAAGACCGACAGGTTGAGTCCTACCGGAATCCTGTCTTCCCCTGAAGAAGATAACATCGGAGACCGTCTCTTTCTTCTTCATCTCTCTCTCTCTCTCTCTCTCTCTCTCTCTCATGCAGATCGCAGAAGCACCGGTTTTTCTCGGTCTCCAGATTATGACAACCCGTGCTTCGTCTGTGTTCAATCGCCATGTTTCCGTGATTGGATCTCACAAGCTTCAGCCGTCGCTTACTTTTCTCCACATATCCATACCTCGGTTACTCCTCTTACGGTTCAACTCCCCCGCCCCCTCGATTTGATTAGGTAAAGAATCGTTCTTTGCTCCTAATTGCTTTCCTCTGAATTCCTGGTTTCTCTTTTGCTTTATTCTGTTGCTCTGTGACGCCTCTGTTCGTAACGAGCTGCTTGCTCTTACGGAAATAAAAGACCTTCAAGTCCTGGAGAAGTAAGTACGGCGATGTCGTGAGAAAAAAAGGGTATGAGTAAGGAAGTACTGGGCACCTCTTATAACTTTGGAAAAGCCAGAAGACTGCTTGTACATACTGATTAGTGTTAATCTGCTGCGATTGTTCGTCAGTTCGATCTTTTGATGATATCTTGTCGTTGTTTACTGCATACTCGTTTTACAGCTTGTTGTTGGATGGTGAGATTCTTCCGTTCTCTCTTTCTCCCAAATGGACTTCCTCTCATGGATATAGGAACTCTTTTTTGGAAATGTTTATGTATGGTTAAGGGAAGTGGTCAATTAAGAGAGGATTATGGAGATCGTCATTAGGTAGTGTTGAGCAGTTTCTTTCATCTGCAGTTGGTAGTTTTTGAGAACATTAGTTTTTGTAGCTATTGAGAACATTAATTTTCATTGATAAAGAAACTGAACGCTTTGCTTCTTCTTGCTGATTTCTCAAACTATATACTTGCACTGTTTTGTTGTTTCGGTGTTCCTTAAATGGTGAAATCTGGTTCATCTTGACTTATAAGTTTGTTGCTGTGCCCACTTTGTTACTTTCATTAGTTTTAGGACACTTGTGTGATGCGAACTTTTGGGTTAACGGCATAAAGGCATATCAAAGCAGAAGCATACAGTATCCAGCTGGTCGCCTTGTACTTATCTCTTTGTGGTAGTGCGCTACTCAGGATGACCAGCTCTCAGCCGAAGAAGACTTCCCATAACGTGGGGAAATCTACTGGTTGGGCTACCTTTGATCTAAAGCATCGAAAAGGACATGATCTTGAATCTGAAATTGAACTTGATCCTTTCCCACCAATATCAAGAGCAATTGTCTCACCAAATTGAACGCTTTGCTTCTTCTTGCTGATTTCTCAAACTATATACTTGCACTGTTTTGTTGTTTCGGTGTTCCTTAAATGGTGAAATCTGGTTCATCTTGACTTATAAGTTTGTTGCTGTGCCCACTTTGTTACTTTCATTAGTTTTAGGACACTTGTGTGATGCGAACTTTTGGGTTAACGGCATAAAGGCATATCAAAGCAGAAGCATACAGTATCCAGCTGGTCGCCTTGTACTTATCTCTTTGTGGTAGTGCGCTACTCAGGATGACCAGCTCTCAGCCGAAGAAGACTTCCCATAACGTGGGAAATCTACTGGTTGGGCTACCTTTGATCTAAAGCATCGAAAAGGACATGATCTTGAATCTGAAATTGAACTTGATCCTTTCCCACCAATGTCAAGAGCAATTGTCTCACCAAATCCCTGTCAGAATCTTGCCACAAACAATAACTCTTGTAAGAAGCCTTTCTCAGCAGTTCTCCGGTCTTCTGTAGATTTTCCACATTTGGCACACAATGGAAATGAAGAGAAACAGCTGCTCTCTGATGATTCCAGTAATGTACGAGGTACCTGTAAGGATTCGGTACAAGAGAGCCGCACAGCAGAATTTAAGAAGCTCATGGAACTTCATTCTTGGGCTGAACGCGAGTTGATTGTGGATATTGTTAAAGCTCTCAACAATGATTTTGTGAAGGCCTCGACTTTGCTGGAAGGTATGCAATCTGCTGGGCTCTTTGAAGGAGATAAAGAATGCAAGGGGGAAAAACAAAATACTTCTTCTCAGGATTCTCCCCATGATGAGCCAATGAGGAACAAAGATTTTTCTTCAGGGAAGAATGTGGACTTTGCTAATGGCACTGACACTCTTAACAATGACTCTAACAGTGTCAACAAATATATGATTATTGAAAAATCTTTGGTGGGAAGAACTTATGATGATTCCACTGGAACAAGGTCTATTTTGGACCATTTGAAGTCTTTGCCTCTTGAGCCGGAGTGGGAGGAGGAAGAGGAGGAGGATGTTTACTTGAGGTTCAGGAAGGATGCAATACACATTTTGAGGTACCAGTACCACCGTACTTAAATCCTCATTACTTGTACATTTCACTCTACTTACTTTCTTTAATTTGTGCATCTACTCTTATACTCAATTAATTAACTGTTGTCTTCAACTTACAAGTATTTTGTTAGACTTGAACTTGGTATCTTGGCATCTGATATTTGTCACACTAATTGGCATGGGATTGTATTGGTGGTTAACATATTTTCGCATCATATATCTGCCTGTGTAGTTAGGACTGCAGGAAAGATGGTTCAATCATCCATTCTGAAAAGGATGTTCCATCCTGGAAAGAATATTAGAGCCTGAGAAGATTTACAATAGCACTTACTGAAAGCAAAATGGGGATCTGACTTGTACAGATCTCTCTGTCTTGCCTGCCATGGAATGCCTAATTTAGGAGGACTTCCGTGATCTCTCCTAAAGAGAAGGTTCTGTTGCAAAACTTTGTACATGTGATCTCGTTGTGGTTCATTTTCTTTTAATGATTTTAGTGGCATGTATAGCTTTTATGTTATCTTGCGTAAATTGTTTATTAAAATAGATTTTGAGCATCCGTAGTCCTGCGCAAGGTGTTCACTAAGCTATATTAGGTACCGAACTGAGGCAAACTGCTGAACTATTGCGACAATTGACCGCTCTGACAATTCTATGATCCTTCTGCTTTAACACCCCAAGAATGCAAGTATTCAGGAGTCATGGTGTTGCCTCTCTAACAGAATGTTGGGGAGTCCTGTATTGTTTGCTGGTGTAGTCCTGATTTGGTGAAATTTTTGCTTTACGTAGATCAGCATCTCAGCATTCAAGGGCTGCACAAAATGCCTTTTTAAGAGGTGATCATTCTTCTGCACAGCATCACTCTCTAAAGGCTCGGGAGGAATGGTTGGTTGCTGAAAGACTCAATGACAGTGCAGCCAAGGACATCTTAAGTATCAGGAATAGCAACAACGATATATGGACATTGGACTTGCATGGTCTTCATAAAACCGAAGCTGTCCAAGCCTTGAAAGAACGTCTGCGAAAACTCGAATTGCAGGTGCCATCAAATCGATCAGTTTCTCCAAAGAGACTTCATAGGATAAATCAGAAGAATGGAGTTGCTCAATCTTCATCCGTTGAGTGTTTAACTTCCGTTGACACGGAGAAGCTGGATAAGCCACAATCAGGACAAAGACCTTTATCATTGCAAGTCATAACAGGTACTTTGGCCTTTTTTTCTCCTATGTCTGGTAGAACAGTAATCTATATATGTACGATTTTATAAGTAACCTATCCTTGTGTACATTACATCCTATTAAGAAATCCATCCTCATGAACCATTCTAGCTGCATTTATGATTTGAGAGGAAAATCTTTTCCTTCTTTCTGCGCAGTTGTGCAAGGGAAATCTGTTAGAGTTTGTATTATAAGATGTACAATGAAATGGATGATTATTGCATACAATTATCAATGAAAGGTTAAGTTGCAGTCCTTGGGTGTGTCCTAGAAAATTTATGAAGTATCAGGTGCTAGTTATTAGATGTAGATGTCATGAACGTAAACTTGAAATAGACAAGTCATGTTTCTATATAGATTCTGATGCTTTTACTAACTCATGTATTTTGTTCCTGCTTGTCACACCGAAGTTCCTCTTGTAGAATCTGTAATAAACCTGTTTTGTCTGCAATTGTGATGTCGCAATGACAAGAATTGAATGTAAGGAATTCATATGATGGACCTAATGACGAAAGCCTAGTCTCCATTAAGATGGATCTGTTGTTGAGTGTCATAAATGTGTGTGACGTCAACCCTTTATTCCCCTAAGTTTCCACCTGGGTGGCTGTAAAGGGATCATCCTGGAAATTTCATAGACAAGGCCTAGAGATCTCGTTGAGAGTCAATAAAGTAACCCTTCTTCATCAATAACATTGCTGCTGTGCATCCCTGCCCTCCACTTCAACCAAAAAGGGAAAAACCTTAAGACTGGCTTGCAACTAACATTTCTTTGCTCTTAGAATTTGGAACTCAAGTTTTGCGACCACAAATTTTTAGGCAACGTTATTCCTATGAGACAGTTCTAATTTGACAGCTGCTGCAGGTGTAGGCAACCATAGCCGAATGCAGGCTTCACTACCAACAGCAGTGAGAAGTTTCCTTAATGAAGAGGGGTAACTCACTCCACCTTTGCAGAATGATATGCATAAACATGAACATGTCTTCTCTGAACTTTTTTCATTCAGTGTACTTTACAGAACATCATTTTTTTTATGACTGTCCTGACTTGTGCAGGTACCGCTTTGATGATATAAGGCCAGGGGTAATAACCATACGGCTGAAGTTCCGACAGAATTGAGTAAACTTTCTCATGGCTGCTCATGATAGTTTTCCTCTCTGTACTATATGTAAATGAATAGTTGGTGGAAGTATCTCTCAGGTCGTCCACTGTTTTTCTATGTTTCTCCGAGCATGCTAGCTGTGTGCATCTCACGAAATGGTAGGGTTGTGTATTTAGAATATCAAGATGAATATGAAACTTTGTAGTTCTGTCTAACGAATCAATTGGGCTGTAAGAGCCACTCATTTTTGTCCTTGTTAGATGAATTTGTATAAAAAGTCCACTTGTCCAAATCAAAACCATTGTTAAGTGCTGTGCAAATAAATATTACATACTTCTTCATGCTATTAACAATAGTTTTGATTTGGACAGGTGGACTTTTTATACAAATTCATCTAACAAGGACAAAAATGAAAGATATAAAAGCATTGATTGAGGCGTCATGTTAAGGTATTTGTCTAATGGAAAGTGAGCTTTTGGGGTGTTATATAAGGTTGCCATTTTGGGGTGGGTCTTTATCTACGAGTCATTTCAGACAGACCGTTCGATCTCACGGGAGATTTGGATTGTCGCATGTCTCATGCCATTTTGTACCATCAAACATGCCCATTAGCATGGCACAATGTAGCCACTGCACCAAAATTACAAGAGACAGGAACAAAGAGTCAAGGTTTTTGTCTCGCTTTTACTAGGATAGGGGGACATCATATTAGAGTTCGATTTTTGAACAAACATTCAAATAGATGTGTAGACTTAGGGCCTGCATGGTAACTTGTCAAATAGTAATAATTTATATTCTTTTGTTCTCAAGAATAGATTTGGAATAGAAACTGTTTGTTAAAATTTTTGTTTCCGAGAACAGATTTAGAACGGAATCAAGAATAAAAAAATAATAACTTCTTGTTCTTGAGAACAACTTCAAGAATCAATTTTTTTCTCTTCTCTTTGTCTTTTCTTTTCTTCTTCCTCCCTCAGCCTACTGCAGCCCATTGCCGCCCACCGCCCCCGTCGTCGGCGCCACCCACCGTCGGTGAGTGGCTGGGCGAGGTCCAACGAGCTTGCCGAAGCTCGCCGCCGACCACCGGCGAACCTCACGCAAGCGGTGCAAGCCTTGTCGTGGATGGGCGAGGCTCGGCCTCGCCTTGGTTGGGTGAGGTGACCTTGCCGGCCCATCGCCGGCCGGTGTCACCTAGCCAAGCCGACGTCGACCTGGCAGTGGGTCGACGAGGTCGCCTCGCCCAGCTCACGACAAGGCTAGGCCTCGCCAACCCTCGGCGGGGTGTCGGCCCTCGGGTTGACGATCGTCGGCCGCCAATTGCCGGCGATCTATTAAGGAAAAAAAAGGTGAAAATGGAAAGGAAAAAAAAAAGAAAATTGTATTTAAATTATTAAAAAATTAAAAGAAATTATTTTGGACTAGAAATTTTTAGGTTTTATCAAATGCATTTCTGTCTTGGAAAAAAAATTTGGACAGTTACCAAACAATTTTAAATGTTTAGAAATTGTTCATGGGAGCATAATAAAAAAGAATCATTTTTAGCGTAAACTATTCCTGTGAATGTAATCGTTACTACGCGCACCCCAGTGCATTTTGGTAATATTTTTGTTCCCGAGAACATTTTTTTTTCCAAAAATAGTTATTTTCTATATCTATTTTATGGAATAATTTTCGTGTAAAAAAATGCATTTGGTAAATGCACAAATTCTCTATTCTCGAAATAGAAAAAGAATAAATGTGTTTGGTACGACCCATAATTTTTTTTTTTTGTGACGTAAAACTTCTTCAAATTTTTTAATAATTTTTTGAGATTTTTCTTTTTTCTTTTCTTTTTCTCCTCTTTTCTTCTTTCAATGGCGGTGGCGGCGACCGATAGCAGTTATAGGTGGCGGCGGTTGGTTAGAAGAGGAGGAAAAAGAAAATAAATAAAGGCAAAGAAAATAAATAAAGGCTCCGTTCGTTTCACAAAAAATATTACTTTTTTGGAAAATATTTTTCAGGAAGCTATTTTCCAAGAAAACGTAATTATTTTCCGATGTTCGGGTAAAACTTGATTTTGAAGTGGAAAATATTTTCCGTTGTTCGCTTGGAAAAATATTTTACTTTATAAACTCTTTACACTAGTTTTTTTTTACTATTTTAATTTTTAAAATTGTTTATTAATTTTTTTTTTTTTGGTGTTCTCTCCTTCCTTGGCTGGTCGCCGGCCACAATGTGAGCTCGCCGATCGATCGCTTGTTGGCGAGGCGAGCTTAAGGTGGTGAGGCTTGGCCTCGCTAGACGGCAACGAGGCTCAGGCCTTGTAGATCGGTGACGCCTGAGCCTCGCCGTAGTCTAGCGACACTTGGGCGTCGCCAATCTATGAGGCCTAAGCCTCGCCATCATTTGTGAGGCCCGGGTGTCACCGATTTGCAACGCCCGAGCCTTGCCGCCGTCTGGCAAGGCTAGATCAGTGAGCTCGGCTCGCCTATCGTTGGTCGCCGACTGCTACCATGGCTGGCGATTGGCCGAAACAGCAAAAGAAAAAGAATAAAAAATCGATTTTATTAAAAAATAAAAAAATTCGAATTTATGAAAAAAAATTGATTTAAAAAAATAAAAGAAAGAAGTGAGGACTAATAGGGGGTGTGAGATAGAAGAGAGTAAATGTGGAAAATGTTTTTTCCAACTTGAAAAGTGGAAAATATTTTCCTTCACTTTAGAAGACTTATTTTCCTTCATCGAAAATGTTTTCCCCAATGAATTTATTTTCCGTGAAACAAACGTTGGAAAATCTGGAAAACATTTTCCTGGAAGTTATTTTTCCGTGAAATGAACAAAAATACTTGTTCTAGAAATTGTTTCCGAGAATAAAAAATATTAACTGACATTACCAAATGAATTTCTGTTTTTTTTATTCCAGAAACCAAAAGAAAAAAAAAAAAGGAGCGTTAAACAATGAGCCCTAGACTTCATATTGCATTAGAGATCTACATGTTGCTAGTCGAACCTAAATGGATGAATGGAAAAGTGTGCCCAGGTAGACTTCAGAAGCTCTTGCTGTGTCTTTCCTCCTGTGGATGACCGTTATGATGATACATCAAAGGGGGATTTAAGTGAACGGAATCTTCATTTCCAATGTCAATTGATTGTGTAAGTTCTGCAAGTCATGCCCGAAGCTATAAGACATTGGGACTGAATCCTAACTTTTGAATGTCATGTCTAAGAAACTGAGTGGGTGAAGAACGTTATAATCACAATGCATTCTGTGTAGATGGAAGCCGACGAATGTGTTCCTAACATATGATATTACTAGGGGCTTGAAATTGAATATTCTTTCATGGACGACATTTCTGGAGAAATCTAGCTGAATGTCTTTCAATTTGAGTGCTTCAATGCATTTTATGGATGATGACGCTTTATTGGGCTCAAAAGGTGATCATGACAGCTTCACAGGCGACATTTTCCGGATTGATCCCAATGATGTAAAGGATAGGTAGTGGTCATCAACAGATTCTGACTACAGGTCCATTTTGAGCAAGGTCCTTTATTGTGATCGAAATGCTTCGGGGGAAATGTCTGCAGCCTTGTTTTATCCAGCAGTTGTATGGTTTGCACTAGATGTTTCTTACTTCTTCTCGTCGAGGTCCGGTCATGTTTATACTGCGGGCATCATGTATATCCCGTCGCTGAGATGACATAATGCACGATGCCCTTACGAGTGTTTCCTCCGTTCATTGTGGAGCTGCTTTGCGTGGCCCAGATAAATGCTCGACGGTACATACATTTTCCGTGCTGCCTTAAGGGCACAGACTCGATTTAAGGTGAGTAAACTGGCAATCGACGACTGTGAAATGAGATCACGAAGATGTAACTGACCCCAAAACAAGGAGGAGATTGGGAGATTTAAAGCAAGAAAACATGGATCGTTGCTGTTTCATGAACCGTCTCTGACTTGTCACAAGGTCTGCATTTATATAACGACAGAAGATTGGCTTTAATTACTTGCATTGCAATTGAATCCGTAATATTTGAGAGATGGCAAAGCCCTTGTCAATGTTTCTAAGGCTTCTTCTGCTGACGTGTGCTTCTGTGGCGGTCTTTTTCTCAATTGGTGCTTCTGGGTTGCCACAAGTTCCAGCCCTCTTTGCGTTCGGAGACTCTATAATAGATGATGGAAACAATAACTATTTGAACTCCTACGCCAAAGCAAACTACTTGCCTTATGGTATTGATTTCGATGGAGGTCCCTCGGGAAGATTCTGCAATGGGAAAACAATCATCGACTTCCTCGGTAGTAGATTATCTGTCCTTTCCGCTCTCTATCTTTTGATCTTTTCATTTAAATCCATCACGAGCATGCACGAACTTCTTACGTTTCAAGATGACCATGTTCTGTAGGGGAGCTACTGGGTCTTCCATATGTACCGGCATACGTGAACACGCTTGAAGATGACCAAAGCATTCTAAGAGGGGTGAACTATGCTTCTGCTGCTGCTGGCATTCTAGACGAGTCAGGAAGACAGCTCGTACATTCTTTTTCCCCCTACCTTTCTGATTCGTTTTGCTACTCCTTTATGTCGATTGAGCGAAAGTCAATGAAGCGAAACGGCTGTTCCCTATGCGTGCGTGATAGGGAGAACGATTCTCGCTGCGCCAACAGGTGGAGAATTTCCGGACCACATTGAGCCAGCTCAAGAACCAAATGGGAGAGGAGGAGCTGAGGCGGTACTTGGCCAAATCGTTGGTGATGATGAATCTGGGCAGCAACGACTACCTCAACAACTACCTCATGCCTTACCTCTATGTCACCAGCTCCATCTTCAACCCAAATGACTACGCTCAGCTTCTCGTCACCAATTACTCTACACACATCGTGGTGATTCATTTAGGATGACTGAAAAAAATGATCGACCCCTTTCACATCTCAACGTTCTTGATAAGCGACGATTGAAATTTCAGGTTTTTTCTTTTCATAGGCATTGCACAATCTAGGGCTGAGGAAATTCTTGATTGCTGGGATCGGGCCACTGGGTTGCATGCCTAATCAACTGGCCACTGGAGCTGCTGCACCCGGGAAATGCATAACGTCGGTCAACGACATGGTCGGGCTGTTCAACGTGCGGCTCAGGTCTCTTGTGGACCAACTCAACGCCAATGCTCATGGCGAAGGTGGCATTTTTGTGTATGGCAATACTTTCGACGTCTTCTCTGAAATCTTGACCAATGCCAATGCTTACGGTTAGCCACTTTCCATGTTCTTTCTTCCTTTTTCCTTAATCTGTCGGGAACTGGCCACTACGAATTAGTACTGATACAGATGAACGCAGTCTGAAAGGCTGAATTTGATCTGGTGGTAGGATTGAAGGTGGTGGACAGGGGGTGTTGCGGGTCAGGAAGGAATCGAGGCGAGGTATCATGTCTGCCATTGCAGGTGCCATGCATGAACAGAGACGAGTACGTGTTCTGGGACGCATTCCATCCTACGCAGGCCATGAACAAGATCATCGCCGAGAAAGCATACGCCGGTCCTCCTTCCGCCTGCTACCCGATCAACGTCAAACAGATGGCTACTCATGCCTAAGCATTGGTCATGGCTGTTGCCAATGGCTAATGTGGATATGTGTGATTATATGTATGATCCTTTTGCTTTTTCTATGGATAATATTTGCTCCATGTTGCTCAAGGAGGGAAATCCCCCTTGATATGGTATTGAGCATGGAATAAATAAAGAAACATTTGCAAATCTAAAACATCCATGTTTGCAATCAAAAGAAGTAGAAAGAAATTTATGTCCGGCTAAGGATATAAGTACGAGGCACCGATTCGAGTTTGTGAGATGGGAAAACGGTATGAGTATTCGTTAAGCCAGCACGGCCCCTTCCGATTAATTGCACCGCGTGTGTATTACTTTAAAAGGAAGAAGGTAAATCCATCTGACCATATATGTAGAATGAGAAACCCTAGGGACCCCTCGCTTATCATCGCCTCCACCATTGTATCTTTGTCTCTGGCTTTGAGTCATTGATGATCATCGCCCTCATGCGGCGCCTCACATCTCTGGTTATACAATAGGTGCCTGCCTCTCTCTCTCTCTCTCTCTCTCTCTCTCTCTCTCTCTCTCTCTATCTATCTATCTATCTATTTGTGAGATATTGAGGATTTTCTTGCAGTGAATCTTAAGCTCACGGTAGAAGTCTCCTGATCCCAACTTGCTCGCGGGGCACCGTGGATTTGAAGGTATGTGCTTTCTCTCTCTCTCTCTCTATGCCTTTTTTCTCCTTTTCTATGCCGTGCCTTATTTGATTGGGGTTGTCATTTCTATGACCCTGGAACCTTCGGAGCGGATGAGAACGATATCCTCATTCTTTGCTTCAAGTCAACCCTACTCTTGAGGATCGATTCAATCAAGTCGAGTTGGAATGATTTATCATCCGATCGCATCAAGTAATAATTTTCATGCCAAGAATTTCTCAAGTATATTCGGATCATGTTGGGAGCGATTAAACCAAGGGCTTATTGGATTTTCAATTTATAAAAGAAGATTCTTTTAGAATAATTATCATTGTTGGTTCCACGTAGGAAGATGAGCACAAAGATGATACCGCCTCTAATGTTTTTATTAAAAAAGAAAAAGAAAATGCCCGGATGGTGGATAGGCAGGGGAACTTCCCAACGAAGGTGATCACTAAACAAACAAACAAAAAAAAATATGTAAAAATGCGTGATGTTTTGGTGGGAAGAATAGAATTATCCTTGTGTGGGAAGTAAGGGCATTGGAAATGGGTTTTACTTCATCATCATCATCATCATCATCATTCATCCTTCTTCTTCTTCTCCTTCTTTTTTTTTTTTTTTTGGGGTAGCTCGACCCGATCCGAGAGAGGGGGGAAGCTGCGTGGGGGACGGGACGGGACGGGACGGCGGCTCCACTCCAAGGGGGCCCCCAGTCCCACCACGCTCGACCCGATCCGAGAGTCGGTCCTCTCTTCTTCTCGGGTCGGTCAATATATACTCCAAAATAAAATTAAATAAATAAATAAAACACAGAAAAAGCAGAAAGGACAAAGGTGGTGGCCCCGGGGGGAGAAAATATAGGCGGAATTGAAGAATGCATTTGAGGTCCGCATTCTCTCTCTCTCTCTCTCAGTCAGTCTCTCTCTAGTCACAGTCTTCTTCTTCTTCTTCTTCATCATCCAGTCTCTGTAGTAGTCCTCCGCTTCTCTCGCCGCCGGTCGTCTCCTCCGAATCGCTCTCTCGATCTTCAGGTGCTCTCGCTCGCGGACTGTGGTGCTTGCTCATGTGCGTTTCCGCTGGCTCTTGTTCTGTATGCATTCATCACCTGCATTCTTCGCCCCCCCAACTCCCAAATCTCTCTTCGTACGTCCTTGTTAGTTGGATGATTGATTGGTGTCGGTGTCGGTGTCGGTGTCGCCGCTCTTCTTTCTTTCTTTCTTTTACCTTTGGCCTTTTTATGGTTTCTCTCGTTGCTTTGTATATTGAGATCGCCTCCCGCAAGCTGTCTTCGTGCTTGTGCCCTTTCGACCCTTCTCCCTCTTTGGGACTGGTCGCTCCTAGTATTGCTCGTCTCGAAATCGGAGGTGCATTGATCGTTCCTGCTGGGTTCCTCCCCCCCCCAAAAAAATCCAAAATTCCTTTTTTTCTCTAATCGTCTCGCCATCTACGTATCGATCGAAATGTACAGCGTTTCCTTGTTGATTTCCAGATGCTCTTTTTGTTATTTATTCGCTCTATTTCTGAGCTGAGGGGAAACGATACGGGCTGCTCTTCTTCACTGCAGTGTGGTTGTGCAGTAAAACGTTGGGTCTCCTAGGGGAGCTCTTAAAAGTAACTTTTCTTCTTTCAGCTTGGATTGGGGTGATTAGCAGGGTTTAGAGAGATTGAAGAGAAAAAAAAAAAAAAAAGCATTTTTCTTCATTGGTGGTAGGAGGTGTTGAGATCAAGGGTTTTAGAGAGTAAGGTTTATGGGAAGGGATTAGAGTCCCAAATTCCTTTGCTTTTTCCTAATCTCTTGAATTCAGTCCAAATCTGGATGCTGTGGGAGACTCTGTGAATATTTTTGTTTTTGTTCCCTCTCTCACATGTACGCCCCCTCATGACTGTCTATCTATACAACATTGATGTCATGTGAAAACTAGTTCCTCTTTTAGCAAATAACGCAGATTTATTTATTCTCATTTTCTCATGTACTAATTTTAATTCGCCATATTGTTAACCCTACTAGTATGCTTCTCTGATGACTTCGTTCATATTTTTAAGCAATTTTCATATAAGCCACACTTCACTTCTTTTGCTGCCAAAAGAATGAACAGCATACTTCTTCTCCGTTTCGTTTGTTTTACTTTTCTAGTATTTATCTATAACCTTTTCATGTTAAGCACGTCATGCTTATTTTAACTTTTTTTCATTTTGTGCCTTTATTTTATTTTTTTAATAGAAGATCATGTTAAAGTCATGTGTACTTAAATCATTCAAAGTGCATGGGTCTTCATTGGTTCACTACTTTAACATTACTAACATTATCCCTGCACATCGCCACCATAACATGAGTTAATTTGGTAAAATCAATTTTCATTCCTTTTTATCTGCAAAGAAGTATGAGATCAAAATTTTCATAAAGGTACATTAGATTCTCTTCCGTTCTTTTCTCCTCTTCAACTAAACATGAAATTGTTGACTGTTGCTTCTTAACGACGACAAAATCCAATCATGTCCTTTACTTTCTTCTCTTTTCTGAGGTCATTATCCGAATCCTTTCCGTTCTCATCTAATTACTCCATCCAAACTGAGTGTTAATGTGTTTTTGGCTTCTAATTGATGGAAACTTCTTCTATTTCCTTTCTTCTTCTTTTCTTCCTCTGTATGGAGTCCCCCAAAAGAGCGGGAGATGGTAATTATCAAATATGTGGACAAGAAGGAGGGTTGGATGGATTTAATCTGTTCTACTTCTGTCAGTTTGTTCCCCGTTTTGCATTAAGAGTGTAGCTTTAGTTAAGGTGTTGGTCACCACCTCTGCAGTAAAGAGCAAATCAACACGGATGGGTAGACCGCCTCGAATTTTTTCTTTCTTTTTGGGGTGTCCTCACTTCTGGCCAAAGTTCAGTTCATTTATTTTGGCTCTTGTCATGATACGATCAGTTAGAAGGGGAAAAAACTGGACAGGGGTTTATCTCTCTTTTTTGTCGCATGGTTTTTAGATTTGTTATCTACTTTGTATTGATTCTTCTCTTTAAGTTCTGACTAAATATGTAATCCAGCTAGGGTTTGCGTACGAAGATGACTTCCAGGAGAGGGAGCTGGAGTTCTTCTAGTTCTGGTAACAATAGTCATCCATCTTCCAAGGGTAAAGAGACATCAGAGGTTGAGCAATTGAGTCGGGGAGTGGGAGAAGTTCGATTGGATTCTACACCAGATGATGGTGGTGAGTGGGAAGTATATAATAGGAAGTCGAAAAACAAAGCTGGAAGCAGCTCTGGGAAACCCTGGCCTCCTCAGAATTCTAGTTCTAAAGCATGGGGGCAGCAAGATGTGGTTCAGAAGCCGGTTATGCGGACTAATAGTGGATCGGGGAGGGCAGCTGGCAACAATACCTGGCTCCCACAAAGTGCTGATCTCAGGAAACCAGCTGGTAGAGGAAGCATGAGATCTCCACAATATGTGGCTCCACAATATGTGTCGCCACAGACTATGGTTAGTGCACCTCTTGAGCATGGATGGAATTGGCAAGGCAGAGCTGGTTCGGCGCAGGCTAGGTTTCAAGAGGATCACCAAATTAATGATAACTTGACCTCAAATTATGCTGCTGATGAGGACAGTGAAGCAGACAAGGATCATGATGCTGACGACGACGATGACTCTGATACAATGTTGGATGATTCTGATGATGATTTGATGAGTGATGAATTTGATTCTGATGCAAGTCAAAAGAGCCATGGAACGAGGAAGAACAATAGGTGGTTCAAGAAATTTTTTGAGATAATGGATTCTTTGACTGTTGAAGAGATAAATGAACCTGGAAGGCAATGGCACTGCCCGGCATGTCGTGGGGGTCCTGGTGCTATTGACTGGTATCGAGGTCTGCAGCCTCTGATGGCACATGCAAAAACAATTGGAGCGAAGAGGGTTAAGCTTCACCGGGAGCTCGCAGAACTGTTGGATGAGGAGTTGATGAGGAGAGGCACGTCGGTGGTCCCTGCGGGCGAGGTGTTTGGGAAGTGGAAAGGGTTGAAGGTTGAGGAGAGAGATTTTGACATAGTGTGGCCTCCAATGGTTGTCATCATGAACACAATCCTGGAAAAGGATGAAAATGACAAGGTAAAGTTGTTTTCTCTCGTGATGACATGTCACTTTTCTATCTCAAAAATTTAGTCATCAAAGCATAGGCAACTGCATTGTGATCTGGTAGAAAATGCATCATTTATGTTTAGTTAGAGTACAATTGAACGTAGCGTTGTCTTCTGTTTCAGTGGATTGGTATGGGAAACCAAGAACTTCTGGACTACTTCAGTTCATATCAAGCTGTAAAAGCTCGTCATGCTTACGGTCCTCAGGGTCATCGTGGCATGAGCATTCTCATTTTTGAGAGCTCTCCAAGGGGCTTTTTTGAGGCTGAACGTCTGCACAAGCTCTTTCAAGACCAAGGAACAGACAGAAATGCTTGGGATCGCCGAGGTGCCTTATTTCATCCTGGGGGAAAACGTCAGCTTTATGGATATATGGCAAGAAAAGAGGATTTGGACATTTTCAATAGGCATTCACAAGGTCTCTCTCTCTCTCTCTCTCTCTCTCTCTGTGGGTGTGCATGTGTGTGGGGTTGTGTGGTTACTTGTGTGTTTGTTTATATATTGAATCTGTATTTGCTTGTCTATTTTCCTTTCTTTTTTTCTGTTTTGACCCTTTGGTTTCAAAATATTTTTGTGGTCAGCTAAATCTAAGCTGAAGTTTGAGATGAGATCCTACAAAGAGATGGTGGTCAACCAAGTTAATCAGATGACAGAGGACAACCAGAAACTCATCTGGCTTAAGAACAAGGTCGTTAAGGAGCGACGGCACTCAAAGGCACTTGAGGAATCATTTGACATCGTGAGTGAAAAGCTGCGGAAGACCATGGAGGAGAATCGTATTGTCAGGCACAGAACAATGATGCAACATGAACAGAACAAGGAGGAAGTACGGATTCGTATCTCAGTAAAAATAAGTTTGAGCAATCTTTTTCTAGAGCTAAACATCACTTCCATGTGCTTGTGTTTCTTTTGTCGTTTCATTTGTCAATTGACCTGGAGAAAGAAACTTTTTCATTTCATTTGTGGAAGAAGTCAATTGACCTGGAGAAAGAAACTTTTTCATTTCAAATGTGATTTTTGAAAATTGCAACAAGCAGTATACTTTTGCCCACTTGCATGCCTTTTACCCTCTATGTTTATCATGTTGAAAGTTTAAGCCAATCCTCAGGAATATCTCTCTTAGGCTCATGTTTTTGGAAGGCTGAATTTGGTCCATGCTGTTTGCTCATTGTGTTAGGTGGACTATTTGAATGTCTTCATAGAATGTTAATCCCATATGATTATAGGATCCCTGCTTCCCCCACCCATGTTGTATTTTCCTGTCCACTAACTCTTGCGATGTGCTTCCGACAGATGGATTATCAGGAGCAGTTCTTCAAAGAGCAAATGAAGCTCATCCATGATGAAGTAAATGCGAAGGAAGAGGACTTTGAGAGGGAACAGCAGGAGAAGAGGGAGCGAGTGAAGCAGTCAAACGCCAATCCTTCAAGTGCTGAAGATAAGAAGAAGGGGTACGAAAAGTTTCTGCTCTGGTAGTTCCTATTTTTTTATTCAATCCCTCGATAACTGTGTACTGACTTAGGTTTTGGTTCAGGATGGAAACAATTGCTGAGTTCATACAGCTCCAGGAAAAGGAAATGGAGGAATTCGTGACAAAAAGGGAGACGCTGGAGAAAGAGCATGAACAGAAACTGGTGGCGATGAAGAAGAGGCATTGGGATGAGGAAGTGGAGTTGGAGAAGGAGTTCAAGACCCAACTCACTCAACTTATGGAGTCATACTCCCAACATTGATTGACCTGGACGAGTTGTAGACATTGCTTCTCTTAGATGAGAGTCGAGGAGGCCTTTGACCTTTTTTAATGTGTTAGCTGGGCCAGACTTTTAGTTTTTCTAAGACTTGTGCCCTGTTTATCAGGTTCATGCTTTTGGGACCAACGACTTTTTATGTTGCATGTCCAAAAAAGAAAAGGAGTTATAAAATCTTCTGCTTTTATGCTGAAAAGTATTGTTTGTCAACAATTTACCAACTGCTTTAAAACTTTTTAAATCGATCAAAAGGCAATATATGTGCATGTTTAAGGCCGACACAGACGAGAATCACCTCGTCTGCATCCATCAAAGAATCGTCAACTAGGAAATGCAGGAGAGATGACGAGCTTTAAGTTCTTGTGAAATGTAGGACGGTAAGGTGGCCTCATGCTGTGGACAGCAAATACAAAATTCTTTGAAGTAGCTATAGTTTTAGATGCCGTGGTTGATGTCTTAGTTTCTGCAAGCGATAATCAATTTATCTCTAGCTAGATTTTACTGGGCATGCCTCGACAAAGTATGCTAATTTTACATCTGTTACAAAATATTATGGAACACACGCAGGATTTAGATGTTAAAGTAACAAAAGAGAGTTGAATTTCAGATATTTTAAAATAATATAATTCATAAATGCCTCGTAATTTTTGTTTTGGCATTGCTACGAAATTTTTCTTGCCAGAATTGTGTAGCTGGGGAGGCTTTTGTGATGGCTCTCTTCCTACTCTCTGCATTTGTTCATGTCTCTTTTCTTTTTCGGTTCTCACTTGATTGGGATGTCATTGCTAAAGCCCTCAAATCTTATTTGTCACGATAAACACGAATGAGATTCTTAATCTTTGCTTTTAAGTTCACTCTGCTTTTAATAATCGATTTGATCGCGCATTGAGTCAATGCATCATATTAAGTAGTGAATTTGCACTTGAGATTGAATTGAGAATACTCCGAAAGACGATTTTAATAACTAAAAAGATTGTTTTAGAATTATGATTGATTCCATGCAGTAAGATTTGTACATGATGATTGAATGACCTCACTTGTGCAAATGCCCAATTGTGCATAGGTAAAGAACGAGGCGGATACTTTGTTTAATTATATAAAAATATAAGGAAAATGAGTACATGACCGTACGTTCATTTAACAAAAAAGACGGTGGGATGCCAGCTATCAATTTTGAAGTTTTTTTTTTTTTTGATCCACACATCAATTTTGAAGTTAGGAGCAAGATATTGACTTTGCTGGTTTCACGATTTCTTTTGTTGACGACTCGGTGAGATTCTCACCGATTTACAAAGAAGCAGATTTACTTTTTTGTATTTATTTTAAAAAAAAATCAAAGTAATAATATTCAAACGATGAGTAATAAATGAAGAATCCAATCGCAACTTTTAAAATAGTTGATATCATTCTCTAGCAATTAAAAAAAAAAACTTGGTAGATATTATTCTTAAATAAAAGAAATTTAACAACTCAAAAAAAATATAAAAAAAAAAAAGAATACAAATATCTAATATACTTTGAACTTTCGATTATTTTGGGATTTTGTAATGAATTGACACGTAATCATGAAGAGAAATTCATTAATCTTTACTTCTTTGATTACAAGAAAGTAAGATATATTATCATATCGGACTCTATATATTTTTTAGACATGCGATTCTTTTTATGTTATTTCCTCTCATCCTGTGTGGATGAATGGATTTTGCATTGAAAACAATTTTATTGATGAAAAAAATGTCAGTGATGAAGGGGGAGATGAGAAATTCAATCAAAGATGCTATTATTGATGAAAAGGGCCGCACGCAATCCTAATTTCTTATTTTATAATTTTGAGGTTCCGCACCATGCAATGCCGAAGGTCGTCCCCCTCCTACCACCTCCATTCCACGTATTTTGCCTTCACAAGCGCGCGCGCACTCTCAGTCTCTCGGTCTTCCGCTTCTTCCTCCGTCATCTCCTCCCACTCCATCGGTCTTCTGGTACTCTTTCTCTCTCTCTCTCTCTCGTGCTGTGCTAGTCATTCAGGTGCGTTTCCGCTGGCTCTTGTTGCATGCATGCATTACGGGCCAGCCCCCCGCTCTCTCTCTTTCTCTGTCTCTGGTACGTCCTTGTCCTTGTGGGTGTTCGTGTCGCCGCGCTGTCTTTTCTTTCCATGGTCTTAGCTTTTCGTCTGCTCTGTTAACAACATCGGCTCACGCAGTCGCCTTTTGTGGTTTGCGCCTCTCCACCCTTCTCGCTCCTAAGCTTGGTCGTTTCGGAATCGGAGGTACATTGGTCGCGCTTCTGCGGGGGTTTCTCCCCCCCCCCCCGTCCCTAATTCCTTTCCTCTAGTTATCTCGCCATCGGCGCATCGATCGAAATGTATAGGATTCCTCGTCGATTTCGGGATGCTTTTTTGGTTATTTTATTCACTCTCTCTCCCTCTACCTGCGTGGACGTATTGGGTTTTTCTTCGTGTGGGTTTTACTGGCTGTTTTGGGTTACGGTTTTGCAGTAAAACTCCCAGATAAAAGGAGCCTTTGCGGGGGACTTTTTAAAGTAACTTGTCTTTTTTTCCAGTTTGGATGGGGTTGATAATGAGGGTTTAGAGAGACTGAAGAAAAAAGGTTTTTTCTTGATTGGTAGGAGGGATTGAGATCATGGGTTTTAGAGGGAAGGTTTATGGAAGGGATTAGAGTCCCAAAGTTCTTTGCTTTTTTCTGATCTCTTGAATTCAGTCCAAATCTCGATGCTGTGGGAGACTCTGTAAATGCTTTTGTTCCCTCTCTTACATCTCCACCCCCTCATTTTGTCTATAAAACGTTCATGTCGTGTGAACATTAGTTTCTCTCTTAGCGAGCGAAACAGACTCTTGCTTATTTACTTTCATTTCTATCGTGTACTTCTTTCAACTCGCCATATTGTTAATCCTGTAGGTATGCATCTCTGACAACTTCGTTCAAATATTTTAAGCAATTTCATATAAGCCACAGTTCGCTTCTTTTGCTGGCAAATTAATGGACAGTGTACTTCTTCTCTGTTTCGTTTGTTTGACTTTTGAAGATCATGTCAAAGTAATGTGTACTTTAATCATGCGAAGTGCATGATCCTCATTGGTTCACTATCCATCACTAACATTGACCCAGCACATTGCTGTGATAGGATGAATTAATTTGGTAAAGTCAATTTTCATTTTATTGCATTGTTTTTATATTTATCGTGTTGTGTTGCGTTGGTTTCTATCTCCACTTCATATCAATTCTTCTTTTTAAACTCTAACTAAATGTGTATTCCATCTAGGCTTTGTGTGCAAAGATGAATTCCAGGAGAGGGAGCTGGAGTTCTTCTAGTTCTGCTAACAATGTTTATCCATCTTCCAAGGCCAAAAATAAGTCAGAGGTTGAGCAATTGAGTCGGGGAGTGGGAGAAGTTCGATTGGATTCTGCACCAGATGGTGGTGGTGACTGGGAAGTATTTGCTAGGAAGTCGAAAAACAAAGCTGGAAGCAGCTCTGGGAAACCCTGCAATCCTCAGAATTCTTATTCTAAAGCATTGGGGAAGCAAGATGTGGCTCAGAAGCCTGTTATTCAGACTAATAGTGGATCGGGGAGGGCAACTGGCAGCAATTCCCAGTTCCCACAAACTGCTGATATCAGGAAACCAGCTGGTAGAGGAAGCATGAGTTCTCCACAATGTGCAGCACCACAAACAGTGATTAATGCACCTCTTGAGCATGGATGGAATTGGCAAGGCAGAGCTGGTTCGGCACAGGCTAGGTTTCAAGCAGATGACCAAATTAATGATAACTCGTCCTCAAATTATGCCGCTGGTGAGGATGGTGAGGCAGACAAGGATCATGATGATGACGTGGATGACAATGACTCTGATATGATGTTGGATGATTTTGATGATGATTTGATGAGTGATGAATTTGATTCAGACGCAAGTCAAAAGAGCCATGGAACAAGGAAGAAGAATAGGTGGTGTAAGAAATTTTTTGAATTGATGGATTCCTTAACTGTTGATGAGATCAATGATCCCAGAAGGCAGTGGCACTGTCCAGCATGTCGTGGGGGTCCTGGTGCTATTGACTGGTATCGAGGTCTGCAGCCTCTGATAGCACATGCAAAAACCGTAGGAGCGAAAAGGGTTAAGCTGCACCGGGAGCTTGCAGAACTGTTGGATGAGGAGTTGATGAGGGGAGGCACTTCAGTGGTCCCTGCTGGTGAAGTTTTTGGCAAGTGGAAAGGGTTGAAGGTTGAGGAGAAAGACTACGACATTGTTTGGCCTCCAATGGTTGTTGTCATGAACACAATCCTGGAAAAGGGTGAAAATGACAAGGTAAAGTTGTCTTATCTCGTGATGACACTTGCATCAACAATAGTGAAATTATTCATTTCTTAATTGACATGTCACTCATATTCTAAAAAGATTTAGGCAGTAAAGCACATGCTACTGCATTGCAAGCTGGTAGAGAATGCATCATTTATGTTTAGGTAGAGCACGATTTAACTTGACTTTGTCTTCTATTTCAGTGGATTGGTATGGGAAATCAAGAACTCCTGGACTACTTCAGTTCATACCAAGCTGTAAAAGCACGCCATGCTTATGGGCCTCAGGGTCACCGTGGCATGGGCATTCTCATTTTTGAGAGCTCTCCAAGGGGTTTTTTTGAGGCTGTTGGTCTCCACAATCACTTTACAGAACAAGGAACTGACAGAAATGCTTGGGATCGCGGAGGTGCCTTATTTCATCCTGGGGGAAAACGCCAGCTTTATGGATATATGGCAAAAAAAGAGGATTTAGACATTTTCAACAGGCATTCTCAAGGTCTCTCTCTCTCTCTCTCTCTCCCCGTAGTTGTGTGGTTACAAGTTCATTTATTGAAATATACATCTGCATGTGCCTATGTTTTTTTCTTTTTCCTGATCTGTTGTTTTGTTTTTCTTTTTTGCTTCTCATTGACCCCTTGGTTTCAAAATATTGGTGTTCAGCTAAATCTAAGCTGAAATTTCAGATGAGATCCTACAAAGAGATGGTGGTCAATGAAATTAATCAGATGACAGAGGACAACCAGCAACTCATGTGGCTCAAGAACAAGTTTGCTAAGGAGCAACTGCACTCAAAGGAACTTGAGAAATCATTTGACTTTGTGAGTGAAAAGCTGCGGAAGGCCATGGATGAGAATTGTATTGTCAGACACAGAACAAAAATGCAACATGAACAGAACAAGGAGGAAGTATGGATTCGTGTCTCAGTAAAGTTTGAGCAATCTTTTTCTAGAGCTAAACATCACTTCCATGTGCTTGTGTTTCTTTTGTCATTTCATTTGCGGAAGAAGTCAATTGACCAGGAGAGCAGTATACTTTTGCCCACATGCATGCCTTTTGCCCCTCTATGTTTATCATTTTGAAAATTTAAGCCAATCCTCAGGACTATAACTCTCAGGCTCATATTTTTGAAAGGCTGAATATGGTCCATGCTATTTGCTCATTGTGTTTGGTGGAATAGGTGAATATCTTCATGCAATGTTAACACCAAATGATTAAAGAATTCTTGCTTCTCTCAGGCTAATATTTTTGAAAGGCTGATTTTGGTCCATGCTATCTACTCATTGTGTTTGGCAGAATAGTTGAATGTCTTCATGGAATGTCAGTCCCGGATGATTACAGAATTCCTGCTCTCCCCCCGTGCCGCCAATTCCCCCATGTTGGATGTCCATGTCCCCACTAACTCTTGCAATGTGCTTCCAACAGATGGATTATCAGGAGCAGTTCTTCAAAGAGCAAATAAGGGTCATCCATGAGGAATTGAATGCGAAGGAAGAGGAATTCGAGAGGGAACAACAGGAGAAGAGGGAGAGAGTGAGGCAGTCAAATGTAAATCCTGCAACTGCAGAAGATAGAAAGAGGGGGTACTAAAAAGCTTTACTGTGCTGTTCCTGTTTTGGTTCATTCCTTCAATAACAGCTGCGTACTGACTTCGGTTTTGGTTCAGGATGGAGGAATTTGCTCAATTCAAACATCTGCAGGATAAGGAAATGGAGGAGTTTATGGCAAGAAGGGAGATGTTGGTAAAAGAGCACGAGGACAAACTGGCGGCGGTGCAGAAGAGGCGTTGGGATGAGGACGTGGAGCTGGAGAAGGACTTCAAGACCCGGCTCATTCAACTGATGGAGTCCTACTCCAACCGTTGATTGCTAGTCTGACATGAGAGTAGAGAGGAATTCGACCTTTTGGGGGCAGGCTTGCAGTCATTCTAGACTCCCTGCGCTGTTTATCCGGTTCATGTTTTTGGGACATGTCAAAAGAAAAAGAGAAATAAAAAAAAAGGAGTTTTGACTTATAAAATCATTTGCTTTTGTAGTGAAAGTAATGCTTTTCAACAATTTGCGATATCCTTTAAATCTTTTCGAAGTCGATCTAAAGGAAATGTATGTGGATGTTAAAGGCCAACAGAGACCAGAATCACCTCGTTTGCAAAGCCATCCAGAATCGTTGAAATGAGAGAGAGGTGACTTGCTTTAAGTTTTGTGGGTGTAAGAAGACTCGTGCCATGTACTGCAAATACAAAATTCTCTAGAACAACTATAATTTTAGATGCTGAGATCCATGATGGTTTTAATTTCTACAAATTATAAACCAATTTTATCTCTAGTTTTAATTTTATAGGACATGTTTTTAGTAAGTGTAATGATTTACATCAATTGCAAAAGATTATGAAACATGTACACGTGGCATTCGATGTTAGACTAAGAAACTGGATGTTAGATTAAGAAATGAAAGTCGAATCTTAAAAATTATAATGAACATAATTGGCGAATGCCTGGTATATTTTGATGTGCTAGGAAAACATCTTTGCCGGATTCATCTTGTGACGGTTCTTTTTCCAGCAAAGGCAGAGAATCTTCTTGATTCATCTTTGCCTCCCCCTCGATTTCGTGTGTCAAGCCCTCGTCGATTGGTTAGGTGCTCCAGTGCATCAACGGGGGATCATTACACTTGTTGGCACGGGAAGCCTTCGTGCTCGCCGGAGATTTTGGGGCCAAAAGCGGACAACTTTTGTGCAATTTAAGGGGCAATTTTGGAAAAATCGACGCTTCAGGGGTTACTTTGAGAATATGCGTGCAATCTCGGGGGGGAAATCTTAAAAATGAAACCGTAAAACTCGAAGACACCAAATGCAAAATGCAACTGCAGAAGCTTCTTCCCGAGCCATGGCCGATCTTCCTTACATAAACCTCTCTTAAACCCTCCCCCGACTCGAGGCGAAACTCTTCTTCTTCTTCGACCGCCGACCATGTGCGATTCCGACCTCGGGATTCTCCGCGAGTATGAGCTCCGCCTCCTCCGCTGCACCCTCCCTCCTCCTCCCCAAACTCCATCTCCGCCTTCCGTTCCGAATCACCGCCTCCACGCCCTCGTCCACGACCTTCTCCTCTCCATCGAGGCCGGCGAGTATCGCGCGGCTCTGCTCAACTCCGACGCCCTCCGTCTCGTCTTCGGCCTCCCCGCGAGTGCCCTCCCCGACCTCTCCGACTCCGCCCAATCGGCTGAGGCTGTTTACTCCGAGTTGATCGACCGAGCCGAGTCGTTTCTCGTGAACGTGTCAGGCAATGAGGCGGAGAGCGGCTTGAGAGTTGTTCTCGTCTTGTGCGTAGCTGTGGCGGCGCTTTTGGTCTTCACTCAATGTAACATCACCGGGTGAGTCCCATCGGTTTCTTCTTGCTAATTTTATATGCAACTCGCTAGTTATTTTGTTGATTGGAGAAATGCAGACTTATCAATGGGTACATTGTGCTAAAGGTTCCTTATGGGCGAAATGCATTTTAAGACCTGAATTTTCAGTTCCAGAATTGTTGAAGGTTTGATTTTTTTTTTTCTTATGTAAAATTTCAGACCGTTGAAGGGGTTTCCCAAGTGTCCTTTGCCATTGGATGTGGAGGAATATGTGGAGTGGGACAATTGGGCCCGTCATCAGCTCATGTCTGCAGGTTCTGATTTGCTCGGAAAATTCACTCATCTTCAGGTGGGTTGCTATTTGTCTGCTTGTATGTTTTGATGTATGTTATATGTGACACTATGTGTGCATAACTCGTCTATATCGTGTGTGTGATCTCTCTTCCCTTTTACATGCCATGGAGGCTGGAACTTGGTTTTTCTGGTGATACAAAGATGAGAGAGATCAATATTCCTTGGATTTTTCTATGCAATGTACTAAACATACTATGCCCTGTCTCTAGCCATTTGATCAACCAATGTAGGACTAGAACATTCTAAAAGCTTCTGTTATGGGAACTTAAAGACGCTCTTTCGTCTAGGTGTGTGCACCTGTGCCCGTGTTTGTTAACATAGCAACTGCATATGGTGGTGTTTCTTAAACTTGATTGCACCAGCAATTGTATTTTAGACCTTAACACTTTACTTGAATGAATTATCGTGGGATGATGAAATTCTTTTTAGCATGATGAAGTTGATATTTTCCCTTGTTGAAACTCATAAATGACAATGAAGGAAAATCCATAAGTGGGTGAATTATGAATGCCAGTAGTCTTCTTAATCAGGCAATGCACCGACAATTACATCTCTCTGCATAAGTACACATCTTACAACAAAATTACACCTTTTTCTTTTTATAATAATAATCTGCTATATAAAAAATGTGATTCGATGAAGCAATTTTTCTGTAGTTGGGAAGAACATGTAATTTGTTGGAATTTTTAAATATCTATTTCTCAACAAATGTTTTTGACTCAGTATCTCTTCTGGTTGATAGTACATAGTCCTTGCTAAGATGTTGCTTGTGAGGACAAAGGACTTGTCAGTTCGTGGCACTATAGGTTCAGTGGATGGACTACAAAGCATGTCATGGTGGCTGGCTCGTGTACTGTTTATTCATCAAAGAGTATTGGATGAGAGGTCTTCTTCTTTGTTTGATCTCCTGCATGTCTTTAGTGCTGAGAGTTTGCAACGTTTTGGCACTTTGGAGAAGGTGTCTGATTACTGGGGTCCCAAGTTAGGCGATGATGAAAAAAAGGCAATTGTGTCGATGGTCCATCTAGAAGCAGGTATGGTGGAACATAGCTATGGAAGGATTGATTCTTGCAGGTGAGTTTTCACTTTTCTTTTTCCGTTTTAGAATTTGAATTCTCATTAACCAAGTTTGCAATGAGCATTACATGTTTAGCTCATGTTATATACCCATTAAATAAAGTCTGTTGTTCTTAATTTTTCCTAAAAGATTTCATTTCTTTGACAGTGCTTACGTAATAATATGACATTTGGCTGCTCCATGCATTTGATTAAATTCTCTAAAAATGTTGATCTGGCAATAGACATCGAATTCGTTGGTGACATGTGACTCCGTACTATATCATCATAAAATAGTCAGCGACTTATGACCTACTAGTACATTTTCTTGCACAATTAGAGACTTTAGGTTGAGGCAACAAAACCCAAGTCTCCACCTATTTTTTTGTAGAACGTTCTTGGTGGAAAAAAAAATCAATGAAGAATCTCTTTGAGTTTATTCAACGAATATTCTTGCGGTTTGGCAACCAGGGAGATGGAAATCCAAATTTTTTTTGGAGAAATTTGTAAATGAACTGTGCCCACTATGTTTTCCTCTTTGGCAAGGGAGGCATCTTGGTCGAGTAGTTAACTATCAATAATCTTGAGGGACAATCTTGGTAAATGCATGCAGTATCTGCAAAGCAGCAGCACAATAAGTGGACCATTTGTTACTGCACTGTCCTGCGACCCAAGGTATCTGGAATATTTAGCTTTCATGGGTGTCAGGCGGGTAACAGAAAAATCTATGGAGTTAATAGAGGCATGAGAGGTGTTAGATCAAAGAGAGCCAAGCAGAAGTGTCCACAATTTATGCCCTATACATCTTCTGGGTTAGCATGGAGGGATAGTAATAAGAGAGTATTTGAGGAGAGATTGTGTAATGTGAAATTTTTGCAGTTCCTTACAATTAACTTATTTTTTAATTACCACAATAGATTGGTAGGACCTCTTGCCACCACTTCAATGAAATTCCATTTTTATTGGGATTGGTAAAAAGCAAAATCATATTCTTACATCAATTAAATGATTCAAGTCTAATCTTGTGCGCATTGCATGGCGTTAAAATTTCTGGTCCACTCATTACACTTTCTGAAGGTATGATGTTGATGCAATATGTGTGCTGATGATTTCTTAATCCATAGGCAGCATTTTGATTCAGCGGAAATGGCTGCTGGGCTTCTGCTCTCAGTGACTGGGGTTCTTGGATTCCGAACCGCACATCAGGTGAATAGAAGTGCTACTAGTTTCCATTGTTGTTTTATCATGGTGGAACTCGTTTCATGGGAACTTTCTTGGAACTCATGCAAATAAATGGCTCCAATGCATAATTTGTGCTGCTCCATTTCCCCTAGGATTACAGAATTGAGATAATTGATGTTGCTATCTGAACATGCTATTGTTGTTCCTTTTTCTACTTAATAAATAACTGGGTTTTTTGTCTTTTGAAATTTTTCTGAAGAGGGAGCAGTTTGAACATTATATAATCTTTTGCCAGGACGGAACTGGGTTTGCATCTCTTTGTAACTTTCTTTCTGTTTTCTTTAATATCTGATCCTAGGTAGAAGCAAAAGCACAGAGGGTTCTTGTTACAAACGTAAGCTCATTGGACAATAGAGACATAGAGCCCTTGATGAGGCTTGGTGAAAATAATTCAAGATCACCGCAACATACCACATGTGAGACCTCTGATGTTTTGATGACTCCTAAATTGTTAGAGAATAATCATGGTGATGTTAAGAGCGGTGTTCAAAGCGTTCAGAGTGGTAGTATTGCGGCTCTACCATTGCATGCAATCCAACAGGCAGTGGTCCTGGCAAAATGCCTTCTGATAGAAAGGAGCTCTCGACAGGATGAGATGCAAAGTAATGTTTTGACCATGTACTCCTTATTTCATCTGTGGTTTGCAAACATTCCTCTTTTGTTTGGTCTCAAGTTGAAAAATTGACCTTTACTTAACTACATAAGCATGTATTCTTGGTACGTCATCACAAGAAATGTCTTTTCTTGGAGAATGTTTTCGATATACATATATTGTGAGGTTATTCACAAAGACAATTTAAACCATTGAGCCATTGATGCACAGAAAGAGGCAATGCACTGGAAAGTTTAAAAGAGAATTGAAAATAGAAAATGTTAATATGCTTGACATTTAAACTGTGAATACTGGTGGGAATGGACCATGCACACGTGTTAGTAAAAAGTGAGAGTTTGGTTCCAGAAATAGTTGTGGTGCTGAAGAAATAAAAAACAGTCATGCGATGAACCTGACTTTGTAGACCTTCTCATCACATTGTAAGTTTTGCATATGAAGAATTGAAGCTGCGTGTTTTGGCAGTTAGAGAGAGAGGCAACCTTCTTCGAGTTAAAAAAAAATATTCATACTTCAAAGCCAATTTGCAGGTTTTTTATCACACTAGGTGGACAGTCCCAGTTGGGTAGTTCATGAGACTAGCATACATTATAAGTACAATAAAACAATAAAACTAAGTCACATCCTAATGCCTGACCATTGAGTGCTGGCATCTGGATGCCATTTTCTAGACTGAAAATTACAACAGTGGCACTTTATTGGAAAAACCAATTAAGAACAAAGTTATATGTTGAAAATGATAAATATAGGGTGCAACTTAATGAAAAGTATCAGTTTAGTTTGCATGTTTTCACACATACAAACATATAAATTCCAGTATCTACTAATTTGGTGACTCGTGACCATGTTATACTATTAGTCCACCGCTATCCTAATTGGTATTGCAGTTGTATGTTCATCTGAAATATGTAGGAGCTACTGGTTTGGTAACTCACTTTCTTATTTGATTTCAGGATGGGATATGGCTCCATATATAGAGGCCATCGATTCCCAGCAGTCTCTGTATTTCATTGTAAGTCAAATTTTAGTGCGTTGTAATTCTGTTGCATATTGTAATGCCCTGGAGCCAAGAATGTGGGATCTTGCATATACAAAAAGAAAAGCTCTTTATTGCACTGTTATCATCTTTATTCCAATTCAACCATGACCACTTATTGATAACATATTCAAGATGTCATTCTCTTCACATGGTTTTATGAAAGCTATCTCTTGTTACTAGAAATAGTCAATTGATGATCATTGAATATTTTTTTCTTATATTTCTCTGTAAAACGTCAGTCTTTGGCCATCTTGTCTAGATTGCTGGTCACATATTGTTATGTATCCAATTACTTAATTTAAATCCTTCCCCCTCTGTTATTGCAGATACATTGCTTTTGTGACATATTACGTGTACGATGGGAGTCAACTCGTAGTCGCACAAAGGAGCGTGCTTTGCTGACGATGGATACTTTGGTATAGGGGCATCTATTTGACTCAGCTCTTTTTTCCTTTAACAAATGACTTCTTAATTAGAGTCATTCTACTTTGACCTCATTTTTGAAGCACCAGCAGAAGATCCATGGATTGATTTATCACTTGTCAGTTCTATAATGATGTCTTAATTAGATTATTAAAAACGGCTATCTTTTGTCCTTTTGTTCTTTTGATTTGTGATTGGATGTCTGCCTACTTATTATTGGCTTTTTTGTTGATTCCCACAACCGTGGTTTCAATGTTTCAGGTTAAGGGTTTGTATGAGCCTTCTCCACAGGTTGCCGAGAGGATGTTCTGTAGCTTTGGAGTATATATGCCTACTATTCCTGCACTTCGAAAGTATGTTTCAGTCAAGTAAATAGAAGGCTTTGAATGTACATATTAGCTGGCAATGAAAATAGGCACATTTACTGACGTATCCATTTTTAGGAGGAACATGTGAACATGTGTACATCTGTGTATACACATGTTTTAATTATACATATTTGTGTATTTGGATCTGTATATGCATTTGTGTGCAGCTGTCATGTACATATTTTTGTGCATATGTTTATGAACTTTTTACATATGCATGAATTTGTGTCTCTGATATTTTGTCAACCAGGAATTTCATGAAATTGACTACAGCATTTTTTCTGCTGCACTTTGTGTGAGAACTTATGGTGACTTTTTCCTTAATTTTTCACAGGGAATATGGTGAATTTTTAATAAGTTGTGGTTTAATGGGAGAGGCAGTCAAGATATTTGAAGATCTTGAGTTGTGGGACAATCTTATATACTGCTATCGGTATGATATCATAGCTATTGTTGAGAAGTGAGTATTTTAATGTGTGTTTCACTTCCTGTTTGACACTTTATCGATTTGTCTTTCAGTTTGTTGGACAAGAAAGCAGCAGCGGTAGAACTTATCAAAATCAGGCTCTCTGTTATGTCCAATGACCCCAGGCTATGGTATCTGGCTTATAGATTCTGTTATTATTTCTAGATTAGTGTTGTGCGTTTTCTTTGCTTTGAGATTTTTAATGTCTGCCTATTAATGGAGGTACCTGTCTTAGCTTTTGTGGGAGGAGAAATTTGTTGCAATTTTCTTGAGATAAGCTATACTAAGTATCCCTGGAAAATCACCAACTTGAAAGAGAGAAATTTGTTGCGATTTTCTACTTAAAGTTTTGCTTAATTAAAAATCATTGGTGATATAGAGCTTAAATTTTGTTTCTATTTTACTTGCTAGGTGTTCATTGGGTGATGTGACAAATAATGATGCCTGCTATGAAAAGGCGCTGGAAGTTTCAAATGGTAGATCTGCTCGAGCTAAGGTAACATTCGCATTACATTTTGTTAACCCCAAAATGTTAATGCCAGAGTTGTTCAGTTGTTAGGTCAAGGAAGCCAAATACATCTTAGTTTCAAAGTGATGGCATAAGCAGGGGTAATACATGCTGTTTTAGGTATATTGAAAGTTAGATCAAAGAAATTTGAAGGAAAACGAAGAACTTATCTTGATGTCATATTTTGCAATAAAAACCATATGTCCAGATCTGGGAATGAAGAGAAGCACTAACAGTGTTACCCGTTTACCTGAGCACCCGCTCCATTTTACTTACAGATCTTTTGCAATTCTCTTTGTATCCCAAGAATAACAAAATGAACTATGTGTAAGACATTGAGCTTGGCGATGGCCATTTGTGCAGTTCAGGCCATAGACACAATACTCTGTTTGAAATTTGGAAAGCAGGCTTTGTTTAATGTTACTCTTCTGATTTGCTATGGTAAACTCACCTTCCAATACAAGAATAAACTCGTCCACTTCCCACTGTTTAAACTCTAATTTGTATGCAGGAATATTTCTCATCAAAATAATGTAATTTTTATGTAATTGTCTTTTTGTTCCATTATGCCTCAAGCATGTTATAACCCAATATTGTCCTGAAGACAGCTGGAAAGTCATATTTTGCTCCGGCTATGCAAACAAAACATAACCTAGACATGCTTTACCGGATTTTAGATAGGAGATAGTCCGTGTTATTCTATATATTTAGTGCACTGGAGCAAAATCCCTTTTGTGGGATTAAGAATAGTCTAGAATTGTGGATGTCTTGTCTGACTTGCCTCAAAAAATATACAGTTTCCTTGAATCCAGGGAGTGGTGACCAGTTGGACTTTCTTAAACAGTAGTAGCCTCCTGTATGCTGCAGAGCTCTTACTCTTTCTTTGCTTTTTTTGTAAGCTAAATAAAGAAATTCATTAAGAAAGGTGCTTGGAGGGTAGGAGTAGTACCCCTATACAATTACACAGAGAGAATCCACTAATTCTAACAACATAAGAAAAGTGGTTTCAAGTTAACCCAAAGGCTCAAAATATCTAACCATCTTATCTTTACATCAAGGAAACTAGACTCTACTCTCAGGTGGCAGGCGGCCTAAAGTTTCTCTCCCCCAAACAATCCATAAAGATGCTGGAGGAATATTAGTTAGGATCGATCTCTCTCTCTCTCTTTGTTATTTGCACAACAAGTTCCTTTCCTGGCCTGGAGTAGTTCTTTAAGTGTGGAAGCCTCAATTAATGAATGCCTAAAATTCCAAATGCAGCATTCACAGTTGTCTCACTCTGGGAAATGAGTTAGGATGTGGTCAACTAAGAGAAGCATCTATTCACTAGCTGAAGATCCCTCCTGAGAGTTGTCTGTTGTTAGAATACTCTCCTGCACAACATCCCAAAAAAGGAGGCAGCTTTGAGACGCCAACTCTTAAGAATCTATTTCCATCTAAAGTCAGGATTCCTCGAGGGCAGGTTGCACTATAAGAGCATGGCAGAATGTGTAGGTCAAAAAGTTTCCACCTGAGGTCTAGGTCCATTAGACTTTGTCATCCCACTGATCCTGACATGTGGACAAGAGGGACATTCAATTGGGTACCACTTGCATTACTGGAGTGGAAAGCACTAATGGCACCCTCCAGCATTGTGACTAGCCTGAAGAGGATAGGAAAAAAGTTATTTCAAGGAAGTGGTTGTCCCAAAAAGAAATAGAGGACCGACATCCGACCTTGTACTTGATGAGGCTTATAAATATAGGCCATTCATTTTTAACGCATTTCCAAAATCCTACTCCGTGGCTAGGGCTACTCGTATTAAATAGCCACCCAATATCATTAACTCCATATGTGTTGCAAGAAGCCTCCTATGTAACTGGTCTCACTGATTTGTAAATCTTGAAGCCATTTTCCTCTAAACTCCCACTTTTTGTTAATTCTTTTTTTTTTTTTTAATAGAGGTCCCTTGCTCGAAGTGCATACAACAGAGGGGACTATGGAAAATCTATGGTTTTATGGTAAGTCTATATGCATGCTTTACCTTTTTGTTTCAATATTGTATAAATTTTGGTCTCTATCCCATGGGTGACGTGGACATGCACTGTTGCTGTTGTTCCATCTTAGGGAGTCTGCAATGGCCTTGAATTCTTTGTATCCAGATGGCTGGTTTGCATTGGGTGCTGCAGCTTTAAAGGTATTTTGTGTTAGCATGGTTCAAGACCAGTTTGATTTGCATATAATGTTTTATATCCTGTTGGTTTTGTTCTTTTCTTAATCGCACATCTCTTAAGTATACAATTTGGTTTTCTAATTTTGATATAGGCGAGGGACATTGAAAAGGCTCTAGATGGGTTCACTCGTGCAGTTCAACTCGATCCAGATAATGGGGAAGCATGGAACAATATTGCTTGTTTGTGAGTCTCTTGTCATTTTTTAGATCCTTCTTGTCCACTCGTTGTTGCATATTATATCTCATTTTTCTACTATGTCACAATGCCACCAGTCAATGGTTGATGTGAACATGTATGCTTAGTGGTGTATTTCTATTTTTCCTGTGGTGTGATCTCTTTGAGGTTTGAATTTTAGCCTCTTTCCTCTTTAGACTGCCCTGCTGGCCTCTTAGTGGTACCCTTTCATATTGTCAGTCTTTGAGTAATTTCTCACATTATTTTGCTACCAATTTGGAAATTGGATGATCTTTTTTGGGTGTATGACATATTATGTCCTTCACCTGCTGCTTTCAGAAAGGGACCAAAAGAAAATGATCTCCTGTCTTTTATTTTAAGCATGGTGTTGTCTAAGGAAGGTCACTAACCTATTTGTTCTTGCTTCCTTATGAGTAAGTACCATTGCTGACATGGGAGCTTAGTGAGTTTTTCTTTCTTGAAAGTTTTCCAGGTGTAAAAGCCAATTAATTTCATTAAGACATTGACTCATTTATACCCATTGGACTTTGTTAGAAAATCCAACCAAAAAACTTAAGTTGATTGGTAGAGGGAGCCTATGAGCATGATGCCCATTGAAACCTTGTAGACAAAAAATGCGGGGTATGTTAATGCCTCCTCTCATCTGCATATGAGACTGAGCACAGCACATGGAATTGGTAGAGAGCCTCACATGCAAAATATACCTTTGGCAGAACCTGACTGTTATACTATGTGAGAATGTTCAACCAAGAATTTAAGCGAATAGGAGGGAGAATGCATGAATATAAAGCCATTGAAACCCCATAGACAAGCATTGTGAGACTTTAACAAACTGTATGGAGGATATCTAGCTTTCAAGAGGGGAAGGATAAGGATGCCTAAAGAAGGATTAATAAGATCAAAGCATGTGTGTGCAGTAAAGCCTACCCCACTTTCAGCTCACTTGTACAGATAAGATGCACTTAAATGAGTGCATTTTGTACAGTATGCATAGCATATGCCTATGGAATCTGGATATAATTTCTTCTTTATTGCATGAAGGATGTGCCGTCTATAGAGGAAGTAGCGTGTCTGCATTTTCTTGAATACGGAGTATATGTTTGGGAACTCCCTTATTATTTGCATGAATTGTACCTCATCTCTGGCCATTATGGTGTTTAATAGTTAGATGATAGTTTGTTTGTCCCTCGTGAAGTATCGAGCACTATTATTCTAACTATCGCAATTTGCATAGGATATATGTAAACACTTTCCTTTTAATTTAATAATAGATAAAAGAAAGACTACTATAGGGCACTAAGGGGGGTACAAATCCATGTACGAAAAGAGCTTAGCCACAAAAAAAAATAAAAAAATCATCTACAATGTCAATTAAAACATATACATCCTCGTATATTTTCTGCTGCACAAAAAGTATAAAGACTTTCTGCAAAAGCAAGCATCAATTCTCTGATGAAGGCTGTCTTGTTCCGCTCTTCCCAAATCAACCAAAAAACAACAAAGGGGATTGAGGAAATCCTCTTCTTCTTCTTCTTCTTCTTCTTCTTCTTCTTCTTTTTTTTAAATAACATGAGGCAAAAGAATTGTGTCCTCTTATAACCAAGATAGCCCTGTGTAGGCTTAAGAGCTGCCCAGATCATTCTTGTCCATGGACAGTGAAGGAGATGTCTCGTGGTCTCTGCCTCTCTTTTGCTAAAAAAAAAAAAAAAAAAAAGCATCTATCGACCGGCACAATTCCTCATTTTATGTATACTGTGTAAAGGATAAGATGTCAATAGAGAAAGTACTATGTCTGTGCTTCCCAACGCACTTAAAATTTGCAGGAATTGTACCTCATCTACTGCTGTTGTGGTCTTTGATAGTTAGTAGATACTTTCTTTGTTCCTCATGAAGTAATACACGTGGTATTACTCTAACTATGGAAATTAAGATGAGTTTGTATATTACTTTGCAGGCATATGATCAAAAAAAGAAGTAAAGAAGCTTTCATTGCATTTAAGGAAGCCTTGAAGTTCAAGTTAAGTCCGTTCTCTTTTGTAGTGTTGCTTGGGATTTCTTCAACTGCAGGGTCAAACTGTGAAAGATCAAGTAAATCTAAAAAAAATGCTCTGTTGGCAGGAGAAACAGCTGGCAGTTGTGGGAGAACTTTAGTCAAGTTGCCATGGATGTCGGTAATACCAATCAGGTAGAAATTATTTGCATTCAGCTGCCCCACATACTATTAGTTATCTGTAAGTGGATTCTATATGCTTGAAACATACTAATTGATGCTAAAATTTCTATCAAACCATGGGGCAACTTCAGCATTTCAGCATAAGGATGATGCTTGATTCTGAACATATTTGAAGGCTTTCTCACCCTTGCACTTTAGTTGATTTGTGGCAGGTCTGTTAGAGAGGAACTCAGCTTGGTCTGGACTTAATTATTGTTAAAAAATTAAAAAGTTTATTGTTTTTGAACTCCGGTTCCATTCTTTGAGTTATATTGAAGGGAAGAAAATGGTGGGCTTTTAAAAATAAGGAAAGTTTTATATGCGTTGGAAAGGATGCTTGGCTTTTCACCTTATTTTTTGAGGCATTCTGGTGGAGCTCTTCTGACACTGCGTCTGTTTTGGCAGCTGACGGCTTTGTAAGTCATATATGCTAGACTCATCATTTTAGGTGTATCATGGGACTCTCTACTCGAGTCTACTAAGCACATCTAAAAATTGCTGTTGGAGTCAATCTTGAGTATCTTCATCCATTGTTTGCATTTTGTTGTACCTGATCAACTAAATTAGCAATCTCTTGACCAATCTCTTCGGGTTCATCTGGAAAGGACAAGAAATTTACAGATCCCATATGGGTTGAGTCATTAAATTATATGCAGGTAGCTGGATGATAATAACTTAGGCAACATGGCATTCCATTCAAGACAAAAATGCATGCAAAGACTAGTTAGAATTGGAAAATAATACAGAATTAATTTGAACAGTTCATTTTAGATTATGAAAAAAGTTTCTTGATCTTAAATAGCGTTACTTTGATTCTATTCAATTTGAATACCTTGAGAGTATTTGACTGATGGGGGCATATTTTGTCTTTTTCCTTTATTGTTTTATGTATGACGGCAATAAGGATGATATTGTAATTTTGGCCTCTTGGCCTTATTATAAATAGATAACTTGGGGTCACATCAACCTGACCAAGCATTCAATTCAATTTTTTGCTCTTAACTTGTTACTGTCCTTTTAACGTGACTGATGTGCCTGCCTTAGTTGGAAGGGTCTTGTTATGGTGCCTCCAGTGAATTCTGCTTGACTGTATGATTTAGTGTCTTCCCTTGTCAAATTTGCATTTTCTAATTGTTGATACAGATAAGAGGGCATGGTACTTTGTACTGCTGACAAATGAGTTTTGTTGGAAAACCCTTTTGCTCTCTTGATTAAAGTGCAATAGTCAGAGAAATCTTTTACTAAGATGGATACTCCATTCTTTTGCTTTTCCTCTTAGGCTTTGGAAGCTACACTGATGGTACTGAATATGACAAACAGTAAAAGAGTAGATGCTGAGTTATTAGGGAAAATCACTGAAGAGTTAGAAAAAAGAGCTGGAAGTTCTACCAATCAAAATCAATCTCCTGATTCCAATGCAGAGTTGGATCACGAGTCAGGATGTATTGATCCTCAGGCTGGAAAACTACGGCAAACTGAGCACTTGATAGACTCGCTTGGAAAGATTTTACAGCAGGTTCGCAATATTGTCCTTGTCACTTTGTTCATTTCAACCTCTGAAATGAATAGCTTCATTTATTCCTCTAAATAAACGGCCAAAGAAGGTGTATTTTTTGCTGCAACTTGTCGCTGGCATATCTATCCAGAACCTACTACATGGATTGTGTATAAATCATGAGAAACCAAAGTCTTTTATGACTTGTCATTAATTGCCCAAGCCCTTGGTCCTCGAATGATAGTCATTTTTTCATAAGATGGATACTGTGACACATTTATTAATTTGAAGCTTGATTATGTACATTACATGTTAACTGCATATATGACATAAAATTCCAACTACTTGGCATGCTTTCCATGTTAAAGTATTTTACAAGTGAATTTCATGTCCCCCTCCTGATCTAATCCCCTGTTTAGCAATTCCCATTTGGTAAGAGCCAGACAAATGTGCCTTTGATGCCTTGAAACTGTACTAGACATACCAGCTAAGTGATGACTAGAGCATTTGAGATCGTAATTATCCAAATGAAAAGTTTTTAGGGTGAAAATTAAATGATGCTTCTGTAATCATTTGTACAAGTACTGAAATGAGAAAGAATGATTTTTGTTTTAGATGCAAATCTTGTAAAGCTCTTTCAATGCAGATAGTTCGAAGTAATGCAGGAGCAGATATGTGGGGGTTATATGCAAGGTGGCACAAAATGAAAGGAGATCTTGTAATGTGCTCTGAAGCCCTATTGAAGCAAGTTAGGGCATATCAGGTACAGTCTCAAATACTGTTGCCAAGAGGCATCTAGTTGACTGCTTCATATAGTAGTCCAATGTATGGTTCTTGTTTAGTATCAGTTTTGTGCTGAAATTGACCAAACTGAAAGTTCATTCTGGTCTGCACTTTCTTTAGCCTGTTTCACAGTGAAAATATAACTGTGGTACTAAATCGTCTTGTTCATATAATAAACTACTGTATGAATGACTTCAAACCCAAAGCTCTGAAGCCCTATTGAAGCAAGTTAGGGCATATCAGGTACAGTCTCAAATACTGTTGCCAAGAGGCATCTAGTTGACTGCTTCATATAGTAGTCCAATGTATGGTTCTTGTTTAGTATCAGTTTTGTGCTGAAATTGACCAAACTGAAAGTTCATTCTGGTCTGCACTTTCTTTAGCCTGTTTCACAGTGAAAATATAACTGTGGTACTAAATCGTCTTGTTCATATAATAAACTACTGTATGAATGACTTCAAACCCAAACAACTTGGATCCATGGAGTCAGTAAATTCAATAAGATAGCTTCTTTTAGTTCAATGTTTTTATATTGGACATCCAGAATTTGATCATCTCTTTCTCGTCTATCTCTCAGGGATCGGATTTGTGGAAGGATAGTGATCGGTTTAAGAAATTCGCCTTGGCCTCCTTGGACCTTTCCAGAGTATATATGGAAATTTCGTCATCTGCTGGAAGCCGAAGAGAACTCCTTGCAGCTGAGATGCACTTGAAAAGCATCATTAGACAGGCAAGCATGCTGCATTGCCTGTTTGAAATGACTTTAGGTTTCAGTTATTTGCGTTTGTATTAGAGGAATTTAACTGGGTTAATAAATTTAAAACTGCTGTTATTTATCCCAATAAGTTTGTTTTTGGAATGGTCTGGTGGACAATTGCCAACATGTGCATTGATTTTAATTCAGGCTGGAAACTTTGTTGACACCAGAGAATTCTCTGATATCCAATGTTGCCTCAATGATGTGAAGAAGAAACTTGAATCTGATTCTGTTGCTTGAAGGTTGGACAACTTCTCGCAGGTGTGCTCTCCTTTCCCAAGGTTCTATGATAATTTGGTGCTGTCCTTCTGTGCAGTTGTAATGAGTTTGCCATCACTACAGTTAGCAAGTTCATTCACTGTATTATTGGCATGTTAGGCAAAACTACTCGGTATTACGCCTACCAGACATCGGTTCCTTTGTAAATAATCTTCTTGAAGTAAATTATTGGAACTTTGCAGAGTTATAGATTCTAGTCATCACTGTACCTTCTAATATCAGAGGAAACCTGATTTGAACTCAACGTGAGAATGGATTAATGCTGTCATGTAAAATTGCTCCATATGGCTGACCATTGATTTATGAGCTGCATTGTTACAGGATGTATGGTTTGATCTGATAATTGGCCAAACCACGCACAAATAAGTGAATATCAGACTGGTGATGGTGGCTGCTGTGTTTGGCCGAGTGCTGAGTGGGCATCTCCTATAAAATATGTTGCCTGGGGAAGAAGGGACAACCCAGAAGGTTGGAAGAAATTCTTCTCGTGATTAGCATGCTTTAGGATCTGCTAGTTGCGGATAATATAAGTCTGGCATGAAAGTAGTGTTCAGGTTAGAAAATTTTGACATTGTGTAATCTTTTGGTAAACAACGTAGTAGTTTCAGTGTGATCTTTCTGGGTCATCAACAGTGTAGCTGGCATGATCATTCTACAAGTGTCGCTTGGTGTTGATGGTTTAAGCTTTTAGCATAATGATCTTGCACAGATACAAATTGTTGTTTCCGATAAATGGTTCCAAGCCAAAGCTGTTGTAATATAGGTATGATCCAATTCGAAAAGAAATAGATCGTTCTCAATTATTTTAGTGGCTAGAGTTACTACAAACTTTTATGGGCTTTTTCTTTGCCTAATAGAAGGATATGTTTGGTAACATTCTTGGGAGCAACTAATTTTATTCTTTTATTTTTGGGAAGAGATTTGGAACAAAAATTTGTTTAGGATGCAAATAGTAATCATTCTATTTTAGAGAATAATTTCTTTTTAAAAGTGATTCTTTTTTATTATGCTTTCGGGAATAATTTATGAGCATTCAAAGGCATTTAGTAACTGCATTTAATAACTGTCCAAAATTTCTATTCCCAGATAGAAATGCATTTGGTAAAAATCTTAGATTCTTTTGTGATTTATAATTTTTTTAAAAATTTTAATATTTTTATTATATTTTTCTGTTTTTAATTTTGTTCTTTTCCTTGTTTCCTTTTCTTTTTTTCGTTTTCTTCTCCACGCTTTAGCCGATCGCCGGCCCCTAGCGAGGCCAACCCTCCTCGATTGAGCCTTGCCAACTACTAAACAAGGCTCGGCCTAGCGTTGGCTAGGTGAGGTCGAGCTCGCTTAGTCGTCAACAAGCTCGACTTCGCCAAGTCACCGCGAGGTTGGCCTCGCCTTGGCTAGGTGACGTCGGCCTTGTGGTGGCCCGGTGAGATCGAGCTTACTGGCAGTTGGGTGAGGCTCAGCCTCGCCTTACCTTGTTGGCGACTAGGCGAGCTCAAGCTTGCTTGAGCTTTGCCCAGCCATTGGCAAGGCTTGGCTAACTAGGCTAGACCTCGCCAAGGGATGGTGACTCTCCAATGAGGTCGTCAATCGTCATTTGGTTGGTCGTCGATTGGCAATTGGTTGAACATTGAAGAAGGAAAGAAAAATGAGGAAGAAAAGGGAAAGGAAGGAAAAATTAAAATTGATTCTTGAAATTGTTTTTGAAAACAAAAAATAATTTTTTTTATTTATTTTTTATTATGTTCCAAATATATTCCAAGGAACAAATTTGTTCTTAAGAACAAAAAAATTAATAAACAAATTTCCATTCTAAATATGTTTTCGGGAATAAAAGAATAGAATCGGTTGTTTCCGAAAATATTAACAAACATACCCTTGGTTGATTTTTTATTTTTGGGAATAGATTTGGAATAGATAAAAAAAATATTACTTTTTGCTCTTAAAAATAATTTCAATAATTAATTTTTACTTTCTTCCCTTTTTCTCTCCTTTATTTCCCTTTTCCTTTATTATTATTCTTCCTCCTGGCCCACTACTACCCCCGACAGCCACTGTGGACAAGCGACCGATCGAGGTCCAATGAGCTCACTGAAGCCTCGCTAGGCCAGGACTAGGTTCAGCAAGCTCATCAGAGGCTCGCCAAGACACCAAGGCTCACCCAACCCAACAAGGCTCAACCTTGCCCAGGCGGTGCGAGGTCAACCTTGCCAGTCGACATAAGGCTGGGCTTTGCCGGCTAAGGCGAGGCCAACCTCGAGCCTCATCAAGCTGGTTGAGCTTGGTTGGTTTGGGCAAACCTTGCTTGGCCACCAATGAGGCTCAACCTTGCCTAGATTTGCAAGATCGAGCTTTGCTAGTGGTTAGGGAGTCTCCGGCGAGCTCACCAAACCTTTGCCTAACCGCTCGTTGGCCACCACCGGTGGCGGCGATTGGCCATTAAAGGAGGAAGGAGGAGAAAAAAAGGGAAAGAAAAATAAAAAATTATAATAAAAGTAATAAAAAATTAAAATAAAAAAGTAAAAAGTAAAAAATTAAAAGAATAAAAATATTGGATCATTTATCAAATACCTTCAAATACTTAGAAATTATTCTCAAGAACAAAATAAAAAAGAATTATTTATGACAAAAAATGATTACCAAACAAGTCCTAAAATAACTTTTTTTATTTTATCTTAAGGTTGGTATTTATACTTGAAATCTTCCAAGAAATATCATCACACAAAAAATAAGGGAGTATGAAGATTCGAAACTATTTTTATCCATGCGCTAAATTGTCATAGATGATTGCTTTTTCCACAGCTAACGTGCGCTTTAATATCTTGTTAGATAACATGCACGCTAACTTTACACAGTTTGATCTAATTTGTAGGTAGGGAGAATCTCCAACACTGTAATCCCATTAGTTCCCCTGACACCGTAATCCATTAGCTAATAATATGGGACAATTATCATAAATCACACTGGACACTGGCATGAACAGATATTCAATCGTTGACACATCACAGCGGTTGTCAAGAAAACCACAGAAGAAGATGGACAGCACAGCATCGGATAATTGTCCTCTTGGCCGCTTGTCCTGTTGGCTTTGCATTCTCAGAGAAAAGGCCCTCCCAGAAACCAATAAAGAGGCCCATACCCCCTCTGCAACCCCTCGACACCATCACACACGGACTTCACCTTAAAATGGTCATCAAGAAAATCACCAATATTTCGATTTGATATGTGAAAAATGTGCATACTGAGCAAGTGTAGATTATACTCGAAAGTCACCACAGCTCCCGATAAGTAGGGTTTTGGCCTAAGATAGAAAAAGGGGACAATACGGTTAGAAGAAGAGAGCCCATATCCTTTTCATGCATGGGTGATCATCCGTGAATCTCCGTGGCTGTCGATTAGTGAGGTACAATTGAAGAGAAAATTCCTCCTAGATGGGAATAATCATTAAAGATCCAAAAATGTTCTGTAGCACATCACAGAGAAACTATAGGGTGTGTGTGGGCAACAAAACCGGCACATAGCTATGCCAATCAAACTTCTCCAGCGTTTTCAGTTGTGCCACCTACTCTATGGGTCCAAGCGACTGGTAGGTCATGCCTTCCACGCTTGCAGGTCATTCCCTCAGAGCTGCTTCTTTTTGTCTATATTAGCAGCGGCCTGCCTTTGCCGTTTCCTCCAAGCCGGAATCTTCCCAGGGAAAGCCCACCTCAACAATCTCTCCCACGAGTAGCAGGTCAAAAACATAACAAGAGCCCAAACTAATAACTTATCCCTCATCCCAGGTGGCAAAGGCACCAATTTTAAGCCGTCATTCAAGTCCCTGAATATATCAGACGTGATGACAGTGAAGAATCCAACAGCAGCCAAAAGGGCATACCGGAAGGGTTTATTCTCAGAAATGCTCTGGTTGAATGGATGTCCCATGTAATTCACAGCGAAGGTAGCCACTTGGAGCATCATGCTCACCATGTAAGAAACTGTATTCACCAGATTGGGATGAAATTCGGAATCTGGCTCAATGCATTCCTCAGGCATGTACTTTTCAGCCTCCTTCACAGAAGAAATCAAGAAAAATAGATGGATTGCAAACTGACCCAGGAGGGAGAGGAGGACATAGGAACAGAAGACATTAGGGTGAGGTCTTTCCGCTGAAAGAGTTGGGAGGGGCCTTGCATGTGAGATGAACAAGAAAAAGGCAGCAGTGAATACCCCACTGATTGTAGCCTGCACATCACCGAGCTTGACACCATCCAAGTACATCACACTCAGTACATATGCTGTTGCTAGGCAGTTCAGACCAAGTATCTTAAACATTTGCAGCGTGGTGACCAAGGTGCTGCGTCCCTGACGAATTATGTCAGTGGTGGGGGCAACAGACGCATGCTTTGCCGTAAAGGGTGATGCCATTGAGGCGTCACCAAGCTTGACAACAGGAGCTGAACGACCATCAGGATCCTCGTTCAGCTCATCCATCATCTTCCTTAGCTTCTGTCGTTGGGCCTCAGCAGCTGTCAGATGACGATTAGCAATTGGCTGACCTGCTGTTTCTGACCTTGTGACAGCTTTACTCTTTGAACCTTCTCCATTCACATTTACAGTTTTTCCTGATGAGTCAGATGGAAGCTTGGATTTCTTTGGTTTCAAAGACTTTGAAGTTTCATCTTTTGAGGACTCTTTGGAATCTTTGGAAATACTTCCACTTTGCTGCGGAGGAACCGCATTCAATAGAGCAACTCCCACGTGAGCCTAGAGAGACATAAAGCAAACTAATAAAATAATAGTAAATAAGGCCAATAGAACAAAAGTAGCGGCAACGCATTTGCGAACTGAGAGAGATAACTTGCATGATTCAATTTCAAAATAAAGGAAAGGATAAAGTTCAAGATGTGCAAGTGGGTGGGAGCTCTGTGCACAAGCATTGTGTCCCTGTGCCCATGTGTGTGTGTGTGAGAGAGAGAGAGAGAGAGAGAGAATGAGGGAGGGAAAGAGTATTTCTTTTCATTGAACTCTTTCCACACCAAAGCAGAACCTCAAAAGCAGATCATAGAACAACAGATAGGGTGAAGGCAATACTAAGCTTATCCAGTTACATGTTTCTCTTTTTCTTGAAGATACAAGTGGAATATAGACTTCTATTTCAAGTACCAATTCTGAAAAGGACTGTAGTAAGAAATGAACTCTACCAATTTAGGCAGCATCTTGGGGATGTGTGAGGTCTTGGCTGACTTGGTAATTACCAGGACACAGTCAAGTAATTGAATTTTCCAATCAACTTAGTAAGAACAGAGTATATTTATATAGTTATTTAGATTCTCAAGCTTGAGAGGCTTTAGCTTAAGAAATTAGATTGACAAAGGGAAACGAGACAAACCAAGCTTGTGACTTGCATATTAGTAATTATTTGAGTTGGGCTCAAACATGAAACATCAAGCTCTATTGAGTTTTGGTAGGGTATCTAGCCTCAAGTTTGAAAATCAAGATGAGACTGATGAGTTGCAGTATATCATGCTACTTCATCAGGTTCAAACCATCTTGTTACCACCAGTGAAAATGCACATTAAACAATTACTAGAAAGTAATCAGATCAGTGTACAGTACACTACCTGCTTCAAAGCCCCAACATCATTTGTTCCATCTCCGCACATCAATGTCATCCTTCCCACTGATTTGAATGTGGTCATGATAAGTTCTTTTTGCTGAGGAGCAACTCTTGCAAAAACCTTAGACAAATGACGAGATGCAATTAGATAAATACAAGATGCACAAGTTGTACTGCAGATTCACAGAAAAAAGTGGTACCTTAACGTAGGGGATGACATGAAGAATAGCATTTGTGCGTTGTAACATTTCAATGCAGTCACCTCCAATACAAAGATCATGGGTCTCTGACAAAGCTTCGACTTCATTCTCACTGAAGATAACCACATTTTCTCAGTTCAAAGAGAAACAAAATTCAACTTCACATTTGGATGAAAAAAAATATCATATAAACACAGAATTCCACACCCATCACTGTACACGAATCTATACACATACATATGCAAACATGCATATGTGTTAGCGTGTGCATGTGCATTTAACATGTGTACACACACACAGGAAAACACACATCAATCTTTATAGAGATTGAATACATGGCAAAAGGAATGAGCATATATTACCATTAACAGAAAAAAAGATGAAAGGCATCAAGTTTGAGTCACCCACACAGACAAAAGAAAGGAGGAAGAAGAAGAAGAAAAATTAAAAGGGTCAGCAGCAATCAGCAATGATGGAATGTTTCTTCTCCATTTTGCTCAAGTTCTGTTAGTTTGCTCAGCCACTGCCCTTTTTTGGTGAAATTATAATTTGACACAAGAAGTGGGCAATGGGTGGCAATAATTTGTGCTCAACTAATAAGTTAAGCGGACAAATTTTCATCCATTTACATGAGCTAGAAATGCTTATTGACTCTATGGAATCAACTTCAAATATGATCAGAACAACATCAGGAGGACAGACAAGGACCAGCAGCAACAACAACAATGATCAAATGAAACATAGTATTCAAATACACAGCAGCAAATACAATGTGAAACAATGAAAGAAACTGGTCAGGTAAGATTACCTGTAGCGATGTGTCTCCATCTCATCAGGTGAAATCCACTCATAGCCCATGGGGCTCCCAGCAGGAGTGAGAATCAACACAGGTTTCGAGACTATATGAACTTGGCCAGCAACATGACAAGCAGTCAAAGCTTGGTCACCAGTAATCATTGCCTAACAAGAAGGACAACATTAATGACAATATACCTACCCTATTCAAGATTTACAAGATGGTGGAATAGCAACCATTAATATTATGTGAGGGTCTTGCTCCCCTTAATATTCTCATATTTGTTCAGTAACCTTTTTCATATTAGTTTCACCCTATAATTGTGCGAGCCTTGACCACACTATGTTTGACAATCCAATTCAGCATCATTAGAGTTCGAAAAAATTCAATTTCCTAAATGCCTATGACTATATTCATGCATGTCTCACATTGAACAGTTACAACTTCTAATTGTCAGAAGCCAAGTTCTGCCATTGACATTGCCCAAAACGGTAGGTATGCCCAAGCCAATTAAACTTGACTCATCATATGCTTGAGATCAGCATATTTTTATCAAGTAGAGTCTAACATCTGAGGAGTTAAAGTATCAAAATCAATCGAGTTTCAGTGTGGTAACACCAACTTGAGTGGCTCACAAATCCAATCAGGTGGTTGGATTGAAATTAAGTACTCCGAGTCTAAAGGAATCTAGAGTACCAATCAAAGCATTTAGATCCAATAGTAGATCCACACTGTACCCAAAGCGTTCCAAACCAACCAAAAATAGAAAAAAGGAACTGCGGAAATCCACTTTATCATATGACAAGGGATTTCAAAAGCCTGCCACACCTACAATTCTTGCTCAATAGACCCTTCATGACCCAACCTAGCCCTCCCTCATCTCATTGCCCCCTTACTATCATGTCCTAGCTCCATCTTTTTAGGCAATGGAAACCAGTAGCATTCCCAGATGCATTTCCATTAATTTACGTATGTTCACTGCCAGCGTAAGAATCTCATGGAAAAAATGACTTAACATATTCAAGCTCATGCATTCAGTAAGATAGGCCTTGCCTTTGTTTTATTGGTCATCAATTAGCTTTTGTTAGAGGCTGGGATGATTTTTTGAAACGACAAATGGTTAGCGACTGCCACATACTATGTCAAGATTCCGAGGAGGCAGATCTAGATTTTATGCAGACTCTATGCTATATCCATCTCAATCAAAGAATCTGACTTTGCCACTATATGCAGCGCACTAGTCACCTTCTAAAGGAAAGGAGTGATAATTCAAGATAATTCGAAGTACCAGGTGTGATGAGTATGAGTTTACTAGTCAGTTTGGGTATGCAATGACATTCATCGTATAAGCATGGAAGTGGATGAATATGGGGTTAAATAGACCATTTGGGTCTCTTCCATATTTAAATTACCCTTTCTTTACCTTCACAAAAGGCCAATTATAACTCAAAAGAGAACCGACATGGTTAAGTTGAACTTATAAGTATTTGATAATATCATAATTCAATATCTAACAAGAGGCATTTCTAACCAAGTCATGTGATGATCCTTTGAGCTCAGACAAAACCATGGCTGAATCTGCTCTGATAGGACAGTTGAATACCTGTGACACAAAAAATAGACAATCAAGCAATAAGTCACTATAAACTGGCATAAGTGGAAAGAAGAAGAAGAAGAAGAAGAAGAAGAAGGTTGTTGCTTACGGCAAAACCAGCAAATGTCAGACCACTTTCCACCATATCTCTCTCCAAGTTTCTAGCCTCGCTAACCTTCACACAATTAACAGGACAATCGGCGTGAAACAAAGACTGCATAAACATGTTCCCTGCTACTTTGGCTCCATAGAAGCAAGTTAAAAGTGTTTACAACAAGCAACAGCAGTTCTTCTTTTGAAGTATTAAAGAGCAAAGGAGTAAGAGTTTTTATTGTTTTTCCTCCTCAAAAATGAGCTTTACATGCTTCAAAAAGCCACAAATTGTGTGATGAGCCAAGACCCCACTAAAGGTCCTCAAATCAGTCTCATGCATGGTTCAACAAATGCAAAGATACATATTGCAGATAAGCTTCAGAAACTTTACTCAGTTGGAGGGAAAGATTTAGAGTATATGTGCTTGATAATACAGTGTAACCTTCAACAGGCTGCAATCTTCGTCATGTATTTGACTATTTTTATGTTCAGCTCATCTCAAGGTTAGAACATTTTCCTTATTTACAAAAAAGAAAGAACAAAAAAAGGATGAAGGTCAAAATCTTGCAATCTGAAAACAGACTTAAATGGAGAATTGTCATCAAGATCAGCTTTCCAGAACTTTCATAATAATTTGTTCAGTAGAGATCGAAGTGATGGGATATAACTTTGAAACTAAATGAGAATTCTTCTTTTCACATTCACCAATTCCTTCTTTATTTCCTCCTTTTCCATAAATTTTGCTTTTGTACCCATTCAATATTACAAACAATATTAAAGTGGAAAACATCAGTAATAAGCTACAGGAAGTAACTGAGACTTTCCAGGCATTAATTTAGCCAGTAAACATCTCAAGTTGATTCAAATGAAGCTAAACCATTTATAGAAAAGAGCAGTACAACGAAACATTTTTCAGTTTCCAATTGGTTAACCCTCCACTTATACAACTCAAATGCAGCTCATAGTAAGCTTCACTCCCTGGCAGTTAGAAAGAATATTGGAAATATGATACAAAGAAATAAATAAGAACTATGCAAATGAGCTAAAAGAACACTTACTGTCATGTCTGGAAGTGCCTTGTAAGCAAGGGCAAGTACACGAGAACCCTGACGTGTGTATCTTTTGTAAGTCTCCACATAATATGGTGGCAAGTCAACCAGTCTATCTTGAATTGTTTCTGGTGCGCCCTAAACAAATAGGAGGTATATACTTCATCAACTTTGAGTTTCTCAGCATGCTACATCATTTCTATAGGCTGAGAACAGAAGAACGCTGATCTTCAAGTAGCCAAAAACAAAAAAATTTCTGCAGGAAAGCACAATTTTCTTTCCAATATACTATTTATCTTCCTGGCAGAAAAGATTCTTAACTGGACAAAGAGGTTCCTGACAATGGTATCAGTGCCAGCTAATCTAATTTGCATATTTGTTCTATAAGCACATATTCACACAGTCCTTGGGATATTAAAGCCATGAGCAATAATACCTTAACAAAAGCAAAAAATTCCTCTTGAATACGAACAACAACTGCCATACGCTTTAAGTGGGAGGCAAAGTGGTGTCTCTGAACAATCTGCACAGCTTGACCACTACCCCTGCATAAAAAAGATACCATATAGAGGTTGAATATGTGCACAGGAATCAAAGGAACAGACAAAATAAAAGAAATGACATGCTCAACCAGATGACAAATTCACCTTTTCTGACAAATTAATCAATTTCAGTAAATGTCTATTGATATGACTGGACCATTATCACCAACTAAATCAGAGACATCATAGGATCCTTGTTAATTTCAAAAACCATGTGCTTAATATATGCAAGCCCACCAGACTTCTCATTGTTGTCAATAGCTTGAAATGATGTTATGTTCAAGAAATCAATTCCTCCAAAAAAATTTGACAAGAAATTTCAAACCAATACACAACTCAACTCACTTCTTTGGCATGGCCTTCTCATCAGATTTGTAACTCCAGTCTATTCCTTTAAGAGCAGCCTTCTCAAGAGGATCTCCCACCTATCGAAGCAATGAACCACAAAAACGAAATACACATCGATTACATCATTTTCGACCCTCCCTCTTGGCAGAAGGAAAGGAGAAGGGGGGGGGGGAATTGGACATAGCGTTAACAGTGTTAACATGAGCAAAAGGGCACTGGTTTAGCCCAAATGTGTATGTGTGTGTGTGTGTGCACTCTTTTTTATTTTAACCAATCATGCTTTAAGGGACCTATTCTTGCCACCTCTATCCACATCCACAGAATTGCAGGTTACTTCAATCAAAGATGCTCCTATACACCTTTTCTTTCTGAAAGCTAAGATACTCATATGGGCTTACTTCAGGGAAAGAAGATTTATCCAAATACCACACAATGGCAACTAAAGATCAGTTGAAACAATTTACAAGCTTCAAGTATTGAAGATTTATCTCAACAAAAGATGTTGAAACAATTTACAAGCTTCATCTTGCCATTCAGGTGAAAAAAGAGAGACAGGTGAGCAAGGATAGTATTGCTAAAAGTCAACTAACCTATCCTCAGAACAATATTCCGCCAACCAGTAAAATGAAGATATAATTTTTATCTGACATAACAAATCCAAGGACTACTGGTTCAAAATCATAACATAATGTATTTGTCTTGCATGCCAAACCTTTTAACCTCAGAATGAGCATGCAATCTTTAAGCAATTAAGTAAAATCAGCAAAAAGGCACATCATTGATCTCTACTAGCATACCAGCTTGTTGTCCACAAACACCAATGCATGACAAGAAGCCAGAATTTCCAGGGCACGAACTGGCACTTTTGACATATCAGATTCCAAATCTGTTTGTCCAGACAACCCACCCACTCCACAAAACTCCTGAGATGAGAATAAACAAAGAAGATGAAACATATAACTTTTCAAACAATGACAAAGTCTTCCTTCAGTGCTTGAATATACCATGTCATCCGATGTAAGTGTTCCAGTCTTATCAAAACAGCATATATCAACCTGCAAAGTAGAAGGTTTAAGAAATTACAAAAGGAAATCTTTCATTAGCTGTCAAAAGTTTTCCTGTGCTTAATCAAAGCACCATTCTTAAAAGCAATGTTGCAGGCTAAACAAGAACTATGCAAAATCCTGATCTAAGTTCCTACACCTATGACTTGTCATAGTAGGAAACTTTGCATGATGATCTGCTTGTCCCTCTTCATCCATACGCAAGCAGTCAGATGATCCACATTGCTGATTGTCTTCCAGCCCATTAAAATACAAATTCACAAAGGAGAAATGGGAATTGGATACCTTTCCAGCAAATGGAATCCGAAATGGTTCAGTACAATATATCCCACGGCGTGCCAGTGCAATCAGTGATGTATTAACAGCTATCGACAGCTCCATTGGCAATTCAGGAGGGATAACAGAAGTGATAATGAGTGAACAACTAAGGAGGAGCTTATATTTGCTCCTGGTGGGATCTTCCAATCCCTACACCAATAGAATAACAATTTCATCCACATAAATAAGATCAACATGCACCAGAAATACTTTATAAAAGTTGACAAGGATTCCATACCTTCTTGAGTACATAACCAGCTGCTATTACTGCAAATATTACCAAGAAACATATGAACAACCCACTCTCCCAGCTGTTCGCAGTTACCTGCAACATGCATAAATAATTCATCAAACAAATGTCTACAAGAAAAATACTCCAGAAAGTATTCAATCCTATGTGATGGATTGAAATTCGGAAACCCACCCTCTCTGTGGAAAATAAAATTGTTCGCATCAGCTTTCCCTGACTTGTTTCAAAGCCTGTCCTCAGAACAACGGCCAGACAACCACCATCAGGTGTTCTCAGAGGAAAAGTCTGTCATAGAATAAAAGACGGGAAAGGTGAGCTAAGACTTCACCATAACCAAACTTAAATGACCCAGAAGAAACTACCTTATCTGGAGTATGTTGCAGTATCTTAGTCCCACCAAACAAGACATGGCTTTTATCGCGCTTCACAGACAACTTCTCCTCCAAACCCCTCCCCGCTACAGAGACCTGCCCAATCATAGCTAACAAACTTTATGTGTGTTTAATTCCAGTACAAACACAGAACTGCTCCAATCTCCATCATCCATCACAATGCAGCTAATTCACAGATGATTACATCCTCAAAATACTAGAGATAATTACCAGTTCTAACGTAATCCTAAAATTTATCCAAACAAAACTCAAGTTCTCCTATAGTTATCATCCTTGCATAAAATATGTTTCTTTCAACCAACAAAAAAAGGTACACCTTTCTGATTCCATTAACAAAAGATAAAAAGAAAATTATAATACATGGTTGGCAATTGGCTGAAAGGAGTATTTTTCATGGTCAAACAAGCAATCCACTTCACACCAAATAAAGGAAGATCAGCAAATCACAGAATTCCAAACCCAAAAGCAGCTGCAAGTCTGCAACCCAGATAAATAGCTAGCTATATTTGATTAAACCTTCACAGCCTATAGTCTTGCTTTATTTATTAAGATAAACCAATCTTCGAATACTACACTTGAGATTCAATTACAAAGAATCAATTTCACACGCCATAGCAGTCCTGAAGAAATTCAGCAGAAACCACCTAAGGTACTTTATAAAACCAAGAGATTGGATTGGAGGAGTACTTGTTCATCATTGAAAAAGTTCTATACTTGTGCCCTCCAGTAAACCACAAATACAAAAGGGCACAAGGCAAATGCAAGTGAAAACCCAAACATAATGACATATAATGCAAATGATGATATGACAAGCACATTCAATCATAGAGACAACTAGAGAAGAGAACAACCTTCCATTGAGGAGTAGACTCGCCTGTAAGAATCGCCTCATTCACAATAGCAGTACCAGCCAATATAAGCATGTCTGCAGGAACAGACTTATCTTCTCCATTCTGGCCAGAAGAGCGTCCAATTGAGACAATATCACCAGGTAAAAGGTCAGTCCCTGGGAGTTTCAACCACCTATAAGCAAAAGCATCTGACAGATTATTATTATTAATCAATAAAAACCAGCAAGAGAGAAAGTCCAATTAATGCTAAAATTAACATACTTGCCACATCGATGCACCATTAAGGTCTGGCTATCAACTCTAACACGCCTTAGCTCAGTTAAAGTTTTTAACCGACTTTTTGCCATTGTAAACTCAAACATGAACAGCATGAACAGGGTGAACAAACTGTAGTACCAGTATTCATCCAAACACCAGAGCCCAACGCAGAAAACCTATAACAAAAAGCAATTGCATGAACCACAACAGGAAAACTACAACACAATAAAACTGCAGCAGCATCATATATGTTTGTTTGTCATCTCTTTTTTTTAAATTCTGTGTGTGTGGGGGGGGGGGGGGAGAGAGAGAGGACAAACCTGAAACACAAAAAATGGTTCCGTACAGTTCTCTTTCATTAATTTTTGAAATGTAGGTTGCGGATAATCAAATCTGCATAGAGGAATATAGTGGAGTATAAATCCATTAAAAATTCTAGAGACGATGCCTCAATAAATAAATCTTGGCCAACAGTTTACAACAGATTGATATGACAGACAAAACAAAGCTCAAACTCAATCTGCATACATGGGTGGGCACAGATATAGATTTCCAAATAACTTCTTCTACAAGCCAACATGATACGCATAAAATGTGTTAACGGTACATGCTATGCTAGGATTAGATATTCCTTGGCTCAGACATGATCTTCCCTTTTCCAAAGCTCTACATTCGTATTTATGCATGAACAACCCCATACAACACCCGAAATAGTGAATTGAATATTTATTGCTATCTACTTCATGGCAAGAAACATTTTCATTCAACCAAAAAGGAAAATTAACCATAACCAATTGTACAAGCAATAAACCAGACAGACATCCAGAAAAATTTATGACAAAGGAGTAATGACTTGAGAGTTTTAACAATTGCTAAATGACTGCAAATATAGCAAAACCAGCTAATCCACTAAGTATCTTAAAAAAAAATTCTTTTGCACAAAAAGACTGATAAGTGCTTAACACAAACTTTCCAATTTTGCCTCTACCAAGGGAAGAACACCTAGGGACAAAAAAGATAAATAACTCCATCTCAAAGTCCACTAATCCCTGATGTGAAAACTACTTTTGCAGAGCCTTGCACCTCAACAGCTAATAACTCCATTCAATGGCCCAATAATTCCATGGTGAATATTCATACCAAGGCCCATTTTGGTGCAACTTTGGTGAACATTCTTTAATATATTCAACCAAAAACAATCCTACCTTATCTCATTTACAACCAACGGCTTCTATAATAGAACTCAAAAATAACTGGCATAAAATTCTAAATGCCATTAAAGGCCTTCCATTGTAAATATTTAGCAGCCCCTTGCCTTCTGAAAGTATTTAGTGAATACATTACTGAATCTAATTTTTAAGTCAAAGTAATTGGTCTCATCAGACATGTTTAATTTCATTAGAAATTGAACATTTTACTTTCAGCACATCATGAGTTATCCAATAGGACCCAGGTTTCTCAGGTCAAAAGTGATCTATTTAGGCAGAAGCAAAGGTTCAAGCAATGTCATCTAGCAAAAACAGTCCTAGTACAGATCAGCAGATAAAAGTCACAAGCTAGAAATTATCAAAAGAACAAGAAAACCATGTTATGCTCAAGTCCTCTATTACTCAAGTAAGCTGTGTTATGTTCCAAGTCCTCGTCATAAGAACAAAAAAAAAAAAATAAAAACAATCAGGTCAAAACGATGCATAGTTTAACTACACCAGAGCACCTGAACAGCCCTTGATACCTTATTCACATAAGAGCAGTGATGATGCTGCTATATACAAGCATAACCAACCCCCCATACCACGCCACCCATCAAAGAAATTAAAAAAAGAAACAAAAATACACACACAGAGCAAGATTTACAAGGGCAACTCAATAAAGATCCAGAAAGGCAACTCACACATTACGTCCCCATTTTTCTGTGGCTACAGCAACTTTGCCATCAGTACCATGGCCAGTGTTTTTCACATAGTAGCCAAATGTTTCCTTTGTCGGGTAAGGAAGCTTGCAAAAAGTTTTATTTTCTTTAGAGAATATGAATCTCTGCTTCCTAAAATCAAAATAAATTTCTTCCACGTCCAAAGAGGAAGAACCTGCCTGTCATGCAAATAAGGCATCAGCATAAATATCGTGTAAAGAAGAATAAAAGAGTTTAAAAGTTGCTCATAGCAAAAACAACATACTGGAGACATTTAGGCAGAAGAAATGGAAAGCACAGAGAGACAAATGAAAGCACAATCTAAACTTTCAAACTAGAAAGCATGGAAGCATTCCAGCTAATAGCATGGCTTAGAGCAAAATCTTCAATTGATGTGGTAACTCCATGCCTTCAACTGGCTTAAAAAAATAACAACACGTTAAACAAACCCTCATAGCCCCTGCAACCATATGTTCCACCCATCAGATCAAGGATAAGCTATGAGTATGTCTCCTTCATGACAATTCCTGCATACAATCATGTCCTTTGCATCTTTCAGCATACCACATTAACCTCCCCCTTTCTCAAAAACCGATCCAAACATCCAAAGCAACCTTAAAGACATACGAATATGTTTTACAGATTCCTTATAAGTGGACATAAAAAACTAATCCATGACAATAACAATTAAGCCAGATCTTTTTCAAAGTCAAAAATGCTTTTTTAGGTTATCAAATTTGGTAGAACTTAATTTCCAGTTTGAACATCAAATGATCAGAATCTTTCACTCTAAATAATGGGTACAGCTTCCATGAAAGTTATTAAATATCTTCCTGGTCCTTCAATGAAATTCAATATTAACCATCCACAATAAGACTTCCCACATCTTGAATGCCCATCATCTTCAAATTCAATTCCACATAGAAAAACAAAAATCATTTCAATTGATGTGGCAAAGCTCTACATTCTCTATTAAAAATTCCATGGCTCAATAACTAAAAGACTAGGGAACTGTCTAATGCTTTCTTAAGTCTCCGCTGGTATTCAAACTTCATTGTCTAAAAAAGTACATGAACATGAACATAAATCTTGATATCTTTTCTAAGAGGAAAAAAAGATACTGCGAGATAAAACTATGGATAAGTATGCTGCTGAATACAACAAGGACCTTCTAAATAAAACAAAAGGCAGCAGCAATTTCACTGGGAAAGTCATATACTGCTGATATCACCAATGATCCAAGTAGCAGGTTAAAGCAGATTCTATAAGCTGACCTCAAAGTTTCTTTAAAATTGTTTCAACATGGAACTTCCAAATGCCTCATCAATTGCTATATGCTAATCAGGGAAAGGTCAATGGTTTTGAAAGAAATCCAGGTAAAATGTGCAAACTGGACATAAAAAGGCCTCTCATCGTGTGTGAAGGTTGAGGGGAGGAGTTTTTGCATTTCCGAAGAAACTTCCCCAGATCTATAAGATTGGGAATCCACATATTTTAAAGGTTTCAAAGATCTCCAGTACGAAAATACTTCTTCCTCTTTGGACTGCAGACACAAGAATGAAGAGGGAGAGAGTGACAACACATATTATGAGCTGTTCTTTGTAGCAGACATCAGCCTACTATAAAGAAACTTGTGAACATTTAAGACACGAGATAGCAAAGAGTTTAGCATAATATGGCTCCTTGGAAATGGGAGTTCTTGGCACTTGAGCTGTTCCTAAAATCTTCTTCCTATAAAATTTCAGACGGAAATGGTAAGAGAACTTTAACAAAGTTCCATCCAAGACTATGGTTTGAGAGATTGCTATTAGATTTCTCCATTCCCACTTCATTCCTTATTTCACAGAGACTAACAGAACTGTATACAGATTTCCTTGTGGAATAACATGAGTCACCAAAATCCAACTGACAAGTTGAGAAACTATATTGTAACAGTTGAATACAAGAGGTCTAGCAGCCTCAATTTGAAAGGTTTTGCAGATGACCTTCCAATGGAAAAATGAAACTGAGGCAGAAAATGGCAATTGTTGGAAGCCAACAAACGCACTTTGCTCCGATGGGTAGCTTGTTACTCATTATTAAGAAAGCTGTTTGACAGGAGCAACAAAGGAATCTGCTAACTTCTCTATATCTTTCGCAGTTTAAGCAGAGAAATGATAGCAAGCTGAAGTTGGCTTGATGGAAATGTTAACATAGCAAAACTCCACAGGAATTCCTCAATACACTTGCATTTTAACAGAGTAAATGGCTCCTGTGGTCTCCTTTATACATAGAATTGTAAGATCCAACTGGTAGAAGAAAAACAATTATTTTCTTAGAAAAATGTCAAAAAGCACCTTAGGCCCCACTTTTTGAGGCATATTTAATGCACTAGAAAGTGCATTCATAACAAATATAGAGAAAATGCAAGCTTTCTCAGCTAGCTCTTTTGTTGTGTGTAAAAGCTACCGTTTTCACCAACCCAAAAACTACTGAAGAGCCTAAAATTGCTTAACTAGTGATTTATAGGCATTTATTGGGAGAGCCATTTCTAAAGCACCCTACTGTGATTGGGTAAAGACCATGGTTGATGCACCCTGAGATGCATCTTCCTCGATTCATCAACCCACAGAAGAAGCAAACTAATACAGTTAAGAGAAGAAGCATTGGGAAAGCATAAACTATCATCAATGCTCTTTGACGATCATTGTGATTTTTTCTACCAGCATACTGGAATACAGTAAATTTTCATAAAAATATGCCCAGCTACAGCATTTTTATTTGGTTTCATATTTTCCCAGATACAGATGGTATTGACTGATGTCAAAGAGAACTAGAAGTATGTCAACATGGATATGTTCCTACATACTTTTCCAACTTGTGACATGTACTATCACTTCATGGGATTTTCACATCCCCCACTGCATTGTTGAGATTCTATTCAAGTCACGATGCACGTCACCTATTTCAACAGTCATCCTTTGCTCAACATTCACTTCTAGTAAGCAAAAATCATAATATCATAAGAAAATAATTACGGCTATAACTATCACATCCCTATATCCTATGGTTCTATGAAAAAGATTCTAACTTACTAGTTTCCGAAAATGTAGTGGCACAACTTCCTTAGAACCAGAAAACTTCTCTGGAGTTATTTTGCATGCATCAGCATGATGTATATCATCAACCTGCACGCAATGAAAGAATCACCAATAACAAAATCAATTAGTCCAAACCAAATACCAAAGGCAACTGAAACCCAAATTTCAACTAGAAAGAGCACCGATCATGTGAAACACAACCTAAGTTCCAATAAGTTGAAAAGCTCCTTATAAGCTAGACAGTATTCCATTCCCCTCAATTTACCTCATTTGTTCAATACTAGCATCAATGCATCTGTATGCACATAATTGCCCTACAATGGAATGCACAACCACAAAAGGGCATAAAGACAAATAACAGGTTCTCATGTGTGTTTATTTTCAGCTCCAAAGTAATTTCCTCTCCTTGAAAATTTCAAATGCTCTCTTAAGAGAAAATCAAAACAAGCAAAGAAGAAGAAAGGAAGAAAAAGACATCCAGTGTAAAGGCAAATATACATACACGTATCCATCCACAAAAATTATACTGTCAGCACTAAGTGACTGAACCATCTCGTAATTGGGTTTGCACCCCCTTGATGCTCTTTAGTTGAATTACCTTACTTATCAAAAAGGAAGTGATTGACTGTTTTCCTGAGCTGTCGGTACTACTAAGTAATTTCATGCTTTTCATATTCACTGCCCTCGTGAGATCATAAAACTAACAACTTACCTTGCCATATTGGACAAAGCATTTGAAATCAACTGACCAAGCCGTGAAAAGGCAGACCAGAATGTGAAGACCAACAAGGCCACCGAGTACAATGGTAGCATCCGCAAAGTCTAAGCTGGGCACGACTGCAGTCACCCAGAGTGCGTACAGAATGGCAAACGGCCACACATCCAAACGCCAACTCCAGTGTTTTTTCCTCAACAAGTCGACATTTTCCACAACCTTGCCACCCACATGGAATCTCGACATCTCCGCCCCTGCCGCTGAGTGAAAAGAGAGAAACCATCATCACAGACTGAAGAGGCATCACAGAAAAAACAATCCACCCGTCGTCGTCCTCGAAACAGTATTCACGTCAATAAGCGAAAACCGCTCAAAAGCGGGAACAAGACCGGAACGAGCAGAATACTAGTGATTGGAAAGTAGACTAAACTGCAGATACAATGAGGAATTACAGTGCCAAACTGCCCAACGAGAGAATCAAGCGGGCATCAAATCTCGGTAAGATGCAGCAGCCCTAAGAACTAGAGAATCAGGAGGTCGTCCTCAATCAACGAGACAATCTATCGAGGGCAGAGAAAGCGAGAGGCCGATCCCATATACGGAACTGAGCATGGCATAAAAAGCAATTCGAAAGAAATCGGTGGCGATCAAAAAAGCGTGAAGCAGTGAAAAATCAAGTGGCGGAGGGGAAAGAGAGATGCGCGTACGTACGCGAATCGCAGGCTCAGGCGATGGGCAGGTGAAGTCGAGGAGGAGATCCAAAAACCCTAGATCAAGTGTTCTCCGTCCGCGAAGAAGGATTCGATCTCTCCCCTCAATCCTCCACTCTCCTCTCGCTCGCTTTCTGTATTTTATTTACCCATATAAAAAAAAAGCTCTAAAGGTTCCAATTTTCTCTGTGCGACGATAGCTTCCTCCCCCGGTTACGGAGACAAAGAGGCCTATTAAGCTTTAGTTCCCCATTCGACCAAAAAATAAGGCTTTAGTTCCCCTTTCCCTTTTTCGGAATATGTGCTAAAATTCGATACGTAACTACAATTAAACTTTTAAATTTTCGAAAATATAATCGAATCTTAAAATTTATTAAATTAATTCAATTAAAGTTACTAAGCTAACCAAAAATGCTAAGGAGTCCCATTTAGAAAGATTCAAATGTAAGACATACCGGTGTTGGGTGATATTAAACCTCTTTCACCCAAAAATTAACTTAACGAATGAAATTTTTCCTCACATTTATAAACTGATTACATGCCTCTTCTAGCACCAAAGTGGAACAAATCCCAACAGTATTCACCTCACACATCGAGCTTAAGTCGAAGGCTGCAACAATCCTCTTCGAATGACTGTCGAGTTAAACTTGTTGGTAACTTGAGCTTTGATATCACGTGGAGATTTTAATGTAAAACAATTAATAACCGTTTAAAGTTTGAATGTGTGATTTATTATTTAAATATTCTAATAAAAAATGGCAATGATTTGGCCCCATCAAGTGCTTCATCTAAAATATATATATTTTTAAAAAATACAAACTAAATTAATTTTAAACAATAAAAAAGCTAAAAACCACACACAAAAAAGACAGATTAAAGGCTGTCAATAAGGCTTCATCAGCAGCCACTGCCATAACCACCAAGAAGGGTCGACAAAGGTTGATTAAGCCTTCCCAAGGCCTAACAACCTTTGCTGACCTTAGGCAAGGCCTCATTGGCCCCCAATGAGGGCCTACTAGCCTAGATGTATTTTTTTTTAATATCCATGGCTTTTTTATTTTTTTAATCTAATTTAGTTTTTTTTATTTTTTGAATTTTGTTTAAGGGACGCCACATCATCGTCACATGTCTTAAGAAGTAAGAAAATAAGACATATGAGAATTTCACGTTAGCTTAATTGAATGAACTTAACGAAAAGATTTGATTAAAACAATTTGCTAAGTTTAATGACTTGATTTCACTTATTGAAATTTTTAGGACTAATTCCACCTTCATGACTAGAGGTTAGTATGGTTTTAGGATAGACCCTGGAACTTGAGAACGACACTAGTGTGAACTTATATCTTTCAGATTCCAAGGTATGTAGGATGAGTTCTAAGTTTCAAAATTTGAGGAACGTATTTCAACAAGAGATTGGTAGAACCCGAAACCGAAAACGTAGAACTCAAAACAAGTCTTTGTGCCTTTTTTAGTCTATGTGTTCACACAATCCTGAAATATTTCATGACATTAACTAATAAGTGTATAATCTAGCCTAAACTTTCATTTTATGATTGAAAATTTTATTTTCACAGACCATGATATTAGTGGAAACTCCAATTGCCTCTTTGATGTAATTATATTTGCACAATTGCTTTTTTCAAGATAATGATTATGTATAATACAAGAGTAGTTGATGTATTGAAAACCATATTTTCTTAATACTATTTGATGGGTACATATGGACACTCGTTCTTAAGAAATCGATAATAAAATCATTGTTCATTATTATTATTATATTTATTTTCATTTTGCTAACTAAAAATTTTAAAAAAAAAAAACTGTTAAAACTTGGAATTGACCCTGGAACCTGTGAGGTTCCGAGTTTTAGGTTTCGGGTTTTAAAAAATGAGAAACATGAAACTGTAAATAACGTGAAACTGCCCACTCTTATTCATGACAAGTTTTGAATACCAATGCATTTATCCCTTCTTTTTCTTAACTCAATGTTTTTCTTCCTTTTTTTTTTTCATATTTTAGCACACTTTTTATTTATTTATTTATTTATTTGCCATATTTCTAGCTCTCCTCTAGATTTTAGAGTTTTTGCTCTGTCTCTTTATATAGCAAGAGTCGAACCCCGTGCATATGATAGCATCCCCACCTCCCAATTTGCACCCCTTAACTAGTCTATCTTCGAAGCAATCTCGAGGGTACACTCCTCCACGTCAGCATTTATATTCGGAATTTTTACTCATGAAATATTCCCAACGATATTTAGATTTTAAAATCACAAGAGGACATAACTAAAAATTAAATGAGTCGATATCTAGAGCCATCTTTCGGCTGGATTATGTTATCAAATGAAAATGGATTGCCATGTTAAATGTCCATTGAACCAAATTCCTCACTTTTCCTCAAAAGTCTATGACTATAGTGTTTTTTTTCTCCGTATAACTAATGTGTAGACAAAAGTCCATGCCCCCGTAGGAACCAAGTGTAAGAACAATTAAGGTGAAACTAGAATTTTGATAATTTCTCCCTTCTACTAAAATAGTTTTCTTAACAATATAGTGTTGATGTAGATGAATGAACTGAAAATCTTAAAAGTTATTAAGAAAATGTAATTAAGTTACAAAAATTTTTAAAAAAAGTACAATCAAGATCTACAACTTATCGAATTGGTATAATCAACTAATTAAGTATTTCCATTAATTTTTGGATTGCTAACGTGGCTATTTTTATTCATTTTTATCTTTTATGTAGCATTGTCATGGTTAAAACATAAAACGTCATTTTGATTCAAATGTTATTTTTCTAACATAACTTTAATTTAAAAATAGTTAAACTTTAAATTTAAGAAAAGAACACAAAAAAGAAAAAAAAAATCAGGAAGGGCATACAAGCCCTCATCTCTATCACTCCACTATCATTAGAAAGAACCAACGACGATGGGGTGATTATCAATTGGGGTAGCCGAGCTTTGGCCAATAGCCTACGGCCTTCGTCGATTGTAAGTAAGGGTCGCCAAATCTTGGTTAGTGCTAGCCAAATATGGGGATATGGGTGGGGGGCGAGGCCCTTACAGCCTAGTTATTTGTGTATGTGTGTGTGTGTGTTTTTTTTTTAAATTTAGCTTATTTTTAAATCTAAGTTAAATTAAATTTTGGTCAAAATTAAACTAAAATGACATCCTTTAGTCTCATGTTTTATGTTTTAGCTGCATTAGTACTACATAGGAAAGGGAGAAAAAAATAACGTTGACATTTTCGTTAGCCAACTTAGATGAAATTAATGGAATGCACAAAGTTAACAATATTTAGAATTTAATTACATTTTTTGAAAGTTTTATGATTCAATTGCACATTTTTTTATAAGTTTTAAGATTTTTAATACACTTATTCCTTAAATATTTAATCCAATCAACTCAAGTTAAACTAATTCTCAACTCAATAGGCTTGTAAACCTAATCGAGTTCCTAGCCTTTTTTTCCACAAACATTTATAAGTTTAAACATGTCCATGGAATCCTAAAAGTTACATAATATAACCATATTCGGAGTTTTTAAAAATCAAATCTGAAATCAAGTCCCTCTATAAATATATTGTAACGAAGTCAAGTTAAACTCGGATATTTAGATTTTTTTTTGTAGCGAATCAAGTTTGAGCAAGAACTTTGGGTCAAGTTTTGAGCCCGGTTGTGTGAGTTTAGTCAAGCTCGGCACTATGTTGGCTCGACTCGACTTGGTTCAATCCCTAATCAGAATTGTTTGCCCTGTACTTTGCTAATCACCCTTGCTAACGAGGACAGCCAATCCTCGACCCCTCTCACGTGATCAAAATTGGAATGTCATAGCAAATGCCAACCGGACAAGATTTACTAGAAGCCATTATTGTTTCAAATGGAAAGAATAAAATGATGGAATCGGAAAAATCAAGTAGTCTCGAGTTAAAAAAGAAAAGAAAAAAAAGGACAATTGAATGAATGGGCATTGGAGTGCAGGATGCGAGAGCGGGTACGTGGGGGCGGGATCCATGAGGAGGAACCCAAAGCTTGAGCATGAAGCGAGTCGTGTCGAATGGTTCTCTCACAAGCATGTCTTCCTTTTCGATTTCATGCGGACTGACAGTATCATATCATGACGAAGCATGAGAGAGAGAGAGAGAGAGAGAGAGAGAGAGAGAGAGAGTCGCACGCCTAAAAGCCGACTCCTTTTGCTCTTTAGGCATACACTTGTCATGTGATGTTGTGTTTGGCCATTGTAAAAGTCCCATTGGCCATTATAAAGTCCCAATCGATGCAAGATTTTTAGTATGAGTTACGCAACCATCATTCCAATGACCGGAGGAGGGGGTTTCATTTGATCCCACACCCACGCACCCACCTCAAGAAAAACACTTTCGTCTCTCGTTATTATAATGATCTGCCTTCGGAGATTTATTTATATCCTATATGTTGAAAGATAATTAGGAAGATACATGTGGAAGATACAAGATACGAGTAATATTTAGAGATACACATAATTAATATAAATATTATAATTATCTTTGATATACATTTTTTTTCCTAAAAACTCTTAATTATCTCTAACATGATGATTAGCCCCTGGGATTTCCAACTCCATGGTCAAAGACCGCTTATTTGAAATCCATTTGGTATAGACTTTCAATTATCCCCAAAGTAGACATGCACTTGCATTGATGGAGTAATTTTGAGTCCCGTTACCTTTCTTTCCCACAATGGCCCATTAAATCTCAATGAGGAGATAGATGCTGGCCAATTGATTAGAAGAGCATCTTCTATTGATCAAGCAACGTCACCACAAGCCGAATCATCTAATAACGATTAGAGCAAAACAAAACAATGTCCATTAGATGATCAACTCCTCTACTCACTTCATCTACTCGCTAAGATTGCCGAGTGCAATTAAAATGATATTATTTCATTCATTATGGATATTTTCTCTATTGATTGAGTGACGGCATATTGATAAAAATTATCTCATTGAATTGAAATAAGTATGCACCTTTCTTTATATGTACGAAAGTGTGTAAATGACCTAATGACAAAAGTAAATATCTTTTCGATGCTCGATTAATTTTATATTCACCATTCTTAATTACAAAAGAAATTCATTTCAATCAAGATTTTGATTTGTAGATTATAAGTAGAGATTTGATCCACATTCGAAGTATGATGATACTAAGATGTAGTCCATAATTATAATGCACTAATCCAAAGATTAGTTAAGGAAAAAAAAAGAGAGGCTGGCCAGAGGGAACTAAAGACCAAATTTTATTAATAATATAGAAAGGGGGCAAAGGAGCGAGATTGTGTGATTTTACAATTTCTACTCCCCACTCCAATAAAGGCGGGGATTAAAAAAAGAGAAAGAAAAGAAATGAGAAGGAGGGGGGCTAAAAGGAAAATGCGGCGAGCGAGCAAGCAAGTAGGGAACACGCGCGACAGAAAAAGCAGCGTTGGTCAAGCCAAGGGGGGGCGACCACGACCAACTGCCAGAGTGTTAAGAGTAGGGAGGGGCGAGCCGAGGAGAGTGAGTGAACCGCACACAAAAGCCAACCTCAGAAACTCTGCTTCTTCTCCTTCTTCTCCTTCTCCTCCCCCTTCATATCCTCCTCAGCTCAGCTCAGCTCAGCTCAGCTCAGCTCAGCTCAGCTCAGCCCAGCCCACCCTTCGTTTATCACCCTCTTTTGCTGTCTTGTTCTCTCGCCTTCTTGGCTCTGTCCTCTGTCCTCTGTCCTTCCCCGCGGTCGGTTTTCCTGCGATTCCTGTTGCATTCTCATGGCGCATTCTCCTCCTTTCGCCTTTTAAAACCGCCCCCCTCGCCCCTCCCTCCCTCCCCTTCCTCCCCTTTTCCCTTCCCAGAGGCAGAAGTCTCCAACACACACTACCCAGAAAGGAAGATAGATAAAAAGGGCGCGAGGACGATCCCTTCTCTTTTTCTTGATGCGCATTGTTAGTTGTACGTCGTCTGCTTCTTCAAAAATTCTGTTTTGCGGCGTGCCCTTCACTTTTTGTTCCTTACATCATCTCGTAGCTTGCCTCTCTGCCAAGCTCACTTCTTCAAATTTTTTCTTCTTTTTCTTTTTGGGTTCAGTTGTACGAGAGGGGAGGACGATTCTTCCAAGAATGATCTCCAAAATCGAGATTGTTGGAGTCCAGACAGTGCTTTGCCTCTTTTAGGATCGCCATGCCTTCAGCTTCCAACATGAAATTAGGTGAGCGAATATTATTCCTCTTCTTCTCTGTCCTCCATTATCTTATATCCACTTCCAACGACTGAGGGGAGTTGGTTGCGCCTCACCATTTAATCTCCAAACCATCGTGTGCTGACACACACTGTCGCATTTTGCTTTGTTGTTTTCCCTTGATTCGGAATAATGTACCATTTTTTTATATTTCTCTTTATCAGTGACGACAGTGCAGATTGCTTATTTACCTTCCCATTAAAATAACTCGTAGTAGGTAGCTCGAAATGGAGAAGAAAATGCAGGGTCTGTAACTCGAATGTTGACAGATTCTGCATCACACATTCTTCGCCCGTTTATTTGCTTCACTGGATCATGGAACTCTCTTATTTTCTTGATCCTTTTCTTTTCCAATAAAGTCGCCTTTCATCAGTATGAAAGAATTTCATTTTATTTTCCTTCCAAGTGACTCTGCAACACTTTGTCTTTGGTAATTTTCTGAGAACAAGTTGTTCGTAAGGCGAATGCAATTTTGGCAAAAGAAAAATAATGAAATATGAATTATGTGGCTTTATTGAAGTTTATATAAGTCATTGGTCTATCTAAGTTCAGATCTAACTGCCTGCAGTTACTGAAGCTAGGATTTCTTTCTCCCTGCTATTTTATCAATTGCTGAAGAAAGCTGTCATTTCTCATCTGGGGAGATCCCGAGACCTTGTTGACTGTATAAACTTACATCAATCTATCAGTTCTCATGAAATGAAGAAAAGTAAAATGTGGGAATACTGTCTAGGACCTTGTAGACATCACCACTAAAAATCTTGCCTCAATTATCAGAAAAATATAAGTTAGCTTGAGCGCAAGGTTTGAAGAATCTCTATTTCCTTTTATCTTTTCTTCCATCCCACCCTTCAGATCTCTCCCTTTCCAATTGCCATTTTTCGGGGAAAGAGGAAATGGGAACCAATTTTGAAGTTTTTTAGAATGGAATTTGACATGTGATTCACTATTTTTGTTTAAAAATTCCATACCCAGAAGCTCTCGAAATTTACAATTCAATGTTATCCAGGTTTCCTCCAAAATCATTTTGGTTCATCCCCTGCAAGAAGCTTGGATGGAAGTTTCAGGAAGTCTAACTCCGGTAAATTACTACAGCTTTTTTTGATCCCCTTTAATTATGTGTTTTCCGTTTGAATATGACATTAAGCTGGTGCTAGCATGCTACTCCATGCCATTGTTGTTTTAGCTCTAGAACTTGTTATCACATACTTGATAAAAAATGCCCTATAGCTACGACATTGGTATGCTCATCCAATTTTCAGAAGATTTTGTGGTGTATGAAATCACATAACACAAATGAAGGCAAGACTACCTTAGACGCCATATCCCAAAATAATAAGGAACATGGCAGAAAGGAAAGAAAGAAGACAAGGAAGTTTATTTTACTTTCTTGTATAGACCTAAACTCTGCAGATACTTTTTCCTCCATGAGTGTCCACAAAATCATTTTTATGTTCTTATGAAAATCAGCATTATGCTCCTGGAACAGTCCTAGGCACAAATTCCATGCTTCAACCTAAAATGGTGCTTTGGTAGATGTCATCTTGCCTGGTAGCACAATCAAAATTGGGGAGAATATGCTATTTGGCAATTCTAGTTAGGTTCAAAGTTCAAAAGATGAATGTATTGCCGTTGTTTAGTTTTGGTCAAAAAGAGGGGCAATTTCCTTATTCACCTCCATTTTGGGTAAATTCTGTTTCGATTAATCTGTTACATGTTACATGTTTGGTAAGAGAAAGCCAAGAAAAAGGGCATTGATAGAGTCAATGCAATAGGAGAGGACATAGCAGAATGACAATGGATGTGATGTATATTTATCTAAACATTGTGGCATATGTTTGTCTCAAGTACATAAGGGCAGTTCTTACTATAGCCTGCTAGAGAAAATAGCGGCACACCAGTAATATCCATGTTCACTGTGCTCTAATAGAAGGTCCTAGATATTCTATGATTAATATCTGGTTTTATATGAGGGTCCAGTCAGCACATCCATGTGCTGGATTATCTACATAGCACAATCCGTCTCATGTATCTAAATTCTATTAATTAAATCCCATCCAAAAGCCTTTTTTGTGATATATAGAAAAGAAGAAGAAAATATGCCTTTCTGGATAACCTTTTGTGCATGATGCAGATTTCTCTGCTTACAGCATATCTGGGGTTTCAGCTTCAAGTAAATCCGTGCCAATGTCCAGAAAATTATTCAAGGGACTAAAGGATTATAAAAAAGAACTTGTGGACCTGGAATTATTTGTCCAGTGTTTAGAGGATTGGGTTTCAGAGAATTCATTCTCAGATGAGTTAGACCCAATGAATATGGAGCAGTCTTTCCCGGCTCCCTTTGAGATTGATGAACTGCGAAAGCTGGATTTGGCTTTGGAGGGGGTAGTGTTACAGCAGTTGTGGCGCTTGCCGCGTACACCTTATGCTACAGGCTATAAAAAGGAGGATGAGTATCTTGCACTAGAGGACTTCCTGCATGCTATTGTCAAAGGTTTATGGCGTACATTTTGGCATAAAAGCCTTCCACTGCCATGCTTTGTCTCTTGTCCCTTTCGTCCTGGATCTAAATTCTATACAATAGAAAAGGCAATATCGAGAGGAAAGCTCGAAGAACTCTGTGGTTTAGCTTTGATATCAAGAAGTGAGAGAGATTTACAGGTGCACTGGGATCAAGTGATGGTATTTGTCTTGTATAAGCTGGATATATTAGGAGGTGATGAGTTGAGATTATCTTCAAGAGCTATCTGTGAAGCCCTCTTTTATGGATTTCACATTCTTGTTTCTAGGAGTCTGGGCAATTCTAATACTGTGAATGGCGATTCTGTTTTCGTCTTGGTTCTTGATTCGAATTATGGAGGAGTGGTGACGCTTGGAGGTGACCTTGGCAAACTCGAGTCAACTCCATCTAATCCATATCAAGCTGCAGCCGAGTGGATCAAGAATCATTCAGAAATTTGTGTGTCCCCTGTTGACAAGATATGGAATAAGCTAGGGAATCCTAATTGGGGAGACTTGGGAACTCTGCAAATAATCATGGCCATTTTCTACTCCTTTGTGCAGTCAAATGGACCGCCAAGAAAATCAATAGAATACTTGGCCTCTGGTCATCACCTTCGTGTTCAGAAACGAAGGATGGAGCGTGGAGCCCTTGAGAATGACAGAGCTTTGGTCCCTTTCCAACCAGCTAGTAATCAAGGAGAGATTGCTGAAGCTGAGGAGCAAGAGGTTCCGTCTTTAAGAAGGCATGCATTGCGTCTTGAAATAAAGCGAGGTGAGATATTGCTCCTCGATGATCAGCAACAGGGACCTAAAAGTTTCCAAATACAGGAATCACTTGTCAGTGGCAATCATTTTCTGTATAACGCCGTTTCCATCGATCATCCAACAGAGTTACTGAACTTATATGTAGGCGCTCATCCATCCAGACTAGAGCCGTCTTGGGAGGATATGAGTTTGTGGTATCAAGTGCAGAGGCAGACAAAGGTGTTAAACATTTTAAAGCAGCAGGGAGTGTCGAGCAAATACTTGCCAGAAATAATTGCATCTGGTCGTATTCTGCATTCAGGTCCATGCGCAAAGCAGAGTCCAGGGGGCCGATGTGACCACCCTTGGTGTGGAACACCTATGCTTGTGACCCGTCCAGTTGGGGAGCCACTTTCTTCCATAGTTGTTCGGAATGGTCCGTTTGCTGCCAAAGAGGCAGTTCGGTGTTGCCGAGATTGCCTCGCGGCTCTGAGAAGTGCAGCTATGGCCAACATTCAGCATGGTGACATCTCTTCAGAGAATGTCATCCGGGTGACTGATGCCCATGGCTCAGGAGTGAAGTTGAATATTCTCACATCATGGGGACGTGCCGTTCTGGAAGATAGGGATAGCCCTGGGATAAATTTGCAATTTTCATCATCTTATGCTCTGCAGCATGGAAAGCTCTGTCCATCATCTGATGCCGAGAGCCTTGTCTACCTGCTCTTTTTCATATGTGGAGGAACTATGGACCCACAGGATTCTATCGAATCGGCTCTACAGTGGAGGGAAAGAAGCTGGGCAAGACGTTCAATACAGACCCACCTTGGTGAGGTTTCAGCTCTTCTCAAGGCATTTGCAGATTATGTCGATGGCCTTTGCGGAACACCATACCCTGTTGACTACGATATATGGCTCAAAAGGTTGAGCGCAGCTGTTGATGGCTCAACAGATAGAGGTAAAAAAATTGAAGAGGCAATAACATAAGGACTCATAACTATAACCGAGTTTTTTTCAGAACTCTTGACGTGCATTCTTATTGTAGATGGGGAGTTTTGGGTTTCTGTGACAGTAGTCGGGTGAAATTTGCTTTCAGTATTCTGGAGAAGGGTATAGAGTATCTCTGCCGTGTGATTCCTTTTTGTACTGGACAAGATGTAAATGCATCTTGACTGTAATTGAGTTCAATCAGTAGATTCAGTGCTTGATGGAAAGGAGAGGATCTTGCTAATCTTTCGGTAGTGTCTTATACTTCTGATCCTTTAAAGTCAGTCCCAATTAAGCGCAGAAGTAACTAGTTTGCAGTCTATGAAGAACCAAAGATGCTTTTATTAAAACCTTCCAACTCTGGTGGCTAGGCTGAGGAATGCTTGACCGCATTGACAACCAATTGCTCACGATCATACACATTACTTGGACGTGAGATATGTAAGCACTGAAACACTCCTAGACCTGATCTAATGTAAGCAATGAAACGGAACAAACCCAGATGACCTTCTTTTGTTAGTGGGGAGGGCAGATTGCCTTTTGATGGAAGGAAATCTTGAATTTTGGATGGGAAACCACTTTTTTCCCCAGTGGAACTGACCATAATAAATAAGACTTGGAAAAGAACAACACTATAAACATCAACCGACTAATGAAACGCTTATCACATGTTTGTATTTCTTACTCAAGCTCTGCACATGATCTTACAGTTCGTGTTGGAGAGGGTGGAGTATCTGACTTAATCGCATTCGTTCGGGAAAAAAGGAGGCTGAAGATGTAGATGCGTGGTCTGCCAACGTCTTAAACTTAGATTCTCATTTGAAATTCATGTGTTGGCTATTTTATATTTTATATTTTAATGTATCTTCATGCTCATATGATTCAACATCATCTGGTGCCTAGTACTATTAATACAAAAATTTCAATTATAGTATTAAAGAATACAAAATTGTTAAAATTTGACAAAAAAGCCACTTTAATAGAACTATATAAGATATGTTCAGTTCGACCCGAAAAAAAAAGAAAGGCAAATTAATAAAAAAAGGGAGAAGGCATTGGCAAAAAAAATCAAATGACTAAAATCGGTTGCTTATATTTAAAGGATTAGTTAGTGTAAATAATGATTGAAACAAAAATATTTGAAGAAATTTTTAAAAAAAAAATTGTATTGAAATAGTAGATAATTTGGAAAATGCCAATAATTTACTCTGACAAGAGCTAGTAATTGGATAAAATAAGCCATGTTAGTTCTCCGATATAGGACTTTTTTAACACAACTTATACATGCATCTCAACAATCTTCCTCTTAATTCAGCTATCCTTCTGCATTCAGGCCCAATTTCATTTCTACGGGCCCGCGTTGTTAAATCACAATGCCTATCTATCTTGAAACCACAACCAATATCATTTGTTGTAATTGTGCAGTAGTAGTCCGATACCTACACTTGACAGGATCGATAAGAGGGAGCCCAGGTTTAAGCCCGTTAACATATCCAGTTTGACCTACTTTCACTCGAAAATTTGAGCTAATGAATTATGAACTAACTATGATACATTAATTACTCTACATCACATCAATTATCTGATGTGAGATTTCTCTAACACAATTCATACGTGCATTCTAATATTGTTTGTTTTGCGAAAAACTTAATAATAAAGGAAAAACACTTTGAAAGTTTCACTTTCCAGAGAAAATATTTTTCAAGAATACGCTTAGTTATAAAAATATATAATAATAAAAAAATATTAGAAATAAGTAATTTTGGAAAATATTTTCAACTTTTTAGATTTAGGCATGCACTTTTAGATGTTTTCATTGACTGGAAAATGTTTTATGTTGACTAATTATTTTCTGCTAATCAAAAGAAAATCTGGAAAATCAATTCTCGGAAAATGCTTTCTCCAAAGAAACAAACCCCCTAAGCTCTAAAAAGTTGATATCGATGAAAATGGCGGTAATTTCATATAAAAAAGTGATCAAAATGAATCGATAAATGACTCCAATATTATTTGCTAAATTAAGATTAGTAAAATCATATAAAAGTGACCAACTTTGGCCCACATGGTAAGCTCAGAAAATAAATGTGGCTGGATGATTACAAGGGTTGATGATTATGGTACTATTCTTCCTAAACCTCTTTGAACACAAAAGTTGCTCACTGGATAAGAAACTTTGCTCTCAAGAACCTGAATGAATAGGAGGATCCCAAGGGGCATATGAACCCCACCCTTTTCAGCATCTGTGAGGATCACACCAATTCGAGAGATTGAGGTAGAGTCGAAGTTATTATCTTTCGGGAGATGTCCTTGGGGATGCAGTAGCTGCTGCTTGTCCCAACCACCCATGGACATATCGGTCAAATTAACCTTTGTCCAAGATTATAGACCCCAGTTTCGATCGTTACCCAAGAAACTGACATGATCTGTCGTTGTTCCGAAGCTGTAGAAAAGTCTAGTCTGAATGAGAAACAAGTCGAAATGGAAGCACTTATAGAGAGAGAGAGAGAGAGAGAAAATTTATGGAAGCATAAACACATTTCACCCCAAATCAGGAAATTACACAAAGTGATGGAAGAGAGGGCACAGTGAATGGTCAAAGCACATTTAGTCCTAGAAAGCTGAGAAACTAACAGACCCAGAATCTTCAAATATACTTATTTGGCTCGCTCGCTCGCTCGCTCAAAACAACGCAGCACACACCAGCCTAAGCTTAGTCCATCCATCACTTCCTTATTCTGACGCATGCACGTCCACTGGCCGTCAACAGAGCTTGGTGCAGAAGCAGCGGCGCCGGAATCCACGGCAGCGGCCTCCAGAGAAGCCCTCATTGCGGCAGACCAGGGCGCAGTTGTGGCTGCTCACGCAAGACCCGTGGAAGCCGTGGCTCTGGGACTGGCACATCCTCCCCTCCGCCTCCTCTGCACACACAAACACACGTAGGGTCATATAAATGCTAAATGAGGAAGAAATGAAAAGGGCGATGCGGGCGTACGGGCGGCGAGGACGAGGAGCAGCATCAGGAAAAGCCCCATGTATCTCATCTTGCTCTTCTCCATCTCTTTCTACTTCTCTGCAAAGCTAGCAATGGAGGGCTTTGAGGAGTTGATATATTCATATAAGAAAGGTGGGGGAGCTAGGCCATGTGCAGTGGCCTAAGGGGTAGAGTTTTGTGCCAAAAAAGAAGAAGAATAAATTGCCACCAAATCTCTAAATTATATTATTTATGACAAATTTACCCTCAAATTTTTTTTATGACAATAAAATTTCCAAACTATGTTACTCATGACAGATTTGCTTTGAATATATCTATGATACTAAAAACCACAAACTATGCCCATTGTAACATATTTATCATAAATTTTCTTTTGTAACACAAAAAACCTTGAACTTATATTTACGTGATATATTTATCTCTAAACTTTTTAGCCGAAGGACATTTTTATCTTTTTCATTTTTCATTTTTTTTTTCCTTTCTTCTCTCTTCCTTTGCCATGGCCGGTGGAGGGAAGCCGGCAGGGCTACCCTTGCCGACATTAGAGTCGGGCGTGGACTGCCATCACTGGTTTTGGCGAGGGCGACCCCTGCTTGAGTTGGGCAAGGGTTGCAAGAAACCATTCCGACCCTTGTAGTAACTTCGTTGCTCTTTGTCGTGACTTCTAGGATCACCTCGAAAACCCTAAGCAGTGCCTCCTACACTTTGGACACCTCCACCTCGCCCTTGACATCGCCATCGCCATCGCTCGCCCCTAGGCTCTTGTCACAGCTCTTGCTTCCGCCGTCGACTGAGACCGAGATTTTTGTCGTGACCGTGCTTGAGGCAATCACGATGATAACCTGGTTGGGCGACTCCAAGGGTGCATCCTCGACCCGAATCTTCGTGCTGGTTAGCTATTGGAGGTGCTTGATCGTGGCCCCAAACTTGCCGATGACCCTGTTGATGCAGGACACATGATAGAGGAGGTAGAATGCCGAATCCGGCGAGGGCCGCTCTTACTTGACTCCACCCTCGACAACTTCCCTCAGCTAGCCATGGCGAAGGAAAGAAAGAAGAAATGAAAAAAAAATAGAAAAATAAAAAGGATGAAAATATTCTTCAGCTAAAGGGTTTGAGGATAAATGTGTCATACGAGTATAAGTTTATGATTTTTTGTATCATAAAAGAAAGTTTGGTGTAAATATGTCACAATGAGTATAGTTTGTGATTTTTAGTGTCAAAAAAAATTTATGGCATAATTTGAAGATTTTAGTGTCCAAGAAATTTTATGGCAAAATTCATCACAAATAGCATAATTTAAGCTTTTTATGGCATTTTCCAAAAAATAAAAATTAACAATTAAACAAAAGCCCGCCGACAAGCGTGAGAGAGGTGTCCGACACATTCACGTGCCGAGTGCAGAGGCGCATGCACCCTCTGCCATCGTGCCCCCATTTTATAAAGCGATAGTACATTTTTTTTCCCCCACTAGCCAGGCTACACCAGGACGTGGCCATTTTCATCCCTGGTTGTTCGAATGGTCCCCTTGCTGCCAAAGAGGTAGTCCGGCGTTGCCGACATTGCCTCGCCGCTTTGAGAAGTGCAGCTATGTCCAAAATTCAGCATGGTGACATCTCTTCTGAGAATGTCATCCAGGTGACCGATGCCCACGGCTCGGGAGTGAAGCTGAATATTCTTACATCACGGGGACGCGCCGCTATGGAAGATAGGGATAGGCCCGGGAAAAATTGGCAATTTTCATCATCTTATGCTATGCAGTATGGCAAGCTCTGTCCATTATTTGATGCCGAGCACCTTGTTTACATACCCCTTTTTCATAAGCGGAGTGTTGGGATTATCACACATCGATTGTGAAAAAGATTGGCGCTTAACTTAATTGATAAGTGAGAAAAATATCACACTTAAGCTAGTTTTTAAGGTAAGAGAAGCTTAAGACCATCCAACACTAATATCAAAACTTGGCTTACTAACAAGTCTGGATCAAATGGTCATATTGGGATAGGGTTTTTGCTCCATCCTAAGGCTCATTGCATGAGCGAGAGATTGTTGGGGTTACCCCAATGTCCCTTAGAAAGAGTTGGTAGTCAATTTATAGGTATAATGTGTGAGGGAGAGATTGTTGTCTTCCTGATCCGTCACCTTGCTTATGTTCTTCATGTAACATTCAGACCGAATGACTATGAAATTACGTCAATACTTCCACATATCACAAGTAAGGTAACGTTGGAGATATTGTTATTTTTCCCTCAAGAATTTTTTAAATTACCACTGCTTACCTTATAATTCACCTTTGACCATCAATGAAATGTAAATAACCATCCTCCTTTCTTGGAAACAAAGGTCTTTTGGTTTTGTCAGTGCTTAAAACAATTTTGCTTTCTCCATATTACTATATCTTCAAAGTTAGAAATATTATATGAGGAATTACTGAATTCAATCATTTGCTATCCTTACTCTTTAGTTTTCTATTAAAATCTATCATAGATACTCAAACTATATCAGTGATGTGATATATAGACTCAATGTGTGGGGGGAAGATTATTGAGGTTATCCCACATTAGTTGTGAAATGAGTTAATGGTTAGTTTATAAGTATGAGGAAGTGCTGAATTCAACCACTTGCTATCATTACTCTTCAGTTTTCTTTTAAGGTCTATTTTATCTACTCAAATTAGATCAGTGATGTGATTTATAGGCTCAATATATGAGGAGAATATAATTGGGGTTATCTCGATTATGGAAGGAGTTGATAGTTAGTTTATAAGTATGAGGAAAAAGTCTAATTCTTTGAGCTAATTTTATAGTAAGAGAAGCCCAAGAGCACCCAAGCTCAAGTTACTAACAAGTTTGAATCCAATAGTCACATGGAAGATACAAGTTGTCGCTCCTCTGACCAGGGCCCGTTGTGTAAAGGAGAAATTGTTGATGTTATCCAATATCGGTCATAGAAGGAGTTGGTAGTCAATTTATAGGCCTGATGTGTGAGGGGGGGACTGTTGGTGTTATCCTACATAATTTGTGGGAGAAGCTGTTGATAACTTTGTAAGTCGAAGGAAAAGCCTTACACTTTGAGCTATTTTTTGTGGCAACTTTATAAGTTGAGGGAAAAACCTTACACTTTGAGCCAATTTTTGTGACAAGAGAAGCTCAAGACCATTCAACACTAGTATTGCTGCTCCAACTTAGGGCCCGTTGTGTGAGAGAAAGATTGTTGGGATCATCTCACATCGATTTAGAAAGTGACTCATAATCAGTTTATAGGCCCGATGTGCAAGGAGAAAATTTGTTCCCACATAAGTTGTAGAAGGGTTCGATAGACCACTAGTTCAAGTTACATGATAAGTTATTGAGATTATTGGGGTTATCTCACATCTTTTGTGAAAAGAATTGAGTTTTTGAGTTTGCCTTTAGGATGAGAGAGACTCAAGAACATCCTATATTTGTTTTAAAGCCTAAGATACCAACAAGTTTGCACCCATGGGAGATATGGGCCTCCTTCAACTCAAAGCCTAATGGTTACCAACTAGTCTGGACACAACAATTACACGGAAGATACGAGCCTGCTTCAGCTCAAAGCCCAATGTGCGAGAGGGGTTGTTCCATATTTATAAATGCGATGAAAAAGTCTTATCTATTAAGTTAATTTTTGGAGAGAGAGACCAAAAAGCACTCAACAAATGGACATATTATTATTTATTTTTTTTGGTAAAAATGGACATATTATTATTCATATTAACCTTTGCCAATGATTACAGACCCTCGTTTCGATTCTTACCTATGAAACTGACATGATATGTGGTTGTTCCGAAGCTGTGGAAAAGTCCATCTGAACGTGAAATAAGCCGAAATGGAAGCAGAGAGAGAGAGTGGAAAACAGAAGCACGAAACGCATTTCACTCCCAAATCAAGAAATGACAAAAAAGCGATAGAAGAGAGAGCCCAGTGAATGGCCAAAGTACATCAAGTCCTCGAAAGCTGAGAAAGTACCGAGCCCAGAATCCTCAAATATATTTATTTGGCTCACTCGCAAGCTCCCTACAACACGGCATACACCAGCCTAAGCTAGTCATCAGGTCATTATTCTGTTGAATGTACGGGCAGTGGCCGTCAACAGAGCTTGGTGCAGAAGCAGCGGCGCCGGAATCCACGGCAATGGCCGCCGGAGAAGCCCTCGTTGCGGCAGACCAGGGCGCAGTTGTGGTCGCTGGCGCAAGCCCCCTGGAAGCCGTGGCTCTGGGACTGGCACATCCTCCCTTCCGCCTCCTCTGCACACACACAAACACAAACACAAACACACAGAGGGTCATATGAATGCTAAATGGGGAAGAAATTATCAGCGCGATGGGGGCTTACGGGCAGCCAGGACGAGGAACAGCATCAGGAAAAGCCCCATGCATCTCATCTTGCTCTTCTCCATCTCTTTCTACGACTCTGCAAAACTAGCTATGGAGGGCTTTGAGGTGGTGGTGCATTTATATGTAAGAAAGGGGTGGTGGTTTGAATCTCATTCAACTAAACGATCAATAAAAAAGCGATAATCTTCGACAAGTGTCAGAGGAGTCTGATACACCCACGTGCAAAGGTGCAGAGGCGCATGCATGCTCTGCTCTGCTCTGCTCTTCGAGCCCTCAGTGTCCAGTGCCCACATCTCATAAAGCGCCAGAGTACCGTATTTTCTCCCCAGGGAAAGTCGACTACAGGACAAAAGGCCATTAGATTCCCACACAGCTCACGATGCACCGACGCTCTGCTCTCCACGCGCGCCACTTGCATGCATCATCGACCCCCTTCCCGATTTCAATCTGGACCCCTTCGTTGAATTTTCCCATGCACGGGACAAAAATGGCATCGGCGAATGTGTATATAGCAATTTGAGGGGGGAAGTCACGGCCTACGGGACACAGCCATGAATTGAAGCAATTGAGAGAAAGAGAGAGAGAGAGAGAGAGAGAGAGAGACCGCCACGTAAGGAGAACTTTGATGGGCCTCAAGGACCCAAAACACCAAGAATAAGAAAAGTCATCCTAGCAGAGGCATCGCTTCTCGCACTTTCACGGGCCAACGAGGCCCAATGCCTCTTGGATCTGCTGGACATAGCGGGATGGATTGCTTAGTTAGCCATTTTTGTGCAAGATATTGGCCCCAAAAAAAAATGCAGCAACGGGTGGATTGTATCAGTCAATGTTCTAAAGAAGAGTGATGATGAATTGTGAGGAACGTTACACTTCACCTCTTCAGCTTTGAAAACAGAACCAGATTACATCCATGTCGAAACATACATTGACCAGGGCGCCCTGAGGTTGGCCGTTTGGAAATGTCCGAGTGCTGTGCAACCCAGTTCTGCATTTCTTGACCAAGGGTATATCATGTGTGATTCAAATTCATCGTCCCGACCCCTACCAAGCAAGAAACACTTGGCAAATGAAATCGGGATCTAATTCCTGATTGAACTGAACAAGAGGCGGGATTAGGATCCCATTCTCAAAGTTGAGTAAGTTTTTATGGGAAGAGAGGAACTCGTTTCAGCCCGGGCAGACCCAATAGAAAAGAAGGGTCCTCATTGCAGATCCCATTGAAGCATATTCGAGAAGAAAACTCCAGCGCAAGCCTCACACAAGCGAGCAAAGTCTCAAAGTCACCAACGGAAACAAGAAGATGAAACGGACATTTGAGCATTGGATGTTTGAGTCGTGTCATCATATAAGACATGGTCATTGTCGTCGTGTCGTCGTGACCGATTACGACGTTTCATGCCTTCGGATTAAAAATGCCTTCGGATTCCACGGGCTCAAAAGAGACGAGAATGGTCTCGCTCTTCGCGGCGGGGAATGGAGCAGAGGAAGACAAACGGAGGAGGAAAGATGAATAGAGAAGACATTAATAAATCATATGGGGGAACACGGTCATACGGACGGTGGTGATATCGAAAGGGACGAGGTATGGAGTCCCACCTCTGGAGATGTGCTGGCCAGTGGCCTCCCCACGTGAATCTTTGCGAAATGCGATGCCCTCTCCTCTTCTTTATTATTATAATGAAATGATTCTTGTTAAGGATGCACCGCATGGCATGTCTGATTGCGATGCAGTTGTTCGGCATATTTACCACAGGCAAAGAAGAAATTCATTATTGATTCCACGGATCATAAGAAAAGTTCGCGCATTATTTAAAGTTATAATTTCTTCCTGAATTTGATTGTTTAATTACTATGAGCATAAGGAATCTAACTTCAACTCTGCGTATCTTCTTCCCTCAAACCAACTTGAATCCTACAACAAAACCTCTTAGGTTACATTTAGCAATTAGGATAAAAGTCGAGATATGATAGAATTTATCATACTATATGTTTAATTCTGGCTCAAAATTAGTTAAATTCAAATGTGAGGGATATGGTTCGAATAAAAATTTCTTATGGAGGAGGTTGGGATAAATGTGATTAGAATTTTTTTCATCTCTGTGGTGTAAAAGTTATTTTTCTCTAATAACAAATTTCTCAACTTAAAAAAAATTTAAACAATAATTAAATATAACATAATATATGGATTCCAATATAAAAAATAAAAATAACAAAAAAATAATGGACTATTTTCATTTATATATATTTGAATTTCTTGATATTATATATATAGTGTGTGTAAATTAGTATTTATACTTATTACATATTTTAGATATATTAGTATAGTTTGTTATTTAATAAAATTTTCGTTAAAGAATGATGGAAGGGAATAAAAAAGCCAGGAAAAATAATTAAAAGTAAATAAAAATGAAAAAGAAAAACTCCAATTTTAAATCAACAAATTCAAACTTGAAAAGTATTTTTCTAATTGTCTTCGTCTCATTCTTCTTCGTATTTTTTATTCATGTTAAAGTTTCAAGACTCATCCATGGTTCTTTGTTCACGTCAAAGCTTTGCAAAAATGATGAGAGAGTTAAATCTCTTTGTCTTGCTTCAAGTCAAAAGTCCATGAAAGCAACAAAAAAGTCTGAAACTTTGCCTTTTTCATAACTTTGTGATTAATGATGAAGTTTCACGAAAATATCGAGAGAGTCAAAGCACGATATTTTTTAAAATGATTAATACAAAAAAAAACCCAAACTATATCTACTATGACATAAATACCCGAGTAATGATTTATGTTTAAAAAACCCTAAACTTGCCTATTATAATACAAATACTTCAAACTTTTTTGATATCATCAAAAACCTCAAACTTGTACAAGTGTAATAAATATACCTTAGATGAAACCAAAATAAATGGTATATATGTATTAGTTTGGATTTATTTGTGACAACAAAAAAAGTTGACAATATTTGCATTACAATGGGTAAATTTAGATTTTTGGTTTGGGGTATATATATCATAATGGACATAATTTGGGATTTTTGTGTGTGTTATTTGCCCTTTTCAGAATTGTATAGTTGAATAATCATGTTTTCTCTTTATTATTAGATTTGGCGTATGCTAGCTGATTTACCTTGTCGATGTTGATGTAGCCCATTTACCTTTCTTGTCATAGTCGAACATGTGACTTTAGAAAGCTACAATGAGCCCCTTTTTATGTTTAAGATGTAGATCTTACAATAATTATGGATTGATTGACGGAGGTCATCTCCATTTGTGCATTTGTGATTTCTCTAAAAGTAAATCATATGAAATCCTTACCATCTCTTTTTGTGCATCTTTAGTTTCATTTACATCAACATATCGTTCATACCAAATAATAGATATAACAGGATATATCCGACTTTTTTTTACTATAGTTCACTAAATAGTAGATAAAATATAGTAAAATCTTTGGATTTCATATCCTATTTTATCTAGTAATATCTCATTAGAAATCCAGATGATCAAATGCAGCCCTTGGAGTCTCCTCGAGCAAGTTCTACAATGCTCGAGCCATACAGTCTTAAAGAAGAAGCTTATACTAGAGTCCAACTAAATTATGAGTCATATTAGTGACGCAATAGAGTATTTGTGTGCCCGATTGCGTAGGTAAGGTTGTATTTGTTTCACTAAAAACTTTATAATGAAGGAAAATATCTTCTATCTTAATCATTTTCGAGGAAAATGCTTCATTGTTTTTTGTTTAGTTTTTTAGTGAGAGTAATTTCCTTCTTATCAGGAGGGGAAGTCATTTTTTCTTAATCTCAACTTGTTGTTTTCAGTCCATGTAAAACGTTTTTTGTAATATAATTAACTTTTTGTCATCTAAATACCGAAAAGTCAACAAAACAATTTCTTGAAAATAATTTTCTTTCAAACAAACGGACCCAAGCCATTATGAGAATCTCGGTTGAATGATTCTATGAAGATGCTCCTTACCATTCAACAACTCTGTTTTGGAAATGCAAAATTTCCTATTCGATTGCAATGTAGGTGGTCTTCATATAATGTGTACATTTTCGACTTTGAAAGCCTTCTCATACAAGTGAAGTTAGTGATTTTTTTCCCTTTAAATACTATTTATTTTAGTCCCTTCAATACGGCATCACCTTATGCAACTCAAATGCCAATAGGCGCAAACTCAAGCCTACTCAAAGTAAGCCCAGTGTCCCACAAAACAGGCCAATCGCCCCCATCATCCAAATCCTAAAACTAAATCCAGCGTTTGACGAATGAGCACTCTCGTCTGCTCAAATTATTGCTTTCAGAACATCACTGAAGCACGAGCAGCAGAACCACCATTCCCAGAGGAACTGCTCAACATTCATGGGTCAATTCCTGCAAAATGGTTTAACCTTCCGATTGAACCCATTTCTTTCCGGTAGATATGAAACCTTCAAACAACCTTGACGGCAGCATTGACGCCGTGAGCTTGAGGAGTGACTTCACCATGCAACACCATATTCCTAATTTCCTATTCTTCCAAAGGTAACAGAGAGTAACATAACTTCTCCTTGGTCCTTCCTTTCCCACTCCTTACGTACAGAAAGGAGTTTTGACCTTAGAAAGAAACAGCCTCAGGCAAGCGCTTGCATTTGTAATTCCATATTTACTAAAATTTCATCATATGTTTTGCCACAGTTTTAGGAGGTAAAAAAAAAAAAAAAAGGGATTCAAATTTAGAGTGCATACCGGCTCATCATCGCATGAGATGCTTGTGTGTTACAATCACAACATAATCATCCCCATATTGGCCATCATAAAATTACTTTAAGCTCAAACGAGATCATCGTGGGTTAAACTAATTGCAGTTGTGAGACATCAAATTAAAACAAGAGATTCATGCACATATTATTGTGAGCAATTACATATTTCTATATGTAGTGTTAAAATATTTAAATAGTCATGCCTTTATTTAACGGTTTAATTTTTTAAAACAGTTGACATAGTTTCATAAATTTTTTAGCTAGTATGTTAATTAGCTCGCTAAAGACTAATCTCATGAATCGGCTAAAATGCAAGTATACACGCAGCTCAGCAACCAAAATATGGAACTATCTGGCATGGGTCAGTGTCAAGAACTGGACCATATATGTTGGGCAATCAATCAATCAAACGAATCATCAATTCAAATAAATATATATTTCATTCCTCGACATTTAGTTAATGGCATAAGCCGTGTTGCACAGGGCTGTTTCTTTCGTCTTTTTTTAACGACATGCAACCGACTCGATCGTAAAGTCCTCTGGGCACTGGCACATGCAGGGACGCCGACAAATGGTTGGAGTCAAAGTGAAAAAACAATACGGTGGACAGGAGGAGGTGAGTTGTGAGTGTGAGGTCCCCCTGGTCCAATGCCATTCTGGGAGATCCAAATCCTGTTCAAGTCTCGCTCACGCCCACGCTTGTTCTGACGTATTTTTAGTATATCTTGCTCATACGACGATAATAATTCATATAGACTCATAAATACAGCGCATCCCTTGAAATTGCAGTAATAGCAAGGTCTATTATATGAAACATCCACCTCCCCTCATGTACTCTTTCTCTGACTTATGGAAAGCTAGTGGGGGAGAGGGAGGAAGGGAGGAAGGGAGGGAGGGAGGGAGGGAGAGGGTTGACTACAGATTGGCGATGATGGGATGTCCTCAAAAGACTTCCTTTCGACCCGTTCTTATTATTATAACGACTCCCCTCTTTCTCTATTTCTAAGCTGACCCTCACCACGTGCAGGTTTCTTCCTCACTTCACTTCAACTCTCTTCCTCACGCGTATTATCTTTCTTTTTGTTTGTATATAAAGAGAGAACGAAAGGATCTCCATATTCCCAGTCCTGGCTTCTTCCTCTGCCGTGGGTGAGATTCGAACCGATCCCACTTCTTTTCTTTCAAGTCATATGAGCTGACTGTTCATCTGGGATGTCGCTTTTCATGGCGGATTGATCATTGAATAACATCTATCGCGTTACTCCTCCTCACCATATTCTTTTACACGTACGTATTGAGTCGTCTCGCTTACAAATCCGTAACAGATTCATTATTGGGGCAGCAAGCTTGTAATTAGGAGAGACTGAGAGAGAAGAGGGACGGAGCAGAGGAGATGGAGAAGTATGAAGTGGTGAAGCATTTAGGAGCGGGCAACTTTGGGGTGGCGAGGCTTATGCGCCACAAGGACACTCGGGAGCTTGTCGCCATGAAGTACATCGAGCGTGGTCACAAGGTCCCGTTGATATGCTTTTGATTTCTCCATTCAATGACTTACTCCAGTACTCACCTCGTTTGATCCTTCAACTTGAAGATGAGTCTAAATTTTGATTTGCCGCTAGTTATGAAAGACTTGAAAAGGCTATGCCTGTGCCTTGTTGCAGATAGATGAGAATGTCGCCAGAGAGATCATCAACCACAGATCGCTTCGCCACACCAACATTATACGCTTTAAGGAGGCAAGCAGACTTGCCTTACCTATCCTAATTCCAATTTCCTCGTTCGGAGTTTCTGTGTTGCATGACATCATGGAATTGATGCTGCAGGTTGTGTTGACACCAACTCATTTGGCGATAGTGATGGAGTATGCGTCTGGGGGAGAACTCTTCGATCGCATCTGCAGTGCTGGTCGATTCAGTGAAGACGAGGTCCTTTTCTAAGACTCTTAACTCCAACTCCAAGCCCAGACTTCCCATCTCTGTGTGTTTGTGTGCGCGCTAACGTTGTGTTTGGTTTTATTATGCAGGCTAGATACTTCTTTCAGCAGCTCATCTCTGGAGTTAATTACTGTCATCACATGGTAAACGATCTCCCATGCCTAAGTTCTTGTTAGAAGGCCTACAGTTTGACATCCATCAATCTTGTATTGGACACCTTCATGTGTGTAGATGACGTTTTACTCTCGTAATTGTAATGCAGCAAATATGTCATAGGGATCTAAAGCTGGAAAATACGCTATTAGATGGAAGCCCTGTTCCGCGCTTGAAGATCTGTGACTTTGGTTACTCTAAGGTTCCTTGCAAAACTTTCGACCTCATACCAACTCTTTTCTTTTATTTAATTGCATCATGCACCGATTCTCACTCTGTAAACTGCTTTTGTTAGTCATCACTGTTGCATTCAAGACCCAAATCCACAGTAGGAACTCCTGCATACATCGCACCCGAAGTCCTTTCTCGCAGGGAGTACGACGGCAAGGTGATTTAATTTCTTTTGTGGAAGGAGTCCTGTTTCTTTTTCACCCGGAACTTGTCATAAAGAAGTTATCCAACTCTCGTAGGTTAAATTTCAATCTCAGTACTGGTTCTGTATGTGCAGTTGGCAGATGTGTGGTCATGTGGAGTCACTTTATATGTCATGCTGGTGGGTGCATATCCGTTTGAGGACCAGCTGGATCCCAAAAATTTCAGGAAGACAATTCAAGTACACGTTCTTCCTTTTTTTTCCCTTCAAATTCTGAGTATCGCTAACTTCTCTTACCTGAATCCTTTTCTTTTTATTCTTCTACAGCGAATCATGGCTGTGCAATACAAGATTCCTGATTACGTTCACGTATCTCAAGATTGCAGACTCCTGCTGTCTCGTATATTTGTTGCAAATCCAACAAAGGTAAGTATTGATGGGAGTGGTGACTCCGGTTTTCTCCGGTTCAAGTTTCGTTGGAGTACTTGCAATTGCAAGAGACATATTTTTTGCAATCTACATGTCTGACCAATGATTTTAGGATCCTGATACTTGTTGCTATTCCTTTAACCTGGTATGCGTAGTTCTGCAAAACTCTTGAGCATCTTCTGCCGTTCATATCTAGCAATCCTCACAGAAAAGGCAATTCATATTCGTATATCAAGCTATAGTTGTTTGAGGTGTCGAAGGGTCAGATGCTGGAGAAAAGAAAGACATGTAAAGATATGAATTTTCCACATCCTCTTCCATCTCACCTGGTTGAATGACCTAAATATTTTGTAATGGGATCCTGAAATTTTTTTTTTTTTTTTTCCTTTTCCGGGTCATAGGACTCCTTAAGTTTAACCAGTCATATTTCTGAATGGTTGCCTGCGTTTTGCTTCACTTTTTTCTTTTTGAATTTGCAGAGGACTACAATCAAAGAAATCAAGAATCATCCATGGTTCTTAAAGAACTTGCCGAGAGATCTAACAGAAACAGCTCAAGCAGCATATTACCAGAGAGACAACCAGAGCTATTCTCTGCAAAGCGTGCAGGAAATAATGAAAATAGTGGCAGAGGCAAGAAACCCACCGCCACTAGCTAAGCCCGCCAAAGGTTTTGGCTGGGTTGCCAATGAAGATGAGGAAGGCAACGAAGACCTGGACGCAGAGGTTGATGAAGAAGAAGAAGATGAAGATGAATATGACAAAAGGGTTAAAGAGGTTCATGCTAGTGGGGAGTTTCAGATCAGTTGAACTGCAGTCAGCACTGCCATGGAAATCCAAATGCATCTGCATATCGCAATCCTCACTTTTCAAACTTCTCAATGAATAATTTTCCTAGATTTTACAAATTGGCACTAAAAAGAGGAGAAAACCGTGTACCACCCTTCACTCCTTAATAATATTACTAGTCAAACTTCCTCCAAAATAGCATCCTTTGCACGGATCACTGTAATGTCCAACTTCCTCGCCCTCCATTAATTTGAGTAACTCAACTACAAAAGGTAATGATGCAAACATCCTTCATTATACCAAAGCTACATCCCAGAAGCTTTTGATAGAAGAGCTCTAAGCAAAACTTCTTCTATAGCTGTTTTTATAGCAAGCTAGTCAGAATAAGGATAGTAGCAGTTGTACAAACAAGCAATATTGACCCGCCCACATTAATTGGAGTATTTATGACAGTCCAATGACTCATCTATTAATACACTTTACATGCCACATCTTTCTGATCCCCCTAGATAAAATTATGATGCAAGTACTCTGTCTCTTCTTGTACTCCAGATATCTTGCACAGATAGTTAGGTTAAGTGCTGACACAGTCTGCATTACTTTACACAACATACAAAAAAGGAAATTGCTTCACTGAAGGATCAGTGAATTGCATCAAAAATGATATGGCCATGTATTTATGCACATTTGAACCCTGCCAAGGACATGATACACAATTACTTTAACTGCAAGACAATGGAACCAACTATCATGCATGGGGTTCCATTTTGGATGTGAATCATCACCCCCATTGGAAAGAGAGTGAGAGAGAGGAGGTGGAGGAGAGCAAGGGCATTTGTCTTAGTGAAATAACGGCAATACGCCCCACTGATGCAAAAATCCCTCTCCAGTAGTGACTTCTAAAACCAATAATACCAGCACTGCTAGCATAGCCGCTCTTCCATTCCAAGTTTCTGCACTTTTTGTCCAGCCCCATTCCCAAACCGTTACAGGAGGTGGAAGCTCTCTCCGTTGAGAATCATACGTTGCCAATAGCTCTTCTACACTACCCAGTGGCACCAAAGACTGCAAAGAACAAGTACGACTAGATCAAACAGCATAATAAATTATCCTCGTAGTTTGTAAACCTTGTGATCTCATTGACAGGAAACCTTAGCTACAATCAACCCATGGATCCCAAGGAAGAAAAGGCCTCCTATATGAGACACCTAGTAGGGTGACAAAATGCCTCATTCAGCACTGTAAATACCACCGCAAAAAGGGAGCAAGGTTGCCATGTGGGCTCTAGGATTAATTACACTTTTAATTCTATAGTATGAATTCATGAATTCCAAGAAAGTATTTAAAGACTAGCGGTACCTGTCGAGCTTCAAGATTTGAGACTGCCATGGCACCAACATAAGGGAGACTCTCAATCACTGCATCTGCCAGGTCTGAAATGAACGTCTGTTCGCATCCTAGAGCAGGGACACGACCCCATTTCTCGATGCCAGATTTAAGAGCCAACTCTTTATACTCTACATCAATTTCTTCGAGAGTTTCAATGTGCTCGCTCACAAAACTGTGGATCCAGCTCCAAATTCGTCAAAGGAAGAACCATTGACTTCAAAGTATCAAAGCATGCAATTTATGAGAGCATTGTCTACCTTATTGGGACAGCCAAAAGGCTCTTCACACCCTTTCGTCCAAGATCAATAATTGTCTCATCTGTATATGGTTTCAGCCATTCCACTGGGCCAACTCTACTCTGGAATGATAATCATACCAAGATCAAGTCATGATGTTGAAAATAGTGAAAATTAATAAATGCAACTCATTGTAGGTATATTAAGTGTTTTAACAAATTGTCCCAGTTAGAGCACTGTGGCAGGTCACAGTTCTATAGGCCAACTCCCTGACCACCACCATCAATGAACAAAGTTATTAGATTAATAGGCAGCACATTTTTTGTCTATAGAACTTTTAGACTGTCTCCCAAAATGAAAAGTGAGGTTAAATAGAGCAATCTCACTATATTAAACCTAAAATTCATTCATGATATACATTATGATACTACTACAAATCTAGCACTTTACTCTAGCAATAAAAGTGAGCTTGATAGGCACAAGATGATCCATGTGTTGTTAAAGCTTTTGGTGAATATTAAAAATTTAGGTGATGAGGTAAGGTGAGATTAAGTGCAGAACTTGATTTAAGGAAAGAAACATGAAGCAATGAACTTTCATTTAAATTGGTTAAGAACGAGGATATATAATATGATTTGGCAAAGGAAAAAGAACAAATGAAGTAGGAACTTTAAAAGAGCAAGAAATTCCCATCTGTAGGTTCATGATTTGGTCTTTCAGAAATAACAAGTTGTAAAGGAATAAACAACAAATATAAGATATATCAATACATCACTTTCCAGTTCTGAAAAATCAGTAAAATGTTATTATCACAATGCAAGCCAGACCCAGAAGTTCGTAAAATAAATTAGTAGGCCAGACCGACCTGATAAGCAAGAGTGTAGGGATTAGTTAATCTCCGTTTTTCTAGCTCTTCCATTATCAAGTCCACACATTCCTCCATCTCTGCCTTATATGGATCACCAGCCTCCTCTACATATGCAAGCGGCACCCCATGTGCACTGAAAAATATCACAACCTATCGCATAGACACCAAATCACAATCGGGGAAAAAGAAGAATGGTGCAGGCAGCATAAGTTATATTGAAAGCAAATTTAAAAAAGAGAATCTTCTCACCCAATCTACAGCTCCTCTACTAATAGAGATGCAATACTCTATTATGCACATTATTAAAAGGTTCCAAGTGTATGAAGAAGGTTCACATAACAAGAACCACAAAGACCGTTAGGTCAGACGAGCATTGAAATAATACAATTAATCCAGATCCTCTGGGAATTCTTTTTACATTTAGGCTGAAAGGCCAATTGCTGCATCAAGTATCTCAAATGATTACAATTAAAGCAGGCTAAGCGCCTAGAAATATGCTATGCGACAAATCCCTGCCTAAACAGAAAATCAGTATAAGACCTTATGCTAAGAGTACATTGAGACTTAGGAACTATAAATTATAGTTTGACCTGCATCATTATGTACAGGCAATAGCAAAGGCTAATTGACTGACTCAAACTAAAATTGATATGCACCAGTAAACTAATCTCCATTAAACATAAATTTAAAGTGAAAACACATATGTACCTTCTCAGGATTGCCAAATGTTTGTAACTCCTTTTCTATTAGATCTGCCATAGCTTTTATATATCCTTCACGTTGATACCAAGATGGAATAACAGTGTGTTGCATGTTGACTAGGTATTCATCTTCCCTGATATCAATATATTTCTTTTGTCAGTATAAGACAATGCTTTTCTACTTCACTGAAAATGTCATGGCATTGTCACCTGAATATACTCTCTAAGAGCCGAAGACTTGAACCACTAGTTGATATGGAAAACTGTGGGTAAAGTGGAAGAACAACAAGCTTGGTAATTCCATCTTTCTTTATCTGAGGAGAGGATACATATAAAAGTAAATAATGAATAGAAGGACAGCATTTTTTCACTGCAAATATGGAAAAAACGAACATATTTCCTCTCAAAACAAAGCTGTAATAATAAGTTCAATAAAGGTAACTGAAAACAACAACCTTCGCTCAATTCTGAAAAGACTTCCCACAGTCAGAAAACAACTGGCAATCAACATGTATCAATCAGCAGTTAAGAATTAAAGTGCCAACATCATGATTCTAGAAGTAGCAGAAGAATTTATGACATTTTTCAACCCCATATCAAAGTTAAGATATTCTGCAGCCAGTATGTCCTGAGAAGATTTAAATGGAAAAGCGATTTGCAGAGTTAATCTAATTTGTTAATTAAAAGCCCAGGTGTTCATATAAAGCCCAAGCTCTGATCCTACACCATGAAGAGGCTAAAGAACTCACTTAACCAGGGATTGTTGCATCATACAACCACATTAGCTCAAGGAAAATGCACTAAGAGGTTGACACCTGTAGCACACAGGATAGTTTACTGGGAAATCAATTCACACCCTCCACTGAAGTAAATCAAAGAATGCAGAGACAACAAACACCTTCCTCTGAAATACTTAATGTTACCTATCCCTCTGCAAAGAAGAACAAGACTCCCTTAAAATTTACAGACAATATGACCAGCTAAATCATGATAACACAGTGAAGTCCCGAACAAACTCCTCCAAAGATAAGCCAAGTGATGTAGCAGGTAATGCCCCTCTGATGTAGTTTATTAAAAACAAAAGGATCATCAAGGCTTAAAGAAAATGGAGATTGATACGTGAGAGTATGGAAGCTTATGCTTTTGTGTGTGTGTTGGGGGGGGAGGGAGGGAGGGGGAGGAGAGAGAGAGAGAGAGAGAGAGAGAGAGCACACTCTTGCATGTGCCTTCTTAGGCATGGATAAGTGTCTATTCCAAAAGGCTGTGCTAAGAAGGGCACAATTTCAACTTCTTACCTGCTCAATGGCTTCTTCCGTGAATGGGTGCCAGTATCTCATGCCAACATACACCTTGGCCGGAACATTTTTAGCCCAAAGTGATTTCCTTAAATCTTCTGCCTGAATAACGGATGGCATTTCTTGAATGGTTTCCAATACGAAGAAATGTAAGAACATTTTTGTTTAAATTTACTGAAAATTTAGATTCAACATTCTTCATTTCACATTTTTATTAGAATCCATCTTTGCAACAACTTGAGCATCGCCATTAACAGCATCAGAATACTGAAAGCAAGCTTAGAGTTGTTTCCCACATGACTGTAAGCTAGAGTTATCTTAGAGGCATCCTAGAAAAAGTTTCTAATTTGAAGCCTTAGTGGTCCATTTATTTGAAGTACCATATTATTTGCATTTCACTCGTTTCTCCACCTCTATCTGCAAGTGCATTCTCACTGTGCCCCCCCAAAACACACACTAAATAACAGATTTCACAAACTTGGAAGGATGTATGATAGAGTAATCTCACAAAGTCTAAGTTTCAAATCATGCCTGGGCATCAGTTATCTTCCGAAGAGGAGAACCACCACCTATAGATGCATAGCCTTCTTTGCTCTTGGGTGCCCGAAGAACAGATATAAATTGTGCCAACGGCTTTTGAAGAAAGCGAAACAACCTTGGCAGCCGAATGATGTCCTGACAATAGCATGAAGTGAGATAAGTGGCTAAAGTCAACAAGTTAATTACAGGGAAAGAACAGTGAAGCTATACCATCACCCACTTCTAAACATTAAAACACAATAAGTGAAGTTACAATGCACCTTCATGGCTACCCTGCACCTTCCCTTCATAAGCAGACATGGACAGTTATATCCATCCATATTCTGTCTGATTTTACATGGCTGACTGAAATCTGACAAAGCTATTGACATGGTACAACAACAAAAGACAAAGCTCCTCTAAGAACCCTACCTGATACTTACATGATTAAACCTACAAAACATCTTGTGTAACTCATCCAGTAAAAAGGGGAAGATAAAAAACTGAGAAATTCAGCTAAACCATCATAGATAAGATTATCACTATCATCAAAATTCACTGATCAGCATGTGATTGAAGCAGAAGCAGCAACAAACATGAAAATGTCAATAAATGCTAAAATTGGGCCTGAAAGCTAGCTAAAAAAAATATGGTATGCCTGAAGAAATGCTGATCTTGTGTCCATATCATAGCTTATTCAAGAAGCTGTTTTGTAAAACCTCATCAAGCTAAATGTTTAATGATTCAAAATTCAAATGTCCAAACTGTTCTTATCGATTTTGCCATAACTTGCTTTCAAAGCCTATGTGGGATAGAACGAAATGGTAGAAAAAAGGTAAGAAACAGCACTTTTTTGACTTTTGTTTCCTTGGAAATCAGCTGCTGGAATACAAAAAATACCATAAGGCCAGCCACTAATAGGTAACTTCGAGTTAAGTGAAGCAACAATATAATTCAAGATTATAGAGAAAAGAAGGATGCAGATAAGCGAGAACCTTGCTCATGGAGGAAACAGATCTTTGGGTGTGTGTGTGTGTGTGTGTGTGTGTGTGTCCTCATTGGATAGGCTGGTCATAAAATCACTTGTTTCTGAAAAAGAATAAACAAAGAAAAGCTCCCCATGGCATAACTACACCATACTATGTATCCAAGAAAAAAATGCATAGCAGTTGATTGAATGTCTATATGGCCAGAAACTAAACAACGCAAAAGAAATGGCCAAGCAAACGGAATAACATATGACTATGTATTAGCTGCAATAATCCCGACACACTTAATGGTAAAATATATGCATGCCCCGGACATAATAATTGAAAAAGGAATTAGTTAGCAATTAAACTCTTAAAAAGAATCGAACAGAATCTTTCTGGCCTAAATGTAACATATCAAGGCCACACGAATGATTCTGGCGCGCGCGCACACCGAGAGAGAGAGAGAGAGAGAGAGAGAGAGAGAGTAACTGGATCGGCGAAAAGGTTGAACAAGAAAGGCTGCACATCGTCAAGGGTTTCAGGACCTCCGAGGTTGAGCAGCAACACTCCTATCTTTTCTTCGCCGACAATAGGGATTGGGGATACCCCTTGAGATTCTGAAGCTACCAAGGCTTGCGGAGGACATCTGAGGTCGGACCACCCGGGAGCATATTTACGGACTACACAACAATTCCTCGGAAGACGAACAGTCTTGTGGCAACCTCCAATTTGAATGCCGGAGCATCGATCCGTCTTGCGAGAAAGGGAGTAAGAAACGGCCCGCCGAAGCAATCTGCCGAGAGGAACAGAATTACGTCAATACTCGGAAAATAACTAGTGCTACGCTGCACCATGGGAGACGGACACGAGAAAATGCGGAGTGAAGGTAAGCACCGAGCAAGCTAGCTTATTTTTACAAAAGAAAAGGAGAACAACTCATCAGGCCAAAAGGGGTTTCTTCAAATAGCAGCATTAGCAATGGTGGGTGTGCCCAGCAAGCAAGATTAAGTGATGGCCAACAAAATCAGGGAATGCAGCCATCAGGGGAGGCGTGGTGACGTGATACGAGCAACGCAGGGAGATAAAAAGAAGAGCGGGGGAAGGAAGCGACTTACAGTGGGGAGTTGGGGATGGGATTGCGAGAGGAGGATGACGAAGAGGGAGAGGAGGTGTTCATCACTTGGCAATTCATCTCGATCGCCCGAGAGCAGCAAGAAGACCCAGCCACGCCTCCTCCCCCCGACTCACAAAAGTCTGATAATGGGGGAAGGAAGAGACTTTTGAGGAACACAACAGAGGCTTCCTTTTACGTCAGCGCCACAAGACAACCGCAAGAGCGGGTGAAGAAAGGTGGGGGCAGTGGGGAATTGCGCATAGCAAAGCGAGAGAAGCAGCAGCTAATCTGATTGTCCTCTCGCTTTGCTATGCGCAAAGCGAAGCGGAGGGGATGGGATGGGATGGGATGGGTGGGGTAGTAGCTGTGGAGACGACGGGGAAGGTGGAAGACGACGGAGGAGGACTAAAACTCAGCTCCCAACAAAGGAGCGAACTGAAGTGAAGTGGAGAGAAGAGAAGAGCAGAGAGACAGAGAGAAATGGAGAGAAATGGAGGTGGAGGTGCAAGTTGGAGAAGGCGACGTATGAGAACTATATTAGCCCAACGAGGCCCCTCCTCCTCCCCACCTCCTTCCCCTCCCCCAACTTTATCTCTCTCTCTCTCTCTCTCCCTCCTCAATTTTTCTAATTTCAACGGAATGTATGCATATGCATTTCTACCTAATATTATGCATTCATTTTCTATATATTTTATTTTGACAACGATTTGCTACGTTGCATGAATTAAAAGCTCAACAAAAATATAGTGGTAATTTACCTCTCGAAAAAATGAGTTTCTCTTTATAAATCACTTAACACGCTTTTTCTATATTGACTCATAATATTAGATGTTTCACTTTCAATAATTATAATTTAATTGTAACTTCTTGTAAGTGCACACCGAAATCATGCAAAATCATCTTATTGTTTGCGGCAAGCGTTCCCTTGATTATCAATCTAACTCCAAAATTCCTTCCATTCATTTACTTCAATCATCCTTTTCCAATTGATTTACTGATTTTTCCAAACTCTTTATTTGGCATGAAACTACAAAATAGTCATTTACTTTCAATTAACAGTTCATTCATATTTACAGCTAGGTATTTCTATTTTGTAATTTTTCTTAGAGTTATTAGATTATTATTTACTAAGAACATTGTCCTAATGGTTATCCTCAAATTAATTGATAGGATAATCTTTAATTTAATTGTGTGACCAACTCAACTACAATGAGTATTATCGGACCAATTGCCAATCGAGGGTCAAACTTTGATGGGACAAATAAAAGTAACCTCTCTTTTCGACGATGCAAAGAAAGCATGTTTTTGCTGGCCGGACAAAAATATCCATGAATTTATACCTTGGAAACAAAAATAACATCACCTTTCAGACAATCCAAAAAGAAAAAATTACTTGATAGACAAATATATCCGCCACTGACATTTTCGTTCAAAGATGATTATCCGGTACTTAATGTGGTTAATGGCAATGACCTAACATGTCAACTAAGTCCAAAAAACATCACTTCGTATCACATTGACTATAATTCATTATTTGCTCAATTCGCTTCCAAATCAACAATTTAACACACTAGTTTGCAAGCTAATCAAACTCTATGACCATCTCGAATTCCATAAATTAGCTCAACATCGATGACTTGAAATCCTAATTTGCAAACTTGTTTTGGGGCAAAACCTAGCCATCTAATTAGCAATACCAAGAGCCATGGCTTGAGCACCTTCACTGTCATGGTCGTTTGTAAATGAATGAATAAGAAAGTCTAGAAGAAACTAAATTGCTTATGCAGCGTGAATTGCTCTCTCCAATCATGCCTCGAACCAAATGACCTTTCTGGTTAATTGAAAGATCTTGATGGCATGGGCAAGTCAACACTATCAAGCAGCATAAAAGGTAATGCGATCGACTTCTCAGAATGCAAACTTCAACAGCATTTATGTATTCATCAGACGGCAATTCCACGTTCAGGAATCAGTCATATCCTCAAGAGATGAAGCAGAACATATCATTCTCCTAAGGAGCGACCTTTGCACTTCTAGCCTTTTCTCCATGAACCCACCATTTGGGACAATGCTAAGAAGGAGGATCCTGTCTCGGTCCAAGCTGCGACGCCTCTTTCCTTCATCTCGGCGCTCCTCTCTCTCATATGCACTTCCATTATCAATTGCCTTACCCTTTTCTCCACTTCCTCTGCACTAACAATGAATTCCACTTCTTTTCCTTTTTCATATGACCATATCGACTCGCTGATCGGCACTGCCAGCTTCAATTTCTCCACCAGGACCGCACCGTTCATGCGCTGCTCTGCATACAATGGCCAAGCCACCATCGGGACCCCAAAACTCACTGCTTCCAATACCGAGTTCCACCCGCAATGAGTCACGAATCCCCCCATTGATTCGTGCTTAAGTATGGCAGCTTGTGGCGCCCAAGACTTTATCACTAGACCCTTGTTCCGAGTCCTTTCCAAGAACCCTTGAGGCAGAAGGTGGTCTAAATCTGGCTCGGTTGCAATACTCGGCGGTGGATTTCTCACCACCCATAAGAACCGTTGCTCGCTTCTCCCCAACTCAAGAGCAATCTCCTTCACTTGTGCACTGGCAAATGCACCGCGACTTCCAAAACACAAGAAGACAACACTTCTTCTTGGCTGCAAGTCTAGCTAGGACAAACATTCATTGATCGGCATTGTTGATGCGTCTGGTGAAGCGACACTGCCAATAGTACGATCTTTTGCATCTGCTATCAGTGGCCCAATACAATAGAGGTGTGGAGTCATGCCGTCTGGAACACAAACACCGTCTGCAACAGCCTTGACTGCATCTGGCTCAAGTAAGTTAAAGGTGTTAACTATCAGCCCATGAAATTGGGGCAAAGATTGAGCAGACTCAAGGAAGTGACCATAGGCGGAAGCATTGCGATCAAGTAATGGTTCAGGTAGGAGAGAGGCTCTCATGGAAGGAAGGCCCGGTAAGTGCAAGAGGGTGTCCTTCAATTCTCCAAAGCTCTTGCTAATCCGGTTGTGGATGGTGGGCAACTGCAAGAAGAAAGATAGAACAGAAGCACAAGAGGTGAAGTAAAAATAATTAGGAACGTTGAGAAAATTTTGTGGGATGTGGAAGGCTGAAGTTATAAGTGCGCGAACTGCGCAGTCAGTCGGCAGAGATGTTTATGAGGGCATCCCGAACACCTGTGATGTTGAGCCGCATAAATTCGAAAGCGGAAGCCACTTGGTTTTGGAGGGACAGTGGTAGATGGACGGGAGGGAGATGGAAGAAGGATATAGGAAGGTTGGTCTCATTATTGATTCGATCGATGTAGGAGGTGAGAGAGCTGGCCGCTGCTGGCATCGATGCGACCAAAACTGTGAGAGTGAATTGTGGGTGAAGATGCAGAATCAGCTTCCCAAGCTCCACCATGGACACCATGTGGTGTAAAGCAGGGGCTGCATACAATGCTATGGTTTCTTGCATTCTTTTGGCGGAGGGACGAAGGGACAGAAGGAAGGAGGGGGAGAAGTTGGTGTTGTTGACTTGAGGGAGAGGAGAGGATCGGGAGAGCGAAAGCCATCCAGGCAGTCTAACGAACAATGAGAAGTCCAGCGGAATGGTCAAAGAAGCCAAACTCTGACCTTTCCACAGACTAAAAGAAGTCATCGCGAGGCTAACCAAAAGACAAGGAAAAAATGAATACGTAAAAGAGAAAAATTCTTCAATTTTGGAACCGATGCACAGCCTCGCACAATAATAGTATTATGTCGAATCAATTAACTGCCCTAAAAGCAGTCAACAAGTCCACTCGAACACACCCCTCCCTCCTCTTTCATCTCTACTTTACTGACAATAATAATAATAATAATGATAAGGGGACCGTGACTAATAAAGCACGCTCTCAGTTGATATTTTCCGTTTTATTTATATCAAAATTCAAGATCGGCCATTTTTATTACTAAGAAGGAAAAAGAGGAAGAAAAATCAGATATCTCATTCCTCCAGCATTCGAGGCAACGTCAACACAGCAGTTGAAAGTGAATAGTCATATATTCGGTTGAATATCCCTGTGTAAACTTGAATGCTCTCTATACAATCATGTCGCAACAGTTCTCTTCTTTCACAATACCCATTGGTAGAGCAGTAAAAAGAACCAACTACTAGAATACAGTTATAAGCAAGACTACCGAAGCACAGCATGATAACATTTAACTTTGGTCACTAGAGTTACTGCTCCCATCGTGAGAGCTGCTGCCATCATCATTTGGTAATGAAAGAAACCTCATGTGGCCAGCAAGAGCAGAGCCAGCCAACTTTTTTTCCTTGAAAAATTTTTCCCTCTCAACGTGTTTTGCAGGTGGAGGCGGAATTGTGACAGGCAAAAGCTGCCCATTGGATTCAGATGGCGCAGTGCATGTGGGCTGTTTGAGGGGGTGATTTACTTGTCTTGAATCTGATTGTTCTAACAAGTCTAGAGTGTGGCTCCTCATAGAGCTCTCTTCATCTTGAGGTCTCATGCTAGTTTTTCCCTTTCGAATCCTGCCATATGTTGTGTTAGACTAGATGAATCAAAAGACTTTTTGGGCTGCATAATGTTGACAATATGTTAAAGTTATCTCCACATGACAGAACGGACTCCTCAAACCAAACCAGCCAAGATCCAGGAAGCTCAGTCTACCTACCACATTATATGCGACAGATACAAGTAATTTTTCAAGTAAAGTACTAGCCAAAGGAATAAACAAACCTTCGGACTAGTTCTTGAGGCTCTTCTTCCTCATCTGCTTCACAATCTACATTACTTGCAGCCATCCCAGTTCTACCAGAAAGTAGTGCATCATATCTGTCAAGTAGATTCTGAAGTTTCTCATTCAATTCAATTGCCTGAAAAACTGTTTTCTCGTCCCTGAAGAAGATGGACATAAAAAGGGAGGAGATCACATCACCATAAAATATTATACCTTTATTTAATAATTTAAGCTTTTAATTAAGTTGACAAATGGTTTCACAACTCTAGCGTTACAAGCATTGAGGTCCTTGAAAGTGCCATTCCTATAAAGTACTATATAAAAAATTTGGAGACTGTATTTAGGTTTACTAGTAATTTAGAAATCAGTGTGATAGTTATTTAGAAAAAAATTGAAACAAACTGAATCACTATCATTGATTTTTATTTAGTTGAAAATGGTTGCTATATTTATAATTTTTCTTTAATTGTTTACTTAGTCTTTAATTTTTATGTGAAATTCAAGTTTCTATTAATTTTGGTCTTAAAGCAATTCAAAATTATTGACACCCTTTAAAATGTTGTCCCTTATTTAGCAAAAAAGTCTCTGTGTAAGAATGGAGGTTCAAATGTGATTTATGTGCTCCCCTTTTTCTAAGAAATGCTTCAACTTGCACCAACTATAAATTATCTTAAGGAAGATAAAAGCAAAAAGAGGCATGCTGCCAAGAGAAGGTGTCCAGTGCCATCTCCTTGCCACTCTCCCTTTGCAACAGCGTCAAACTAATAACGTTTAACCAATTTTATCAATTCCAGATATTTATAGCAAAATTCCAAAAAAGAATGCTATTTTCCCCCATCGACTATACTTTGTTTAACAGTAATTTCACATGTACATTATTTAAATTGGATGGGTTGACTTATTAATAAATAATATTAAATAAAATGATAAATACATTTCATAGATAAATTATTTTAAAAATTGCTAACTCTAAAGAAACTTCATGACTATTCTTTAACTATTTGGCAATTGATTCATCACTTTTTTTAGACTACATATTAGCCAACATGTGAGAGGAAATGTTAAGGAAAAGCTTTGAAAGCACTGCTCTAGAAGCTTTAAGTTGGCAGAGCTCACAAGTAATCTAAGAATTAAGCTTTCAGATAAATTTGACATTGCTTGTGATTTCTACTAAAATTTATGGTAGAACAGGAGGGAAGTGTGGAGGTTGAGTGACAGCATGGTCTAAAGATCAATTAGCATAGAAGGAAATAGATATTGTCTCTTGCCACCACTGGATCTCATTGAACTTGGTATTTCTGGACAACTATAGACAATGTTGGCTTCTCCAATCACAGGGAGAAGACGTTCCAAACAGGTTCACATGCTTACTATGGACAGCCTGTAAACTAGGCTGCGCCTCAGACTAAGGCCAGCTAGTATTCCCCTTTACCATTCCTTGTGAGTGGCACCCAAACTGCAAGGAGATGCACCCAGTGTTTTCCCAGCTATTAGTGCTCCACTCAATCAGTTATTCCATCACAAAAGAGGTCATTTCTTTAGTGGGTAAAGTATCTTTTGTATCTACTGCCCAAGTGATTAACACAAGATGAATAGAACCAATCAAGGTAGAGACTTTTCCATATTTCAATTCAAAGAGTTTTTTTTTTTTATTCCTCACACAACAATTTCTTTCAGGAATAGAAAAAAGATAAACCCGATAAATATGTGGTTACAGTCGTTAAAATTGGAACTGGAGGAATGCTGGGAAAACAAAGCTACAGAAAGCAGAAAAATACCTTAACTGTGACTATCAGCTACTAGAATAAGAGAAGCAAAACACAAATTGAGGCAGAAAGGAAACCTCACCGAGATGTTAGAACAAGATGCATCACTCTTTGTTTCTGGAAAGAGCACTGCTCAACAAGATCAAGGGTGAACTCATCCTTGGCGGCCTGGAAAAGCAACATAAGCAGTCAAGAGTACATAGGAGGTTCTGTTTATAGAGGATACAGAGAGTCTTACTTATTAGCCAAATTCCCAGCAACCTTAATTTAAAGACCAACACTATTCACTAACCTTAGGTAGTTTAGCAAAACTAATTGGTGATAGTTCTAAATATGCCTAATATCACTAATATTCTTCCACTATAAAAATGGCAACAAGAATTAAAAATAAAAAAAGACTCAGCATGAACTCATTCTTCATGAGAAAACTAGCACTTCCTTGACTAGTAGGGTGTGCAGAGCACTTATGAAGAAAGTGAGATGTGCCATTGATTGACCTTCACTGATTAAACTTTATTAAATTGCAAAGGCATTGAGAAATTACACCAAAGAACTTAAATATAGTCCAAGGACTTACCACAGGATGTTGAGTTTGTTGACCATCAGCATTATCAAGGACCTCTCTCAAAACCTCCAATGCATTCCTAGCTTTCTGAATGATGCTGTATCAAAAAAAGATGAAAAACTGTTAAGGATGTGTTGTCAGGACAAATACAATTAAAGTATGCTATAAAGTCTCTTTTTCACTGCCATGAAATCATATGCATATCCCCTCCTCCCATATGTTATATAACTCCTTACATTAATAGGTGAAACTTACAAGCTGGCAGATAAAAATGCCAATATTTCCATAAATCTTTCAATAAATCATTAATGATGGGTGGCTGGCTTTTGACTAAGCATGGCTGCTCATTCCAACCCAATGTTTCAGTATTAACATGATAATTTCTGGATTAATATACCCAGAGAATTTAATAATCTTTTATTATCACGAGTTAGGTGTCCTAAGGTTCTGCAATGACTAGTATATGGCTGCTCACTTACCCGCGCGGGGGGGAGAAGGGGGGCGGGAGCCTATATTGCCAAAGGGGGGATGAAAAGAGAATCTGATACTGAGGATAGCGTCTAGCCAAGGGCAACTTGTTGGCACTTGGCATTAGAGGATTGGGAATGACATGGATAGTTCGGACGTAATGCTCCTAAACTGCTAAACTTTACCAAGGCCAAAAAGCTGTTGAGGGTCCAAAGACTTCTTGAATGAGTCACTGGTTAATCTCATTTAACCTGCACTAATTTTTTTCTAGTCTGAGAGCAACAGGTATTGTGGTGTGCATAATTCGCTAGCATAAAACATCCTGAACCCAATGCCCATGACAAGATCCAGTAATAAAGAGGATGCGTAAATAGGCTAACAAATTTTTTTTCTCTTTACAGTGAATTGATACCTTGATTCAGGAATGCACTGTACTTCTGGTTCCTGAGAAAGTCCACTGCCACTGGCAAATGCTACCTCCTGATCAGACACATTATTCTTGTCGGCTTTTCTAGTAGAATTTGATGTTTTGTGCACAATTCCTCGTGCAGTAGATTGATCTGATGGTACATATGGTTGCTGCTGAGGAAACTTCTATACCCTTGAGTTATTCCACGAAAAGAAGGCCAGAGATCTTTTGAAAAATATGTACCTGAATTAGACAATTCTGACAACTCTAGAGTGTGCCTCTGCTTGGAGTTCTCTTCTTTTTGAGGCCTTGAACTAGCTTTTCCTCTCTGTGTCCTGCCATATGTTTGAATCCTAAATAAATTTTGCTCAAATCAGGAAGCCCAACAATATTTTAACTCCAAACTATTTACAACGTTTGTTCTATCTCCACATAACATGAACTACTCAAACTAAACTGGCCAGGTGTTGAATAGTTGAGTTTGTGTATGCATTCTTTGAAACAGATAGGAGTTACATTTCAAGCCAGGGGGGATATGGACAAACCTTCGAAAAAGCTGTGGAGCTTCTTCTTCCTCCTCTGGTTTACAATCAGTACGATGTGCAGTTGTTCCAGTTCTAGCAGAAAGAAGAGCATCGTGTCTTTCAAGTACCTTCTGCAGTTGTTCATTCAATTCAATTGCTTGGGAAACTACTTTTTCATCCCTGGACAAGATAGACATGAAAACAAAATATAATCCAGGAAGTGCATGTCTTGCAGTTTTCAAAACCTTGAAGCAGAGCATGGGCTTAGACAAATGCTTTTGGAAGATAAAAATCATAAGATATCACATGACTTGGCCTTAAAGATCATTATCCTTGGGCAGTACTGATATCCCTTTTTGCCACCCAAATGTCACCCCTGAGGACTACATCAAATGGATGACAATGTGACTAAGCTCGTCATTCATCTAAAACAATATGTAAGGTTAACAGCAGGAGACTCGAGATTTCCGTATAAGGCATTTTTTAAACATGTTTACACTCTCATTATGCATCTTCCACCAGAGGATGAAGGGCTGCAACTCAGACAAAGGCTAAAGCGGACCCTTTTTCTGACAATCCCAATCAGTGGCGTCGAAACAGATAGAAAACTCATCTTGCTTTGCCAGATACCCCTCCTCTCATCAATTTACTTCCATTGCAAAACTCACTCTTCCTCAGTGAAGATAGCACACACATGGTCAGATTAATCCAACTACTGAGCTGTTGCCCTTGCATCCAGACAATAACTTTTGAGCCAATAGCACATTAGAAAAATGCAGGCAACACCACCAACAGAAAGCAGAAAGTAACTGTCAACACTTAGAAAATTAGCTACTGTGGTCAAATAGATTTAGAGTAATAAGGCCTCACCTAGATGTTAGAACAAGATGCATTACTCGTTGTTTCTGGAAAGAGCATTGCTCCACAAGATCAAGGGTGAATTCATCCTTTGCAATCTAAAGGAACAAGACAAGCAGTAAAGTCAGAAATTGCCGTTCAATAATTCTTCAGAAACATTTGGATATAGACTTTCCATGACAGAATCCTTTCAAGACATTTAATGGGAAATGAAGCAGACCTTACACATTTTTAAATTTATTCCATTAACATTCAGACCATCAATTTGCTTCCAAAGTAAGAACTCTCTAATGCCTCGATGGAGTACACATAATGCGACACTACATGTTATTATCCTAACTAGTGGGAGGACATTTTCTGTATGCTGGCATCTAGCCTTTTAAAGGGGGTAAAAGTATGATTCACTACCATGCCAGACATGGTACCACATTTACAATTTAACTTTCCAGCATTGTCATTCGCCATACATGCATAGCCATGCATCAGCTAGAGAAAACCACAAAAACTCCAGTTACTATCTATTTAAGCATTTTCACTGTTTGTGACCAGACTAAAAATTAGGCAAGAACAATTGAATTGTGGAAATATAAGTTAGCTTGTGCTTTACTAGTCGAGCACAAATAAAAACTACAGTGTTGAAAACTTTAAATGCTAGAGTACGAACTCATGCCTCATAAGGGTATTTTGGAGATTGTCAACAAAAAAATTTATACCCGATATACACAGTTTCGTGAACTGATCACCGTGCCAAAGTAAGAGCATTTTCGAATTAAACAAAGGGAAGGTCAACGAAAGGTTTAGATATGAGTCTGACTTACCAGAGGATGTTGAGTCTGTTGACCATCAACTGTATTCATGACCTCTTCCAAAATCTCCAATGCATTCCTTGCCTTTTGAATAATACTGTATGGATAAGACAAAAACTGTCAGATGACATGATCTTAGCAAGAGGAAATTCCTCCTTCATAAGCCATTTATATCTTTAGTACATATTCTCTGCTAAATGGTATGTATATTAAGAGTTATAACCATCTCTTGCAAAAGCCAAGATATATCTTTCAGCAAGCATGGTGTTAAATAATCTGCCAACAAGTCATAACTATGCTCGGCTTATTAGTTTATCAGATTGGTTTATCCATAGAGCTAAATGAACTTGATTTATCAGAGCTAGGGGTTTGGAGATTCTACAAGAACTAGACTGCGAGTGGTCAAACCACGTTGGCATGCGAGCGCACATGCAAAGTAGCCATGTATATTCAGCAATCTACTTGCTGAAAGACAGATAGATTCTAAGGCTCATGAGAGGGTCCAACAACTGGCTCGTTAATGGAGATTTACAAGAGATTTAAAGCTCCTGACCAACCAATGCACCTAGGAAAAAAAGCCTTATAATAGGGTGCAAAGACTTCATGACTAAGTCACTGATTCCATTCATTTAAGCTAAGCAGTATTGCCACTCTGAGTGTGCCAAAGAGATATAAACTTGTGTTGGTACAATTTGCCAGAACAGTTTTCTTGATTTTACTACCTATAAAAGAGATTTGTTAACCAAAGAGACGCATAAGCAGGTTATAATGTTCCTTTTCTTTTGTTTTTTTCCCCAGTAAATGCATACCTTGATTCAGGAATGCACTGTACTTCTGGTTGATGCGGAAGTCTATCACCTCTGCCAGAGGCCTCTTCCTGACTAGACATAATATTCTTCTCTGCTTGTAAAGTAGAGGCTGATGCTGCACTCCCATTTACTTGTATGACAGATGGATCAGAAGGTGCAGATTGATGCTGTTGAGGAAACTGTACTCCTAAGCTCTGAGTTTTCCACAAAAAGAAGGCAACAGATTTTGTGAAAAATAGGAAAGTGCATTACTTAAACAGTTAAATAATCTATTTGATAAAACCTCAAAGCTAGCACTACCAATATCCTATCACTTGTCAACAATCATAACAAGCACACATTGTGGCAATATTTCTTCAGAGAAATCAGTAGAAGTAGCCACAGCAAAATATAATGCACGTAGGTAACAAGAAAAAGGAGCAAGATGTACAATTAGAAAGAATCTCAAAAACGGAGTAAATGTGAGGAGGAAGAGAATGGATAAAGAGGAAATTATAAAAGTTTTAGGAAACGGAACCCATAAGAGAGAATCAAGGAAATAAAACTGGAAGTGTGAGAACTTTGACACAGGGTTGAACCTGCTCTTATTCTGACTAGTTTTGATTGGGCAACTAATCTAAGAGCTTGAACATGTAGAGAACAAAGACATTTCATATACAATCATTGCAAACTAATCAACATCATAACGTTATACAATTGATTAATTTTGTCAACAAAGTTATGGGCTGTTATGTCCCATATTTCCATTAAAAATCTAAATAAGCACCTTGAACGAGAGGACTTTGACAGTAAAGTAACTTTATACTGCAAGGTGTGGTTGTTGTTGTCACAAAATTCAAACATTAATAGATCGTGCAAAAGACTACTGGGATTTGAATTTGAGACAGAGAAATTAACTACTCCCCAGAAGCAGACTTGTGAGCATCCCTTGAGACATTCAAACAAACAGGTCTGTTTTAAGGTAGAGGGTCAATGCCCCAAGATGGTTCAGTTAATTTCTTGTTTTAGATTATAGGCTCCATCTACTACTACCTAGATAGGCTAGATGCTTCATTATAATGCATCTAGTCTTTTAAAGGGTGTAAAAGTATGATCCATTACCATATCAGAGATGAGACTATTTTCTACACATCTAAATCGGCGATGAAATCAAAACCAAATGTCAATCAGTCTCATTACTACTGAGTTTCAAGTTGGTCCAGATATGGATTGTGTAAAACGAATTTGGAAGAAAAGAGGTCAGGAGGTGAACAATTGTTCAAGATCATACTTACTAGCAATTCCTGATATGCGGAAAAATATTGAGGGAAATTCCCTGAAGCACCACCAAGGGAGGATTGTGTTGCATCTAGCAGATGAAATATCCTCTCTTGTATGGAGAAACCAGTCTGCAGTGTAGCTTTTATGATGTAAATAGTAGCAGTGAAACTATACGACAAAGCGATGCGATTTAACCTGAGCATTGAGATTCACACCTTTGTCTTCACCATCTTTACAAGAATGGGAAGAATTCCCAGTTCAATCACTTGCTTATGAATATATTCACCAATGTTGTTCATCAGCATCTCCAATAGCTGCACAGTTAGAAATGTTGTGAGTCCCCAGCGTGCATCGAGTGGTTACACATAATGATTCAGGTAAGAATCTTTTAAACATTTTGTCCTCACCGTAATTGCATACAATTGCGAACGTGGGCTTTTACTTCCCAACCTTTTTTTAATTGCTTTCATGACATCTTTTGCAGCCCTGTGTGGTTGGATGAGCAAAGTCATATTACTCAAACTAACAAGAGACATCTGACATTCTTATTGATAACTAAAACACGATGTAGCAGCTGTCACTACATTTTTCATCGGTGAGAAAAGCTAAAGCACACAGCACACGTACCTCTGATCACGCGCCACTAGTTCGCAGATCTGGATGTTCTTGGTCCAATCCATCTCGTCTAATTTGTCGCCGGTTGCAGCATTGACAAGCTCAGCTGCCATTCTTGTCAATTTTGGGTACAAAAAGTGAGAGTTCGATGAGTATTTCCAACTTATTCGCCAGGCGGGGAATGCGCGGAGCAGAGCAGATCAGATCCGGGAGTACAAAACGTTGCATTGCTGCTCGCATAACAACAACAACAACAACAATACTATCCGAGTCAAAGGAAAAATCGGATGAAGCAGCTGGACAAGAGTAATTATGCAGACAAAAATGCAGAGCATGCGAGAAGCGATCAGCATCCGGAAGAAATCACGAACAGAGCGGGCAATCCATCGAATGCGTAGAGCTAGAAGAGGAGTGAAATGGCACGGACGAGGAGAGTGACTTGGGATGGGCAACAAGAGAGCCAGAATGAGGAACGAGAAAGATCCGAGACGAAATCAGAGCTCATACAATGTGGCAGCCAGCCAGCCAGCCAACCAGCCAGTGTACTTTTCAGCAAAGTTTTCAAGGCGGCATGGAATGGAATGGCGGTGAAGATGGAAATCGCAAGAAGTCAGTTCTTTTACACTCACAGTCAGGGTCGCAATCGCCAGGCCAAGCGACGGCGGCCGAGAGCAGGTGGTAACGACCACCACGGCGAAGGCGACGGGGACGGGAGGAGTCAGAGGTGGGAGCGTGTGCGTGTCCGCGTTTCGGTGATTGTACGGGTTGGAACCAGACGGGACCAGTCTGATAAAGCACCAGCTGTTCAAGTCTTTCATGCTTTAGCTAAGCATTTCGATTCATAAATTTTAATAATTTTTTGTTAAAAATTACAACCGACCCAACGAATAGATCCGAATTCCTTCTCGGACACTGCAACAGCCGAGCAGCGGGAGAGGAGCTCTTTTGTCGACTATGAAAGTTAGTGCCCACGGCCCACGTGGCGCCCTTTCCTTTTCTTAAAGTGCTGCAACTGCAAAACACAACACTCCCTCCCCTCCATGACTTCCCTTGCTATGCTAGGTCGCTTTTAACACCATCCCAACTTAAAATCTCTTCGGATCTAGTCAAATCTCTAATAGAGTAAATTGGCTTCAATAACAAGGGAGCCTTTTGATTTGATTGGCATAACAGTCTTTATTTATTGTTAAAATTAATAATATATTACGATTCATTATTTATTTCTTTATGATTCGAAATAAATAGTTAATCTTGAATAAATTAAAGACGTTCACTTCATTATTTCTTCAAACCCAAAAAGTAGCATCAGGGCGTTGATTTAGATGATTAATGAAAACAGCTCAAGAGCCTCTGAGTATCTTATTTATCTCACTCGCTTTTCTTTTTCTTTTTTCTAACTTTTTTGCCAATGATGTTTAGCACATACATATACGAAAGAACAATATAATTTCTTTCCTCGTTTCAGTAGGATGCTGTCAAAAGGAAGTTGCAGAACCTTGTTTCAGCCCATGGAAATGAGGACCGGCACAGCAACTTCAAGTCCTGATCCAACACACGATCCCCAACACTTTCGACCAGGTCTTACAAAGGTAAATTCATCACGACCTCGATAACGCAACAAACAACTCCGCATCGCTTTGAGAAACATGGCTATGACACAAAGTTGGCTGTTACGAAGCACCTCACAAATTGCTTCTGGAACCCCCATCCTTTGGGGCTTTAAGGGGCTTCTCAGGCCTCAACTATCGTGAAGAGTAGAACCCTTCAACTGCCATCGCACCGAATGCTACTGATACAAGGTACTGCTCTGTCCGAAGAGCCCTCCTTCAGTAAGAAGATGAGCATTAGAAATGTAAATTACAGTACTACAATCAACTACTGCAGAAGAGACTGCTCGTATCTCATCAAGCAGAAACTACTCGACTTGTCTACGATCTAACACCGTCATCCACGTCAATATCAACATCACAATCCACTCAGTCCCCGACAACAGCAGGAACAGTGTTGAGGCGTGGGCTTCCCATGACCGTCCATGACAAAACTTCGAGGCACCAAAGTAGCAGAGATAAAGCACGACCAATCTCTTGCAACACAAAACCCCTAAATCTATTTGTCAGACCAGAAGTATTAAAAAAAAGGAAAAAATTCTCATGTCTAATGTACTGATAAAGACCAAATAGCAACACTAGGTTCTGATGAATCTACTATCAACAACCACTAGTCATCATGCAAGCACCCAAATAGCCTCTCACTTTGCCTCCTCAGAACCCTTCATGAGTGATGATTCTCCATCGCCGCCCTGATGCCCAGCTGCTGTGTTGCCCTGACCACCAGCACCGGTTGTCCCAGTCTCAGAAGCATCTTGCTTGCTTCCTCCACGTGCGTCATTTGGACCTGAGGAGGGATGCGGTCCTCCAGTGCTTGCACCTCCCAAAGTCTCTGTGTTCATGGAATGAAGGCCATTGCTGGGCCCCACCGGTCTCATGCCCATTTGACCTTGGATGGCCTGCTGATGTTGCTGGTGTAATTGCTGCTGTGGGTCTTGCAACTGATGGGGGCCACCGAATTGCAATGGCACCTTCGAAGTGAAAAGACCTGGCTGCTGAGCCATAGCAGCAGCAGCCGCCGCTGCCTGAGGATGTTGCATGAAATAGCCACCTTGTTGCATCACCGGATGAGGAGCCATCTGTAAATGCCATTTGATAAGCATATAAGCAGGGAAAAGATCATCATTAATTGGAAAGCAAATTGACAGGAAAAATAACTACCTGGGGAGGCATTGGTGGTGCCTGTGGCTGGGCATCAGCAATTGCAGCTAAATACATCAAATTCTTTTGCAACTGAGATTGGTACCTGAATCATCAAGCTACATTGAGTCCACAGATGATGCCCAAGAATACAAACAAAGATTGCATACAGGCACATGCATATACCCATCCAGCCAAAGCACAAAAATTACAGAATGAATCCTGATTGGCCAGCTGCACATACAACTCAATGTACTTCCTAAGAAACAAGCCGAGACTGAAGAAAAGCCCACACATGGACATGCATACGTTGGTCCTGAGCCATCTACCTGACCACATGCATACGTTTGTGCACATGACCTAGACCTTTCCCCTCTTTCCTTTTGTTTTTACCAACTCCCCCCTTACATACACACATGAGAGAGAGAGAGAGAGAGAGAGAGAGAGACTTACTGGGCACACTCAGCAAGTTTGCCAAGATTTTGATTGTCCAATATCGCTAGAATCAACTTCTTGTTTTCATCAAGATACTACAATTATGCCCAAGACAAACATAAGATGATCTAGAAAGTTAGTAGATAGATCATGATATATCATCAGTACTAAGAAATGATAAACTAGGAACTCAGATTCTGATCAAGTATAATACTGTCTATCTAACTTAAATGAGGTCTACTAGCCATTGTCTGGTACAAATTTGTACAGATGATAGCTAATTCTCCATCTCCTCTATATTAGTTTTGCATAGGACGAAATTAAATCCCTATACCATCTAATAAACTCATACCATGACAATAAGCGTTCACTACATAGTATACCTATTAATTATGTACATTGCATGTACTATTCATCATAGCTATTGATTAAACTACTGATACTATTAATTCTCCTTCACACATGCCAAACTTGCAAGGCAAACAAACCTTTACAGGACACATACAATGTTACTGATTATTCATAATATTATAGGACCTATATACCATGCGACAGAATGACAGAAAAGAAGAAAGCTGATGAAGAATCGTGAAAGCTGACACCACATGCAGGACATAAAGTTCTATTTAGAAATCATACATTAGGACTTACCATAATATATACCTGATCATAGTTATGATAATACTATGTTGGAGTCTAGAGATATAGGCATATATCCATAACCATGAGTAAATTGAGTTTTCTATATGGATAGTAGGTCTACACAACCAAATACAAAAGAGGCTTATACTAGTATTGAATGTCAATATTTTTGCTGACAGTAATAATGTAAAAACCTCTGCACAACACTCAGTTGCACGAGCTTTGCCGTCCATTTGCTATAACACAGTTCAATCTTCATGTCTCTGATCCATATCTAGAAACTGTGACATGCAAATATCATTGTTGATAGGAAGTCAGGACTCATGCACCCACTTCTCTCTTTAGAATAATGAAGATCTGTAGTTAGCACTAGAACCCGACTGCTCAGCCTCGCGTGGAAAGGAAGGAATCTGGCCATTCTAAGCACGTCCGAGCTATTCATCTCGCATTTAACAGTCCGAGACTTGAATTACGAAAGACATTCGTGAGTCCAATCCGCTAACAGTTAAAGGGTTTCATTTGCAAGTATCGGCCCTAGGAGTTACTTTGAGGTTTTCCCCCAAGTGCTAATTGTTCAAGCCACAACATCCACTTACGACTCGAGCTAAACTAGCATGAATACTCAAAGAAGTTAACTTCACATGAGATTGCGGACGCGAATGAAGAAGAGAGAGAGAGAGAGGGAACAGACGGCGGGGTCAATTCGATTGGGGGGAAGAGGAAGAGGGAGGAAGAGATACCTTTTGAATCTGCTCGGTGGTGATGTTGTTCGGCGGAAATGAAGGCAAGACGGGAATCATCTGCGGAGGCTGCTGCATCTTCTTCGCTGGGTCGTCTTTACTCCTCCTGCTCCTCCTCCTCCCAAATGCGCATTCAATCAATCAAATCGATCGATCGATCGATCGAATCCTCCCAAAAACCCTAAAAGCAACTGAAGAAACCCTCCCCTAAAGGTCAGCGAGAACGAACTCGAACGAAGGCGCGGATATCGATGCGGAAGGAAGGCGATTGAGAAGAAGAGTGGAGGCGGCTTTCTGCTCTGAATTTTTCTCGGACTTTTATTTTTACGTCGAATGTCGTTTGTTTGGACCGACTCCCACCATTCACGTCACGGAAACTCGACAAAATCGGAGAAGAGAAAGTGTAGACAAACAAAAGTGTCACGGGCGGGCCGATCGTTATAATCGTGACCGTGCGGCGATTTAGGGTTTGTTTGGTAACACTCCCGATAACATTTGATTTTGATTTTGTTCTTTTATTTCTCGAGAGTAAATTTGAAATAAAAATGTGTTTGGTAAATTTTTTGTTTCCAAAAATAAATTTATTCCGAAGAATAAATTTGGACTAAAATAAAGAAGTAAAAAAAAATTGCTACTTGCTCCCATAAACAATTTTGATGATCAATTTTTTTCTCTTTCTCTCTTTTTTTTTTCCCTTCCCTTTCTTCTTCTTCTTCTTCCTCTTCCTCCTCCCACCCCATCGCCGCCCCTGGGCCGCCGCCAACAAGCGGCCGAGCAAGGTCCGGCGACCTCATTGGAACCTTGCCAAGCCAGGGTGAGGTCCAACAAGCTTGCCGGAGCCTCACCCAGCCACCGGCGAGACTTGAACTTGTGAATCTGGGGGAGCCTCACCTGGCCGCCACCGGCGAGGCTCAAGCTCACCCTAGCCTAGCCTCGCACTAGCTAGCAAGGTTGAGCCTTGCCAGTGGCCGGGCGAGCCTCGCCTCACCCAGATCGCAAGCTCGGCCACCACCGACAAGGCTCGAGCTCGCTCGGCCACTGACGAGGCCCGGCCTCATGCCACCTAGGTGAGCCTCACCGACCACCACTAATTGCGATGGCCAAGAGGAAAAATGGGAGAAAAAAGAAAAAAAGAAAATTATAACAAAAAATACTAAAATTAAAAAAATCAAAAGATCAAAAAATTTTCCTAAACGTATTTCTGTTCCTAGAGTAAAAATTTTGAACAATTACCAAATGCCTTCAAATGCTCAGAAATTATTCCCAAGAATAAAATAAAAAAAATCATTTTTGAGCAAAAATTGTTAAAAATTGTTCCCGGGAATAGAATAAAAAGAATGATTTATGAGCAAAAATTGTTCCCGGGAACATAAGCAAAGCATTACTATGCAGGGCCTTAGGGTGTATGTTTGGTAACGATTTTACTCCCGAGAACAATTTCTAATCAAAAATGATTTTTTTTATTCTCGCTCCCGATAACAAATTCTGAGTATTTAAGGTGTTTGATAAACTATTTAAAATTTTTACTTCGGGAATAGAAATGCTTTTAGTAAAAATTGTTATATTTTGATTCTTTTAATTTTTAATACTTTTTGTTATAAATTTATTTTTCTTTTTCTTGTTCTTTTTCTTCCCTTTTCCTCTCGGCCGCCACCAACGAGCGCCCGAGCAAGGTCCGTCGAGCTTGTTAGAGCCTCGTCAGGCCAAGGCGAGGTCCAGCAAGCTCGCTAGAGCCTCATCGAGTTGGGCAAGCCTCACCCAGCCGCCACCAACGAGGCTCGAGCTCACCTAGGCTCTCACCGGTGGCGGCCCAAGAGTGGCGATGGGGCAATGATAGAAAGGGAAGGGAAAAAAAAAAAAAAGAGAAAAGAGAGAAAAAAAAAACCGATTCTCAAAATTATTCGCGAAAAGTAACTTTTTTTTATTCTTAATTTTACTCCAAATCTATTCTTCTTGGAACAAATGATTTACCAAACGCATTGTTCTAAATCTATTCCCGATAACAAAAGAACATAATCAATTGTTTTCGAGAGCGTTACCAAACAAACCCTTATGCTATTTTGGATCGCTTGAAAGTTTAATTCTTCATATCAATCATTTGTTATTTATATATTTTTTGAATTATTTCTTTTTTTATATAATTTATATATATTTCTTCTTATTTTTTATTAAATAAAATAGTAATTGAAAATAGTTATTGGGGGTAGGTATTATGTAAATTAAATGGGCCAAGCAAGAATTTTAGGAAAAAGATCTTTTAGATCTCTTTCCTCTTTTTTTTTTAATTATAATTTCTTAAATCGAAATATCATAATCTCTTTTATATTCTTGTATCACTCAACTCATCCGAATCGTAGAGAAAATCTAGAAAGAGAAAATCTAAAAAAGAATGTAACTTAGATTGCTAAAATGGTTGCTTATACTTGACGCCATCGAATTATAACCATTGATCGAGTGAGATCATACCGCCCCACCTACTATCTATCGGCATTTATGCCAAGAAAATTTCAGACTACGACACAATTATGGTATCACTCGTCCTGAGAATGTTCCGAAAGCACTTGAATTTTTCCAATGTCGTTTTAGTCGTTCTTCCTCGATTATGAATACTTCATTGATCACAAAAACCTCGGATCCATGACAAAAGCCTATACTATCGCTTGCTTCCACCCCCATTTTTCATGCTACGAATTTACATTGAGATTTTTTTTTTGGAAGAATTTCAAATGAGAGTTCAAAATTAGATTAAAAAAATGATTTAGAGTTGATTTTATCTTAAAGGAAAGTCTTAAGTTGAGTTATTTACTTAAGAAAAGGTTTAGAGAAAATCTTGTCTTAAATAAAGGATGAAACAGCCAACTTAATCTCAAATCAAGACTTGAAATTGAAATATTTTCTTAAAAGAAAACTTAGGGCGAACTATATTTCAAATAAATACTTAAAATAATCAATTTGGTTTCTAATGACGGCCCAAATTCATTGACCGGTCAAACATTTGTCGGTCGGCTTGCACATGCAACTCGCATGCTCGTTCAAGCAGCACGATTGTTGTATCAGGGGAACAAATTTTTTGGAAATTCCATGCTTCAAACCCAATTTAAAGGAACCCCAAATTGAAGCTAGAGCTCCTAATCTATCTCATATAGTTTCTCCGTTTCAATCGTGTCTATTACTTTTAGTTTGCCAATGTTGCTGTTGAATTAAATCAATGAGTCACACTTGTAAAGGCGGGCCAAGGAGTTAGAACTTTTATTTGAAATTAAGTTTGTTACATCAAATTCTTATTCAAAACAATGTTCGTTTTATATTTAATTATTATGCGAAATTAGTTTTACTTTAGGTTTATATTTAAGATGATACTCATTTTGAATGCCCTTTTGAGGAAAAAAAAATCCCATTTCATGCTTTTATTTAAAATTTCCTAAAATGTGAATTAGAAAATGTTTTGTAATGAAATTATCAATTGACAACGTGACATAATCATATAAGATCACTGTCATGCCTCTTTTGGAATGAAGTACATGACAAGATAGAAAATGAAGGAACACATCTTAGCCGGGCCTATGAAGCCCAAACGTTGGATGAGGGGCCGAAGGCTGAATCCAAGATGGGCAGGGTTGCAAAAGGGATCGTACATTATTTGACAAGCTGAGGCTTGATTTAACCAAAACCATATCGAAAGTAGAGGTGTACATATGGATCTTAAATCCATATATGATCATAAATGGGTCATCTATGGGTCACTTACATTTTAAAAAAAGCAATTAAATGGATTTACAAATTGAAAGTTTTAAATAAATGGATTTTAAATGGGTTGAAATTAAAACCCATTTCTAACCCAAGCCATACACTCTCTCTTTCCCTTTTTAATTTTATAAAATTATTTTTTATATTTCATTTTTTTTATACTTTTTTTCTTTCTTTTTTTCTTTCTTCTTCCTCCTTCCTTAGTTGGTGGCTGGTGCGACGACTGGTTAGGCGAGGCTCGAGCTTGAGGTCACCGACAACTGCCGACACTTGAGCCTTTCTGATCTAGCAAGAGTAGAGCTTGAGCTGGTCGGCATTGGGCAAGCTCGAGCCGGTCGGCATTGGGCAAAGTCAAGCTCAAGCTTGCCTATGGCCGATCACCAACCGTCGACATGGCCAATGACCAGCCAAAGAAGAAGAAAAAAGAAAAATAAGAGAAAGGAGAAAAGGAAATAAAAATTAAAAAAAAATAAAAATTTTGATTTTAAAAAAAAAAAAAAATATTAAAAGTAGTAAAGGAAGAAAATTTAATCATATTTTTCATACCAAACGGCAACAAATGTTTTATAATTTATTTCAAATTTCAGGAAAAAAAAAAAATATTTATAGTAATTTTCTTGAAATAATACTTCTTAGAAATATTTAAGAAACAAATGAAAGCTTATTTTTTAAAAAATTATAAAAATTATCCACCAGATTTGTATTGGATGAAAGTGTTTTAGTAATACCATTTTTTAAATCATAAGAAATAAGCTTTCTTATGTTTAATTAAATAAATTGGGTCGAGTATGGGTCAAAAATTTTGCACTTCGGCAAATGAGTCATAAATGAGTTAAATGGGATAATTTGGATCATACTATTTATGACATGAAGCAAACTTGACTTGACTCACATATTTGACATATCTAATAGAAAGTACTAAAATGGTGAACATTGACTTCGCCAAAGTTGCAATTACATTAATCATGAAGTTGCGAGCTTTCACATATTTAGATTATGTTAGACATTTAATAAAATTGATTAGGCCATATCAAGACTCTTGATTTTTTTTTCTGGTTTTTAGTGTATCTGTGTTTAGCTCGACAACATCAAAATGGGATAGAGCGTAAAGGCTATACTTAAACTGCCTCCTTAAAGCCGATATGCCCAATGGAGAAAATGATCCAAAAAGAACCTATAATACTTTTGCCAATTCAATCATAAACATTTTTATTGTTTACCAATTCAACGATATGTCTTTTCACTTTTTGCCAATTCAGTGTTATATTTTTTCATTTTTTTCCAATTGAGTTCATTTGGCCAATGTTGATTGGAAATCCCTAAGGCGTTGCCATGTGGGACAGTAATGCAAACAATTTTTAATAATATTTTAATATTTTTTGAATTTATTATTATTATTTTTTTTTTCTCATTCCTTTTGCCAATAGCTAACCACTAGCCATAGGCAATGATTGAGGCGACTTCAATAGGTGAGGCATGGTCCAACAAGGGCTCCCTTCACCATATTTGGGAAGGCCAACCCTCGCCCAAGCCAGGGTAGCTTCAGCCCAACAAAGGCAACATTGATAAGGTCACATTTGGCCTAGTTGAGGTTGACTATTGCTAGGGCTTGACCTCGCCTAGCCAAACCTCACTTGTGGTAGGTGAGCCGGCCTTCCCTATAATAGTCATTGGCCAACCAGACCATCATTTATGGCCAAATGGAGAGTAAATGGAGAGTAAAGGAAAAAAATTGAAAATATTATTAAAAATTATTCACATTAGCATTAGTTATGTCACGTAAGACGGCCAAGTCCATGTCGGTGAATTTCAGCTAAAATCAATCGGATGGACTGTATTAGTAAAGTATGAAAATATTTATAATTAAATTGACAAAATTTAAAAAGTGTAATAATTTAAGATTTTGGATTTGTGGATGGGATTGTACCTACCATTCCTATGTTGGTTTCATGGCTGCATTTTTTCTAATAAGGGTCTATTTGTTAAATGGCAAAATAGTGTTTAATTATGTTTTTTTGTTCATGGAATAGATTTAGAACATAATCAAGAATAAAAAAAAGGTTAATACTTGTTCTTGGGAACAATTCCAAAAATCAAGTCTAAATTTTTTTTTTCTTTCTCTTTCCTTTTTTTCTTCTTTCTCCCAACCTATTACCACCTCATCACCGCTTGTCGGCCATTGTCATCAGCACGACAAGAGATTGGGCAAGGTTTGGCGAGCTTGCCAGAGGCTTGCCTAGTCATCGCGAGACTCGGCCTCATAGATCTAAAGCAAGGTGGCGAGGAGAGCCTCACCCAGCCACTGGCAAGGCCAAGCCTCGCTAGCTGACGTAAGGCCAACCTTGCACTGTTTGGGCAAGGTCAACCCTTACTAGTGGCTTGGCGAGGCTCACGTGGCTACTAGCGAGGCTCAAGTGAGCTTACTGGACCTCGCCTAGTCGATCACCGACCACTGGCGACGACATCGACCGGTCACAAGGGAGGAGTAGAGAAAAGACAAAAAAAGAAAATGTAATAAAAGTATTAAAAAATTAAAAGAAACAAAAACAAAATTAAGAATCTTACGTAGTTTTACCAAACGTATTTTTATTTCAGGAATAAAAATTTTAGACAGTTATTAAACGCTTTCAAATGTTCAGAAATTGTTATTGAAAAAAATTTGTTTACAAACAGAAATTATTCTTGAACATAAAAGCGTAATCACGGGGATCTTAACAATAGTATCCGGAGACTTCAACTTGTCCAGCTGGTAAATGGAGAAACGAAAGAAGAAGGAGAAGAAAAGGACGGCGAAGAAGTCGGGAAGAAAGCGGAACGCAAGGAAAGGATGAAGAGCGATGGCGGGGCCGTGGTACAAGATCTGCCACACCTACTCAACCTGCCCTGAGAATCCCATATAAATGGGTTTGGACAAATGACCTACTGCGGCGCGTCATGCGTGTCCGTCATTTTAATGGCTATCGGCAAGTCCTTCCGTAGCGGGAACGTTTCTCGCATGATCTACTCCCTTAAGATTGTTAATTTGGTACTAGGTTTCGTTGATCGTACGAAAAATAAATAATTTAAAAAATGTTTTCATAAAATTTAATCATCTTCTATTATTTGAAATAATTAGTCAATGAATAATTTATATTATAAATATATTCATGGACGATAATTATATTTTTCATTCTTTTATTTTCATAAATAATACAAATGATCATTTTAAAAAAATACTTTTCAAATTATTAATTTTATGTGAAATAAATAGAGTGGATCTTTAATCTCTCTTTATTTTTCCACCATTAATGAATTCGAAGATTTCCCCTTCCTAATTAATTAGACAAGTGACTTCATTCCGTTACTTCACAATTTAAGTGATGTTCTTTTTTTTATAGTAGGCATACTAAAGTATATTAAAAAAGCAAAACCTACACAGATGAGAAAAAGGAGCTCCCAACAAAAAAATAAAATAAAATTGGCACATACATGTCTTTTTTTTTTTTTTTTTTTGGGTCGGTTGACACATGCATGTCAAGCGATGGAAAACGCAAGCCTGGGTTCAAGGTCACATAATTTTTAAAATGGGGGAGCTGTTTCTTCTCCTTAATTCCAACTTACGATGACATGCTTCACGGGTTTTCCAATTTTGTAATTTATCCGCAAGGGCCAATGAAAGATGTACGCGGTGGCTCCACTTGTTTCGAAAGCCAAAAAGGAGGTGGGAGAGAAATGGCGAATATAGGGTTGTGGGTAGGGGTGTGCATGGTCCGGGTGGGCGGTTCCACCCTAACCGGAACCGCCCACTGGGACCTTCAAAAATTGGATCCCGCCCGTTGGTTGTGGATCATCACCATCCGGGCACCGGTCACGGGTTGGATCGTGACGGGCGAAGAAAAAAGCTCCACTGCATGTATCAAAAAGATGGTCTATTTAGAGATTTTGCAAATGTTCTCGCGATTTTTTCTTTACCTCTCTTGATAGGTTGCCTCAAATAGAACAATAAAAATTATAAACATGGGGCTTCAAAATTTTAATTTTTTTCAACTAAAAAATTATTTTTATAATAAAAATTAATATATATTATTATTATAATACTGGTCCCGGTCCGGATGGGTGGGCGATGGATCCGCCCATGGATGGAATCGGACCGGATGGATCCTGGGTCTTGGTTTTGGGCGTCCGTCCGGTCCGAGGGGGCCGGTTCAGTGTGGCATCACCATCACGGGGGTTGTCGTCAAGCATTTTCCAAAATCAAAAGCAAAAAATTGATGGATGGATGGATGGTCTTGTTTGTGTGTTAGGGGCAGTGGCCGGGGCGGAAGTTGGTAGCGCTAAGCAGCGATGCAGACGAGTCCACGTCCGCTGCTGTCCATTCCTCGTGTCTGTCCTCTCTTCACTTTTCTCATTCTCAAGGAGGAGGTGCATTTTCCTTCATAAATCGTAACCAACCCCCCCTCCCCTCCCGCCCTTTCCGCACCATTATATAATTCCATTGCAAATGTGCATTGTCTTTCCCTTCTCAAAGTCGGTAACGCAAACCTCCCGCATTTACTCCCCCCCCCACCATTCACGAGATTAAAAGCTAATCCTCCTCCCTCGTGAACCCCTCAACCCCTTGCCTCTTCAGGGCTTTCCATAAAGAAGAGGAGGAGGAGGAGAGTTAGCCCTGCTGTTTGTGTTGCGCGTCTGTTAACATAAATCATGGAGGTGGAGAGAGTCCAGGCGGTGGCCTCCGCCCTGATGACGGCGGAGACCATCCCCGCCGATTTCATCCGGCCGGAGAAGGAGCGCCCCGCCATCACCACCTACCAGGGTCCAGCCCCCGACATCCCCACCATCGACCTGAGCCTGCCCGACCGCGACTCCGTGGTGCGGGCCATCGCCAAGGCCAGCGAGGAGTGGGGGATCTTCCAGGTGGTGAACCACGGCATCCCCGCGGAGCTCATCTCCCGCCTGCAGGTGGCCGGGAAGCACTTCTTCGACCTCCCCGAGGAGGAGAAGGAGGCCTATGCCAAGCCCCCGGGGTCCCAATCCCTCGAGGGCTACGGCACCCGGGTCTCCAAGGACGTCAACGGCAAGCGGACGTGGAACGACCACCTCTTCCACAAGGTCTGGCCTCCTTCCACCATCAACTACCGCTTCTGGCCCACGAACCCCCCAAACTACAGGTGCGTTCTCACCGTCGCAACAGGGGAGCCGCTTTTATTTTTGCATGGCGTGAGGAATAATTAACCTGTCGTATGCAGGGAGGTGAATGAGGAGTACACTAAGCACATGAGGGAGGTGGTGGACGAGCTGTTCCTCTGCCTCTCCCTGGGGCTTGGTCTGGAGGAGTCCGCCATGAAGGAGGCGGTCGGCGGGGAAGAGCTTCAGTACAACCTCAAGATCAACTACTACCCGCCCTGCCCCCGCCCCGACCTCGCCCTTGGGGTGGCTGCCCACACCGACCTGTCCACGTTCACCATCCTTGTGCCCAACGACGTCCCGGGCCTCCAGGTCCTCAAAGATGGCCGCTGGATCGACGCCAAGTACATCCCTAACGCCCTCATCGTCCACATTGGCGACCAGATCGAGGTCTCTCTCTCTCTCTCTCTCTCTTCCCCTCCCTCTAGACGCCGCTCTGCGGTCGCTAATAACTTCCCCCGGTGATGCTGCTAATTATCAGATCAAAACATGGAAACGGTACATCAATCATGCGGTGATCGTAACTGCAAATTCAATTAGCGTGTCTCTGTTTTGAACATCGCATCTCAGAGATGATGATGATGATACCGACCCAATGTGGGCGTAGGCGCACCTGGCGTTTTTGTACCTTGAAATTTTTCAGACTGGGACTGTCGCATCCATGTTAACTTTAGGTCATTTTTCCTCGACATAAGGCGTTTTTCCCATCGCTTTTATGTGCGGAACTGAAAACCTTCGTCTTTGAAGGCTCCCTACGGCCGACTGAACCCTCTGCATGCGGCCTTATTTCAAGGTTAAACATCGCAGGTGCATCTCGCACCTCCCTCACTTGCACGGGGAGTATTAGACCCCACGCGACGCCCGAGTGTTTACCTCAATCGAAACGATGTTTAACCGGAAAGTTTATAATAAATCCAAGGCGTTTTCATAATTTGGAAGTCTTAATTCCTCAGCTCGGGCTCAAGCCTCCAAGGGATTAAATGTTAGGGTTTTCTTTAATAATTGCTTATGCGATTCTGTTGACTCGGGTTTTTCTTTCTTTCTTTTTCCTAATTTGGGTCATTTATGTGGTTGTCGATGTAGATCCTGAGCAATGGGCTGTATAAGGCAGTACACCACAGGAGTACAGTGAACAAGGAGAAGGCGAGGATGTCGTGGCCGGTGTTCTTGGAGCCGCCGGAAGAGTGGGTGGTCGGGCCTCTGCCTCAGCTGCTCAGCCCCGAGAGTCCCCCGAAATACAAGGCCAAGAAGTTCAAGGATTACATGTACTGCAAACTCAACAAGCTTCCCCAGTAACTCCCTCGGCCATCATCCTCCCCCATCACCACCATTCACAAAAAAGAAAACTAGTTTCGGTTTTGCTATTGGACGCACCCTGCGGTCCCCCTCTTTCCGCACTTTTAAAGACTTTATTTCCAATGTCCTCTCATTATGTCGGTTCTATTTTGAGTCGTGTTTGCGCAACCTGCTGTCGTGTCACCTTTGGATCGTCGCATTTTGCCCAAAATAATCTTTTACGAATTGCTGTAGTAATTCTACAGTTGCAAATACATGTGAATGTCCATGCCTAATCCCACTAGCGCTAGCCACTGGGATATGTAATGAAGTTTCTAATCTTTGACGCTTCGTTTTGCATCACCCCACCAATCGATGGCTTCTTTCATTGGCGGTGCTTAAACATTGCAGCTTCAGTCGACCTTACGTTGCTTTCTTGCAACAGCGCAGCCGTGTAGCAACATTCAGTTGTCATGATAACTCGCCGACACCATTTATGCACGAAAGAATGAAAATCTACTCTTATTATGTTCGGGCACTTCACGTTCAAAACTGCAAAACTTACTGGTACCATTGTTGTACGAATATACAAAAATCTAAAATCTATTCTAATAAACGTTCAGACACTTCACGTTCAGAGGCGCCTAGAATGGATCCAATCGTGTCTCTAACAATTAAATTTTATTTTTCTCTTAAACTTCGTTTGTTTTATGCAAAATAAATGATTTAAAAAATATTTTCTCAAAAATTATTGTCTGTATCTCCGGTGAAAATGAAGGAAGGAAAAAAAATTTCATTGCGTATAAAAATATTTAGATATAAATTATGGCATCAGGTAATTATTACAAGCGGTATATATAATTATTTTTAAAATAATACTTTTCAAATTATTTAAATTTTACGGAAAAACGGAGGTTTAGTAAAAATGGAAGAATACAATATGTCATTTCAGGGGACAGCAAAAATGGTAGAGGCCACATGGCCTATAGGCCAGAAGATGTTTGAATGGCAAGACATCAATTGTACTATCTGGCTCCATCGGGACTCGAATGTTTGTACATTTATATTTTCCTGGTTACTTAAATTCAATGGTACTTCTGCTCCTCATTTTGCCAATGAGATTTCTAATTTCTACTCGTGAAGGAAAACCTCAAGTCAAAGTTAAAATCTATCTTGAATTTAAGTTGGTTGAACGAACTAGGCCCGAGTCGAATTGTGAATAAGGACTTTGTTAAGACAACAGTACTGTCATTTACAATTAATAACAGTGCATTTCTCACTGCATATTTACTTTACAAGTTAATGGCAATCGGGGGACTTGTGAATGAATTTACATATAAATTTTATAAGACACACATACCTTGTTTACTTCTACAAAGGAAGCTAAAAAGAAAGGATAATGGCACGCTAAACAATATGTTATTTTTTTATTATCAAATTGGTCATTATGTTAGAAAACTGAAAATACTAACGAGATCGACTAATCCGCTAGCTAGTGATGTGATGCCAATTTGGTATCTTATGTTGCTTTCAAAATAATTAATTAAAAATTATAATACAAAAGAAATGTAGAAGAAAAAACCCTTAATCACTTGGCCGATGTTGTCGCTCAAGAGAATTTTAGTGAATTTCACTTACTTAAGAATTTGGATAACATGGGTCATTGTAGCTATTCTCAATCAAGGAAAAATAGGGATTTTCAATCATCAGTAGTACTTATTATTATTTGAAGAAAAAAATTGACCTCTAATCCTTAAGAAACCAAGTAAAATCAGGTATCACATGGTCGTGTAATTTTTCTCAACGAACCAAGATTGTAGTTATGTCAAGGAAAATTTGTAAAGGATTCCATTAAATTAGTATCAATTTTAAATTTAGCCTTGATTCATGCTGTGTAAGATTGATCTTGTAATTTTTAAGGTCCTTACATATCTTCATTTATGAGATTCGAATGAACAAGGTAATTTTTTTCATCTACTAGATCATTATTCATATATTGATTTTACCTTATCTTTATTTTATCTATTATTATATATAGCAGGCATCACTTGTCTTGATTTTAGGTCTGGAGAGTCTTACTAAAGTAACATGATTTGAGCAAAAAGATTGATGAGCCATATAAATATATAATGATTTCTTTATTAGCCTCAAAACCAATATTTCAAGTGATTTTTCATCGTTGAATTGATCTTTCTAATGACATTAACAGTTTTTTTCTAATGATAATATTGATGCTTGCAATTATCTATGTTCGTATATTTAATTTGCTCTAGAATAATCTGTTTCCCTATACTTTTTTTCTTTTTTCATATTAAAGAAATTTCACTTAGTGGAAATTGAAGAAATTCCTCGAGATGTGACTTTCCAATTTTGATTTTTCCAAAACTAAAAAAGAAAAAAAAACAGTCAAACAAATCAACACGTTTTTTTGAGAAAATTTGTGGTGGAAAAGCCACCGTCTATCATTAAAGACTAGGGTCTACATAGTAACTAGCCAATTAGTATTTGATTATGTTCTTTTGTTCCTCCTACTAGATTTGGCATTGAAATCCATTTGTTAAAATTTTTGTTATTTGTTCCCGAGAATAGATATGGAATAGAATCAATAATAGTAAAAAAAAATTGCTTCTTATTTTCAAAAACAATTCTAAGAATCAGTTTTTTTTCTCTTTCTTTTGCTTCTCTTCTCTTTCCTTTTCTTCTTCTTCCTTTAGCCTACCGCCACCCCATCACCGCCCATTGGCCATCATCGCGGCCGTTGGCGGCGACTAGTGAGTTGTTGGGCAAGCTTCTGGAGGCTTGCTTGGCCATTGGCGAGGCTCAACCTCGTTAGGCTAGGGTGAGATCTGGTGAGCTTGCCTAGCCATTAGCGATGCTCGACCTTGTTAGGCTCAGGCAAGGTTCGTGCGAGCTCGCCTAGTCATTGGTGAGGCTTGGCCTTGCCAGTCAATGCGAGGCTTAATCTTGCCAAGTCTTGCCCTGGCGTGGCAATGCTCTTGTAAGGTTGCCGGACCTCACTTGACTGCTTGTCAGCTACCAAGGGCGATGACAACTGGCCACAAAAAGAGGAGGAAGAAGAGAAAAGAAAAAAAAAGAAAAAAATTATTAAAGAATTAGAAGAAATAAGAAAAATTTAAGAAGAAATAAGAAAAATTTAAGAGTTTTCTACTTTTGGGAATAGTTTCTTTTGAGAAATAGTTCTTTTCTATTTCTACTCCCTGAAACAATTTCGAATGCATTTTTTTTTATTTCTTTCTTCCTTGACAGCGGTGTGGGGAGCGGCGGCCGGCGGCGATAATAAAAATATTGGACCGCGTGTTATAAAGGTGAGAAGTCCCAAAGAAATAGTTTCTTCTTAAGAAGCTAGTTTTTTTTTTAAATGTTTTTCAAAACTTTCTCTTAGAAATTGTTTTCTTTGTTCTTGGAAATAAAATAAAAAAGAATTGTTTCTAATCAGAAATTATTTTTGGGAATAGAATGATTATTTTGTGAATAAACGTGTCCGTTTTAATATTTCCATGTTGGAGTTCCTAAGTCATTGGACTTTGACCTTGAAAGAAAGAAAATCGTGGACTTGGATCATATCTTTGGAGAAGGCTGACTTTTGGCCAGAAAACAAAAAGCGAAGCCCATATTAGTTCGAGTACGGATTGTATCTAAATTGAGCTGTTGGGTATGGGTTATTAAAAACATATGATTAATATCGTGAAATATCTCAAATTAATATATTTATGATAAATTTGTTTTGAACTCATTTAAACCTTAAACTTATTTTTTGACCACAAAGTTATATTCGTGACAAACTTATCCAAAATGATTACAAAAAACTCAAAATTGATACAATCATGATAAAATCACTCCAAATTAATTTTTTGATTGTCAAAAACCCAAAACTATACATTTGTGGCAAATATACTAACTGTTAAATTGGATTAATACAAAAAAAACTATAACAAGTGGAGAGTAAAATCTCAAATTAGTACACCGGTTAACTATCATCCAACTCAATAATTTAATAGTGAAATTTAATAAAAATTAATAGAAGGTAAATTTTTTATAAATATATCGATTCGGGGTTTTTTGGGGGTATTATTAACCAAAAAAATGTAATGCATAAAAGTCAAGTCGGTATAAGTTAAATGCGGTCCGGCCCACAAGTTTGACGGGCCCATGAACATTTCCATAACCAAGTGTTTGGAGGTGAAGCTGGGCTCATTTTATGAAGGGACAAAAAAGGGATTTACAAGAGGAGAGAGAGCGTATTCTTTTTATATTTGTAGCGAGGAAAGAAAGGCGAGTGGAGTGGAGTGGAGTGGAGCGGGGAAGAGAATGGCCACGTCAGCATCAGTCTTGGAGCTGCGCGCCTCTCCATCGCTGCTCTCCTCCTTATCCGCTGCCAATCACCACCCCACCCCCGGAGAAGAATCTACACGCCGGCGGCGACCACTTCTCAGTATTCCCTATCCTCCTCCTCCTCCCCTAAAATCGCTCCGCTCCACTCAGCTGCACCCAAGAGCAAGAGCAGCATCATCAGCCTCCCCCACTCCGCTGTCGTGCCTCAAACACTGTCGCCGACGTTGATGACGTCACCGCCCAAGTACAAGCCGGCCAACATCGCCTACTTAAGGTACGTCGATTCCTCTGATGGAATCCATTAATTCTCTCTCTCTCTCTCTCTCTCTCTGTCGTTTTGGCGTGTCCCTCCATGTCGGTGATGATGGTGCAGGTCCCAACCTCGAATATCAGGAACTTTTGTATAATCGCGCACATTGATCATGGGAAATCCACTTTGGCCGACAAGTTGCTCCAGGTGACGGGCACCGTCGAGAAGCGCGAGATGAAGGCCCAGTTCCTCGACAACATGGACCTCGAGAGAGAACGAGGCATCACCATCAAACTTCAGGTTCTCTTGTTCAATTCTTCTCCCTGCTTCCATGTTCACGCTGCACGATGAGTGTGCCATTTCCTGTGCCTGCCATTGATTCCCTAATATATTCTTCGCGTCAGGCAGCCCGAATGCGTTACACGTTTCAAAACCAGCCGTATTGCTTGAACTTAATTGACACTCCCGGCCATGTTGACTTCTCTTATGAGGTATGTTCATGGTCCCTGCCTCCTGATGTGATTTTGAGCCTCTCATTAGCCAGTGATCTTTGTGGATTTTCCATGCTTCCCTTGCTTTATTGCTGTTACCTGTTTGGAAATATGTCTGTTTCGCAATTGTAACCTCTGGTCCTTATTGACAGGAGAATAGCAACAGTCTGCCCGTGGGTAGAGTTTTTTGGTTTTAGGAGGCTTTTCTTGATTGCTTGAACAAAGGCATCCTGCCATCATAAACACCTGCGGTTTTATTGTTTAGAAGAACTTCTGTCTAGTATTAGGACAAGGTTTTCTGGCCTACTGCAAATTCAAAGTGTTGCATCATGGGGGTAATTGGGGCCTCTGATAGTTGAATAGCCCACTGATCTGGGAGTCTGGGACTCCTCCAAGAGAGCAAATTTATGCAGCGTTTTTAGATGCTTGTTCAGTTTGTTGTATTATTCTTGTTCTATTTGATCCAGTATCTTTTATACCTTTTGAATCTAGGTCTCTCGTTCTCTTGCTGCATGTGAAGGTGCTCTCCTTGTTGTAGATGCTTCTCAGGTACTTTCTCCACATCAGGCTTATCATTGAGCAAACCTTTGTATATCATCTATAGCTAGCACCTTGTATCTTTTTTTCTCTGGTGAGCATCTGAATTTGATTCTCCATTATTTCATATCCTAATCTCTTCCACTAATTTCAGAAATACATATTGTCAGCTTATTACGAAATTTGACCATAAAATAGAGTGGAATGCCCTGACTTAGTAGTTTCAATAGGCTCAGAAAGGAGATTTAGGTAATTAAGCATTTTCATTTATTTTTTTGCTGGCAATAAGTTGTTTATGGCTCTTTATGCACCCTTTTGATTCCATTGGGTGGTAGCAGTTGCTGGTCCATTCATGCTGGCACGAGTTTGTGCTTCTTGGAGCAGGACCTAGAGACATTAGGAGGAACTTGCTTGATAGAATGCCTTAACATGTGACACATTTTTTCATTAGAAAGTACCGACCCTCCAGATTTTTCTTCAATTTGCTTATTTAATAACATCCGCTGGCTGCAGGCTCTTTCATGTTTAAGTCAAATCTCTTTGAAGAACATTCAAAGTTTGACATGCCCAAACTATTAGCACCTTCAGCAAAACTTTTGGGTTTCAACCATTAAGGAGTTTGCTGGTGTTACTCTCAATAACTGCTCATCAAACTTATCCAGATTGCCATTTTCTTCATATTTGGTCATCATAAGCAGATAATTATTGTCATACTGATTCTGCATAGAGGAGCTCTTGGCTATTTGTCCAATTGTAGCGTACTCTTCCTCTTTAGATTCCCAACTCATCAGAAGGCAAAAGGTGTAGCTTACTCAGATGAAAGCACCCCCTCTTCTAGAATAAGTTGTCTGCTTGGGAAAATATTGTCTGAGAAAGGGTTGACTGTTGTTTTTGGAGAGAAACGTTCAGCCTGCTAGAGAACTTGTTATTCCTCTTTTCTACTGTCATCTGTCCTTCCCCCTTCCTTCCATCTTCACTAACAATTGCTGGAGATGGAATTGATTTGCTACATTTGGAATGTGGAAGGCAAAGAGTTGCAAGCATTATTTAGAGAGTGAAGCCATCGAAATTGTTAGTATTTGAAGAATTTTGTGCAACCACCGTCAATTGTTCTAAAAGTATAAGTTATTTGATCAAAGTGCAGTGTTGACATTTACAGGATGGAATTAATAACTGGGGGAGCAAAATAAGGGATCTAGAGAGATTTGAGCATAGGATGTCCTGCTAATATCATTATAGAATTTTGTTGGACCACTGCCCATATTTTAAAGCTTGAGTGAATAAATGAAGGCGTAGTGATATTTAAATCATTGCTTTGCTGGGACTTTTTTGTTTGCAGAACTCATCCTCTTATTTTTTATGTTTTTCCTTTCTAATGTGACACTCCAAATTGGTAATCATGTGGTCTGTTCATTTCTTCACATTGGATGGGCCTCATTTGACATTGGTTCTCCATTTGTGGATAGTGGAGAAAATACAATTCAGTTAGGCATGCTGAATCCATAGAATCCGGTGATGTCCACTCATGAAATTTGCAACTTTATCTTTTTGACACCAATTTTGATTTGTTTGAGAAAGGATACTAGCAACCTTCTTCATTATAACTGAACCATTGGTACTGATTTGTTGAATCATGCATGTCATATTTGTAGGGTGTTGAAGCTCAAACTTTGGCTAATGTATATCTAGCCTTGGAAAACAACCTGGAAATTATTCCTGTAAGTAGTTTTTTTTTTTTTTTTCATATATATATTTTTTATATATCAAGGACTGCAGTTACATGCGAGCATCATTTTCCTCTTTTTGAATGTCTTTATGTATTTTAACTTCTTTGTTTTATTCTTGATTCTTGGGCATTGTAGTAAGGATACTAACAAATTTTATTAATAAGCTTGTTTGGCAAGAGTAATTAGTTTGACTTAAAAGATGGAATTCAGTAAATGGTGCAGTTGATATTTTATGGAAGGGTAGGGTTAACTCATTGACTGGGAATCGATACCGAATGAAGTTTTACGAATTATATTGCTAATATCCACTGAATACATCCTTGGCTCCATTCTCATAAGACATTAATCTTCAGTTTTTAGGTATTACCAATTTTCTTTTTCAATTTCCAGCATCTAATATTTCTAACACTCAAAACTTAGTACTCAAATTACAGTTTTATTCTTCAGTTATCAAATGTGCCGCAAGCCTTATCCTACTAAGTGGAGCCAGTAACATGGACCTTTTTAATTATTGTAACTATGCTGAGTTAAATCTTCTATAAGATCCAATTGCTCTAGGCTGGACTGAGAATTTGGCCCAATTCAGTTCAAGGGTTCAAATTGAAAATTTTCTGTCTCTAATTTGATAGGAGCATCTTGTGGTTGCTGTTTCACTAATCAATACTACCTTGGACACCTGTGGTCATGTAATTCTCAATTGAGGCAGTATCAACTTTTTCTTGGATATAATCACTGTATATCTAATTTTCTCTTGTTTGTCAACTTCTAGTGAGTGATCCTAATCTGGGCTTCCTTTTTTTTAAACAAAGCTTTTCCTCACTAAGAGATGTCACCTACATAAATCTTCTCACCCTACTTAGTTCCGCACATTACTGAGAAGTAAGTAGGACTATTTAAGAGTACATAAATAAGTATACAAGTGTGCACATAAATTCTGCTTCTGTTTTATGTGGTAAGGAATAGAGTAAGGTTTTGAGACCAAATTTCCTTCTTTCCAGTAACATTGGCTTAGAAATTTTTTTTTTTTGGTTTCTACAGGTGTTAAATAAAATAGATCTTCCAGGAGCAGAACCTGATCGTGTTGTCAAGGAGATTGAGGAGGTAGGTTCTAAATGTTTGTTTGCATTGCTCTGTGGCATTTACAGTTCCTTGTTGTTTTACTGGGTGGCACTGTTCTTGAGGCAGATTCCAGATCATTTAGGTTCATCTGTGAAAATAAATCAATGAAAAGAAAGGGAAATATGCAATTTAGATGCTAGTTAGAAAATATGCGATTTTTATTTTGCTGAATAGAGAATCCGTCATCTATAATGAAGCAATTAGGATCACAAGCATGAGAGGATATGATGGAAGCAAAATGGAAGTATAAATCATTCATAATTGGGCAACACTTTTTGCAGAACCATCTAATAATAGACAGTGCTGTCAAACTTATATCCAGTTCTTTCTTGGCAAATTTGGGCGGGATGCATAAGGATATGATCTCAAACATACTTTTGTAGTTTTCTACCACTAATCTGAAATAATCATAAAATTTCACTCTCAATGACTTCGAGATCAGATGCATAATGCCTAATCATGGATTATACAGGTGATCCACAGAGTTTTCAATCAATTTATGTTGGTAGCATTACTTGACAATACTGATGATGCATAATTACAAATGCTGCTTGCTTGTGTTTCCACCAATGTTTCTGTTCAAGTGAAAATGCTGTCGTCTTTTTGGAGCTTTAACCTTCCAGATCCCTTTCCAATAAACTGATGTTGCCATCTCAAACCAGATCTCTCTGCAATAAACTGATGATGCTATATCAGCAAAGGGTTTCTTTTTTCTTTAAATTAAGAGAATCTTATTGAATGATAAGACATAAACTCAGGATCCGTGTTATGTTGTTGTTCACCATGCGTTATGCTGACATGGCAATTAGTTCTTGTGTAATCTTCAAACAGAATAACATTGTGTCCACCTCTTCATCATTGGCAGTTTGAATGCAGTTATGACGCTGCTTTATATAATTCTCCCATTATGAGGAGGCCAGCATCTTTATTCTTTTAGTTATAACAAACATTATTGGGAAGCCCTGGAATAAATTTTATGTGCACAAGTGAAAATTAGTCCAGAATTTCACAATTTGGCGATCATTACTTTCGACCGCCCTTACTGGAGCACTTCCTTAGAATCATGAATTGGGAAGCATTGATACCAAGTCAGCTCTGTCATTCTGAAGTTAGAATTATTTCCCTATATTGTCTTTATCAATGGCAAATCTTATCCTTTGGCTACAAGAATTTAGTGAGGTTTTTATGTTTGTAACTTTCTGCTCCATTCCATGATTGACAAATAGGACTTTTCCTAAGTAGATTGTAATTTATGACTGTCACAAGTGGTTTTCAAGATAGAAGTTGTGAATGTGACTGATGTGCAATATCCCAATTGTTGTCTTGTTGTGGGGCTTCCATTGTCTTAATATCCGATGAAGAAAATCGAGTAAGAGAAATTGGTGGTACCTTTGTGAAATACCATAATGGGATTTTTAATTGTTCAACCATGCTACTGAGTTCGCCATGCTGCTTATGAGCTGTTCTTTAAGTTAAAATAGAAGACTAAAACACATATCTTGAGCATTCTCAAGAGAGATAAGACATTGTGCATTTTGGGCACAATTAATTCACCTCTGCCTGCTTTTGTCCTCTGGCAGCTTTTTTTAGCTACAAAATTAAGCCCTTTATGTCAAAATCCTTGTGACAAATGAACTTTGAGGAGTTTTTTCGGTGAATGCTTTTGTTATTTTAAAACATTTAACCTCTCAAGTACATCATTTACCAATGCAATGAAATGGTAATGATTCTCAGCTAGTTTGGCTGTTGCTTTCTTGGTTTTTAAGAAGCTTAAAGTTGTAGTCTCATTTAGTTGGATGATACATGTATTCATTAAGTAGTACTGGTGTTTCCTGTTTGTTGTTGGATCTTCTCAGTGCCTGTGCGTTCTATAAGCATCACAAATGAAGAAACAGGAGCCCTAGTGAAAAGTGTGTTTTTCTTTCAGGTGGTCGGCTTAGATTGCAGCAATGCAATCCTGTGCTCTGCAAAGGTCAGTCCCACGAATGCTTGCACTCCAAGAACATTTAGCACATTTTATAATCTCATGCACAAGGTGCTAAAATCTTCTGTTCATTAAGGGGTGACCCTTTACTTTCTAGTTGCTTTTGTTCTGTAGGAAGGGATTGGCATAAGGGATATCCTTGACTCTATTGTTCAAAGGATTCCACCACCTAACGACACTATTGAAAGGCCTTTAAGGGCTTTAATATTTGACAGGTTAATGTTCACTTCACTTGAAAAGTATCAGCTTGCTAATTTTGATGAGCGTGCACTTATCATCATCTAAGCATTTGTTCATAATTTTGTCTTGTTATTGCTAATCCTTTGTTGCCTCATTCTAAAAGTTTTAGTGAAACTACTTCCATATTTTATATGAGCTGTGTCAATCTTGTTGAGTGCCATCATAATTCTAATACCTGTCATTCAATTGTTTATTATTTCTGTCCCACATTAAGAAAAGTAAGTGTATACTGATTGAAGTTTGGAAGATTATTAGAGAGGGTTATATCTTGGCTTACTAACTTTTTGAGAAAAAATATCAAGAACAAAGAAGATGCCTGAGGAGTGGAAGAAAAACACTTTGGCACCTAGGGTATTGGCTTGTTTCTAAACAATTTTAAGGAAAAAAGGTTATTCGCAAGGTATTTTAGCACAATTAAAGAATTTGAAATTTGATGCTTCTCCTCATACTACTGTTTTGTAAGTTTTCCTTTTGTTGTATCGAGTCTTTGGTTATTTAATCCATCTGGTTACATCTACATTTTGTGTTTCGTGTGTAAGTTCTGGCTTACATGCTCAGGCCCAGGCCCTGCCCGGGGGGGGGGTTGGCTTCAAGAAATATGCAAATATATGTTGTTGGTCTATTTCAGAATGATTTAAACTTGTGGGGCAAATGGTTGTTCAAGAGTACCTTGTTAGGAGAGTAAAAGTCATATCCATATTTTATCTGCTGTAGAAAGGATCAAGTGGGCAAGGCAAATAATTATGTGAAAGAGTATTTCAGGACAAAGTAGAGAAACTGATTTTCGTTTATGGCAGGAAGATTGACTTTTAGGTGATTTTGAGTGTTAATTTAGTCATATGGAAATTAAAATGTTGTGATTTAGAGTCTTGAATGTCCTACAGAGTTACTATTCTCATGGATCCATTTAGAAAAAGGATGGAAAAGTCGATGGAGGCCTTACCCTGTGTCATCATGTTGGTTAAAGTGGACAAGTGCATTTGGTGTTTGTGCAACCACTAATGTTGCTACTGGTTAAGGAGCAATTCTATGCAAGACAATAATAAGGTCGGTGATGCTGTATGGCACGAATGATAGTTGGTCAAACATCGATATGAGATGAGAATTTCATTTGGATGTGCTAGAATTGAACCTATATGGAATAGCAGGTGAGAACCCAAGTGAGGATAAGATTGGAAGAGGGTGTTTAAAGTGATTTCGATTCATTCAATGACAATCTTCTAATACTTTGGTGAGAAGATAAAGTTGGAGGTTGGAGATTCAGGCTAATAGGGGTGAGGAAGTTCTGGAAAGATGTGTCAAAATGATGCAGAAAGATTTGGAGCACTTTGATCTTTTGAAGAACTTACTATGAACACAATGAGGGGGATGGATTTATATAGCTGATTCTGTTTAGTGTTATAAGGTTCAGTAGTGTTCGGAATACTGATCGTTTTCCCCTTGTTGTGTTAGTAGAAAGGATCTCTGAATGCCATCATCTCTAGAATTTCCATTTCCTTGAAATGATTTTTTCTTAATAAATTTCTGTTTGTACTTTTCAATCTTCTTTTGCTTGTAATGTTTCAGTAATTTCCTCATATGCGTCTAGTTAACTTTTTTGTTGGAAACATCTAAGATTGCTAGGAAGAAAATGCTAATGAAAATTGAAGCATACAGGGAGTAATGAAGCACTTCTTGAAAAATTGATGTTGATCTGTTGATGTGCATTTAAGGCGGTTCATGGATAATCATCCATATCTCCTGTTCTTTTGAAGTTCTCAATGGACTTCTTTCTCGTTTATTAGGTATAGCTATATCTTTTTTAGTCAACCTATTCAAACCAATTTTGTTTTTGGAATCATGTGCGAGCGCATGCACGAATGCGCTTGCATTGCACCCATGCCCACACAAACATCATAGGAAATTGTGTATGCTCAAGTGTATGCAAACTTGTTTTTGCCCTCACGCATTAGCATAAAGTTTTTTTGATATGCCTCAGGCGATCTTGACTGGTTGACAGCATGCTTTCTGAAGAGAGGGTGGTATATGCATTTCTCCACATGAGCTGCCACCTAAAGTTTATGCCTTTATTTCGACCAAAAACAAAAAAAAAGAGAATTTTTTGCCTCTATGCTGTGATGGGCTATCAAAGCAATTCATTGTGAGCAGAAGCCCTCAGATTAGCTTTAAGGAGAGAAGTGCTTAATCATCTTTAGTTACTGGTCTTAAAATTATCAATTCATTTAACCTGTGGTTTTATTTGGCCACTGACATGTTTTAGCCATAGTTGCTGCTCTGCAAATAGTGAAAAGGTTTTGAGGAGCAATAAATTCTAGGAACATATTCATTGACAATTTCTCTTGTTTGTGAGATTTTTATCCTTTTATAAACAGATGCTGCTGCTAATTGTTGCAGCTTCTGCTGGATCAAAATGCTTTTTCCCACACTGCAGCATGTACATGACTTATCAAGCTTTAATTGACTATAAATCTATTTTCGTTTTTCTTCTGCAGCTACTATGATCCATATCGAGGTGTTATTGTTTATTTTCGAGTCATTGATGGGACCATTAGGAAAGGTGACAGAATTTGTTTTATGGCAAGTGAGAAGGTAAAGTGCTTATGTCATTGTTTTTTTATTGTTCTCCCACTGCACTTAATAACATACATCTGTGCTTGTATGTGAACATTCAGCTATTCCCAAGTGCAAAGCTTAACAACGTAATTGGAGAAGAAAGATAGCGAAAGAACAATGATGAGGGCTAGAATTGAGATAAATTAAAGCTGACAGAGAAATGATATTCTAGGGTTTATAAATATCAATATTTTTTATTGAACGAGGAGAAACTAGTGACGAAAAATTAAAAGATCTATTTAAACTAGGGTTATGGACCATCAATCTCAACCCTTGATCTAACATAAACTACTTCGAATCTCAACCATTGGAACTCATTAATCATCACATGACTAGCACATGACCCTTATTACCCTAATAACATAGTGGAAGACCAAATAAAAAAGAAAACACTTAAAATACTAAAAGTAGAATGGTGTTCCTGCATCTCTTAATGCCTTTATTGCTTTTTTTAAATGCAACTTATGATTTGATTAAGATTTCTTTAAGGTCCTAGGAATGTTGTAATGAATATATGTCAATTGTTTTCTTCCAATTTTAACTTTACAGGATTATTTCGCTGATGAAGTTGGGGTTCTATCTCCAAATCAATTACAAGTTGAAGAGCTATTTGCTGGGGAGGTAATGTTAGCAAGATTATAAATTTCCACTCGAGTCTTCTTCTTGATCATTACATATTAAAAACATGGTATTCTTCTTCTTTGCTTAAACTCAGCTTTTGGCTCTGGAGGTGCCACCATGCCTTCTGCTGTTGTCTGTTAGAGCTAGAAGCTAGTACCTAGATGAGATGTCCGAAGTTCTGGCTTTTTGCTTATGGCTTTTTGAGAAGCAAGATGATATTAAATCGTTTCAAGTGTAGTTATTCTCATACTTTTAAAAATTGGATCCAATGTTAAAGTTATTCATGTTAAGTCATAGTCATGAAACAAGAGTGAAATTCCAAATGCATCTGTATATGATAAGAAATCAGTAGAATGGAACTTTGTGGTTAAGCCATATTATCACAAAGTTCCATCCCCTCCCACTTCTCAGGTCATTTAGAAACTACTTCTGTTTACATTAATAAGACAAAAATGCTTACTTATTTACTCCCTCAATCTTGCATAAATGTTCCCATATTACAGTTCAACATTAATTAGCATAAATTATAAATTTGACATCGTGCTTTCACAAAAGTAACAAAAGGTGTAGTTGAAGAAGTTCATTGAATTTTTATTTTCTTTCAATCCATAAATAAAGTTTGTAGAACTTCCATATTATGAAAACTTAAATGACCATATCTGCAGTAATTTTCTATGAAAATAAAAATTATGAATAGATGTCCTTAATTATTACTTGCAATATGGTCCTCATTTCTACACATAAAAGTCACAAAAATCTTTTCATATCAAAATGGACAAAGTATCATATTAACAGTCAACAGATTGCTACTGATGAGGAAAATAAATTGAAATAATTCTAAATTTGCATATTTTTGTTTGTTAAATTATCAAATAACAACTTTTAAATAAACAGGATATAATTTAAGACGAACTCCTTATGGAAATATCAATCTATAGCAATTATTTGTATTGTTTGGTTGATAAACATAAATTGCTTGTATAACAGAACTTTATATACATTTCATGTTTATCGAATCATAGTATCAAAATTAGAATGTTCAAGAAGTGAATTTGCCAATCACTGCATCACATGGGTCTATAAATTGTTACAACTTTAAGTAAAAAGCCTTTGCTATAGCTAAAGGCCTCAGCCAAACCAAATTTTGATCTAAGATGTTCTGTTAGTGACATGCATGGGATAACTTGCCACCTTCTATTTTCTCTTCAGGGTTGGGGCTGGGGTGGGTGTTTAACGAACTTTTCGTTTTAGGTAATGAAAAGGACTAACGTGATGGTTATATGCATGCATATGTGAGAAAACTACAAGTACAATATGCTGACTCTATTTGATGGTGAACTTCTTCGTTGTTGACTCAAATTTTTCAATACTCATTTTAAAGGCAATTGTCCACCCAAGGAGTAAGCACTCGTGTTCCTGTAACATGTTAATTAGAATTGTCATTCTATCTTGGATAAATGTGCTACTCATAGTCATGGCAAAATCCAATTACCAATGGATGCATTAAATTCCAACACTAGCAAACTCCTATCATCATTCTTCTTTCTTATGTTGGAAATGATTTGATTGACATACTGAACTAATCCATCACCAGAATCAGGGATGCCACTTAAATGGTAGAAATGACAGTTACACCTAGTCTTGATTTCAAAATAAAGCATATTAAGTTATACACTTGTCTTGGTCTCTGCTACAAAGATTTTTTTTTCTTTTTCTGCTTAGTATTTTACTATCTTTCCAGGTTGGGTACCTCTCAGCTTCTATAAGGTCTGTAGCAGATGCCAGGGTAGGTGACACTATAACTCACTATGGCAGAAGGGCAGAGGACTCATTGCCTGGATACGAGGAAGCTACGCCAATGGTGTTTTGTGGATTGTTTCCTGTTGAAGCAGACCAGTATTGACCTTGATTTTTGTTTACGTTTTGTATATGAAAAGACATTCTGCCTGAAATTATTTATGTTTTCCAGTTTTTCCTCAATATGTTCTAAGGTTTCCCGAGTTACGTGATGCCTTGGAGAAACTGCAACTTAATGATGCTGCATTGAAGGTGTGTTACCTGAATAATGAAAATCATACTCAAATTTTCCATTTTTAGGCCTGAGAATGTGGTGGCTTTCCCTTACTTTAGTGTTGGTGATATAGGGCTGCACAGGCCTTATGCAATCATAACTTTTTTGAAGACTTCTGGTTGGCAATGTCTACATGCATATTTACCATTTTCCTTCAATGGCTTTAATGTTGCCTCTGCAAGAGGGCCTGTGATTGTGTTCAATGAATCTGGCCCATTTTCATAGTTCTGAGTGACATGGACTTGAGTTAGATTTTTATCTGAATATTATCTCTTTTTACTGTTAGGTAGAAGTATAGCCAAACTGAAGTTGTAAAATTGTGGTTCTAAAATATAGAATGAGGATATTTCTAAATGTGAAGAAATGCCATGTGGATATTACCTCCACTGAAAAGTTGGTAATATTATACCTCTGTATCTCAAAATGTGAATCCAGCAATGGTGGATAGAATGAGAGCCAAAAAAATAAAAAGAATAAAGGAGCAGTTGGGGAAGGAGTCAAGCTGAAATAATAGGAGAGGGTTAGAGGATGGCAGACCCATGACTTGTTGACTAGACACAAATATGAAGAATGCAAATCCAATATTTGAGCTTTTGAAATTTAAGGGTAAACTTGGTTTGATTTGGAAAAGGAACCAGGTATGGTCAAACAAATCAATTAAGTCTCTTAAGACCAAACTGGTTTGTAGTAAATCCAATGCTATTTTATATATAATTTCATGATATTTCGAGTTTGACTTTCCAGTGTGGTTTGGCTGCTTCATTGAGTCGATACTTTTGGTCACTCCATGATTATGGATAAGTTGAATCCATTTTTCCCAAAAGGAAGATTCTAAAATATGCAAGTGCTTGCTAATAAATATGTATTTATTTTTATAGCTAAAGTGTCATTCATCCAAAGATATGGTGGACTATTTCCTGCAATACAGGAGACTGAATTATTAAGTTCGGTAAGCTGGGCATATCAATTGATTTTTGCTGGAGGACGTATCTATTTGATAAACTCATTTAGAATTTTGGTGGAATAATTGAACCATAGGTTGGAGAATTTTATTTAGTGTATTAAACCTGTGATTATTCTTTTCAAGTACAGAAAGAAATACTAACACTCCATCAATTGTTCCTTTGCTGTGGAACTGTTTGTGCATCATCTAGCATGGATGTGGTACCTACTCATACTAACCACTTGGTTTGTGACTATTCTGACATTTAAACTTCTTTTGCTTAGTTTGAGCCTGAGACATCCAGTGCCATGGGCTTTGGCTTTAGATGTGGTTTCCTGGGTCTCCTCCATATGGAAATTGTCCAGGTTTATTTTCATTGAAACTGCTCTTTCTTGTTTTCTTTATAAGATTAATTTTGTCAACAGACTTGAAAAAAGAAGCTTTGCAAACAGAATCCAGAATTTTGATTTCAGTCACTTCTTTTTATCATGCAGGAAAGACTCGAGAGGGAGTACAACTTGAGCCTAATTACAACTGCTCCTAGTGTCGTTTATAGGGTGAACTGTGTGAATGGTGATATTGTAAGTCTCTAATCCGAAGCTATTCTCTTCTTAACTTTTTATTTTTACGCTTTTCCAATAAATAATAAATAATAATTAAGGTAATTATTTATATTATTGTTGTTGCTGTTGTTACCACTGCTGCTGCTGCTGCTACTACTACTATTGTTTTTCCTTTTTGTGTTGTGTGAGAGGACATGTGTTTTCCAGAATATTAGCAAGGAGGAATTGCAATCGTGAGAATTTGTTATATTTGAATAACTTTTCCTGTAGACTTTGCTATGAGCATGGTAATACCAAAGCATTTCTTAAACTACCAAGTTTGACAAGAGCTGGGTTTTCTTCTGACTTTCCTAATTGGTCAATCTTAAAGTCAGCCTTTCCTTCTTTATATCTATGCTAGACGAAGTTTACAACAGCCAATACTTAGTAAACGAAAGCTACAAATGTCCCAAACCATTTTGCGAAACTTCAGGCTGAAGTTTGCGCTTTTGATGAAAGCATGATAATGGACTGATGACAATAGTTGATCATTTAGTGGAATTTCTAGGAGTATGTCCTGAATATCATTCATATGGAAGAAACTCAATGATCACATGGAATGGTTCAGCAAAAAATAGATTTTGGGTAAAATGACCAATGGTTGGAAAAGATCAAAACTTCTCCCAAAATAGGCACTGTTCTTGCAGGGGAGCTGTCAATGCCTTCATGAATGATGGACCTAAAGTTGAATTATGTAGCTTGGCTGTATTTAGGAGGAATTGTTCGGCCTTGACTAGGCTTAGAGTTCTGATTTTTAACATGACAACATCGTTGTCCCCCAGTGCCCAAAACTCTCGGTGGGGATCAGTTTTGGATAGATTAGTTAAAAATGTTATGAGCACCTTCAATACTTTAGCTCCAGTCAGTTGGCCAATCTTTCATAAAATGTTGGTGTAGCTGTAATTGTGGTTCAAATTCTTTTCTCAGACAATTGTCCAATCTGAATTCTTGGGCTTTTGTACTTTGTTTTTGTATGGATTGAGCCATATGTCAGCTGCAGCACATGTATGATTTGATATCCAGTTGTTTTATAAATTTGTCTTAGTTGAGAATATTTGATTACCATAATGGATGTGTTTTTGGTGAATATAAGGTTGAATGCTCAAATCCATCTCTACTCCCTGAACCTGGACAAAGGAGTTCAATTGAGGAGCCAGTTGTTAAGGTTAGTGTTCAACTTTTTGTTTTATCATTATCTTCCTATTCTCTTTTAGTTTTCATTGCTCCAGTTAACTTTGTGTTTTGAGTGACTAAAGCAAAGAGTTGCTACTGGTTATATTTCATCTTTAACTAATTGTTGCAGATAGAGATGCTCACTCCAAAAGATTATATTGGTCCACTTATGGAGCTTTCTCAAGACAGAAGAGGAGAGTTTAAAGAAATGAAATTTATTACTGAGAATAGGGCATCCCTCACCTATGAGTTACCTTTAGCGGAGGTACCTTTGTTTTAATCTACTTTCCTAGATTGTTACATGTAGATTACATATCACTCCACATGGTTTCTGTTTTATATGACAGATGGTAGGTGACTTTTTCGATCAGTTAAAGTCCAGAAGCAAAGGTTATGCTAGCATGGAGTACACTTTTGTTGGGTAAGTTTATGGTGTTGCTTTGCTGATTCACTGGACAGTCATTATGTCTAACTTTGGTAGAAAGTGTCAGAAAGTCTTAACCGAAAGCTTAAATTTATAGGTGGAGCGAGACTATGTAAATATAAGGCTCATTGAAATCCCATAGACAAGCGATGTGTGATACTTTAGCATACCCTCTTGCATGCAAGCCACGTTAGGAATGACCTTTGGAACTAACGAACGCAAGGCAATGTGCGCAACTAACGAACGCAAGGCAATGTGCGCAAAATATAATGGGATGGGATTGGGCTCTGATACCGTGTTAGAATGTCGCTGCTAAAAGCTTAAGCTGATAAGGGAAAGAGACTACATAAATATAAGGCCCATTAAAACTCCACAGATGAGCGATGTGGGATACTTTTACAGAATTGGTAATTTTAGATTGGTCTCATTTTATGTCAAGACCAGTGATTATTGGCATGAATAAGGGCTGGGTTTCAAGACTCCTAAGTTAATGCCGTCTCTAGTGGTTCTAATAAGCTCGAACTGTTCATGAACAGGCAAAGGAGAATAGGATTCTTTGTAGAATGTAACGGGATAGCTACTTTCTCTTTCCTTCCTTTTTCTTGCTTCTTTCATAGAAGTTGGAAAATGAGAATATCTCTATAAGAAAGAATAACCTCACTTTGTTGTTCTTCCTTTTTATTCCATATTAAAGGACTTGTTAAGTACACTAAAACGAACCAAAGCTTGTCTTTGCAAAATAAAGGGCTACTTTCGCTGTCTTCAATCTAAAGAAAGCAAACAACCAAAAAAAAAAAAAAAATCTAAAGAAAGCTAAAATGACTGGTCTTACAGCCATATGGTGTAAGAGTTAAAGCAAAAGCAGTACCTAAAAGATGAAATTTAAAATTTTTTGTCCCATCTTGCTATTGAATTTAAGCGTTAACATACTGCGTCGAGCAAAATATCATGAGTCTGCAATTTTGTCTGGAGTCCTATGGAATCTTTTCTGGTGTCAATTTTTTGGTGCGAGCATTTAATATTTTGGCAAACTAGGGTGGTTTGCTGCAGTGTGGGAGGTTATACATTCAGTTCAACATAACTTGTTTGATGTGTTAGGAGGTACTATTACTTTCAAAAACGAATTAGGTTACTCAATTATTATTGAAACAAAGAATACCTAGCTTTTATGCTGTGTGAAGTCTATGTAGGCTGCTTTAAATGTATCCTCTTGCGCCATTATGCTTCATTGAGTACTAATAATACAGTTTAATCTATAAATATCTATATCTTTAGTTGTTTTTTCCAGTCTTTTAGGCCTCTCCTTACCATTTTTAACCTGCATTATCAGTTTAATCAGCTTCTAAAGGCCATCATCTGGTGTGGCAATTTGATTCAAACTTCTGTGGTCTTATACTCAAACCAAGTATAATTTTCCTCGAATAGATTCATTCCTGATCCCACCTTTTCTTTTGTTTAAAAAAAATCTTAAAAGTCAAGGCATAGACTAGTGCAGGGTTAAACAATTAGGTTTAACTCTATGTAATCTAACACTTCGAGATTTGTGTATCCACTGTGCTTCCATATCCCAAATACTGGTCTCGAATGAGCCATTCTTTTATCATGTTCATACTGTATTCAGTTCATGGCATGACAACTGATATGAGAGTAGTAGTAGCCTATTTTATGATTCATGTACTTCTTGTGTTTCTCATAATTGTATGTGTTTTGAATTTGACAGGTACAAAGAGAGTGATTTGATAAAGCTTGACATCAGGATCAATGGTGATCAAGTGGAACCTCTAGCAACTATTGTCCACAAAGATAAAGTAAATTTTGTTTTCTTCAGTTCTGGTGATATAGTGAGAGTGTATGATCTCTAGGTTTGGATATTAAGGAGGATATGGCAACAGAGCACAATGGTGTAAAAGAAACCATGTACTGAACCATCCATTAGAAAAATGACAAGTATACTTGACCTATTGTGACAGCATTAAGCAATTTAATGATATGATTGATGTGATTACAAGGTTTTTCTCTTGATACAAGAAATATAAATGTGTTAGTACCATATGCTACTGTCGAGTATGTCCATGTGTTTTCTTAGTCTCTTCATTGTTCTTTGCTAAAATTGAATCTTTTTTAGTGAATGACGTAGTGTGAGTTCCTTAAGATTTTTGGTTAATTGAGGTTGGACTTTCCTTTGATAAAAAGACCGATCTTACTTCATTTCTTCTGATATGGTTAGGATTTAACTTAGAAAAATAAAGAGAGTAGAAAAAGAACTTTGCGCATGAGAATATTTATTATATGCCCATCTCATAATGCAGAGGTTTGCTGAGAAATGTGTAAAGCCAAAGTATCTATCTGAGGTGCATCTGAGGCAAATCAGGTCTGCAGTATGTTAAGATAACAAAAGAGGAGTTGGGGCATAGTATGTTAAGATAAAATTGTTTTGAACTGTTCCCTACTTGTTTCAACTCTCTTCCTTCTCAGATGTAGTCTTACCACAAATTTTGTGATTTATTGTCAATTATCTTTTCTATTTGTGCATAACACCATTTTAGAATTGATGTCATTCAATTAATGGAAGCTTCCTTTTCAGGCATATGCTGTCGGAAGAGCTTTGACACAAAAATTAAAGGAGCTTATACCAAGACAAATGTTCAAAATCCCCATCCAAGTAAGACATGGATGTGTATTTGCTGGCAGCACTACCACGGATAATTAGTTGTGCTAAAACATACTATCTGAATCAAGCATTTTTTGCCTCTGATTTCTGTCACACTAATTGAATTGAGACGCCTCCAAAAGAGAAAGCCTCTACCACCATGGCACACTTAATCACTATGACTTGAGGGCATGATAAGAATTGTTATGAGCCTGCCCTTCTCATGGTTTCGACTTACGCTCATGAAAATTCATTCAACCTTAATAGTTAAAACATGAACTTATCCATACAATTCAGAGTCATATGCCCATGGCATATGTTTCTGCATCCGCACTTGGGCTTTCTGCATTGATGTTTTTTATCTACTGCTGACCACAGAAAGTTGTGGTCCCTACTCTCTGTGGTGGCTGGCCAAGGAAAGTTGCAGGATGTAATAAAAGAAAAGTGTAACTTAAGGGACCAATTGAGGACTTAACCTAAGAAGGAAGGAAAGTCATAAGTAATATCTAATTTTGGTATTTTCTCTGAATTTCTCTGATGGATAGGAAGTCAAGTGTCTTGCAGTTTTGCTAAATTATTGCTTTGACAGAACAAAAATGACATCCTATATATTTGTCACAGGCATGCATAGGCTCAAAAGTGATTGCTAGTGAATCATTATCAGCAATCCGGAAGGATGTTTTAGCCAAATGCTATGGTGAGATGAGACTACCATTTTGGTCAGGCTTTGAAGCTTTTGCCCAAGCTTATCACAATCAGAAAAGTTATGATATATGCTACTTATATGAAGTAGGAAAATCAAGTTTCTTTAAGTCTTTAAGGAAGATCATATCCTTAACTGCACATGCTTAAGTTTTTGCATTCTCCTTCTTTTATTTGGATTCTTCATCCTGTGCGCGTGCATGTGCGTGCTTGTGTACATATTGTCTTTTGGATTTGTTTAATTTATATAGATTTTGTTGTCCATCTAATATTAGGTGGTGACATCTCAAGGAAAAAGAAGTTGCTGAAGAAACAGGTACTTATTATTTTCATTTAAAAGCGGCCATCCACTCATTATTTCCTTATTGACCTTGTTGCAAGTCTTGTGTCTCAGATTTGTAATTGCTCTTTGTCACCATTGTGAATAATCATCATCATTTTAGGACTTCCTGATATTTAAATCCTCCTGCAGAACCTAATAAGCAAAGCCTGAATTTCTGTCGTAATCAAGTTCATTTGATCATTATTCCCTGCCTAAAATTTTGTAAGTCGTCCAATGAAATCTTCAACTTAGGCTGTGGAGTGATTTGAAATCATTTTGGACAGACGTGTCTAATTTCTTTACACTTAACATCTATGAAGAAAGTATTCACTCAAGCTTTTCCCCCTTTTGGTCAGTTTCAAGAAAGTCATAGTGGACTAATTGTCCGGTTTGAGGAGGATAGAAGATTCCTACTGTATTTACTGTTTGGAATCTTTGGATCATTTCCAATGAACTGAATAGAAATGATCCGTTTTTATCTGCATGATTCTTGGTCTATATTAAACAAACTTGATGGACGTATCATCATCTGATATGGTAGCTTGACCTGGAACATAATATACAAAGAGACTATACATATGGTGTGAGACAAATCTGACAATGCTTGTCATCAATATCTATTCCTTCTGAAGAAATAATGCATCAGCAGACTATTGGACTGCTATAAACAAATGAGGATGAGGCAGAGATCATAGAAACAACTGGAAGCAATAGTCATCTCACTCGAGGATGTATGCTCAGACAGATGTATATGTGTTGATATTCAGGTGGAATCCTTGTTTATCCTGAGGCACGAGTCATTAAGATTCATCAGACCATTAGAAAACACATGAGGATGAGGCAGAGATCAAAGAAAGTTTGAAAGCATAAGTTGTCTCACTAGAGTATAAATGCTTGAAGAGATATATAGGAGTTGATATTCAAGCCGAACCTTGTTTAACTTTGGGCATGAGACGTTAAGATACCTTAATCCTTTACTCTCTTTTTTTTGGCAGCTTTTGAATATGAAGTTTCTTAAGAGTGTATCACCCATACACAATCATCTTATTTCCAAGAAAGCTTGAAATAATCATCTTACATCCTGTCCTACCCCTTTCACTTTTTTGAGACTTCATCATGATGAGTAGGGAAAATTCTATGTTGCCAAATTAACATTGTATGGGTATAGGACAAATCCACTTGCATATATCAGGAAACAACAAAGGATGGAGCTAATCCATCAATAGAGCAGGTCATTAACTGCAACACATGTGAAGGACGAAAAAATGTCGGTCTTTCCATGTTTATCTATCTTACGCATGACATAATGTCATTGGTGCTTCTGGGTCCAAGCCCAAATGCACTTGGAGAATCTTGAGACCTTCAATATTGTTCTGGGGAGTGTTTCTATATTATGTTGAAGCATGCATATGTTTTTGCATCCACATGTAAATTGATGATAGTTATGGAAGAGTTAATCTGAAAAGCTTTGTCTTCTATATTGTCAGGCTGCAGGGAAAAAAAGAATGAAGGCGATTGGCAAGGTCGATGTACCTCAAGAAGCCTTTATGGCTGTGTTGAAGCTTGAGAAGGAAGTGTTGTGATATATATTCTGCTTACTGCGGCCTTGTAAAATCGTTTCGCAAAAAAATAAAAATTACTCCTTTGGAAAATGCCCTCTAGTAAATAACTTCCAAATATGATTCTTAACTTTATGTTTAGGAAAAAGGAAAAAAATCACTAAAAATTTTAAATTATGTTTACTATGACATTTATTCCGAACAATTTTTGTGACACCCAAAATTGTTGCAGAAGGATACGATTTTATCCTTGGTGTTGATCTTAATTGATTCAGTCAAAGATATTCGAGGATAAAGTAAGAAATCGTAATCGTAATGTAATCGTGTTTAATCTTTCATTTATTCTAATTTCTTTGTACTATAAATATATACACGTATGAGATCATACAAATGAAATACATAGATTATTTTTTCTCCAAACACATCTATTTCTCTCAGATCCCTTCATGGTGTCAAAGCCCTCGGTTTTGACCTAAGCTTTTGGAAATCCTTTCCAAATTGCCATCAATAGTTTTCGAACCGTTGTTGCAGACCATCTTGCAAAACGTTGCTGAATAGGAATTCAAACATCTTTTTTGGTATCAAGAAAAATCGTCCCTACATAAAATGGAGGATTTATCAAACAGCAACTTGCCTCAAAATCAAACTTTAGAATAGGATGAATTGCCACAAGAACAGCAAGATTTTGACTAGAATCCTGTGGTTTGAACTTCAGCTCAGCAAGCAAGCCCAACTCAGAGGCCTTCGGTACAGTGGATTTTTGTCCAAAGCCCATGAGCTGTTGGACCCAATCAGCAATGGGCTCAACGCGGCCCATTAGGAGAAGAGACTAGTTTTGGGTTTGGCCCAATGGAGCAGACTGGGCATCTTCGGGTCATAGACCTGAATCCAACTCAATGGGTCAGGAGTTGAATCCCTACCTATGATTGCAACCCGGTTTCTAGCCATACGCGTTTCCAGCCACTAGCTACTGTCCAGAAATCAACGACCCATTACACAACTCACTGGCCGACGGATTGGAGTTGCGCATCATATCCTTGCAGCTCACCGTCCCTGATAACTACAAGCATGGGCTCGACACTTTTGGCGAGCTCTTGTGACCAAAGATAAAGAGGGCTTGATTGACGACAGCATACCTATTCCGACGGACGACCAAATGTGACAAGTTTGGCGCAAGTACAATCAACTCATTTGCACTTGGATAAGAACTACATAGCCCCTGATGTTGCTGTGGGCCTACACTCGATTGAAAATCCAAATAAGATGTGGGAAGACATACGTGAAATGTATGGAAAATTGGATCGAGCAAAATTTTCTCGTTCACCTAGGCTTTGTTGGAGTTGAAGTAAGGGAACCTCTCAGTTACCGCTTGCTTTAATCGGCTTTTGTCTTTGTGAAATGAGCTTAGGGCGGCGAGGAAGAGCTTGAGGGGCCGGAGGCCACACTTGCATAATGCAAGAAAATTAGAGAGAGAGAAAAGATTACCCGGTTTTTACTGATCTTGAATGACAGCTTTTTGATGTTCCAATCACAAATCCTAGCCATGAATCTTGTCCCCTCCCTCGGCCGCATCTATCAACTAGCGGTTCAAGAGGAGAACCAAAAGCTTGCGATGACGGAGTATGTGAAGATGGGGGAGGCCGTGATGCTTGCTGCTTCGGTAGGACCATTGCAGCAAGTGTCAATTGCTCTCGGGCTGCCGCTGCAGATGCAGAGCTCCATTGGAGCCCTCAGAGGAAACTGCTTGAGCAAACAGGGGAGGCAGGGAGAAGAAATTACTTGCTCTAGAATGGACAGTGGAGATTACAAGTCAGGATTGGATGGCTCACATTCCACGATCTCCAAACTAGGATTGGATGGCCCAAATCTGGCGATCCGTGAAGCTGAATCCAATGCTCCCCATTTCGCCATGTCAGCTTCAAATTATAAGCAATCCTTTGGCTCACGTGGTCCTATGTCATCAAAGGGAAATGGGCAAAATTCAAAAATAAAAAGTAAATATTATGATTACTGTAAAAAGCCACATCATACTATAGAACCAACTGATAAAGAGAGGAGAAAAGCATTATTATGCTTGTCAGGTTATGACCCAAGGAAATGAAAGGGCAAATCGGGCATTTTCCAATGACCAATATTAAAACATCATGAGGACCTTGAATTAATTGAAAATCTTGGACAAATTTGTAGGCTTCTCTAGTACTTTAGTTTCCCAAAATAGAAATATCTCATTTGGTGTATGGATAATTGACTTTGGCGCTAGTAACCATATAATATGTGATGATCAATTATTCTCTAAAAAATGAAAAATTCATCATTCTGTGTCTGTCAGACTCCCTAATGGTACTGTCACTTATGTTATAAAAGTTAGTATTGTCCATCTCAATCAACACATTGTCCTAAAGAATGTCTTATACATCCCTGAATTTGAATTCAATCTTATCTCGGTATATACAACTTGTGAAGACAATAATTGTCATGTTGAATTCAATTCCGAAAATTTTCTTTTTCAAGACCATTCAATTAATAAAATGATGGGCTTGGGTAGTGTTGTACAAGGCCTTTATTTTTGGATCAGCCTTCCAAAGGATTTTGATTTTTTATTGCTAAATAAAAGCATTTCTTGTAATGCCACCACTAGTAATAAAAATTTCCTTTATCATCAGCACTTGGGTTAAGTGCTTGTTTTCCTTATAAAGATTATCCAATTTGTCCCTTGGCAAAATAGTCCCGATCACCATTTCCTATAAGCACATCTAGAGCCCAAAGTGCATTCTCTCTAATTCATGTTGATATATGGGGTCCATGTCATACCCCGCATCATAATGGATCTTGATTTTTTCTGATAGTCATTGATGACTACACACGAGTCACCTAGGTATTTCTCATGAAATCAAAGAGTCAAATCAATTTGGCAAATTTTTTCTCCTTGATTAAAAACTAGTTCAATGAATCCATTCAAAAAATTTGCACTGATAATGGTTGTGAGTTCTCCACCATAGAGTGTAATTCTTTCTTTGCATCCCATGGGATTCTTCATGAAACCCCATGCATCTATACTCCTCAACAAAATGAAGTAGTTGAACACAAACATCGCCATCTTATGGAAGTAGCTAGAGCTCTTAAAGACCAAGCCTCTATCCCTAAAAATTTTTGGGGAGATTGTGTGGTCATGGTGACTTATTTAATCAATCGAATGCCAACTAGTGTGCTTGTTTGAAATTCTCTTTGGGAAATAACTAGATATAAAACACCTAAAGTATTTGGCTGTCTATGTTTTGCTACAAATGTGGGAACATGAGACAAAATGGATCCACATGCTCTTAGGTGTGTCTCTATAGGGTATCCTCCTCTACATAAAGGATACAGAGATTACTGGCTGTTTTCTGGTTCCATTTCAGGAATTGTGGTATAGTTCTCAGAAAATTATAAAGAAGCCAAATCGTCAATGGAATTGTGGTATAATACTCAGAATATTATAGAGAAGCCAAATCATCGATAGTTTCTATCAGAAGAAGATTTGCACGTGAATAATCAATGTGTTCATTCCAAGAGAAAATGCAATAACTACTCTAGAACACTCGAGTCCAGCAGTCAAGTCACCAGAACCATTTCATGGGGAAGATGGTACATTTGTCGTCTCCAAAGCAACATATTAATGCACTCTCTTCATTAGAAACATCTCTAGAGCAACATATGATGCATCTGAATAGCATAGTTGCACCTCTATGATGATCAAGTATACATACTCATCCCCCACGTGAACTAAAGACTGCATATTTTCTACATTGTATTCTCATGGTACATAGTACCATATATCTTCTTATGTATCTTTTGATTGACTGTCTCCTAAGCATATGTGTTGTAGAAGTCACATAACGGAGGAACATGAGCCCTTCTCATATGAATAAGTAGCACGAGGTCCAAGATGGCAATAGGCCATGGAAACAGAATTGGGTGCACTTATGGATAATTATACTTGGGATATAGTTATGTTGCCTTTCCATAGAAAGCCCATCGGTTGCAAACAGGTATACAAAATTAAATATTAGACAGATGGGTTGATTAATCATTACAAGGCATAGTTGGTTGCAAAAGGATTCATTTAACGAGAATGTTTCGACTATCATGAAACTTTCTCTCTTGTCGCCAAAGAGATAACTAGACTTTTCTTCTTTTCCATTGTCGCACTATGTAATTGGGAATCGCATCATATGGATGTTCATAATGCTTTTCTTCATGAGGAACTCAACAAAGAAATCTATATAGAACTTCCATAGGCCTTTGTAGACAAGGGGAGTCTCGAGTATATCGTCCATGTAAGTCCCTATATGGACTCAAGCAAGCTTCACGACAATGGAATGCAAAGTTTGCTAATACGCTTACAAGTGCAGGATTTTAGCATTCCAAACATGATTATGCATTGTTCACATGGACCAAAGGTACATCGTCAATTTTTTATTGATATATGTTGACGATATACTTATCATGGGAAATGATGATTCCACCATTACCTACATTCTCATTTCCACATCAAAGATGTGGGGCCTCCCAAGCATTTCCTTGGCATTGAAATAGCTAAATTAGACAAAGGGACATGTCTTAGTCAACATAAATTTGTCCTGGAAATCATATCAAAAGCATATTCATTGAGATGCAAACCAGCCATCATCCCTATTGAACAAAATGTCAAGCTCACAACTTTTGAATATGACAAGTTCACTTCATCATCCAATGAAGATCCATTACTTCAAAGATCCATCAGGGTATCGGTGGTTTGTTGGGAAGTTGATTTACCTCACTATGACTAGGCTTGATATATGTTATATGATATAGATACTTAGTCAATTTATGCATAATTTGAAACAGTCTCACAAGAATGCAGCATTGAAGTTGTAAAATATTTAAAGGGTTGTTCAGGACTTGGAATTTTATTATTTCACGATTTTGACATAAAGCTGAAGGCTTATTACAATACTGATTATGCTACTTGTTCAATGACTGGAAGATCTATTACAAGCTTTTGCATCAAATTAGGAAAGTCTCTAATTTCATGGAAGACTAAGAAGTGAATAGCTGTCTCATTATCGTTAGTTGAATCAAAATATCGGGCTATGGCGAAAACAATTTGTGAAAAAATTTGGATACAAGGACTACTTTCGGATCTTGGGGTTGAAATTGATGGAGCAAATGAGTTATTTTGTGACAATGATATTACGCTTAAGTTAGCAGCAAATGCTGTCTTTCATGAAAGAACAAAACACAGAGAAATTTATTGTCACTTTACTTGAGAGAAAATTCATGTAGGGATTATTATAACTCGAGGAATTGGAATAGTCGGCGGATCTTTTCATTGAGCCCTTAGGCCAAAGACAACATTCTTATTTGCTAAGCAAGTTAGGTGTCTTTGACTTGTACAAGCCGCTAGCTTGAGGGGGGTGTTAGAGAAGGATACGATTTTATCCTTGGTATTGACCTTAATTGATTCAATCAAAGATATTTGGGGATAAAGTAGGAAATTGTAATCATAATATAATTGTGCTTATTCTTTCCTCCTAATTTCTTTGTACTATAAATGTATAAACGTGCGAGGATCATACCAATGAAATACACAAATTACAAATTTTCCTCTAAACACATCTATTTCTCTCCATTCCTTTCAAAAATCCCAAACTAATATAGGAGTGACATCCATTAGGATTTTGTTAAAAATAATTGTTAAAATTTGGCATGGCTTTGATGTAGGGTGAGTGCACCGTCAGAAAAAAAAAAAACTAAAACAGAAAAAAACGCAAAGCACTGTTATCACAATTACTGTTCATCGATGCATTGTTCATTATCTTCAAGTGCTCATCCGCGGATGATCACCTCGGTTGAGATTGTCCATGACTTCCTTGATCTGGGATTGAGGAAGTGGGGGTTAGTCAACCTTGAATGAAAGGTTGTCGCAACAGTCTAGGGCCTGTTTGATAACATTCCTAAGAACAATCGATTCTATTCTTTTGTTTCTGGGAACAAATTTGGAATAGAAATCCATTTGGTAAATTTTTTGTTCTTGGAAACAAATTTGTTCCGGGAAATAGATTTGGAGTAGAATTGAGAATAAAAAAAAGGTTGCTTCTCGCTCCCAGAAACAATTTTGAGAATCAATTTTTTCATCTTTTTTCTCTCTTTTATTTTTTCCCTTCCTTTTCTTCTTCTTCTTCCTCCTCCCAACCCACTGCCGCCCCATCACTACCCCATCGCTACTATTGGGCTACCGCCGGCGAGCGGCCGAGAGAGGTCCGACGAGCTCGCCGAGCCCCGTCAAGCCAGGGCGAAGTTTGGCAAGCTCGCTTGGCCACCAGCAAGGCTTGCCCAGGCGACGTGAGGTTGGGCCTCGCCCTGGCTTGGCGAGGTTGAGCCTTACGCCGCCTCGCGTAGGGGTGAGCGGTTCAGGGTTAACGAGGCCGAACCCGCCGGTGGCTGGGTGAGCCTCATCCCTTTCAACATAGTAGGCTTGGTTTACAGCTCAATTGCAACATCATTAGGCTTGGTTTACAACATCATCAATGTGGGCATTGAGTGATGCGATGGCAACAAAGATGAATGTCCGATGCTTGGTGATATTGGAAAAGAGGCAGCACAAATTAGGCTTTCAGATTCAGTGGACATAGAATTCTCGATTAAAGTGATGGATGACAGAGTAAAGAGGCAAGGAAACTGTCCATGAATCATATAACCTCTCTCCAAAAGTATCAGTCACAAAAATTCAATTGCATCAACTTCCATATTGCCATCAATCTGAAAAAAGTATCAAAGTGATGTAATAAGAGACATAGTATACAATCAGAAAGTTGATAAACACTCCCTATATGCCAAACTGTCATGAATTTTTCAATTGCAAATGACTCATTCATGTTCAGGGGAGCCATTGCTACATCAATATAACAACGACGTATCAGAGATATCTCCAATATTCACTCCTCAGAAAGAAGTATGAGTCTTGAACCAAATTATTTCTCTTTATATTAAAAACTGAAGCCCCATAAAGTACACAGTATATGTAGCTTACCTCAGTCACAGAAGTCGCATTGATGAAAAGGCTTTGATTTGGCGAGCAAGACAACTCACAGAAATGGTTCAGAAAGTTCCTTAAGCATGCTGGACAGCTCACTAGGAATGGTATTGCCTGAAAAATATATAGAATATAGTGGTGTCACATTATGAACATGCAAGTACCATAGCAGAGAATTCTAACGCTGAGCAGCCACCAAAATCTGTAGAACACATTTAGCATGAGTTACTTGAAAATTGTGTAATTAAACAAACTCTCCTTTCTTCCAACCACAAAGGTAAAACAACAGGAAAATAAACTATTGCCATCACTAGAGCCAGAAAGCACAGAATTTGAAGACCTGATTGATCTAGCATGTAAGGCATTCTACAGACAATCGAGCCTAAGATAAATCGTCCAGGAGTAGTGATATCCAAATTATTCTCACTAAAGTAAAGAAAGGCCAATAATTTCCTGCTAATTCGCAGCCTCAGCGAGCAATTCAGAGGCAGATTAGCAAGATCAGAGAACAAACCAAGAGAACAAGGAGAGAGGAGGCATCAGAACATTGCAACAGAAGCCTAAGCAGCTCACTGGGACAATCAAACAACTAAACCCCGAAGCTGCCGAAAGAAAAAGAAAACCTAAAATTCAGTTGCCGATAGCACAGTCCCCCCGACATGTGCTGCCGAATCGGAACGAAATCCACACTCTCGAGCCCGAAACGGCACTGATCGAAGAACCAGAGCACGCACGCATCACCAATCAAGCATTTCAAAACAACTACACTCTAAAGCATTAGTCTAACCTCATGTGGTGGCAAAATCAGAAGGAAAAGGCTATCATGAAAAGCTCCATCAGTAACTAGGGAGGTACTATTTCCATCTTAACCTTTCCAGCATCCAACATCCATGAATTTCACTATACTTCCACCACAGTATCATATTCAGCGACAACCCAGCCATGCTTCGAGAAACAGGAATCTGCCTCAGGGATCAGGAACGATCTCTTTCTAGAGAGAGAGAGATAGGTACCTTGGTAGTCTTGATCAGAGGAGGAATCGCCGACGGTAGAGAGGGGATCAGATCTGCGTCGGAGGTTAAACGAAGACGAGTTTCTCGTCGTTGCCCTGCGTTGCGATCGCGAGCGAGGGTCTGAGTCAGACTGTCTGACGAGAAGCCAAGAGCGTCACAGTCTTCACAGTTCCGGCGAGAAGCGAGGCACCGACACAGCTCCAGCGAGAAGCGAGGCCTCAACGACGAGAAGCAAGCGTCGGGGAGAGAGAGGAGAGAAAACTGAGGGGGGGAAAATTAGGTTAGAAAGGGGTTTTTTTTTTGGGAAGGACCGAAGGAGGAAGGCTGGACCGGACCGGTTCCGGTTCCGGTTCCGGTTCACGGTTCCGGTTCCGGATCCGGGTTCGGTTCTATTAGGAACTGGGAACCGGAACCGGAACTGGCGATTCCGGAAAATGAGGAATCGGGAATCGGAACCAGACTCCCTAAAACTAGGAACCGAACTGGACCCTTCGGTTCGGTTCTCGGACCTCCCTGCTACCCGGCCGTGCTCACCCCTAGCCTCACCATGGGTGAGGTTGAGCCTCGCCCGCCACCTTGGCGGCCTTGCCTTGCCTGGCTTGCGAGAGGAAGAATGGGAGAAAAGAGAAAAAGAAAAAAAAAAGAAAAAGGAAAAAGAGGAATTTATAACAAAAATATTAAAAATTAAAAGAATCAAAAAATCAAAAATTCTTACCAAGCACATTTCTATTCCTGTAATAAAAATTTTAAACAGTTTATCAAACACCTTAAATATTCAAAAATCGTTCTCAAAAGCTGAATAAAAAAAAATCATTTCTGATCAAAAATTGTACCCATAAGTAGAATCATTGCCAAACGGGCTCTAAGTGACTAAGCCTTACTCGACGTTAGAGAGTGAGATCTCACTGTGTGGTTGTGCCCATCTAAAGGTTCCTTTGTTCTTTCATTTTCCCTCAATCGTGCCCACTAAGCTCAGCTTTACTAGGTTCAAAACTTTAGCTGACGAGTTAGAGAGGAGCTAAACTCAATTTTGTGTTTTGTTCCGGGCCGAACGTAGCTGAGCTAATGTCACTCCGTTCCTCCTTCTCACGAGCTTCTGCACTAAGGGGATACTCTCCATGTCTTTAACCTCTTTCCAATAACCATGAGTAGCAGCTGTTGAGTCTTCTCTCTCTTTTTTTCGTAGTGGCAGAATTTCGCCGTATCATGAAATATGCCTTGGAGAGTCACGGCAGTGCAAACATCGGCTATTATTTGCCCATCTTCCGGTGGATAGATTTCCAAGGTTCGGAGAACCGGTGATCAAAGTGGCAAAGTCTATGGATTGATTTTGCCGGTATTTGACCGGTGAAATTAGAGGAAAAACGTTGGACCTAAAAAAAAAAGTAGAGGAAAAATGGAGTAGTTTACCACTAAATAGAGGTGCAGACTTTTGGAGTGTCAAAACTTGGCATAGTGGGGCATTTATATGCTAAAAGTTATGAAAGATACACTTAAGTGTCAATGGTGAGAAAATCTTAGCAAAATGCATACATGGTATTTTCCAGCGACTTTATTTGTTGCTGTGGCAATTCTTTTAAAATTATCCGCATGGCAAAAAAAAATGCCACATCAACCAAAGAATCCCCAAAATCGATTTTATTAAATTATTTATAAAAACAGAGGAAGGATGTGTGGGTGAGGGCTGTGTAGCCCTCATTGCTGCCACCATCGCCAAGAAGGGTCGATTGGCCACAAAAGGAGGAGGAAGAAGAGAGAAAAAGAAAAAAAAGAACAAAAGTATTAAAAAAACTAAATAAACAAAAAAATCTAAGATTTTACCAAACGCATTTCTATCCTTGGAATAAATATTTTTTACGGTTACCAAACATTTTCAAATATTCAAATTTTTTTCCGAAAACAGAATAAAAAATAATAATTTTTGATCATAAATTGTTTTCGAAAACATAATAGTTACCATTCGCATCCTTAACAAACATGCCCTTATTTTCCTTTTCCGATGGTCACCCACTTGCTTCTTCCACCAAATCCATTTTCTTTCCAAAACTGTCGATTGAATATCCCCTTACATGTTGATTAAGCAGATGAGTATATATTCAGCCGCCATTTCTTCCTTGCTTAGCATCTTCTCGGACAAATCTTGTAGTTCTTTATACTCTTCTTAGACGCGGGGTCAATTCGAAACGCTATTCGTGACTGGGCCGATGCAATTTATATGGACATATGAAAATGTTACAAATGCAAATGCGAAATAAATTAATGATATCATGGTGTTATCAAAATTTAGATATCATTAATTTAGGGGTCAACAAAATTCCCCATCATAGAAAATAATGATGGGTGTAATATTATTTCTCATGCAACACTGCGCCTAAGATAATATATATATATAGTTAACTTTTGAGACCATATCATAGAAATGATGACAACTTCATATTAGGTCTCCGTAATTGCACCAATTTAATGGACTATGGCCCTATTTGGTTGGGCATTTTGAAGGGGCTTTGGGTCCTTAAAGGCTCTTGGGCAAATGCAAATCTTTTGATTCGATTTTTTGGAGAACTTTGGTTTGATGCAATTGCATCTCCAAATGGCTTTAAGGTCTGGAGCTACTTTGAAAAGTTGCACATTTGAGATGTAAGTTGGTTACTATTCATGCGTACTGTTTATCTTCCCTAAAGAAGCAAACGGAGGCTGTTGGCCATTAGCTAAGGGGTTGCTGGTGCCGGCGACAGTTGCCTAAGGGGTTGCCCGACCTTAGCAACCTTTGCCTTAGGTTACTTGACCCAGGCATCCCTTGAGGTTTGGTGACCTCAGGCAGTGATGGCTTGGGTTGCACGAACTAGGCAATCGTTGCCTGAGGTTGGGCGGATGGTTGCTAGGGTCGCATGACCTAGGCGATGCTTGAGGTTGCGTGACCTCAAGCAGCCTCGCTTAGATCGCGCAACCTCAGGCGACGCTATCCGGTGGTCGGCCAGTGGCCACGGTGGCTAAATAAATAGAAAAAACATTGTAAAATAATTTTTTTTTAGTGAAAGTCCTTCGCAAAATGTAGTTTTACCAAACATTATTTAAGTTAAAGTCATTTTGCAGTGCAATTTAAAATTACAATTTATCAAACGCTATTTGTATTTCAGAAAACCTCTAAAACCCAAAGGTATTTGCATTTTCCTAAGTACATTTACCCAAAACCGAACCAAACGAGCCTTATGACTTATCAGTAGTTGTGTAGTGGACTTAAAACAACAAAGCATCTCACCAAGCTCAATAAATCATCCACCTTTGACCTGTTGCGAGATTCTTCCTCTAGCATTCACGTCCCTAAAATTGCACCAAGAATCGAGCCCTACTTATTCTAGTCAATTGAGCGAGTGAGAGAGGATGACGAACCTCAAGTGAGCGACTGAGTGAGACCGACAGAGACGGCATGCAAGCAAGCAAGCGCGGTGACAGTCACGGCGATGGAACGACAGTAAGAGGGAGAGAGGACAAATGCAAGCGTTGAACAAAGCTTCATAGTGTGCCTAGTTTGAGAGAAGCTCATGCGATATCGTTTAAGCAAGTCATCCACGTCGTTTTGTGCGACTCGTTTAGGAAGTCCACATGTACTTGTTTTTAAAAAATAATGCCGTGTCAAATGAAATATTTTAGGCAAAAGTATGTCGCAAGTGTCAAAACTTTGCGAATGGACCCTTAAGTTCTAAAACTTCCAAAATATATACTTAAGTGTCATTTTTAAAAAAATTGAGTGTTTAAGTGCCAACTTTAGCAAGACTAGTTAGAAATCCAACATTAGCGTTATTTTAATAATAAAAGTGATCTATGTGGCTCATTCAAATGTTCACTCAATAATCAATGTGTAAAACGACATTGTTTTACCCCAAATTTATTAATTAAATATTAATTAAAAAAAGAAGAAGAGGGAGGAAGCATTTGGTGAGAACTAGATAGCCTTTACTGCTGTTGCCCCATCATCACCGAAAAGGGCTGGTGATGGTGGGGTGAGGATTGGCTAGGGTCACTAGGCCTTGGCTAGTGGCCAAACCTAGTGACCCTGGACGATTGTTGACGAGAGCTTATAGGCCTTTGGCTAACCGCTAATGAGAGCCAGTAGGCCCTTGCCCAGATTTGGGGCAAGGGATTGCGGCCCTCCTCTAGACCCGGCAAGGGTCGTTGGACCTCACCCAGTTGGGTTAAGTGCCGCAGTTGGCTAGGGTGATGGTGAGGCGGTGGCAGTGAGGGTTGTGGAGATCCTTGTTGAATGTTGCCTCCTCCTTCTCCTCTTTTTTTTTTTTTTTAAATTTAATTTAATTAATATTTATATTAAAAATCAAATTTGAGGACAAAACAACGTGTTTTAGGTTTATAACGCCACGTGGATAATATTTTTTTGAAAGAATTGTCATGTTAGTAAAAATGTTCCCAAAAAAAATCATGTCAAAGTTTGGCTAGAAATTCTTGCCGTTGGCATTTAAGTATTTATTTGTTTCCCAATTTTAGCATTTTAGTATATTTTTTGGAAATTTTGGCACTTAAGTGTCAACCCGTGCCAAGTTTTGACACTTGCAATGTCTGACACTTGAACATATCATTATAAAAGTCATGCCATATGCTTGGTTGGAATTTCTTGTTGAAGGTATTTAAGTAGTCGTTTTTCTTCGATTTGACAATTAAGTGAGCAGATAAAAACTTTTGGCATAAAAGTAAGCATCGTACGAAACTTTTGACACTTCAAGTATCCTCAAACCCTTTTATTTTGTAAGATAAAAACAGTAATTTCTAGACAAAACATAATTTAAAACATTGACTCATGATAAAATAGATACAAGATACAACGCATATGACCCAACAACCGCATAGAAAGATTAAATGACCTCATTTCGTTTTCTAACCACCTCTCTGTATTTAGTACGTAACTTTCTTAGAGAACTTCGAATGATGTGAAACTAGATTCGTTTTGAACTAGACACATGGGGCCGTCCAAGCACATATTATTTGATCTTACTGAATCACAAAATCAATTTCAAATTTCTGCAGTGTCGGGTGATTAAATTACTTGACCATATTTGCCAATAAGGATGAACTTATTCTGTAAGCATCTTTGCATTAAGTGTTGGATGATTAGGCTCAGTCCTCTTGAAATGATCCTTCAATTAGAAAAAAGTATGGTTCTATTACAACTTATAATATTGCAAGGCAATTAGTAAGTTTCAGTAAGTACGATAAGCATACTGTAACGAGTAGCTTCCATACTTGGATGTAAAGTTTCTAACCATTTGTGACTAGGGCTCTACAGGATGAGTAGTAGACTCGTTTGATATAATCGAACATAATTACCATACAGAAAATTTAAACTCGGAATTTTGATCACCACCGCTCCCCCCTAAAAGAAAAAAAAAAACTCGGAATGTCAAGCGCTGATCACTTAAAGTTTTGAGAATGGAAAAAGGATTATTTGATGATAGATGAAATTGATTGATGAATATGAGTAATCTCTTACCAAACATAAAGTTATGAGCATATTGTCAGGTTTTGATTACATAATTGATAAGAATTTAATTTTCATTAAACATTTCTTTCATTTAACAAATTAAGAATCCCTTTCTTACTCAATGGATCAAGTGATTTTTGGCTTATTCGATGTTATAGAGCACTTTGAATAACTTTAATTGCTGATACTTAATATTGTTTATAAAAAAAAGTAACTTCCGGCGTAGTAATCTTTACTTAGAAAAGTAATTCAATATTGACACTGACCTTTTCCTACCCTCCATGTACCTGGCCCCAGACTCAGCTTCGTCCGTGCTTGTGGAAAAACTACACTGGTTGACGATGGACGGAAAGCCATCAGCTTTGATTCTTCTTCTATTTCGTTGTTGACGATTCTCTGTAATTGCACGGTTGGTGACACCATGGCTAGCAGTATGACTCTCCCAAATACACAACAGAGCATTCTTCTTATTGTTGATTAATAATATGCATAATTTGTGTAAAAAGGACAAGGTATCTGATATGCATATCCTACATAGATTTGATTTCCAAATTATTAAAATTTTCTCCTCAATTGCAGGCTGTGTAAGGATAAAATGAAATGAAAATGCTATTTGTAACGCACGGTTGATAAGACTCTGGCAAACAGCTCTTTTAATAATTTTTTTTTTGTAGACTATACGGATGTATTTCCTTTTCATGCTTTCTAAAGGTAAGTCTTTATTTATTGTTTTCATGATGAAAATTTCCCCCTTCATCAGTTACTAACACGATTAAAGTCAATTGCAAAACTATAGCTGCCTCAAACGCCGGATTATGTTTTCAGTATTGTGAGAATCAATTTAGACAAAAGGTGTGATTGATGATTGACTAGTCTGAAGCGGTAGTTGAGATGATACTCAAAATCGTTTGTGATCGACCTGACCGACCACATGAAATTTTCGCGTATAAAAAGGCCCTGCAGCCATGCAGATGGACTCGCAGAGAGAGAGAGAGAGAGAGAGAGAGAGAGAGTGAGTGAGTGAGCGAGTAGTACGTACGAGGCTGAGAACTTGACGAAAATATGAAGAACGAGGGTGTCCACTCCACGGCTAATAATGCTATTATGAGCACGAAGGTGGAGAAGGAGAAGATACTGATATTCGGAGCTAGTGGATACCTGGGCAAGTTAATGGTCAAGGCCTCCCTTTCCATGGGCCACCCTACTCTTGCTTATGTCCGCTCCACCAATCCCGATCCTTCCAAGCAACGGTTGCTGCATGAATTCGAATTGATGAACGTCACCATTGTCCAGGTACCTAAGACTAAAATTAGTTTCTCATTCATTCACGCCTTCCTTTTGTGTGTATGTGAGTGTCTGCGTTTGCTTGCGAGACCCCAAAGTGCATGTATATAGCTACTTTGTTTTCTGAGGTGTAGGGTGAATTGGAAGAGCATGAGAAGCTTGTATCGGTGCTCCGGCAGGTTGATGTCGTCATCTCGACTCTCCCTGTCCCTCAACATCTCCAACAACTCAAGATCATCGATGCCATTAAAGAAGCCCCCAACATCCAGGTGAAACTAATTTGGCTAGTCATGTCTTTGGTGTTGAATGAAATATATGTTGTAGCAAAAGCGCATGCTTACTTGCTTAGTCATCTTACATACGTATAAATGTGTGTGTATAATGTAAAGAGGTTTGTTCCGTCGGAGTATGGAAACGAAGTGGACAGGGTGAAAGGGGCGCTGCCGCCCTTCGAAGCATTGCTGGAGAACAAGAGGAAAATCAGGAGAGCGACCGAGGCCGTGGGGATTCCCTTCACCTATGTCTCTGCCAACTCTTTCGCCGCTTACTTTGTGAATTACTTACTCCATCCCAATGAGCAGCGCGACCATGTTGTTGTTCGTGGAACTGGCGAGGCTAAAGGTATGGATATATGTACATATCTACTATACATATATAGTAGATATATGCATAGTAGAGAGAGAGAGAGAGAGAGAGAGAGAGAGAGAGAGAGAGAGAGAGAGAGAGAGAGAGAGATGTATGTACAGTCGTCCTAAATTTATATTCCTACTAGACTTGATTTCCATGTGGTCACTGTATGTACAGCCGTCCTAAATTACGAAGGAGAGAGAGAGATGTATGTACAGCCGTCCTAAATTTATATTCCTACTAGACTTGATTTCCATGTGGTCACTGTATGTACAGCCGTCCTAAATTACGAAGAAGATGTGGCGTTCTACACGATAAAAGCAGCAACAGATCCAAGAGTGGCGAACCGTGTGATCATATACCGACCTCCAGGGAACATCGTTTCCCAGCTAGACTTGATTTCTCTGTGGGAGAAAAAGACTGGACGGACTCTTAGAAAGATGCTCATTCCGGAGGAGGATGTGGTCAAGCTCACTGAAAGTAAGATTTGAGTTTGTGCCTTTATTTGCTTCACCATCGATATCTCTCTACATAATGTTTAAGATGCCATAGTGGCTTCTGTACATATCATTGAATCTTCGTGACTATATCATGAGGACAAACGCAAGGTTCTTAGTCGCTTCACTTTGAGAGAGGATGTTTATTTGCCGAGTGTGGGAAAGAGAAGTTATGCACGTCTCAATCTTGCACGAGGTTCGTGGAACATACGTGCATTTCCATTAATTATGCGCCTGATAAGGTTGTCATTTCACTGACCAAAAATAAAAATATGAAAAAGGTTGCCATTCACTTAAGGTAACAAGATATGACATTGTCCGAGGTTTTAATGCGGGCGATCATGTGTATACTGCACACAGACTTAGCAATGGGTAATGAATGACTAATGACATCTCGCCAAGATCAAATATAAGCCAAGCCTCTATGAATTTTGGTAGTGCTGCAGAACAGAATAGGATTTCTCATATGTTGCGTGATCCATATGCAATCGTTATAATTGGCAAGTAAACGTCTCTTAATTTTGTTGTTTGATTTACTCATCATTAGGTCTGCCATATCCGGACAACATAAGCGAGGCGATACTTCACAACATATTCATAAAAGGAGAGCAGATGAGCTTTGACCTGACGGAGAATGATATGGAGGCCTCCGCATTGTATCCTGACCATTCCTACACTTCGGTTGATTCTCTCCTCGACCTTTGCTTGCTCAATCCTCCCAAACCGAAGTTAGCCTCCTTTGTCTGAGGCTCCTCGTGTTCATCCAATAAATGCGTGTGATCTATAGCTATTCCTTGTAGTTTGCCCAAGTATGTGTTTGCCGATATGTACTTGATAGATGATGTATCATAATTATGAGGATTCCTGTACTGTCTTACGAAGCCTAATGTTACAAGTCCATGCCCCGCTTGGGTCAAGCACGCGTGAACGTAGTGTGGGGGTATTTTGGACATTTCATATTTTCTTTTGACAATTTTTAGCCTGTGTCATCCCAAGCATTACTCCTGTCAGAATAAATGATGCTTGTAAAATTTTCTTAGGGAGTTCAAGAAATCAAACCCTCATATTCTATAGTTTCTTCAATATGCATTGCTCGTACCGTTAGATTAACATAACTAATTAACACATTTTCTCACAACCGGTTATTTGCCAAGCGTGATTCACCATCTGTTTTTGTGTTCATCGCATGATGACTCGTGGTTTGATGCGTGATGGATACTATTTTGGAATTCAGATCGTTTTTCTTATTAGCTTCACGTTGTTTAATAACTTCACTGTCAGTTCGGCCTCGACAAGGTTTCTTCACGAACAGCTTTCACATAAGCTAATATGCCCCAAAGTCCTCGGGATGGAGAGCCTAACTAAATATGCACATGCCAATCGTTTCAAAGTTGATAGAGAGCAGAATGCATTCCATACTTATATCTTGACATACTGTTGAAAGAATATTCCTAGTAACATGTATACCTTTCTCTCGAGTTCAAACATATATTTAAAGTTCGTGAGTTGTTGTAGGAGGTCTTGTACGTCCATGGTCCTAACTTTCACTTCAGATTCACGTGCCAATTTTCCATACGCCACATCAGCAATTTATTCAAAAATTGACCGGATTTCTATCAAAGTGCATTGATTACAAAAAAAAAAAAGGGGTTGAAAGTTTAATACATTAGATGATCGTAATCATAGTGGAAAGATTGCACATATTCCACTTAACTTTAGTTGCTTACCTGTCCTTTATCTTTGTGCATCCAGAAATTCAAAAAGGCTTAAACCATTACATGGCATAAAAATCATGCTTAGTTAGACATCAGAAGGCCAAGTGCTAGTGAAATCATGCAAAAGGGCTGACTAGACACATTTTGATGTACTCGGAAGCAAACATGTAGTGTAACAGCAGGTGGATCTTTCGAAGTGGTATTAAACTTGAAATATTATTACAAAAATCACGCATGTGAACTAAATTGAATTTGAATCATTAAAAATTATGAATCCTATTGGGGGGGGGGGGGTCTTGTGAAATTTGAAGGTTGGATCTCAATTTAATTAGTATGTACAATGTAACAAATTCTCCTCAAGCGCCCTAATTTCCCCCAATCCAAAGATTGGGTTGAGAGAAAAAAGATGTACAATAGGTGTTGGGATCATGAGCCTCTCCTCGACTCGCCCGCGAGCATTGTACGGTGTCCAAGTTCAAGTTTAAAGTGGATCGAACCCACGACCCGATCTCTGAACTTTCTCTCACGGGCTAGTCAGAGCTGGGGGGAAGTTAGTACCAAGTATGAAGTGGATCAAATGCTCTTCCTTATACAAACTGAATGCTCTTTATAATGGCGTATCTATTGCGCACGTCAGTGAATTACTAAAGCTGCTCTACATTATGACGATATGAATCGGAGAGTCAAAGAAGAATAAGTTCAATGGAATTGTTGCGCAATATATACACACGCCCAAGTACTTCTTTACAAAATAAAAAACAGAACAGTAGTAAAGAACAAACTAACTGTATATATACAGTTGAGTTTAATGGGTTGTTAGCTCAATCTTAGAAATTAAAACTTAAATTTTAAATTGGGAATTGCATCTCTGTAACACACCCCCGCATGATGGAAAATCCATTAGGCACACCAATCTTGGACTGAAAATTGATGAGCTTTGACACAACCTTTGTTAGAAGATCTCCCAATTGATTTTTCGTGGAGACATGAAAAACTCGAAAAAGGCGCTAGGAACCCGATCTCACACAAATGAAATTGAATGGATGTTTGCTTCATACGGGAGTGAAAGACCAAATTTGCGTTGAGATAAGTAGCTCCGATATTGTCATAGTAGATTGCCAGTGGTGTGGGGGACAAAAGATAGAGTTCACTAAGAATGGATTGGACCGAAGCAAGTTCAGTGGCGGCTATGGCAATGGCCCGATACTTGACCTCAGTAGAAGAACGAGCCACCAATCGTTGTTTGCTGGACCACCGGGAGATATTACCACCTATGTTGACTAAGTAAGCTGTGGTAGAAATGAAATGATCCTTGTCACCAAACCAATCCACATTGTAAAAAGCATGAATCGAAGTGGAGCTGGTTTTTTCAAATGAATGGATCACAATATAAAGAGCCTTTAAGATAGCGAAGGAGCCGTTCGGTGGCCACCCAATGAAGAGTGGCTGGCCATTGCATGAATTGCAGAAGCTTGGTGACGGCAAAGCGGATATCAGGTTGAGTCATGGAGAGACATTAAAAAGCACCCATGACTATGATACTTGGTCGCATTAGTGGAGGGAGAGCCATCATCAAGTCGTAATGAAGAGGATGGCGCAAGGGGTGTGGCGACATCTTTTGCATCCGCCATGTACGTGCGGGATAGAAGGTCCCCAATGTAGCTATGTTGGTTCAAAGAGAGCTCATTAGTCGTGGGGATAGCTTCGACTTTAAGGAAGTAGTGAAGGGACCCAAGATACTCAATGGAGAGTCAAGATGCAGAGCGGAAATTACTGTGTTAACTTGAACGTAATTAGTGTCTGTAATAAGAAATCATCAACATATACAAAAGAAAACCCGTATATCCCTGTTGCGTAGCTAAACGGTGATGCATCTCATTTTGATTAAGTAACCCGAGATCTGCAAGAAAGGAACCATGCTCTCTAGAGCTTGTTTAAGAGTATAAATAGACCCATTCAAGTGACAAACATAATGCCAGAATTCATGATCAACAATACCTAACGATGGAGACACAAATACCTCCTCTTCAAGTGTACCATATAGAAACGCATGTGAACGTCTAATTGCTGAATTTTTAAGTAGTTGGTAATTGCAAGAGTGAGAATGAGATGAATGATTGCCGGCTTCACCACAAGATTGAATTTGACGTGGCCCCTAGGGGCCACCCTCAGGGAAATAGGTTTAGAGTAAGCAAAAGCCTTCAATTAGTGCAGGTTTTCCCAACCCATCTCTCGCGTGACATTACACGTGTGATTTGCATTCAACCAATCCTATGTAAGTTCTAAATAGGGTATTGCCACTAGTCAATTAAGGTTGGTTAGAAACCAAGTGAGATATGAGAGAATTTCTCATTTTCCATGCAATTAGAGATTAGACTAAGGGATTTGATTACACTAGTTCTAGATTTAGTGCCATTTTGATACCTAAATTTGATTACATGCTAACTAAAAAGTCAAGGCAGCCTATCAAAGATTTTTAGGGTTGGTCCCTACCATTCTTCAAATGAAAACAACACTCAAGGTATTAAGGTCCACAACCAAATATAATTGAAGTAAAAACACAAGAACAACCTAATATTGTTTCTAAAAAAGGAATGGCATCCAAAAATCCCCATTGTAAAGCCCTAAAGGCTTATTTAGTTTCGAGTTTCAATTTTTGTAGGATTTTCCACTTTTAAAGAGAAAACTACTCGAGATGCTAATTTCTTAAGGTTTTTCCAAGGACTTCTAATTTTCTATATTTTCTGAATGTTTTAGAATTTCTGAATTTTTCTGAAATTTTCATTTTTTGTATTTTTTCGAATTTTTATTTTGTAATAAAATATTTATTCAGAAAATAAGGATTTGACCTAGCCCAACTCCACCCTTTTTTTTAATGATTAATTTTTTTTTAAATTTTTAACTGTTTAATTTAATTTTTTTCCTTCCCTTTTTTTTTTTTTGATATTTTCTATAAATTCTATTACAATTAATGCAAATGCTCTAAATGTCTATATGCTATGCAATTTTAATGATTTTTTTTTATATTTTTTATTTTTGAGGGTTAAAAACTAATCTCTAATTTCCTTTGCAACCAAACTTTGTAATGATCTAAGCTTTCATTAGGTTTCCTCTTAAATCGAAAAATCCACTTACAACCTATTACATTCTGTGTTGAATTCAAAGGTACCAACTGCCACGTATTATGATGGACAAGATTGGCGAACTCATCTAATATGACTTGTCACCACACAGGATGTTTCAAGGCTTGTGTGATGCATTTGGGCTCCAAGAGTGGGGAAGAGGCATGTTTGGTGGTGAAATGGATTTGTTATGGTTTGAAGATATTGTTAAGGGAATAGGTGCACATAGGATGAGTGCGAGTTGATTAAGGTGGCGGTGGCGGCGGACCTAGAGCTTGAGGGAGTAGGCATAGGGCGTTAGGTGGGATAGGTGATGAAGATGGAGGTGAGATCAGTGAGGTGGAGGTGATTCCTGGTTGCTCTTGGAAAGAAGTGATAGCTCCATGGGTGAGTGGAAATTGGTTAGATGGAGGAGTCATCAATGCTACAAAGGAGTAGTGATTTGGTGGGAAAGTCATAGATCACATTGTTGTTGGTGAGCAACCTAGTCATCGATTGACGAGGCAAATTTTCAATTCCAAGATTACTTTGATCACTTTGTATTTGGAGGTGTCGACGTTCCTTGAAGGTCATTAACTCAGAAATGTCATTTCAAGGTCTAATAAATGTCGTTTAACGTTTCTAAAGTCATTGTTTAATTGTCGATGTTATCTAGTAAGACTAGTTTATCTTATCTACCGGTTCTTTTGTTTTCCCAGAGAGTCTTAGTAATTACTCATGGTTGGAGAGTTGTTCCAAGTTCGTCTACATAAGCATGTTATGATGAATAAGAATGTAGACTTGTTTTTAGTAATAATTCATTTGCCTTTGGCTTGAGTATAGAATGATTTCTTGTTTTGTTCTTATTTTTTAGGTGGATTCTTACGAGTGGTGAATGTCCTATCAATTTTAGTTTTCACTTGTGTTACATCTTACTTTTTACACTTTTTTGGTGTCAAATTGGTATCATAGCTTTGGTTCAATGGCTAGTTGTCATCGACATGGACCAAACGTTGAGTCTTCTACATCTTAAGAAAGAGACCTACACGATGTGGAGGTGGATGATTTAAGGAGACAATTGCAGCAATTGCAGGAGTGTTTGCAACACTTTGAACTTCTGGAACGTGATGATTTGCATCATGATTTAAAGGTGCCCCCTTTGAAGAAGAGGATGTTAACCTCTTTGTTGGTGCTCGAAGTCATGCTTCCAATGAGGAAGAACTTCCTCGACATTGGTATGGAAGGTTCCATGGAATTGAGCAAGATTCTTATGTAAAGGTTGATATTCCTGAATTCAAGGGAAGATGCAACTGGAAGAATTTATGGATTGACTGCATGTTGTAGAAAGAGTCTTTAATTACAAAGAACTCCCAAATGAGAGCAAGATTCAAAAAGGATGCTCCTATTTGGTGGGAGCACTTGAAGAAACAAAGAGCTCGTGAAGGAAGAAGTCGTATTATGACATGGGAGAAAATAAAGAAAGAATTGAAGAAGAAGTTCTTACTAGCGAACCTTTGTCAAGATACCTTCCTTCAATTTCACAATTTCACACAAAAGGAGCTGTTCATGGAAGAATATATAGCAGAATTTAATCACCTCATGATGCTTTGTGATGTTTTCGAAGCAGAGGAACAAACTATCACATGCTAACTTAGTGGACTTTGATATGCAATCGGTAATGTTGTCTAACTTCAACCTTATTGGACTTATAATAATGTTTGTCAACTTGCACTTAAGGTGGAATGGCAACTTAAAGAGGTTCATAGTCGTAAATCTCAGTATCGAAACAAAGAAGACTATTGTCGCAACCTCCTCGAAGCGGGTTGGACCACAAAGGGGTTCAACTAATAAATTCTTTAGTCTAAGCCTAACTTGGGCTCTTCCAAGTCCATACCAATTCTTGATTTAGGGTTCAAGTTCTTAACATGTAGATCATTTTCATCCAAGAGTCGCCACTAATCAATTTATGGTGGATCGATTAGAAATCCAAGTAAAGTATCGGGAAAAATACTTTATTTTTATAAACTAGAGATTATGGGTATGGGGAATTGGTTACACTAGAATTCTCTAATGCCCTTTTGGTACCGTTCTTTTTATCGAAAAATGTTTGACATGTAGCTTGGATTCATTTTATTACTCCGTTAACATGTGATGTGATTATGCGGGTGCACAAACCACCAATTTAACACACAATAAAGCAATAAATAAATTATGGGACTTACCTCGTAGCAAGGAAAACATTTTCAATATTAGCTCAAACTTACACCAACAGCCCAAAATATGATTTCTAATTAAACATGCAGTCACTTAGGGCCCATTTGGTAACACTCTCGGGAACAATTGATTCTGTTCTTTTATTTCCGGGAAATATAAATTCGTTTGGTAAATTTTTTGTTTTTGGGAACAAATTTGTTCTAGGGAATATATTTGGAGTAGAATCGAGAATAAAAAAAAGTTACTTCTCGATCCCGGAACAATTTTAAGAATCAATGTTGCTCTCTCTCTCTCTCTCTCTCTCTCTCTCTCTCTCTCTTCTCTCTTCTCTTTCTTCTCTTCCCTTTCTTCCTCCTCCAATCCACTGCCACCTCATCACCGCCCCTAAGCCGTCACTGCCGAGCAGTTGGGCGAGGTCTGATGAGCTCGCCGGAGCCTCGTCAGGCCAGGGTGAAGTCCAGCAAGCTCGCCTGGCCATCGGCGAGGCTCGAGCTTACTTAGGTGGCGTGAGGCTAGGCCTCGTCTTGGCATGGCAAGGCCAAGCCTCGCGCTAGCTGGTAAGGCTCGAGCTTGCCTAGGTGGCGCGAGGCTAGGCCTCATCTTGGCTTGGCAAGGCCAAGCTTCGCGCTGGCTGGTAAGGGTCAAGCTTGCCTTAGCTTGGCGAGACCAAGCCTCATGCCGGCTGGCAAAGCTGAGCCTCACGTTGGTTGGTGAGGCCGAACCTTGTTGGTGGCTGGGCAAGCCTTGCCTTACTTAGATCTAGGGAGGCGAGTCTTGCCCGGTCACCGGAGAGGCTCGGCCTCGCACCGCCTGGGCGAGGTCGAACCTTGCCCGACCGCTCGTCGGCCACCATCGGTGGTAGCAGCAAGAGGAAGAAGGAGAGAAAAGAGAAAAGAAAAGAAAAAAAGAAAATTATAGCATAATTATAACAAAAAGCATTAAAAATTAAAAGAATTAAAAAATCAAAAACTCTTACCAAACATATTTATATTCTCGGAATAAAAATTTTAAACAATTTATCAAATACCTTAAATACTCAAAAATTATTCTTGGGAGTAGAATAAAAAAAATCATTTCTGATAAAAAATTGTTCCTAGGAGTAGAATCGTTACCAAACATGTCCTTAATCTATTTTTTTCTCTTGTTTAATGAATTCTAATCTACGTGCAATGCAATGCAATGGCCTATAAAAATATGTTTATACTAAGATGACATGTGACCTACAATTAAATAAACCTGACATGCAAAATTATATGTCATGCGAAATTAGTTAAATCACGTAATCTAATGATGGACATATATTAAATGAAACTACGCTAGTATTAAGGGTGTCAATGGGTCGGGTCAGGTCGGGTTTTGATGTTACCCGACCCGACCCCAATCGTAAAGGGTCACGCTCTGGCCCGACCCGACCCGACCCGAAACATATTAGACCCAAACAAAAGGGTCGGGTTGGGTCGGGTCGGGTCGGGCCGGGTTGTGACCCTTTACAAGTTTGGTTTCAATTTCTTGTTTAGCTCAAAAAATCTAGAGAGTTGAGAGCCAAAACGTATAGAGAGATGATTACTTCTTTTCTTTTGTTTATTTTATCCTACTTTACCATTTTTTCTCAATGGATGAGGACCAAAACGCACGGATGGTATTGGTGTCAAAAAGCTTGTGCGTGACCGTTTTGACCCGACCCGACCCGACCCGACCCGACCCAACCCTAAATTTAGGATATTTTCGGGTCGGGTCCGAGTATGGAGCCGGTATCGGAAAATACCCTAAGTTTAAGGTCGAGCCGGGTCGGGCCGGGCCGGGTCGGGCCGGGTTGGCTCGGGCCTTTTTGACACCCCTACCTAGTATTTCACATGTTTGAATGATCCTAAACATGCAATGACTAAATAACATGCAAGGAATGACCAAATTTTACCTGACATGTGCATGATATTTTTTTGTTTGTTTTCTTTTTATTTAAAATTCAGAATTAAAATTACTTAACAATTAAGCATGCAATCTAAATTAAGGAAAAGAAAATCTTAACACTCTAGTTTGTGGTATTTTTTATTTTAAAATTCAGAATAATTTACCTAATCTAAACATGCAATCTAGCCTAAAACAAGCAACATTCTAATAAGAATCAAATCTAGCTCAAATATATTTTTGATTTTTATTTAAAGGAAACAATCAAACAATAGATAGATATTATATTAAATAATGCAATCCACAAATATTATCTTATGTGAATTTGGAAATGAAATAAACCAACAATTATATCCAAATGGTTATGAATATTGATCGAAGGTTATCAAAATTTTGGAAATAGGTAAATCGACGATCATATCCAAATTGTTATGAATAGGATGGAAGATTCTTCACATCGTTATGCATTAGCTAATAAAATATTTAACAGAATATGACAATCAACAAAATAGGAAAGTAAATAGTTCAAATCAGATAAAGATAAAACCTTACCTAATTTGAAAATTCACTTTGAAAATTCACTTTTCGAATTTGAATCAAACGCTATCGGATAGGGATCACAATTGGCTCATCGCGGATGAATGCCAAATGGTGGCAAGCAGCAGCTGTCACGTAGATGAGTTTGACATGCCCAGGAACTCAACCAATGAATCTGCAAAACAATGATAAGACGTCTTGGCGTCGGGACCAGATCATGGCGGTGGTGGCTCGGTGAGATGCAGGCCAGCATCTGGTTTCGTCGGTAATAGCGGGCTCGACATGGCGAGGCTCCGTGGAGGGTGCAACCCAACACCACAGGGTGTTGTTTGCGATAGACAATCTCGTTTGCGGGCAAGCAAGGGCTATTTCAAGGCAATCCCAAGGCAAGACCGATTGAAGACCTCCAACCAAAAGGAAACGTGAAGTTCTCTGGTCTTGAATCGGTAAAACAGAATAGCAATAGAAGTTCAGCGGGGTCAAAGAAATCGTGAGAGAAAAACTTCATATTGGTGTATGAGTATTGAGTCACCCAAGGTATAAATCCCCAAGTGTATGTCAGTGAGCGTCTTTTCCTTGTATAGGTGACACCCTGAGATGTGTTGAATGCTTGATGAATGCCAGAAGATTTGCAGGAAAGAGCAAACAAGGATCGGATTGGCACTAGGCTTGCTAGATTTGATGGTGACCGAAAATCCACGAGGACTTCACTGCAGGGTCACCATCGGGAGTCCGTCGAAGCCGCTTGATTTGCTGGAAACAAACCCCACGGAGTGGACAGGACACGACAACAGGTCGTCAAGTGAGAAACAACAGCGGCAACCTTGATCGTTACGGTCAGTCTCGGAACAACAAAGATGGCTGTAGGGGATGTCACAGCCCCAAAGGAATTTCTGCCATGTAGTGCTTGGCCGTGACCCCTCTTTCTCCTCTCTTTTGTGTTTTTTTCTCGATGTGTGCTCTGAATACTGAATTGCCACCAACCACTGATCTGTGAGGCAAGTGTCCTATCTATAGTGCAAACTAGGTTTAAACTTGATCTCATGGGCTTAAATTAGACATTTTCTTGTAATGGGCTGTAATTAAGCTCAAGACCTATTTTAATTAGACCCCACGGGCTGAAATTAGATTAACCTCAATTTGGCCTGTCTTCCCATGTAAATTTTGCCCACTTGGTCCCCTTGTACTGGCCGAATTTTGTCTTGCTATGTAGGTTCAATCCATTCACTTTTAAGTTCATGACCCTCCACCGCCGGTCCAATGCTAATGCAATTAATGAAAATATAAACTAAATAATAAATGCTCATAAAATTATATTCTATGCAATTTAATTCTAATATTTTTGTTTAGGGGTTGAGGTCGATCTTTAATTTTTATGCAATAACTGACTAATCGGGTCATTAAAATTTAGGTGTCATCAACTATTGCAAAGGCTAGAAGGAATCTACTTCTAAGAATAGGGCAACTGCTTCAAAATTGACTCCTAAGAATGATGGAGCGTTAAGTTCCAAGTGCCCAAACTCTATTCAATGTTTCAAATGTCAAGGGTTTGGACATATTGCATTTGAATCTCGATCATCTCTCTAATAGAAGAAGATCTTGAGAAAGAGCAACGTGAAGACTCCCTTAGTTCTGACGAAACATCCGAAGAAAACCATGGAGGAGTTATCTATTAAAAATCAAGGAAGTAAATAGTTCAAATGCTAATACCTTTCAAGTTGGTGGAAACATTAAATTTTTAGGAATGTTACTATTCTTCATTAAATTTTGAATGTTACTCTTAGTGAGGATGGTATGTGGCTCTACAATAACATTTTTTATACTAGATGCACTTCTTAGGAAAAGGTGTATAATGTTATCAACGATGGAGGAAGCTGCAAGAATGTAGTGGCTACAACAATGATGAACAAGTTGCATCTCATGATGGAGAAACACCCACAACCTTATAAGCTCTCTTGGCTTCGCAAGGGAACGAGATAAGGGTTAATAAAAGATATCTTGTTCAATTCTCCATTGAAAAAATATATAATGATAAAGCATGGTGTGATGTTGTTCCCATGGATGCTTGCCATTTGCTTCTTGGAAGGCCATGGCAATTTGATAGAAAGACTAAGCATGATGGGTTCAAGAATACTTACACTTTTAAGAAAGATCACTTTGGTTCCTTCCAAAATAGAGGCACTTCTAAACCATCTAATGGGGAGGCAAATAATTTATTCTCTAAATTTGTAGTTGATGAGGTTTTGGAAAAATCCTTGGATGCATATGCTCTTGTGATGTCAGAAGGGAATGAAAAACATTATGATGTACCTTCTCAAGTAAAACCTCTTATTCAAGAATTTAAGGATGTTATTCTGGAAGAGATTTTGCTTCGTCTTCTACCTATAAGAGAAATTCAGCATTGTATTGATTTTGTTTTGAGAGCCGCCATTCCAAAAAAGGCCGCTTATTGAATGAGTCCTAAAGAGCATAAAGATGAAGATAATGAAAACTCAGATACGATTTTATGTGCAACAAAAACGTTTGATGCCGGAGTATTCCAAGGAGTCATTGATTCTATGAAGGAGTTGTCGATTTAGTGAGAAAGTCATCAATCGCATTGTTATCGATGAACAACCTAGTCGTCAATCGACAAGGCAATTATCAATTCCAATACTACTTCGATCACTTCATATTTGGAGAGTGCCTACATTCCTTGAAGGTTATTAACTTAGAAACTTTGAATTAAGCAAATCTTGGATACATGCATCCAACAACATTTATTTCTTATATTTTCAAGGTCTAATAAATGTCATTTAAAGTTTTAGAGTCCTTATTTAATTGTCGATGTTATCTAGTAAGACTAGTTTATCTTCCCTATGAGTCCTTTTGTCTTCCCAAAGAGTTTTAGTAATTACTCATGCTTGGAGGGTTGTTCTAAGTTTATTTATATAAGCATGTTATAATGAATAAGAAGGTATATTGATTTTGAGTGATAATTCATTTAGTCTTTAGCTTGAGAACAAGAAGGATTTTTTGTTTTGTTCTTTTCTCTTAGGTGGACTCCTACGAGTGATGAGCATCCTATTCATTTTAATTTTTATTTGTGTTACCTCCTACTTCTCTGCACTTTTTCCCCATTAGTGACTATAGGAGAAGGAATATCGCGTGGGACCTAATTAGTAACAAGTGACTTTGTGCTACTAGATGAAGGATATGAAGGAGGGGCGAAAGGAAATTGAGCGTCATTGAAAACACTTATTACGCATTATACAACCCAAGAAATACACGGACAAGAACTTGAGTCAAGTTTATGATGAGCATGAGGTTTTAACCATGGAAAACATAAAGACCCAAAGACTCTAAGTTTGCAATGATTAAGAGATTGATAAAATATTACCTCGAAAGGAGAATTAAAATCCAATATTGGTGTGGGCAGTTGATATATTATATTTGTGACAATGAAAAAGGCATGCAACCAAAACATTAATAGAATAAAAGCTTGAGAGAAAAAGGTGAGGCCGGTTTCAACAATGTGTCGATGGTAGTGTTTGGTGAATCCATTGTGTTGGGGAGTATAGAATGGTGAAATAACATGTGTAATGCCATGATGGGTTAAAAAATGATCCAAGTTTGGTGAGTTCACCTGCTTTATCGTATAAATTGTGATAGTTTTTTTTGTGTGTGACTAAAGTCAACAAGCAATTTGAATTTAATAATTATGGCTTGGACATTGAATTTATTGTAGAAGTGGATACAACCAAGTATACATCGTGAAATAATCAACGAAAATAACATAAGATCGTTAAACATCAATAAAAGTGATGAGAGCAGGACCCCAAACATTAATGTATAGTACATCTAAGGGTTGATAGTCAACTAGCCTCCAAACATGAAAATGAATGTTATGACTTTTATTGCACGGACATGAATGCATATGTATAAAACTTGACTTGAAGGGAGCCATTAATGTAACCCAAAGGATCATACCCCAATGGGCAAGGATAGGAACTGGCCTGCCGTGAAGTATAGTTAGATGGCGAGAGTTTGATGGGGAGTTGAGCGACTACGGTAGCGATTACGGTCAGGCTTTTGGCATCAACGATGGGAGAAGACAATATAATTACCTGAATGGTGCTTTTGTTTCGGCCATGATAAGATCTCGTTTTGAACATTTTTGAAATTGTGATATCATAGAATATTATAAATTGCAAAGTCAAAAGATAAATTTCATCGACATATACACGCCCGAAAGTTCACAACGCGTGTTCCATGTATGCATCGCACGTGAGCAAAATCTGTCGTCGAAATTAGGGGGTTCATTTAACCAAAAAGGACAAAAGTGTCATTTAACCAATAGGAAGTTGAAAACAGGGGGCTCTGATGGTTTTTTAATTGATCAGGGGGAAGTGGGCAGAGAGCGAGAGAGAGAGAGGGAGAGAGAGAGAGATAAGTCCCTAATAGATAAGGCTCGCGACTCTTCTTCATCGTCATCGTCTAGACTGAACACAGAGAAGAAGAGGTATGGCAATGTCGAGTGGTGGTGGTGGCCTTCTTGGCTCTGCAGCTGCCCTCTTGGGTAGTCCTGTTGCGGGGATGTCGATGCGTGGTCATACGAATGTCGCCATATGGAGTTGTCCTCTTCCTCCTCCTCGCCATTGCGGCCTCCGAAAGTACTCCTCTTCCCTATCTTCTTCTCCACCTTCTCCTCCCTTTGTGACGGCCGTGGCCGCCACCGACTCCTCCAATCAGATCAGCCAGACCCAGGTATCTTCCCCTTCCCTTTCCCCATCCTTGTTTTGATGGGTCAGGATCAAAATTGTGACTTGTTCATCCTCTCTTACTCTGCACCAGCAGCAGCCCGAATCTAAGAGCAACAAGTACCACTTCGTGGTCGCCAATGCGAAATTCATGTTGGACGAGGAGGAGCACTTCAAGGAGCTTCTCTTCGAGCGCCTCCGCAACTACGGCGAGCGCAACAAGGAGCAGGACTTCTGGCTTGTCATCGAGCCCAAGTTCCTCGACAACTTCCCCAATATCACCAAGCGATTGCGCCGGCCCGCCGTCGCTCTTGTCTCCACCAATGCTAGCTGGATCACGTGAGTGCATTTTCAACTTTGAATTGTGAAACTCCTACCCTTCTGGGATTTTGCCTCGTGATGTAAGGTTTCTGGAATCTGAATATTATAAGAACTTGGTATCAACGAAGCCCCAATTTCATCGCAGCCAAACACGGCGAAATGAAATGAGGGAGCAACCGAATTGAATTCCTTTCCTTGTATATTGGAAAAGCTCCCATAGTAATAATCCAGCGTTTGCCCCATTTTGGAACTTGGCTAGAGTTACGAGAAATTTGATTGCTTTTTGTCCTGTCGATTATCATATATCGAGTCCCTGCACTCTTCTCATGCAGACGCTGTGGCATGTAGAGGTAGCTTATACCAATTTGCCTGTCTGGGATTCATTGTTACTTGTTGTAGAGTTGGGAGTCAATGCCTAATGGCTACCTCCATTTTCAACTCAATTTCTTTTGCTGCAAGGAAGATGTCTTGTTGATTACATGTTGAGTCTTTAAAACTCTTTTGATGTGGACATCATTTGGAGTGAGCATCATATCTATTCTAATTATCAGTGATTTGTCATCCAAGCAGTATATATATGGTTCATTGCCTGCCCCCAATTTTCAAATCATATTCTTTTTCGTGGAATAATGATACAATGGGTTCATTGCTTGTTGGTTATGAATCGAGCCCTTGAACTCTCTTGATATGGACATCATCTAGAGGTAGCATCCTAGACTGACAGGAACATCCATAGAACAATTTTCAGTGAGGTGATCATTTGCATGATGGCAGTTAACATGGTCCACCCAAAATGTTGTTATCTATTGTTTCTATATATGGATATGCATTTTGTAACTTTAGCACGGCATGTTCAGATTGTTTGTCGCATTGTGCTGAGGACTCTTGATGAGTAATGTGCTTGTATGTGCTTCTTTTTCTAGGATGTATATCAGATATCTCTATTAGCGCTGCTATTCTATTTTAAGCTGAAAACATATTCTCAAATGGCATTCCTTAATGTAAACCTAGTAAGGCAGCAAGCTCGATTCGTTCAGTCCAGGTCATACATCAATTGCAGATGATTACAAATAATGGTCTTCAGCATGAATGTGATAGAAAAATCATGTCTACATCATTGCTCACTGTCTTCATGTTGATTATCAAATTCCATATCCTTTTGGGTTGGATTCTGATAGCACTGTCTATTTATCGTTTCCCTTAGCCCTCACCTATGTGATGTATCATTTTGTTTTCCATAGTTTTGCACATATGATTTACATGCGAGTGCTAGTTGCTCTTTGCTTACCGGTAAGACTTTCATCTAAGATAAGTTGCCTCAAATGATAAGGCCTATCTTTCGTAATTACTTGACAGGTTCATGAAGTTGAGGCTGGATAGAGTGTTGGCTGATAGCTATGAGGCAGACAGCCTAGAAGAAGCATTGGCCTCTAATCCCACCCAAGTGGAGTTTGAGAAGCCGGCGAATTGGGTTGCGCCTTATCCAAAGTATGAATACGGATGGTGGGAGCCCTTCTTGCCTGCGGGATCTAAAGAATTGAAACTGTAGCACTACTTTCTTGGCGTTTCCCTTTTGACTTTTTTTCTTTCCTACAATTTTAATAGCAGAGCTTTTCCTCGTCTACAATATTATTAATTAGCCATAGCAGAGGTATCAAGATGTCTTAATGATTTTTGTTCTTTCCTTTTTCTGATATTTAGTAGAACGAAAGAGCATGAGTTTCACGAACATCCCGCAGGCTACTAACATAGGGGCCGGAGCTTTAATCAAATGAGGTGTCTGAGGTCCGATGCAATTGTTTTTAATTGACTAGAACATTAAATATATGAAAATATAATGTGAAAAATCAACATGTAAGATGATTCCCTAATTGTATATAATGTTACAAACGTTAAAATAATTTAAATCATGTCAAATACGATTCTCTTGGTTAACTTGAAAGTTGCCAGCAAACATGAGGGACGTTCTTCAAATACAAGCAGAAGGGCATGTAGAGGTCAACCTGGCAAAGCAAATATCAAGTATTGGACGTGGTACTTGCTCTTTTCCCTTTCCAAAGTTTGCCATGATAGCTCTCCAGTTGTGGTGGGATTTTCCTCCACCGCCAACCTTTCTGAAACTGCTAGATAGAACGGCCAGGGCTCCAAATCCTCCCACTTCTAAATGACTTTCATGCCGGTGGACCATGTTATCCTCTGACGATTGCTATTTCCTAGTGGAGATGACGTTGAGCACATGCAGATTGTACATCTGCTTACTGACTTCAATTAGAAGAATACAACTCAAAAAAGAGTCCTTTGGATCTGGACCACCAGGGAGGTACAAGGCAATGCTATCCCCATACCATCCTGTCATAGTTTACTAAAGCTTTTCTTTAATGACTTTGTACTTATGCATTGAGAAAATTACCAAATGATACAGCATTTTTATCAATGTAATGTCAGGTCAATATGCAAACTTGATACTTGTTTTTTTTTAGGGGAATAAACCCTTGGGCCGCATGTGCTAATGTAATGTCAGGTCAATATGCAAACTTGATACTAGTTTTTTTTTTTCCCGCCGACAGCTAGGGGAGTAAACCCTTGGGTCGCATGTGCTAACCACCACACACATGCAAACATGAGATTCGAACTCTCGACTTTTTGCGAAAGGAAGAGAGCACAAACCAGTAATGCCACTCAGGTGGGTGGTAACTTGATACTTGTTATGCTCCAGTAAATCTAAGGGATTTTTCCATTTTAGACCTAATGAATTCTGTTCTATACTTTCCAGAGTGGCTAACTTCCCTGTTACCCCTCTTCGTCCTTTTCCATCAATTCGAAAAAACAAAGAAGTACAATGCCATTAGTTGATACGTATAGTTTTCCTCGGAATCTGAATTTATATACCCTTTTCCTTGTTCAAAACAACACACGCAGTTATTAAAAAGATAAACTATCCAGTTAAATTGCTCCTCTCAAATACCAATGGGGACGTCGAAAAGAAAAATAGCTTGAGTTAATTACAAAACAGTCCGTATTAGCAAAATTTGTCATTAAAAAGAATGTGAAATAATTTAAATGACAAAAAAGTACATGGATTATTTTCAATTTCAAAGAAAATGGAAAGAGGATATTAGTGATATTTTCCCACGAAAAAGAAAAGGAAAAATTCCTTTGAACATGTTCTCATTCGACACTAATATCTAATGTTTCTTTCGTTTACCAATACGTCAAATGATTTGAAAATACATTTTGTCAAATGGCCGTTAAAAGTGAACAACGTCACTATTGATTTTAAATAGCCATTTTGGATGAAATAGTGATTGAAGGAATTATTGGATCATTGATATACATTTGAGAGTATTGGTGAGATGTAAAAAAATTGGGATATTGATATTCCACTGTACAAATTTGATAAAGTTAACCTGATTTTTTTTCTTTGAATATATACCAAATAACACAAGTGACATGTCTTTGGTTGATTTTCTAATTAACATAGAGAAAACAATGTAGACAATGAGCTTTTCTTTTACATATTTTTGAGAAGGGGATAAGTGAATTAGAATTCCTAAAATTTGTTGTGAATGTGCAATTGAATCCCATAATACTCAATAAAAGTATAATCAAGTTCTAAATTTTTTACATCAATTCTATTTATTAACGCTTTCCAATTTGGCTAATGAAAAATAATAATGTGCCTCTTTTTAGTACTTTTTTAACACACGTGGTACCAATGTGACCCACCAAGGCCACTTCAAAAAAATTTAAAAATTTGGAAAAGAAAAAAATAGGACAAAAGAAAAAGGGATCAAGAATTAAAAAAATAAAGAGCTAATTTTTGTAAACATATTAAAAAAGAGGCAAGAGACACCACGGGGGCGACGAGGGACTCCTCTTCAGCAACTTCCATCCATGCCTTCCCAAATCTAATTCCCTTCGGACGGTCCAAGGAGTGCCGCATTGGTGCCATGTGTCTGACTAATAAAAAAAGAGAAAATACCATTAAAAACTCTAAATTATGCTATTCGGGACAATTTTATCATGAACTTTTTTTATGCCATAAAAAACTCCAGATTATTTCACTTGGGATAATTTTATCATAAACTTTTTTTATGCTACCAAAAACCCCAAATTATGCTACTTGTGATAATTTTATCCTGAACTTTTTATTGTGCCACAAAAAATTCTAAACTAACACTTATGACACATTTACCTAAAACTCTTTAACTAAAATGCATTTTCGTCTTTTTACTTTTTCTTTTCTTTTCTCCCTCTTCCCTCTGCCAAGAATGGCATTCGGTGAGGGCAGCCCTTGCTTGAGCTAGGTGAGGGCTGTCCTCGCCTTGGGTGGGCAAGGGCCACCCTCGCCCGAGTTGGGCTAGGCGAGGCACGCCCTCGTCGGATTTAGCGAGGGCAACCCTCCTCGGCGTCAAGTGAGGTGGCCCTCGCCCTAGGTAGGCGAGGCGGCCCTCGCTAGATTTGACGAGGGCGACCCTTGTTTGAGACGGACGAGGGTTTCTCTTGCTAGATTCGGCGAGGGTGGCCCTTGCCCAGTCAGGGTGACCCTCCTTGCAAACCCTCCCCCGGGAAGCCCTCAGGCTTCCCTTTGCCCAGCCATGCAAAGGGAAGAGGGAAAAAAAAAAAAAAAAAAGAAAAAAGACGAAAATTCCTTAAGTTAAAAAGTTTCGGGTGAATATATCTCAAATGGCATAATTTAAGGTTTTTTGTGATACAAGAAAAAGTTCCGAGTAAAATTATCCCAAATGACATAGTTTAGGGTTTTTGGTGGCACAAAAAAAATTAAGATAAAATTATTTCTAGTGGCATAGTTTGTGGTTTTTGATGGAAAAAAGTTTAGGATAAAATTATTCAAAGTGGTATAGTTTGAGATTTTTGGTAGTATTTCCCCTAATAAAAAAGACAGGAGTATTTTCCGTTAGTTGAATTAGACGAAATTAACAATTTAATTATTTTAATTTGATTTTTAATTTGATAATTTTTATTTTAGGATTTAATTATATTTTTGTGATAAATTTAAGATTTTAATACACTTATCCCTTGAAGGAAATATGAGCGTAATTGATCATAAATGATTCAAGTTATGTGAATCCCCGAGAAATCCATGGGTCCTTCGTGGGGAAAAGATTTAGGTGGGCTTCAATGCACTATTGGAAACGAGAAATTTTCCTGGACGCCAGTCCGAGTCCGAAATAAAAAACGACGACATTTTGATTGTCCGACCGACCTATTAAAAGTCCGAGAATCATCGTTTCATTTTTCGACACCAACCATTATATTGCGATTGCAGACAGCCTTTGCTCGGCTTTCTTCGACCTTCGTTTTGTGGGTGGCAGGATTTGGGAGTGGAGGTGAGAGAGGATGTCGGGCAGGTTGCTGAAGAAAATCCTGAAAGAACAAGAAGCGCAGCAGCTGCAACTACCATTGTCGGAGGACGAGGACTGTAATTCCCACTCTCCCGATTCTAAGAAGAACCCCTTCGATCTCCTTGGCAACGACGACAACGACGAAAGTGACGACCAAGACGTCCCTGAATCGGTTCGACCCCATATTCCCAGTTCGCTTTTCTTTTCTTTTCCCATATGATCAAATTCCCTATTCTTATCGCATAAGCTTTGAAGCGACCTGGTAACTCTAATTGGACATACCCCGCTTGCAATTTCTCTTGGCACTGGCGCGATCGGGGAGGAAAGTCGATTCAATTTATACACTAAAGGATGAATTGACAATGTCTCTGTATTGTTGGGGCCTCTTTTTGGTGAATCTTTGACCTTCATTTGTCCCTAGAACTAGCGTGACGCGAAGTTTCTCCTCTCGGATGTATTGTAACTGTGCTTTGATGCTATTTCAGTTGTCAAGATAAACTTGGTGAAAAGAGAATTAATTGCTTGTGAAGACGTGCTAGATTAGAGTGAATGTCCTGGCAGCAATCTTGGGCTTGCGAAATTCATCCAGAGGTGGGGGGCAAAGGATGCATCCTAGGTAGAAGAAGGATGTGAAAGCAAACTGAGTGTTTCACTTACATAACCGGGTTAGGCAGCGAGTTGGCAAAGAAGACATGCATCTATCTTTTTCTTTATTTCATGCTATTCCACTGAGGTGACTAGATGGGTCCTTTATCAGGCTAGGTAGATGGATGGGTTTGGTTACATGCTGATGACCAGATCTTCCTATGCATTCAAATCAGTTGAATTGATTGTGTGGAAAACTCAAACGTTAAATGTTCTAATTTATGAGACTTTTTTTTTGTCCCCATGCTGTGTTTCATGAGCTCCTTATCTCGTGGGGCTTGTGAGGCACTCTTGTCTTCTAGTGGGGAATTTTATCAGGTTTTACGATAAGTATCTGAAGCTGGATCAACATGATGAGTTCATCTGTTATCAACAAACCAAGTATTCAGAAGACTGTCTTTTCTTATTCAGTATTATGTTGTTCTAGGCCTTAGTCCATTCTAGTGTGTACTTTATGATATTTTTGAACACCATAGGAGTTGAAAAGGCTTCCATTTGTTCTTCCGATATTTATCTTCACACATGACCACAATCTTGGTTAAGGACTCTTCCTTCTTAATTTGCATGTCATGCATAGTTCCAAGTTTGCATGGGTGCCCATGTGTATTGAAAAACTTTAGTAAGCACAATTAGTAATCGTATGTGATCCGATAAACATTGACGGGGAAGTATTATATGTATATCATGGTCATATGAATTCAGCTCCAGCCTCTGTTAGTGTCTGCCTTGATACAAGCACCATTTAGGTATTGATGGCATATAAGACATTTCAATGTGTACCGATTGAAGACTAAGTAACTAATCATCAATTTAGCTACAGTTGTCAGAGACAACCTCTAGAGTCTTGATAAGATGAAGTCTGATAGGTCATAGATTATATGCTTGTATGGAACATGCTAATTCACTTATTTCCTCATTGCAGTTATGTTGTAATTTTATGGAGATTCACCGTTAACTCCTGCTAGAGTTTGGTCTGATCTATATCGTGTGCTTTCTGAGACAACCTGTAGAGTCTTTATAAGGTGAAGTCTGATAAGTCACAGATGATAGCCTTGTATGAAACTTATGTTATAATTTTGTGGAGATTCATCCTTAAATCCTGCTTGAGTTTGGTCTGATCTATATTGTGTGCTTTCTGGGTGTGATATAGTTCTATTTTCTATCTGTACTTATCATCTTGTTCACAAACATTTGATCTGTCTAATAAGAGTGTTCTACCTGCAGGAGTTTCAATCTGCTGCAGTTGATGCACAATCAAGAGGAAACTCTGATGGACAGGAGAAAACTCTGCTAGGAAGCACTCTTGAGGCGGTTTCATCATCCAACCATAAAACAAGGAAAAAGAAGAAAAAGAGAGAAAAGAAGGAATCTTCACACCACAATGGACTTAAAAAATCTTCAGACTTTGACCAGATTCTGGAAAATTTATCGATAGACTTAAAAAATGAAAATGAGGACAGAAAAGATCATCACAGTGATGTAAAAGAACAAGCAGTTTCTGTATTACAAGTGAATCAAAAGTATCTAAATGCTGAAATGGAGCTGCGAAGAATTTTTGGGTCTAAGGTTGTAAAGTCATTTGAAAGTAGTCAAGTGGGCAGTTCTAGACACACACGTGGGGGAAGACGCGGAAGCCATAATTCTAGAAAGACAATACTTGTCACTCCATTGGACCATTGGCCTCGCTGGGATGGATCCTTGTCCATGGAATTTTTGGAAGCAAGTGATGGGCACAACCACCTTAGGTAAGGATCATGTTTCAGTTTTTCTTGGTAATGTTTTCGCTGGTTTTGCTGTGCATATGTTTCATTTGGAGAAAATGAGGTTATTCATAATGAGAATCTGCTTCTTAGAATGATTGGAGGCTGCAATTTTGCCCCTGGGAGTGTGAGAATCTAATACCTTTATAGAATCGGGAATATTTCAATCACATTGATAAATGCTTGGCGGCCTGTGCTTAATTTTCAAATTTGGTAGTATTCCTAGGGTAAGGCATACATTGATTTTGGTCAGTGTTAGGTATTTGAGATTTTAGAGTCATGGACCTAAGCAGTGTGAAGGCTCATCCGTTGAGCATCTTGGTTTGGTTAGGCAGCACCTTAGGATGGTAGCATCCATTGTGGTGGGTGACTTTTGGAATCTCAAATTAATGTGCCTTTATGCACACCACTTAAGCAGGCTCACAGTGATGTTGATACTAGCAGATGAGGTTGTGAGTATGAAAGTCCTACCTTTTGGCACCGAATTTCATGGTATATGAGTTTGAGATTCACCTGATTGAGTGGTCGACACTGAATAATACCTATGGAACAAGCTCGTGTTGAATTTCTGCTCAACAAGAGAGGTTATTCAATTTGTAATTCATTCAATAGTCTCTTGATGGTATGGTAGCAATGCATGTGAGAACCATATGTGATCTCACCTTTGCATCTGCTCCTATTTAAGATGTTCATTGTCTGGACTCTATAATGTCACTCTAAAGCGAGTAACCCAAAGATGTCATTGATGCTTGACTACTGAACTCCTTCATGATTAAATGCCTGAATCTGAAGAAAAGATGTTCTGATTATCTAATGTGGTTATATTTAGTCGGTTCATTTTGCTGTTTGGGTTATGTACATGGTGAAGGAAGCTCTCTGTATATCCTCCACAAGCAATTATATGTGGGGACACTAAAGTGGATTTACACGTTAAGTATGCTCAATATCATTCTTTGATGTAGGAGATCTTTTCATGTTTTACTAAATCAACGCATTAACTCTTTCCTTCAGTCATGTTTAGATGGACTGGTAGGAGTTCCATTGACATGGCTGGAATATTTGCCAACATGTGCTGTATGCTTCTTGTAGTCGACAATTTACCAAGAGTTTGGATGTATATTGCATCTTTTAGCTTGTTTATATTTTTTTGCATACTAAGTGCTGACATTCTTAAATACTTAAATGTGTAACAGATATGTCCAGTCATCACCTTATGTTCAAGCTCAGAGGGCATTCGAAGCTGCCAAAGCTATTCATGATTTTAATGCTGTAGCAAGCGTTCTGTTATACCATCCTTATCACTTGGAATCACTTTTGACAATTGCTGAGTACTTTAGAATTGTTGGTGAGCATCAAATGGCAGCAGATGCCATTGGCAAGTGCCTATATGCCCTGGAATGCGCGTGGCATCCTCTGTTTCCTCCATGGCAGGGTAATATCCAATTGAAATACAACCACGAGACAAACCGGCCTCTATTTAAGACACTTTTCATACACATGAACAATTTGGAAAGGCGAGGCTGTCATCGATCTGCATTAGAAGTTTGCAAGCTACTGCTTTCATTGGACATAGATGATCCAATGGGGGCTATGTTCTGTGTTGACTACTTTGCCCTGAGGGCAGAAGAATATTCATGGTTAGAAGATTTCTCCAAAAAATATAAAAGTGACAACTCTTTATGGTTGTTTCCGAATTTTTCATTCTCTCTTGCCATCTGCCGCTTCTATCTTGAGCAAGAGGATCTTCAAGCAGATGTGCATGATAATGATGCGAAGGCATCATCGGTTGATCTTCTGAAGCAGGCGCTTATGCTTCATCCATCAGTGTTGAAGAGACTGGTAACAAAGGTTCCTCTGAAGGATCAGTTCTGGTTAAAAACAGTCCAACATCGTTTCTTCCGATCAGAGCATATGGGAATACCATCCCTGGATCACCTTATTAATATATACATAGAGAGGAATTATCTTATATGGAGATTTCCTGGTTTGCAAAAGTTGCTAAGGGACACTGTGGAGCTGGTTGTTGAAACAGTAGAAACTAATGGAAGTGACTCAGAGGACTGGGCATGTGTGAGGAGAGAAGCTTTTTCATCCACCAAAAATGAGTAAGCCTTCTATTTTGGGTTGTGCTAGTTACCTTTTCTATCCTTATTTTTGATAATATTGCAATTACTGAATGGGATGATGAATGCTGGGTTCATTAAGGAAAATGGTAAGATGCATGCGGATAAGGTCAAATACCATTTAGAACGTTTGGATTTTGTTTTCCTCTCCTATGTGGTTTGTTCATCGATTAGCAGAGTTTTGAGTAATAGTTACATGTGACTTTTGTGTTGTTGCTACTTATTGACAAGTGTGGCTTCTCTTTACTATTTTTCACTTCCCTTTGGGGATGCAGGTACATCCATCTCTTGGTTTCTGATTTTTCTGATTCCATGGCATCGATTTCTCCTGAAAATATGCAACAATTTATGGGTGAACCGGGGATGGGAGGTGGAGTGCTTGTTCAGGACCAAGTTGCCAATCCAGCTGGTGGTGCACACGTGGTCCGCAATGTGGCTGACAGGAGTGCTTTGGCTGTCCTGTTTGAGTCAATCCTGCCTTGGGTTAATTATGGTGGAGAGGATGGTAGAGATGAGGATGCTGACCGCTTCAATGCAGATGCCCAGGACAATGCAGACTGACTAATTTTTACTTCCGAGGGCAAAAGCAAGTGTTATAGAGATTTTTGGAGCACTGATGGTTCTATTATTTTCGTAGTATTTGATATTTCATAAACTGATTTATGTCTTTTCAGTTTCCTGTACAAAACTATGAAAGGCCTGATGCCATATTTTGTTACAGAGATCATAGGCTCAACTGATCGTCAATCATCAAACTGTCAATTTACGCTGACAGGGCTACCCAATTACATCTGCTGCTTAATCACAAAAATGTTTGCATAGGGAGACAAAATCGTGTGCACATCAAACTAGCTACCTACCCATAACTTCTCAAATTCGAATTGGCACTTGGAGTATAATCAGGAACAACCCAATATTTCTTGTAATCTCCACGAGATATTTGGTTAAATTAATTTTCTACTTGTGCATGACACTAAAACCTAGAGAATAATGCCTGTTAATTTGACATGGTCAAGTTAGAAGACAACTAAGGCGAATTTATCCTCGATCAGTTTAGAGAATGCCATCACAAAATTTAAAATATTTTGTTCATTGTTGAAAAATGAATTTCAATCAAGCATATGGCTTCTTTAAGGATGGGTCAAATTCTGCAAGATCTAGAAATATAATCGGGGAAAGTAATCACGAGTACATTAGCTAAGAACTATCCACCAAACTTGTCGAACATCATTGGCTCAGTATTAGGTCCCCTTGATTGAAAGAAACACAAATCAGAGGTGTTGGCCCCCGGAATGCAACTTGAAACAAAAGCAAGTGCTGGCTATTGGCCAACATCCTATCAACTGCTCAAAGGCCAAATTAACTGATATACCAACAAAATTCCCTTCATAATATCTGACAAAATTCTGTACATATGGCTCGTCTTTGAAGATCAACTCCATCAGCCAGTAAGATTACATACCATTTTTTTTTTTCACCTCCTATTTTGGCACCTCCTTACGTTATCTCATTTTACCCAATATTATTGGGGTTAAGAAGGTAGGTGCTAACTTCAAATACCTACAACATTGTCAATCTAAGATAGTTATTCCCTAAACAGCAGCTGCCCTCTTATCAGACGAGATTCTTTCTGCCATTTTGCTTGAAGATTGGGTACTAATTCTACAGCTACTGCCATCTCTTTTTAAAAATGACCGTTGTATGATCCTGATAGGAATTCCACCTAATTCAAAGTCTTCCTCCAATGACCTTGTTAAAAACCTGAGGTCCGTGTTTGATAGCTGTGTCTTCCCGCTGACAAAGGCGACAAAAGTGGGTGGCCTAGCTTTCACCTGAGTGAAGTACTTGATCTTGGGCTGGGCAGCTTGATTTTTCCAAGAGTGCCTGCTCATAACCTAGAGAGAGAGTCATTGTAAATTGCACTATGGCAATCAAATACTCCCAACATGCACTTGGCACTGGCCAGTGGTATCCGCAAATCAATTGTTGGAAGAACTAGAGAAGACCAAGCGTTGTAGAAGACTAACCTTATGCAACCAATGGTTGAGGCGAGCTGTTGGCAGTCTTAGACACCATTTCTCATACGTATCGATGACCTGGTGTATGACCGCCATCCTGCCCCTACCCTCTAATGCAGATATGAAAACAACGGGTATAGACTTCACCTGTTAAACAGCCATGTCAATTACTTCAGCCAAGTTCCTCTTTACTTAAAAACATGCTAAGGCATCAAACCATATCTCATTATGGGCCGTTGCACATTAGTCTACTAATAAGGACATTCCTCTCATTTGGTCTCCTAAACCAACACAGGAGTTACTGATACGACAATCTATGCCCAAAATACCAACTTAACTTTTGACATCTTGATTTTCCAACTGCTCAAATAAGTTAATGGAAACACAGATTTGTAAATGTAGCAGACTATCAATCTAATTTCTAGAGAACTCTTTCAATAGAATTTTGTGAACATGAGACTAAGGGCAACAGGTTGCACAAGATAGGCATGTCTCCATCGGAAACCACTTTTTGATAGGTACAGCTCCAAGTGGTGCCCTCACGATCTAACTAATGAGAGACATGTCTGATATTGCATTGTTCAAAGTCCATTAAAGAGATTATATAATCACCAATCCGTCAGGACAGGATGAGCAAAAGCAGGCATGGAGTGAAAGACTCTTTTAGTCACAATAAAAGCATTCCAATAGTTCCATAAAAAATGGCACACTTTTTAGGTACGAAACAGTTCTCAGTTTGCAATGTTGGATCAATATAATTTGATTGAAGAAACTCCAACAGATGGGCAGAGACAAGGGAGAAATTCACGCAACAAATCTTCTTATGGGCATATCTTTTTTTCATCATTTAGAAATCTATACTAACACCCACAGACAGAGGAAAAGGGCTACTACAAAGGAGAACTGGAAATAGCATAATGAGCCATCCCATAAGATGCTTGTGAAGAAAAAGTAGCATCACAGGAGGGACATTTATAAGAAAGGCAAACCTGGGGAATCAAAGTCTGGATTTCTTCTGGAACAGCTTTCATCACCTCTTCATATAACATTGAGTTCTTCTTCCCTCTAAGGACATCCATCTTGTTGACAATCACAACCAAACCACGTCCTTCTTCTACAGCTTGTCTGGCTATGACCACTTCGGCATGCTTCATGCTTCGTTTTGCTTCAGCAATCTAACAAGGTAGGGGCAAAAAATGCATCCAGAGTAGTTCCGACAATTAAATCTATTAATCAAGGCATCAACTACAATGAATAACAAATTGCTCTAATCATCCCTCAGCTAAAGTCTCTGCTATTAGATAAGCATCCCTTTGTTATATTATTTTCACAAAGTCATAAATTGAACTTATGAGGTCATAGTTGGATGAAGTGCACAGTAAAGTATCTTATAACAAACCTCTTCTGCATCAAGGACTAAAGCTACCACATGTGCACGCATAAGATTCTTTCTGGACTGTATGATGCTCAAGGAAGATGGTCCTTTTTCTTGCTTTGTCCTTTGCAACCAGCCTGCTGTGTCAACCTAGAAGATACTTCATGTTAGAATCAAAAGTCAAAAAGTGACTCTAAAGACAATAATCACATTTAGAGTTAACAGGAGTTCTTACAATGAGGAAAGGCCAATAAAAGAAACTTGATCCGAGCAAAGACATTGAAAAGCTTTAGTTCACCAATACTATTCATTTGATAGACCACTGGATAAACAGTAATAACATATTTATTACTGAGCAAGGATATGAGCAGTGAAACAAACATTGCAGGGGGTTCAAATCCTCTAAAGATTTGGGCTGGAAGACTTCCAACCCGAATAGAATTCTCAACCTGAATGCATACACATGATCCAACCTGGATATAACTGGTTCAGTCATGTAGATCAGGTTGAAGTACAGCAGATCCGTAAAGGATGGAGACATGCAGTACAATAACTTAGGAGTAGTTCATATCAAGACAAGCCATCTTAAAAGGCAATAACCAAGGGGGGAAATTTTTTCAATTACACATTTGCAAATGTAGTTGGGGGGAGGGGGGAGAGAGAGACATACAAAGAAATTTTCTCTACTAAGAAAAGTAGCCACTGACAATTTCAAAGAAAACAATAAGGCAAGAAAGCAAGTCAGCACACCAACCAAATAGCCATGCTCATTCTATATAATGTCCCAAACTTGTGCAACCTTAAAAACCCTTGACAAAAGATGATGACTGAAATGTCGACACTTACCAGATAGATAGTTCTGCCTTGAAATTGAAAATGAGCCCTAACTGAATCTCTTGTTAGACCAGCTTCTGGACCAACCAGAACGCGATCTTCTTGTAGCAAAGTGTTCAACAATGTTGACTTTCCAACATTAGGTCTCCCAACTATTGCAAGCTGGAGAGGCAACTTAGACTCCTCAACCTCATTGGATTTGGAACGACTTTTCTCATTAGAGGCATTGTCATGGTCTAGAATTAAAGAAAAAGGTAATTAGGTTGTGCAAATTGTGGAACAAAGGCCTACTAATTTGAAAACTTAAGCTATTAAATAGATGAAGGTGAAGCACAGTAATTGATTATAAGGAAGGCAAATGAGGGATCGGGAGAGATCTCATTTGACGAACTCCTTTGATGCTGGCTAGAGAGAGAGAGAGGTTTATGACTGGATTGCATTCTGTACCTAAGGTTTTGAACTTGTGTAGTTTTTCCATAGGTACAACGCAGACAGAGAGCCCCACACTCTACAACAGAAAAGTAAGTTTTCATGAACACATCAAGCAACTCTTACCATTCAGAACATCAATCATATAATCCTCAAGGAGAGGCCTAAGAGCTACATATAGCTCTGCCATGCCTAAACCAGTCTCAGCAGATATAGCAATAGGATCGCCAAACCCCAGTCTGCTGGCTTCCGCAGCTAAAACAGTAAGAGAGCCATTGTCATCATCCAGTGATTCTGATTTATTCATAACAACTACAGGTCTCATCCCAGGCGCATGTTTCCGCAGCCACCTCCCAACTTCCAAATCCAAAGGGTGCAAACCAACTCTGTTAATCAGAACACATCCCATTAACAAACAAAGTCATGTGCATTATGAACATGAGTAAACCAACAAAGTGAAATCACCTATGGGAGGTAACGCTGAGATATCTTTTCATACTCCAAACAGGAAGCACACAACTTGGGAGCAAATGACTATAGATATTTGCAAGGATGCAATTATGCATCCCAATAAGATGGTCTAGGTGATTTTACCCATATCCTTCATAATCTTCCCACAGTGTCTCTGCTGTATGTAAAAGACAGCAAGAGGGTAGTACAGAATTGACAGCTGCAAGTAAAAGCTTACCTAGCATCTATGAGAAAGATGGCAAATTGGGACCTAGCAAGAACATTTGCAATCATTGTTGCAGTTCTATCCAGGATTGAGCCAGAAGATGCAGCCATCTCCAAACCAGCAGAGTCCAACACTCTAAATCTTAGATCACTCAACTTGGCAATGCCTTCTCGTATATCTCTTGTGACATGGTCCTCCGGAGTGTTATACACAAGAGCCTCCCTCCTCCGGATCAAACTACACAATACCTAAGTAATTAATATAGGGAAAGAATTTGTCAAGACTTGCCAACACAACAATACTTGTTGCATTGATTGGCACAGAGCTAATAAAGTCAAAATTACCGGTTGAACAATGCCGACTTGCCTACATTTGGTCGTCCAACGATGATAACAGTTGGAAGATCATTAATATCAACTTTGGTAAAGTCTATTGGTTGAACTTTGCCATGTATAAGGTCAACCTTGCCAGAATGAACCCTTCTCACATCCATGTGTGGACTAGTATTTATTGCCTCATCATTGACAAGGGTGCACAAGCCTCTGGTGGAATGAGCATATTTAGGAGACTTTGAATTGAAATTGGCATTGACAAAGCCACCGCTAAGCATTGACCCTGAGAAGCCACATATATGATGACAATCAGACATGGAGATGACAAGAAGATAGTTTTTGTAATACTTTTTTTACTTAATTTGAAAGGATGCAACCATCATAATAGATCACACCATGACAAGTATAGATTTGTTACACTAGATCAGTTCTAGGAGGCCCCATCATGGTGTCCCCAATTCATGCTAAGTATATAGAGCATATAGATAAACTGAGATAGAAGTACTAGCTCAGCTGATTATTTAGCTAAGTTCAATGCATTGGCACTGTGAATATTTCTCTCAAGTTTGAAAAAAGGTTAGTTTCTGTTAATGATTATTCCTGATACAAATATTTGCATTAGAATTGCTAAACCATGTAGTGCTAATATTGGCAATGTCAAAAGAATCTCCTTAATCTTAATCCTGAATAAGTTGCTACACAATAGAGACAGAACATCGTGCCTTAACATAAATAAAACCTAAGGATGTGCCAAGCTTAGTGGCTGGAAGGCTGTAATGTGCCAAGTACAAGGATTGAAAGGAATTCCCTAGAATTGCTGAACTAAGAGACTACCGATCCATACAATCATGTACACTTCTATAGACACGTCATTCTATCATGATGGTTAAAAACATATAGCAAATCATTGAGGGAACCCTAACTGTGAATGCAGATGAAACAAATCAGAAGTATAATTTGAATTAAAATAACATCCTTGAAGAGCCTCCATTGAGATTTCATTGAACACTTGAGAGATTGCACACAGCACCTATCAACTGTTTGCTTGCTCATAAGCCTTTCATCATGCTAAATGAACATAAATATGGAACAATAAAACATGCTGCTGAGTTTTTATTAGTTGATCATCGGTATCCATACTTCCTTACATAGAGTGACCTCTGAAAACTATGCTCCATCATAAGGGAAAAATGAGTGACACTTTTCCGATTGGTGTAAAACACTCATGTCATACAAGTTCTTACATTTGGAAGAAAAGAAAATTTTAACCTGTCTTGGTTACAGTTCCTGCAATCGACTTCAGTTCTCTGGATTTCATGACCAAGGCCGCGGCATTATGATGTGACATCTGCAAGGAGGCAACAAATCTGGTCCGCATTAGTGATTCTCGATAATAATGCCAGTCATAGCAGTAAAAAAGAGCACAACATACTGTGGGACACATACCAAATTCACAACATCATATGTAGTGTCATCTGCAATGCACGAAAGCCAGGAGCCAGCTGCACTTTTACCTTTTGCTTTCTGAATATCAGCAATCGTTGTGCTATCATATTCATGTTCTTCCATTTGTGTGTCAGACATAAAGCGAGAAAACACCACAAGTCGGGCATCTGCTAAACAGATGTGTTTCAGATCTGCTCTTCTGATTGAGCTTGCCTTCGATAAAAAGATCCATATTCCTTGCATTTCTGCTGTCCAAACTTTTACTATGAGCATGTATGATGCAATTCCACATGAGCATCCACGTAAATGTAACATGTGGTGAAAATGCATTAACTACCAAACTGAACATGACCTGAAAGCGTGAGAACATGTATCCAAAAACTCATTCAACCTTCAAGATGGACATGCAGACACCGGACAAATATAAGCGGATCCTATCACCTAATGACATGATTACGCCTAATTAAGCCAGAAATTTATCACAAAGCATGCGTTCACGCAATTTGAAATCTAGACAGCAGACATCTCACATGAAATTTACACAATCTCTTGTCTTACTCCTATGCTAAAATCTGATTAGGCATGTGATGAATTCCTAAGATAGATCAGATGACTTTGCACCAAGTTCTCATTCAATTCCTCTATTATGCCCGCCACTAATTCATGAATCAACATTTGGTTTCAGAAAGACACGCTCAAACATCCAATTGAGGCATGGAACCAACGCGGTGGATCACCAGTATAACGGACCGGACCAATTTTTAGTGAACTTGGGAGAAATTTAAACATGGTTTTACCTCGACAACAAAAGGCGTCCATAAAATGAGGCCAACTTGAGGTGTCAAAGACAACGGCACAGCTTGGTCTGATTCAGCTCAAAGCGATTCACCAATGGAGTGATAACAATACCGCCAGCAGCTGCACTGGATTCGTGGGGACAAGGAGCAACACTGGCGAGCGGCTACAGCGGATGCAGCAAAACAGATTGTCAGCGGCGAGTGGCGGCCAAACTACAAGGACGGCGGATGGTGGTTATCGGTGCGGTTTGAAGGAGGACGCTTGAACCGGCGACTTGGAAATAACAAGTGGAATCGCGACAGCGAGGAGCCGGAGCAACAAGGGGAGGGGGTGTTGAGTGTAGGGCAGGGGGGAGGGAGAGAGAGGGGGCAGGGTGGGGCAACGAGGGAAACGGAAGAGCTATGGTTGTGTCAGATGATAGTGAGCGCTCAAGTGAAGAGGAGGCCAAGAAGGAGAGGGAGAGATGAGGCCGCGAAACCCAGCCGTCCTGCAAGTCTGGGAACGTGAGGTCTCTACCGGAGACTATGCAGTGGAATCGTGTTTGAACCGTATCAAAAATGATTTGATTTCTATTTATTCATTTTTATAT